>BSBN01000762.1:0-2400000 GCA_027924645.1 Cunninghamia lanceolata | reverse complement strand
GTACTTGATTCGGCATGGCAACAGGCCCCATATGGTTTAATGGACCAGAAGTTGTTTGCCCTAGCTAGGTACTTACATCTATAGCAACAGAATACACTTGAGCTAAAGTAGCAGGGATTGGGTTAGCTCTCCTTGCAAACATGGAGGTAAGCTTATCTAGGGTAGCATAGTAAATGGGTAGCTTGCAAATGACTATAAGCTTTTTGGAATCTATTGTTGAAGGAACTTATCATCTCACCTTCCTCTCGATGAATCTCCACAAAGGATTGATAAAGATTAGCTGGGGTGGTAGGCATACAAAACCTATCTAGAAAAGCAGTTTTCAGGCTCCGCCATGAATTTATGGATGTTGCAAGGAGGTTAGCAAACCAGTAATAAGCTTCTTCCTGTAAAGAATAAGGGAATAGCCTACATATCACATCCTCATACTATACTTGCAACATGAACATGTTAGATTCAAAGATTTTAATGTGTTCATCTGCAGTCCTATCTGGATCATTCACTCTGAATTTTGAACAGAACTTATCTGGGTTCTTTGGCATATCATGGTAATCATTGAACAGAAAAGGAGACTGGTTATTTCTTACAAAGAAAGCCATGTTGGGAGGATTAATGGGAGCTACAGTAGTATTCCTAGGGGCTGACTGAGCTCGAGGGGCTCTATGTATTCCTTGATCCCTTCTTGTTCATCTGAATTCTGCTAGGGACAGTAGCTCTTCTCCAGCTGAGCTGGATCTAGTGTGTCTCTGTCTAGTCCCCAGACTTGCTGATTTCTTAGCAGAGGGAAAAATAGCCCTCCTTCTAGTTCCAATTCTATTGATGGTGGTTTTAGCACACAGCAACACAGGTGTGATTGTTGGTTTCACACCTCTCTTGAAAAGTATCCTACCCTAGGTAAGACTATTCCAAGGATAATACAGCTAGGTCTTAGCTTTCTTGAAATTTCTCAGTTGGTATGTTCTAGCTGTGCCTATAAGGGGTCTTACATGCAATCTGCAAATCTTTAAGTTTGGGACAGCAAATACAAATAAACCCTTTTATGATTTTCAGTTGATAAGCAAGATAGAGTGCTGCTGGAATTCCTATTCTAACAACTAACAGTGGTTTTTAAAGAAAATGCAAAAAGGTTTAGGGTTTAGAAGGATCCTAGGTGATATTCATAATGTAAGGGATATCTTCAGTAGAAAAATACTCCAAACTTTAAATCAGCTTTTAGAGTTACCAAACTAAAATGGGTGTTACAGTGCTGCAAAAAATGGTGCTATCTTCAATGGAAGTCAATAGATTTTCAGACCACACTCATTTGTTAAATACCCAATAGACAATGTAATTCAACCTATGAAATGCAGTTGAACTTCAACACAAATAATAAGCCCAGACTAACTTTACATAGCTATTTACCATTAGCAAACAACCAAAAGTATGGACTTGGAATATTCATCAAATACTTCAATAAACCATGAACATTACAAAGCACAACTAATCTAACTATGGGAGAGTAAGAAGCAAACCATGAAACCCACAATGATTCAACACAAGATACAAATGGCATTGAGTCAACAATTTGGCATCAAAATCTCTCTTACAAATAGTGGAAATGGTAGCCCTTTATATAGAAAAGAAGCATACCCTAGCTTTCAAATGAACGGTGGAGATTAACTCAATACCACCGGTCCAGATTACATCAATAAATGCAATTATAATAGCCCACATCAATTCTTAGATTACATTTTGTCCTTTATGAAAAAGATGAAAAATAGTTCCCAGATACATTGGATCTAGTCATTTTGGCTAGCCAACTCAGTATATTAATAGAAAAGAACATTTTGGAAGTAAGAAGAAGACAAAATTGAGTCACATGCTACCCCGAATACAGAAATTTACAATTGTGATGGGATTGCATCATTAGAATATTCAAAATAGTATCAAGATTCCTTATCCAAGTCAATTTTGTCTTCACTTGCCAGCTTATTGCGATAAGTCAACCAGGCATCAATTGCAAGATTAATGTCAGACGGGTCTGGATCCTTGAAATGATGTATCCGATAATCAAACACTTCCAGCTCCTGACTGAATTTGCCATGTATTCTTTCTATCTCTGCTCCTACTTTCTGAAATACCTTGAATTCTGCCCTGAGGTCGCTTGCCTTGTCTAACCTTTCCTCCATACTGAGTGTGGCATCTTCAAAAATTATTTTATGTAACTTATCTTTGCACTTCTCAACATCAAAAGGGGCATAATCATCATAGGACGCTTCCCTGCAATCCCTCAAAGAGTCATTGATGTCGTATATGACTGATCTCAATTCTTCATCAGCTGGTTTATATGTTTCTTTTATGTGCTCGAAGGTTTCCTTTCTCAAAAGCAGCTGTTGATACCACTCCATGGCTTTAGGCAACCAACTCTCAGTCAAAATATTTTCTGCAACCAGAGCCTGAGCTGGCAATTCTTTGACACCTTTTACCCAAGGATACATATGTGAATAATATTCATCAAAAGAATCACATTCTTCATGCAAGTCCTTCCACTTGTTATGTAATTCTACTAACTTTTGGTGTGCTTTAGCAGAGACACTAATGGCTTTGCATCCCATCTCAAAAACCTTTAGTAACTGTTGTGTGGTTACACAACATGCCCCATTTTGCATTATCAAAACAAGGACCCAACTTTGCTGGCTTGTTCCCTTGCTTTTGTGTTCTAGGCGGTAATGGTAAAAACAACATCAGTTAGTATGCATATGCCTAATGTCAGGTATATTTGTGATCTCGAAGTCTGAACCTAAATTTCAAAGTTTGAATCTATCCCTAGAAAGCTTACCATGTGAAAGAGCTTGAAATTCTAAGCAGGTTTGCCTTTTACATCACCTTGAAATTCATCCAAATGAGAAAGTTATGACAGGTCAAAGGTTTGGTCAAACATGATTTCTGATAGGGTCATATTCCAAACAACGGTCATCCTGATATTATAATATCACCCTGCTTAGAAAATCTACCATCTGCATATTTGTATGCGCACGTCAAATTCCTATCAGAGGGTCATCTACCTGTCGAAATGCTCGCATATTCGATATCGGGTTCATATTTACTAATATGACGGATCTCTGCTAAACATGATGGTGACGTCACCATCATATCCCATTCAATGAGGAGTGTCATATTTGTTAATATCCCGCATATTGATAATGTGCATCAAGCAGACCCGAAATGTCAATTAAATAGAAGAAATTCATTGTATGTATCTTGCATACAAGTGGACATATAATTCTATATACATTCAGCCAAGATCAAAAGGTTTTAAAGTAGATGGTCATCGGCATGACTTGTCATATCGGTGGAGCTTTGTATTGTCTTGCCGATCGTATGTGGTCTGCCTAATGAAGGATGTTCATCGGTGTAGCTTTCACCATCGAAAGTGTTGAGTATTATTTCCCCGATGGGTGTTTTTCTCACCGATGGAGGGTCATCGGCATGACTTGTCATATCGGTAGAATCTTGTATTGTCATCCCGACCGGGTAGGGTCTCGTCGATGGTAGCCCATCGGTATAACTTAAGACCATCGGCTAAGTTTAGTACTTTCTCCCTGATCATAAGTATCTCACCGATGGGAGGTGGTCATTGGTGTAAGATTAGGTATCGGCCTTGCTTTGTTTTGTCATGCTGAAAGTTTGGTCATACCGATATACAAGAACGATATGCATGTTGATGGTGTACAAGGCATAGATTTAAAAGGAAATTTAAAAACAGTTAATTCCTTGTATATTTATTTTTTTTGGGCACCTGCATGATCATATTAAGAGCCTGATATATACAAGGAATTAAGAACCTGATATGTAAGAAAATGGGTAGGAAAATTGAGTGATAGATTTTTTTAAAGTTATTTTTTGACGCCTGAATGCATGATTTCAGTAAACAATGGTTGACCCGATTATTTTAAGCAATGTATATGCATTTGAGGCATGATTTTTACTGATTTGGAACCCGATTATTTTATAGTTGCGCATTCAGCCTAATTTAATTGTTAAATTCCTGCTGTTTTAAAATGATGATGATGTTTATTTCTTGTCTTTCTATCATAGGAGGGTGAAGCTATTTGGAGCTAAACATTGCAAAGTTGCACGCAAAGGCAACATGAACCAAAAACGAGGAGGATATTGTCAAATATGCTATTTGCCAGCTGGGGAATGAATCAAATTAAAGATGCTAGAATATTCTATGCTAGCTAGGGACTAAATCAAATTAAAGATGCTGGAATATTCTATGCCAGCTGTACATTTGCCAACCTGGCAAGGCATGTGCTATTCATCTAGACCATTGATTGTTATGAGAGGATCCTGATCCTTGGATCAATGTGAATGTTTTCTGACCTTTGTTCTATATGAGGGCCAGAACTTGTCATAAAGATAGATACACATAGAGATAGAAAATACCCGAAGGGGAGAATATCTGGCAAAATAAGGTCAATTGTTGTAGAATCTATAGGATATTAGATTACTGAGACTAATGAGGACAGAATTGTTGAAATGTCAAGGTTCTTTCTTTAGATCACTATAAATGTACCTGTTCTTGAGCATACTGAATGGAGATGAAGTTTCAGATTACATCCTGATTGTAAACCTTAAGTAATCTTCAAGTTGATTTCTGGATATGTATTGGTGGATGCTGTGTTCAAATAGAAGCGCTTTCATTTCATTACATGTTGTTGTCAACTTTTCCTTTGAAGATTTGCACTAGATCATGCGGATTTGTGGAATGTCCTGGTGAAGTATGATTCTAGTTTCCTTCTTTTCATTGCCTGTATGGGAACCTGTATGTGGATCAGTGATCTAAGTCAAGTAGTTTTGGGAATCTCATTTCTTTAACCTTTTTCTCATTTTAATTTCATAAATTCACTTCCATAACTACAAATCATGATAAATAATAAGCAAGACAGAGAAATATGCTGACATCCCATAAATAACCATAAATCCTTAGCATATTCTGAGCAGAAACTTGTAATATTGAAAATATCATGCAAGGAATTGCAAATAATGGTAGAAATCATGCAAATATTAACCTATAGGCACATTATTTGACTGAATTCATAAGTGCAGAGGTAGAATTGTTAAAGAGTTATGCAGAGGAGACATAAAGGACAGGATATCATGGAGAAATAATGATGAACTTTGCAGAAATTACTAGAATATGTAAGGCCCCAAAATGGAAACAGCAACACACATCAACCTCGTAGTAATGTCAGAATATTAAGACCTAATCAATGGAGACTTGGGATTATGAATTCTTTGAATTCATCGTATCTTTCAAGATGAGTAAAGGTTGTTGTGTAACTTTTATTCTATCTTTGGTGTATGACTAACATCATCATCAACAGTAACCAATTTTTTGTACGTTGGGACTTTGATCTTACCTCGCCCAGCTTAGCCATTTCATCAATAGATAGGAAAGTAGGTATTGTCCTTATATCTCCTCCTACATCTACTAGTTTTATCAAAAATTGAAGACATGCTCAAAGTTCTTCATTCTGCTATTTCAAGTCTTTCTTGGACATTTCATCCTTGTCTAGTTGCTCCAAAATTTATGTGACTGAGCCTTTGAAATCATCCGCTCTCTGAGCATGAGTGGTTGGACCTAAATCAATGGTAGATATGATATAATCTTCTACCCTGACTTGATCTCTTGCTATGTTAGCTGGCGGGACCGCTATTTCTGCTATCCTCAATCCTTATTCATTCTTATAAATTCTTGATTGGATCTTAGCCTTTTTTTGCTTCTTAGGCTTCTAAGCCTATGACAGGATAGCGCCCAGGTCAAGCTGCATTATTTCCACCTATGGCTTAGGATAGGCCATTTTGTCTTGTAACCACTCAGGAGCAAATGATTTTTTTAATTCAGAAGCTCCATCCTTGTCAATTACTACCAACTCTTTGGGCTGCTCTTCAGTTTTCTCTAGACTTATCTCTTTTTCCTACTCTTCTTCATGGGCCATATTATCTAGATTTTCCATTACATTCTCTTGTGTAGTCTTGAAAACTTCTTCTATTTGATCTTTGTCCAGAGGACTATCAGATATGTCAATAATTTCAACATCAGCTGAAGGTTCATGGAAGCCTTCATTGTTTACTTTAGACAATACCCCCTTTTCTTCCTCAAGTGTTGTTTCTGGCTCTTTCAACCCCAACTCTACACACACTTTCTCAATCCTAGGTAGCAATGGTACTGCCAATGAATCTGTAGGTAGTTGTGAAATAGGGATAGTAGAAGAGATGGTTAAGGAGGGCACACTGACCTATGTCAGGCTAGTCAAGACTGGTGATAAGGAGGAAGAAATGACAAGAGGTGAAGGAAAGGGCAGTGAAGGTAAAGGAAAAGGGGGTGAAAGGATGGTGGAAATGGGAGGCAATGGTAAAGAAGGAGAAGGTGTAGGTGTAGTGGTAGTTGAAAGGTGTGAGATGGTAAGAGTGGAGGAAATAGGGCTACTAGTCACTAGGAGAAATTGCCAGTGAACAAGAGGTGATGGTGATGGTAGAGGAAAGAGAGATGGTGGAAGATGTCTCTTGAGTTATAGGGGCTAAGGTTATGGTTGAGGTGGATGTAGTAGGGGAAAGGGAAATGGAAGGAGAAGTGGTAGAAGAATTAGTAGGGATTGAGGCACCAGTGTCAACACTTTGTGTAGGAGGTTGGGTAGTTTGAGGATTAGAATCATTCTTAGTTGCAGTATCCCCTTTACTAACTTCTTTCACTTTTACTTTCTTAGCCTTTGAGCTCTCTCCAGAACCACTTGGCATATCTCTTTTCTTGGAAGTTCTGGTCCTAGTTGAGGGAGGTTGATCTTTCTTCTGAGGAGACCTAGTAGAGGGCTTCTTCATATTCTTTGCTATTTCTACTAGGGATGTGTGTTCTTCACTATCTGATTTCTATTTTTTACCTAGCTCTACCTCATCTGTGACCTGAATGGGTTCATCTTCTTCTCCCCTAGAGTCCTTGTCTGATTCCACTACTATGTAGGTAAGCTAGATTCCTTGTCCATTTAGTACAGCCGCTTGAGATCTGACCCAGGTCTTACTCAATCTGATTGGCTCCCTCATAACAACATCTAGGGAACTCTCCTCAACATTTGCCCAATTTGGCAATGGAATGGGTTGATGGTATTGTGTCTCCCATGGTCCTCTAACCATAACATTTTCATCATCTTGTAACTGATCAGGGACTGCCATTATATGAAACCTTTTGATGAAGTCCATAGGTAGCCTTGCATGTGCCTTCTTCATAACCTCATAATCATTAGGGCAGTTAGCCCAAAAGTCTTCAATATGCACTTTGTGGAAGAGTTTCTTACTTACAAATTTCTCCATTACTCTATTTGGATCAAAATGACCCCTTGCATTGTAGTAGTGCAAATTCAAGAGCTGAAGTTCTTTGTCTGAATGTTCTACTGATGCCAGAGAAGGACATGCATAAAGTCCTTTGTCGAACTTGATAGGAAATTGAACATTAGTCCTATGCAAGTTCTTGATTTTCTCTACACAAGGTATCAGTTGCCTAGATAGCTCCAAAAGAACTGTCTTATCATCAGGATAGTGAGGGAGTCTGTAGGCCATTCCAGTGAAGCCTTGTACCCTTATGTATGTAAATTTCTCAAACTAGATATACCACCTGCCATATTTAGTTATTTCATTCATAGCCTCGGTGGAAATCCTCAAGGCTATGTTACCTTGCAACTTTTTGGCTATATACATTGTGAATGCATCATTCCCTCTTTTGAAATGTATTAATGATTGAGATAAGGTCAATTACGGATAGCATTCATAAACTTTGATCTAAGTCTTCTCATCATTCCCAACTTCACCAACTTTGGACAATCCATCATAATGGTTCCTTCTTGCCAATGCGTAGACGATATAGGATGTCCATCTAAAGTATTTGTTTTCACTAAAATTATTGAAGGCTTCATGGATGTTATCACTGAGGACCTAAGCCCAGTGGAACTTAGTTCTCTTCAATATCTCAGTGATAATGGCAAACATCCAATCCTTAAAAGTTGAGGCTGTTGGCAGTCCATATACTCTGCTTAGGAAAATTACCAAATCTCCTATCTCATCATGAAAGTCACTTCTATAAAGTACTCTAGGGAGCTTAATAAGAGCAGATTTTCTTCTTTTAACCCAATGGTCATTTATATATTTTCTACATCCCTCTACATCTTTACTGTATGCATCTTGTGATCCCTTTCAGTTTGGCATATTCATGACCATGTGCCAGGGGATGTCCAAGGTTTCAGCCAGAGAAGGAGGGGTTAGATCAGCCAAGAATTCCCCATTTGCCATTTGAATTGTCCTTGTCATAATGTCATATCTATCAGCACATGTGGCCATTAGTTCTGCACATTGCACCGAAGTAGGGAAGGAAGTTGCTTGTGCAATGCCACTATCTCTGAGTACTCTGGCTCTAGGAGTTGGATTTGGACCAAAGACTCTTAGTCTGAAGTCATCTAGGTCTATGTGACCTAAGTCTGTGTCCCCTACATTACTCCACCCGAAGTGAGTCTTGGTTTCCGGATGGACTCCTTTGAACTCGTACTTCATTGCTTGAGCCTAAGCAGTCATTTAGTCTGCAGGACTGGACCTTATAAGTTTGGTATACCAAGGAAACTCCTGAAATACTCCTAAGTTTCAGATGAATCAATGCAAATCTGCTATTTACTACTAACATGCTTTTGAAGGAAAGTTAAATCTAACTGCAATAACATTGTATGCAATCAAATATCTAATGTTGCAAGAAAATTTTATGAAAATTACCATTAACAATTTTGAACCACTTTCCTTTTGAAATTTTCAAGAAATTTAGTCATTTACATAGTTTTGTGCTAATTTGAGGGTTGTCCGACCCTCAGGCAGAAAAGCGCTGAATTTGAGGTCATCCAACCTCGATGGGGAAATCAGGAATATTCGACCACATGTTTTACTTTCCTTTTATGCTTTTGAGTCTTAGCATGGGTTTTAGTGAGTACCAACCTCTGATGGTTGTCAAGTCGGTCAGTTGAGTTTTCGGCGCAAAATCTTATCGATGTAGACTCTATTGCATTTGCACAGAAATCAGTTTGGTCTGACCTGCGTGAGTTTGGGTAGTGTCTGACTAAGTTGGTAGGAGGATATTATAGCACAGGTCAGAAGGAGTCGCTTTTAGCACTAAGTTGAGGTATCATTTTCGGTGGGATTTCAGGGGGCTACTGACTTTGCGGGGGAATTTGTGTCATCTAACCAAGTTGGAGACATGATCTTTTAGCGCAAAGTTAGAGTGAAGGCTTTTCAGCACAAAAGGTGTTTTAAATCTTGTGGGGTTTTTGAGAGCTTCTGACCAACTCAGAGAAAAGCGTTTTGGGCACGTTGGTCAGACAGGTGAGATTTTAGCGCAAAATAAAACTAGGTGCTTGGCATGAGTTTTGGAGGTCTCCGACCAACCAAATGTTCATTTTGTAGGTCAGTCAGAGCTCATTTTAGCACCAAATCGATCTGAGAGTTTTTTTATGGAAAATTTGCCTAAGTTTTGGACACTCAACACATGATGACTTGTTCACTCTCACAGTGAACCTAAACTAGGGCCTTTTCAGATGAAAACTCATAGTTTTTATGAAACCCTAACCCAAAATGTTGATTTCACATTCATTTTCTTACCAAAAACCTAACATCTAGCATCAAACCCTAACTGCGTGTAAGTAAAAACTTCGAATAGCAGGGTTAAAACCCTACCTGGTTGAAATGGCAGCATTCTTGGCTTGCGCAGATAGGTCACAGGTTCGAGCTCAGGGCAAGTGGGTAGATGGTGAGTGGAGTTCCAAAATTTCTAGTTTTTAAATGCGATCAAATGACTCAAAACATGATTAATTTCCTATTTAACCCCTGCCAAAACTACCATTAATGCATAGGCATATGACCTGTTAAATTTTAGAGTTTGCACGAATTCTCTTCAATTCAAACTTGGTAGAGGATGTGGGTGTGTCGGATAGGACTACATTCAGTGCAAAGCTTGGTGGTTCAATTTGCACAGTTTTTCAGAGAATTCAGGTTTGTCTGACTTGCGGAGGTTTCGAGGTTGTCTGACTTAGTCGGTGATCACTGATTTCAGTGCAAGTCAGAAGGGGTCAATTTTAGCGCAGGGGTCCAACAAAGAGAAATCAGTGTTGAAGTCGGTAACATCTTTAAGTGCAAGGGTCAGTCAGACAAGAATTTAGCACAAGGTTAGAGCAATAGGAATTTAGTGCTAAGGTCACACAAGGTGGTTTTTAGTGCAAAGGTTAGTTGAAGGGCAATTTAGTGCAAAAGATCATTTCAAGGTCCTCAAATGAAAAATAATGATTCATTCTAGCAGATATTGAAGTGATTTTTTGAATTCCATCTTTGAATCAAGGTCAAAATGCTCTTTGATTACTCAATCACTTATGAGGTGAACCGATCCAATGATTCTCAAGCCAAATCAAAAGAGTGGGTCCTCATTTTAAATGGGGCATGTGTGCGAGGCACAACAGGATGTAGGTCTGTGCCCTTTGCCATTTACGTCAAAGGGGGAAAGAAATCATGTGAAAAACTTAGAAAAGAAAGGATGCAGATGTCTAAAGAGAAAAGGGGAGAATCTTGTCATGATGGTCCTTATAGTTTTTCACATCATATGTTGCCATCAATGACAAAGGGGGAGATTGTTGCAAGTATGTGCCTAATCGGTGTTGTCATTGATGTCAACATATTTTTGTTGTCATTTGTGTCAACTATGCTCTTATTTTGTTGCTTTCTTGTAAGGAGTGAGATGCTTTGTAAGTGATCCTGATATTGAGGATATTGAGAAAATTACCTCCTCTAGTGGAAATAGTGTGTTGCAGTGGAAATAGTGTATTATATTCAGAAGAATAGTCTAGAAGTTTCCTCCACATTTCTTGAAGATTGAATATCTTTGCCTACAGTTTGGAAGCTATTTAAAGTCATGTCTAAAGATGTTATGTTTTGAGTTTAATCTCTTTGCATGAAGATTTGGGTAAGATATGTTCATCAGAGTAAAAGCTACTTTTTCTGGGTATTCACTAGTGATAGGGAGAATGTATTATGCTCCACATTTCTCTGCATTGATGTTTTGCAGTCTGCGGTTCTAGAATTAAGTTTGTAATGATGATAAGTGCCTTCAACTCTAATGGTTCATGGCTTGGTGGTCCACAAGTAATTTTTACTTTATGACAGTTGATGATAGTTAAGCTCATGTGCTCCAAATTGAAGAATCTCATGGATAAAGTGGTTAGAGGTTGTGCAGATGTTCCTAGTGATTATAGTGCACTTGTGGATGTCTCCTAATTATGTTCCTACCTTTGGATTGGTTCACAGAGAGAAATCTAGATCATGGTTGAAGACTATTCCTAAAATACTTTGTGTGAACATTAGTCTTGGCTGACTTGGTTATTTTCACTAATTGCGGAGATACGTTGGAGATTGTAGAAGCATGTCGTGGCATGAAGGATTGCATTTGAGTCACAGCTAAGGTATGACATGATCCACATACATCTTTACATCTTTCCCTTAGTAAATTATTGTATTAGGTCCAGACCTATTTTTATGTATGTTTTTGTAATGTTGACCCTGGAGATTGTTCCAATGGTTGATGATTTTATTGCCGACCTTGATGTACATTCCAAGGTTGATGACTTGTATAAAGGCTTTTAATGTAATTGTGAAAAAGTAAAAGAGTGTGGAAATGAAGAGATAAGTGTGAAGGTGTAAAAGAGCAGAGCAGAGAAGTTATATTGTGCTTCAATGGAACTGAATCCAAGCATTATGTAGATGCTACCAAATTAGTTCAGTATCTTTTGGCAGTGAGCCACCCCTTGGCAGTGAGCCACCCTTTGGTAGTGAGCCGGTCTTTGTAGTGAGCAATTTGGGCAATGAGCCATGTAGGCAGTGAGCCTCTATTTTTTGGTATTGTTATAACTCATATTTCTGTGGGCTAACACCCACCGTGGTTTTTCCCTTTTAGGGTTTTCCATGTAAAAATCTGGTGTCTATTGTGTGAATGTGTGATTGTGAATAAGTCTATGGTTTCATGCTTTCATGGTTAAATCAGATGATTATCAGTAATTAAGTAGTTGATGGTTTGATATTCATATGAAGTTAAGATTTTGTGACAACTGATTCACCCCCCTTAGTTGTCCTATGTATTTCAACATATATATGCCCTCACCTTAAGGTTGTTGATATCATGTACCGATATCAAGCACGTTAAGTTAGAGAGAAAACACACAAGGGAACATGAGCTCTCATAAAGCCCATGCCCCTAGAGATGGCATGCACTTTACGATCACCAAATGTTCCCACAAACACTCAATTTCCTACAAGAAAAGGTGTTAGCAACCATATAATTGGGCAAAAGATTGTCTTCTCTTCATCCTTTCTCTTGCTTGTCTATATCTTCTTGTCTTATTTTTTATCTCTTCAAAGGCATTCTTATGTTTTTCCATAGGAGTTTACACATTAGAGGAAGAAGCACCATGTTCAAATTTCATTGGTCTTGGGGAAATGTTTTGTTGTCGATGAATACCTCTTGATCCTTGTAAGGATGAAGGGGGAGGAACCTCAGCATAGATAAATTCTCTCTATAGACAAGGTGAGTTATGAAAATTTTCCTTATCCACATCTATCATGCCAATTATTTCATCATAGTCATAATAGTCTTTCTTTATTCTTGTTTCATTTTGTCATTTTCCTTTTACTTTAAGAGAATCTTTAAATGCATGTTGTTCTTCTCTTATTGTTTGTAAAGGAGGCCTGACCACTCTAGCTAGTTGTTTTACTTTGTATCATCTATATTCTAGGAAAGATTGGTCTCTTCATGGCTCAGGGTCTCTATCATGTTATAGCCAAAAGTAATCAAGAGTGAAATTATTGTCCTTAGCCTGAGGTTGATATGAATTACAGTAGATAATATGTATCTCTCTGTGCAAGGGGAATTTTATGCATTTATGAATGGTTGAAGGGATAACATCCATAGCCTTAAGCCATGGATATCATAGTTTCACATGGAAGAGGTTAGATAAGGGGATAAAATAAAATAACTAATCCATGGCTTTATCATATACTGAGACCAATAAGGTTATCTTCCTAAATGTATTCATCAAAGCTCCATTATGTGTTTTAATTCTCAAATCCGACAGTTGATAAGAATCTTGTGCCAAATCATGTCTAAGAAGGAAATCTTCCATAACCACATTAGTCATGCAGTTAGGGTTTATAAGTGTTCCATGCATAGGTCTTTCCATTATGTTCACCATAATGTAAAGAGGCCCTTCAGTATCTACCATTTCTTTGTCATGAGGTGTAAATGGTATTTCAAGTTTAGGGGCTCTTCTTTTTGAATAAGGCCTAGGGGAAAACCTAGCATTAATGTTGTATTGAGAAGCCATATGTATGTCATCAAATGAATTCCAAATAAGATTTTAAATATTTTCAATACTTATGCAAGAAACAAATGCAAAAGCATGTATGAATATGACCTAAAATGCTTGAATTTTCATTTTTTTGACAAGTTTTCAATGCAAATCACGAAGAGAAGAGGTGTTCTGAAGAATTTCAAGAGGGGAAGAAAATAATATCCCTAATATCAGTCCAATAAACCAACAATATCCTTCACAACACACATATAGTGCAGATCTAGGGTGATGACAAGTCAAAACCTAGTGAAAATACACCTAAAATATGCAAATTTTCACCAATTTTCAATGTAGAGGCCTAATAGAAAGGGTTTTGTAAGGAATTTGATGATGGGAAGTAGATTATAACCCTGATATCAGTCAAATAATGCAGAAAAATCCTTAACATGCCTACAATGCAATTCTAGAGAGACGATAAGGCCAATACCTAGTGAAAATGCAAGGTTTTCAAACCCTAGACATAAATTTTTGCAAGAATGACACCTTGATGCAACACTACAATCAGAAATAAGTAGTAAATGAGTGTTTTTTAAAAGGGTAGTAAAATCTAAAACAAGATTTTAACTACAAACCCTAGCTAATGCAAAACTAGGTTTTTATGAAAAATGCACAATTTCAAGCAATTTTTGACAAATTAAGCATGAAAAAGCAATGCAAGTGAATACTAAATGATGAATTTCTATAATTTAAATCAGATCTAATGAAAATAATAGAAATTAAATGAAATTAAATTCCAATTAATTCAAATTATGCTAAAATGCAAGCCTAATATGCCATGTTTTTCAAAATTTTCAAAATTTGCAATATTTTTTGTAATTTTTCAAATGCAATAGAATGAATGAATACAAATCTATCACACAACACTCAGAAAGCTATAAAAATTCAAAAAATTAGGTTCACCAAAATGTTTATTGGGAAAAGGAGGGGGATGGAATGGGGTTGATTTGGTTTAGATCCTTCTTTAACAACAAACATTCAAGGACATATCAACTGAGTTGAATCTCTACTAAGTGAGAACAATCACCTAACAGGTTGGGCTGTCACTTAGAATGATGTGGAAGCTCAGTTGTTATCAATCAATATCTCAATTTAATGCTTAAATACTCTTAAAACCCTAATTATGCAAAATAGTACATAAATTGATAAATTTCAGATAAATTCTTACAGACTAAGGAAAAGGACAAAGATTAATAACTAACCATTTTTTGAAGTTTAGAATTCAAAATATTCAAGGACAATGCCTTGAGCACCCAAGTCCAAGGTATTGTTTTATTTGTGGATTACAGAACTCCTTCTAGCACTGATAATCACTATTCCAACTGTTTTCGTCACCTAAAATATAGAGGACACTGCCCCGAATGCCCAAGTCCAAGGAAAGCTAATTCTCAAGATGTAGAAGCTCCTTCAGATGTAGAATGTCCTTGTAACCCTGATTCTTGTCTCTATAACTTTGGAGGACATTTCCCTAGGTGCCCATGTCCTAAAAATGCTTTGTTTCACTTCTTTTTTTTTGGATTCTAAATCCTTGTCATTTGCAACCTTCCTCTGCAACTCCATTCTGCAAAACTCTACATTTGTAACCTACAATCACAAAGGAGTGTGGTAGGGGGTTGTGGTGTTTAGAGGCTTTCCTTAGTCAAGCTCTAGAGAGATATTCAAGTTTTCCAAACACCGTTGTCAGATAAGTGTGTGTATCCCTATAGGATAGAGGCAAAATCTAAATGATAAATGATTCAAACATAAGTAAATGTCACCTTGATGATATAGATCTCATGGAGGTAAGAAACTCTTTCATGCCATGAGGAGATGGAGTCAAATCTACAATCAAAAACATAATAACAACACAATACTGCTCTGCAACACAATGAAAACCTTGAATCACTTTGCATAAAGTCACAAGTTCACAATGTCCATCTAGTTTGCAAATGAAGTCCTAAACATGCTTATATATGCAACTACAAACATTCTCGCCAAGAATTTTGTAATTCAAACTTATGGTGTCAGCATATTACCTAACAATGGTCATATAACCAACACTTCAAATTAGGCCTAACCCAAAATAGGGCAGGACTAGGGTGTGAGTGCCTAAGTCCTCCCTCCTATTTTAGGTAGGAGTCATCAAAATAGCACCCCCTAGGTCCTATTTGCCATAGAACCTCGGGGTCTTCTCATCGGGAATCAAAATTAACACACAATATGCTCTAAATACATTCTAAGGACCTGGGAGCTAAACCTTAAAAGGGAAAAGCCCCCAAGGGGGACATTTTCTAACATAACGGGTACAAGGAGGTAGTACAAGAGTTTCAACTCCATGGGTCTTTTAAGGACAAGTTTCAGGGATATTATTTGGATGTAGATGGATTTCTTAGGCATTGTAGGCACATTTATGTTCCTCCTTTTGGGGACCTGAGATCAATTATTTTACCAAAGGCACACAAAGCTCCTTATGCAGCCCACCTAGGAGTCAAAAAGATGCATGCAGACCTTCAAAAATTATACTTTTGGGTTGGTATGCAGAAGGATATAGAAAACTTTGTAGCCTGATGCCTCAAGTGTCAGAGGGTAAAGGCTGAACACTAGCACCCAGTGGGATGTTATACCCCCATGCCATTCCCGAGTGGAAATGGGATGTTGTTTTTATGGATTTCATTGTAGGTCTCCTAATGTCATCTCAGAGGCATGATGCCATTATGTTCACTGTTGATAAGGTAACCAAGGTAGCACACTTTTCACCTATGAGGTCATCATATAATGTAGCTTTAGTAGCAAGAGTCTTTCTTGATGATATTGTGAGACTTCACGACATACCTCGGAAGATTATTTTAGATAGAGACCTAGTTTTTACCTCATCTTTTTGGAGATATCTTCAACATGCCTTAGGAACACATCTTAATTTTAGTAAAGAGTATCACCCTGAGAGATGTACAAACAAAAAGGGTGAATCAAGTTTTAGAGGACATGTTGAGGATGTATGTTATGGATCAACAATGTAAATAGGAAGACTATCTTTATTTAGTTGAGTTTGCTTAAAATAATGAACATCATAGATCTTTAGGCATGGCTCTGTTTGAGGGATTGTATGGTAGACCTTGCAGGACACCCTTGAGTTGGGATTGTCTAGAGGACAGAGTTGTGGTGGGACCTGACTCAGTTTAGGAAATGGAGAAGTAGGTGATCCACATTTGAGAACAATTACAGATGGCACAGGATAGGCAAAAGCAATATGCAGATGCCAAGAGGGTAGATAGGACCTTTTAGGTCAAGGTTGTAAAGTGTTTTTGTGAGTTCTCCCTCATAAGAGCCTAATTCATTATGGAAAAGGCTCCAAGTTGGCACCTTGATTTGTAGGCCTTTTCGATATCCTTGAGAGGATTAGCCCAGTTTCTTACCACTTAGATTTGCCACCCAACCTATCACACATTCATGATGTTTTCCATGTTTCTATTCCTAGAAAGTACATGCCAGATTTATCTCATGTTCTAGATTGCGATGCCCTGTAGGTGACACAACATGGGCAGTTGTCATTGAAGTCCATATGCATTTTGGATCATCAAACCTTGGCCCTTCAAGGCTGAGTGTTGGACCAGGTCAGTGTCCAATGGGACCACCTCGATGAGACTACAACCACATGGGAGGACTCTACTCAGATGAGGATCTTATACCCCACCTCTTTGAAGGTTTCCAGGAGGAAGCCTAATATTAAGAGGGGGAGGATGTGAGGCCCAACTTTTGCAGTTGCTTACATTATTTCATTTGAGACTATTAGGCTATGTTACTTTTAGTATATACTTTATTTGTCTGAGTTATTTATGTTGCTACATTATGGAAGTTATGTTATAAGCATTATAATTGAACCTTATAGATTTTATGATATAGATATTTTGATTGAACCCTATGGATGTTATATTTTAGAGTTATATTTGAACTTATGATGAGATGTTTTATAGATTATTAGTCATGTGTTAAAAGAATTTATTAAATTAACTAGTTGTTGTAAGTTAACGTTTTAATAAATTATTTGATCATGAATGAGCTAGGATATGTGATTACTTTTGCTTATGCAATTATTACGTTGCTTTGGCTATATATATTCCCTGAGGTACTAATATTTGAAAGCGAAGTGTGTAGGAGGATGGCCAAGATAAATATCCTCTGAGACTTCTCAAGAACCTTTCTCTTTGTGCTTCCCTGTTAGCCTAGTCTAACCCATGGAAGGGGTAAAGACTAATGTGTGTCATGTATTTATTTTATCATTTATTTTTATTTTTTTTAACTCCACTTGTAGTTATTTTTATATATTTTTATTTGAAAGCTTGTGGGGAAGGAATTTATTTATTAATAATTTTTTTGCCTTTGTTTTATTCAAATTGGGATAGGGAAGAGTTAATGTATATATTTATTTTGAAAATTGAAAATAAGGAGAAGATTCTCCTTTTGGTTATTTAGGGAAGAAATAATTTATTTTAGGGGATTTGGTGATTTGCATTTATGACAATGGAGGGAATATTGCTGCATGTCCTTTATTTTTATTGGGATGAAAATGGTTGTACGGAGGAGGAAAAATTAGAGAAGAAGATTGGAAAACTTGAGGGAAGAAATTGGGAAGATTTCTGGTGTAATTTTTTTGAAGGATTTGCATGATCCAGGCTCTCCCTAACTTGGAGAGAGTTGAGGTACTAGGATCTTTGCTTTCTCTTGTACTTATGAAACTTATGAAATAGATTTTTGTTGCATGAAATTATTTGCTTGATAGTTTGAGTCTTCTATTTTTGTTGTGTAAATGTCTTTGTGGGTTTTTGGGTTGTACTAGGAGTGGCACTCTGAATTAGATGAGTGCCTCCCAAGTAATGGGGTAGAGAAATGTGGACCTCTCTTGGGGATATGCTTGGTATGATTCGTGTGGAAATTTATGTGGCGAAGGGTTGTGGTTTTTTTGGAGGAGATATTTTGAGTTATTTGGAGGGATAAGTGAGTTAGGGGTATGGAAATTTTGGGAGGTTGATTGGTGCTATGTGGTAGTGGTAATGTGTTGGGGTTTTGGTGTTATGTTGTAATGAAGGAGTATGTGATATAGAAGTTGTGATTGTGCCTATGTAATATTGATACAGTATGGAGGATGGTATTGGTTTTATAATTCCCAAGAGGGAAGATGATGCAGAGGCATCCACACTAAAACCTTGACATACAGCATGTATGTCCGTAACCCTTCATCATCATCATCATATTTCCCTTAACACTGTCAGCATCATCATATTTTCTCTGCCGACCGATATCCTCTTGCAGACAAACCTTCGACCCTTCGCCTGTCAGCAGCATCATCATATCCGGCTATCGGCAGCATCATCATATTCGGCAAGCGCAATCATCCTCCTGACGATCACTGTTCATCTTACCGCCAAACTCTATCTGCAGCATCATGATGTTCAACATCATGTTCATCAGCAGGATATAAAATATCTGGTTCCCTCCATATATCCTGATGACGACAACTTCACACACCTTTCCTTCGATGCTTATGTCACCCCGATATCCTGATGACGATTATCCTGATGACGATGACGTCACATGCAGTTCCTTCAATATCCTGCTGTCGGCCAAACTTAACATTATCGGCCTGCGATGGTTTTATCAACCCGATCTTCTACCTTATGCTGATACGCCCCTCCTCGGCAACACCTGATGATGATCACCCCGAAACGCATTCACCTTATGCAAATGATTGCATCATGCTCACCTCCATCTACTCGGATGATGCCTGAAGTAACTGCAGGATATACACAGAAATATCCTGATGATGCCGTTGTGACGGATTTTCCCAACCTTAGCAAATTTCAATCCACCGAACCTCCTGAGGTGACCCGATCTACTTTCAGGGTGATCTTCCAGACTCGAACTATCAGCACGACCTAGCACATACCCATGCTAGGGTTCTCAACACCTCTTGACTGCGATCCTGCAAACATACATGCAAACAAACACAAAATGCAGACTAAATCCTAAACTACTGTACATAGCCATTCCACCGATTCGACGAATCAACCGGTGGAATGGATCAGTGAATCCATGAAACCACCAGAACAACAAATCGATCACACAATGGAATCCAAACAGAGAATTGACACAACAGGATCTCTTTATTGATTTCAAAAGATGTCCGCAACCCTTCATCATCATCATCATATTTCCCTTAACACTGTCGGCATCATCATATTTTCTCTGCCGACCGATATCCTCTTGCAGACAAACCTTCGACCCTTCGCCTGTCAACAGCATCATCATATCCGGCTATCGGCAGCATCATCATATTCGGCAAGCGCAATCATCCTCCTGACGATCACTGTTCATCTTACCGCCAAACTCTATCTACAGCATCATGATGTTCAACATCATGTTCATCAGCAGGATATAAAATATCCAGTTCCCTCCATATATCCTGATGACGACAACTTCACACACCTTTCCTTCGATGCTTATGTCACCCTGATATCCTGATGACGATTATCCTGATGACGATGACGTCACATGCAGTTCCTTCAATATCCTGCTGTCGGCCAAACTTAACATTATCGGCCCACGATGGTTTTATCAACCCGATCTTCTACCTTATGCCGATACGCTCCTCCTCGGCAACACCTGATGATGATCACCCTGAAACGCATTCACCTTATGCAAATGATTGCATCATGCTCACCTCCATCTACTCGAATGATGCCCGAAGTAACTGCAGGATATACACAGAAATATCCTGATGATGCTGTTGTGACAGATTTTCCCAACCTTAGCAAATTTCGATCCGCCGAACCTCCTGAGGTGACCTGATCTACTTTCAGGGCGATCTTCCAGACTCGAACTATCAGCACGACCTAGCACATACCCATGCTAGGGTTCTCAACACCTCTTGACTGCGATCCTACAAACATACATGCAAACAAACACAAAATGCAGACTAAATCCTAAACTACTGTACATAGCCATTCCACCGATTCGACGAATCAACCGGTGGAATGGATCAGCGAATCCATGAAACCACCAGAATAGCAAATCGATCACACAATGGAATCCAAATAGAGAATTGACACAACAGGATCTCTTTATTGATTTCAAAAGATGCAATACAATGCTCAGTCTCTCCTCTCTCTGTCTCACTCCCTGCAAAGTCTGATCGATCCTATCCAATCTCAACCAAACCGCATGCATAAATAGGATCTCCTGCGAGTACTACCGACCCGACTCTAAGCAGCTGGGAGGATCCAACCGAACATACAGCATAACAGCTGTCCTAACAACCTAGCTAAAAATAGTAAAGTATGGTCAACATGACCTTATTACATGCATTGGTCTTATCAGACCTTCTTGGAAACATTAACAAGACCTATAACAAACTAACTACCTCATGGAGGCCAGCTGTCAGGTAGGTGCTCCTGCACCATACTCCCCAATAGAAAAGAACTCATGTCCCATGAGTTAGGATGTGGAAGTCCTCCACCTTTACACTTTGCCTTTGCAGTGTCTTGACCTGTTCCAGCTTTGTCCTCTGCTGGCTCTCGGCTGCTCCAAGACTTCTAAACTGTAACTTGCTTTCTTGCAAGTAAATCCTCATGCCTGTCAATGTAGGCCCTTCTCTCACATACCTTGTGTTTGTTAGGTTGTCTGACCAGAACCTCTGTCTGAACTGCCTCTTGAACTTCTGTAATGTTCAACTCTGTCTTTCTTTCAACTTTTATAGGACAAACAATAGTCCCAACTATGACAACATCCTTGTTATTCCTCTCAACTGGTTGCTGTTTGCAAACCTGTTTCTGAACCTGCTGCTGACCTCTGTCAGTCACAACTGAAACTGTCTTCAAACTGTTGTCCTTAATAACTCCTTTCCCTGCAGTGTCCACAACTGCCTTTATGCCTGCTCCTATAGGCTTCTGCACAAATTCCTTCTTTCCCACTAAAATGATTTTGGCTACCCCCTGTGCTACAACATTTGCCTGCAATGGCATCAACATAATAGTTTTCCCATCTTTCTTGATGGTGTAGGTATTAGCATACCCATCATACAGTACCCTCCTATCAAATTGCCATGGTCTACCCAACAGTAGGTGACAACATTCCATGGGCAAAATGTCACACAAAACTCTATCATGATATGCTCCAATCTGAAAATCCACATATGCCTGTTCATAGACAAAAAGTGATTAACTATCACTCACCCAAGATGCCTTGTAAGGGTGTTGGTGTGGAATCCTTTCCAAATTTAGTTTATCCACCATTTCCTGAGATACCATGTTGTCTGTTGAGCCAGTATCAATGACAACCTTACATACCTTACCTTTGCTCTTGCATGTGGTCTTGAAAAGAGCTCTTCTTTGCATCATATCTTTTGATGCCTGCAAACTAGTTCTCCTTAGCATCAATGCTTCTCCCTCCTCAGGATACCCATAATTGTCAGGAACTCTATCTCCTTGATAAGTGTTTGAACTCTGCACACTTTGCTCTACTTTCTCTTCTTGCACAAGTTGTACTCTCTTGTCATTCGTTCTATCATCTCTGGATGATGAACCCTTGTTTTCTGGACATTTGAAAAATGGATGACCAAACTCACCATAGGTGTAACACTTTCCTGAAAATGTAGTAGAACCTCTACCACCTCCAAATCTACCTCTATTACCTTTCCATCCACCTCTGAAATCAAACTGTCCCTGTCCTTTACCAGTGTCTTCTTGACCCTCATTAGTTTGCCTTGTTGTAGGGGCTAATCCTCTTCCCCTCATATTGCTGCCTCTTCCTCTCATGGACTTATCTTGTCTCCTATTCATCTTTTCTTCAATCCTGATTGCCATTTGGTAACAATCCTCCACATTCTTAGGGTTAGCTAAAACTAACTCATCCTGTATGTTCAATCTCAAACCAGCCAAGTACCTAGCCACCTTTTCTACCTCATTCTCATGATGACCAGATCTCATACTCAACTTATAAAACTCCTCAGTATATGCCTTCACATCCATTTCCTTCTGCCTTAAAAATTGTAGCTTCTTAAACATCTGAATCTCATAATCCTTGGGCAAGAATTTACCTTTGATCCTTGCTACCATTTTATCCCATGAAGTGATCTTTGACTTCCCTTGTTTCCTTCTCTCGGATTGTACATAATCCCACCATACCAAAGCATGACCTCCTAACTTGGTCTTTGCAATCTTTACCTTCTGATCCTCAGCAACATCTTCACATTCAAAGTGATTATCAAGTGCAGCAATCCAATCCAGTAACTCATCTTCATTCAAACTTCCATTATACTTGGAAACATCAACCTTTACCTTAGGTTTATCACTCTGCACTGCCTTTAACAGTTTTGCAAATCTCTGGTCTTCAGCATCCAGACCTTCAGCTACCTCTTCATACTCTTCAACAGCATCTTCATCTTCTTCAGACTCACTGTCGTCCACTTCCCTCTTTTTGTTCTTTTCCAAGGCTACAAGCCTGGCTTGAAGTGCTTCAGCAAGCTCCTTCATCTTCCTCATCTCTCTGGCATGTTTTTCCTTCATCTCCTGCAATTCCCTTGTAGTACCATTACCTTTCGGAGGCATTTTGTCAACCTCTCACTCCTCTACCTCTGTCCTTTCAGTGACAGAATCAACTCTACCTCTGCCCTTTCGGTTACAGAATCAACACACAACAGCCCAGACCTTTTGCTGAGCTTTGATACCACTATGATGCAGAGGCATCCACACTAAAACCTTGACATACAGCATGTATGTCCGCAACCCTTCATCATCATCATCATATTTCCCTTAACACTGTCAGCATCATCATATTTTCTCTGCCGACCGATATCCTCCTGCAGACAAACCTTCGACCCTTCCCCTGTTAGCAGCATCATCATAGCTGGCTATCAGCAGGATCATCATATTCGGCAAGCGCAATCATCCTCCTAACGATCACTGTTCATCTTACCGCCAAACTCTATCTGCAGCATCATGATGTTCAACATCATGTTCATCAGCAGGATATAAAATATCCGGTTCCCTCCATATATCCTGATGATGACAACTTCACACACCTTTCCTTCGATGATTATGTCACCCCGATATCCTGATGACGATTATCCTGATGACGATGACGTCACATGCAGTTCCTTCAATATCCTGCTGTCGGCCAAACTTAACATTATCAGCCCGTGATGGTTTTATCAACCCGATCTTCTACCTTATGCCGATACGCTCCTCCTCGGCAACACCTGATGATGATCACCCCGAAACGCATTCACCTTATGCAAACGATTGCATCATGCTCACCTCCATCTACTCGGATGATGCCCGAAGTAACTACAGGATATACACAGAAATATCCTGATGATGCTGTTGTGACGGATTTTCCCAACCTTAGCAAATTTTGATCCGCCGAACCTCCTGAGGTGACCCGATCTACTTTCAGGGCGATCTTCCAGACTCGAACTATCAGCACGACCTAGCACATACCCATGCTAGGGTTCTCAACACCTCTTGACTGCGATCCTGCAAACATACATGCAAACAAACACAAAATGCAGACTAAATCCTAAACTACTGTACATAGCCATTCCACCGATTCGACGAATCAACCGGTGGAATGGATCAGCGAATCCATGAAACCACCAGAACAACAAATCGATCACACAATGGAATCCAAACAGAGAATTGACACAACAGGATCTCTTTATTGATTTCAAAAGATGCAATACAATGCTCAGTCTCTCCTCTCTCTGTCTCACTACCTGCAAAGTCTGATCGATCCTATCCAATCTCAACCAAACCGCATGCATAAATAGGATCTCCTGCGAGTACTACCGACCCGACTCCAAGCGGTTGGGAGCTTCCAAGCGGCTGGGAGGATCCAACCGAACATACAGCATAACAGTTGTCCTAACAACCTAGCTAAAAATAGTAAAGTATGGTCAACATGACCTTATTACATGCATTGGTCTTATCAGACCTTCTTGGAAACATTAACAAGACCTATAACAAACTAACTGCCTCATGGAGGCCAGCTGTCAGGTAGGTGCTCCTGCACCAGAAGACTTTTTCCCTCTCTCCCCCTTGTGGAATCCAGTTTATGGATGTCATTGTTTGTGAGTTGGCCATTGGGGTATGTTTGCTGTGAGAAATTGTATTTTTATTTCTTTCTATGTTGTGCAATCTAGGTTTTGCATGCTTGCCATTCGGTTCTTGGAAGCCTTCTGCTTAGGGGTGGGATTGTGATACAATCCCTATGGTAGGGAGGTGAGTAGTCTTGGCCATTCCTATTGTCCTAAGTTTTGCAGGGAAGGACCTAACGATGCCTCAAGACCTTGCTGGACAAGAAATATTTTGGGATGAAAGTTAATATTACCCTATCTATGTATATTATGAAAAGTGGACATGATGCCATTTGTAACTTGTGTGGAATGAACTATTGTAGATAAATAATAAAATTGTTTATATTGTGTTATATTCTGTATTGTTAAAGTTGTAGAATACCAATTATAATTTAATTTGTGAGCTGTGTAGTTGAACTATTGGAAAATTATAAAATAAAATTGTAATATATTTGTGTCATTCCCTGTGGGAGCTATCTAATATAGTTGTATTATATTGTTCAATGTTATCATTCCTCAAAAGAAATAAATCATTCATTCTTTTATATTTCCTATTTGATGGTGTAAATTCTTAATGTTCAACTTCATTTTAAATTATAAGTATTCTCTTTAAATCAATTGTTTATATATATATGATTATGTATATATATACATATATAAATATAAATTAAACTTTATATTGGATTAAATTATTCCTTATTAATACATATAATATTTATATTGAGTAAAGGTTATAAATATTTAATATTATATATATTTAATAATATATAAACTAATGTTGATAATGGTATTGATTTAAGTTAAGATTCAAAAATAAAGAAATAAAAGAATTTAAATTAAGTTTCAAGGAAATTAAAATAAATTTTATTGAAGCTTGTTTGTTTTTTTCATTTGTGGGGGTCGTGGAAGCTCCCACGGCGGCTCCCTTTGGAAGGCTGCAAGACATGGCTACGAACCCTCCCAAAAGGGGGTGCAGCCTTCAATATATTATTATGTGGTTCAAATTCAAAACAAATTAAGTATTTTTCCCTCGCTGCCGCTAGACTGTTACTGCAGATTTACAAATTATCATTCATGGTTGAAATTATATATATATATAGACACACACATAAATATATTCATATATGTTAGAATCCATCACTTCCAACTGAATCTATTGATTCTTCTCAGACCTCTTCACCTATGCATGCATGGTAAAAATAACCAGAATACCCATGTTAGAAAAATAAAAGAAGACAATTTTGCAAAAATGAAAGAAAAAAAAAATATCAAAGTGAATAGTTGAAAGATTTAGTTGGGTACATTTATGGAATGTAATATGGACAGAGAAACTAATAATCTGATTTCAGGAATCTTCTAACATTAGAAGAGTTATAGATTTGT
The DNA here is from genome assembly GCA_027924645.1 of Cunninghamia lanceolata. Taxonomy (NCBI): domain Eukaryota; kingdom Viridiplantae; phylum Streptophyta; class Pinopsida; order Cupressales; family Cupressaceae; genus Cunninghamia; species Cunninghamia lanceolata. Next base: position 2,374,059 of record BSBN01000762.1, on the reverse strand, counting down.
TTCTTATTTAATGATAATTAGTTAAATAATTATATGCTGCCATATTTGTTAATTTATTTTTTAAAAAAATTTAATGGAATTATGAGATTAGAATAATTATTTTAACATTGTGATTAAATTGTGTAGATAATTTGTATAGTTTTAATATTTCCTAAATGATTATTTAGCTAAGTTAGTATTGTAATGTTTAATATTTTAAATTTTAATAATAAAGTTGATGATTTTACCATGTAAATTTCATAGACATAGTTGCTTGATGGATTTAATTATCATTTAGATCTTAACTTGATTTTATGTTTTAGGAAAGTCGCAGACAAGAGAGAGTTATCGCCAACAATTCTTTTAATGATTGTGTCACTCAAGTGAACTTAGGTAAACTTTAAATTAGTTCAACTTAAATTAAATTTTCCTTTTCATTTGTTTGCGGGCTTCTCATGGGAATGATAGGTATGGTACTCTAATAATATGCCGTACCTTTTATTTCATGAATGTACCTCCAAGTTTTTTTGGCAAGGCCTAGAAAATAGATATACCAGTTGCTGCACAAATTAAGTATCATATGAATCAATTCAAGGATAAACAATCCTACATTGCAACATACTGGGTGTTCTTCAAAACCCTCTAGCAACAAATACAAGGAAGAGAATGGATACCCTATGAAATGGTGAAGAAGTATGCAAATGAGAAAAAAGGACCTCACCCTCATGGAAGCTGTAGAACTAAGGACTTCTTGGATACCCAAACTTTCATATGAAATAACTAAGGAGGAAGTTGAATCATATGCCACAAACCTATTGAAAAGTCCAAAAGATACAAATGTGGAGAGGTTTGGCACATACAAGGAATTCATGGAGAAGTAGCACAAGAAAGATACAGAAGAAAATCTTGAGAAGAACAAGGAAAAATTGTATGAGAAATGGGGAATTCCACCTAGGGATGCACCATAAACTAGTACTTCTATACTACAAGCTAATACTACCACACCACAGATGCAGAGATTCAGGAGACTACACTCAGAGACTCCAAGTTCATGAGTTACAGTAGGGGCAACCACATCATCACAAACAACATTGGTATAAACTTTGTAACCTCTAGAGAAGGATCTAGAAGTTGAATAAATATCAAATGTACTCCTACAAATGAGTATAGAGAAGAAGAAACCAGCTAGGTCAAAACAAGGAGTAAAAAGAAATATCATAGAAGCTCCCAAAGGAGGAGATGTGGAAGAGGAGGAAATAAATGAGATAAGAAAACCTCCGTAGAAAAAGGAAAATATGAAGTACTAGATAGTCAACAATACACATAAAGGAGACTGAGGAAAAAGAGCAATCACAAGAAGAGGAAATTATTATGAATGTAGATAGCTTGATAACAACTACAAACAATAAGGGCATATTGAAACAAGCTACAAGGATGTACAATCAAGTAGGCATAAAGAAAAAAGTTCTCATAATAAGGGCAATAATAAGGCACATCTAGATGTTTGATCAAACTTGGAAGAGATAATTGAGAACTTTCTAGATGAACTGGCCACCACAATAAAGAAAAAGAGGGAAAAGGCCATAGAGTTAGAGGAAGAAATAAGGAAACAAGCCCTAGACCAAGCATAACCAACTCTATCCTCTACACAAAAAAGAGAAACTGGTGCAACTACAAGCCCAAGAGTTACAGACCACACAAAGAGTGTATACTCTAATGGGGATGACAAAGGAAGAAAAAGGAAAAATCTAAAAAGGAGAAGAAGAGTCAACATGAATAGGAAACACCCTTTGCAAATAGTCCTCACCAAAGTGAGTAGGATGAAGGATCGTAGGAACAAACATCTCCACAAATGACTTCATCCTCCACAACCTCTCCAATGTAGTTAATCAAGGAGTTCTTGGACCAAAAAAAATAGATCTAGCTGGTGCCCACACTACAATTGCTATAGATTCCACTATTGGGTTCATAGGTAAATTTGTTGAGCATGTTGAACACCCAAAATAATGAAAGGGAGGGGGTGAATCAGTATTCTCTTAAACCATTTACATATCAAAAATTCAATATGTTTAACATATTTAATTGCAGTAAAGGAAATTAAGCATAAAGCAAACAACCACAACTCATAACACATGAACACCAGATTTACATGGAAAACCCTAGAAGGGAAAAACCATGGTGAGGAATATTTCACAATATAAATTAGTATCAACACTGAATTACAAAAGCCTCACTGTCAAATGGCGCACTGCCCATAAGAAAGGCTCACTGCCAAAGGGCTCACTACCCAAGGACTCATTGTCCTAAGAGAAAGAGATAGAAAAGATGGCTCACTACCAAAGTTGAACTATTATAATTGCATCTAACATATGCAAGGAGTAAAGTTCCAATGAAGCCCAAACTACTGAACCAATATCCACCAACATCATTTCCACAGCATTACTAAAGAATTGTATACACCTTTTGCTACTTGCATTTAGTAGTCTAACACATGAAAGATTATACTACACCACACGTTCATCCACACTATTATTCCTATCAAATCCATCACACAAACTCACAGTCACAATCATTTGATACCTATTTATACTATCTTCAACCTTGAGAACATTCTCCAAGGTCGGCATCACACCTTAACATAAAACATTCAAATTAGGTCTGGACCTAAACATTCCCGCGGTGGAAAGGAATGAAAGAGGACCACAACACACCTTATCTTGGATCTAAATTCACCAAAGAATGCCACTCCACGCTACTACAATCACCAAAGCAACTCTGCAATTAGTGTAAACACCCAAGGTTAGCCAAACCTATGTTAACACAATGAACTTTTAAGTACACACTTACTCAAACCTAAAGATGACTTGTAGACTACATGCAAGGCTTCAACACAATCTAGAGTATTCCATAAACATCCTAAAACATCTTGAAATCCAACAAATTCTTCTGCAACAACTTTCACCTAACTGAAGTTCACACTGGAGCACTTAACCAACTCTGTCATACACTACAACTCAAGAAGTCAACTTGTAGAGCACCAAACCATGAACATCTTGAATTGAAGAAATATATAAGAATTATAAGCACAAATACATAATCACAAAGCCAGAAAAAAATCTACGGAGAAATGTGAAGCACAACAATTTCTCCCAGACATCTTTGTAAAGCTCAGGAATATAGTCCACACTTTGGTGAACAAAACTTCCTTTGCAAAACAAACTAGAGCACAAAATTTGGAATATAACATTTCTAAACATCCCTGAACAACATATTCAAACCACAAAGATAGATCTTTAACATAGAAGAAGTGCGGAGCAAAACCAAAACACTACTCTGTTAAGCCAAACAGTCTCTTCAACACATTGTTTCCTTTATTAATCACATTTTATCAAAAGCACTTGGAGACCAACCATCAGAAACATATTCCTAACATTTTCAACACTTCTCCAACGCAACCTGATCATCTTCAATAAAGTAACTCAACCAAACAGCTCATACACTTAAAAAAACCTCATCTCTGCTCAACCAGTAGACACAGTTGACACCAATGACAACACAAGCTTGTTGACATCAATGACAACACTGAATGCACATACTTTACAACAATCTCCCCCTTTGTCATTGATGGCAACACATAATGTGAAAAACCATCAAGACACAACTCTGCACCAAACTTTTTTTCTTTCTTACTTTCCCTCTTTCTTTTACTCATCTTAGTCTCTCTCTCTCTCTCACACAACTAACTCTTTCCTTTTTCACATTTCTCTCTCTCCCCCTTTGACATCAATGGCAAAGGGTGACACACCATTTCTTTCACTCTTAGTAGGTCTTAGCATTCTTCTCTATCTAGGTAATTACCTATATACAGACCCTTATAACTTCTCATCCTAAGTGAGTGAGAGGCTGAAACCTTAGATATATCATGTCACATAATATGATAAGTTGCCATTAGAATCACATGGCCAAATATGCAACTTTGGAGGAATGCAGAGCATTCCATCACCCTACTGCAAATACCTTTATAAAACCAACACTATCTACAAGATTATCAACAGAAAAATAACCTTCCAGTGATCAAATCCTCATGAAACTTGGAACATACATAATGTGACACTTTATAAAGCTATGTTCCAAACCACAATAACTAAACATTAGTATGATGGAAATGTGGAGAAATCTTCCAGACAGTCTTCAAAAGAGTAGTCATCGTAAAATAGAGACACACACCAACTACTGGAGGCCAAATCTCCTTTATATCAACCCATGCATCTTATTTATAGTAACATATCTTGTCTTCTCAAGAATTCAAACTTAACTCTGCACTGATCAGGGTGTGACATTCAACCATGAACTTTCCTTCTTCTTTAGGAACATAACATCTCATCTCTTGACAATTTTCATGTTAGCCTCAACAACCTTTCTCACCTTGTGATAGTGTATGACATCAATACATACTATGTTAACATCAAGGACAACATATATGGTCAACAATCTCCCCTTAGATCAACACTCTGTTAGATCTAGGGCACACAACTGAGAGGGGGGGTGAATCAGTTGTGCAAAAACTTGCTTTCAATTCAAACACTTAATTCTTATTTATTAGTTAATAGCATATCAATTAACCATTCATGAAAGCATTAAGCATAAAGCATAAACATCGGAGCAAATCAACACATTAGACACCAAGATTTTGACATGGAAAACCTAGTTAAGGGAAAAACCACGGGGTGATTAACCCAAGGATTATTCTCTGTTACAAGAATAAGAAAAATGGATGGCACATGCCAATCAGGGCTCACTGCCCGAGCACACTGCTCACAAGGAGGCACACTGCCTACAAAGAGACACACTGTCTACAAAGTGATAAGAATCACAAACTTGAACTGGAGATTGACATCTTCACCATGTCTTGATTAGTTCCATTTAAGCCCGAGACACACCTGCTCTGCCTTTCGCTCTCTCGCTATCCCACACTCATCCGCTTCACAACACATTTCAAAATGAATTCACTAACCTTTATTTATACAAGGCATCGACTTAGGAACAATCATCTAAGTCGGTAATCAACCACAATAACATTCCCAAGTCAGCAATCATCCATAAGAACATTCGCAAGATGAATAACTCATCTGGTTGGCCAGTCTGAGCAAGAACATCTTCATCCAGAAGAATGACACCAATTCTGGGCTCTAACACTAATGCGGAGCGACAACACAACCTCAACATGATCCATGAACCTTCACAGGCTTGCCTGAATGACCAGGTACATCCGCACTTCCTCTACTTAATAGGATCTCTTCTCTTCTTCATCTGAAACTTCAAGAACACAGTCTACCGCCACTTTCATAATGCAAAAGATGCTTTCAGACCTCCAAACTATGAACAAATCGATATGACACATCACAAGGACATCCCAAACACTCCTTCCAATCTGCAGGATAGGACAATGCACTTCTGGATCTCACCGGACCTTTTTGTAACACTCTCACTCTGGAGCATCTCCCAGAACCGGTTCTACTTGATCGATCATAACTTCTTCATATCTTCATGTGGACCTCTGAAATCTTAACTAGAACATCTGAAGACTCATATCTACAAACCCTTTAATCCGTATCCTCTGATCCTCAACCTATTGAGTACATTGGCCTTCTTCTCATCACTATTCTTCCCTGTTCCTAATTGAGACTAATTTTCTCAATATCCTTAGCACACAGCTCATCTAATCAATCTCATCAATGCAATATGAGTATGTTGACATTAATGGCAACACTGGTAAACCTCATACTTGCAACAATCTCCCCCTTTGTCATTAATGGCAACATATGATGTGAAAAACCATCAAGACAAGAACTACTCCTTTCTGTCACAGCTCCCCCTATCGATAACTCTTCACATGTCTTCTCTTCCTTTAATACTCCCCCTTTGATCATCAACCACTTGTTTTTCACATATCTTCTCTCCCCCTTTGACATCAATGGCAAAGGGCTCATACTTGCAATTTCAACACATCAGAATCATACTAGCTACTCCCCCTGAGTGGCAGCTCCCCATCACCAATCCGGATCACAAGATATGACTGTGAAATCCACCAGACTAATGCACATCAATGCATCCTAGTTCATCACCGGAGGGGCCATGACCCCTAGCTTCTCCCTGAGATACTCAAAAGAGTCCTTGGGAAGAGGTTTAGTAAAGATATCTACAATCTGTTCCTTAAAGGGTACATACTCCAATCTGACTTCATCTTTGTTCACTTGTTCTCTCAGAAAGTGAAACTTGATAGATATGTGCTTGGTCTTAGAATGTAACACCGGATTCTTAGAAATATTTATTGCACTTGAATTATCACAGAAAATTGTGATAGGCTCCTCATATTCTACTTTAATGTCTCTTAACATCTGCTTCATCCATAAAATTTGAGTGCAACAACCTGCTACTGCAATATATTCTACTTCAGTAGTAGAGAGTGATATTGCTTCTTATTTCTTGCTTAACCAAGAAACCAACCTTTTTCCCAAAAAGAATGCTCCTCCACTTGTACTCTTCCTATCATCCACATCTCCTGCCCAATCTGCATCTGTATATGCATGAAGAGAAAAGTCATGATCTCTGGGATACCATAGGCCATACTCAATCGTTCCTTTCAAGTACCTAAAAATTATTTTGATTGCCATGACATGAGATTCTCTGGGATCAGCCTGGAATCTTGCCACAAGACCAACAACCTGCATTATATCTGGTCTAGTCTGAGTGAGATATAGTAATCCACCAATCATTGATCTGTACTTTGTTTGATCTATCTTAGGAGAGTCATCATCTTTGCTCAACTTACATCCGGTAGCCATAGGAGTGTTCATAGGCTTTGAGTCTTCCATTCCAAATTTCCTCAAAAGTTCTTTCACATATTTAGTTTGAGAGATAAAGATGCCTTTCTTTATCTGAGTAATTTGTAGACCCAAAAAGAAATTCATTTCACCAAGCATTGACATTTCAAACTCACTTTTCATTTGATTTGCAAAGGTTTTACACAAACTGTCTCTTCCTCCAAAGATGATATCATCCACAAATACTTCAACAATCAAAATGTTTTCATTATCTATTTGGAAATATAGATTACAATCAGTAGTACCTTTGTTGAAACCAATCTTCAAAAGATGTTTGTCCAGCCTCTCATACCATGCTCTTGGTGCTTGCTTTAGACCATACAGTGCCTTCTTTAATTTGCAGACCACATCACCATGCTCTGATAACTGAAATCCATCCGGTTGTTCAATGTACACCTCTTCTTCTAAGTCACCATTCAGGAAGGCAGATTTGACATCCATCTGATACACTTTGAAATCTTTGAAGGAAACAAATGCAAGAAATAGTCTGACTACTTCAATTCTTGCCACCAGAGCAAAAGTTTCCTCAAAATCAATCCCTTCTATTTGAGAGTAGCCTTTGCAGACTAATCTGGCTTTATTTCTGATTACTTCACCATCTTCATTTAGTTTGTTCCAGAAGACCCATTTGGTTCCTCATTCTTGTCTCTAGGTCTGGGAACAAGATCCCAAGTGTGATTTTTCTCAATTTGCATCAACTCTTCCTCCATTACTTTGGACCAATTTTCATCATTGCAAGCTTCATTTGTTGTCTTAGGTTCAATTTTTGAGATCAGATAGCATTCATCTAAATTTTGAGCAATTTTCCTCCTTGTTTGTACACCTTTGCTTTTGTCACCTATGATCTGATCTTCAGAATGGTTCAGTCTTACATACCTTGGAACTTTGGGAGTTTCTTGTACTTCTACTTCTTGATCAGGCTCATTCAGACCTATCTCTTCTTCCTGGTTAACCGGATCAGTCTGAATCTAAATTTTTGGAGAGGATTGAGCTCCTTGAACCTGAACACCATCTTGATCATCTTCATCATACTCATAAAATCTTGAGGGCTTCTCAATTCCTTCATCAACTTTCACATTAGTACTTTCTATCATCTTTCTCAGTCTCTTATTGTAACACCGGTATGCTTTGCTTTGAGTAGAGTAACCCAAGAAAATTCCTTCATCACTTCTAGCATCAAATTTTCCTAGATCTTCATCTCTTTTGATGTAACACTTGCTACCAAATACTCTAAAATATCTCACAGTAGGAGTGACACCAAACCAAAGTTCATAAGGAGTCTTACCGGTATTGCTTCTGATTTGAACTCAATTAAGAGTGTAGACTGCAGTGCTGACAGCTTCTCTCCAAAACATTTGAGGAACATTTGCTTCCATCATCATTGTCCTGGTAGCTTCCTGGATGGTCCGGTTCTTTCTCTCAACTACTCCACTCTGCTGTGGAGTCCTAGGAGCAGACAACTGTCTTTTTATACCATGCTTCTCACAAAAGTCTATGAATTCACCGGATGTGAATTCACCACCTCTATCAGACCTTAGACATTTCAGTTTCAATCTAGTTTGATTCTCTACCATAGCTTTGAAGATTTTGAACTTCTCAAGGGCTTCTAATTTCTCCTTTAGAAAGGTAACCCACATCATCTGAGAATGGTCATCAATTAGTAACATGAAATATATGTCACCTTGCATACTCTTGATTCTTGTCGGACCACATAGATCAGTATGAACTAATTCCAAGAATCCAGTAGAGGATTGATCCTTGCTTTTGAAAGAGACTCTGCTATGTTTACCTAGCTGACATTCTTTGCACAAACTATTTGTAGGTTTCACCAATTTTGGAAGATCTCTTACAGCTTGAGTATTGCTTATCTTGATGATATTATCAAAATTTACATGACACATCCTTCTATGCCATAACCAACTCTGATCAACTTGAACAAACAAACAACTTTTATTAGAACCAACTAGATGGAAGATATTACCTTTTGTTTGAGTACCAGATGCAATCTCAGTTCTAAAACTTTCAAAGATCCTGCATCTTCCATTTTTGAACCAGAGATCATACCCTTTGTCTACCAACTGTCCAACACTGAGAAGATTGTGCTTCAATCCTTCAACATACAGTACATTACCAGTTTTGCTCTTTCCATCAAAAGAAATAGTTCCCCTACCTCTGATTCTACCAGCAGAATTATCACCAAACTTTACCATTCCTCCTTCATACCTTTCTAGATCTAAGAACTTGTTCTTGTCACCTGTCATATGGTGAGAACATCCACTGTCAATAACCCAATCATCCTTTTCTTCAACTTGGGCAGCCAAAGCTCTTTCTACAATCTTATGATTGACAGATTCAGAGGGTATTGAAACTTCTTCCTTGATGGTAATAAACACCCATTCATTTCTGGATTTGTCTCATGTCTCCGATTCATCATCTGTTACTCCTTCATTATCAGCTTCTTCATGAACATAATAACAATTCTTTTGGAACCTTTGTTTGTTAGAATTTGACCTTGCAGATCTTTCTGGACATCTTGAAGCAAAATGACCAATTTTATTGCAGTTGAAGCACTTAAAGGGTAATTTTCCTTCATACTTACCGGATCCTCTTGGCAGTCTCTTTGTAATGAGAGCTTCAAGATGAGCTATTTCTACTTCTTCCTCTTCCATGTCTTTCCTTGCTTGATCATACCATGACAACTTCCTTGAAGAGTTTTCTCCTGGATCAAATCTTTGTTTGCCTTTCACATAGGCACTGGCTTTGAATGTAGATTTAGTCTTGGGGGGATCATCTCCAAACTCGGTCATTTCAAATGCATCTAGTTTGCCAGCCAATTGTTCTTTTGTGACAGTTGTATGGCTCTGAATTCATCAATGGCAACAACCTTGATTTTGTACGCAGCAGGAAGGGATCTGAGAATTTTGCAAACAATCTCATTTTCATCTAGAGTTCCACCAGCATTCCTAATTCCACATACCAGCTCATTTACTCTTAGCATAAAGGTAGTGATGTTTTCATCATCTCTCATCTTCAATCTTTCAAATTTCCCTTTGAGACTTTGCAGCCTTGCACTTTTGACAAACTCATCTCCTTCATGCAGAAGTTCTAGTTTAGTCCAGATCTCATAGGTAGTTGGCAGGTCAATAACATTTGAGAGTTCTGAGTCATTCAGTGTGCTTAGAAGAGCTTCTTTGGTCTGCAGATTGTTTTCAGCATCTATGACTTCATTTAGAGTTGTCGGACCACCCTGTGGGGGTACATATGGTTTTGTGACCATGGACAAGTATGCTTTTCCCATACACTCCAAGTGACATTTCATGCGACCTTTCCAGAGAGTGAAATTGGTTCCATCAAACTTCAGACTGTCCTTCTTATACGACGACATCCTAGATCTCCTCAAGCGGTTAAGCTCCTTTTAGAGGAACTTGGCTCTGATACCAATTGTTAGATCTAGGGCACACAACTGAGAGGGGGGGTGAATCAGTTGTGCAAAAACTTGCTTTCAATTCAAACACTTAATTCTTCTTTGTTAGTTAACAGCATATCAATTAACCATTCATGAAAGCATTAATCATAAAGCATAAACATCGGAGCAAATCAACACATTAGACACCAAGATTTTGACGTGGAAAACCCGGTTAAGGGAAAAACCACGGGGTGATTAACCCAAGGATTATTCTCTATTAGAAGAATAAGAAAAATGGATGGCACATGCCAATCAGGGCTCACTACCCGAGCACACTGCTCACAAGGAGGTACACTACCTACAAAGAGACACACTGTCTACAAAGTGATAAGAATAACAAAATTGAACTGGAGATTGACATCTTCACCATGTATGGATCAGTTCCATTTAAGCCCGAGACACACCTGCTCTGCCTTTCACTCTCTCACTATCCCACACTCATCTGCTTCACAACACACTTCAAAATGAATTCACAAACCTTTATTTATACAAGGCATCGACTTAGGAACAATCATCTAAGTTAGCAATCAAGCACAATAACATTCTCAAGTCAGCAATCATCCATAAGAACATTCGCAAGATGAATAACTCATCCGATCGGCCAGTCTGAGCAAGAACATCTTCATCCGGAAGAATGGCTCCAATTCCAGGCTCTAACACTGATGCAGACTGACAACACAGCCTCAACATGATCCACGAACCTTCACAGGCTTGCCTGAATGACTAGGTACATCCGTACTTCCTCTACTTAATAGGATCTCTTCTCTTCTTCATCCAGAACTTCAAGAACATAGTCTACCGCCACTGTCATAATGCAAAAGGTACTTCCAAACCTCCAAACTATGAACAAATTGAGATGACACATCACAAGGACATCCCAAACACTCCTTCCAATCCGTAGGATAGGACAATGCACTTCTGGATCTCATCGAACCTTTTTGTAACACTCTGTCACTCCGGAGCATCTCCCAGAACCGGTTCTACTTGATCGATCATAACTTCTTCATATCTTCCTGTGGACCTCTAAAATCTTAATTGGAATATCTCAAAACTCATATCTACAAACCTTTTAATCTACATCCTCTGATCCCCAACCTATTGAGTACATTGGCCTTCTTCTCATCACTATTTTTCCTTATTCCTGATTGAGACTAATTTTCTCAATATCCTCAGCACACAGCTCATCTAATCAATCTCATCAATGCAATATGAGTATGTTGACATCAATGACAACACTGGTAAACCTCATACTTGCAACACACTCATCTATCTATAACCTTTCTCTTGCAAGCTACCCCTGTCATCAGTCACCATTACCTACTCCCTCTAAGAGGTAGCCATCGTCAATCTAGGTTAAATATGTGACATGAACTCCCCCTGGGCAGATGCTTCACTATGCATCTTTGGAAAGAAGAGGGAGGGGAAGTTATCCCTAACCTCTGCTAGTCCTCAAATGTGTCTAAGAGATTTTATCACTACCACTATCACTATCATTTTAATTCTCATAATCAAATGCCCTAGTCCTTTTCTTTCTTCTTGTCATGGTCATGCTTTGAATTGGTTTTTAATTGATCACACCCTCCTCTCATTGTCATTTTCACTCTCAAAATCAGAATCATCATCCCCTTCTACTTCAATGGAGGAAGCATCTTCAAAGTTGTCTTTCTTTAGTCTTCATAGGTCATCTCAGGTTCTGTCTTGAAAACATCAAAACTAGCTACTTGATCAAGTTCATCTTCTAGGAAAACTTCATGTGTTAACCAATCTTCTCATTCTATAAGATATAATTTGGCATGCATATCCAGATGACCCTAAAACTTGCGATTTGCAAAAATTGTACACGTTTGTCAATTTCCCCTTCCTGAAATTGTTTCCCAGATGATTGTCTTCTACCCTGTCTTTCACTGGTTCTCATACTTTAGGTTTCAATTTGAATCGCTATGTAAGAAGAGTCTAAATGAGACACTTGAATACCACTCATTTTGAAACCCCTGCTGCACAAATTACTTAGTCTGGTGTGAGCCCTCCATGTTTGAGAAAGGGATTCACTGCAAGCAACTTTAGAATGATGTTCTTGATGTTGGATGCATTTGCCTTGTTCATTAACCCATTGATATTCTTCTCAAAGGGAATTTGAAGTCATGCATTGAGATTCCACACAACTCTTGTAATGCACATTGACACCCCAACTTCTTTCAACACCCTTCTCAATCCTTCTTATAGCACCTTCATCATTCCCATTCTGTGATGGACCAGAAATATTCACTTTTATTACTTCTCAATCCTCTTATTTCTAGAAACTCCTTTTTCACTCATTTCATCCTTATGTCTATCACTTGGCTCCTTGTGAGACCTTAATTCACCATAAGTGCCTTGTCTGACAAAGCTGTCAAACCTTTCACTGTACACACACTCATCTTAAAATTCTCTGCAAACTTCCACATTAGGAGATCTTCTACCATAGTCTTCACCAAATTATTAAGCATGTCAAACTTCATCTCATATCATCATGTTGAGGTATTGGCACCATTCCTTCGGTAGGGGGTGAAAGATTTTCATTAAAGCTCAATGAAAGATGAGCCAAATCTCTAATCTTAGTTTCTAAAGGAAATGTCTATACCAAATGTCAATACAGGATCATATTTAACATCTAATGTGTTCTTCTTTACCCAAATCTTATTCATTTCCTGCTTGGTCTCTACTGGATCAACCTTTTGTATTGGTTTACTCTTCTCTACTGGATTATTCTTCATGTTTCTGCTTCTACAAAACTTGGAAATGTGTCTAGGTCTATTACAATTATGGCATACAACATTCCACTAACTAGTATACCTTCCATTCATTCTGGATTTATACTGATTAGCTTTATGCCCAAATCTATTGCATGTAAAATAATATTCATTGAAATATTGAACCATTCTATCATTGTTATAGCGATTCCTCATTTGACTTCTTCACTCACTAGCTCAATGACCAACTTTCTTGCAAGTAAAGCATTGGCCAAAGAAAGATGAAACATTTTGGTTCATTCTACTTCTACATTCTATTTCTTTGTGCCCATAATTACTACAAAAATGACAAAAACTATTGAAGAATGGGTACCTCTAAGCATTTGGTTTTCTGACTAGAGGTCTTCTAGCTTTATCCCTTTAATTTTGGATCTGCTTACCATTATTCCTTTGATTTGAAGTCTAATCTGATTTTAAACTTTCACCTTTTTCAAATCCTAAACCCTCTTTATCATTTGGACCTTTTTGACTTGCAATCATTTCATCAAGCTTTGTGGAACTCATCTTAAACTTGTCTTCATGACTCTTCACTTTCTCCAGATCAGATTTTAGATTCACAAAATGCTACTTTTTTTATATATAGTTGAACAAAATGTGCTTGCATTATAATGTGAGCGCATTATAGTTTGGTGTTGCTGAGCATTAGGCTTGGCATCACCAAACCATAACACAAGTGCATTATAATGCACTCGCATTATGTCTTAGAAGTTTTTTTAAAAATTTGGCCACTTTTTGGCTCCCCAACTTTTTGCACCCACTCGTGAGATGAACACTACTCCTGCCTCATTCTCTCCTTTACTACATGCACCATTAAAATATATTCGCCATACACCATGTTCATCTAACTGAGCCTCTCTATTGATTGGTTCTGTATTTTGTAATTTGGGCTGTGATTTTTCAATTCTAAAACTTCCAAGATCTACATCACAAAAATAATTCATTTGGTTTGGATCCAAATGTTCTATTATATTTTCATATCTTGGCTCTCTACACAACCAGACTTTCTTCCCATTTACTGGTATTGTTGCATATGATAAGTCCAATTGGACATTTCCCCCTACTACAACAGCCCATTGTCTAGATAACAACATTCCATAGTATGGTGGAGTATCTACTACAGTTATATTAGTTCTGTAAGTTGCTTCAAGACATGAGGCCAATTTCAATTCCACATCCTTCATGACTCCAACAATTGGGATGGACCTATTGTCCATTGCATAGAATTTACCATATTTTGTGTGCACCCACAACCCTAATTCTTTCATAACAACTATTGGCATGATGTTTATTGCAGCTCCAGAGTCAATCATATAATTTCTTACCAGTTTGTTATTGATCTATAGACACCTAAAAATGTCTCGACCACCAAACTGACTCCCAACATCCCTAAAACATACCAATTCCCTTTCCAACCAATTAATTAAATTTTTATTTAATTAATTACCCCTTTCATTCCCTAAATCCACACCATTTCATCCCTAAAATTGAATTAATTCTGTTGATTCAATAGTCCAAACCTTAGCCAATTGATTTAATAAATATGCAAAATTTATTAAATCAATTCCCCCATTTTTCCTAAATCCAATTAATTAGTTAAAACCATGTTAACTAATTAATCTAGCCTACTAATTAGCCTATCCCTACCCTAGTCAATTAAATAGCTATTATTTAATTGCCTACTCTAGCCTACCTCATCCTAGCCTTAGGATTAATTAATTAAATCACTGATTAATTAATCTTATCCTCCCTCTAATCCCTCTACTAATTTATTCCAGCCACATTAATTAGGTTAATCACCTTAATTAAGTGAGTCAAACCCTCATTAGCACTTCTCTCCACATCCCCCAAATTTAAAATTCAAATAAATCACACATCACATTTACTCCTCTTACACATCCCTTACACATGTCATAACTAATAAATATCCACTCTTCCCCAAATGAATTTTTAATTCATTTTACCCTTCCCCATGTGAATTTTTAATTCACAAATAATCCATCTCACCCAACCTCATTTATTCACCCCTTTCCCAAAAATGAATAAAAGATTTACTTTTATTCCTAGCCCTCCATCTTCCAAGATCAAATCTAGGCCCTCCACATCACTTTAATCCTCCACCATTGATCTCTCTAATCAATCTCCACCCTTGGATCAAAATCTCTCCAAAAAGTCTATAAATACAACCTCTCACAAGTCATTTTCATCATCCAATTTCATGCAAAGCTACCATGCCAAAATCACCTTTGAGTTAGATAGTGAGTTGCACAATTGAAGAGCATTTCACATTTGAATCCATAGTCTAGGGATAATCTTGGTCTTGGGAGCTTCTTTTGGGTGCAAAGGCTCCTTCTTCCCTTGATGGGATTAGGTTGTGTTTTATGAGGTATAATCTTGTGTTTCATTTGCATTTGATTTAGTGTTTTGCCTTCATTGCATTTACCTAATCTACATTGGCATGCCTGGTGGGACCCACAAGGTCCAATCTAATCCTTGTTTGTGAGTTTTTGTGTTAGTATGTGATTTTGCAGGTTCAGCGCTATCCAACAGTCGTATCGGCGCTATCTCAACCGTCTTTCAGTGCTATTTATGTTTTAGCGCTATCTCTGCGTGATTTTTTTTTAGACTAACCTTACTCACGTGTTGTTTCTTTTGCTTTTCTTGTTGTTTTCTGTGGTATTTGCTCTCTATTTTGCAGGAAAACTAGGAATTACAGGGGGAGGTTATGGCAAATTTTTGAAAGAACTAAAAAACCAACACCAGTTTCCTGTTTTGACGCCATCCTTCAGATTAGCGCCATCTGCGCTTCCCCCAAACTCTGAAACATTGCGCAGTGGCACCTTCACAGATACTAATCATCGCCATCCTCTGTATCAATGCCTCACTTAGGACTTATTAGCGCTAAATTATGTATCAACGCTATTATGTTAATTAGCGCGATAGTAGTGTTTAATTAGCGCCATAAAATATTGTAGCGCCTTCTTTCGTAAGTCGGGTTGTTCTGCCCGCAGTGGCACCTGTGTATGATTGTTTTAGTGCTATTTTTGAAAATTGCTTTGCTCTTTGTTGCAGGTATTGCGGATACTAACACAACTTTTCTTTGTAGGGTGGTTTGTTGTAGTTAGCCAACACTTTGATTTTGGAAACTAAAATGAACCCTTTTTTGCTTTGTTAGGACTTAAACAACATTTCAATTTGGTGTTTTAAAAATCAATCCAAACAAACTCCTTGTGTGAAGTGTGTGTGATTATAACATTTATTTTGGTGCTCTAAAATATACTTCTTTTGTGTGCCAACAAACAAACAATCAAACACTTCAATTTGGGCTATAAAAAGAACCACAAATTGCATACATCATTGGATAAAAAGAACAACAAACTTGCATTTTCTACACATCTAATCAAGACAATTTAATACTTGTGTGAAGTGTCTTCGTGGTTGTGTCAAGTAGAGTGAGAAGTGTATGCTCTTCCCTCGCACCCTTTGGTGATCTTGGGAATCAAAAACTTCTCACAACACTTTGCATTAATCACCCCCATCTAATCCAAAGATCTAAAATTGAACCATGTTGAGTGTGATATAATCATAGGGAACACGTATGCTCTCCCCTCGCATCTTCGTATGAACTTGGGGATCAAAAGTGTTTTCATGATTATATTGCTTTTGTAATCCTTAGAGGGCCTGCCACCCTACTTCGAAAGGTGGGAATGACTCAAGCGACATCAAGCTAAAGCCAAGCTCTTCCAAGCCGCTATATAAAATAGGGTGTTTGGGACGAAAGTCTCAAGCGACAGGTGTTGTTTTGTTATACCGATAGCTAACCTCCCCATAAACCCTCCAAGGCGCAACCCTTGGAGGCTGGGAGACTCCATAACGGAGAGTAGTGCTACCGCACGTATAACCACCTGAACGGATACCCTTACTAAGAGCCATTGTTTTAGCAAGCCAAAATCCTTCTATTTGTTGACGCAGAGGGCAAAACCCTTGAAGTGGCGCCAATTCATGCGGTTCTTAGCCGAGGTAGCAGGGACAATCTAAAGGTTTGGTGAGGGACAAGCCTTATAAGAAACCTGGATCTTGGTATGCGTGAGAAGTGTGTGCAATTGTAAGGAGGAGTTGGTGCTACCAAGATCCTGGAGCTACCCGCTTTGAATAGGCGCAGCTAGGGGATTCAACAAATATTGTCACATTCTTGCCTTAGGTTGTAAAAAAGTGCTTGTTTTAAACCAAGTCATATGTCATATCACAAACAAAAATCATTGCTTGTTTTGCATTCAAATGTGTGTTAAAATGCTTTGATTTTTCACAAACAAATTACCAAGAGACAAAACAAATCAGTTGATCACATTCCAAACAAACCAAATCTAAAATTTTGCTATCAGAAATCTGTCAAACCCTGTTTCAATGCCATATTTGTCTGATTGTAGTGCCATTTCACTCATGGATTGGTGCTATTGTTAGATTGACGTGCCTAAGACAGAACAAATCAGTTGGTCACATTCCAAACAAACAAATCTAAAATTTTGCCATTAGAAATCTGTCAAACCCTGTTTCAGTGCCATATCTGTTTGATTGTAGTGCCATTTCACTCGTGGATTGGCACTATGTTTAGATTGACATGCCTGAGATAGAACAAAACAGCTTGTCACATTCCAAACAAACAGATCCAAAAATTTGCCATCAGAAATCTGTCTACCCTGTTTCAACGCCATATTTGTCTGATTGTAGCACCTTTTCATCCATGGATTGGCACTATTGTCAGATTGACTTGCCTGAAACAAAGACCCATTTTGTTGTGATCTACACCTTCTCCTCTGCCATAATCCATATCCATCTCGCAGAAATCCACCAACAGTCCAGCCATTTTCTTCAAAAATTTTCCAAATTACACATTCTCTTTGACCTTAGAGGATCAATCACCACCATTGTTGGACCCCTTGGATACATCATAATCAGCCCAAATACATATCTATCCATCCCCTTTCAATCTTTTAGCACATCTCCTTGGACCAAGACAAATCATTTCAAAAAATCCACACCCAAATCAAAACACCATCAACAACCAAAACTTGTCATCCTTTTGAGCCAAAGTTAGATCTAGATCTTATCATTAACATCACATTTTCCTTGAAAAGTCATTAGTCTACATTTCAAGAAAAACAAATCACCTCTCTTTGCATAAGGTCATTAGTCTACCCCAAACAAAGAAAATCGTCATCCTTTTTGTGCCAAATCAAAATCTAGATCTTATCCAAAAGCTCAATTTGAAAAACATCAACATCATCCTCACCATCCTAAATCAATCAAAAAATCAAAAACATCACAAATCCCTTTCTCATCATCCGTCTTTGGTCAAAAATTTGTGCAAAAAATCAATATCACCCATTCATATCACCCTTAGGATAAAACCATTGGAAAAACATATCGATCTTCACCATACCCTTCTACTCCATCTCACTACCACATCCCTCTTTGGGTCCAACAAAATCAATCCAATTCTCTAAGGTCTCCATCTCCATTCCACTCTACTCCTCATCAAAATCATATGTGCATGCCCACCACGAGATCACAACACAAAAGGAATCAAGCAATGGCGGAACAATGGCCCTTTGGCATGCCTAACACCAACAATAGCAAAATACCCATCTATCAAACATACAATCCACCTACATATTCCTTCATCCCCCCATTTGGCGCCAATGACCCTTTTCACTTCTTACCACAAGCACCAACACTACCACCACCACCATCACAAAATGTCCTCACCATATCCCAAGATGACCTAGATGTCTTGAGCTTCACACAAGATGCTGATAATATGGACCTACTTGATAAAGTCCTAAGATTGGACCCAAAGAGATATCTTGACCATCTTCTCAAGCTTAGTGCTCAACTTCCCCCCACCACAACATCATCACAACCATCCACTTCTACAATTGTCCCTACTACATCAAATACCCAAGCATCTACATCACATACCCAACCCACCATCTCTCAAATGTCAACACCTAATGTATCTACCACCTCCACAACCTCAACCGCTACCACATCTACAATTTCCACATCCACTGCTATGCCTAACATCTCCCAACCCGTCATCACTTCTACTACCACAACTGCCGTCAACCCTTCCGCTTCACTCACAATGGGCATACAAGGGAACATCACACAAGCAAGTACCTCCACAAGTGTGCCCCCACCAAACCCTCACATCCTTGCTTACCTACGACAACTATTCTCACAACAATCTCACAACACATCTAACCAATCCAACATACACATACCCAACGTCAATCCCATAAGTCAACATAATCCCAATTCCCAAATACCCCCACATATTCTCCAACAACTCTACGTGCACCAACAACAGCAGGCACTAATCAATCCAAACCCCAACCTGCAACACCAACATCTCAATCAATCCAAACCCCAACATCAACTCCCGCCCCATCTCCAATATCTCACCAACCAACAACCCTACACGTTTCAACCACAACAACCACAGGATTCAAAACCGTCCTACAAAGCTTAATCCAAAAGGTGGATGACCTACAAACTGGGGGCAAACGCAAATACTATTCTTTTGAGGATATTTGCCCCTACCCATTTGACCGCACCTTGTACATGCCCCCTTTCCCTAAAAACTTTGAAACGCCAAAATTTGACAAATACAAGGGAAAGGGCGATCCTAGGGATCACCTTTGGGAATTCTACATTGCTTGCCTTGAAGTCTCTCACAACGACACATATCTCATGAGACTCTTCCCAAGAAGTCTTGGCAGCCAAGCTGCTAAATGGTTTGCCCATCTTCCACCTGGAATTTGAACATTTCCCAAGCTTGCGGAGAAGTTTGTCAACCACTTCTCCTACAACTTTGAGCATGAGGTGTCTATGACCGACCTCTGTAACACCAAACAAAAGAACAGAGAAGCTTTTGCTTCTTTCTTACAAAGGTGGAGGGGCCTAGCAAGCAAGCTCCCATGGCCTATTCCTGAAAAACAACTTGTCACCATGTTCGTGGCCAATCTCAATCAGGAACTAGGATTTCACTTACAAATTCTTTGCGCATCTACCTTTGAAGAGGTTATTGACAAAGGCACTACTTTTGAACGAGCCCTCATTTCCAAGGGTTCCATCAAACTTTACGACCCCAAATCCCACAACAATAACAACAACAAGTCCAATCACAACACCCCCAATACCAACAACAATACCAACACGCAATCTAATGATAAGTCACGTTATTGGGGGAAGAACAAGAATAATCTGAACAACGGTGTCACCGATGTGAAGGCCATCCAACACATCCAAAACCACACACCTGCACACACGTATGCAACAAATGCCAATAACCAAAGAGGACCAAATAAACCCCACAAACCTCGTCAAAATTTCACACCGTTAGCAGAACCTATTGAGGACATCCTCAATAGATGTCTCAAGCAAGGAGAAATCACACTCCCGCCTGTTAGACCACGCCAAGATAATGACCTCAAGGAAGCATGGTATAATGAAAATGACTATTGCGAATACCACTGCGTGGCAGGTCATAAAACAACTGATTGTATGCAATTAAAACATTGCATCCAAGACCTAATAGATCAAAATCTCGTCAACCTCGAGCACAGTGCACAACCATCATCAAACACTAATCTTGGAGCTTACAAGGATCCTTTGCCCAACCATAACAAATCTTCATCATCCAACCAAGTGTACAATGTCACTCCACCACCCGCACACTATGACTCCATTGTCAGCCGCATCGAACCCTCATCCCACTATGTCAACACAATCACCATTTGGGCACAAGCACCCGATTGCACCGTAACAACCTGTCGAGGCCATGTCTCAATCTGCACTGCCCCTCCCACTGAATCAACACCCCCATCCACATCCGATCCCCTTCCCCCTCGTCCAAACGCCTATCCATCACCCAACACTCGATATAACCTCCTAGACCATCTAGGAAAGACACCCGCGCAAATCTCCATCCTTGAGCTGCTTCGCACATCACCCCGCCACAAGGACATTCTCGACAAGGCCCTTTTGGAAACACAAGTCCCTGCAAACTTGGATGTCAATCAATTTCAAGCCATGTTCAGCCATATTGCTACACCACACCATATCACGTTTTCTAAAAAAGATCTCCCTGCTTCCAAACACCTACATAATGATGCAGTACACATCAAGGTCCGCATTCACAAACACACCATTAAAAGGGTCCTAATAGATGGTGGTTTTGGCCTAAATATATGCACTCTAAAATTGTTAAAACACTTGGGGTACTCAAATGTGGTTGTGGATGCTAGTGAGTGCATAACAATCAAAGGATATGATGACACCGAGAGGCTATCCGAGGGCACCATAAAGGTCCCTATTCAAGTGGGATAGAAAATCCTCGAACCAAATGTCAAGTTCTCGATCTTGACCTCCCCTATAACATTCTTCTCGGCCACCCATGGATCCATGCCATGCAAGCCGTCCCCTCCACTTTCCATCAATGTCTCAAATTCCCCCACAATGGCACCGAAGTCACTATTTATGTCGATCCTTGTCCCTTTCAATACTGCAGTTTTCTAGAAGGACACAACCAAACCTTTTGTCCATATAATAAAGCCACCACCCAAATCACCCCAACAGCTTCCAATTCATACATGGACCCCGCCAACATCACCACCACTTCATCCCAAACACCTTCACCACTTGAGGTCAAGATCAAGATCAGCGACCAAGGCTATGTGGAATACAACCTTCATGGCACCTTTTGCGTGGGCTTATTACCCACTCCTAAGACATTTGGCACTCTGAACATAGAGGCAGCTGACACAGTCATCATCAAATGCAAACCCTCACCCATCTTTGAGAAAAAACACCTTCTGGATCAGGACATACTTGAAGATATTTCATCCTGGCTTTATAAGGACGAGGAAACAGACCAAGAAATCCCCACCATCCCAACAAACAGTTACGGCAAAGGTTTTGAAATAGTCAAAAGCATGGGTTACAAGGGACAAGGCAGCATTGGCCTTCATGAACAGGGGATTGTAGAACCACTGCAAGCAACAAGAAATCCCTAAACTCAAGGGTTAGGGTATGGTCAACCACAACACATCCTTAATACCGGTGAATGTATCTTAGCCGAGTTTGCTCCTTTTTCTCTAGACGTCGACAATGTTAATGAAACGGACCTACAAGACTCCTTTAGCGACTTTGCCGATTTCTTCACCTCCTCCATTTGCACCATCTACTCCGTCACCACTCTCGCCTCATCATCCAATGACCTACCATTAGTATACCCCGACCTCATCGACTGGGACCAACGAGGACCTCCTATTTTTGATATCGCACCTAATGATGAAGCCATTACTGAAATGATGGGAGTAAGAGACAACTTCCCCTTGGGAGATCACAGAGCTGGATACATCATGGAACTCAATCCGGCTACCTATTTTGAAGAGACAACCCCTGCATCCAGTCACAAAAATACAAAAACAAAAAATGGATCTGATGGTGAAAACTGTTCCACGGCAGTATCAGATCCTAAAAAAGTAAAAATAATGACGTATCTCCTGGTGAAAACCTCCATGAGGCGCCAGGGGATGGAAGCATGGGCCTCCCTAAAATAGATAAAGTATATCCTGACAGATCACCCATCTTGGTTGAACCAGCTCAGGAAATGAATCTAGGGACAGAGGAAGAGCCGAAAATCACATACAGAGCAAAATCTCTCAGTCTGTTTGAACAAGAAGACTTCTTGGCATTCTTCACATGCAGAAATCGCAACTTTGCATGGACCTATGCAGACATGCCAGGGCTAGATCCTGCCTTGGTTGTTCATCATCTTGCAGTGCGTCTGGATGCCAAACCAGTCAAACAGAAGCTCCAAAAGATGAATCCTCAAGTGGCCCTTCTTGTCAAAGTAGAGCTCAAAAAGTTACTAGATGTGGGGTTCATACGTCCAATTGATTATCCTGAATGGGTTTTGAATCTAGTACCTGTTGCTAAACCAGATGGCAGAATCCGCTGTTGCACTAACTTCAGAGACCTCAACAAGGCCTTCCCGAAAGATGACTTCCCCCTTCCCAACATTGACATGATCATGGATATTACCGTAGGGCATGAGATGCTATCTCTCATGGATGGCTTTTTAGGATACAATCAAATCAAAATTGCCGAAGAAGATTAGCACAAAACATCCTTTATATGCCCATGGGGGACATACTATTGGGTAGTAATGTCGTTCGGCCTAAAGAATGTAGGAGCTACTTATCAAAGAGCAATGACCGTCATCTTCCATGACCTCTTTCACCACATCATGGAGGACTACGTTGATGACTTACTAGGCAAATCAAAGACTAGAGAAGAACACTTAGACGTGCTAGCCAAGATCTTTGATAGGCTAGAGCAATATAATGTTCGTCTAAATCCAAAAAAGTGTGTCTTTGGTGTCACTTTAGGTAAATTGTTGGGATACATAGTCTCCAGGCGAGGAATTGAGGTAGATTCGGTGAAAGTCAAAGCTATTACTAAAATGCCACCTCCTAAAACCTTGAAACAACTAAGAAGCCTATAGGGTAAACTACAGTCTATTCACCGATTTATTGCTCAACTTGCTGACAAATGCCAACCATTCCAGCATCTCCTTAGGAAAGATACGGCTTTCGCCTAGACTACTCAGTGTCAGGATGCCTTCGACCAACTAAAAGCATATCTAGCTAATCCCCCTATTCTATCTCCACCATGACAAGGAGAGCCCCTCCTCTTATATATCTCTGCAACAGACACAACAATTGGGGCTTTGTTAGCACAAAATGATGAGCAGGGGAAGGAAAGAGCCATCTATTACATCAGCCACACCTTGA
The DNA here is from genome assembly GCA_027924645.1 of Cunninghamia lanceolata. Classification (NCBI taxonomy): domain Eukaryota; kingdom Viridiplantae; phylum Streptophyta; class Pinopsida; order Cupressales; family Cupressaceae; genus Cunninghamia; species Cunninghamia lanceolata. The sequence continues at coordinate 2,350,082 of BSBN01000762.1, read as the reverse complement.
TTTCCTATGAGCTTAACTACACACCAATTGAACGAGCATGTCTTGCCCTGGTCTTCACATCACAAAAGTTAAGACACTATATGCTCAATCACAAAACTAAGCTCATTGCTAAGATCGACCCACTCAAATATTTGCTAAACAGAGCAGCTCTCGCTGGAAGAATGGCAAAATGGGTCATGATTCTCACCAAATTCGACATAGAATACACAGAGAGAAAGGCAATCAAAGGACAAGTCATAGCAGATCAGCTGGCTAAGGCACCTATTCAGGTAGAACATCCTACAATAGCAGCATTTCCAGACGAGGCCATCTTGACAATCACACCAGCCGCAGATACATGGAGGATGTATTTTGATGGATCCTACACTCACAGAGGCTCGGGGGCAGGCGTCCTGTTTGTTACCCCTCAAGGTGACACGATCCCTAAATCATTCAAAATCACATTTTCATGCACCAATAATGTAGTAGAATCTGAGGCCCTCATCACAAGTCTTTGAATGGCCATCCAATGGAAAATAGAAAAACTAACTGTGTATGGCAACTCTCAACTAGTCATCAGGCAGGTCAATAATAAATATAAAACCAAGGACGATAAGCTCCTTCCCTATAAGAAGATGGTTGATGACTTTAAAGATTATTTCGGTGACATCCACTTTGAGCAGATCCCAAGGTTAAACAACAAAGCGGCAGATGCCATGGCCACCATCGAATCTCTGGTTGACATGAAGCAAGGCAGCAAGAAATGTGAATTCTTGATCGAAGAGCTCCCCATCCCAGCATATGACGTTCCCCAATATGAACTAGTGTGTGAAATTGTTGGTCCTTTATCCCCCTGGTATCAGGAAACCTATCTCTACCTTCATGATAATATCCTCCCCAACAACCTATCCCCATTGCAGAAAAAATCCTTAATCCGTCGAGCCTCCCGTTTCATCCTTGTAGGTGACACCCTCTACAAAAGGAGTCTTGATGGCACACTTCTATGATGTTTAGACTCTAGGGAAGCTGAGGAATCTTTGGAAGAGGTACACGTAGGTATTTGCGGGGCACATTCAAGTGGACCAGCTCTTTCTAAAAAGATCCTGAGGACTGGCTATTATTGGCCCACCATGGACAAAGATGCACATCAGTTTATCAGAAAATACCTCCCATGTCAACAGCATGGCGGTCTCATCCACGCCCCAGCACAAGAGTTGCAACCAATCACAACACCATGGCCTTTCTCACAGTGGGGACTCGACCTCGTAGGGAAAATCCACCCTCCATCTTCCAACAGCCATAAATTCATAATCACTGCAACTGAATACTTCACAAAGTGGGTGGAAGCAATACCACTCACCTTCACCACAGGCATCCAAATCTCCAAGTTCATTCTCCACTACATCATCTGCCACTACGGTATCCCCCATTCCATTGTCACTGATAATGGGAAGCCATTCAAAAACCAAGAAGTTCACACTTTGTGCAAAAAGTTTGACATCAAACACTGATTCTCCACGCCATATTACCCCCAGGGAAATGGTCAAGCAGAGGCTTCTAATAAAACCATCCTCCACATCTTAAAAAAGACAGTCAATGAAGCTAGCCACAACTGGCACCTCCAACTCAACCCCGCCCTATGGGCTTACCGCACTAGCATCCGCACTCCTACCGGAGCCACTCCATACTCACTAGTATTCGAGTCTGAAGCCATTTTACCTATAGAGGTCGAGCTCCCATCCCTTCGAATATCATTGCAAAACATTATCTCTGATGAAGACTACCATGTCACAAGGTTGCATCAACTTGAATTATTGGATGAGAAACACCTGACTGCATTAAATCACTTACAGGCATACCAAAACCGCCTCAGAAGAAGCTACAACAAAAAGATCAGAACCAGAAAGTTTGAGGTCGGTGACCTGGTCCTAATGGAAAATCAGAAGAACCTGCAAGAGCATCCGAAGCAAGGAAAATTTGAACCTAATTGGCTAGGACCTTATGTCATCACCGCCGACTATGGGTCAGGAGCTTATCAGCTTGCAACACCCGAGGGGCAGCCTCTAGATGAGCCGATGAACATCTTGCATCTCAAGCGATTCTATGCATAACCCATCTAGTACCACAAGTCAAAAAATCAAAAAAAATACAAAAAATTAATCTAACACCAAAAAATCAAAAAATCAAGAAAAAATCAGAGTGCAATAAAAACTTCCAATGGTGAAAATCACCTCGGTGACGCCTTGGATAAGTACCATGGTGAAAACCTGTTTCAGCCACCATGCGTAGTGGCTGGTTCTACCATCTAATAAGTCCTCTTTCCATCATAACACTCCATACCCACACATCCCATGGCTTGAAATTCTAAAACATCAAGTTTGTTCGCCCATTCCACACTACCTCACCCACCCAAAACCCCATCCATGGAACAAGGATCCTTGTAAGCTCTCCTTTGTACAGTTCATAAAATTAGAAAATCCAAAAACATCATAAAATTAGAAAATCCAAAAACATCATAAAATCAGAAAATCCTAAAACATCATAAAAAATAGAAAATCCAAAAACAATCCCCCCATGCATCAATCTCATATCCCATCACGATCATCTAAACACACATCAACCCTCATCACAGCCCATCGCAAACCATTCCCACATCATCAAGTCTTGCCAAAACTACATATTCATTTCGCCCGCATCTTAAAAGTACCTTGATCCCGTGGACACAGGGTATGTAGGCAGTTTGGAATATGAAGGATGTTTCCAGTACTCAGGTATCTAAGATGCACCCATCCCACCCATTGGGATGGTTCCCATTCACTGAGCTTTCTAGATCTACGAAACCATATGCATGCTACGTATACCATTGAAACATGGTCCCTCGCGCAAAAATCATCAAGCAATATACCAACTATAATCTTCCATTTGGCCCAAATGTTCTTTTGCCCATCTTCCAAAACTCTCCAATCAAAACAGATCTGCGTCCTAGGATATATCTTTCCTACAATGGACAAAAGTCTATCATTCTATCATCACATCTCTTGGCAAGAGCACACAAAGGCTATTTGTATCTTTCGTTGGTCTTTTTGCTTATTGATTTTTATCTTTTTGTCTCGCTCCAAGTAATCTCCAAAGCTACCTTGATCTCATCATATCATGGTACGTAGCAAATAGCCCTTGGAGTAGACATAGTCATTGTTTCGGTATGCTGTGCTTGTGGGTTGGTTTCATTACTCAAAGAATAGTATTCATATCTTGAAGTCCAGGTCGGTTCTAGCATGATGTGTCATATTTTGCATATACAGGTATCAACACCTTATACGCATTATTCACAGTCACTGCTATGAGTCCCCTTCCTCTACTAGACAAGATTATACTACCTTGGGCATGCATGAAACCAACCTATTGTTTGTGGGTCTAGTCCATGCAATCGTCGGATATACATCATCACCTAGGTCATTTCATATCTTTGTGAACTATATCCTACATTGCTACATTAAACTAAGAAATGCTCTCAATTAATTTTGTGCAACTACTGTTATTAGCTCATAATCATCTTCCTAATCACTCAGCCACCCATCCCATATTGGCCTAGATTTGATAAACACTTTTCAAACCTCCCCCCCAATCTAAACCCTCACTGACCCCATCTCCCCACCATATCTCCACTTAACACAATCTGAGCCAAACCAAATCCAAACCCCCTCTCCATGACGTGGTGTCTTCTGACCTGGCAATCCTCCAATTTCCCCACCACCATCCCCTAGACACTCCCACCCCTATCATCCTCCGCCACCTAACACACTCTCCCACAGTCTCACCACTCAGGGTCAACACAAGGAACATCATGTGTATCAGGACTAGGCTATCTCACCTATCACCTAGTGTGCATACCACCTATCACTTAAACTGCATTTTGCATCACATTTTAGGTTCATTTTAATCCCTTTGCATAACATTTTAGATTCATTTTAATTCATTTACATAACATCTTAGGTTCATTTTAATCCATTTAATTTTACATCTTAGATCCATTTAAGTTGCATTGCATTCTAGGTTCATCCATTTAAAAACACAAGTAGGTTCATTTTAGCTACATATCATTACACATCATATCATGTTCATTTATCCCATAGGTGCATATTAAAAATAGCATCATCACATTGCATTCCATACATATCAACATCTCATAAACAATTAGTTGCATTACAACATCATCAGCATCACCATTGAAACAACATATACATCTAGTGGCATATACATAATCTCATACATTTTCATACATAATAAATGTTCATTAGTCTGCATATTCAGTTACATCATATAGTCCATAAAAACACAACATCATGCATATATCACAAAAACATCCATGCATGCACCAAATCACACACATCATTTGAAACAACATCACACATCCACAACATATAAAATATAACATGTGCATCCATCATATAAGCATCATCACAATAGAACATCATAAACCATCAGAAGTATTGCATCAAATATAATCACCGCAAAAAAATGTACATCGCTCATCATCAAAAAATACATATAGAGTCCTGATACAAAATGCCTCCAAGGGCTATCATGATATAACTATCACATAGAGGATCCTCTCTCTGAGGGAGTAGGAGACCCTGACCCTGGTCGAGCCTGTGATCCTAACGGTGGCTGTGGCTGTGACGCTATGGGTACCTGAGGACCCTGCTGGGGCACATGTGAGGGAGGAGGCATCGTCTGCTGTACTGACTGCACAGATCTTAATCTATGTGATCTTGACGCCCCCGATCTACTGACCTGGCTATAACTTGGTGCCCGCTGCGCCGCGGGCATGGCTGCATAGTACAACCCTCGATAATAATCTGTCCGTGCTCTGGCCTCTGCTAGCTCTCCCTGTACCTGAGATATCTGTCCCTGTGCCTAGCTCAACTGCCCTTGTATTTGATGTGCATGTGTCTGCACCTGAGCCAGCTGGGCCTGCATCCCTGCCAAAATCGGGGCAAGTCCCCCACCCACAGCCTATATACTGCTCAACGTAGTCTCTGCTAGATGTGCTCTCATGAGCACTGCATCCCGCTCTATCCTCAAATCCTCCATGTCCTCTCGAGCCTGAGCCAGCTGAGCCTCTAGCACAACCACCTGTCCATCTACTCCCCATAGCTGTCCCAACTCGGCCTCTCGGCACCCTAACACCTCCTCTAGGCTGGCCACCTGAGCACGTAATGTCTCCACCTCCTCCGTCTCCTCCCATGGACGTCACTAAGGTGTCAGCCTCTCACCCTCTGCCACCACCCCTGCCCCTGAACTCCCTTCCCCAGTATCATGTCTACCGACTCACAGCTGCTCCACCCGTGATGGAGATAGGTCACCCTACTCTGCCCTCGGTCGTCCACTGCGTCATCGCGGTGCTCTACCCTGCCGTCCGCCCCTAACCTGGGCCTGTTGTGCTAGAACCTGCTGTGTAGGAGCCTGCTGTGCTGGAGCCTGTTGTGCTGGAACCTCCTGCTCCACCTGTCCCTGTCCCGCTATCACTGCTACCACCTCATCTACACGCTGACCATCTCTCGTGATCACCCTCTCCTCCCCATCATCCATCACCTCCACAATGTAATCTGCAATAACCTCATCTCCACCATTCAGATCATCTCCACCCCCATCTCCCTCATCCTTGAATACCTCCACTGTTGGATCTGTCAATCGAGTGGGCTGATGCGTCTGCCACCATACCTCATAAGTAGGCGTAGTACCTGCATCCCTCACTGTACTCCTCCAATCCCACTAAACTGGCCAAAGTGCTGCCCAAACATTCAGCGCAACCTGTGGCTGTAATGGTGTGGGCCAGTAAGCTGTATCCCACGGTGTCTGTGCATATATCGCCATCTGTTGAGGCGTATCCTGTACCAGTCCAAACTGCCGCATAACCTGCGAGGGTAGGTACATCTCTATGTTACGGTCTGTACGACCCATAAGATATCTCTACTGAAATGTGTACAAGAGATGAGTCACATCATCAGGCCACTCCTCACAACCAATATATGCATGCCATACCACGCTAATCACATCATCCAGTATCCTCCGCTAGTGGCGGACCTGTCCAGTGTATGTATACTCTGCATCCCGATACAAGAACACAAATGCCTCAAACGGCCGCTGATAATAACTGCATGTCGGCCGAGTCATAGGGATATGCTCCCAAATCCATATGTGTAGCAGCGTAACCCCAGCAGATAAAGCCCTGTCATGAAGATAAGCGACCGTGTGCATCTCATGAAGCAGCTATGCTAGCATTACTGGCCCCCATGCGTAGACAATATCATGGCTCACCATCCCCTCTATCATCCCACCCCAGCCCACAGGAAAACCTCTGCCTCACCTATCCAGCAGCACCACACCTCCAATCAGCACACACAGAAATGAGGCAAAGGGATCTGCACCTGCTGCCAGTGTCCTGTCATAATCCAACTCCCTCCCATCTGCCGAAAAAACCACATGCTCTGCTCCAAACACTCTAATCAATGCAGTCCGCCCCCTCCTCATGTCATACCTCACACGTTGACCTAGAATCGACAGCTTGAGGATGCGATAAACATCCTCAAGTGTGATGGTCATCTCTCCTGTCGACAGCAGAAAGTTGCATGTCTCGGTGCGGAATCGCTCCACCATCGCCGTCATCAGAGCTCTATGAGCTCACAGCACTAGCATTGATGACACCGTCCAAAGCCCTAGCCTCGCCAGTCGAGGCCGCCATGCCTCATCAAATAGTGGCATCACAGATCGCACTCATCGCTCCTGCGACTAAAGTATAAACCGCCGTGTATCCTGCATCCACCACTTCTTCGTTAGATACTAACTTATTTTCCCCACACACACCTTTTCTTCTAAAATGTCTTACAGGCCCAAATCATGTGGCCCCACACGGATAGTCCCTAGTGCCATTTTTAAAATGTTGCTACTTTTCCCTACCCATTGCGCCAATACAGATAATGGCGCCACTGCGCGCCCTATATCGCGCTAATCCAGTCGATGGCGAAGTATTTCATTTTCGCGTCAATTTATCTTTTAGCGCTAAAACTTACAATAGCGCTATTCCCCATTATGGCACTATTCCAGAGGATAGCGCCGTTCTAACCATAATATGGCATCAAAACGCCATGTTTCTTTCTCTCTAAGTTTTGGCGCTAATCCAGACGATGGCGCCAATATTTCCCCCAAATGGCGACAAAATCACCCTACACTACCCTGGCGGATAGCGCTAATCCACAAGATTGTGCTAATTCTCCTTATCTTTGGTGCCATGCGCTCCAAACCCATATCCCAAACCCAAAAAAATGTGTGTAAAATAAAAAATCACAAAGTTTGGGTTAGGCCCTACCTAGGGTCCAGCCTCGGGTGACCGCCTGACCTCTCGGAATCGCTCTGAGATGTGATGCAGTCGCGGGAACTGTGGGTTGCGCTCAGCCATCTCTCCTTTGTCTTTTCTTCCACAAAGTCAAAAGTGTGCCAATGTGGCACTCTTTGGGCCCACTTTGCCTAATATAGTGGGCCATGTCATCCCTCCATCCCTTCTTGTTTCCTCCAGGGTGCAGATCTCAGCCTTTTTCCTCCATTTTTCCTCCTACCATCTTCTTTTTCCATCACCTCTCCAACTGTCACTTCCATCGCATCCTTTCGAGAGCTTACCTGCAAAATTTGCATTTTCCCGCTAACCTCTCAAGGGGGCATCCCCTATCCATCTCATTCCTTCCCAGCAGCTGGGACATATTTTTCTTCGACCTGACGCCACTTCCGTCCTAGGTCTTGACACCACATCAAAGAGGGGCAAATGTAGACACCTAAAAATGTCTCGACCACCAAACTAACTCCCGACATCCCTAAAACATACCAATTCCCTTTCTAACCAATTAATTAAATTTTTATTTAATTAATTACCCCTTTCATTTCCTAAATCCACACCATTTCATCCCCAAAATTGAATTAATTCTATTGATTCAATAGTCCAAACCTTAGCCAATTGATTTAATAAATATGCAAAATTTATTAAATCAATTCCTCCATTTTTCCTAAATCCAATTAATTAGTTAAAACCATGTTAACTAATTAATCCAACCTACTAATTAGCCTATCCCTACCCTAGTCAATTAAATAGCTATTATTTAATTGCCTACTCTAGCCTACCTCATCCTAGCCTTAGGATTAATTAATTAAATCACTGATTAATTAATCTTATCCTCCCTCTAATCCCTCTACTAATTTATTCCAGCCACATTAATTAGGTTAATCACCTTAATTAAGTGAGTCAAACCCTCATTAGCACTTCTCTCCACATCCCCCAAATTTAAAATTCAAATAAATCACACATCACATTTACTCCTCTTACACATCCCTTACACATGTCATAACTAATAAATATCCACTCTTCCCCAAATGAATTTTTAATTCATTTTACCCTTCCCCATGTGAATTTTTAATTCACAAATAATCCATCTCACCCAACCTCATTTATTCACCCCTTTCCCAAAAATGAATAAAAGATTTACTTTTATTCCTAGCCCTCCATTTTCTAAGATCAAATCTAGGCCCTCCACATCACTTTAATCCTCCACCATTGATCTCTCCAAAAAGTCTATAAATACAACCTCTCACAAGTCATTTTCATCATCCAATTTCATGCAAAGTTACCATGCCAAAATCACCTTTGAGTTAGATAGTGAGTTGCACAATTGAAGAGCATTTCACATTTGAATCCATAGTCTAGGGATAATCTTGGTCTTGGGAGCTTCTTTTGGGTGCAAAGGCTCCTTCTTCCCTTGATGGGATTAGGTTGTGTTTTATGAGGTATAATCTTGTGTTTCATTTGCATTTGATTTAGTGTTTTGCCTTCATTGCATTTACCTAATCTACATGATCAATAGTGTTATATAGAATGGGTCCACTTGGGAGGATTCTTTGTTATGGTATCATCAAGATAGATTTCAGGTGTTTTCATGACTTGTCCAAGATTGATTATTTTGTTTTCTGACCTTTCTTTGTTTTTGTTTTGACTTTGTTGCTTGTTTGGTATATGGGAAATCAATTTGAGAGAATTATCCCTAATTCATCTATTCTCATCATCTCTAGTAGTGGTATTAACATTTTTATTTGAGATAATGCTTGTGTTATGTCAAATGAGGGAGTGGTAACTAATTATTCTATTTTTTCTATCTTATTGGAGCCCTTTTCCTCTAATTATTGCTTACCACTATCTTTTGTCTTATTCGACTCAACTTTTGATGTTTCCTTGGGTATATATTTTTGAGTTTTTCCTTTCTTCTGGTTATCTAGAGAACCTTTTTCTATGATTTGGTTCTTTGATGAACAACCCTCTAGGTGTTCCCTGATCTACATTTATCGTTCTATTCCTTAGATTGTAATTACTTCTAGCCTGAGCCACGATAGCAATTGTATGAGCTCTTTTTCCCCCCTCAGTTGGTTTTCTTAACTGGAAATGTGGGACTATATTGGGTATATAAGTGGTTCATTATAATCTTCCTGGTCAGAAAGATTTCTTGTTAAACCATGTTAACATTATATCTCTGGTTGCTCACATCATATTCAAACCCATCTTCTTTAAAGGATGAGTATTATTCATCAATTTGGTGAGGTCTCATTTCTAACATGTTTATAGTATGATCATCCCTGTCCTGATAATAAGATACTTCATTTTCTTGTAATGATTGGGCCACTACATAGTATACAAGTGAATGTGATAGGTTGCATGCTAAACACCATGGATTATTTTCTACCACATTTGTCCCATGTTTCTTTAAGGGATCAGGGGTATCTTTACTATAATGTTGCTTTTGTTTGTTATCCATAAGGCTCCCATCTTTCCAGTTAGTGTTGTAGGACATATCATGTAACCTAGGCCTCTCATTTTATAATAGTTTTCTTGCCTAATTTGATGGTTGTTAGGACCTTGTGGAACTTTGATGTTTTCCCTTTTGCCAAGTTTTTCAACAACTCTCTAGTTATTTTCAATATTTATAGCAGCTTTCTGAGCTTCTGTAAGAGTAGTAGGAGCTCTATTTCTGAGTTCATATCCAGTTTTGGGATCAAAGGATTTTAAGTATAAAGCCAAGGCCATACCATCTAGGGGTTTCAACTTAGGAGAGATTTTATGGTATATTTTTTAGAACCTCTGGTTGAAATCCACAACTGATTCATTATGATATTTTTGTATTCATGTTAGTTCATGCACAACAAAATTCAAGTCACATTGATTTCCATATTGTTCTTTAAACTAATCTTTGAAGTCTTCAAAAGAACTAATTGAAGTGTTGAAAAAATTCTTATACTAGTCCCTAGCATCTTCAATCAAGGATAGCATAAATAATTTCATGAGGACATCTTCATATTGTATATAATAATTATCCATAGCTACCTCAAAGTTTATGATATGTTCTTCTGCTGAAATGTCATTTTTCCCAAAAAAATTTGGGAGTGCATTTCTCAAATCATTATCAATGGGATTAGGATAGATCTAGTACCCAGATAGATCCAACTGCTTGTATCTATTTATATTTAGGGGTTCTTGCAGGTTTAAGTTTGGCTGGTATTGTGGTGGTGGTGGTGAGGTGCATGTTGCTATACATTATGGTGTGGATTCATACTTACATTTTACTGGCGAGGTGGAACATGTTGCTGACCAGGAGGTGGATAGGTACTAGCCATATATTGGGAAGTTAGATGAACATTATGTGTTCTTGGGTTTCGTGGTGGAGTTTTTTTTATATATGACTAGTGTTACTTGGATTATGTGGTGCTTTTGAAGCATTTAAACCAGTTGCACTCTAATGTGACCCTTGTGGATTGCTTGTAGGAGCATGTCCACTTTGCTTATGGGGAGGTATGTATTTTGAGCTACTTTCTGTACTTCTAGACTTTAACTATTGTAATTCTTGTTTTATTCATTCTTCCTCTTCCCTTAGTTTGGCTAACCTGAGCTCTTCCTATAATTTGTGTAGGTTTTGTTGTATCTCATCAGTATTCTGTGTATCTTTTGGTGGACTGTGAGTTTGTGTGAATGCCATTTGATCCATAGGCTTATATTGAACTTCTCCACCATGTTGTAATGAAATTTGATAATCATATTTTCCTTGCATTTGTATCCTTTCCCATTCAAGTTGTACCTCAAATTCAAGTTGCTTTTGAGGGTCGGGTCTATATTGGTCTAGAATATCACCAAATTTGTTTCGTTCAAATTGGGTAGGATTACTTTTTGATTGGAATTCTTCATTAAATTCTAATTCATGCAGAGGATTAAAACTATTGTGTTATGCAAGAGGTTGTTCTGATGCATTTTATTGAGTACTCTGGTTATTAGTTTGGATGCATTCTAACTGATTTGATATTCCCCCATTTTTCTTAATAGGGACTTTTGAAAGTGGGGATGATTGTTTATCATTCAATTTTTTATCATTTGTCTTGGATCTCCTACAGTCCATGTTGCAAGAGATTGAGAACTTGTTTTAGAGTCGCCACCTCTCTTAGAGAGGAGTGATATTATTTTCTGGGTTTTCTCCACTAGTAGAGTTATGATTCCTTAATTCCTTGACTCTATTAAGATGGTCTTCTACCAGGTTTTCTTATGTTGTCCCCAGCAGAGTCACCAATTCTATTAAGACTCAAAAATGCAAGTTGTAAACCTTAAGAGGATGCCAAGCTCTCTTAATGCTTTTGGCTAATGAAATAAGGTCAATATGATTGAAACCCCTCTTCTCTTTAGGCTCTGCCATACCTAGGCTGGTATACCTTGATAATTGTTGTAGATTTGTGTGACCTTATTAATCTATTCATAGTGCCATGTAGATGCAAGGTAGATATAAGGCTGAGAGTTATTCCTACTACTAAGGTTTGAAATGTGAAAATATAAACTATAAATTAAGGTTTTTAAAGTGAGTATGACCAGTGCCTAATTTATTGGGTGAATGGGGTCAAGAATTGTATGATATGTGGATCTTCTTACTTGGCTTAACTAAAATTACTTGGCACTTGTAAATGTTTATACCTTGTATAAATGTGCAAGAATGTTGGTTATGTGGCTCTTCTTATCAATCCCAATGATGTCTTTCCAAGGTACTGTGATTACTTGAAAGGATTTTAATTCTTAAAAGCAGGAAACCAATTAATATGATTCGTTTAAAGGATTTTAATTCTAGATAGAAACCAATAAATAAAGATCACTTAAAAGGAATTTAATTCTCTCCTTGCAGAAACCAATCAACACAATCATAAAAAGGCAACAAATGTGTCTTGACAAATCAAATACACATTCAATAAACTTGATCTAAATAACATGAAAAAACCACTTTGGAGACAATCAGATAACTCATAAGCATTAATATCAACAAAGTAATTGAACACCAAAGAGTGAACCACTGATTACATATTCTTCCCCATTGTATTACTTAAAATTCATAAGAGTTGTCTTGCATTTTTATCAATAACTGGAGATAATAGTATAATTCAATTTTAGTTTCTTGTATATAAAGTTCTATTAAGTAATGATGCTATTGATGATGACACAAAAATGGCCTTGGTTTCCCATATATATGGGAAGCAAACAAGCTTTAGGCTGAAAGAGTGTGTCACTTCATGACTCGCACCTCTTGTGATAACTAACAAACCTTTAGAACATAATTAAGAAATAGACAACGACAACAGTGTGGGCATTCACAATTGTCAGGATCTAAGTCTGTTAATCAATGTAGAGAACCTATGATCATCTTGATCTAGCAAGGTTCTCCTCTCCAATGATACAGAGTCTTGATGCATATGCTTTGCCCACGGCTATTCTAAATTTCCTCCTCTGTACTTCACTGCAAAAATTCTTGAATTAGCATTGGCAAAATTCCTAAGGATAAAAAAGATTCTCTAGATTTTCTAGCTTCTATATCTTCTTTCTAAACCATTGTCTTCCATTTTTTAAATCAGCTAAGGATGTAGACATGGTTCCTTTGACCCTTCATGCTACTTTAGAGATAAACAAATTAATTTTAGTGATGTGATCAATATATTCTTGAGTCACATAAGTGTCTATGGAGATTATATCTTCCATGATAGATTCTAAAGTGAAGATTCTGTCTAAATGTATATGTGTGTTTTCTATCACTCTATCCTCATCATTGATCTTCTCAAGAGCTATTGGTAACAATTGAACTAATTCATTTTTCCAAATGCCCTTTTCCTGTAAATTGCCTTCATTATAAAATAAACTTGGGAATGCCATATCCAAATGTTGATCAAAATCACCAAGGTCCTTTGTTAACAAAGTGTTAAACCTTTCATGCACACCAATTAGTTCAACATATTCCTTAAATACATGTTTATCAACATCTATTTTGGGTCTGAATTCCTCTTTCTTTTCCAACATCTTGAGGTTTAATCTTTTATGCTCTTTGTAGGCATTGTGTGTTCTCTTATGCAATTCCCATACCTTATCACTATTCTCCATCATCTTCTCAAATCTTTTCTTAATCAATTCTGAAGCCATTTTATATTTTATAGTCTTTATTTCTATTTTCAATTGATCACTTGGTTGCTCTGCCTTAATCTTCCAATAAGTAGTATTATCTTTGGCCTCCACCACTCTTTTGTCAGATTCTAGGTAAGGTGAATAGCTGCCTAATGATGATGGCAACCTATCCTTATAATTGGCAACTTCTTGTCTCAGTTTTTCATTCTCTACCATGTATGCTTTATTATTCCTTACCAATTGCTCAATTTGAGCCTTTGGGAATATGGCAACATTTATATTCAGATCGACAGTATCCATTGGGTCTGTGTCCTCAACTCTTTACACAAAAAGATGGCCAAAAGCCTCATTTGGGTCATTAATTATCAGAGGCATTTTATTTGATGGGTACAAGGCCCATATCAATAGGGTAGCATTATCTGGATCAAAACCTAACCTAGAGTAAACTTTGTCTACTCCCTCTACACTCAACTATACTTTTTTATCATGATTTCTTCTAAAACTGTCAAAGACAATGGCTGAAGTCATGTCCCATCCAGATACCAAAAAGACTCCTACTTCTTCAAGAAGTGCTCTTCCCTTTTCTGGAGTTATATTCTCCATTTCTTTATCAATTTCTATTTGGAGCTCCTTCAATACCTTAGTATCCACTTTAGGGGTGATGTTCTTCATTTTCTCCCTAGCCTGTTTGCCTTTGTACTCATACAAGAAGGCTTTGAATTAAGGGCTTTTAATAAAATCATCTGAAACAAATCTTTTGCTTGCCATGTGTCTGATATCATCTATCAACTCATCAGGAGCTTCCATCATAATAGATTCTCTTTCCATAGGGGGCTCATATTTGTTAACCATAGGATGGAATGCCTGCAAGTCCTCATCATCATCCTCACTTTTCTCTTCTTCTTGTTCAATGTCAAAGGTAATATTAGGTGTTGGCTATGGGGATAGATGGCTTAGAGGAGCTTCATATTCATCCTGTGTATCTTTGACACTCTTGCTTCTTCTTTCAAAAACCCACAAGGGCACATTTTTAGTCAATGTTGCCTCATTAGCAACCAATTTTTCCAATCTTGAGATAGGATCACCAATCTCAATAAATGCCCCTTTATACACAAGATTATTTGAAACTCTCCATGATTCTACCAGCATTACCTTGTGATACTTATTTCTCCTTTAAATAGTAGAGTTTTCATCAACATTCCTGATTAGATCATCATCTACAAAAAGAGTATATTGATCTCCTTTCAACTTCTTACTTGCTTTGACATCATTTATAAAATGCTCAAGGTCAAATTTCTCCCTGGCATTCCCTTTAGGCATTTTGAAATCATCTAATTTCTTATCAATTCCTTCATACCCCTTTTTAGAAAATGCAGTAAAATCTCCAAAATGTAAACTACCTTGCATAAAAAATTGTTTATTGTGACATTTCAAATGCATAAATTTGGAATAGACCAATTGCCTCACAATTTCTAAATAGGCAATTCTATCAGGGCAAGTCTTTGGAAGCAAGAGTGGTGCTCCTTCATACCCAAAAACTCATTTTTTTTGCAATCACTATAGGCATACCAATCACCCCAGTTGTGATTGATTTTCTTATCTTTATCCATATCCTTAGGTCTGAGAAACTTTTGTATAATAGATGACAAATTCTAATTACATGGGTGACCCAGCAAACCATATAGTAGTTTCACAAAATACTCTTCAATGTACAAGTAATGTGATTTATCAAATCTACTATCCCAGATAGTTGTCCACATTTGTATGGGTTTAATGTTTCCATCCCTATCCAAATCTCTAACCCCAAGACACTCATTCCACATACCTATGTTATGTTCTTCATATAGAACAAGATGTATAAACAAGGAATAGTGCATGAACTTAACACCTTCCTTCTCACCTTTTGTAGAAACCAAATCATTATGGAGATCATTTGCAAGATACTCAACATAATTTGATGGTTGAGCTTCTTGGCTCTGCACATCTGTAGTCAAAACCATTGGTACCACTTCCATAAATACAGGGACATCCAAGCCTAACACTTGATAGACAAAATAGTAGGTGTATTGAAAATATTTCTCAAATAAGTCAATAGAATACGAGGGATCTTCTACCCTAGAAAACACTCTCAGCTGATTGTTCTCATCACCAGGACTATGAAATGGCAACCTCCACCTCTTATAACTATTGCTCAGATTGTGATATTCATTTAGGAGGTCCCTAATTCTGAACCTCATGTTGAGACTGGTATCTAATTGAAATACCATGGATATATAATCCCTGGTGATAGGGATAAAGGCAGACCCACCTTTTAGCTCAATCATATGAGTTTGTGGGTTGTATCTATCTGCCAACACTTTAACCAATTCCACATTTACAAACACATTAGGCACCACTAATTTCCCCAAGTTTAACCTAAATGGATTTGAAACAGGTTTATGTCTATACATTTTCCTGTAGTGATATATAAACAGGTCATACCCTCTTATCGGGGTCCATGAGTCACCTACTCATTTGTTCACATCTTCTAATTTGTTCAGCCTAGGGGTTCAATTCAGAATTTCTCCTGGACCTCTGTCCAAAACCTAGGTATTGGTCCATCAAATCCTAGTTCAAGTGCCTCTCTTCTATTTTTTGCCTCTTTTTAGGGTTTTTAGTTATGTTTTCCATGATAGAAGAAGAGAAGCTATATCTTAATGTTTATGCTTCAACAAGTCTATGTATACTCTACAAATTTAAGCTTGAGCTTGGGGTACTTACTTGAATGAGCTTCTTCTAGTTATTGAATTTCTGCCCTTAGCCACTCGCCGCCTTGGTTTTCCTTGATTGCTTAATGATTTCAAAAATCCTCTTGGAGATTGATTTTACTACACTCAGCTCTGGTTCATTGATGATATCTTGTGGCAAATTTCATATCAATGCAAGAATAATTAATTCATTCAAATGTGAGTCATTTGATTTGTACCAAATAGTCTTGTTAATAGCTCATTGGGATGATCCTTTCATGTTCTTATCGGTATCTTTCTCTTCTCCCAATATTCTTTTATTGCTTTTATTTCCTTCAGGATTTTGGAATGACCCTAGATGGCATCATACTGATATCATGACTTCCTCTCGAAACCCCTTTTATGGATAGTCTCTTTGATATTTACTTGTCTCTTTGATGTCTCTTTGCTTATTATATAGTTTCACTTTTTTAGGGGGACTAGGGATCAACTCACTCTGACATCCTAGAGTCTCTTCAAAATACTCTAAATGTTTTCCTTTATTCATAAATGTCGTCGGCTTATCAGTGGGACTGGAATTCACGTTACTCTGATAATCCAGAGTCATCTCAAAATGCTTTAGTTACCCTTTCTAAAACATTATCACTTTATCAGTGGGACACATTTAAGTGCCATGCCAATATACATCTATCTCTTTGATATGCTTTTGGTGTTTTAGGAATATCGAAGAGACCATTAAATGACTCATTCTAATAATTCTTAGTCTCTTTGATCTTTTATTCCCTTCAATTTTTTGATGTTAGCCCGATATGCCGATGAGTTGTATGTTCATGTCCCTTTTGTCTTTCAGATTATTGAAGAGACTCCAAAGTGAGTCTCCCTGATATGGTGGCTTCTCACCGATATCATTCATATCACTTATTGAAGGGACCTTAAGGTAAGTCTTAGCGATACAAAAGTGTTTTTTTCGATATGGCTTTTGATTTTAGGGTGAAAGAGACAAGACATAAATTTATTAGGGTTAAGACTCTGGGTTGAATGGATATATTATTTTGAGTGGGGGAAAATTTAAAATGGTATTTTAGGGCATAATATTATGGTGGGAAATGGATTTTTTAAACAAAATTTTGGGTTTAAAATTTTGTTCCAACAAGACCCTTGTACCATTCTTTGGTAACATCTGTTGAAATGCACTAAACAACTAAGAGGGGGGGTGAATCAGTTGTCCCAAAAAATCAAACACTTCTGCACTTAAATATTAATCACTTGTCCACAATCATTATGATTAAACAATGAATGCATGAAATCAAAAACTTAAACACAGATGCAACATTAGACACAAGAGACACCAAATTTTTATGTGGAAAACCACAAGATGGGGGAAAAGCATGGAGAGGATTAGCTCTGAAAATATATTTTAGTATTTGAAAAATGATGTTTAGGCTTGGTCACTCTATGAGCCTAGAACGTACTGGCTCACTACCATGAAGTACAACTAGGTCTAGCAAGCTCATGCCTCAACCCTAAACCTAGAAAGATTACAATAAGGGCTATTAAACTCTGAGGGTTGTTAAACCCTACTGGTAGCTCACTGCCAAGATCAACATCTTCTTCATGTCTGAGATTAATACATTGAAGTACAAAATTCCTCTACTTTGCTCTGCCTTTCCACCTCTTTCCTTATCTTCCCATCTTTGCACAAGGACATCTTTTCCATGACTCAATTACAAGTATTTATATAGTTCATCAACCTTGGAATGATCATCAAGGTTGGCATTACAATCATCAACCATTGGAACAATCTCCAAGGTCAGCATTACAAACATTTACAAAATAGGTCTTGACCGAATAAAATTATGCTAAGGATTTGTAGTATAGATGTATGCAGATCATGCCATGCCTTAGCTAGGACTCAAACATGATCTTTCATGCCACAACATGCTTCCATAATCTTCAAGGGATCTCCACAATCACTGGAATTAACCAAGTTGGCTAAGACTGGTTACACGCTACATTATTTGGGAATAATCTTCAAACATGATCTCAATTCATTAATGCAGACCAATGTAAAGGTAGGAACATGATCAAGAGGTATCCACAAGCACATTGAAATCACCAGAAGCAACTGTACAAACTCAAACCACTTTATTCATGATATTCTTCACACTAGAGCACATGAAATTTACTATCTTCAAATTTCATAAAAGAAAGATATCTTGTGGACCACAAAAACATGAACCATTACAATTGTAGGCACTTAGCATCATCCTAGGCTTCCCTCTAGAACTGTAGAGAAAAACACTTTAATGTGGAGGAATGCGAAGCAAAATACTTTCTCTCAAGCATCAATGAATAATCAAAAAAGAAGGTTTTACTCTGGTGAATGTAACTCACTCAAGTATTCATACCCAAGGCTCAAACTTAGGATTTAGCATCTTTAGTCATGCTTCTAAATAACTTCCAATCTACAGACCAAGATCTTCAGTCAACAAGAAATGTGGAGCAATCTTCTGGACTGTTCTTCAGTATGCAACTCACTGTGATTCAGTGTTTACTTTCTGATTCTTTCGGAGGGCTAATTTTCTCAATATCCTCAACATATAAAGCTTCTAAACAAATAACAAAATAGGATATAGTTGACACCAATGACAACAAAGATATGTTGACATCAATGACAACATCGATTAGGCACATACTTGCAATAATCAATCAAAATAGTAACCATTGAAAGATGGGTACCTTTGAGCATTTGGTTGCCTGATCAGAGATCTTTAAGGTCCTCTTCTTTGGTTCCTCACTGGATGGTTTCTTCCTTTTCCTTCTCTAGATTTGACTTGTTCAGAATTTGAGCTTTCTCCCTTTTCAAATCCCAAGCCTTGCCTATCATCTAGATACTTTTGAGTGGCTAGCAACTCATCAAGTTTTGCAAAGCTTATTTTGAATTTTTCTCAGTAGCTATTGGCTACCTCTAAATCAGACTTCAAAAGTATAATTTCTTTTGCCAATTTCTCACATTCTTTTGACTTTTCTTTCACAACTTGGCTCAGGTGATCCTCTATTCTTATTTTATCTTCATTTGCTAGACTCAATTCTTCACTTTTTCTTTTAAGACTTTGTTGGAGTTCCTTGATTTCCTTATTTAGCTCTTGGATGCAACTATTTACTTCTACCATATTTTCTTTTGAGTCCAAGTTTTCTTCCTCAAACTTCTTAATGTTTTCTGGAGCAACTTGGTTCTCTAAACTATTAATAATAGTTGCTTTAGATTCAACACTAGTAATCAAGCATACATCGCATTTTCTTTCATCACTGATGGTTTGGGAACCTTCTTGTGCTTCATTCTGTAGTTCCTTATTGATTGAATCAGAGTATGTTTGAGTGTTTTCATTAACTTTGAAATTTGTACTTTCAACAATTTTTCCCAATATATTGTTGTAGTAGTGGTAGGCTTTGTTCCAAGATGAATATCTGAGAAAGATGCCCTCCTCAAACTTCCCATCATCCTTTTCCATTTTGATAAGGCATTTTCTTCCAAATATTTTGAAGTATTTCACATTGGGTATTGTTCCATACCATAATTCAAGAGGAGTCTTTTCATTTTTGGATTTTACCTAAACTTTGTTTAGTGTGTAGACAATAGTTTGAATTGCCTCCTTCCAAAATGCTTCTGACAGATTTGCTTCTTCCATTATTAATTTTGCAGTTTCCTTAATAGTCCTACTTGCTTCTTCCATTATTTTATTCTTAGTAGAGAGTTGTTTCTCTATCCCATGAGTTTCATAGAACATATTGAAATTGTTGGAAGCAAACTCTTCTTCCTTACCAATCCTCAAACACTTGATTTTCATGCTTAGCTCATTTTCAACCATTTATTAAAAACCTTTGAGTGCATCTAGAGTTTTTGATTTATCTTTGAAAAAGCTAACCCAATTCATTCTAGAATAATCATCAATGAAAAACATAAAGTACCTATCATCATGAAGGTTTCGTATTCTTGTAGGACCACAATGGCTTGCATGGATCAATTCTAGTTGTTCAATGGAAGATTTTTGTAGTACTCTTCTTGACAGCCTTTTATCTTGACATTTTTTTGCAAATAATGTTATCTGAGCAATCAACTTCTAGTAGATCTTTTACAATTTGAACTGAGCCTATCTTTACTAAATCATCAAGATTTGCATGACATAGTCTTCTATGCCAAACCCAACTTTCATTGGTCTAAGTTGTGAGCCCAAGAATGTCACTTTTTCTGATATGATAAAGATTCTCTTCTGTCCTTTTTCCAATGGCCATTATAGCCCCAAAATTCTCTTTGATTTCAAAAGTATCATTCTTAAACATAAGACTGAATCCATTTTTGCATAACTGTCCAACTCTTAAGAGGCTTTGCTTTAGATTTTTAACATAAAAAACATCATCAGTAATTTGTCTATTTCCAAGATTGATTGAACCTTCCTCACATATTTTAGCAGTGTAGTCATCTCTAAACCTAACTAGCTCTCCATCATATCTTTCCAGAGTTACAAATTTATTTTTGTCACCAGTCATGTGATTTGAACAACTACTATCAATCACCCAATAGTTCTCACCTTGGAACATAGCTTCATTGCTAGTGCATACCTCTAAATTAGAACACCTTAGATTGTTGACACTCTTATCTTCATAAAATGCTTCCTTAGACAAACTGACTTTATTATCTCTTGATGAGTATTCAGGTGCATCAGTAAGTAACTATTTTTCTTGAGGATCCATTTAGGATCTCCCTCGAGTTGTTAGACTCTTTTCAAAGGGATGTAGCTTTGATACCAATTGTTGAAATGTGTCAGACAATTAAGAGGGGGGTGAATTAGTTGTTCAAAAAACTCAAACACTTTTGCACTTAAACATTAATCACTTGTCCATAATCATTATGATTAAACAATGAATGCATGAAATCAAAAACTTAAACACAGATGCAAAATTAGACATAAGAGACACTAGATTTTTATGTGGAAAACACCAAGATGGGGAAAACCCACAGAGAGGATTAGCTCTCAAAATATATTGTAGTCTTTGAAAAATGATGTTCAGGCTTGGTCACTCCATGGGCCTAAAACTAACTAGCTCATTGCCATGAAGTACAACTAGGTCTAGCAGGCTCACTGCCTCAACCCTAAACCTAGAAAGATTACAATAAGAGATGTTAAACCCTACTAGCAGCTCACTTCCAGGCTCACTACCAAGATCAACATCTTCTTCATGTCTGAGATTAATACATTGAAGTACAATAGTTCCTCTACTCTGCTTTGCTCTTCCTTTCCACCTATTTCCTTATCTTCCCATCTTTGCACAAGGACATCTTTTCCACAACTCAATTACAAGTATTTATATAGTTCATCAACCTTGGAATGATCATCAAGGTTGGCATTAGAATCATAAACCATTGGAACAATCTCCAAGGTTGGTATTACAAACATTTATAAAATAGGTCTTGACCTAGAAAATTTATGCTAAGGATTTGTAGTATAGATGTATGTAGATCATACCATGCCTTAGTTGGGACTCAAACACAATCTTCCATGCCATAACATGCTTCCATAATCTTCAAGGGATCTATGCAATCATTGGAATTTACCAAGTACGCTAAGACTGGCTACATGCTACATTATCTGGGGATAATCTTCAAACACAATCTCAATTCCTTAACACAGACCAATGTAAAGGTAGGAACATGATCAGGAGGTATCCACAAGAATGTTGAAATCACTAGGAGCAACTGGACAAACTCAAACCACTTTATTCATGAGATTCTTCACACTGGAACACATGAACTTTACTATCTCCAACTGTCATAAATGAAAGATAGCTTGTAGACCACCAAAACATGAACCATTGCAATTGTAGGAACTTATCATCATCATAGACTTCCCTCTAGAACCACAGAGCAAAACACTTTATGTAATGAAACAACTTGCACAATATCTGAATATAATAGTAAATATGCTGCAAATACTTGATAATAATATGCCACTTCGAGGGGGCAACCTCCAAAACCACTTCGAGGGGGATACCTCCAATAGTCTTCAATGAGAACACAATGCTGAATATATGATGAAATAAGACTCACTACCTCCTATATATACCTATTTATGCCTAGGATATCACCTAGGCCGACTTAGATGGGCCTATATAAGCCTTAGGCCGACCTAAACAACTAAATAACAATAAACTAATGATAATATGACTTAATTAAGAGTTAAGATAGCCACAAGCCGACTATTCATAACCCTATACACACTATAGGATTAAGGGCGTAGCATGCCCCCCCTCTTCAAAGAAGCATTGTCCTCAATGCTAACCAAATGTGGATGCTTTTGAATGAATTCCTCATTCTCCCATGTAGCTTCCTCCACTGGAGAGTTTTTCCATTTAATTAGATATTCTATGATTTCCCTTGTCCTCAGCTTCTTGGTGCGTGTTTGAATAATTCTCTCAGGATCCACAACTATTCTTCCCTCTTCATCAAGCTCAGGTAACTTAGTCTGTGCTACCACTTTATTCCCAATAACCTTCTTCAAGCAGGAAACATGAAAAACTGGATGAATTTTTGTTGATATGGGCAGCTCCAATTTATATGCTACATTGCCAATCTTCTGCAACACCTTATAAGGACCATAGTACTTGGGTGCTAGCTTATTAGCTTTATGTTGTTGTTTTAGAGACATTTGCTTGTATGGTTGTAGTCGCACAAAGACCCAATCTCCCAGTTCAAAAGTTCTTTCACTACGGTGTTGATCAGCTTGTTGCTTCATTTTGTTTTGTGCCATTGCCAAGTTCTCTCGAAGACTAGCCAATACCTCTTGCTGATGATGGATGTGTTCTTCGACTGTGTGAACCTTTGGTTGTACCCGCAATGAAGAGATGATTGACGGTGGGTGGTAACCATATAGTGCTAAAAATGGAGACATCTTGGAAGAAGTATGGAAAGAAGTGTTGTACCACCATTCTGCTAGTGGTAGCCATTGTACCCATCTCTCTTGTTTATCTGAAGCAAAACAACGGAGATAGCCTTCCAAGCATTTGTTGACCACTTCTGTCTGTCCATCTGACTGGGGGTGATATGATGAACTACGAGCAAGCTGAGTGCCCAAGCATGAAAACAAGTCAGTCCAAAAATTACTTGTAAATATAGGGTCACGATCACTGACTATAACTTTCAGAGTCCCATGCAGTTTCTGAATAGTATTCATAAAAGCTATTGCTACAGTGCTTGCTGCCAATGGTTGTGCCAAAGCACAAAAGTGACCATATTTGGTGAGACGATCCACAACAACCATGATGACATTTTTTCCTTCAGATCTAGGCAAACCTGTGATGAAATCCATAGATACCTCCTCCCACCTTTGACTTGGGATACATAAGGGTTGTAGAAGACCTGGAGTCTTAACTGTCTCCCCTTTATGTTGTTGACATACCATGCATTCAGCTACAAATTTTTGAACATCCCCTTTCAGCCCTTCCCAGAAGAAATCTTGCTTGATTCTATGATAAGTTTTGAGGAATCCTGAGTGCCCACCTATTGGAGAAGCATGTAGTTCTTCCAACACCTTAAGCTTAAGAGTTGAATTCTTGCAAAGGTATAACCTCTCCTTGTACCATAAAATATTTCCTTTCCATGAAAATTTGTCAGACACACTTGATTCCTGTTGGAGTTTCTCAATGAGCCTTAGAGTATCTATGTCCTTCTCCCACTCTTCTCTTGCCTCATTTACCCAGTCTGCTTGTAACATGGAAATGGCAAATAAAAATGACTCTGTGGGTTCATCACGCCTTGATAGAGCATCAGCCACAACATTCTCCTTGCCTTTCTTATATATGATCTCAAAGTCATATCCCAACATCTTTGTGACCCATTTTTGTTGTTCTTCAGATGATAACCTCTGTTGCAAGAAATATTTGAGACTATCATGATCTGTCTTGACCTTAAAGTGTCGTCCCATTAGATAAGGTCTCCATTGTTTGACTGCATGCAAGATAGCCAACATTTCTTTCTCATAAACTGGCTTCAACAAATTCTTACCTTTGAGTTGGCGACTTTCAAATGCTATGGGTTTTCCTTCTTGCATAAGTACTGCTCCTATTCCATGTCCTGAAGCATCACATTCAACAACAAATGTTTTAGAAAAATCTGGGGTAGCTAGGACTGGAGTTGTACACATGGCTTCCTTTAGTTTCTCAAATGCCCTTGTCGCCACTTCATTCCATTGGAAAGCATCCTTCTTTAACAAGGATGTGAGAGGAGATGCTATGCTACCATAATTCTTTACAAATCGGCGATAATACCCTGTAAGCCCTAAAAAACCTCGTAAGTTCTTAAGGGTCTTAGGAATTTTCCACTCTACAATTGCTTGGATCTTATGAGGGTCCACCTTAACTCCCTCATGTGACACAATGTGACCAAGGTACTCCACTTCTTTGACACCAAAGATACACTTGGATGGTTTAGCATACAACTGATTCTGCTTCAAAATGTCCAACACTTGATTTACATGTTGCAAGTGTTCCTCCCATGTTTTACTATATATTAAGATGTCATCAAAAAATACCAAAACAAATTTCCTCAAAAATGGCCTGAAGATAGAGTTCATTAAACTTTGAAATGTTGACGGTGCATTAGTGAGACCAAAAGGCATTACCAAAAATTCATAGTGGCCCTCATGGGTTCTAAAAGCTGTCTTATGTACATCCTCATCTCTAATTCTAGTTTGATGATAACCAGAACGGAGATCAAGTTTTGTAAAATAAATAGCACCATTAAGCTCATCTAACAAATCATCAATTACTGGAATAGGAAACTTATCTTTTATGGTGAACTTGTTAAGCTCTCTGTAATCTGGACACATCCTCCATGTTTCATCCTTCTTACGCACCATTACCACAGGAGATGAGTAAGCACTTTGACTATGCCTGATAATGCCTGCTTCTAGCATCTCTTGAACTATCTTCTCAATCTCACTTTTTTGAGCATATGGATATCTGTAAGGCCTGATGTTGGGTGGTTGGCTCCCTGGTACTAGTTGAATGGCATGATCATGATCTCTCCTAGGAGGCAATCCTTTTGGCATCTCCCCAAAAACTATAGAATGCTTATCTATAATTGCTTGTAGATCCAATGGTGTAGAAGCCTTTGAGTGATATGCTTCTAATGAAAATAATTGGGCTACCATCCCATCTACTCCCTTCTTCAACATCTTTTGCATTTGGTAGGAACTTACTATCTGTGGTGACTTTGCACGCATCCCTCGTAATTCTATTGTTCTTCCCTCTGATTGAAAGCGCATGAATAGTTCTTGGAAGTTCAATTCAATTGTTCCCAAAGTGGTAAGCCACTGTACTCCCAAAACAATATCTGCTGCACCCATTGAGATAGCATACATTGGACAATTAAGATGATAATCTCCCATGGATAATTTAATGCTATGGCATTTTCCTGAACAACTAACAGTACCACCATCTGCAATCAAGACCTGAAATTCTGGAGCTGGATATATAAAGCAATTTAAACGAGTGGCCAACTTTTTGTTGATGAAGTTATGAGTGCTACCTGAGTCTATCAACACTGTTACTTTTTCTTTCTTTAAGAAACCCACTACCTTGAGAGTTTGTGGGGTACTAAAACCTGAAAGTGCATGGCAAGAAATGATTGGTTGAGTATCTCTTGACTCCTCCTCAATCTCATTGTCACTCTCTACTATTGGTACCTCTTCTTCTTCCTCACTTGGCCCTTCAATATAGAACAATTTCTTTTCAGTGCATTTGTGTCCTCTACTATATTTGCTATCACAATTAAAACATAATCCTTTTGCTCTCTTCTCTTCGATTTGTTGTGGTGTTAGCCTAGTAGGTTGTGGAAGTGACTGTGTAGGAGTGCTTTTATCTCTTATGTTTATAAAACCTTGCCTTTTATTAACCATAAATTTTTCCTCTACTTGCCTTGCCATAATCATTGCCTCTGAGATGGAATTTGGACGGAACATGCGTACCTCATATTTAATGTGATCCTTTAAGCCACCAATGAATAGCTCCAACAAATTTTCTGTAGACACATTTTCCACTCTTAAAGATAAAGTACGAAATTGATGAATGTAATCCTTGACCATACCTGTTTTCCTTAATTTGGTAATTTGGATGAAGTAGCTATCCATAAGATTTTCACCATAATGAGTAATGAGTTCTTCTTGGAAAACCGACCAAGTGACAATGCATCCTTTTGCTTTCTTTTCTTCACATAGCCAACGGTACCAAATGAATTGATCAGGTTCCAAGTATAAGGAAGCCATGGCCACCTTTTGTTGACATGGAACATGGTGGATATCAAAGAATTGCTCCATTTGACAAAGCCAATTGGTAGGATCTTGACCATCAAACTTTCGCATATCCAACTTTGGTGTGAAATTCCTTGCCATAAAATGAGGGGTGTGATGATCCATCTTGAGATTTGATTCAAACCCAAAAACACCCTTCCCTTTTGTAGAATCCTCTTCCTCCACATCGTGGTGTTGTGACTGCTTATGTTTGGAAAGTATCTCCAGAATTTTCTCAATATCACATGACTTTGCCAACCCTTTCATTTGTTCATCCATAATGGACAAGATTTCACCTTTCATCTTGCTATTTTCTTTATGAATAAGTTCAAGTATATTTTCATATTCTTTTTTATCAACATCCTCACTTTCCACCTCCTCCTTGCCTGGAGTTTTTCCCGGTGTGGTAACATTCTTTTTGCCCCTTGTTGAAGGACCCGTCATGATTGGAAAAAATAATTTTGAAATAAATCACACAAATGAAATGCAAATTCTCTGAAATTTTTACTGTAACTTACTAAGGCCAAGATACCACTTACCCAGAAAAAATTCCAAGAAATTCGCAAATTTACTGCCTTGAGAGCGAATTTGTTGCAAACCCTAATTTTGCAATAACTCGCTTATTTTTGCTCCAATTCCTCTGAAATCTGGACTGTATCTTCTTTAATATTGTCTTCAAAAACCCTTTAAAAATCTTTAAAAAATTCGCTAAAATATGAAAGTTATGCTCTTCCCAAAATCGCCTCCAATGATGAGAAAAATTTTTTGCCTCTACGGTGCCAAGATCATGCTCTGATACCACTTGTAATGAAACAACTTGCACAATATCTGAATATAATAGTAAATATGCTGCAAATACTTGATAATAATATGCCACTTCGAGGGGGCAACCTCCAAAACCACTTCGAGGGGGATACCTCCAATAGTCTTCAATGAGAACACAATGCTGAATATATGATGAAATAAGACTCACTACCTCCTATATATACCTATTTATGCCTAGGATATCACCTAGGCCGACTTAGATGGGCCTATATAAGCCTTAGGCCGACCTAAACAACTAAATAACAATAAACTAATGATAATATGACTTAATTAAGAGTTAAGATAGCCACAAGCCGACTATTCATAACCCTATACACACTATAGGATTAAGGGCGTAGCACTTTAATGCAAAGGAATGCAGAGCAAAATACTTTCTCTTAGGCATCAACGAATAATTAGAAAAAGTAGATTTTACTCTACTAAATGTAACTCACTCAAGTCTTCATACTGGAGGCTCAAACTGAGGATTTACAATCTTCATCCATGCTTCTAAATAACTTCCAATCGTAGACTAAGATCTTCAGTCAGCAAGAAATGCAGAGAAATCTTCTGGACTGTTCTTCAGTATGCAACTCACTGTCTTTACCATGATTCACTATTTACTTTCTGATTCTTCCAGAGGGCTAATTTTCTTAATATCCTCAACATATAAAGCTTCTAAACAAATAACAAAATAGGATACAGTTGACACCAATGACAACAATGATATGTTGACATCAATGACAACACCGATTAGGCACATACTTGCAACAACATCTTCCAAAGTCTACACAAATAATTTTACAAGGACATCTTCAACACAGATGTCAAAATTATTAGTGAGCTTTATGAAAGCCCTCAAATGATCATCTCCAGATCTATCATTAATCCCTTTAAATTTCATAAGTTGGGTCCTAAGCTCATCAGGAATAAGATTAGGGTATCCTAGAATTCCAGCCAGATCTAACTGTCTATACCTATCCAGGTTTAGTGGGGGTCTTACAGGGGGTTGTCCTCCACCATAAGTATATGGTTGTCTAGCATGTATATTTCTCCCAGGCACCCTAGGATTGTTTCCTTGATCAATATTTCTACGATTTTGTATTCTTTTTCTCAAATCTTCTATAGCCTTTTTAGCTTCTAACCTTTCTATTTTTGCACAAAGAGTGTTTAATTCTCTAAGCATATTAGAATCTCTTATATTTCCCTCTCCTTCTACATCAAAATACTCCCCTCCCTTCATCTTCAACTCTTTTTTCACCATCATCTTGATTAAATTTTCCATTTACCCAATCTTTGTACCAATCAGGTTGTTCAATTTCTCCATGGGAGGGTAAGCCCTAGGTGTGGCTTTATTTACTACATCAACTCTAAGGTGTATGTCTCTATTTGGAAAGGCTTTGTTAAGTTTTTCCCTTTACTTTTCTAAATTTTGCATTTCATTTCTCCTCTTAGCCTGCCACATTCTTTCTTCCCTAGATCTATTTATCTTTGAAGTAGATACATCACTATCAATTCTACTAAATGTTCCTTCACATCTTGTAGTACATCAACTTTAGAGGGTTCACCATTAATGATAGTAGACTTACCTGAGTTCTTTTCTTTCTAGGTTACCTACTCCTTTGATTTCATTTTTCTATTAGCTTCTTGCATGGATCATTCATGTATACAAATCTTCTCCTATCCATTATAAGTAAATTGAGATTTTCTTAAAATGCAAATTTGCCACCCTTTAAAGGGATGGATATCATTACTTTTAGAACACAACACAAGACTCAGACTAATACTCAAAGACTTTACTCTTGCAACAATGGGGACAAAATATTGTGTAAATGACTCGTGATAAGGCTTAAATTTGACTCTCCCCAACAGAGTCACCAATTTGTTGGTCCTCCAATTGATTGTCATAGATCTCTAAAGATTTACAACTTATAATTAAGACATAGTGACCAATTGGCCAATGAACAAAAGATATTTGAAGAAATGATCTCCTCTGCACTTTAGGCTCTACAAAGCCTAGGTAAGTTTCCCTTACAAAACACTGATTTGGAATGAGAATTCATATTTAATCACAATGCCAAAGAAGAAAGGCATTTTCACATAAATTGACAAGAGATTTGCTAGGCAGACACATATATTGGGATGATCTCTTCTAACCTTTAGGACTTGATGTGAAAACAAAAAATAATTACAAATAATTAACAAAGAATGTTATATTTGTCATTTTTAAAGTGTGTATTTGGTTGGGAAGTGGGATAATCTAGGACTGGTGCTTATATGGGGATGCAAAGTCTATATATTTCAATGTTTATATCTTAGAATTACTTGCATCTGGTGGTTACATCCAATTTTACTAAATATTATTACCTTAACAACAATATCAACCCACTAAAGGCTCTGTTCACATGACATCATACATAGTAATCCAATTACTCTGTAAACAATACTATTATTCTTCTAGAAAGATTTATTCCATTACTTGAAAGGAAACTAACACAGAGGAATAATTCACAATAGAAAATGTAAGTGAAGTGTTTAGGGTAAAATTGGATTTTGTTAATGTTCTAGTTTTTATATGTTTAAATCCACCTCTCCACTAAACATTGAAGGATCTAGGGTCGAGTCTCAAGCACTATCATACCCTAGGTCACTTACAGATGTAGGGAAACTTGGATTAGGGAATTTAATTATTAATTTTCCTTCTCTTATGCCCAATTAACCATTAAAACCCTAATTATGCAAATACGGCAACAAATTGATGAAAGATGGAAAAAGCTCTTGTAGACAGGAGTAAAATACCAAATTATAGAATACCTATTTTTGGGGTTCTGAGGTGGAACAGTCAGGGACTAAGGTGCGGGTACCCAAGTCCAAGGTACCTACTTTTTTGGGGAATCTGGAACTTCTGACACTGATCAGCCCTGTAACTTTTGTTTCCTCAGATCTGTCTGTGGAGGGCACTGGAGTGAGTACCCAAGTCCTAGAATTGCTCCTGTGTCTAACTTTTCTTCAAATCCTAAATCTCTGCTGTCTACTAAGCCTTCCTACAACTCCACCTTTTTTGGATGTGACACTTGTAACTTGCAATCACAAGACTTGGTTTGGGGGTTGTGGTGTTTAGAGGCTTGCCTCAGTCAAGCCCTGGAGGACACTTAAGTCTCCGAACACTGTTGTTAGACAAAGAGTGCGTACCCTTGTGAGGCAGAGGCAAAAACCAAAGGAATCAATGATAAAAACACAATATTATGTACCTTGTAGTGAATCTCTCATGGTAGGAAGATGTTCTTCATTCCATGAGAAAATTGATGCTCAAATCTGTAGATATCAACACACAAAACACACAAGTTTGCTCTTGCAACACAATGAAAGCCTTGAATCACCTTGAGAACACTTAAACATCGCAATTGCCATCTAGTTTCTAAATGAATGCCTAAGCATGCTTATATATGTAACTACAAGCACTCCCACCAAGATTTTTGAAATTCAAACTTACCATGTTGACAAAGGGACCTAATAACGGTCACAAACTGACACCTAGAAATTAGGGCTGCCCCAAAATAGGGCAGGACTAGGGCATGGGTGCCCAAGTCCTCCCCCCTATTTTGGGGAGGGTATAGCTTAAGGGGTCCTCCTAGGTCCCATTTGCTAAGAAACCTAGGTCTCATTCCATCGGGATGTCAAAATATGAACTAAAATGTCCTAAATGCATACTAAAGACCTAAGAGCTAAACCTTATGAGGGAAAAGCCCCAAAGGGGACATTTTCTGATGTTACATGAAGAAACAAAAACCTTTGATTATTTGTTTCAAATGTTTTCTTATGGTGTAAAATGGAGACAATTGACACATGAACTTGGACTTTTCTCATATAAAATCAAACCAGAGAATACATGCTTGTGACAGAGACATAAGACAAAGCACATAAAACTATATTCCTAAGACAATTACAATTCTAAAAACATCCCATTCATTTTCCAACCCTTTACAAATGGAGTGCATCCCTTTTATAAAACAAGGGAGCCTCTTACAATCACATGGATGAGTGACAAATGTCACCATCAAAGTCACCAATAGACCCCTACAATAGAATAATAGCAAAGCATAAATATTCACCATGGGGGTAGTTTCTTCCAATGGTATGCCAAGGTGGTGGGAAAGGGTGGTTGATCAACATGTGAGACCATTTGAAATGGGTTCTTCATCCACCAAAGCTGAGGTGTTAATCACTACTAGCTTCCATGGTGGAGATGAATAAGTTGAAAGGTGATGCTTGCCTAACTTCTTTGACTTTGTCAATAAGTGTTGGCCATTGGAAATTAATAGCTTCCTTCACCTCCAAATGAGACAATGTAGACAGTTGTATAGGCCTAGTAATGAAGCCTACACTACATTAGGTTCTAGTCAGAGGGAGGTTGGGTTCAAAGATAGAACATGCTTCCATAGCAACTAATATACCATTTTTGCTATGACTAAAACTACCTCACCAAAATTGGCATGGAAAAAAATAGGTATATATAGCCAAAATGGAGAGAAGAATTGAGAATACCTATTTTGTTGTGAGTAAAAGTTTCCATATATAGCCAAAATTGAGAAAAATTACTTTTGGTAGGGCCTTCAATCTCTACTAGATCTTCATAAATAGACTTTATCATGTACTCATTCTATCTGAGATTGCACACATTTCTTCTTTATTAGCCTCCTTCTTGAAAACACTAATATGGCTAAAAATGGAAAAGAAATTATTTATCCCACCATATAATTTTGCACCCATGCAGTGTACTCTTCCTTAGATGGCCATTCCTGCTACAAAACCCTTTCAACTTTGTTGATGTGGGTAGCATACTATGCATCCATTAGTACCTTGGACTCCTTGACAAAGTTGTTAAGTCTAGACTCTAATGCTAACAACTTGTCCAGCTCATTGTTGCATAGGATGGGGTCAACATTATCCTTGAATGAAATAGACAAGATGAGACTTGAGGTGATGCCACCAAATTCATTTTTCCATTTTTTAGTAGTCTTTTCCACACCACCAACCTTTTAAATAGGTGGTAGAAGACACCTTTCTAAAGAATTGAACGTACTCATCTTTTCCCTAAGAATCACATCAAGTCTACCTTGGAAAGTAGAGATGTCATTTAAAAGTTTGATGACCTCATATATACTTGATACGTGTTGAACACATCCTATAAGACTGTCTCATTTTAATATAGTTGTCAAAAGATATTTTCACATTGTTGTAGTATAGCCAAGCATCATCAACCTTCGGGAGAATACATGACATTATATGATTGAAAAGATTTCTAATTAGAGCTATTTTCTCATTCCTATTACTCTCCCTCATTTTATTTATTGTGCTATTTATTTTCTTCAATTGTTCCTTCAAGTTAGTAATAGTAGGGGAATCTCCCTCATGCCTTGATATATCCCTTGAATTGGATGGAGTTTCTACTCCCATTTCAATCCTCGCTAGATGGACAAGTGATTTTATCTTGGAATATTCTTGCAGAAACTTGACATAGCCATCCTTCAATTTGTCATAATCATATTGTAACTTCCTCGCTATAGATTCACTAAATTTTGTTGTGCTTACTGCTAGAGATGTAGCTATGGAGTGGATGTATTAGTCAATCTCCTCATAATCAAGTGCCCAGTGAGCTCGTTAATATCTTTGGCAACTTGAGGCTTGTTTTCATCTTAAGCCATGGCCCAAATTTCTAGGGTCTCATGACTTGCACTAAAATCTGATCCAAAGAGTTCTTTAGCCTACTCTTTGGTCATTATTTCATCATCAATTTTATCCTACCTCCTAATAGTGTCCATGGTGATTGCTGAGGACATATCCTATCCTGGTAGTAATAGGAAACCATTATCCTTTACTAACCTTCCCCTTCCTTAGGAGTGATACTACCAACATCCATGTCAACCTCTTTCAAGACCCTTTGGGCCCCTTCTTTCATGTATTCCTCTCCAACCTTGCCCTTCTCTTTATTCATCTTTTACAGATATACCTCAAATTTCTTCTTTATTATCAAGCCCTTGAATTCCTTAGACTTTACAAATTGATTATCTGATAAAAATTTCCTGCAAGCCAGTGGTCTAACATCCTACACTACTTTTCTACTCTCCTCTAGGCTCAATAAGGTTGTTGCAAGGGTGATCATGATAACCTCATTCCTGTGGGGAGACCTCAACACTTGTTGAATTTCATCCATATCTATTTGATTCTCACCCACTTCCTTAGTCAAGGAATAATCAACCTAAGGTTAATTTTCAACAGGCTGCTCAGGGGGAGGGAGTTCTTTCCAAGCTTCTTTAGCTACTCCTTCCACTTGTGGATGTAGAGGCTTCTCAACTTCATGTTCCTATTGACTATAGTCAATTCCAAAGACTTGACACAATGCAAAGTATGTCTTGATGAAATAATCCTAAAATCCTTCATATCTAAAAGGTTCTAGTTCATTATCCTCAATCATCACCAGTTTCCCATGCTTCCTTGGCCTATGAAGAGGAAGATAACATGTTATGTATCCATGCCTATCCTTGTTATATTATTTCTTCAAATCATCAAGGCTAATTTTGACATCAGCCAAGGGGTTTAGGTTAAACACCTCAATAATTAGTTCCCTGCTTAGCTGAAAAAGTTGCCTTCTCTTGGAAGTGAACAAGATTTTAGTGGATGCATCATAGTTATTACTTATGGCCCAGATTAAGTCAACATTGACAAAGACATTTGAGACAACTAGCTTCCCTAGGCCCAACCTCCAAATGTTTGACATAGGCTTATCACAAGAACAATGATTATAGAAAAATTTTAATAAATCTCATCCCTCAACTAGAAAGATTACATCTCTGACATGTTCATGAAAATCATACACTCTATTAGTCAAAACCCCTATACCCTGAGTATGTTCATATTTCTTGGATGACTCAAGGAGCTAACTTATAAGGTCCCAGGATAAATCCTATTTGGTCTTGCCACCACAGGATGACTTTTGACTCATTGTTGTAATGGGGAGGGATACTTATAGACTAGGGTTCACTCAATGACCTAATGATTTCTCCAAAACAGGGGATATACAATAACACTTCTACAAACCCAATATCAATCACAATTCAGAAAGAGAGAGGTCTACAACATACCAGGGTTGCAACAATTTTTAAATTGAGGTTGACATTATGAAATTACCAGGCTCCTCTTTCTAATTTGCTCAACATCATTTTTCATCTCATTGAAGAATCAAAAAACAATCTCCAAATGTAGTCAAAATAACTATTCAATTCAATTTAGCCCTTCATTAATTGCTCAAGTGATATGAATACTGCATTAGCATGTCACAAATAGTCACATCCTTTGAATATCATCTGTTGATCTTGCTTAGGGTTTCAAATCAATGGATAGCGCAACCTGGGGTCCTTAGCATAAGCTTCACTAAGAGAGGATTAGGTCAGGTTGCACTATGATGAACAAGTGCGCTAAACTATTGGATCACCATCATAAAACTCCATTGTCAATCTTCCCCTTTCAAGAGGACACTTTTTGCCACAACGCTTGCTAAAGACTTTAGCATAGGTCTCCCTAGACATTATTGAGGTCAAGTCATGCTATAAAGAGGATGAATGCTACACCATTAGATTGGCATTTGAGAATCAAATTAAATCTTGATTGTTGATTTCATCTTTCCTGGGTAGACACATGTTGAGACAACATGTCAATGCAACTTCATTTTTAAAATATAAGTACTAGGTTGTGTTAAAGTGGGGCTTTGTGTTGTGAATTGGAACCTACCACATATTACACATCTAAGTGGTCACTTAAAGAATATACCACAATGAGATTGGACAAATAGGGTGATGCCATGTGTTAATAGGAGAATAGCCTTAGTCGGGGCCCACTTTACTCTTGAAGAAAATGTAGAGAAATGTGTCTACTCAGTGTGATAATGCAACTTTAAAAAACAAGTGCTATCAAACAGTTGGACTGGGATCAAAGCTTGGTGCTTGGAAAGAATTTCTACCAAGTGGCATGAAACAACTAACCAAGACTATCCAATAGGAGTGGCATATAATTGAAGCAAGTCCATTTGATAATCAGGAACATCTGCCAAAAACATGGCGAGATAGTGCATTAGCATGGCTCCTAAGAAGTTAGTCAGAAATGAAGCTACGTTGAGCTAATGTGCTTGCGCTGGTAATATAATAACAATTAACTATTAGCAAGGCCACACACGACAACTTAAAGTGGTAAAAGGGGTCAGTTATCAATGAAAAGGAAGGCTCCTTAGTAAGAAGCCTAAGTTATTCAACCAACTTAGCAAGTCAACAAGGGGAAAGAATGCCTAGGCCTAAAGAAATTAAAAATTCAAACAAGGACACCTTATGGTGAG
Organism: Cunninghamia lanceolata; assembly: GCA_027924645.1. Taxonomy (NCBI): domain Eukaryota; kingdom Viridiplantae; phylum Streptophyta; class Pinopsida; order Cupressales; family Cupressaceae; genus Cunninghamia; species Cunninghamia lanceolata. The sequence goes on along the minus strand of BSBN01000762.1, from coordinate 2,314,334 downwards.
AAAATGATATTTCTTAGAGAAAGGGAAGAGAGCTTGAAAATTTTGTAGGTTCCAACATGACAGATGAATGATTTTGGATTAAGGATAATTAGATTAGATGTGGATTTGGATGGTATGGGATTAGATTGATAAGGGTAATTGGATTAAAATGATAGTGATAAATTGGTTTAAGTTCAATGATGGAATTTGATTAGAATTGATTAATGGATGAGATGATTAGGGATGAGAGATGATTGGATTAAGATTAGGATAGGATGAGATGATGAAGATAATGGATTAGATTACGATGTATGTGATGGATTAGATTGGGATGATGTGTTTGGTTAGAGAGGTGGACTAGATAGATTAGGGATGAATGGGATTGGAGTAAGGATGATAATGGACAAGTGGATGAGGTGATTAAATGATTAGGGTTAGGGATAATTGTTAGGGTTCAAGCAGATTGAAGCAATAAACACTAACAATTATATGTAGATTAAATAAACCAAATATAACAATAAAGAATAACACAAAATAGATCAACACAGAATTTTAACGTGGTTCACCCAAAATGGGCTTCATCCACATAAACTCAGCCATCCAATGATTTTATTATCTAGTACAAAACATATTACAATCTCACGAATTCCACACCGCAACATACATCCTAGCCGCTTATAATAAGCTTTTTGGAAGATTCTAGAATTAGGGTTTTGCAATGTCACTTTTCATTTGTCAGTTAACAAAAATTAACTACTGACTCTGAATGTGCAAGGATACATTATGAGTGTATAGTAGTTTCATGATCAGTTACCACATACCAACAATTTCCCACTTGGAGACTAATCCTAGATGACATCTCTGCACTTGTAGCTCCCACTGGATTATAGGATTGACTGGTTTAATGAAGAAATTAGTTTCACCCACGTAACTTCCTTTGTGAACATATCTATAGGATTCTTACTTGTGTGAATTTTCTCCAGCTTCAACTATCCATCCTCCAAAATTGACTAGATGAAGTGGTATCTAAGCTATATGTGTTTATTTTTTGAATGCAGAGATGAATTTTTAGAAAGATGAATGGCACTCTAGCTATTAGTGTGCAAAGGTCTATCTTCTTATCATTGCCCCAATTCCTCTAGAAAATATTGTAACCAAATCATCTCCTTGCTAGCTTGCATAGCAGTAACATACTCAACTCTAGTGATTGAAAGTGTAACAACCTTTTGCAGCCTTGAAATCCAACTAATTGCAGTACCTCCTATAGTAAAAACATACCCTGTAGTACTCCTCCTGCTATCAATATCAGCCACTAGATTAGATTCAACATATCATTTTAGAGCAAAATTTGTTCCTCCAAAACATAGTTTCTTTGAAGTAGTACCTTTCAAGTATCAGGGAATCCATTTTACCACATTCTAATATTCAATTCTTAGATTGCTGATATACTTGCTCACAACTCCCACTACATGTGCAATATCTAGCCTTGTGCATACCATTACATACATCAAGCTACCTACTATTGATGCATATGGTATCTTAGACATTTTTGTCTTCCTCCTCTTGTGTCTTTGGACACATCTCCTTAGTCAACTTAAAATGACTAGGCAAAGGTGTACTAACTATTTTTACATTCTGCATGTTAAACCTTTTCAACACCTTCTCTACATACTCACTTTGAGACAAAAATAATTTTCTATTTATCTTGTCTCGTGTGATCCTTATACTAAGGATTTGTTTTGCTACACCAAATCCTTCATAGCAAATGAATTTGCTAATTTCTTCTTAAGTTCATTAATATGTTGCATGTTAGACCCAGCAACAATCATGTCATCAACATAAAGTAACAGCATAATATAGCTGCCATTACCCAATTTCTTAAAATAAACACAATAATCAGAATGACATCTTTTGTAACCTTGTTGAGCCATAAAACTATCAAATTTCAAATTCCATTGCCGAGGTGATTGCTTCAAGCCATACAAACTCTACTTTAACCTACACACAAATTCCTCCTTACCCTTGACCTCATATCCCTGTGGTTGTTGCATGTATATTTCCTCTTCCAAATCCCCATGGAGAAATGTTGTTTTCACATCTAGCTATTCAAGATGCAAGTCTTCTACAGCCACAAGACTTAGAATAGTTCTAATAGAAGTCATCTTTACAATCAGAGAAAATATTTCATCAAAATCCATAACTTTTTTATGTGCAAAACCTTTTACCACGAGTCTAGCCTTATATCTTTTCTTGCCTCCATCTTCTTCCTTCAACCTATAAACCCATTTATTTGGTAATGCTCTTTTACTTGTAGGTAATTTGACTAAGTCCCAAGTCTAATTTTGCAGCAAGGAATCCATTTCCTCTTGCATGCCTAGCTCCCACTGCTTTTTGGTATCTACCTACATTGCTTCTTCATAACCTTTAGGTTCACCAAAATTAGTTAATAATATAGAATATAATGGTGGAGAATATCTTTCTGGAGGTCTAGTTATCCTTGTAGAATGTCTAACACTTGTAGGAGTCTATGGGATAACTTGTTGTTGTTAAGCATCAGGTACCACTGGCATTTTATTTTCTAGAATCTCATCCAACACCACATATTCCTTTTTGGCATGTTCATGCTTCTTTTCCTACAGATGATCCTTATACATGACCTTCGCATTGAATATAACATCTCTTCTTGTAATGATTTTATAATTTTCATAATCCCATAACTGATAACCAAATTCATCTACTCCATATCCAATGAAGGTACATTTTTTAGACTTAGCCTCAAGTTTGGTTCTATTTTCAATATCAACATGGACAAAAGATTCACAACCAAAGGTTTTTAGAAATGAATAGTTTACCTTTTTACCCATCCATGCCTCCTCTGGAATGCCACCATCCAAAGGATTTGAAGTTCCCTTGTTTATTAAATAAATAGTGGTATGTACAACATTTGCCCAAAAGTATAAGGGTAGTCCAACATGCAATCTCATGCTCCTTGCATGCTCCATAATGGTCCTATTCATCCTCTTAGACACACCATTTTCTTGTGTGGTTCTAGGAACCATTTTTTTGTCTATTATATGAACAGTGATTCTCAAATTCTCTGCTGCAATACTCATCTCCATTATCAAATCTGAGACACTTCAACTTTTTTCCTGTCTCATTCTCAACCAAAGCTTTTGACTTTTTAAAATTTTCAAATACTTATGACTTTTGTTGTAGGAAATATACCCATGTTTTCCTAGTTGCATCATCAATAAAAGTAACATAATAGCAAGAGCCACCAAAAGAAGATACCTAAGTTGGTCCCCATACATCTGAATGCACAAGCTCTAATTTCTCACTCTTCTTCTATTTCCCAACTTTGAGAAATCAAACTCTTTTCTATTTTCCATAAACACATTTTTTGCATAAATCCAAGTCAATCTACTTCAGACCTAGTAGAAACTTTCTGGAGTGAAAAATCTTCATCCCTTTCTCACTCATGTGCCCAAGTCTAAGGTGCAACAATTATGTTTCTGACCCTGTAGCAAGTGCTACAACTGTCTCAGCAGCAACTGTTTCTGTAGCAGCTAAGGTAGAATATGTATTACCAGTACACAAATGCAATTTGCCTACCTTTTCACCTTTAGCTACTATTAATGAACCTTTAGTGACCTTCCAGACTTTGTCTGAAAAGGTAACTATACAACCTTCACTATCTAGTTGTCCTATAGAGATTAAATTTCTTCTCAAATTTAGAACATGCCTTACCTCCTGTAGCAACCATTCATTTCCATTCTACAACTTGATTTTTATCTTTCATTTTCCAACAAGCTAACAGGGTTCATCATCACCCAAATATACCTATCCAAAATCACCTTGAACATAATCTACAAAATATTTCCTATGGATTGTGGCATGAAATGAAGCCCCTGAATCTATTACCCAGGAATCATTACCATTATCTAAACCCAAAATTAAAGCATCCTATAGTTTATTACTCGCAACATTAGCTTCCTTACTGTCATCATGTTGTCTGTCTCCTTGTTTGCCCTTTCGAGACCAACAATCCTTCTTCAAGTGTCCTGGCTTTCCATAGTGCTAGTAATCCATTCTTCCTCTAGATTTAGATATGAGTTTCTTTGACTTCCCTTGTGACTTCCCATGATTTTTTGGGCCTTTTCCTCTCTCCTTTGTTCTTCCCCTATTCTCTATAGTCAAAGCATTACCTGATGTTGAACTCCCACCTGTGCTTTTCCATCACATTTTCTCGCTAAGAATAACACCAACAACATCATCAAATTTCAAAGTATTTGAACAGAGACAAAATTACTTACAACCATTACCAATCTATTCCAGCTTTCTGGCAAAGAACATAAAACCAAGAGAGCCCTTGCCTCTTCACTAAATTTCACTTTTACAGAAGTTAACTTACTAGTAATCATATTAAACTCATTTAAATGATCTAATACAGATCCACCTTCAATCATTTTTAGATTAAACAAACACTTCATGAGAAATACCTTATTAGAGGTTGAGGGTTTTCATACAATTTAGCCAAATCCTTCATCAGTCTATCTATTGTCTTCACTTCTATTATATTGAACATCGTAGATGGTGCTAGGCACAACCGAATAGTTCCCAGTGCCTTTCAATCTAGAAGTTCCCAATCCTCATTAGTCATTGCTGCCAGTTTATTGGCTTTTCTTTCCAACAGCCTCCATAAATCCTTCTGATAGAGATAATCCTCCATCTGTATCTTCCATAATTGATAGTTCCTCTCATTGAATTTATCTATCTTCAATTTACCCCTGTTCACCATTGCTCCCACTTAACCATGAGACTCTCACTCAACTGTGAGACCTTCTTGCAAATGATAATCAAACACGCCCTACTCTAATACTAGTTGTTAGAGTTTAGGAATATCGAAGCAATAAACACTAACAATTATATGCAAATTAAATAAACCAAATATAACAATGAAGAATAACACAAAAGAGATCAACACAAAATTTTAATGTGGTTCACCCAAAATGGGCTACATCCACAAAAATGTAGCCATCCAATGATTTTATTATCCAATACAAAACAGATTACAATCTTGTTGGGTGAATATTTTTTTGTTAACTAACTAATGGCAAAATGGTTATATCGCCACAGCTATGATGAGACAGAGTCTCTCCTCTTAGCAAGGAGAGGTTCCCTCTAATTGCTTTAACTATTACAAACAATAGTTTACAAAACTTATTTACACTAAGCACTATTTTCATGGTGATTCCATTTCATCCTATTCTCTCTTTTTACAATAGATGTTCTTTCTTCAAAATTATAACTTTAATGAAACTGATATTACAGAACTTAATAACTATCACAAAACCATAGAAACACAAAGTCTTCTTTCACTTCACTTACAAATTACAAATAGAACAATTTGAAGTTAAATGCAGCCCAAAGTCTCCACTCTTCTCCAAGATGGTATAAGTAAATTAATACAACAACTTGCAGCACAAAGTCTTCAAGTTATTTTATCCTCACAAATGATTTGATAACACAAAGTCTATCACAATCAAATTAAGAATGCTCTTCAATCACTTGAAATAACCTCTACACCTTAATTATTATCAAAGAAGATTATGATAGAAAGATGTAAGAACAATGTTATCATAACACAAATAATCCCAAGACAAAGATTGGAATCGAACTTGCTTTCTTATATTCATAAATATTTGATAATTGATTTTGACAAAAAGCACAAAGTCTTGATTTGCTTCTCAATTTGCCAAAGTTTCTTTGCAATAGATAAATGATAGAAATTACAAGAGGCCCTCTTTATTTATAGGGAGAGGCCTTGAGAAAATTTAGGAAAAACCTAAGTACTTTGATTTATTCAACAAAAGAGTCCTATTTGACTTATGACTTCTTTTTTCTCACATGTAATTACATTTTGAGAAAATACATGTGAATATGACCAAAACAAAATAAAAATTACATATACAAAAATAAAAATCAACTAAGGCATGAAAAAGAATTTCAACTGCCACCATCATTCCTTTTTAGGAAGTTTTGGTACATGGTCCGCACTACTAATATCTCACATACATAAGGCCCAACTATATTATCTAATATGGTATGGGCCCTGAGAACTGCATCCTTGACCGCCTTTATCACTTTCTTATGTTTTTCAAGATTATCCTTCAGATTTTCAAAGGTTGAGTGATGATCATAAAGGCTATCCATTGAAACCAGTGTAAGCACTTCATCTTCAAACTTTTGTTGAACTATCTTCTTGAAAGCATCAATCATCTCCTCTACTGAGAGAAACTTGTGATCGTCACCTGTTAGAGTGCATGGTAGTTCCTCTAACCTATGTAGAAGTGAGACATCACTATCTTGACTATTTTCTCATACTTGGTACAAATCATCAAGTAAACCTCTTATCACATTGATGTGATGGGTAATAGATTCTTTAATCTTGAGATAAGACTCTCAGTTTGAAATGACACCAATGGAAATCAAATTCTTTATCTTGATTTTCTTCATCTCAATCCATTCCTCTAAACTATCCTTTTGATCTTGAAGTTCTTGAGAAAGTGAATCAACAATATCATCTAACTTAGCTTTTGCCTTTGTCATTTTTTCCTTTCTTTCCACTATGGTCTTCAAGATAATTTTACCTTGTGCCAACAACTGTTCTACAATGTCACCAACCACTCTTCCTCTAGCTTGAACTTTCTCAACCTTTTGAATCAAAGGGTCTTCTACAATAACTACCATTGGTTCCATGATCTCTAATGATTTCACTATCTTCTGAAGGACAACAGCAAGTTGTTCTGCCTTTTCTTTGCATTGCTCTTTTTCCTTATTTATCTCATCATATTTTACAAGCAATGAGCTTACTGTAGCTTGAAAAATCTGACTTGATACCTTCATGAGTTATCTTACCTAACTCAACTCTTGAAACAATATAATCATTCACATCAAAGGTGTTTGTAGTAGCATCATCTGGTGGTTTAGCAATTTCTACATACCTAATTCCTTTTTCATCAATTAGCCTAGAAATAGTTTTAGGCTTCTTCTTCTAAGTCTTTGGTTTAACAGGCAGTAATTTCTCAATGTCAATATCATCCAGTGAAATATCATGCTTTTGCCTTTTGGGAGTATAGGCAGACAACCATGGAGGTAGTATTGGTGTACTTACATTTGGAGAAGAATCAACTACCTTCTTAGCGAGATCCATACTAACACTTTTTATAGTGACAATAGAAGTGTTGGTGAAAACTGCACCTGTATCAACATTTTTCCCTGAACCATCAAGTAAATGATCCAGAATAGTTTGTTCCCCAATATCTAAAGAAGGAGAAAATAGACTAGGAATAGAACCAGAAGAATCAAAAATAGTCCCAAAGCTTGTTCTCATAGAGGGGGGAGTATTATCAAAATATGTAATGACAACAGGAACACTAGAAACTATTAGAGGATTATCAAAAATAGAAACATGAGGTAAGGGTGTAGAAACTTGTGGCTTTGATGGAAGACCTTTCTATGGATACTTTAGTGAGCCAACAAGTTGTTCCGATTCCACATCCTTTTCTTTTTCTTGTTCTTTATCACCTTCCTCATCGAGTTTTTCACCCATTTCTAGTTGCTCAATATCATCAGGTTCCTCAACATTTTGTTGTTCCATCTCAGTATTTTCAACCTCCATTTAATCAACATCTACTTACTTGGTACATGAATTTGTAACAATAGAAGTTCCTTCAATCTTTTTTGCCTTCCCTCCTTTTGAGACAAACTTAATTTTTGGTTTGTGCACCTTAGAAGAAGGAGCATCACTTTTGTTCTTTGTCCTATTTTCTACCTTCTTTCCAGTCTGCTCCTGAGTCTATGTTTCTGATCCGGTGACGAACTCTTTCAAACTAAGACCTTTGCTTTGCAACCATATATTGGTGTTAGCCAGTATAGGTAATCTCCTCCTAATAGAAGTTTCTTCTTTCACCGACCATTTCACCTTTGGCAAAGCTGAAGCTTCAACATTGTTGATGTCATACCCAGGGTTTAGAACATTACCTTCATCTTCCATAATTTCTAGAATGTCTGCTAATCCCAGTTCCTCAATCTAACTCAGATGGAGTCTGCATTAATAAAGCTTCTTGATCTCATTCTGCGTTCTTAGATCAACCCAAATATCCTCAACTATAGGAACATGAAACACTGCCTTTCTCTTGATCTTGTCTTGTACCCTCCGAAAGTCAAAATGATCTCTTTTCTTAAACTATTTCATCATGATCAACTGCATTCATGATTCAACTGCCTTAGCCTTGGTGACTGATTGCACTAAGTACCTACCAATTTCCACTAGAAACTTAATTCCTGACTTCTTCAGTTCCATTTGTGTATTATGCACCACAATCAATTGTCTACATAACTCCATCAAAACAATCTTATCACTGAGATATTGTGGAAGCATGTATGGATATCCAAGATAATATCCAACTCTTAAGTTAGTGAAAGTTGGAAATTGCAAAAACAAACAACCAAAATAATTGATCACTTCACAGGCCTCATCTGATACTCTCTTTTGCTTAAGCTTAATGTCCCAAAGACACATAAATACTGAAAAGAAAGCATCATTAACTCTACAGAAATGATGAATTGATCCTTTGAGAGTAATTTGTGGATAGTATTGAAAAACTGGAACTAATCTTCGATCACCATTTTGAGTTAGACATGGAAAACTTCTCGTACTTGCAGCAACATATACCAGATATGAATTCATGTAAAACTTAAAAGCTGTATTGACTTTGATCAATTGATCATGTAGAGAATTACTTATCTTCTCTCCCTAGAATATCTTGTGTTGTCCCTTGAGAATCATTCTGATATAGGTATACATCCATTCATGAAACTTGGATGAAGAAGCAAGGCCTCTGATTCTACTCAGCAATGTGATTAAATCACTCGCCTCTTTTGTTACAAGTATGGGCCTAACCAGTGTTGTCATTGATGTCAACATACTCCCGTTGCATTAATGATAAGGATTGGATGATCTATGTGTTGAGGATATTGAGAAAATTAGTCTCAATCAGGAACAGTGAAGATTAGTGATAACAGAAAGATAAAAGTCCAAGATAGGATGAGTATCAAAGACTGCGGTTTAAAGGGTTTGTAGATATGTGTCTTAAGGTGGTCCAGTAGAGATTTCAGAGGTCCGCATGAAGATCTATAGAAGTTGTGGCCGCTCTAGTAAAACTGGTTCTGGCAGATGTTCAGTGATGACAGAGTGATACAGACAGGTCCGGTGAGATCCAGAATTGCATTTTCCCATCCTGTGGATTTGAGGGAGTGCTGAGGAAGTCTTTGTGGAGTATCAACTAGATTGGTTCATGGTTTGAAGGTCCACAAGCATCTATTCCTTTGTGAGAGTAATGACAGACTATGTTCTTGAGGTTCTGGATGAAGAAGAGAAGGATCTCAGTAAGCAGATGAAGTGTGGATGTTCTTGGTGATTTAGGAAATCTTGTGGTTGTCTTTGGATCATGTCCAATTCATGTTGGTGGTCTGCATTGGAGTTGGAGCTCGCAATTAAAGAAAAACTTCCAGATGATGGTGTTCTTCCTGAGACAGGTCGACCATATGAGTTATACATCTTGCGGATGATCTTATGGATGTTTGCCGACTTAGATGATCATTCCTAAGTTGATGCCTTGTATAAATAAGAGATTGTGAAGTCATTATGAAGTTGTCCTTGTGGTGATGAGGTGGTGGTAGCAAGGAGGAGAGGGAAAGGCAGAGCAATAGTATTGGGCTGAAATGGAATTGATTCAAGCATGATGAAGATGCTATTCTCCAGTTCATGTATGTGATACTTATTTCTTTGTAGACAGTGTGTCTCTTAGAGGTAGTGAGCCTCTTGTGAGAAGTGTGCTCGGGCAGTGAGCCCTAATTGGCATGTGCCATTTGTTCTTTCTATTCTTCTAACAGAGAATACATCTTGGGTTAATCACCCCATGGTTTTTCCCTTAACCAGGTTTTCCACATCAAAATCTTGGTGTCTCTTGTGTTGATGTGTTTCTTCTCTTGATTTGATGCAATATGTTTCCATGATTGATTTATTATTATGCTGCTAAATTACAAAGTAAAGTTAAGTGTTTAAGAAGAAGAAATTTTTGTACAACTGATTCACCCCCCCTCTCAGTTGTATGCCCTAAATCTAACAATTGGTATCAGAGCCAAGTTCCTCTAAAAAGAGCTTAACTGCTTGAAGAGATCTGGGATGTCATCTTACAAGAAGGATAGTCTAAAGTTTGATGGAACCAATTTTGTTCTTTGGAAAGGTCGCATGAAATGTCACTTGCAGTGTATGGGAATGGTGTACTAGACCATGGTTACAATACAGTATGTACCTCCACAGGGTGGTTCAAAAACCCTAAATGAAATCACATATGCTGAAAATAATCTGTGGACTATAGAGGCTCTTCTAAGCACATTATCTGATTCAGAGCTCTCAAATGTTATTGACCTACCAACTACTTTTGAGATTTGGAAAAAAATGGAACTTTTGCATGAAGGAGACTAGTATGTTAAATGTGCAAGGTTACAAAGTCTGAAAGGGAAATTTGAAAATCTGAAGATGAGAGATGATGAAAATATTACTACTTTTATGCCAATAGTGAATGAGCTAGTTTGTGGAATTAGAAATGCTGGTGGAGTCTTGGATGAAAATGAGATTGTTGGCAAAATTCTCAAATCCCTACCTGCTTCTTACAAAATCAAGGCTGCTGCCATTGAAGAATTTAGAGCCCATACAACTGTCACAAGAGATCAATTGGCTGGGAAATTAGATGCATTTGAAATGATAGAGTTTGGAGATGACCACCCCAAGACTGAATCTACATTCAAAGCTAGTGCCTCTATAAAAGGTAAACAAAGGTTTGATTTGGGAGAGAACTCATCAAGGAAACTGTCATGATATGAAAAAGCTAGAAAATACCTAGAAGAAGAAGACGTAGAAATTGCTCAACTTGAAGCCCTTATTGCAAAGTGGCTGCCAAGAGGATCCGGTAAGTATGAAGGGAAATTACCTTTTAAGTGTTTTAACTACAATAAGATTGGTTATTTTGCCTCAAGGTGTCCAGAAAGGTTTTTAAGGCAAAATCCTAACAAGCCAAGGTTCCAAAAGAACTATTACTATGTACATGAAGATGATGACAATGAAGGAGTAATAGATGATGAATCAAAGATAGGAAACAAATCCAGAAATGAATAGGTGTTCATTGCCATCAAGGAAGAAGATCCAATGTCCTCTGTATCTGTCAATCATAAGACTGTGGAAAGAGCTCTGGCTGCCCAAATTGAAGAGAAGGATGATTGGGTCATTGACAGTGGATGCTCTCACCATATGACAGGTGACAAAAAAAAGTTTGTAGATTTGGAAAGGTATGAAGGAAGAGTGGTAAAGTTTGGTGACAATTCTGTTGGTAGAATCAGAGGAAGAGGAACTATTTCTCTTGATGGAAGAAACAAAACTAGTAATGTACTGTATGTTGAAGGATTGAAGCACAATCTTCTCAGTGTTGGACAGTTGGTGGACAAAGGCTATGATCTCCGGTTCAAGAATGGAAAATGCAAGATCTTTGAAAGTTCCAGAACAGAGATTGCATCCGGTACTCAAACTAAAGGTAATATCTTTCACTTGGTTGGTACTAGCAAAATTTGCTTGTTTGTTCAAATTGATCAAAGTTGGTTGTGGCATAGGAGGATGTGTCATGTGAATTTTGATAATATCATCAAGATAAGCAATACTCAGGTTGTAAGAGATCTTCCAAAATTGGTGAAACCTACTAACAACTTGTGCCAAGAATGTCAGTTGGGTAAGCTAAGCAGAGTCTCTTTCAAAAGTAAGGAACTATCTTCTACCAGATTATTGGACTTAGTTCATATTGATCTTTGTGGTCTAGCAAGAATCAGGAGTATTCAAGGTGATAGATACTTCATGCTACTAATTGATGACTATTCCTGGATGATGTGGGTAACCTTTCTAAAAGAGAAATTAGAAGCTCTTGAGAAATTCAAAATATTCAAGGCTATGGTAGAGAATGAAACCAAATTAAAGTTGAAGTGACTGAGGTCTGATAGAGGTGAAGAATTCACATCTGGTGAGTTCATAGAGTTCTTTGAGAAACATGGAATAAAGAGACAGTTGTCTGCTCCTAGGACTCCACAACAGAATGGAGTAGTGGAGAGAAAGAACTAGACCATCCCGGAAGTATCTAGGACCATGATGATGGAAGCAAATGTTCCTCAGATCTATTGGAGAGAAGCTGTCAGCACTGCAGTCTATACTCTCAATCGAGTTCAAATCAGAAGCAATAGTGGTAAGACTCCTTATGAACTTTGGTTTGGTATCACTCCCACTATAAGGTATTTCAGGGTCTTTGGTAGCAAATGTTACATTAAAAGATTTGAAGATCTAGGAAAGTTTGATGCTAGAAGTGATGAAAGAATATTCTTGGGATACTCTACTCAAAGTAAAGCCTACCGGTGTTACAACAAGAGATTGAAGAAGATGATAGAAAGTACAAATGTGAAGGTTGATGAGGGAATTGAAAAACCCTCAAGATTTTATGAATATGATGAAGATGATCAGAATGGTGTTCTGATTCAAGGAGCCCAAGCCTCTTCTGAAAGTCAAATTCAAACTGATCTGGTAAATCAAGAAGAAGAGATGAGTTTCAATGAGCCTGATCAAGAATCAGAAGTGCAAGAAATTCTCAAAGTTCCTAGGTATGTAAGACTGAACCACTCTAAAGATTAGATCATAGGTGATAAAAGCAAAGGAGTACAAACAAGAAGGAGAATTGCTCAAGATTCAGAAGAGTATTGTCTAATTTCAAAGATTGAACCTAAGATAGTGAATGAAGCTTGCAATGATGAAACTGGACTAAAGCAATGGCGGAGGAGCTGGTGTAAATAGAGAAAAATCACACTTGGGATCTTGTTCCAAGACCTAGAAACAAGAATGTGATTGGAACAAAATGGGTCTTCCGGAACAAACTGAATGAATTTGGTGAAGTAATCAGAAATAAAGCGAGATTGATCTGCAAGGGTTACTCTCAAATAGAAGGAATTGATTTTGAAGAAACTTTTTCTCTGGTGGCAAGAATTGAAGCAGTTAGATTATTTCTTGCATTTGTTGCCTTCAAAGATTTCAAAGTGTATTAGATGGATGTCAAGTCTACCTTCCTAAATGGTGACTTGGAAGAAGAAGTGTACATTGAGCAACCAGATGGATTTCAATTGTCTGATCATGGTGATATGGTCTGCAAGTTGAAGAAGGCACTATATGGACTAAAGCAAGCCCCAAGAGCCTGGTATGAAAGATTAGATAAGCATCTTTTTAAGATTGGTTTCAACAAAGGTACTATTGATAGTAATTTGTATTTCAAAATTGATCATGAAAATATTTTGATTGTTGAAGTGTTTGTTGATGATATCATTTTTGGAGGAAGAGATAGTATGTGTAAAACTTTTGCAAATCAAATGAAAAGTGAGTTTGAGATGTCCATGCTTGGTGAAATGAATTTCTTCTTGGGTCTACAAATCACTCAAACAAAGAAGGGAATCTTCATTTCTTAGACCAAATATGTGAAAAAATTGTTGAAGAAATTTGGGATGGAAGACTCAAAACCAATGGATACTCCCATGGAAACTAGATGTAAATTGAGCAAAGATGATGATTCTCCTAAGACTGTTCAGACAAAGTATAGATCAATGATTGGAGGATTATTGTATCTCACTCAAACTAGACCAGACATTATGCAGGTTGTTGGTCTTGTTGCTAGATTCTAGGTTGATCCTAGAGAATCTCATGTCATGGCAATCAAGAGGATTTTTAGATATCTAAAAGGGACAGTTGAGTATGGTTTGTGGTATCCTAGAGATCATGATTTCTCTCTTCATGCTTATACAAATGCAGATTAGGCAGGAGATGTGGATGACCGGAAGAGTACCAGTGGTGGAGCATTCTTTTTGGGGAAGAGATTGGTTTCTTGGCTAAGCAAGAAGCAAGAGGCAATATCTCTTTCTACAACTAAAGTAGAATATATTGCAGTAGTAGGTAGTTGCACTCAAGTTTTGTGGATGAAGCAGATGCTAAGAGATATCAAAGTGGAGTATAAGGAACCTATCACAATCTTCTGTGATAATTCAAGTGCAATAAACATATCTAAGAATCTGGTGTTACATTCAAAAACTAAACACATCCATCAAATTTCACTTTTTGAGAGAGCAAGTGAACAAGAATGAAGTCAGATTGGAGTTTGTGCCTTCCAAGGATTAGATTGCAGACATCTTTACTAAACCTCTACCTAAGGACTCTTTTGAGTATCTTAGGGAGAAGTTAGGGGTTATTGCCCCTCCAATGATGAACTAAGGTGCACTAAGGTGCATCAGTCCGATGGATATCACAGTCATATCTTATGATCCATATTGATGATGGGGAGCTGCTACTCAGGGGGAGCAGCAGGTATGATTCTGAAGTGTTAAAAATGCAAGTATGTGCCCTTTGCCATTGATGTCAAAAGGGGAGAGAAGACATGTGAAAAACAAGTAAAACAAGTGGTTGTTGATCAAAGGGGGAGTAGTAAAAGGAGAGAAGACATGTGAATGGTTGTTACTGATAGGGGGAGTTGTGACAGTGAGGAGAAGTTCTTGTCTTGATGGTCAAAATAGTTTTTCACATCATATGTTGCCATCAATGACAAAGGGGGATATTGTTGCAAGTATGGGCCTAACCAGTGTTTTCATTGATGTCAACATACTCTTGCTACATTAATGATAAGGATTAGATGAGCTGTGTGCTGAGGATATTGAGAAAATTAGTCTCAATCAGGAATAGTGAAGATTAGTGATAACAGAAAGATAAAAGTCCAAGATAGGATGAGTATCAAAGGCTGCGGTTTAAAGGGTTTGTAGATATGTGTCTTAAGGTGGTCCAGTAGAGATTTCAGAGGTCCACATGAATATCTAAAGAAGTTGTGGTTGCTCTAGTAAAACTAGTTATGGCAGATGTTTAGTGATGACAGAGTGATACAGACAGGTCTGATGAGATCCAGAATTGCATTTTCCCATCTTGCAGATTTGAGGGAGTATTGAGGAAGTCTTTGTGGAGTATCATCTAGATTGGTTCATGGTTTGAAGGTCTGCAAGCATCTATTCCTTTGTGACAGTAATGAAAGACTATGTTCTTGAGGTTCCGGATGAAGGAGAGAAGGATCTCAGTAAGCAGATGAAGTGTGGATATTCTTGTTGATTCAGGAAAGCTTGTGGTGGTCTTTGGATCATGTCCAATTCATGTTGGTGGTCCGCATTAGAGTTAGAGCTCACAATTAAAGAAAAACTTCTGGATGATGGTGTTCTTCCTGAGACAGGCTGACCGGATGAGTTATACATCTTGTGGATGATCTTATGGACGTTTTCTGACTTAGATGATCATTCCTAATTTGATGCCTTGTATAAATAAGGGATTGCGAAGTCATTTTGAAGTTGTCCTTGTGGTGATAAGGTGGTGGTAGCAAGGAGGAGAGCGAAAGGCAGAGCAAAAGTATTGGGCTGAAATGGAACTAATTCAAGCATGATGAAGATGCTATTCTCCAGTTCATGTATGTGATACTTATTTCTTTGTAGGCAATGTGTCTCTTGTAGGTAGTGACCCTCTTATGAGCAGTGTGCTCAGGCAGTGAGCCCTAATTGGCATGTGCCATTTGTTCTTTCTATTCTTCTAACAAAGAATACATCTTGGGTTAATCACTCCATGGTTTTTCCCTTAACCGAGTTTTCCACGTCAAAATCTTGGTGTCTCTTGTGTTGATGTGTTTCTGCTCTTGATTTGATGCAATATGTTTCCATGATTGATATATTATTATGCTGCTAAATTACAAACTAAAGTTAAGTGTTTAAGAAGAAGAAAGTTTTGTAGAACTGATTCACCCCCCCTCTCAGTTGTATGCCCTAAATCTAACATCTTCTACAAAAGCACTTCTTGGGAGCTCCTTACGCTATCTAGACAAATTGCTCCTAGGAGTCTTTAGGCACTTTCTATTGATATGTTTCTTTGCAGCTTCCACATCTTTCTCAAAATCTCTCTGACCTCGTACAAAATCTATTTCTCCAACATTCACTATAGGAGGACACATGGAAATTTTGTCAAGAAACTCTGCATCTAATCTCATGATCACATTCCCTTGAGAATCAGCCACAGTCCTAGTATCCCTATTATAGTGGCTTCCCACTTGGAGAACAAATTCTGGGTTATGTGCTGCTACAGGGAAGGATGCTACCAAGTGTATATTTCTCTAAACAATCTTTTGCATGTAGTGAGGAAGATTAGACTGCTTTGTCCTTTCCACGAACTCATCCATGTCCACATGCCCAATCCTCATATCTCTAATCTCATCCACATTGGATTGCAATGAAGAAATGGGGAAAACCACTTGGTACTTATACTTCATTATTTTGGCCTTTGATGGAGAGGGTTCTATCATTAGCTTTGAGAAGAAAACTAGAAATGGTGTCGATCACAGATGTTTGATGAAACTACAAAAGTTCATGATCTCGTAGTTAGGGGAAAAATAGGCAAATTAGGGTTACTATGAACTAATGATCATGAACATGGGATCATGCTTGAAAGGGCTAGAGAGCACGCAAGTCAAGAAAATAGGGCAAAAGCAAGCTATATGTATCATTTGGCAAAAGTTTCCAGAGTTAGGAAAAATTTAGGAGAATATGCATGGGTGGCCAAAATGACCGCTTCTGCATATGGGTTAAATATGTTTAGCATGCAAGGTTGGTCAAAATGACCACCATTGCATGTGAGGAAATATGTTTAGATGTTAAGCCAGTCGAAATGACTACTCTTACACCTTATTGTTCAAACCTTTAACACATGTGTAGAAGCAGTTATTTTAACCACTTGAACATGAAATAAAGTTATTCAAGATCTTTATGTAGGGGTGGAAAATTTTGCCACCCTTACATCAAGGTAAAACTTGAAAGATCAAACCCATGTATTAGTAGATAATTACACTGCAGATACATATTGGGTAAATAGGTTTCATGTTTGCCACCCTTACACAGGGTAAAATGACTAAGGTAAAGTGCATCAGCGGCGGTTTTAAATGTTGATGTATTATCCAATAAATGTAAAGGTGGGAGCGGTAAATTTCACTGCCTCTACCTTAGGAGATCAAAAACACAAAACAAAACAAGTTTAAAAAATTTTGAAGACATAGTCAAGAAAAGTTATGACTCATTCGAAAATGAAAACTAGGGTTTTTAAGAATGAATACTAACAATGGCGATAAAACATATAGAATATATAGTTTCAACCGATCCATAACAAAAGGAAAACTTAACAAAGATTACAATAAAATAAAAGTATAACAAACATGTTCAATACATATGAAACCCCAGTTTTAAAATAGAAACAAAAACAAAAATAAAGACTTACCTCTAACAAGAAATCAAAACCCTAAATGCAACCACGAAGACCCAAAATCCACCCAAATCTGAAATCTGCGCGATCAAATGATCTTATGAAAACTTTAACAGTCAGTTGGAAGGTTTGGGAAAGAGAAACAAATAAAATAAAGTGAATAAAATGCTTTAAAAAGGTTTCAAAGGTTGTATTAAACATGGCACAAGTGCCATTAATGCTACCCTAGTTAACTCGATTTACCAAGATTTGCTCAAGCAGCGGAATCGACCAACGATACATATCAATGTGCGAAGACATGTACAAGTGGTATATTCACCTGCTCGAGCACTTAACAATCAAAATAACAAACATGTGATGTCGGCAATAGCTACCACTCATGCATGTAACTTTAAAATCAAAACAAACATGTATCAGTGGTGAATTTGATTGACTATGCATGTTTGTCAGAAAAATGACTAACACCTTGAAATAGTCAGAATTGATATTCCAACAAGCTTATGACCTAAATTGATTTCATGAATCTTGAGAAACCAATTGATGGGAATGTCAAAAGTCATCTCAAGGTGTCAAATGACTTTGCATGAGGCCAAGAGAACTTGCCTCAATTCCCAAACTTAGAGTGTAGGCTATGAAACGAACAAGTTTCATAGGGGTTGTCCTACAAAATGAGCACAACTAATTTTAAGGAAAACAACTGACTCTAACTAAGGAACTTCCTTTTATCATTCTTTGAAACAATCAAAGGGAGAAGAATCTAGTCTCTAAGTGCCTTCATCCATGCAATTGGGCCATACAGTCAAGCTACCATAAAGAAAAAGATAGAAAAAGACAGAAAAAGACTAAACAAAAATAAAAAACAAAAACAAAAAAACTATACAAATGTACAAATGAACTTATGTGATACTTCAGGTATTAAAATGCTTTAGATCTTGTCCACTATGGGGCAGCAAGAATAGTGTTCCATCTTGATACTCCAACAAGAAAATATTCTCACCATAAAATTGGTGAATGATGAATGGGACTCTCCATAGGGAAGCAAACTTCCCATGCATTCCTTTTGGGTCTCTCCTCTTGTCCCATAACAAGACTTGATCCCCAATTCAAAATTCTCTGGACTTCGCCTTCTTGTCAAAAATTTTCTTAACCTAACTTTGATGCTCAGCAATACGGTCTATTACCATAACCCACTACTCCTCAAGTTCAGAAAGGGACATTATTCTTTTGTTAATAGAACTTTCAAAAGTTATATCTTCCATTGCTTTTGCCAACTTTAAAGTCAGAAATTCCAAGGTAATTGGTATTTCTGCATTCAAACCATATAGAAGCTGAAATGGTGACATGCCTATTGCCCTTTTAGGGGTAATTCTATTGGCCCATAAAGCATCAAACAAATCTTTATGCCATGTTCTCTAATTATCCTCCACCATTTTCCTGATAATTGTAACCAGATTCTTGTTACTAGTTCGGCCTTACCATTCCCTTGCAGATAATAGTTTGATGAATGAGAAAGACTGATCCCATATTCAAAGAAAAAACTAGTGATCTCATTTGAAGAAAAACATGTAGCATTATCTGCTACAATTTTGTTTGGAACTCCAAACCGAGAAATGATATTCTCCTTGAGAAAATTACATACTACCTCAGAAGTAGCATGCTTGACTAGAATAGCCTCCACCCACTTAGTGAAGTAATATGTTGCAGTGAGAACAAAATTGTGTCCTGCACTCAATGGTGGGTTCACAGTACCAATGAAGTTAATGCCCCATTACTGAAAAGGTTCTTCAATCACAACTGGCTTTGGTGGTAGTGCAGCTAACTTAGGCTTCCCAACAAACTGCTGGCAGAGTTCACATCTACCTACCTAGTTGTACGCATCTTGAAATAATGTAGGCCAATATTACCTAGCCCACAAAATTTTATGAGTTGTTACAGGTGTAGAAAAAGTTCACCACATGCCAAATTGTAAAAAGACTCTAAAAGTTTGCTTTGTTGTGTTTTATCCACACGACAGAGAAAAACTTCATCAAGGCTTCTTTTATACAAACCATTATCCCACAAGACATAGTTTGTAGCCTTTAGCTTGATAGTTCACTTCTCTTTATAAGATAAATTAGGACACTCACCATACATGAGAAAATAAGTAATATTGGAATACCACGCATCTATTGTAGTAACAAAGAGGATAGTTGGAATATCTTCAACCTCAACCTCTTCATCACCTGTTTCTTTTGGGAAATTATCAGCAACTAGCTGACACAAACCTTTGCCATGTACAAACTTGGTGGGTTTGATATCAAGATCAAATTCTTGAATTTTGGCAATCCAATTGCCCCTTTTAGTCCCAAATTCTTGTTGTGTTAGGATAGATTTCACTGTTGTGTCTGGCACCAAAACAATAGTATGTGAATTTAGAATGTAAAACCTGAAATGCTTCACTACTTTAACTATATCGTAAGCATGTTTCTCCATATTTGAGTACTTAAATTCATGAGCCTTTAGTGGGCAACTCATAAACAAAATTAGAGATTCCACACCCTCTTCATTCTACTAAACCAGAATTGTTGAAAGTGTATGCTCGAAAGCATGACTATACATTATGAAATCTTTAGTGTAGTCAAGACAAACCAGAACCAGAGCATGAACTATGGCCCTTTTAATATCCTTGAAGGCTACTTTACCTTCTGCACTCCAATAGAAATTGGTCTTACCTTTCATCATATTGACAATATGATGAGTTTCCTCTGTGAACTCTGGAATGAACCTTCACAGAAAATTCACCTTCCTAAAGAAAGAATGAACAGTTGTCATACTAGCAGGCAAAGTAATACTTTGGATAGATTTAACTCTCTTAGAGTCAATTTTGGTACCATCTCTGGACACAATGTGACCGAGAAGCTTACCCTTTGTAACCCTAAAAACTAATTTCTTAGGATTAAGAGAAATACCATTTTGACGACATAGTTTCAGAACTTGTCGCAAGTGGTAGGCATGATCTTGACACTTTTTAGAGAAAATGGTCAAGTCATCAAGGTACACCATAATGAACTTCCCCATTTCATCTTTGAAAGCAAGGTCCATTGGTCTTTGGAAAGTAGTGCCAGCATTGATTAAACCAAATGGCATCCTGCAGTATGCAAATGTGCCCCATGGTGTCATGAAAGCAGTCTTGTATTGATCTGCTTCACTAACTTATACTTAATTGTAGACTGAAAAACTATCTAACATAGACAACATCTCTGAACTAGTTATAGTTTGTAACACTTGGTCCATAATAGGCAAAGTGTAGTTATCTTTTAAAGAAGATTGATTCAGATTTCTGAAATCAACACAAATATGGATTTCTTTGTTCTTCTTTCTCACAAGAATAATATTCGCAATCCAAGTGGAATGATGAATAGAAAAGATTATCCTGGCATTTAGCATTTTTTTAATTTCAGAAAGAATAGTACTTGATATCTTGGGTTTATACTATCTCTGCTTTTGCTTGTGAGGCAACGACCCTACCTTGAGAGGTAGTATAATCCCAAGATATCAAGTATTACTCTTTCTGAAATCAAAAAAATGTTGAATCTCCTTGGGTCTAAAATATTTTAGATCATCATATGAGTACACCAGCACATCAATGTAGTGGTGAAGAAATGTAATGAACTTGAATTTCTCATTAGCAGTACAACATTTCCTAATGTTAACCATCTTGGGATCTTCTTCAGAACTCAAATTTACTTGCTCAAATTCTATGGATGAACTTGAATCAAGTTGTTGCTTGTTGGATCTAGGGCATACAACTGAGAGGGGGGGGCAAATCAGTTGTATTAAAACCTGCTCTTCTTTAAATACTTTGATTCTTCTTGTTAGTTAACAGTATATCAATTAATCATCCATGAAAGCATAATGCACAAACATAAGAGTAGATAAACATCAACACATTGAACACCAAGATTTTGACGTGGAAAACACGGTTAAGGGAAAAACCACGGGGTGATTAACCCAAGGATTATTCTCTGTTAGAAGAATAAGAAAAAGAATGGCACTTGCCAATTAGGGCTCACTGCCCGAGCACACTGCTCACAAAGAGGCCCACTGCCTACAAGGAGACACACTGTCTACAAAGTGATAAGAATCACAATCTTGAACTGGAGAATGACATCTCTACTATGTCTGGATCAGTTCCATTTAAGCCCAAAAACCCCTGCTCTGCCTTTTGCACTTCTCTTCGCTACACCATACTCATCCACACAATCCACACTACTAAATGAACTCACAAACCTTTATTTATACAAGACATCGACTTAGGAACAATCATCTAAGTCGACAATCAACCATAAGAATATCCGTAAGATGAATAACACATCCAGTCGGCCATCACAAGAACATTCGTAGGATGAACAACTCATCCGGTTGGCTAGTCGGAACAAGAACTTCATCCGGAAGAATAACTTCAATTCTAGGCTCTACCATCAATGCGGACCAACAACACAACCTCATCATGATCCAAGAACCTTCACAGGCCTGCCTGAATGACCAGGTACATCCACACTTTCTCTACTTACTGGAATCTCTTCTCTTCCTCATCCAGAACTTCAAGAACATAGTCTGTCACCACTGTCACAATGCAAAAGGCACTTCCAGACCTCAAAATCATACACAACTCGAGATGACACATCAAAAGGACATCCCAAACACTCCTTCAAATCTACAGATTAGGATTATACAATTCCGGACCTCACCGGACCTTTCTGTGATCCTCTGTCACCTCTGAATACTTGCCGGAACCGGTTCCACACCGACAGCCACAACTCCTTCAGATCTTCATGCAGACCTCTAAAATCTTAACTAAAGCATTTCAAGACTCATATCTACAAACCCTTTAATCTGCATCCTTCGGTTCGTATCCTATACAATACATTTGCCTTCTTCTTATCACTATTCTTCACTGTTCCTGACTGAGGCTAATTTTCTCAATATCCTCAGCACACTACTCATCGAATCCTTCTTGTCAATGCAATATGAGTATGTTGACATCAATGAAAACACTGGTTCACCTCATACTTGCAACAATCTCCCCCTTTGTCATTGATGGCAACATATATGTGAAAAACCATCAAGACAAGAACTTCTCCTTTCTGTCACAGCTCCCCCTATCAGCAACATGTCTTCTCCTCATTTACTGCTCCCCCTTTGATCATCAACCACTTGTTTTTCACATGTCTTCTCTCCCCCTTTGACATCAATGGCAAAGGGCTCATACTTGCAATTCTAACACATCAGAATCATACTAGCTGCTCCCCCTTAGTAGCAACTCCCCATCATCAATCCAGATCACAAGATATGACTGTGATATCCACCGGATTGATGCACATCAGTACATCTTAGTTCATTACCGGAGGGGCCATGACCCCTAACTTCTCCCGAAGATATTCAAAAGAGTCCTTGGGAAGAGATTTAGTAAAGATATCTGCAATCTGATTCTTGGAAGGAACATACTCCAACCTGACTTCTTCCTTGTTCACTTGTTCTCTCAAAAAGTGAAACTTGATAGATATGTGCTTAGTCTTAGAGTGCAATATCGAATTCTTAGAAATATTAATTGCACTTGAATTATCACAGAAAATTGTGATAGGCTCCTTGTATTCAACTTTAATGTCTCTTAGCATCTACTTCATCCATAAGATTTGAGTGCAACTGCCTGCTGCTGCAATGTATTCTGCTTCAGTTGTGGATAGAGATATTGCATCTTGTTTCTTGCTTAGCCAAGAAACCAATCTCTTCCCCAGAAAGAATGCTCCACCACTGGTGCTCTTCCGGTCATCCACATCTCCTGCCCAATCTGCATCTGTGTAAGCATGAAGAGAGAAATCTGGATCTCTAGGGTACCATAGACCATACTCAACTATTCCTTTCAAGTACCTAAAAATTCTTTTGATTTCCATAACATGAGATTCTCTAGGATCAGCCTGGAATCTTGCCACAAGACCAACAGCCTGTATTATATCTGGTCTAGTCTGAGTGAGATACAACAATCCACCAATCATTGATCTATACTTTGTCTGATCTGCCTTTGGGGAGTCATCATCTTTGCTCAACTTACATCCGGTTGCCATGGGAGTGTTCATTGGCTTTGAATCTTCCATACCAAATTTCCTCAACAATTCTTTCACATATTTGGTCTAAGAAATAAAGATCCCTTTCTTTGTTTGAGTAATTTGTAGACCCAAGAAGAAATTCATTTCACCAAGCATAGACATTTCAAACTCACTTTTCATCTGATTTGTAAAAGTTTTGCACATACTATCTCTTCCTCCAAAAATGATATCATCCACAAACACTTCAACAATCAAAATATTTTCATGATCAATTTTGAAATATAAGTTACTGTCAGTAGTACCTTTGTTGAATCCAATCTGCACAAGATGCTTATCCAACCTTTCATACCATGCTCTTGGGGCTTGCTTTAATCCATACAAAGCTTTCTTCAACTTGCAGACCATATCATCATTATCAGACAATTGAAATCCATCCGGTTGTTCAATGTAAACTTCTTCTTCCAGATCACCATTTAGGAAGGCAGACTTGACATCCATCTGATATACCTTGAAGTCTTTGAAGGCAGCAAATGCAAGGAGTAATCTGACTGATTCAATTCTTGCCACTGGAGCAAAGGTTTCTTCAAAATCAATTCCTTCTATTTGAGAGTAGCCTTTGCAGACCAATCTAGCTTTGTTTCTGATTACTTCACCAGCTTCATTCAGTTTGTTCCGGAAAACCCATTTGGTTCCAATCACATTCCTATCTCTAGGTCTGGGAACAAGATCCCAAGTATGATTTCTCTCAATTTGCATCAATTCATCTTCCATTGCTTTGGTCCAGTTTTCAACATTGCAAGCTTCATTTATTGTTTTGGGTTCAATCTTTGAAATCAGACAACATTCATCCTAATTTTGAGCAACATTCCTTCTAGTTTGCACACCTTTGTTTCTGTCACCTATGATCTGATCTTCAGAGTGGTTCTGTATTACATACCTTGGAATTTTGGGAGCATTCTGTACTACTGCTTCTTGATCAGGCTCATTCAGACCTATCTCTTCTTCCTGATTTACCGGATCAGGCTGATTCTGACTTACCGGAGAGGATTGAGCTCCTTGAACTTGAACACCATCTTGGTCATCCTCATCAAACTCATAAAACCTTGAGGGCTTCTCAATTCCTTCATCAACTTTCACATTAGTGCTTTCTATCATCTTCCTCAGTCTCTTATTATAACACCGGTATGCTTTGCTTTGAGTGGAGTAACCCAAGAAAATTCCTTCATCACTTCTAGCATCAAACTTTCCTAGATCTTCATCTCTTTTAATATAACACTTGCTACCAAATACTCTGAAATATTTCATAGTAGGAGTGATGCCAAACTAGAGTTCATAAGGGGTCTTACCGGTGTTGTTTCTAATTTGAACTCGATTGAGAGTGTAGACTGCAGTGCTGATAGCTTCTTTCCAAAACATTTGAGGAACATTTGCTTCCAACATCATTGTCCTGGTAGCCTCCTGGATGGTTCGGTTCTTTCTCTCAACTACTCCATTCTACTATGGAGTCCTAGGAGCAGACAACTGTCTTCTTATACCCTGCTTCTCACAAAAGTCAATGAACTCACCAGATGTAAATTCACCACCTCTATCAGACCTTAGACACTTCAGTTTTAATCCAGTTTGATTCTCTATCATAGCTTTGAAGATTTTGAACTTCTCAAGGGCTTCTGATTTCTCCTTTAGGAAGGTAACCCACATCATCCAAGAATGGTCATCAATTAGCAACATGAAGTATCTATCACCTTGTAGACTCTTGATTCTTGTCGGACCACAGAGATCAGTATGTACTAATTCCAACAATCCGGTAGAGAACTGATCTTTGCTTTTGAAAGAGACTCTGCTCTGTTTACCTAGCTGACATTCTTTGCACAAACTATTTGTAGGTTTCATCAATTTTGGAAGATCTCTTATAGCCTGAGTATTGCTTATCTTGATGATGTTATCAAAATTTACATGACACATTCTTCTATGCCACAACCAACTCTGATCAATTTGAACAAATAAACAACTTTTATTTGAACCAACCAGATGAAAGATATTACCTTTTGTCTGAGTACCGGATGCAATTTCAGTTCCAGAACTTGTAAAGATTCTGCATTTTCCATTCTTGAATTGGAGATCATAGCCTTTGTCTACTAACTGACCAACACTGAGAAGATTGAGCTTCAATCCTATTGTGTGGTTACACAACACGCCCCATTTTGACTTGGCAAAACAGGGACCCAACTTTTGGCTTGGCTTGTTTGTTCTCTGGCGGTCTGGTAAAAGTAAGTCGGGTGCATCATCATGTAGAGTCAGGATGAGGTAAGTCACCATTATGAGGTCAGTTTGTCAAATTTCATATTTCATTTCTATGACCTCATAGGTTGAAAGAGTACTAAAATTCATGCAGGTTTGTCTTTTACATCATCCTGATATTCCTCAGGATGTGAGAGTTATGAACGGTCAAAGTTTTAGTCAAACCTGATATTCGCAAGAGAGGAAGATCATTTTTTATAACTTGTCATCTTTTTGAAAATCATCATCATATTTTGAAATATCCCCTAACAATATCCTGCGGCTCAAATATCTGGACGTCAACTTTAAGTGGTAGTAAGCCTTCCCCGTCAAGCGGTCTTTTGTATCGCGAGCGTCATGTTTTTGAATGTAACCTGATATTTCTTAATATCCTCTTGATGCGAAATGTCACCCTTAGCAAATATCTTGATGATGTCATCCAAACCGAATAAATGAAGAAGCAGATATAATGATGACATCATCATCACATTCATATTTCGACAGGATATTTTTTTTCCAAACATGATCATGTTTGCCTAACATGACGATGACGTCATGATGCCTTTCCAATACAAAGAACGAATATCATGATGACGTCATCCCGATATTCCAAAAGAGGGACATGTAAGTTTGTCTCGTCATCATCATATTTTGAAACATCACCCGATACACCGAAATATGCTCCTGATGTACTAAACATAAACAAAGGTGCTTTTGTCACCCGAATCTTGTCGCGATAACAATTTCAATATGGGGGAGGAGGATGATATTGAAACTCAACTTGATATTTGCGAATATCATCCTGCCCTCATGATATCCTGTCATATGGATATCCCCCCGCTCCTATTGCCACCATTATCATTTAATGCACGCAGACATGGTAGGTAGTTCCCGCTGGCCCCGGAACCCAATGAAACACCTGTCGAGATCCTACGTTTTCGCACGAATAATCAAGGAATGTTGTCCAACTTGTCAGAGTTGCCCTAAGTGTACCCTAACTGCAAGGTTAAAAGGTAATTCAGTCACCATTTTCACATTTACCTTGCAATAAAATTGTTCTACAGAGCACCAGCTTCCGTATCCGCATACTAGCTACAATTGCGCAATTTGAGCTCACAGACAGAGAGAAAGAGGTGATCATCAGCTGAATTAGGAACGTCGTTGGCAATCCACTGGTATAAAAGAGAAATCTGAATAACTAGGTAAGTAAATGAAACCCTCATCATGTCATTATTGTTCAGGTATGATGATGGAAGTTTTGGTTTATGCATGTAATGGTGAGGAAATACAGTAGGCATAGTGATCTTAATTGCAATATGTGTGCATGTGTGTATATCCGTTGTGAGATAGGATTTTTTTTGTTAATTGCAGGAACTCATGGCCGATAAGCGGTATGTTAAGTGTCAAGAAGAATTCAGCAGGCCTATGTTCTCTTCTCAGAGGGGAGTCCTATTCAAATATGGAGCAATTACAGATACCCATCAGGGGAGCACTAATCTAGAGGCCTGGTCAGCTAAACTGAATGATGGGCAGGACAAGAGTCCTGTGTTGGACACAGTATTTGTGTCGGGAATGTGGAACGCTACTGGTTTCCCATATTCCATGGAATCTTCAGAGCTGGTCATAGAATGTGCCCAGAATTATAATCCTCAGACGAGGCAAGTGGTAAAACACGGGATAATATATGCAGACCTCTCCATCAAGGGTCTCTCCTAGACATTCAGACTGCCATTGGGTAGTAAAGTAAAAAGTGTAGACCTGAAAAAGGCAGAGAAAGAGTATGAGGCCAACAAGAAATTGGCCAGAAAGAACATGTATCAATGGCGAGTAGAGAACAGCACATATCCTTCAGCGGCCAAACTCCCAGTGCACCTGTTTAAGTATGATTTCAGTGAGGAGTACCAGTATATGATTGCACTCCTGAGTCGAGTAACAGGCCAACCTGATACTGGTAGTTTCAGGGATTGGATGTATGGAGTTATAATGATGTGTATGTATTCAAACACCAACCCACTGTGGGGCCAAATAATAAGTGATGCTCTACATGAGCAGCTGATGAACCTGGGAGGTTCAAATTGTGCATTACTCCTATATTGTTTATTCTTGTGCTTATAGAGGCACTTTTGATGCATTAGTTACAGATGGGAAGCTCACAGGCACAAATGTTGCATACATCTGGGATCATCATCCCCAGCTACAGAGAACCAACTACTTCAGGGACTACAAACTGGTCAATGATGCATTCTCTATGCATCTGGTAAGGACCATGGAAGAGGACAGAACAAAAAGATTGAGCATGGAGGCTCAAGAAGTAGTTTACAGGCATGGAGCCTGGTATATCCAGTTTGCAACCTTTTCTTATATAAGGGTTGAAGGTTTTGAGGAACATCCCCTCATGCTGCCGAGGTATCCCACAGATGCAGTGATATTAATGGAATTTATCAGGCAGGGCTCCGTGATGATAAATATGTATAAGGATGCCAAGAAGCTGCCATCAATTTTGTTCCCAGTCATCATTGGCAACTATATGTGCCCAGATTCTGACAATATAAAGAAGGTGATGGTCACCCTGAATAAAATGAATCTGCAGCCTTTCCCAATAACAAGACCATATGATCCTTACGGCAGGATACAGAAGATACTAGGAAAGCCTATTCACCAGAGGCAACTAGAGGATTTTTGGGCTGACTGCAAAGATGAGGCAGAAGCCAGGAGAAGAAGGTATCAGAGGTTGACTCTGAACCAAATTAGGACTTTTGATTGCATCTCCCTTCCCCAGCAATTGAAGAAGGATGATGGCAAGATAATGGCAGATGAATATGAACAGAAAAAGATATACAATGACACTATCTCTACACCTGACCTCACCATGCAGGAAGATATATCTTTGGACCCATTCATTGCCAGGACCATACAGCTAACTCAAGCTTGGGTCGATGATCAGGTGGAGGCATTGAAAAAGAAAGGTGTTGCCATTATGGTGGACAACAAAAAGAAGGGCCAGGATATTCCTGGGGAGGTATATGATGACTTCCTGCTTGAGAAGAGGAAGACTAAGGGAGGCAAGTTACCTCCACCTCAACAATAAAGCAAAAGACCCCCAAGGGGCAAGAAAGTGGATACACAACCCAAAGGGGTTATAATTGACAGGGCAGTGTTTACAGCTAAGGAGGCGGCAGGATCAGGATCAGGATCAGGATCAGGATTAGAGTCGGAATCCCCTCCAAAGAAAGAGAAGCCCAAGAAGAGTAAGACAGCTGAGGCTGGAATAACTGGGACCCTGGAAGTGGGTCAATCCTCAAAGAAACCTGGAGAAGAGGATATCCTCATAGAGGAGGAGCCTGAAGAAGAAGAGGCTCCGTTAATAATAAAAAGGAAGAGGAGAGCTCCACAGGTGCTGGTCTCTGCCACACCTAAGAAACAAAGGACCTCCATGAGAGGTGGAATAAGTGAACCCCCTACACTATTACAAGGGGCAGGTAGTGAAGTGCCGAGGGAACTTCAACATAATGTTCCACTTCCTACCATAGTCAAGTTCAAAACTGAACTTGCGGAAGAACAACTGAAAAAAACCTCTCAGACGCAAGCAGAAGGACATGTCTCACTTGATGAGACAATAAATTTGTCTGATGATGAAGTAGTGCAGGATGTGGCTGAACAGAAGATGGAAACACTTGCTGTGGATGTAAGTATGACTCCTCACAAGCCTCCACCAGTTCAAACTGTGCTTGAGGAGATGAAACAAGCAGAAGAAGAGCAAGAAAAGAGCCCAGAGCAGGTGGCTCAAGAGATAGGGCTAGAAGCATTGATCACAGAGGTGACAAGTCATGTAGTGGTGGATCTGACAGAGAAACAGGATGCAAGTCCTGAACAACCAGTAGGATCACCTGATGAAGGCCACCCAACAGAAGAGATAGAAATGGCAGAGTCAGAGGGCCATGCTCTTGAGTTAGGCCAACAAAGTCCACCTGATACATCAGAAGAACCTGCTATAGTATAGGTTCAGGAAGCAAGGGCTGATGAGAAGAAGGAAGCACTAGAGGATCCAGCTGCCAAAATACAAGAAGTTGATGGTGCAGGCTCAGAAAAGGTAATAGCTAAAGAACAATCGCCAGCACGTCAGGCAGGATCCCCAGTATCTGGTGAAGTGGATAAGCAACAAGGGGAAGAATTGGGAACATATGAAGGAATGATAGAAGAAGGTCATGATCATCATGATCAGCAAATAGACGTGCCGCAGGGTTCCCCACACCAAGAAGATGCTCCCCCAGAGAAGGAAATTCCTCAACAGGAGGAGGCGCCACAAGATCAACAGCAAAGAGAGCATCAAGAAGAAGAAAAGGAAAAGTCACCATCTCCACAACATCTATTGATAGAAATGAGAGATATGGGTTAACATCATCATGATGCTGAGAGACATGATCAGGTGCCTCCGTGGTTAGCTAAAGAAGTGAATATTGAAGAAGAGTTTGAAATTCAAGAGTTCAACGTCTCCACCTTGTTCTCCACTGATCTAATGAAACCCAGGAGGAAGGCCAGAATGACTTTGGCCATCAAAAGAGATCTGGAAATAGGGAGAAGGACTGCACAAATTGCCATACCTGCAGTGGAGAAAGAAAAAGGTAAAATCACTGTAGATGAATTTCAAATCAGCACAGTTGATTTGGGCTTTGCCAATGAGGACCAAGAAGGTCAGGAGGGCAAAGACATCATTGACTCTATAATTCAAAAGGTGAAAAGAGAGAAGGAGAAGAATAAGTGACATAAAGAGCACATTGCTCAGTTGCATGCCTATATCAAAGGGCTAACCGATCCTGATGATACCACAACTGAACATGCAGTCCCATTGACTGCCATTTCTCAGGAGGAGGTAAATAAATTGGACCTCATGAAGCATGAGGCGTCCGTAATAAGGAAATGGATGTCATCCACATTGGATGATGCTGTGGAAATAATGAAAGCCTCTCTGAAGAGGTGGAGCATTCTAAGTGACTCCAAGACCAAAGTGGATAAATTGCAGATGCAGACCGGGAAGAGGTCTTACAAATTAGAGAGAGTCCTAAGCCTTTTAGGGGAAATAAAAGGGATAAGTCCTCAGCTGCTTATTAGTAAGCAGGTGCTAAATAGTAATACCATGTTATTGATAGATATCTGGTATAAAGACACTCAGTTTGAGTGTGGAGTCCTCAAGAGGTGTAATAATAAGCTGAGAGATATCAGCATGAGGCTACGGGATTTAATGGCTGAAGAAGCGGTGATATTGGAAGCATTGGAAGGCAAGGTGGAAGGTAAAATAGAAAATCAAGATGAAGAGTCTGCCATCAAAGCCGTACACAACAACTTCCAATTAGAAGTAGATGGTCCACCTGTCCCTTTGACAGAAGAACTGATAGATAAAATAATGAGGATCAAGGTCCAGATGGAGAAATACAAAGAGACACTGCAGGACAGGAAAAATAAGCTTGATAACAGCAGAGACAAATATGAAGCCCATAGGCATGCCATTATCAAAGCAAAAACTCAAGATGGCGGAGGGATAGATCAAGTTGTGCATTCTTATGAGCAGGTCCGCAGTAGTATGCAGCCCCATATGCAGCAGCATCATCATCAGGATAGTGAAACCTCAGGAAGCGATGCACATGATGATGACCCACATCAATCAGCTGAGGAGCATGATGAAGATACATCATGAAGGGGATAGTAGCATAAGTAGTATAGATAGTTGCCAGCTGGCAACTTGTGCCATTTTATAAAAGTTGACGAAGTCAGATGAATCGTGACCGTAGATCTGTATTGATAAATTAGGATCATAGATCTGTAATGGATTCCTCACCTTATTCTATAAAAGGTGGTGGAATGACTTATTGAAAACATTCAAAACTTAATTGAAATCTATTTGTTGAAGTATTCGGGGCTTTTTTCAAAGTTATTGTATATGTACATGTCTTTTGCATACTTAATGAAAGAGAAGAGTATTTCGATTACAAATCTTCGTAAATCTTGAGTAATCTGTGTCTAAATTCTGGATATGTGCTTTGATTTGCTGCGTCACTTGGAGTGCTCATCATGTTGCATATATTGTTTTCATTCCTCGTCCTCTGAAGTTTGCATCAACTATATCTAGCTGTGGAATATCCTGGTGAACATATAGTTTGATTTCTTCTCCTCATGACAGTATCAAGTATGTATGTGGATCAATAGCTAAAGGTTCAACATTAAATTGAAGTATTCATTTTAGTTTTTCTTTAAATTTCAGAGCATTTCATCTCCATAATTGCAAATAATTGATAATCTTAAGCAAATAACGCAAATATGTAGACATCTCGTAGATAATCATAAATATTTAGCATATTTGAATACAAAGCATGTAGAATTGAAAATATCATGCAAAGATTGAGGTATTTCCACATCTTCTCATCAAATAGCTATATAATATGACACTTCTGTAAATAATTTCTGCAGGAATGTCATGATGATGATAAAATTCCACGTAAGACCCCAAAATCGAAACAGCAACTCACATTAACCTCTGAGTAACTTCAGACGATTAAGACTTAATCACCGGAGACTTGGGATCCTGAATTCTTTGAATTCATAGTATCTTTCAAGATGAATAAAGGTTAATGTGTACTTTTATTCTATGTTTGTTTGTGACTAACATCATGACCAACATAAATTGGCGCTAGAAGGAGGGCGTGATCTGGAATACCACGCTCATCATCATTATTTTCAGGTTTGATGATGCAGAGAGAAAGGTAACCTCCGATTGTCCATGAATTTCAAATACTATGCAAATATTTACTGTAAAAGGCTCGAATATGCGCATTCTGTGTAAAGATTTCTAGATCTCACATAAATATTGCAAGCTTTACAGTAGATCATCTTGAATTCACTAATATCGGCCAAAGATATGTAAATTTGTTCAAGCTTTGAAGAATCTAGGTCTTAGATACTTGAGATCTCCTGCTAGGAGTCATTATACCCCAAATATCCTATCATATGTGCAATATCTTCACAAATATCTCTTAAATATTTAGTTTGATCAGCCATCTGACTGCAAATATCACCTCATTTGGTGAAATCCAGCCAATATTTGTAAAGTTTTAGCCAATTTGCCTCAAAATTGAGAAATCTTGGCTCACAGGATAAATACCAGGTCTAGATCTAGTGGAATTTTCGAGGAACTACCTGTTAGAGGTTTCAGACCTAGAACTGTAGGCATTCATCATACTCCAGAGTCTAGTGCGCCAAGAACTTCACTAGGACCTCCTCCTGTAACTCCTATTGGTTTACAAATACCCTATGGAATATCTGTGACATCTCCTGTTCAGCTTCAGGGTGTGCCTTTAGTCCAACCCCAGCCAGCTACATCACTAGCTCAACCTCCCCTAGTTGCAAAATGTCTTTCTTTGCAGCGGAGTCACCTTTGACCTTTACTGCATATCATGAGTTACCAAGGAATCCAAACAAACTTTGTCCAAAATATCATCCTTATCAGGATGCTGATGATCATATCAGGACATTTAAGGAAGCTTGCTGCAGAGCCAGAATAGAACATCAAGATGTGGTGTGCAGGTTATTTCCTTTTTCCTTAGGGGAAGAGGCTTATAATTGGTTCATTAGTCTTGGCCAAGCCTCTGTTGGTTCATGGGTTGTCTTAGAGAAAGCTTTTCTTGACAGGTTCAAGGTCCCTATTGATCCATCTATGAATTACCATATGTTTGCTACAATCAAGAGATTTGAGAATGAGCCTATCGCCAATTTCAATGCTAGGTTCCAGAAAATGTTGTCCAAGTTAGTTGCCCCATATGTAGTATCTGATGCCTCTGCTAGGAGTATCTATTATTCAGCCTTGGATCCATTAACTTCCATGTTCATCAGGAGAACACAATCTGAGATCACTACATTGACAGGAGCTTTTCAAGAAGCTATCAAAGTGAATCAGCAGTTGATACCGGCTCCTACTCCAAATATAGTATTCCCTACCTTGCCTGGCGTACAGCCACAATATCCTGCATCATACCTTGCAACATATTCTCCACAATATCCTACGCAATATCCTAATGGAACAGTGGTACCCCCAGCTGTCCTGCCTGCACCTTTGCAAGTACCTCCACTGAGCATCATGCCCCCTCCTAATGGAAATGGCCAATTGCCACAATATCCTGCACATGCTCAGACACCTCAAGGTACTGTTTGTCTAACAATAACCATGGATCCTCTTTCTTCAAGCCTCAGACTGAAAATGTAGTAGCCAAAGCTCAGGAAGAAAAGGAGGAAATCAAAGAGATTTCTGCTCAATTGAGAAAACTCACCACAGAGGTGACACATTTGAGAAATCAAGGGTTCTATTCCCAGTCAAGTCATAATAGAAATTATTCCAATGATAGACCAAATTATCCTGACAGAGGATATAACACCAATAATTTCAACAATAATGGTGGAAGCAACAATAATCCTCAGAGACAACCCAGAGTGTGGAACTCTAGGCCAAATAATGGCTCATTACCATCACCCCTAGACAATCAGCCTCTTGGTGAAGCCAAATAGACTACAAGAGTCAATCTTGCTGAAGCAGCCCTTACTAATTGGTGCAGGATCCACAATACCAATGCACATGCAGAATTAGATTGTCCACAATTTAGAATTGCTGCTAGCATCTTTCAGACTGAAGTGTCTAATACTTCTGGAAATCCACCTCACGCAGAAGGAAATGAGATTGTTCCTTGTGGATATGACTCAGCTTTTGTGCTGGAAACCTATATTAATCAACCTCATCAGGGTCACAATTAGGTATGTGAGGAATCTGCCTTAACCTTTGAAACAAATTATGTTTTCCCCTTTGAGGATGAAAATGAACCTGCAAGAGAACGTGAGGAAGTACACACGTATCAGCAGCAATATCCTGGTAAGCATAATTATAACTTGAGGAGTAATGCCAACAGACCTGCTGGTCCATTGACATCATCCCTACCTCCAAATAATTTCAATACACCTCCTGATCCTAAAGCTAGCAATAATCTGGGGTTCCCCAAGGTAAATGCTCAGTACTTGTCCCCTCAGAACATAGGATCAAAGGTTGTAAATACACCTCATGACTCTGACAAGTTAGTCAGCTATCTGGCTAATGAAATGAAGAAAATTAAGATCAGCCTGTCCTTGTCTGAGTTACTAAAAACTCCTGCCATCAAAAGGGCATTCATGAAGTCACTAGATGATCCTACTCCTAAAGAGGATAGTCATCTTTCAAGTCAATCTAGTGGCAAGGATCATGCTAATAGGGATAATATTATTAAGCCTAAAGTGTCAGCTACAGTCCAAGCTGCTGAAACCTCCCACATGACCTTGTACAGAGATAAAACTGAGTCACCTCCATTCCTCCTCACCATAAGAATGTTCAGTAAGAACCTGCACAGCTGTCTAGTTGATTCTGGGGCCTCCACGAATGTTATGCCCCTGTCAATATGTAATGCCTTAGGACTACATCCTGCTGAATCCCTAAAGAAGGTGACACAGCTGGACAAAATAGAAGTAAGTGTAGTAGGTGAGTTAACTCATATCCACATGCAACTAGCATCTGATCCCAGAATTCAGTATTACATTGATATTCAGATAGTTGACATACCTGATACTTACGGGATGTTGCTTAGTCGAGACTGGTCCAAGATGCTCAATGGATATATGTCCACAGATTTTAGTCACATGTGGTTATCATGGAAAGGTATACCTAATCAAATCAAGATTGACGCTGAGCCTAGAATGAAACATATGATCACTAAGTACAATAGAACAAATGAGATCCTGTACGTAGACGTAGAACCTAGAGTTTACTGCATCAGGCCATAGAATGTCAAAATAGAAGAGATCCTGATGTTTGATTTGCATCATCATCATGATGATGATCATCACGAGGACATGCCAGTCGCAGAACCTGATAATAATCCTGATAATGAGAATGAAATAGATTGCTTCAGAGACTTTGAGATATATTTGTCTAATCAAGTAAAACATTATCAATTATTAAATGTACCTACTGATGATATTTTGATTGCTGGATGGTGCAGATTACACGATGAAGCACATTTAGAAAAGACTTGTGAAACATGCTTAGATATGATGATGCTGGAGTAGACATGTAGTGAGGCGTCATCATCATATTCTGAGGTAAATGATACATCTGATGATGATGACACTAATTCTTATCTTTCTTCTACAGGAATAGAGGAGTCAATAGATCATGATGAGGATCATATCCTGAAAATAGAAGAAGTTCTGGTGTCTAACCAGATAAATGATATGAGAAAGAAAAGATCACTCCTGGTAGTGATTGTTTTATGGAACCAGATTATGAGTTGTCTGATGAAGACAAAGGCAGTGATCTGACTAAGTTTGAAGAATTTCTAGTAAAGGAAATAGAGAAAATGACCCGACAGCATAAATCTCCCCACGAGGTTTTAATCAAAGGTTGGTGTAGGTTGCACGAGGCACCTCACTCAAAAACAACTTGTTCACTATGTTTACACATTTTGAAGAAGCATGCAGCTATAAGCCCAGAAGATCATCTTCCTATTGAAGAGAAAGAGAAAATTGAAAAGTCATCAGGTTCATAAGAAAAGGGAAAGAAGAAACTTGAGGATGATGATGTCCCTAAGTTAAAATGGATATCAGGCGGAGCAGTAGCCAGAGCTGCAAGGAGAAAAGAAAGTTCAGCTAAATGTCCTGTTGAAGATAAACCTTGGATCCTAAGGTTTGATGGATCTAAATCCAAGCAAGGTGCTGGGGTAGGAATTGACTTGATTGATCTGACCAGAAAATCCTATCTAGTAGCTTATAGATTACAGTTCCCCTGCACTAATAATGTAGCAGAGTATGAAGCTCTGATTCATGGAATACTGTTTTCTCATAAGAAGAAGATAAAAATTCTGCATGTCTTCGGAGATTCAGAACTAGTGGTGAGACAAGTAAGAGGAATCTACTCATGTAACTATAGAAAGCTATCCAATTATAGACATCGTGTGTGGGACCTGATTGAGGACTTTGACGCTTTTAATATCACTCATGTACCGAGAGAACAAAATCATAGGGTAGATGCACTTGCCCAAGCTGCCAGTACATTGGAGCCACTGTCTATATCTAGTCTGAAAAGATTTTTAGTAGAACTGGTGTCAGTACCTTTAGTACCTGATAATGTGACTAACCTCCAGGTGTTTGATGATGATCAGCACATCCTGGACTTCATTTCAAATAGAGACATATTTGAAGCTCAGATTATAGATGAAAATGGCATGGAAGATCATGTCTGGGAAGAAGATGAGATATTAGAGCTGCCTAGCAACAGGATCCCCAAAGGTATGATTGAATTAGAGAGAGCTTTTGATTTGGATAATATGCTCAAACAGAAGGATCTGCCCAAGGCAGATGGAGGTCAGTACTCACAAGTGAATATTGGAAAAGCTGATGACAAGAAAAGTGTCTTGTTGGGTAAGGTTTGCACACCAGAAGAGTTAGAAGGAATAACTCAGGCCCTCAAGGATTACATACATGTAATTGCATGGACATATGATGAGCTGAAGACATATGACACCTCTGTCATAACTCATACTATACCTCTCAAGCTAGATGCTAAACCTTTCAGACAAAAGCAAAGGCCAGTCAATGCCTTGCTCGAACCAATAATTCTCAAAGAAGTCAAGAAGTTGTTAAACGCCAGGATAATATTTCCTGTGAGGCACTCCACTTGGGTGGCTAATCTTGTGCCAGTCAGAAAGAAGAATGGAGACATCAGGTTATGTGTGGATTTCAGGAAGCTAAATAGAGCATCAGAAAAGGACAATTATCCTTTACCCTCATTGGATGAAGTTCTGCAGATTGTAAATGGAGCCAAAATGATGTCCTTCATGGACGGCTTTTCAGGATACAACCAAGTAATGGTTGACAAAATTGACAGATTGAAAACCGCCTTCACCACAAAGTGGGGGATATTTGCATATAGACGTATGCCATTCGGACTCATAAATGCTGGAGCTACATTCCAACGAGCCATGGATATAGTCTTTAGGGGCTTAATAGGAAAATGTATAGTCATATACATGGATGACTTGACAGTATTCTCCAAGGAAAGGGGGAATCATGTTGCTGATCTCAGAAGTGTACTGAAGAAGTGTGAAGAATACGGAATATCTTTGAATCCCAAGAAGTGCATATTTGGGGTGACTACAGGAAAATTATTAGGCCACCTAATCACAGAAGATGGAATTATCATTGATCCTGATAGGGTGGAATCTATCATGAAGTTACAACTTCCAGGAAGCAAAAAGGAACTCAAGTCTTACTTTGGTAAGATAAATTTTGTGAGGAAGTTCATTACCGGCTTTTCTAAGATTGTCAGACCACTAAATGCCATGTTGAAAAAGGATGCACAGATTGAGTGGACACCAGAAGCCAAAGCTGCATTTGAAGATATAAAGAAAGCCATTTCAGATGCTCCTGTCCTCATCAGTCCAGACTACAAAAAGGACTTTTACATTTATTCATTTGCTTCAAAACATACTTCTGCAGTAGTGTTAACTCAAAGAAATAAGGAGAAAGAAGAGAAACCAATTAGTTTTATGAGTTGTCCTTTCAGAGATGCTGAATTGAGATATGTAGATGTTGAGAGACAGGCACTTGCATTAGTCAGAGTAGTAAAAAAATTCAGACATTACATACTAAGAAGCAAAGTGATTGCTGTGGTACCAGATGCAGTAGTGAAGATGCTGCTAATGCAAAGTGAGCCTAGTGAAAAAAGAGCCAAATGGATTACTGTATTACAAGAGTATGATATGGAAATTACACCAATGAAGCTGGTAAGAGGACAAGCTTTGAGCCAGATGATATCTGAAATTGATCCAGACATCACTAGTCAACAATATGTGATCAATGAGAAAGACAATAAAGAGTGGTATTCAGATATCAGGCACATCCTGATTACTGGAAGATGTCCATCAAGAATGCAGGCTTCACAAAGAAGAGCCTTAAAAATAAGATCCCAAAAGTATATGATGAAGGGAGGAACCCTATTCAAGAAGAATTATGAAGGAATATACCTGAGATGCTTAGAGAAGCCAGAAGCAAGTAGAGTCCTGACAGAGCTACATGACAAGTTTGGAATGGCACATGGATCATCCTTAGCCACAACACACGCAATCCTCAGAGCAGGATATTACTGGCCTACAATTTTCGAAGACACAGCTGATCATGTTAAATGTTGTCATGTTTGCCAGGTTGCTGCCAACAGAGAGAAGTATGATGCACAACCATTGCAGCCAGTAATGGAAGAACACCCATTTGCACAGTGGGGCATGGACTTCATAGGACCAATCAATCCTCCGTCTTCCTAAGGGCATAGGTATGTTTTAACAATTACTGACTATTGTACTAGATGGACTGAGGCTATTAGCAGCAAAACTTGCACTGCAAATGATGTCATTAAATTTTTGGAGAGCAACATTGTCACCAGGTATGGAACTCCTTATGCATTGGTAAGTGATAATGGGTCCGCATTCACTTCAACCAAGTTATCATATTGGGCTTTTGATCATGGGATTATACTTAAGTTTTCATCCAACTATTATCCCCAAGGGAATGGTTTAGCAGAATCCACCAACAAGAATTTACTGAGTATCATAAGAAAGTTAATAGAGAAAAACCCCAGGGAATGGAACTCATTTCTGAAGTATGCCTTATGGGTAGACAGAACTAGAATGAAAACTGCATTAGGAAACTCGCCTTTCCAACTAGTATATGGGGTAGATCCTATCCTCCCTGTAAACTTGAAAATTCCTACTTTGCAGTTCGCCCAAGAATACCTAGGCATAGACAATAAACAAGAAGTCAGGTTGCTTCAGTTGATGCACCTGGAAGAAAAAAGGAGTCAAGCAATTGACCAATTTGCAAAACATCAGTCTATTGTCAAATGTTGGTTTGACAAGAGAACCAGAGTTAAAGCTTTCAGGATATCTGATTTGGTCCTAATGTGGGATAAAGCATATGGAAAGAAAGGTGACCATGGTAAGTTTGATAGATTGTGGATAGGTCCCTTTCAAATTTTTGAGATACTCGGAGACAACACTTATAGGCTTAAG
The DNA here is from genome assembly GCA_027924645.1 of Cunninghamia lanceolata. Lineage (NCBI taxonomy): Eukaryota > Viridiplantae > Streptophyta > Pinopsida > Cupressales > Cupressaceae > Cunninghamia > Cunninghamia lanceolata. The sequence goes on along the minus strand of BSBN01000762.1, from coordinate 2,274,402 downwards.
AACCTGACAGGTGAGGATGTCCCATTGCCAGTCAATGGATAATTCTTCAAACATTATTTCCAAGCCTAAATGACTTCATAACAGTCATGTGTATCATATTGTATATTTGTATAGTCATTTGTACAGTTTGTTTGTTTTTGTTTTGTTGGTTGGGACCTTGTTCTGGTAAGTCAGGATGATGCACTTCATCACCCCAGAAAATAACTAAATTGTTAAGGATCAAGTGATGAGATCACATTTAGACATAGGTTATGATTCATTCTAAGAAGTGTTCATGATTAGGTTTGTGATATCTTTTCATCAGGGTGCCTTTTCTTGGTCAAAATGAATCAATCACGATGAAACATCTAACAGCCTTGGGTTTGTTGAACGCACTAGTATAGGTCTTAAGTGAAAAATCTAAAGGGACTCCCTTGCTACCAGTACAATCTCCAACCTAAAGCTGCAAGTGACCATACCTTGTACAAATGTGCTGACATGATGATATCAGATACAAATTTTAAAGAAAAAATTAGAAAAGAAATAAAATTAGGCCATCTAAGTAACTCTACCGGGGCTATAGATGCCTGCTGGCAGTGGGGCTCTACTTAGGGAGATTGTATAGATAACCTTGCCGGGGCTATAAACGCCTGCTGGCAGCAAGACTCTGTCCAGGTTGGCTATGAGGGATGATCTCCAACTATGTAGTTTAACACTAGTTACTTATGTTTTCAACTTGCTTTCAAGATGAGGATAATTAATCATATGCACACACCTGATCTTTGCTTAGCATTGTTACCATGATGAAATTTTATCATTTAGAGTATCATGATACTTATACTTAGATGGAATTAAAATACTACAGATGAATATGATCACATCACTTGAATCATTGGAATTTGTTTGTTTTCTTAGGTGGCAAGTTGTTGTGTGGTTACACAACATGCCCCATTTTGACTTGGCAAAACAGGGACCCAACTTTTGGCTTGGCTTGTTTGTTCTCTGGCGGTCTAGTAAAAGTAATCGAGTGCATCATCATGTAGAGTCAGGATGAGGTAAGTCACCATTATGAGGTCAGTTTGTCAAATTTCATATTTCATTTCTGTGACCTCATAGGTTGAAAGAGTACTAAAATTCACGCAGGTTTGTCTTTTACATCATCCTGATATTCCTCAGGATGTGAGAGTTATGAACGGTCAAAGTTTTGGTCAAACCTGATATTCACAAGAGAGGAAGATCATTTTTTATAACTTGTCATCTTTTTGAAAATCATCATCATATTTTGAAATATCCCCTGACAATATCCTGCGGCTCAAATATCCGGACGTCAACTTTAAGTGGTAGTAAGCCTTCCCCGTCAAGTGGTCTTTTGTATTGCGAGCGTCATGTTTTTGAATGTAACCCGATATTTCTTAATATCCTCCTGACGCGAAATGTCACCCTTAGCAAATATCCTAATGACGTCATCCAAACCGGATAAATGAAGAAGTAGATATAATGATGACATCATCATCACATTCATATTTCGACAGGATATTTTTTTTCCAAACATGATCATGTTTGCCTAACATGACGATGACGTCATGATGCCTTTCCAATACAAAGAATGAATATCATGATGATGTCATCCTGATATTCCAAAAGAGGGACATGTAAGTTTGTCTCGTCATCATCATATTTTGAAACATCACCCGATACACCAAAATATCCTCCTGATGTACTAAACATAAACAAAGGTGCTTTTGTCACCCGAATCTTGTCGCGATAACAATTTCAATATGCGGGAGGAGGATGATATTGAAACTTAACTTGATATTTGCGAATATCATCCTGCCCTCATGATATCCTGTCATATGGATATCCCCCCGCTCCCGTTGCCGCCATTATCATTTAATGTGCGCAGACATGGTAGGTAGTTCCCGCCGGCCCCGGAACCCAATGAAACACCTATCAAGATCCTACGTTTTCGCACGAATAATCAAGGAATGTTGTCCAACTTGTCAGAGTTACCCTAAGTGTACCCTAACTGCGAGGTTAAAAGGTAATTCAGCTGCCATTTTCACATTTACCTTGCAATAAAATTGTTTTACAGAGCACCAACTTCCGTATCCGCATACCAGCTACTGTTGCGCGATTTGAGCTCACAAACAGAGAGAAAGAGGTGATCATTAGCTGAATTAGGAACGTCGTTGGCAATCCACTGGTATAAAAGAGAAATCTGCATAACCAGGTAAGTAAATGAAACCCTCATCATGTCATTATTGTTCAGGTATGATGATGGAAGTTTTGGTTTATGCATGTAATGGTGAGGAAATACAGTAGGCATAGTGATCTTAATTGCAATATGTGTGCATGTGTGTATATCCGTTGTGAGATAGGATTTTTTTTGTTAATTGCAGGTACTCATGGCTGACAAGCAGTACGTTAAGTGTCAAGAAGAATTTAGTAGGCCTATGTTCTCTTCTCAGAGGGGAGTCCCGTTCAAATATGGAGCAATTACAGATACCCATCAGGGGAGCACTAATCTGGAGGCCTGGTCAGCTAAACTGAATGATGGGCAGGACAAGAGTCCTATGTTGGACGCAGTATTTGTGTCGAGAATGTGGAATGCTGCTGGTTTCCCATATTCCATGGAATCTCCGAAGCTGGTCATAGAATGTGCTCGGAATTATAATCCTCAGACAAGGCAAGTGGTAAAACACGGGAGAATATATGCAGACCTCTCCATCAAGGGTCTCTCCCAGACATTCGGACTGCCATTGGGCAGTAAAGTAAAAAGTGTAGACCTGAAAAAGGTAGAGAAAGAGTATGAGGCCAACAAGAAATCAGCCAGAAAGAACATGTATCAATGGCGAGCAGAGAACAGCACATATCCTGCAGCGGCCAAACTCCCAGTGCACCTATTTAAGTATGATTTCAGTGAGGAGTACCAGTATATGATTGCACTCCTAAGTCGAGTAACAGGCCAACCTGATACTGGTAGTTTCAGGGATTGGATGTATGGAGTTATAATGATGTGTATGTATTCGAACACCAAGCCACTGTGGGGCAAAATAATAAGTGATGCTCTGCATGAGCAGCTGATGAACCTGGGAGGTTCAAATTGTGCATTTTACATGACATCCTATATTGTTTATTCTTGTGCTTATAGAGGCACTTTTGATGCATTAGTTATAGATGGGAAGCTCACAGGCACAAATGTTGCATACATCTGGGATCATCATCCCCAGCTACAGAGAACCAACTACTTCAGGGACTACAAACTGGTCAATGATGCATTCTCTATGCATCTGGTAAGGACCATGGAAGAGGACATAACCAAAAGATTGAGCATGGAGGCTCAAGAAGTAGTTTACAGGCATGGAGCCTGGTATATCTAGTTTGCAACCTTTTCTTATATAAGGGTTGAAGGTTTTGAGGAACATCCCCTCATGCTGCCGAGGTATCCCATAGATGCAGTGATATTAATGGAATTTATCAGGCAGGGCTCCATGATGATAAAGATGTACAAGGATGCCAAGAAGCTGCCACCAATTTTGTTCCCAGTCAGCATTGGCAACTATATGTGCCCAGATTCTGACAATATAAAGAAGGTGATGGTCACCCTGAATAAAATGAATCTGCAGCCTTTCCCAATAACAAGACCATATGATCCTTACAGCAGGATACAGAAGATACTAGGAAAGCCTATTCACCAGAGGCACCTAGAGGATTTTTGGGCTGACTGCAAAGATGAGGCAGAAGCCAAGAGAAGAAGGTATCAGATGTTGACTCTGAACCAAATTAGGATTTTTGATTGCATCTCCCTTCCCCAACAATTGAAGAAGGATGATGGCAAGATAATGGCAGATGAATATGAACAGAAAAAGATATACAATGACACTATCTCTGCACCTGACCTCACCATGCAGGAAGATATATCTTTGGACCCATTCATTGCCAGGACCATACAGCTGACTCAAGCTTGGGTCGATGATCAGGTGGAGGCATTGAAAAAGAAAGGTGTTGCCATTACGGTGGACAACAAAAAGAAGGGCCAGGATAATCCTGGGGAGGTATATGATGACTTCCTGCTTGAGAAGAGGAAGACTAAGGGAGACAAGTTACCTCCACCTCAACAATAGAGAAAAAGACCCCCAAGGGGCAAGAAAGTGGATACACAACCCAAAGGGGTTATAATTGCCAAGGCAGTGTTTACAGCTAAAGAGGCGGTAGGATCAGGATCAGGATCAGGATCAGAGTCGAAATCCCCTCCAAAGAAAGAGAAGCCCAAGAAGAGTAAGACAGCTGAGGCTGGAATAACTGGGACCCTAGAAGTGGGTCAATCCTCAATGAAACCTGGAGAAGAGGATATCCTCATAGAGGAGGAGCCTGAAGAAGAAGAGGCTCCGTTAATAATAAAAAGGAAGAGGAGAGCTCCACAGGTGCTGGTCTCTACCACACCTAAGAAACATAGGACCTCCATGAGAGGTGGAATAAGTGAACCCCCTACACTATTACAAGGGGCAGGTAGTGAAGTGCTGAGGGAACTTCAACATAATGTTCCACTTCCTACCATAGTCAAGTTCAAAACTGAACTTGCGGAAGAACAACTGAAAGAAACCTCTCAGACGCAAGCAGAAGGACATGTCTCACTTGATGAGACAATAAATTTGTCTGATGATGAAGTAGTGCAGGATGTGGCTGCACAGAAGATGGAAACACTTGCTGCAGATGTAAGTATGACTCCTCACAAGCCTCCACCAGTTCAAACTGTGCTTGAGGAGATGAAACAAGCAGAAGAAGAGCAAGAAAAGAGCCCAGAGCAGGTGTCTCAAGAGATAGGGCTAGAAGCATTGATCACAGAGGTGACAAGTCCTGTAGTGGTGGATCTGACAAAGAAACAGGATGCAAGTCCTGAATAGCCAGCAGGATCACCTGATGAAGGCCACCCAACAGAAGAGATAGAAATGGTAGAGTCAGAGGGCCATGCTCTTGAGTTAGGCCAACAAAGTCCACCTGATACATCAGAAGAACCTGCTATAGTAGAGGTTCAGGAAGCAAGGGCTGATGAGAAGAAGGAAGCACTAGAGGATCCAGCTGCCAAAATACAAGAAGTTGATGGTGCAGGCTCAAAAAAGGTAATAGCTGCAGAACAATGGCTAGCACCTCAGGCAGGATCCCAAGTATTTGGTGAAGTTTATAAGCAACAAGGGGAAGAATTGGGAACAAATGAAGGAATGATAGAAGAAGGTCATGATCATCATGATCAGCAAATAGACGTGCTATAGGGTTCCCCACACCAAGAAGATGCTCCCCCAGAGAAGGAAATTCCTCAACAGGAGGAGGCACCACAAGATCAATAGCAAAGAGAGCATCAAGAAGAAGAAAAGGAAAAGTCACCATCTCCATAACATCTATTGATAGAAATAGGAGATATGGGTGAACATCATCATGATGCTGAGAGACATGATCAGGTGCCTCCGTGGTTAGCTAAAGAAGTGAATATTGAGGAAGAGTTTGAAATTCAAGAGTTCAACGTCTCCACCTTGTTATCTGCTGATCTAATGAAACCCAGGAGGAAGGCCAGAATGACTTTGGCCATCAAAAGAGATCCGGCAATAGGGAGAAGGACTGCACAAATTGCCATACCTGCGGTGGAGAAAGAAAAAGGTAAAATCACTGTAAATGAATTTCAAATCAGCACAGTTGATTTGGGCTTTGCCAATGAGGACCAAGAAGGTTAGGAGAGCAAAGACATCATTGACTCTGTAATTCAAAAGGTTAAAAGAGAGAAGGAGAAGAATAAGCAACATAAAGAGCACATTGCTCAGTTGCATGCCTATATCAAAGGGCTGACCGATCCTAATGATACCACAACTGAACGTGCAGTCCCATTGACTGCCATTTCTCAGGAGGAGGTAAATAAATTGGACCTCATGAAGCATGAGGCATCCGTAATAAGGAAATGGATGTCATCCGCATTAGATGATGCTATGGAAATAATGAAAGCCTCTCTGAAGAGGTGGAGCATTCTAAGTGACTCCAAGACCAAAGTGGATAAATTGCAGATGCAGACCGGGAAGAGGTCTTACAAATTAGAGAGAGTCCTGAGCCTTTTAGGGGAAATAAAAGGGATAAGTCCTTAGCTACTTATTAGTAAGCAGGTGCTAAATAGTAATACCGTATTATTGATAGATATCTGGTATAAAGACACTCAGTTTGAGTGTGGAGTCCTCAAGAGGTGTAATAATAAGCTGAGAGATATCAGCATGAGGCTATGGGATTTAATGGCTGAAGAAGCGGTGATATTGGAAGCATTGGAAGGCAAGGTCGAAGGTAAAATAGAAAATCAAGATGAAGAGTCTACCATCAAAGCCGTACATAGCAACTTCCAATTAGAAGTAGATGGTCCACCTGTCCCTTTGACAGAAGAATTGATAGATAAAATAATGAGGATCAAGGTCCAGATGGAGAAATACAAAGAGACACTGCAGGACAGGAAAAATAAGCTTGATAACAGCAGAGACAAATATGAAGCCCATAGGCACGCCATTATCAAAGTAAAAACTCAAGATGGCAGAGGGATAGATCAAGTTGTGCATTCTTATGAGCAGGTCCGTAGTAGTATGCAGCCCCATATGTAGCAGCATCATCATCAGGATAGTGAAAGCTCAGGAAGCGACGCACATGATGATGACCCGCATCAATCAGCTGAGGAGCATGATGAAGATACATCATGAAGGGGATAGTAGCATAAGTAGTATAGATAGTTGCCAGCTGGCAACTTGTGCCATTTTGTAAAAGTTGACGAAGTCAGATGAATCGTGACCGTAGATCTGTATTGACAAATCAGGATCATAGATCTTTTTGTAACGGATTCCTCACCTTATTCTATAAAAGGTGGTGGAATGACTTATTGAAAACATTCGAAACTTAATTGAAATCTGTTTGCTGAAGTATTTAGGGCTTTTTTCAAAGTTATTGTATATGTACATGTCTTTTGCATACTTAATGAAAGAGAAGAGTATTTTGATTACAAATCTTCGTAAATCTTTAGTAATCTGTGTCTGAATTCTGGATATGTGCTTTGATTTGCTGCGTCCCTTGGAGTGCTCATCATGTTGCATATATTGTTTTCATTCCTCATCCTCTGAAGTTTGCATCAACTATATCTAGCTGTGGAATATCCTGGTGAACATATAGTTTGATTTCTTCTCCTCATGACAGTATCAAGTATGTATGTGGATCAATAGCTAAAGGTTCAACATTAAATTGAAGTATTCATTTTAGTTTTTTCTTTAAATTTCAGAGCATTTCATCTCCATAATTGCAAATAATTGATAATCTTAAGCAAATAACGCAAATATGCAGACATCTCGTAGATAATCATAGATATTTAGCATATTTGAATACAAAGCATGTAGAATTGAAAATATCATGCAAAGATTGAGGTATTTCCACATCTTCTCATCAAATAGCTGTATAATATGACACTTCTGTAAAGAATTTCTGCAGGAATGTCATGATGATGATAAAATTCTACGTAAGACCCCAAAATGGAAACAGCAACTCACATTAACCTCTGAGTAACTTCAGACGATTAAGACCTAATCACTGGAGACTTGGGATCTTGAATTCTTTGAATTCATAGTATCTTTCAAGATGAATAAAGGTTAATGTGTACTTTTATTCTATGTTTGTTTTTGACTAACATCATGACCAACAAATCCTTCAACATATAGTACATTACCTATTTTTCTCTTTCCATCAAAGGAAATAGTTCCCCTACCTCTGATTCTGCCAGCAGAATTGTCACCAAATTTTACCTTTCCTCCTTCATACCTTTCCAAATCCAAGAACTTATCCTTGTCACCAGTCATATGGTGAGAACATCCACTGTCAATAACCCAATCATCCTTTTCTTCGACTTGAGCAGCCAAAGCTTTTTCCACAACCTTGTGATTGACAGATTCAGAGAGTATTGAATCTTCTTCCTTGATGGCAATAAACACCCATTCATTTCTGGATTTGCTTCCTAGTTCTGATTCATCATCTGTTACTCCTTCATTGTCATCTTCTTCATGAACATATAGCAGTTCTTTTGAAACCTTTGTCTATTAGTATTAGTCCTTGTAGATCTTTCCAAACATCTTGAAGCAAAATGACTAATCTTATTGCAGTTGAAGCACTTAAAGGGTAGTTTTCCTTCATACTTACCGGATCCTCTTGGCAGTCTCTTTGCAATGAGGGTTTCAAGTTGAGTTGTTTATGCTTCTTCTTCTTCCATGTCTCTTCTTGCTTGATCATACCATGACATCTTCCTTGAAGAGTTTTCACCCAGATCAAATCTCTGTTTGCCTTTCACCTAGGCACTAGCTTTGAAAGCAGATTCAGTCTTGGGAGGATCATCTCCAAACTCGATCATTTCAAATGCAGCTAGTTTGCCAACCAATTGTTCTCTTGTGATAGTTGTGTGGGCTCTGAATTCATCAATGGCAGCAACCTTGATTTTGTAGGCAGCAGGAAGGGATCTGAGGATTTTGCAAACAATCTCATTTTCATCTAGATTTCCACCAGCATTTCTAATTCCACATACCAGCTCATTCACTCTTGGCATGAAGGTAGTGATGTTTTCATCATCTCTCATCTTCAATCTTTCAAATTTCCCTTTCAGACTTTGTAACCTTGCACTTTTGACAAACTCATCTCCTTCATACAGAAGTTCCAATTTAGTCAGGATCTCATATGCAGTTGGTAGGTTGATAACATTTGAGAGATCTGAATCGTTTAATGTGCTTAGTAGAGCTTCCTTAGTCCATATATTATTTTCAGCATCTGTGATTTCATTCAGAGTTGTCGGACCACCTTGTGGAGGTACATATGGTTTTGAGACCATGGCCAAGTATGTTTTTCCCATACATTCCAAGTGACATTTCATGCGACCTTTCCAGAGGGTGAAGTTGGTTCTGTCGAACTTCAGACTGTCCTTCTTGTATGATGACATCCTGGATCTCCTCAAGTAGTTAAGCTCGTTTTAGAGGAACTTGGCTCTAATACCAATTGTTGGATCTAGGGCATACAACTGAGAGGGGGGGGGTGAATCAGTTGTATAAAAACCTGCTCTTCTTTAAATACTTTGATTCTTCTTGTTAGTTAACAGTATATCAATTAATCATCCATGAAAGCATAATGCACAAACATAAGAGCAGATAAACATCAACACATTGAACACCAAGATTTTGACGTGGAAAACATGGTTAAGGGAAAAACCACGGGGTGATTAACCCAAGGATTATTCTCTGTTAGAAGAATAAGAAAAAGAATGGCACTTGCCAATTAGGGCTCACTACCCGAGCACACTGCTCACAAAGAGGCCCACTGCCTACAAGGAGACACACTGTCTACAAAGTGATAAGAATCACAATCTTGAACTAGAGAATGACATATCTACTATGTCTGGATCAGTTCCATTTAAGCCCAAAAACCCCTGCTCTGCCTTTCGCACTTCTCTTCGCTACACCATACTCATCCACACAATCCACACTACTAAATGAACTCACAAACCTTTATTTATACAAGACATCAACTTAGGAACAATCATCTAAGTCAGCAATCAACCATAAGAATATTCGCAAGATGAATAACACATCCGGTCGGCCATCACAAGAACATTCGCAGGATGAACAACTCATCCGGTCGGCTAGTCGGAACAAGAACTTCATCTGGAAGAATAACTTCAATTCCGGGCTCTACCATCAATGCGGACCAATAACACAACCTCATCATGATCCAAGAACCTTCACAAGCCTGCCTGAATGACTAGGTACATCCGCACTTTCTCTACTTACTGGAATCTCTTCTCTTCCTCATCCAGAACTTCAAGAACACAGTTTGTCGCCACTGTCACAATGCAAAAGGCACTTCCGGACCTCAAAATCATACACAACTCGAGATGACACATCAAAAGGACATCCCAAACACTCCTTCAAATCTGTAGATTAGGATTATACAATTCCGGACCTCACCGGACCTTTCTATGATCCTCTGTCACCTCTGAACACTTGCCGGAACCGGTTCCACACCGACAGCCACAACTCCTTCAGATCTTCATGTGGACCTCTAAAATCTTAACTGAAGCATTTCAAGACTCATATCTACAAACCCTTTAATCCGTATCCTTTGGTTCGCATCCTATACAATACATTTGCCTTCTTCTTATCACTGTTCTTCACTGTTCCTGACTGAGGCTAATTTTCTCAATATCCTCAGCACACTGCTCATCAAATCCTTCTTGTCAATGCAATATGAGTATGTTGACATCAATGACAACACTAGTTCACCTCATACTTGCAACATTGCTGTTGTTTGATATATCTATTATGCTTGTCAAATAACTTTTCTAGAGAAACCAAACCTTTCAAAATCTTATTCCCTTTTAGATGAAGAATCTCCTCACTAGCCTGTGAATCTATTTCAGAAACATATTCCTGAGGTGGAGAATAACTACCTTCAAAGTAGAGCTCATCAAAGCTATATATCTTCTCTAAGAAAGCTATGATTTGATTATCACCATTCAAAACCTGCCAATGGTTGGCATTATTTAGTACACTTGGTTAGAAAACCAACTTAATTGTGTACTTATCACCTTTAAAATCCTTGTGAGGGACCATAAGGGTGGCAGAGATGGCTAATGAATCAGCACGATTATGAAACTCTCTTGGTACTGTAGAGATATTAAAAGCATCAAACCTTCAATGCAATCCCAGACACAATTGTAGTAATGTCTTAGCATTTCATTCTTGGTTTGGTAAAGATTTCTCACTTGACAAACAACAAGCTCTGCATCACCTTATGCATGAAGATTTTAATACCTTTAACACGAACAACCTCCATTCCAAGTAACAACGACTCATACTCAGTGATGTTATTAGTATTTTCAGACTGTAACTTATAGGAGAAAAGAAAAATATCACCTTACGAAGATATTAGAAATAGTCCAGCCCTAGATCTAGTGAACGAATAGCTGCCATCAAATTCTAAAATCCAAACATCATTTGAATTTACCACTTTGATGTTTCTATGACCAGTAGATTCTTCCTCATCAAAGAAGGAAGAATCCAGCATCACTATGCTCTCATCTAAACTTTCATCTGAATTTTCTTCTGATTCTCCATTTGAATTATCTGAATTCTAGTCTAATGAACTAGAAGTACTTTTAGTGGTCAAGAAATAATTACCCATTCCTAAGGACTCAAAAAGAATTTGAGCTTTTGGATCTTCAGTTTGGGTAACAATATTTTACCTCCTTTTCAGGAAGCAATTTCTTGATGACACCTTTAACAGGTATCCTTGCCTCAGATAGATCCATGTTTAGTTCTCCTCCCACATCCTTACAAAAATTACATCCAAGCAATATGCCATAAGAAGCTAGAACATCAGCAACTAGGATGGTCCTCTTGATCCTCTTAGCTAGAAAAGATGCAAATACAAATTGGGCATTCTTGATTTGGCCTAACAAAGGCACTTGCTTATTCTCCATTGAAAAACATCTCCCAAAGGTTTTGGTCAAAGTGAGACCGAGAGCATCTGCCACCTTGGCAGGCATGACATTGTCAGAAGCTCTGGAGTCTATGATACAATTGTGAGGGTAAAATAGTGAATCAATCAAATGAATTAAATAAGACCCAAACATCAACAGAATAGAGAAACAAAGAAGATTCAAGTAAACAAAGCAATGAACAAACACAGCAAACCTCTTCTATTTCGAAACTTCTGTTGTTCACCTATCACGAATCGTCCTTTCGCAGATGAGATGAGCCCTCAGAGAGTGCAATCTTTTAAAGCTGTTTGAGGAAGTCGATGGTGAACGGCTATGGTGTGATATGCAATGGAGGTGAGCTCGGATGCAACAATGGTGATCTCAATCTTGTAGATGACAAGTGGGTGCCAAAGGCGCGCTGGTGATATTTCTGCAGAGTAACGATGTCAAAAGCCTGGATGAATAGAATGAAGGGATGAAGCTTCATTTATAGGCTTGGAAGAATGGAAATCAATGGTTGAGAGGAGATATGAAGATCAACAGCTGAGGATGGTTGAGGAATGTGCAACCAGTAGAAATGTGACAAGTGTCCCAGCTCCATCATGAAAGGGGGGATGTGACAAAACTGAATGGAGAGTTAACTCCATTGACTGGTCTGTTAACAGACTTGATTGATCAGTTAGAAGAGTGGATTGTGGAACTGACTGGATTGATTGAGGATTTGACTCAACTGACAGGTTAGTTAACAGATTTGATTGATTGGTTAACTGACCTCTGATTGGAGAAGAAATAGGCCATGTGGGTGAGGGAAAATAAGGCAATTAAATATTAAATATATTTAATTACATGTGCAACCTGATGAGGTGGACAAGGTGAGGTGGAAAAGGTGAGGTGTAAAGGTGACGTGGAATTTTGAATTTAGAACTTTAGGATAGAGGAATTAGGCTTAATTAAATAATTTATGATTATTTAATTGTGAAGGACAAATAGAAGAATTTTAATTAAATAAATAGAATTTATTTAATTATGGAACAATGAATCAATTAAATAAATTTGGAATATTTAATTAATTAATAGAAGAAGGGAATAAATATTTAGAATATTTATTTAGGATGATTTGTGTCATTTTTAGGCGTATACATTTTACCCCTCTTTGATGCAATGCAGTTTACAGCGTTGCTTCAAAGAATTTGATAGTCTGAATGATGATACATGCCCTAGTTTGCCCCTGGTACAGGTTAAATGACGATAGGATGCCCCCTCGGGAGATTGGACGGGAAAAACGGCGAAAGTTTTGGAGACAGATGATCTCACGATGAAGAACGGGTGAGGATAGGTTGGAGGAAAAGGGACGCGGTCAGGGATGCGGGAAGAAAACGGGAGGAAAAACAGACACGGGAAGTAGTCACAGTCATCACCTAGCCAGAATTAGGGTTTGGAGGCTATAAATAGGAGCTGGGTCCACAAGAATAGTCATTTGCACACTTGGTTGATCTGGATTGGAGGAAGAGAGCTCAGAACAAACTTAGAGCAGCATGGCGGCCAGAGTAGCAGATATACCACGCGAGGAGCACCGATTCGAGTGAGTCCGACGATTCGGGCGGCCAGCAGAGGCAGGACCCCCGGTATGTGCTTCGAAAAATTTCTCCTAGGGTCGATTTTAGGCGTCATAAATGCACATAGAAAATAGGTGAAATGAATGCACCGAAACGCAGAATGGCGCATATGCCTTGCGAAGCTGCGCTTTTGCATTTTCGTGGCGCATATGTCAGTTTCGGCGGCGCATGCATGAAAGCTGCGCTTTTATGCATTCTAGCTGCGCATGCGTAATTTGGCGGTGCTTTTGTATTTTTGCCGCACATATGTGAAATGTAGCAGCGCATTTGATAAAGTTGCGCAAATGTGGATTCTTGCGGCGCATGCATAATTTCGTGGCGCATGCGTGGAGTTCTGCGGCGCATGTGTTAGAACGGCGCATACGTGCACTGTAGCGGCGCATACGCATTGTTGCGGCGCATATGTTGATTATTGCGGCGCATATACCAGAAACAGCGCTTTTACCACCTGTAGTGGTGCATTTGCTTGGGATGGCAAATTACTTAGCCAAATTGATTCAATTAGCGTCCTGTTTGACGCAGGAATCGATGAGCTATCTCTGAGATTGCAGGAATCTAGTCAAGAGATGTAGTGTGCTGTTTTGATCAATTTGAAATGCTAAGTTTAGTTGATATAGTTCAGTAGATATGTTGAGTATGGTATATGCGGCTTAAGACTGACGCCTTGCTTTGCGTGCTTGCAGGAGGAGATACGAGAGACTCTGCAGTCGAGGGAGACGTTCCCTATGCCTTTATTGCAAAGATACATGCTGACGGAGGCTGACAGAGTGGCGCTTGGTGCCATGGGTTTAGATTACGTTTGCTTTATGCCTGAGGTGCGGGCAAACCGAGGACTATTGACAGCTACCATGGAGAGATTCCACAGTGAGGACGGGACCTTCCACTTCCCTACTGGAGAGATGACCGTGACGCTGGAGGATGTCTACAGGATACTGCACTTGCCCGTGGTAGGCGAGTTAGTGGAGTACGATGCACAGCGGGACGCGGGGCTCGCCGAGTGTCAGCGAGTATTTGATGATCCCGAGCTGGTGGGACAGGTCATCCCTTGGCAGGATATATATGACTGTTATGACTACTTCCCTGGGATTGTGGCTGGACTGATTGGGGGCATTGTATGCCCGGACAGGAGATTGCACGGGTTCCCCATTGGATGGGGAAGGATCATGGAGTGGATGCTGACGGAGGGCACCCGATATGCGTGGGGACCCTGCGTGCTGGCCCACCTTTATCATGACATGCATCAGGTGGTGTACCACCGCAACACGAGTCTATCAGTTGGGGTGTTGCTGTTACAGTTCTGGATGTGGGAGCACATAGCGGTGACCAGGCTGATATGTGTCTTTGCTAGGCAGCGAGGAGAGCCATACAGCTATGGCTATGCAGGAGTGATTTCCCAGCACAGGCTGGGGAAGCTAGAGTACTGGCGGCACACTTTGGATGGGGTAGATGTGGTCGTCTGGTGGCCATATCTGGATTGCGAGCCCTGGGATGACGAGGGAGATGAGCTACCCTACTGCTTCCAGACCAGGTGGTTGATAGGCTGGACACGGCACATACTGGAGAGGCAGATGGTGGGCCGAGTGCTGAGACAGTTCGGCAGGAGATAGGGCATGCCACAGGGACAGGCCATGTTTGCACGGACACATGCAGAGAGGGTCAGATGGGGGCCGATGGCTTCTTACGAGGAGGCTCTGGCAGAGTTTCAGCAGTTGCCTTACGTGGCATGGGACATGCGGAGAGAGATAGCAGATGCGGGGGTCACACAGGAGTACGAGGACTGGATCATTGCACATCCTTTCCTGAGATATTCAGGACCCGATATGCTGGTGCCTCGTATTGATGAGGCAGACTCAGAGGAGGAGGGAGAGGCTGGCCCAGGGCGGAGGGGCGCTAGAGGAGGACGAGGACGACGGGGTGGTCGAGCTGTAGAGAGGCCGAGGCAGCAGAGGAGGATAGATCAGGCTGGGCAGGCAGTGCCAGGACAGGGAGAGGTATAGCAGCAGGTGCCGCAGTAGGCGCAGATGCCACCACCCCAGCAGGTACTACAGCAGCAAGTACCATAGCAGCAGGTGCCCCAGCAGCAGGGGCTAGGACAGGCAGAGGCAGCACAGGGGCCAGTGCAGGGTGAGGCTCATGAGAGGACCATAGCCAGCCTGAGGGGACAGGTGCGAGAGCTGCAGGCACAGCTGAGGAGAGTGGAGAGGAGGCGAGATACAGACGCAGCAGTGATCGCTGGTTTGACTCATGAGAGAGACATGGCAGATGCACGGGTACGCCTTATCCGTGTAGAGTGGGATATTGCTGTGGCCGCTATGGGTACAGACGTAGCTAGCTCTTTTCTGGTTGGGTAGGTGCAGCAGGCACAGGCACAGGTAGGCCAGTTGCAGACGCAGTTGGCACAGGCGCAGACAGACCTAGCCAGAGCACAGTCACAGGCTCAGTACTACCGAGGCTTGTATCACGGTGCCGTGGCGTCGAGCTAGAGGGCAGGGAGTTTCAGGAGTCAGTCTGGGGTGGCTCACAGAGCAGGTCCTTCACAGTCAGGGGCATCCGTGATGGGACCCCAGCAGTCAGGAGCTGGCAGCAGGGGCCCACAGCAGCAGGGGTAGACACACACCAGACTTTGTATATTTTGGGACATGTATCACCGTCCATTTGGACGTACATTGTATATGACACTCTGATTTTGAGAGAGATGGCGATATTGTACATTTGGACCTCTTTTATATGATAGTATATATGATGATGTAGCTTTGTGTATCTATTGCATGTGTTATGAGATGATGATTTACTTCTACTGCATGATGTGAGCTATTGCATAGTTAGATGGTCTATCTGATGCTATATGAGCTACATTTTGATATGCTACTATATGATTTCTATATGATCTAATGTGACAAATGAATGCAAAATGTGATATGATGTCTATGTGATGATGCAAATGTATGTATATGAAACATGATTTCTATGTTATGATGTAACTGTATATGTGATGTCTATATGATCTAATGCAAATGTATACATATGTGATATGGTTTCTATGTGATGATGCTGTATAGATATATGGGACACTACTGGATGTTTATATGATGTAATGCTTTGAATGTATGTAGTTGTAACCTGAGTACTATGTGGTGATGTAGTATATATGTGATGCACTTAGCTATGTTGTTTTGTGGTTTTCTGTGCTTTTGAGATGTGATGCGATGCAGATGTATTGGTGGCCTAATGCATTGGATGGTGGACTTGACTAACCTAATCATGTGCATGACTAGTTCCTACGAATGATATGATATGCTCCTATATGCTTTGCTTTTGTGAAGTCCAAATGTACTCTATCGACACAAGAATGACATGATGGATAGAAGAATGGTTGTGATAGAATGACCTAGAAACTTTACTGGATATCGTTACTCTGCATAGTTGGGATAATGAGGATTGTATGGGATACGGATGCATGGATGTGTATATGGATATAGGACGGATGCTTTCCTTTTAAATTGCTTTATTTCATCATTGGGCATTTTGTTTTTGGTACTTTTCTGAAATGTTGTAAGTGAATACAAGCATCTAGGTATAATTGAACCAAGATGACCTAAGTACCGCTTACATGGATTGTGATTTAGCAAGTTAATATAAGCATCTAGTCAAAATTGAATCTAGATGACCTGAGTACTTCTTGCGTTTCAGCAAGCAAGGATTGCCCCCGTTCATGTAAGACCTTTGATGTCCTCGATAATCTTTTGCCGATCATGTCCTTAGACAAGGCTTCACATTATTAAAGTTGAATCCACAACAACAAACAAAGAAAGTAATCATGCCCCCATCATAGCATCTCTAGCTTTTGGCATCCTTGAGCAGCATAGGAAGGTAGGATAGCAAAAATCAAGACTCTGTAACTTAACCCTAGGTTCAAATCTACAAAGCATATTTGCGTTGATATGTGTTTATTTCTTGCCTTAATTTGCATAAAATCATTTAGAAGACCTTGGGTATTTGCTTTGCATGGCATAGGTTAAGATGCTCATAGTCAAGGTTTCTGCTTGAAGCGCGGGGTTTGCTTGCGTTTGTTTGCTTGATGAGAAGGTTGCATAATCCTTATTGAGAAGACGGACCCTAAGGGACTTAGCTAGTGCCTCGGGGGCTCATTGCTAAATGGCCTTGCCTACGTGACGACGCAGAGGCAACGTAGTTCAAGTTAAACCCTAATGGACCATGGATGGACTACAAGAAAGACGACAAGAATGAAGACAAGAAAGGAGACGAATGGGACCTTGGGAGAGATGGAAGCCTCGGGGGCGCATTAGAAGAATGGCCTTGCCTACGTGACGACACAGAGGCAACGTAGTTCACAGATTCAGACCATAGACACTGACGAGAGACACTACGCCAGGCTCACATTGAGGAGACGGTATGGGACAAAAACCTTGGTCGACAAGGCCACAAGGTGAGTATCAAGCCATGATAGGGAACTGTCAGGTGTTTATTTGTGCGATGGATATGGGTCGAATGAGGAAAAATAGAGAAAGAATGGACTCAAGGGGACTGGATTCCCAAAGATGGAGAATGCGGTTCGTCATAAGTAATGCCTGTTTACCAGGTTTTCGTCACTTGTTTTTATTTGCACGAGAAGCTAGAAAGTAACATGACGCCTGATTGCCAGGTTTTCATCATGATACCTATCCAAGGTGCCTGTTTGCCAGGTTTTCACCAAAGGATGATTTTTTGTACGCTTTCTATTTTTTTCTGATTTTTTTTTTGTATTTTCTCTTTGTAACTTTTTTTTATTTTTTTTTGATTTTTTTGTATTTTTTGACTTTATTGTGCCCCCTTGCATTGGGATCCTCCTAGGTATAGAACCGGCGAAGGTGCATGCTGTTGATTGGATCATCAAACAACTCACCCTCTGATGTGGCCAACTGATATGCCCCCAATCCGTAAACAGCTACAATTACATAGGGTCCAAGCCAGTTAGGCTCGAACTTGCCTTTCTTTTCTCTGTCATGCTGATTGCGAGGGTTCTCTTTTAGGACGAGGTCCCCGACCTTGAAGCATCTTGGTCTAACCTTGTGGTTGTAGCTTCTTGACATCATCTGTTGATAGGCTTTGAGATGGTCAAAAGCTTTCTAGCGCCTTTCCTCTAGCAGTTCTAGCTCTTGTAGTCTGGAGACTCTGTACTCTTCGTCTGATATGAGACCTTTCAATGACACCCGAAGGGATGGGAGTTCGACCTCAATGGGAAGGATGGCTTCGAAACCATAGACGAGGGCGTAGGGTGTAGCACCTGTGGGAGTGCATATGCTGGTTCTATAGGCCCACAGAGCAGGATTGAGTTGGACGTGCCAATCGCGACCAGCTTCATTGACAGTCTCCTTTAGGATTTTTAGAATGGTTTTGTTCGAGGCCTCAGCTTGGCCGTTACCTTGGGGGTAATATGGAGTGGAGAAACGATGTTGGATCTTGAAACGTTCACAAAGTTCCTGGACATCTTGATTTTTGAAAGGTCTACCGTTATCCGTTATGATGGATGAAGTGATGCCATATCGGCAGATAATGTAATTCAGAATGAAAGAGGAAATTTGCTTTCCTGTGACGGTTGATAGGGGAACGGCTTCAATCCACTTTGTAAATTACTCAGTGGCGGTTATGATGAATTTATGGCCGTTGGAAGAAGGTGGATGAATCTTTCCCACGAGGTCAAGTCCCCACTGGCAAAAGGGCCAGGGTGTCGTTAGAGGTCTCAACTCCTGAGCAGGTGCATGAATCAGGTTCCCATGTATCTGGCACTGTTTGCACTTTTTGACGAACTGATATGAATCCATTTCCATATTGGGCCAGTAATAACCCAAACGCATGAGTTTCTTAGCTAAGGAAGGACCGCTAGAGTGTGTTCCGCAGATCCCTTCGTGCATGTCTCGCAAGGCAGTTACAGATTCTTCTTGTTCTAGACAACGGAGTAAAGTACCATCCAGACCACGTTGGTAAAGGGTATTGGTGATAATGGTGTAACGGGAGGCTTGTCGAATGAAAGTTCGCTTTTGGTTGGAAGAGAGGTCCAAAGGAAGGATATTGTCCTTGAGGTAAGTGTAGGTCTTACCATACCAAGGTGAATCAGATCCTACTAGGAGGCAAATGGAATGGGTTTCGAGGAGATCATAAGCGGGTTGTCGAATGGTTTCTACTAAGAACTCATACCGTGACTCATGTTTAGGTATCTCTAGAAGAGAGGCTATGGTTGCCATTGCATCTGCTGCTTTGTTCTCTATCCTGGGTATCTGCTCAAACGAGATGGTCCCAAAATGTTCTTTGAGGTCGTTGACCATCCGCTTGTATGGGATGAGCTTCTCATCTTTGGTCTGATACTCGTCGTTGACCTGGTTTATGACAAGCTGCGAATCACCGTAGACACATAGTGTTTGGATTTTCCACTCAGTGGCCATCTTGAGACCAATTACCAAGGCTTCATATTCCGCTATATTGTTAGTGCATGGGAATAACAACCTGTAGGACTTTGGAATAGTGTCACCTTGGGCAGTGATAAACAGGATACCTGCCCCCGATCCATGGTTGGTGTAAGACCCGTCAAAGTAGAGTTTCCAAGGAGATGTAGACAGAGTGAATAAAGATTCATCAGGAAACTCAAACTGCATTGGTGAAGTGTCCTGTAATGGTGCCTCAGCGAGCTGGTCAGCGATGATTTGCCCTTTGATGGCTTTTCTATCCACATACTCTATATCATATTCGCTAAGAAGCATAACCCATTTGGCTAGTCGACCTGTGAGAGCTGCTTTGCTGAGAAGATATTTTAGTGGGTCGATCTTGGCAATGAGTTTGACAGGATGTGCCAACATGTAGTGTCGAAGTTTTTGTGAGGCAAAAACCACCGCAAGGCATGAACGTTCCACCTGCGAGTACTGCAACTCGTAGCCCACTAAGGTTCGACTGATGTAGTACATAGCTCTTTCCTTGTTCTCATAGTCTTGCTACGCTAGGAGAGCCCCAAGAGCAGTAGGTGTAGCAGATATGTAGAGAATCAAAGGTTTTTCTTGGATCGGAGGCATGAGTATAGGAGGATTCATGAGGTACTCCTTGAGCTTGTTGAATGCCTCTTCACACTTCTCATCCCATTTAAATGGAAAGTTCTTATGTAGGAGATGGCTGAAAGGATGGCACTTGTCTGCCAGCTGTGAGATGAACCTGCGAATGGCCTGTAGCTTGCCCTGTAAGGATCTCAACTGTGTCAGAGTTTTGGGCGGTGGCATGTCCATGATTGCTTTGACCTTGGCCGGGTCTACCTCTATGTCATTCGCTGACACGATGAAGCCTAGCAGCTTGCCTGATGTGACCCCAAACACACACTTCTTCGGGTTTAGTTTTACTTGGAATTGATCCAATCGTTGGAAGACTTTTTCTAATGTGTCCAGGTGTGAGTCCCTGGTGAGTGATTTTGCCAAGATATCGTCAACATAATCCTCCATGGTCACATGCATCATGTCATGGAATATAGTTGTCATGGCCCGCTGATATGTAGCACCTGCATTTTTCAACCCAAAAGGCATGACATTCCAGCAAAAGGTACCCCATGGACAAGTGAAAGCTGTTTTGTGCTGATCCTCTGGTGCTATTTTGATCTGGTTGTACCCTGAGAATCCATCCATGAGTGACAGCATTGTATGTCCTGCCGTGAGGTCGACTATGATATCGATGTTAGGCAATGGAAAGTCATCCTTACGGCATGCTTTGTTTAAGTCTCTAAAATCGTTGCATAGTCGAACCCGGCCATCCGGTTTAGATACTGGCATGATGTTTGATATCCATTCAGGGTAATCTATGGCTCTGATGAACCCCACATCTAGCAATTTCTTGAGTTCTTCCTTGACCAAAAGGGCTATATGGGGATGCATCTTTCGCAGTTTCTGCTTTATGGGCTTCACCCCTAGATCCAATGGCAGATGATGCAGAATCAGGTTTGGTTCCAAACCTGGCATGTCGGCATATGACCAAGCAAAGCTGCCTTGCTTCTTTTTAAAGAATGGTACAAACCTGGTTTTCTCAGGCGGCGTGAGAGATTTTGCAAAGCGGATAATCTTAGGCTGCTCTTCGATTCCAATGTTCACTGGCTCTGTTGGCTCCACCACGATCTGTGACCTTTTTTGATACATATCACTTGGGAGGGTGTCAAGCATTCCATCGTCAGGTGCCACAGTTGGGTTTTCACCTTCAGATACGTCCTTTCTTTTTATTGTTTTATGATTTGACACTGCCGCACGGCAGTTTTCACTGTCAGATCCCTTTTTGATCTTTATATTTTTGCGACTAGAAGGCTTGGCACCATCCCTGAAGTAAGCTACAGTATTGAGTTCGATAGCGAAACCGGCTTTATGATCTCCTTTTGGTAAGTGATCTCTAAGTCCCATATAGTCAATGTAAGCGTCATCGTTCTGGAACATATCTAATTGGGGGGTTCCTTGCAGATCCCAATCAATAAGCTCAGGGTGCAAGAGGGGAAGGGAGTCGGATGAAAGACCTGATTCATTGATAGTGTGGATGGAAATATTAGGAGCACAGGTGGGGGTAGTGTTCTGGGTGGTACTTTCCTCCAAGTTGTTTATCGCAATGGAATTTATACTTTCTTCGAAAGCCATAACCTCAGGGAGGGGCAAATCAGACTCCAGTGGTCTGTCCTGTTGCGTTTGTCTCTCATGATATGGGCTAAGAGTTTGGATGGTGTCAACCTCTTTGTCATCGTAGGAGTGCTCCGTTAGCTCATCCCACTCATACTCATTGGAATCATCCAACTCTGTGTCACTGTCCACTTGGAGTGTTTGGATTGTCTCCACTAGGCAGGTGTTTTCTTTAGCTTTACCTTTACCTTTGTACCCTAGGCCAGTTGTGTTTCTAGCCGAAGAGGATGAAGAAGGTTGTATGGGTTCAACGATTCCTTCTTTTCTGAGGCCTATGGGGCCTTGTCCCTCATATCCCATCCTGTGCAAAATGGTTTCACCCCGTCCATAGAGTTCTGTAGGGAGTCTAGGCGGCTCTTGGGGTGTATTTTCTTCTTCAGCGTAAAGCCACTGCAGGAGATCTCGCTCCTCTGATTCATCAGATAAGGTCCCCCATTTTACAAAGGGGTTTGCGGGAGTTATAGGACGAGCAGAGGGCTTTGGAAAATGCCTGGGTTGGCCAAAGGAGCGAGGAGACAAGGGCATTTTTGCAAGGTTGAGGCTGTGCTCAATCTGGTATTCCCCCACGCCATTTTCTTTTATGGTGATTTTCATTGGTTTAGGCCGTGAGGAGGAAGCTTCAGCGGAATGGTCTTGTGGCGGAGTAGGGGAAATGTAGGTTCGGTTATTAGGAATGACACATTCAGATTTTGCTTGGAATGAATTGCAATGTTGGTAGGGGTCAGGGTCGCCTTGGATGGTGACCTACTTGCCATCATGTGGAAACTTTATGCATTGATGGTAGGTGGAGGGGACAGCTTTCATGGCGTGGATCCATGGTCTCCCTAGTATAATATTGTAAGCAAGCTCCCGCTCAAGGACTTGGCACACCACATCTTTAATTACCGGTCCCACTTGAATGGGTAGGACAACCGTGCCCTTTGTGGTTCGTTCCTCCTCGTCATAGGCCTTGATAGTAATTTTCCGTCTTGGATCTACTGCCTATTCGGAGAACCCCAGTGCAAGGACTAGCTTCAATGTGCAAATATTTAGACCGGCGCCCCCATCAATGAGAACCCTCTTGATGCGGTGCTTGTGTACGAATGCGACAATGTGCAGAGGAGTATTGTGGGGTTGAGATATGGAAAGGTCATCTTGCTCTGTAAACGAGATGGAAGTGGAGGATGTCAAATTACCCACCATGGTTTGAAACTTTTCTTGGTCTAGGTTAGTGGGGACAGTAGTTTCCACTAAGGCTTTCTCAAGAATCTCCTTATGAGAAGGAGATAGACACAAGAGCTCCAATATAGAAATGTGAGCCGGGGTTTTTTGCAATTGGTCGATGACATTATACGGGCGGGAGTTGGATGGAGATGGCGACGACCTTGGAGGGGTGGTGTTGATCGTGACCTTACCACTGCGGGTAATTATACTACAACCAGTTCTGTTAGGTCCTGGTTGTTGGTTGGGGGATATGACGTTGACTTGTGGAACATGCTCAGAAATGCAGTTAATGGTGTACTCAAAGGGAACACTTGCATAGTTAGCATTACTCGATCCACTGTTCTGGTTTGGCCTGTTGCGATTGTTGTCATTATTGTTACGGCCATTGGAGTTGTTGCCATTGGGACCATCATTGCTATTGTGGCCATTGTTGCGATTATTGTTATACGGCCGGTTGTGGTTTAGAAGAGGATCCCGGTAGGCCACATGAGATTCATTGGAGGTATGTTGTTGTGTTCCTCCCTAATTTTGATCCAGTATATCTTGTATGACATTCTTAAGACGGATGCAATTATTGGTTGTGTGCCCCCTTCCTCGATGATACTCGCAATAGTCTGTGTCCTTCCAATAGGGAGGTTTGACTATAGGCTCATAGTCACTTGTTGGCGGTAGAGAAATTTCATTGTTAGCCAACAACTTTCTGAGGGCTGATTCTTGAGATTCTCCTAACGGTGTGAATTTCCTCCTTGGATTTGAATTGAACCAAGGTCTAGGTTCCCGAGGGGGTGGCTTGTTGAGTGCACCATTATTTGCTTCTTCCTTAAGAGTGAATATGGGTTGTTGTTTAGGGGCTGCTGCCTTGGCATCCACTACTCCATCGTTGACCACATTCTTGTTCTTGGTCCAAAACTTTGACTTGTCAGTCGTGTAATTGGAAGGAGGTGTGTCCTTGTAGAGCTTGAGAGTTCCTTTAGCGATCATAGCTTTCTCAATGAATAGCCCCATTTCAATGACTTTGGCGAATGAGGTAGGGCATTGTATCTGAATCTGATAGCTGAGATCGGGATTCAAATTGTGGACAAACATTTCCAATAGTTGCTTCTTAGGCATGTTGTAAGAACACTTACTAGCTAGCTGTCTCCATCGTTGTAAGAAGGTGGCGAAAGACTCACCACTCTTTTGTTTGGTGTTGCATAGGTCTAGCATAGATACCTCGTGTTCTATGTTGTAAGAGAAGTGCGTTATGAATTTATTGACAAGTTCATCAAAAGTTTTGATTCCTGGTGGTAGACGCGAGAACCACTCCATAGCTTGACCTCCTAAAGATCTTGGGAACAGTCTCATTAAGTAGGTCTCGTTGTGAGCTACTTCTAAACATGCTGCAGTGAATTCCCTGATATGATCTCTAGGGTCCCCCTTCCCTTTGTATTTGTCAAATTTCAGAATTTCGAACTGATAGGGGAATGGTTTCATGACCAAACTTCTGTCAAAGGGGTATGGTGCTATATCTTCCAAGGAGTAGTTCTTGGAACTTGTGCCGATCTTAAGGTTGGAGATTTCTAGCTTTAGACTCTCAATTTGTTGTCTCACATCCGCCATAGGAACATTTTGAGCTATGGGTTGTTTTCCTCTCTCATTGGCATGGGGGACCGTGTCATTTGTGCCTCTCTCATGTGCATGTGGGACTGTGTCATTTGTGTCCCTCTCACGTTCATTGTCTGCATTTTCCATGATGGAGCTAATGTCAAAGTCTGCGGGGAGTTTGATTCTGAGACTAGCAAGATGATGGAAATATTTGGTGGGGTCCTCAAGGAGCACTTTCTCCACTAGGCGTTGGAATTTGCTATCTTGCATGTGTGCCACTAATTCTTCCCGAGAAATTTCTTCATCATCATCGCGTGGTGGGGCGATGTGATCGGATGAGTCGGCCATTTCAATTAGCTTGTTGTACTGGGATCGAGTAAGAACCATGCAAGGTGGGGTGGGATGAAGTGGAGTAGGATTAGAAATTTTGGCAAGGTGCCGACTAAGACTGTAATGAATGGGGTATCTAGGACAAGATTTGGACAAAGGGTTCTCTCGCTCAATGACTTCAGGTAAGACGGTTGACACAAGACTCTAGCCACTAGCAAGGGTAGTCGATACCAGTCTCACTGTGTAGGGCTTAGTCGTTCAACAAGACTACTAGCAAAGGTACTGTGACCTACTAGGCTTACGTGAATTCACAAATGAAACGAAGAAGGACCTATGTCGAATCGATATGGGACAGAATGACTTTGGGACAAGGGTGACTTGGACAGAAGGTGATTGGGACGACCGACGAAAGAGAGAGAATTGGGTGAAACGGATGAAGATTAACTGCAAGGTTGACTCTGACCTCAGAAAATGAAACTAGGCCGAAATGGGTACTCTGAACAGCTGACAATAATTTCTCAAAAATAGGGCAAATGCTCACTGTCACGCATGCGCAGAAACAGATGCGCAGCAAGAATAGGTAAATGCGCCGTAAGTCGCTGTAAAAGCGCAGCTCTGGTGAAGTATGTATGCGCAGTAACAGTGTGTAAATGCACAGCGGAAAAGTATATGCGCAGCAAGTCGGTGTATAAGCGCAACAAGTCGCTGTAAAAGCGCAGCCAAAAAGTGTATATGCGCAGCAAAAAGGTATGTATGTGCAGCCAGTCGGTACAAAAGCGCAGCAAGTCGCTGTGTATGCGCAGTAGAAAAGTGTATATGCGCAGTTCTGGTTTTTTTTTGCAAATTTTTTGGATTTTTCTTTGTTTTTGGTATTCTTTGGCTGGAAAAGGTCTTCTTGATCTGATATTATGAATTAATTTAGCAAGAAAACATAGCAAGCACAAAGAGTATTTTGTAGTTTTCTATTGTTTTTGTAGTTTTTTGACTCTATTTTGGACAAAAGCAAGCACAAAATCCTAGGTGAGAAATGGATTATAAGGGATTTGGGCCACTAAAAACAAGAGGTATTTAATCCGGGCAACCGTTCAAGTGGTTACACGTGCGGCAGCGCTACTCTCTGTTATGGAGTCTCCCAGCCTCAAAGGGTTACGCCTGAGAGGGTTTTGGGGGAGGTTGGCCGTCGGTGTAACATAACAGCACTCGTTGCAGGAGGTTTTCACCTCAAGCACAATTTATTTTAAGTGGCTCGATAGGGCTTGGCGTTAGCCTGTTACCACTCAGGGTCGTTCCCGCTTGGACAAGCGTGCATCCAAGGGTAGGCCCCTCCTAAAGGTTAAACAAATAAAATGACAAGTCTGGCACTCTGATCACCCAGAAGAGGGGAGAGCATAAGCCTATTGTCATTCGCAAGCACAGAATACACTGATTAATCCACCCTAGTTAAAAGATAAAAACTAAATGGGCTAATCTACTCAAACAGAACTTTGAAGTGATTTCAGCAATATTGCAGTGGTTCAATTTTAAATCCCAGAAAGCAGTTGTGAGTTCAATTTTAAATCCACGTAGCATGAGATTGTTAACTTTGAAATTCAGGTCTCACGATATAGCAATGGTTCATTTTAACTACAAGATCAGTGATGAGTTCAATTTTAAAACTGCGAAGCACGAGATTGTTAACTTTGAAATTCAGGTCTCACGATATAGCAATGGTTCATTTTACCTTCAAGATCAATGATGAGTTCAATTTTAAACCTCAGATAGCAATAACTTTGAAGGTGTTTGTAATGCAAGCATGAAATAAACCAGTTACTTCCTCCCTAATTAGGACTAGATGAGGATTTGTAATGAACAACCATTTTACTCTTTCCCAGAAAATGAAAGGTGACCTAATTAGATGCAACTACATGTAACTGAACCCGAGCCTATCCTACAAAACCGCTCCAGCAAACACCTGCAAAGGGGTTAACGTTAGCAAAATCTTCTAGAAAAGTATTAAAACTTGAGTCTGTTACAAATGCGCAGCTTCAGTGATCAAATACGCAGAAGTGATCAACAGAAGCGCAGCATTAACGAATGCACCGTAGTTTTGAACGTATGCACCGTTAAAATGAATAAATGCGCAGTTTTAATGTATGCGCAGCAACAGGTTTCAGAAGCGCTGTAACAGTCAACAGATGCGCAGTTATAACGGAAGCGCCGTAACAGTCTGTAAAAATGCCGTAAGAATACACAGATGCGTAGGATTTTTAGAAGCGTCGTAACAGTCTTCAAAAGCGCCGTAAAAATGGACAGATGCGCTGAACTAATCTGTGCGTGACTCTGCGGGACCTGTATGGAACCTGCCTTCAAAAAAAGCTCAAAAATGGTGAAATAAAGGGGCAACGGCCCCACAGTGGGCACCAAAAATGTGAGGGTAAAATAGTGAATCAATCAAATGAATTAAATAAGACCCAAACATCAACAGAATAGAGAAACAAAGAAGATTCAAGTAAACAAAGCAATGAACAAACACATCAAACCTCTTCCGTTTTGAAACTTCTATGGTGAACGGCTATGGTGTGATATGCAATGGAGGTGAGCTCCGATGCAACAATGGTGATCTCAAGCTTGTAGATGACAAGTGGGTGCCAAAGGCGTGCTGGTGATATTTCTGCAGAGTAACGATGTCAAAAGCCTGGATGAATAGAATGAAGGGATGAAGCTTCATTTATAGACTTGGAAGAATGGAAATCAACGGTTGAGAGGAGATATGAAGATCAACGGCTGAGGATGGTTGAGGAATGTGCAACCAGTAGAAATGTGACAAGTGTCCCAGCTCCATCATGAAAGGGGGGATGTGACAAAACTGAATGGAGAGTTAACTCCATTGACTGGTCTGTTAACAGACTTGATTGATCAGTTAGAAGAGTGGATTGTGGAACTGACTGGATTGATTGAGGATTTGACTCAACTGACAGGTTAGTTAACAGATTTGATTGATTGGTTAACTGACCTCTGATTGGAGAAGAAATAGGCCATGTGGGTGAGGGAAAATAAGGCAATTAAATATTAAATATATTTAATTACATGTGCAACCTGATGAGGTGGACAAGGTGAGGTGGAAAAGGTGAGGTGTAAAGGTGACATGGAATTTTGAATTTAGAACTTTAGGATAGAGGAATTAGGCTTAATTAAATAATTTATGATTATTTAATTGTGAAGGACAAATAGAAGAATTTTAATTAAATAAATAGAATTTATTTAATTATGGAATAATGAATCAATTAAATAAATTTGGAATATTTAATTAATTAATAGAAAAAGGGAATAAATATTTAGAATATTTATTTAGGATGATTTGTGTCATTTTTAGGCGTATACAACAATTGCTTAGCTTGTGGCCATTGACTAACAGAGAAACATAGAGGGGTTCTATTTTCCCTGGAGCAACAAATGGAGTAGTGATTAGGTTATTTTGGGTAGACCTATTCTTTGAAGAGTCAAATAGTCTTAGGAGAATCTTGCCCTGTAGGGGCAGCCTTGTTTTTAACATACTTAGCTAACCTCTCAAATTGGTCAAGGTTAGCTTGTAAATATTCTACCTCAAACATCTGGATTTTGGTTTTCCTTGCATGATCAATTATGTCAAAGAGCTGAAGTGAATTAGATACAAAGGCAAGAAATCCTTCATTCTGGGGTTTGATTGGGGTAGTACTAATCCAAGGAATAGAAGTAGAAGAAATAGGATTGCTAGATGAACTTACTTGTTTATTGACAACCAGATCCTTTGATTGAAAAGGCAATGGAGATCCTTGCTTGGCAATTGAAATCATAGGTTGAGGCTCTTCTCTTGACTTTCCTTTATCAACCACTTATTGATTTGATTGATTTTGGGACCTAGTGAAAACAACATACGCTCCATCATATACCTCTACTTCTCTTTCTACTTCATCTTGATAGTTCAGAAACCCAATAGTAAAGTCACCAGCTAATTCTTCTTCTCCTTCCGTAAAAATATTAGCATTATTTTCCTGATCCAAATTAGGTTGGAAAGAATTATCCTATTTTGCTTCATAATAGCCAACTATTGAGTTGACTAGCAGTTCTTCAATGGAAAACTTCCCGTGTGTTGGCGGAAGCCTATTCTACCCTTGATTTCTTGTAGCATTGCCTTGATATGAATTGTTAGGGAATGTCCTTCTTGGTATGTCCTTATAAGGAGTGGACATACCCTGGGACATTTTCTTTTTCAAAGCTAGCAACTCATTTGCTAACTTTTGCACCATAGGATCTGTGGTGCTTGTGGAAGAATTATCAGTAGAGGGCTGAGGAAGATCATCTTCAACCTCCATAGCCAAACTTTATGCTAGAGGAAGATCAACAGGACTAGATTGCCTTAACAGAAAGCTTACCTCAGGAAGTTGAGTGTTGATGAATAGACATTTAAGATTCTTCACCATTGGTTGAGCGATTACTGGAATCCTATTTGTCAATTTATTAAACTTGGCGATGAAATCTCACATGGGCTCATGTGGTTCTTTCTTCATCTATGTTAGCTAGGCTAACAAAGCATGTGCATCTTCCGCAGGCTTAAACCTATCTTCAAACTTGGTTTTGAGAGTATTCCAATTAGTTGTGGTTTGGACTTGAAGATGATTAAACCAATCCGTAGCAACACCTTGAAGTGTTTCTACAAAAAGTCTCACAACTACATCTTCGTGTTCCACCCCTAGCACACTACAAGCTATACAAAAGGCTGCAATGTGTTCATCAAGATGGACTTTCCCATCACCATAGAATTTTAGGAAATTCTTCCTTGAACTACAAGGTAGTTCATGCAGTGGTGGTGTCAAATTCAAAGGTCCAAAAGTATTACCCCACAGGCCTTGAGCTGCCATGGTGCGTTGATTGAAAGGTGGGATGACAAACCTTTGTGGAACTTGAATAGACAAAACTTAGTTAGTATTTGAGCTAGAAGCTTCACTTGGTATAGGGGACCTGGTGCTGGTAAGAGGAAAACTCCTTGTTCACTAAAGCCGAGGTTGTGGAGGCAAAAGACCAAAGTTATTTTGCTGCATTAACTCAAACATAGGATCAATAATTCCTTGAGCTCTCTTACTTCTTGTATACCTTGAGTCTGTCAGAATGCAATGTACTCAACAAAGATTTAGAAACAACTTAAAACAATGAATGAGGACAAATTACTTCAACTCAAAGCGTGAGTCTCCATGTTGCGCATTCTTCCCTAGTAGAGTTGCAAAAAAACTGTTGGGTGAATAATTTGTCATTAACTAAGTAACGGCAAAATGGTTATATCACTACAGCTATGATGAGACAGAGTCTCTCCTCTCAGCAAGGGGAGGTTCCCTTTAATTGCTTTAACTATTACAAACAACAGTTTACAAAACTTATTTCCACTAAACACTATTTTCGTGGTGATTCCATTTCATCCTATTCTCTTTTTTCAGAATAGATGTTCTTGCTTCAAAATGATAACTTCAATGAAACTAATATTACAGAACTTACTAACTATCACAAAACCATAGAAACACAAAGTATTCTATCACTTCATTTACAAATTACAAATAGAACTATTTGAAGTTAAATGTAGTCCAAAGTCTCCACTCTTCTCCAAGATGGTATAAGTAAGTCAATACAACAACTTCCAACACAAAGTCTTCAAGTTATTTTATCCTCATGAACATAAACACAATCCTCACAAATGATTTGATAACACAAATTCTATCACAATCAAATTAAGAATGCTCTTCAATCACTTGAAATAACCTCCACACCTCAATTATTATCAAAGAAGATTATGATAGAAAGACGTAAGAACAATGCTATCATAACACAAATAATCCCAAGACAAAGATTGGAATTGAACTTGCTTTCTTATATTGATGAATATTTGATAATTAATTTTCACAAAAAGCACAAAGTCTTGATTTGCTTCTCAATTCGCTAGAGCTTCTTTGCAATAGATAAAAGATAGAAATTACAATAGAGGCCCTCTTTATTTATAGGGAGAGGCCTTGAGAAAATTTAGGAAAAACCTAACTACTTTGACTTATTCAACAAAAGAGTCCTATTTGACTTGTCACTTCTTTTTTCTCACATGTAATTACTTTTTGAGAAAATACATGTGAATATGTCCAAAAAAAATACAAATTGCATATACAAAAATGAAAATCAACTAAGGCATGAAAAAGAATTTCAACTTCCACCATCATTCTTTTTCAACAATTTTTGATACATGGTCAGCACTATTAACATCTCACATACATTAGGACCAGCTGTATTATCTGATATGGTACGGGCCCTAAGAATTGCATCCTTGACTACCTTTATCACTTTCTCATGTTTTTCAAGATTATCCTTTAGATTTTCAAAGGTTGAGTGATGATCATAAAGCTATCCATTGAAACCACTATAAGCACTTCATCTTCAATCTTTTGTTGAAACATCTTCTCAAAAGCATCAATCATCTCCTCTACTAAGAGAAACTTGTGATCCTCACCTATTAGAGTGCATGGTAGTTCCTCTAACCTATGTAGAAGTGAGACATCACTATCTTCACTATTTTCTCATACTTGGCACAAATCAAGTAAACCTCTTATCACATTGATGCAATGGGTAATAGATTCTTTAGTCTTAAGATAAGACTCTCAGTTTGAAATGACCCCAATGGAAATCAAATTATTTATCTTGATTTTCTTCATCTCAATCCATTCATCTAAATGATCCTCTTGATCTTGAAGTTCTTGAGAAAGTGAATCAACAATATCATCTAACTTAGCTTTTGCCTTTGCTATTTTTTCCTTTCTTTCCACTGTGATCTTCAAGAGAACTCTACCTTGTGCCAACAACCATTCCACAATGTCACCAACCATTCTTCCTTTGGCTTGAACTTTCTCAACCTTTTGAATCAAAAGGTCTTCTACAGTAACTGCCATTGGTTCCACGATCTCTAATGATTGCACTATCTTCTAAAGGATAGCAGCAAGTTGTTCTACCTTCGCTTTGTATTTCTCTTTTTCCTTCTTTATCTCATCATAGTTTACAAGCAATGAGCTTGTTGTATCTTGAAAAATCTAACTTGATACCTTCATTGGTCAGCTTACCTAACTCAACTCTTGAAAGAATATAATCATTCACATCAAATGTATCTATAGTAGCATCATATAGTGCTTTTGCAATTTCTACATACCTAACTCCTTTGTCATCAATTAGCCTAGAAACAATTTTAGGCTTCTTCTTCTGAGTCTTTGGTTTAATAGGCAATAATTTCTCAATGTCAATATCATCCAGTGAAATAGCTTGTTTTCTCCTTTTGGGAGTATAGGCAGACAACCATGGAGGTAGTGTTGGTGTACTAACATTTGGAGAAGAAACAACTACCTGCTTAGCGGGATCCATACTAACACCTGTTATAGTGACAATAGGAGAGTGTTGGTGAAAACTGCACCTATATCAACATTTTTTTCCTCAACCATCAAGTAAATGATTTAGAACGGTTTGTTCCCCAATATCAAAAGAAGTAGAAGATAGACTAGGAATAGAACCAGAAGAATAAAAAATAGTTCCAAAGCTTGTTCTCATAAAGGGGTGTCATGCCCACATTTCCCATGCGGTCACAACATGCATCACATGTGTCATGTCCACATTTGGTAGATGGTTGATGTAGAGCTTCTTCAAATCCTCCTCCAACATAAGCCACAAAACTCTCTCTAACTTTTTCCCCAAAGTAAATTCTAAATAATAAAATTTTCCAAAAATACAACAACCCATAACCTTCTCCAAGTGGGATTAAAATAAGCTCTACCCATGAGCTTTGAGGAATGGGGAGGTGACACTTGTCACCTCCTCACTCTTCCTCCCAACTGCAAGCAAGACCCATGGAATGGGTGATGACACATGTCACTCACCCATCCCCAAGTCTCTCTCTCCCTTCCACTTGTCCTCTCTCAAACATGTGGGAGAGAAAAGTGGAGCTTAAGAGGGAATGGGTGACACATGTGTCCCATTCCTTTCCTCCCAAGAGGGACCACATAAACCCAAGGTATCCTCACCAATTGTCAGAGAGACTTGGAGTAAATTTCTCCACAATTGGGGGGTCTTTGAGATATCCCCAACCTAGGGAAGTGGAAAGGATGGGGTTGAGTGTTGGACCCACTCATCCTCTCCCTCCCATGCCTCCAATTTCGTCACTTTACTTCAGGGTGAAGTTAAAGTGACCAAATGGAGGTTTACCTAGGGTTACCCAAGTCAAAAAGGTCTCTAGACCCAAGGGGTACAACCCGGGGTCAAGTTTAGCTCATTTTGAGCACCAAGGGTTGAGTTAAAGCACATGAAAAGGGGTCTCAAAATTTAAAATTTAAAAAAATGAAATTCAAAAGACAATATTCTTACAACACCAATTAGAATTCAAAATAAAAGAGGGGTAGACTTAACCCAACTAACAACATGCAATCAACATTACAGAATTACATCATGCACAGAGTTGATCTTGGTTCCTCGTGGAACTAGATCGACTTCACAAGGAATAACAACATCATGTGTGGGATGATCTCCAATTTCTGTGGCTTGTTAGAAATACCTGCTCACTCAATTGCAAAGTTAATTCCACATATATATATAATAGTTCAAGCAAATTAAAACATACACTCGCATAAAATATCACAAGTTCACATAAGCATCAAGGAAGTCACATTACAATTTAGATTATAAATTTTGCATTTCAAACATCCATTCCCAATATTGAATCACACAACAAATTTTTATCTAACATCACCCAATTAGTTTTCCCATAACATCATAATATAAACCATATGTCTAACATTATCAATAAAGCAATATCTAGGTCTAAACACATTGTAAACATACTAAGCATAACAAATCCACATACAGCATAAAGTCTAATAGTCTAGAAATTCAGGATCAACAGTCCCACAAGTCTAAATGTATCACCAATAGTAAAGAAATAGTCAAATGCAAGGGAATGAAAAAGTATGCCTCACAAGGGGGGAGTATTATTAGAAGATATAATGACAACAGGAACATTAGAAACTATTGGAGGATTATAAAAAACAAAAACATGAGGTAAGGGTGTAGAAATTTGTGGCTCTAATGGAAGACCTTTCTACGAAGACTTTAGTGAGCCAAAAAGTTGTTCTTGTTCCACATCCTTTTCTTTTTCTTGTTCTTTATCACCTTCCTCATCAGGTTTTTCACCCATTTCCAGTTTCTCAATTTCATTGGGTTCCTCAACATTTTGTTGTTCCATCTCCATATTTTCAACCTCAATTTTATCAACATCTGCTTCTTCAGTACCTGAATCTGTAATAGTAGAAGTCCCTTCAATCTCTTTTTCCTTCCCTCCTTTTGAGACAAACTTAATTTTTGGTTTGTGCACCTCAGAAGAAGAAGGAGCATCGCTTTTGTTCTTTGTCCTATTTTATACCTTCTTTCGAGTCTGCTCTTGAGTCTCTATTTTTTATCCGGTGAGGAACTCTTTCAAACTGACACCTTTGCTTTGCAACCATATATTGGTGTTTGCCAGTATAGGTTGAAATCTCCTCCTGATAGAAGTTTCTTCTTTGACCGACCATTTGACCTCTGGCAAAGCTAAAGCTTCAACATTGTTCAGGTCATACCCAAGGTCTAGAACATCACCTTCATCTTCCATACCTTTTGGAACATTAGCTAACCCTAGTTCCTCAATCTAACTCAGATGGAGTATATAATAATCTAGTTTCCTGATCTCATTCTAGGTTCTTAGATCAGCCCAAATATCCTCAACCATAGGAACGTGAAACACTACCTTTCTCTTGATTTTGTCTTGTACCCTCTAGAATTCAAAGTGATCTCTTTTCTTAAACTGTTTCATCATGACCAACTGCATTTTTTATTCAACTGCCTTAGCCTTGGTCACTGATTGTACTGAGTACCTACTAATTTCCACTGGAAACTTAATTCCTAACTTCTTCAGTTCCATCTATGTATTATGCACAACAATCAATTGTCTACATAATTCCATCCGAACAATCTTATCACTAGGATATCATGGAAGCATGTATGGATATCCAGTATAATATCCAACTCTTAAGTAAGTGAAAGTTTGAAATTGCAAAAACAACCAACCAAAAGAACTAACCACTTCCCAAGCCTCATCTGATACTCTCTTCTACTCAAGCTCACTGTCTCATAGACACATAAAGACTAAAAAGACAGCATCATTAACTCTGCAGAAATGATGAATTGATCCTTTGAGAGTAATCTATGGATAGTATTGAAAAACTGAAACTAAGCTTTGATTTCCATTTTGAGTTAGACTTGGAAAACTTCTCATACTTGCAACAACATATACTGAATATGAAGTCATGTAAAACTTAAAAGTTGTATTGACTTTGACCAATTGATCATGTAGAGAATTATTGATCTTCTCTCCCCAGAATATCTTTTGATGTCCCTTGAGAATCACTCTGATATAGGTATACATCCATTCATGAAACTTGGATGAAGAAGGAAGGCCTCTGATTCTACTCAGCAATGTGATTAAATCACTCACCTCTTCTACAAAATCACTTCTTGGGAGCTCCTTAGGCCATCTAGACAAATTACTTATAGGAGTCTTTAGCCACTTGCTATTGATATGTTTCTTTGCAGCTTCCACATCTTTCTTAAAATCTCTCTGACCTCGTGCAAAATCTATTTCTCCAACATTCCATGAAAATTTTGTCAAGAAACTATGCATCTAATCTCATGATCACATTCCCTTAAGAATTATCCATAGTCTTGGTATCCCTATTATAGTGGCTTGCCACTTGGAGAACAAATTCTGGGTTATGTGCTGCTACAGGGAAAGATGCTACCAAGTGTATATTGCTCTCAACAATCTTCTGCATGTAGTGAGGAAGATTAGACCGCTTTGTCCTTTCAACGAACTCAGCCATGTACACATGCCCAATCTCTATATCTCTGATCTCATCCACATTGGATTGTAATGAATTAACAAGGAAAACCCCTTGGTACTTATACTTCATGATTTTGGCCTTTGATGGAGATAGTTCTGTCATCAGCTTTAAGAAGAAAACTGGGAATGGCGTTGATCATGGATGTTTGATGAAACTGCAAAAGTTCATGATCTCATAGTTACAGGAGGAATAGGCAAATTAGGGTTATTGTAAACTAATGATCATGAAAATGGGATCATGCTTGAAAGGGCTAGAGATCATGCAAGTCAAGAAAATAGGGTGAAAGCGGGCTATAGGTATCATTTGGCAAAAGTTTCCAGAGTTATGAAAAATTTAGGAAAATATGCATGGGTGGCCAAAATGACCGCTCCTGCATATGGGGTAAATATGTTTAGCATGCAAGGTTGGTCAGAATGACTGCCATTGCATGTGAGGAAATATGTTTAGATATTAATTCGGTCGAAATGACCTCACTTACACCTCATTGTTGAAACCTTTAACACATGTAGAAGCGGGTATTTTAACCACTTGAACATGAAATAAAGTTATTCAAGGTCTTTATGTAGGGGCAACAAATTTCACTGCCCTTACATCAAGGTAAAACCCAAAAGATCAAACCCTTGTATCGGCAACTAATTACACCACTGATACATATTGGGTAAAAAGGTTTCATGTAGGGGTGGTGAATTTTGCCACCCTTACACAAGGTAAAATGACTAAGGTAAAGTGCATTGGCGGTGGTTTTAAACATCAATGCATTATCTAATAAATATAATGATGCAGAGGCATCCACACTAAAACCTTAACACACAGCATGGATGTCTGCAACCCTTCATCATCATCATCATCATCATCATGTTTTCCTTAACACTGTCAGCATCATCACATTTACTTTGCCGACCGATATCCTCCTAATGACAAGCCTTCGCCCTTTCGCATGTCAACAGCATCATCACGTTCAACTATCAGCAGCATCATCATATTCGGCAAGCGCGAACATCCTCCTGACGTCCACTGTTCATCTCACCGACAACTTCGACCTTCACTATGTTCAGCATCATGATGTTCAACATCATGTTCATCAGCAGGATATGGAACATCCGGTTCCTCCCATATATCCTGATGATGACAAACCTTAACTCCACGCACCGTCCCCTCGATGCTTACGTCACCCCAATATCCTGATGACGATTATCCTGATGACGATGACGTCACATGTAGCTCCTCTAATATCCTGCTGCCCGATATCCTGATGACGTATATCCTGATGACGATGACATCATATGCAACTCCTCCTGCTGTCAGCCAAACTTAACTTTTTTTTCGGCCCGCGATCAACCCGATCTTCTACCTTATGCCGATACGCTCCTCCTCGGCAACTCCTGATGATGATCACCCCGACGCTCATTCACTTCATGCAATCGATAACATCATGCTCTTCTCCACTTATCCGGATGACGATGCCCGAAGCGACTGCAGGATATACGCAGAATATCCTGATGATGTAGTTTTAACGAACTTCCAACCTTAGCGAAATTTCAATTCGCCGATCCTCCTGGGATGACCCGATCTACTCTCAGGGTGATCTTCCAACTCAAACTTATCAGCTCGACCTAGCACATACCCATGCTAGGGTTCTCAACACCTCTCGACGGCGATCCTGCACACCTGCATGCAAACAGAAAGCAAACTAAAACCTAACCTACTGTACATCGCCATTCCACCGATCCGACGAATCAACCGGTGGAATGGATCAGCAAATCCATGAAACCACCAAACCAGCAAGTCGATCAAACAATGGAATTCAACAGAGGATGAACACAAACAAGATCACTTTATTTGATTTCAAAAGATGCAAATACAATGACCAGTCTCTCTCTCAGTCTCACTCTCTGCAACCTAGCTCGAATGATCTAAAACCAATCGATCCTCATGCATATATAGGATCTCTGGTGAGTACTACTGACCCGACTCCAAGCGGCTGGGAAATCTCTCCTGGCGGCTGGGAGATCCAACCGGTCCTACAGCATGACAACTGTCTTAACAAACTAACTAAAAATAGTAAAACATGGTCAGCATGACCTTATTACATGCATTGGTCTTATCAGACCTTCTTGGAAACATTAACAAGACTCCAAACTAACTAACTGCCTCATGAAGGCCAGCTGTCAGGTAGGTGCTCCTGCACCATATAACAATGGGAGCAGAGAATTTCACCGCCCCTACCTCAGGAGATCAAAAATACAAAACAAAACAAGTTTAAAGAAATTTGAAGACACAGTCGGGAAAAGTTATGACTCATTTGAAAATGAAAACTAGGTTTTTTAAGAACAAATACTAATAATGGTGATAAAACATATAGAATATACAGTTCCAACTGATCCATAACAAAAGGAAAACTTAACAAAGATTACAATAAAATAAAAGTATAAAAAACACATTTAATACATATGAAACCCTAGTTTTAAAATAGAAACAAAAACAAAAATAAAGACTTACCTCTAACAATAAACTGAAACCCTAAACGCAACCACAGAGACCCAAAATCTGCCCAAATTCAAAATTTGTGCAATCAAACGATCTCAAGAAAACTTTAACAGCCGGTTGGAAGGTTTGGGAAAGAGAAACAAACAAAACAAAGTGAATAAAACTCTTTAAAAAGGTTTTAAAGGTTTCATTAAACATGGCATGAGTGCCATTAATGCTACCCCAGCTAACTCAATTTACCAAGATCTGCTCAGATGGTGGAATCGACTGACGATGCATATCAATGTGTGAAGACATGTAGAAGCGATATATTTGCCTGCTCGAGTAATCAAAATAACAAACATGCGATGTCGGTGATAAATGACACTTATGCTTGTAACTTTAAAATTAAAACAAACATGTATCAGTGGTGAATTTGACCGACTATGCATGTTTGTCAAAAAAATAACTAACACCTTGAAATAGTCAGAATTGATATTCCAACAAGCTTATGACCTAAATTGATTTCATGAATGTCAAGAAACCAACTGAGGGGAATGTCATAGGTCATCTCAAGACATCAAATGATTTCACATGAAGCCAAGAGAACTTGCCTTGATTCATGAACTTAGAGTGTAGGCTACAAAATGGACAAGGTTCGTAGGGGTTGTCCTACAAAATGAGTGCAGCTGATTTTAAGGACAACAAATCTCACAAATTCCACACTACAACATACATGCCAACTGCTTATAACAAGATTTTTGGAAGCTTCTAGAATTAAGGTTTTACAATGTCATTTTTCATTTGTCAGTTAACAAAAGTTAACAACCAATTCTGAATGTGCAAGGATACATTACGAGTGTACATTATTTGCATGATCAGTCACCACATACCAACAATAATGGATTATGATGTGGATTGTGAATGTAATGGATGGGATTAAACTCAAGGATCAGGTTTGATTAAGCTTAATGATGGGATTATGATTAGACTTAGTGAATAGATGGGATGACTAAAGATGAATGGATTAGATTAGGATGCAGATGAGATGATTAGGATAATGGGAATTAGATTATGGATGAAGGATTAAATGTTGGAATATGATAAGGATAAATAATGAAAGTGGATTAGGATAATGGATTAGGAAATTATTTGAATGATGGTGGATAGGATTAAGCTCAAATGTGGGAATTGATTAGGAAAATGATAGGGTTATCCTTAGGAAAAAGATGGTGATTAAGGAGGTGGATTAGGTGGATAGAATGGATTGAGTGGATAGAATGGATTAGGATAAGGACCTTAATTAGATTTGGATAATTGTTTGGGATTAGGATCCTAAATGATGGATTAAGATTGGATTAGGATGGATGGGGAGATGTGGATATGATGATTAGGATAATTAGATGAATGATTAGGAGGAAATTGGATTAAGAGGAAGTTGAATTTGGATGACTAGAATTAGGAAGAGGTGGATGATTTGTATTTGAATTAAGATGGGTGATTAAGAGGTGATTAGGAATGATTTGATGGATGGTTGACCTTAGGAAACTTTTCAAATAAAAATTCACACAATACATGTATAATTTTACAAAGGATGAGAATTTTGGATTAAAGGACTGCATGGGTTTTGATGATGAAGACACACCAAGCACATTAATACCCTAGATTAATCAAGTAAGACTGACAACTAGTGCAGGCCCACAGTGGAGATTAATCCATTAATACTATCTACTTATGAGGTATAGATAGGGATAGCTATGTACATAAGAAATCCCTTACCAAGGAGTACCAAAAGGCTTCACCAAGGTTAGTTCTATCTCAACACATGGAAGTACATTGTGAGTAACTTCAGGGGGTAGTTCACATCCCTTGCACCCCACTAGAAGATGAAGAAAAGTCTTAAACTAGGATTGCACAAGGTGTCTAGGGGTATCCTCAATACAATCATGGTGCATGAGGCCTATGTCTATGAAATGAGGGGTATGTCTAATGGTATGGTGTGAGAGGGTAACCCACTCTCCTCCTTCACTTTGCAAGGTATAAAGTTCTTCCAAGCTTCACCCAAGAAATAAATGCCCCCCAATGGGAGGGTCTTTTAATTCTCTCCCAAATTTGTATACCCTATCAGAACACAAGGGTTTAGGTCATCCCCTTGATGATGAAATCAAAGGCAAGCCCCCTAGAGGAAAGAAACCTAGGTGTTTTTTATCTCCAAGATTGTACAAAGTGCAAAGAGAGGGCATACACACCTAAGATCTTGGGATTAAACAAAGATAACATGATAGATAAAGCTAAGGTATTTGATCCCCAGGATCACCAAATAGTGTGAGGGGAGAGCATTCACCTTGGACTTGACCTTAAACAAAGCATACAAGATTCATTAACCTTAGAAAATGAAGTGTTCCTAGATTAGTGTAAAAAAGAAGATCCTTCGACAAGCATGCTACAAAACACAATTTAGTAGTTTGATGTATTGACCAATGTGAGCTATATAACAAGATGTTAGACAAGTAGGAACATGCATGTAATTATCAAATTTAGGGGTTAGATTTGAGAAATCCCAAGAAAATTGATGAAAATTGCCTTTCGAGCAGAACCACCCAAACATAGAGTAGAACCGCCCAAGTGTAGGAAGAACTACTAAAACAAAGATACATGATGAAATATATACTTGACAGACCTGTAGAACTGCCCAAATAGGTAGCAGAGACGCTGATTTGAAACAAATTGCTAAAATAGGTTTAGAAGCTTGAAAATGGCTTTTTTTGCAAGAAAAGATTAGTTTAGGATAAAAGCATATGATTAGAGCCAATTTGAGTAGTATAACCCTCTATAAAAGTGATCCCCTATTAGAAAACATAATGTTAGAAATGATGGAAAATGATAGGAATGAGTTTCGAAGGTGTGAAGGTGAAATGTCTATCCAGAATGTAGAATCATTAAAACAAGGTGCAAAACTACCCAAACAATCACATAACTATTAAAGAAAAGCTAGACTCTAGGGAGGGAGTTAGGGCCAATGAAAAATCACCCCAACAGGGTGTAGAAGCACCCAAGTACATGCAAAACTATTGAACTGGGCCAGAACAACAAAATTGAAACTTGAAACCTAAAAATAAGCTTAAGACAAGAAAA
Source organism: Cunninghamia lanceolata (assembly GCA_027924645.1). Lineage (NCBI taxonomy): Eukaryota > Viridiplantae > Streptophyta > Pinopsida > Cupressales > Cupressaceae > Cunninghamia > Cunninghamia lanceolata. The sequence goes on along the minus strand of BSBN01000762.1, from coordinate 2,232,929 downwards.
GGGGGTTAGATAAGGGCCCTAGGGGGTCCCACTGAGAGTGCTATAATGTATACAATAGAAAATGAGCCTAGGACAATACACCAAAGCAATATTAGCATACTCTACTCAAATCTTAATGTAACCTCATGATTTTTAAAATAAGGAATGCATAAAAGAAAGGAAACTAAAAACATGGTAGCTACCATGTAAAACTTTCTATTTTGATGTGCCCTTAATGTTGTTGATGTGTAGATGGCTCCTCAATTTGACATCATTTCATTGCTTTTCTTGGAGTCTTCCAAATGGCGAGGATGATACTCAATTTATAGATTTTTTGGATGTTGGATGAAGGGATGAGATTGATTGAAGAGATCAATGGATGAGGATGCTTGAGAGGCTTGGATGCATGAGAGCTTACCAAGTGGCAAGATTTGGTTGGAGGATGAGGGATGTCCTTAGATCAAGTCCAAATCAAGCGTAGAAAAGTGGTCTTGGAAGAAGGGGATGGTTAAGATGAAAAGAGGACAAAAAGAACCTTTGTACAAAGGATTTGTCCATGCTTTTATAAAAGGCCTATGTGGTCATGTACAAAGTACCATACCTTTGTACGTTTAGGAGGATGTAGAGGTTTGACTAGGGTTTAATTAAGGGTTAGGAATGTGCAAGTGGGGGATTAGGTAGTTGATTAGGTTTAGTTCACTTAATGAAAAGTGAACAAAATAGGGGAATTAAATAAATAACAATATTTATTTAATTCATGGGATGAGAACTAGATATTGGATAAAAAAAAATTATTCAATTCTAAAACTATAGAAGATGAAGATAAATGATTAATTAGACATTTATGTTAGGGATAGGTACAAATGCAAGTATAGATGAATAGTGAAAAATACGTGAATAGTGATTTTGAGAATAGAATATTGTTTAATCACAATTTGAAGGGAAATTGGATGATTAATTGAATAAATGGTAATTTATCCTATTAAGGGGTTAAATGATGTCTTGATTAGGGTTGAATAGTGTCAAGATGAGGAGGGGTTGATTTTAGGTCTCTATAGTTAGATCAAACTGCATCAACGCGTAGCAGGGCTCAAATGAGGAAATGAAGATTATACAAGTGGTCGACAATGCCATTAGCTAGAAAAGGTGATGTGTTAGTTATTAGGCCTTGTAGTAATAGGTCTATAGGTCATAGTTTCTAGGGCCCACTTGAAATGATTTATTTATCCTAGTCAAGCATAATCTTAATACAAGCCCATATTTATAAACCAAAGCCACGTGTTTTATTTATTCTAAACCATGGGATCAAATTATATCAATAACTCATGGGGCTCTAAGGATAAAATAAAGATGATATGAGTGGGGGTAGTGTCATTCATTAGAAAAAGTGACATGGCAATTGGCCAGAAAGGATGGCGTGGCAATTGGTTGTGCCTACATTAGTATTAATCAATTAATAATTTGATTCCCCACATAATGATTAAATATTAAAATATTGTTCATATTTCATGATCTCCTTGGTTTTCTATATTATCTCATACATGTGTCATCTTCTTCTCTTTCACTATAAGTAGTTCAATTTTGTTAATTTCATTGATTAGTGATTCACATATGCATAACATAAATATTTTAAATCTACAACTTCAAGAACATTGCTTTAACACTTTTCTAACACTATCAAAGGAAGATGTCATCCTCAAATATAAAAAATTAAAGACTAATAGGAGCCCCATCAAAGAGAAATAAGGACACCATAAAGTCTTATTTTAATCAACAATAAGATTTTATAGTGGGTGACAGTCCATGAAGACTAAATAACTAGGAAAATTTGCCTAAGATTGAGGAATTCTATTGGAATGAGCTTGAGAATGAGGAGATGTAAAATGAAAATCTTGAAGGAGGTAGGCATGATGTGGTTTAATCTAGTAGTAAAAGTGTGAAAAATGAGATCACATAGGGAGAAAATATCCATGTTGTTGGTGGTGGTGAACTAGAGTCTAAAAGCTTGTTGAACAAACATAAGGAATGCAATGGGACATGTCATGAAATTTTCAGCTTGAATGGGTTTCTAAGTATCCATTCATAGACATGTCATGAAATTTTCAGCTTGAATGGGTTTCTAAGTATCCATTCATAGAACCTATGAAGACTGAATATGGAGAGGACATGCCAAAACTATTTTGCAATAAGATTTGTAGTTGAGAATTAAACAAATACAAGATGTTGGAACTAAAATTAGACATTGTTGAAAAATATGTACATAAAGTTTATGAAAAAGTAAATATAAATGGAGAGTTGAAGTTAGTGATGTGTTAGAAAATGAAATATGAATCTGCTCTTGCTTGGAATGCAGCCAAGTATGAATACCATATCTACTCTATTTAGAAAGTGTTGGAAACAATGTAGATAACTGAGAGGGGGAGTGAATCAGTTATCTTATAACTTTTCTATTTTCTTTCTTTTTCTCAACTTATCATTTAATGTTATGCCAAAACAAGACAATCATAAGAGCTAAAAAAGAAATTAACACATGACACAAGGATTTTTACGTGGAAACCCTGTTAAGGTAAAAACCATGAGGTGACTAACCCAAGATTGTATTCTCTGTTAAAAGAATAAAGAGTACAAATTTGGCACTTGCCAATTAGGGCTCACTACCCAAGCACACTGCTTATAAGAGGCCCATTGGCTACAGGAGACTTATAGCCTACAAATACTTACAAATGATACCAAGGTGTCTGAATTGATGAACAACATCTATGCATGTAAGATTTTAGTTTCGGTTAGATACAGTATACTGATTTGGCACATTTCATTCTTCCTTTGCTCAATATAACTTTTCTATCACATTTCAAGCTTGAATTAATGCCTTTGCACTTGTCTCTACTTTTCTTTGTACATAACCATACATATCATCACTATCACACACTTACAGGCTTGAATACATTAGGTATATATATCTACATCAAGGATTTCCAACAACTTCTTAGTTAGCAATAAGAACACCTAAGATATTTGCAAGTTATTAATCTGTCGGCTGAATCCATACTTGATTAGTGATACACAACAAGAACATAGGCATAGAAGTCATAAATCATGTCGGCTAACAATGTATAATATCAGGGATTGCTTGATCAAGACCTTTTATACATCCGGATTGAAGTCTGATACTCTATCGGTTAGTTCTTCCTCTGTCTGATTGGAACCCAACACTCAGATGCTCATTTTTTTTTTGCTTTATCACCAGAGGCTAAATCTTTGGAATACAGTAGTCATGATACTCCTCTTGACTTGTCCAAGTCCACAACTTATTGAGTTACACCATCTGAGAGATCTGGACTTGATTGTCAAACCTTGTTACATACTCTGCTCTTATTCATCGGACCAAAATAATCTTCAATCTGACTTCTAGTATAGGCATACTATGTTCTACGGATGTGTGGGATAGACTTTGTTGCCATCAATGACAACACTTATGAAGCCACACAGTGTCTCTTGCCAACAATCTCCCCCTTTGGCATTGATGGCAGCACTTAGTTGAAAATGGCTAAGTGTCGCAGTAACTCCCCCTTGGCTAATGCTCTGTCTTTTGCACTATTTTACTGGAGCTCCCCCTTAGCTGGACTCCACATTTTTCACTACTCTTCACTCCCCCTTTGACATCAATGGCAAAGGGCAGAATCCACGTACCAAAATTTTACAAAAATTATTCTATACATGGCCGCATAAGTATATATAAATCATATGTTATACTTACATATACTTAAGTATATCCACAAAGGTTATCTTCAACTGGATGATTTCTATGGCCCAAATCCTCTTCATTATGTCCAAAATAGAGATGTGTCCACTTAGCAAAAATGCATATGCTTCTGCTCTCTTTAAGTCTGTTAGATCACTAGTCTGGATTGTATTTTGTGCCTCTATCAAGGCATCATGCATTGTCTCTAACTTAGGGATGATTATCCCTCTAATCTCACCCATTCTATCCACTATGTTATTTTTCTCTTTAACTAGTTCTTTAATTTCATTTATTATAGCAATAGCTTGACATTCATGATTCACTAGAGAGGTAGTAAGGGGATCAATATTTTGAGATAAACTTGATAGTTTTCCTTCTTGTTCTTTCACTTTCTTCTCAATGTCCTCTGTCACTTTGGGCCAAGATAAACATAATTTGTATATGTCCCCACCATCTTTAAGAGCATTTTCAAGGCTCTTTATGCCAATGCCTAATGTTCTTCTATCATTAGTAATTAGCCCTTGTACTTCACTAAACCTTTTTCCCAACAACTCCTTCTGGACCTTAGTTTCTGCCGATTTCTCTAAGGATTCAAAATGAGTGTTAACAGAATTGACTAAGCTTTTTAGATTACTGGATGGAGAGGCAGAAGGATCCTTTTGATAGGTTGGCATAATCTTCTCTAGCATCCCAGATGGAATCTCCAACAGCTCACAATCCTCCATATGAGATTTTAGAAGTTTCTTTTTTGCTTTGGCCTGAGAAAAAGATGCTACCTTCATTATCTGGACCGGAGATAGAAAGTCAAAGTTTAGTGGCCCTTGAATTAGCTTAGGTTCATCTAGCTCCATTATTTCTTTGTCCAGGAAATTTTGTACTCTCTGCAGTGTCTCTTGTAGACTCTACTTCCTTCCTTTTGGGGACATCTTGACTAACTTGCTTATTGATCTTTGTTTCTTCTTCATGTCCTTCCTTTTCCAGAGCAAAGGAGTCTAGTGCCTCAGATGGCTCTTCATTATTTTTCTTTAACCCTTTGACATCCTTGTTAGAAAATGTTTCTTCTTTCTGTCTTTCCTCTTTTGGAACAGATGAATCTAATGCCTAAGATGACTCTTCATCATTTTTATTTAATCCTTTAACATCCATGTTAGAGGGCTGTTCATCTGTTTCCTCTATAATGGGAAGATTGAATCTCTTCGAGGCATTCCGAAGGATTTCTTTTGTTTCATTGGCTATTTGTTCAGTCTCACCGAGCATGAGTTTGTTCATTCTAGATTTGCTCTAGAAATCATCTTTACACTCCTTGAAAATCATGTCCATTTGTTTTGGAGTGATGGAAGGATAAAGTTGAATTGCTATCTACTCCCAAATCTCTAATTCTTTGGCCATTGCATTCTCTTTTCTCAACTCAAGTACCTTTTATAGGCTCGTAGGAATCAATGATATAATTTTAATGAAAACTTTATTGTAAATGTTCAAGTACCTGACAGTAGACTCTTCCAGAATTCTCTTGTCAGCATCACTGTATGCATCATAGAACTCAGTCATTGGTTGTAGGTTCCCATCCACAGTAACTGTCTTAATGATGTTATCAATGGAAAGAGTGGGCTTTTCAACAAATTCCTTTGCCTTCTCTTCCTCATTTCTACTAGCAAAGAACTTCCCAGATGTTTTCTTCTTCTTCATTTTCTTGATTTCCTCATCAGATTTTGTTTCTTCATCATCTTTATGGCTTGTATATGTCATTGTGGCTTTGGTCTTCATCCTCTTTTCTCCTTTTCTAGATGTCTTGACTTTTGGTTTGGTAGACTTTGAGCTTTTGGAAGTGACAAGAGCAAAGCTTTTGGAGGATCTAGTCTGAGAGGAGGTTTGTATAGGAGCACTTTCTTTCTTTGCTTCTTGTCTTTCTTTCTCTACCCTCTCTATTTTCTCTCTGTTAGCATCTACAGCCTCCTTTGATATGCGAAATCTTTTGGCAATTTCTTCAACTTCCTTTCTTACTTTCCTCTTCATCTCTGGTTGTCTTAACTCAACATGTATTTTTATACTTAGCTCTTCAAAGGTGGCAAACCTTTCTGCTTTAGTGTCCTTAGGCTGGCTCAACAGGTGTTGAATATGTAGCTCCAAGATTTTTTCATCAACTTCATATCACATAGGCATTATCCATATAGTTCTTGGCTCAATTGCCTCCATTAGGCATTGATCAGTGTCAACCATGAAGCAGACTGTATCTTTGTATTTGTCAACTATTTTTTGTGGTATTCTTTCTCTAGCTTGCATTATGCTTTGGAAATTCTTAAAGTAACCCCACAAGGTTGTGTTTTGGGCTTGAGCATCACCAAGTCCATACATGTAATCTCTTATCTGAACTGCAACGAGTTTATCATTTTGTCAAACCCAACCATTTGATCCAGGTAGCTCATTCATATAATAGATGAATAGACACAGTATTAGACTACCATATTTAAAGGAATTTTTCTTATCTTTTTTGATCTTCTACAAGTTCTCCAACAGTTGATTTAGAAGAAGCTCACATAGATCATAATCTGCATCTTCCCTCAACATCTGATATGCAACATAGATTGTTCTACCAGACACAGAATTCTCCCTACTCGAATGGTATATTTTGTAGCTAATTATCATTGAAGAAAACTTGACATCCGGATCTATGATGTCATCTATAATCATTTCTCTTTTATCAAATTTTGATCTGATGGCTTCAGTTACCATTTAGTTCTTTACAAATTTGAGTGTGGGTAACCCACCTGATGAATGCAATCTGGTCACTGCCCTGATGGCATCTTTATTTATCTTGAATGGCCTCATTAGCCACATAAAATTATCATGCATCCTACTTAAAACATGTCAGACCCAACCATCTTCTGTAAAACATGGAAAATGTATGCAATGTCTGAAGTGTTTCTACCGGAGGGCCTTAAATTTAGATTTGAGTTCAAAATTCTCATTTATTAGCTGTTTGTGATAAATATCCATCAATTTTGAGTCTCTACATTCTTTAATGTTTGCATGGATATAAACCCTAACATCTTCTACATGCAAGACTCTGTACGGAATGCTAGAAAATGCACCCAAGGGATCAACTTCTAGAGATTTGTAAGGGTGTTTCTTGAATTTAGGTCTCAGCCTATCAGAAATATTGACAACCATTGGAGTAGCCATTTTGCAAGAGATCTAGAGAGAGTTTTTAGAAGGGAAGTACATTTTCATACTTCAGGGTTTGAAGCAGAAACTGGAATGATTCTCTAGTTGAATTTGATCTTCAGTTGAATTTGAATGAATTGTAGGATCTTCTTTGCAGAGCTCTTCTTTTCTTGTTTGTGAGTGCAAGTGTGTAAATAATGAGTGAAAGAACCCTTTTATCCTTGTGTAAACCCTAATTTCCTTTTGTAATAAATGCACAAGTTTTTAAGTCATCGGGTTACCCTACTTCTCAAATGAGGTTTTCTTGGATTGTCTTGCAGATCTTCAAATCATTTGTTTATGAGGATTGACAACATATTTTCACCTTTTTCAAACATGCCATGAGTCCACAGATTGAAGTATTTCAATTTTGGATCATACCAAATCTATCTGTGAAATTTTGCTTTACCGATAGCTGTTGATACAGGATGTCCTCATAACTAGCTCAAATCTGCATGTGGATTTGTCAAATTTAGACTGGATGATCTTCAAGTGAGTCTCCTCAAACCTTTTAAACTGCAACCTCTTATTTTGACTCAAAGTGCCAAATTTAGGCACTAACTAATTGGTTGGGGGAAAGGGATCTTCTTTGTAGCTCCCCCTAAACCAGAGCTAGTCTTTTAGTTTCTGGAAGGAATATCAGCACTAGATTCCAGTGTGGATCCATCCCCAATATTCATTGTACTCCTCTTTACCCAAATCTTGCTCATTTATTTTTGAACTTCATCTGCATTTACTTTACCTTTGTCTTTATCTTGTTTCTAATCATGTTCCACCAGACCTTTTCTATCCTGATTTCTGCTTCTGCAGAATTTGGCAATATGACCGGATCTATTGTGATTGTAACACAACATTTCTTTTCTTATTTGAATGATATCCTCTTGATCTACACTCATTAGCCATATGTCCAATTCTATTGCATACAAAGCATTTACTATTGAAAGAATTGTTCATTTGCATATTTCTGCATTCATGAGATTTGTGACCATACCTTTTGCAACTGAAACATTGACTAGTGAAGGATGGATTGAATTGATTCATTCTGTTTCTACACTGGATTGCTGTGTGACCAAACTTGTTGCAAGCAATATCCATTGAAGGATGGATATCTTTGAGCATTTGGTTGCCTTACCAGATGTCTTCTAGGCCTATTTCTTTGATTTCCTAATCCAAAGTTCTGCTGACTGGATCCAAAGCTTTCACCTTTCTCATATCCCAAGCCACGCTTATCATCTACCCTCTTTTGGCTTTCAAGAAGAACTTCAAGTTGGGCTAAGCTTATCTTGAATTTTTCTTTGTATTCATTTGCAATTTGAAGATCTTGTTTAAGAGTGTCTATCTAATTCTCAAGTTGTTCTTCATTGTCTCTAGCTTCTTCAAGATCAGATTCAAGATGCCTGATTATTCTATCCATTTTGTGGCAATCCTCTATTTTCTCCTTGAGGGATTGTTTTATATTATCTTCAATCTTTCTTTTTTCTACAATTTCTTGGGTGAATCTCATAACCCCTGATTCCATTTCATGCCTTTCCATAATGACTTCTTTTGACAGCTACTCACATAGCTTATTTTTCTCATTTAGATCTTCATTAGTATCATTGACTTCACTCTGATTAGCTAATTTTTTAAGTAGTTCCTTTCTCTTTTTCACAGAGATACTAAGTTTTTCTTTTAGCTCATTTATGAATTCATCGACTTGTTTGAGTCTTTCTCCCAAATTATTGACTTTAGAGTGGGATTGTTCAAGATCATCTAGGGCAGACTGAAGTTGTTCCTTCATACCATATGCATCCATTGAGATCCCTAGATCTTCCTCAAGCTGTTAGGCTTTGTTCAGAGGAACCTTTCTCTGATACCAATTGTTGGAAACAATGTAGATAACTGAGAGGGGGGGTGAATTAGTTATCTTATAACTTTTTTGTTTTCTTTCTTTTTCTCAACTTATCATTTAATGTTATGCCAAAATAAGACAATCATAAGAGATAAAAAAGAAATTAACACATGACACAAGGATTTTTACATGGAAACCCTATTAAGGGAAAAACCACAGGGTGACTAACCCAAGATTATATTCTCTATTAAAAGAATAAAGAGTACAAATTTGGCACTTGCCAATTAGGGCCCACTGCTCATAAGAGGCCCACTGCCTACAGGAGACTTACAGTCTACAAATGCTTACAAATGATACCAAGGTGTCTGAACTAATGAACAACATCTATGCATGCAGGATTTCAATTCCAGTTAGGTATAGTATACTGATCTAGCACATTTCATTCTTCATTTGCTCAATATAACTTTTCTGTCACATTTCAGGCTTGAATTACTGTCTTCACACTTGTCTCTACTTTTCTTTGTACATAACCATACATATCATCACTATCACACACTTATAGGCTTGAATCCATTAGGTATATATATCCACATTAGGGATTTCACACAACTTCTTAGTTGACAACAAGAACAACTAAGATATTTGCAAGTTATTAATCTGTCAGCTGAATCCATGCTTGATTAGTGATGCATAACAAGAACATAGGCATAGAAGTCATAAATCATGTTAGCTAATAATGTATAATATCACAGATTGCTTGATGAAGACCTTTTACATATCTAGATTGAAGTTTGATACTCTACTGGTTAGTTCTTCCTCTGTCCGCTCTGCCTAATTGGAACCCAACACTCAGATGCTCATATCTTTTTCTTGCTTTATCACCAGAGGCTAAATCTTTGGAATATAGTAGTCATGATACCCCTCTTGACTTGTCCAAGTCTGCAACTTACTGAGTTACACCATCTAAGAGATCCTAACCTGATTGTCAGACCTTGTTACATACTCTGTTCTTGTTCACAGGGCCAAAATAATCTTCAATCTGACTTCCAATATAGGCATACTATGTACTGTAGATGTGTGGGATAGACTTTGTTGCCATTAATGACAATACTTATGAAGCCACATAGTGTCTCTTGCCAACAGAAAGGTCATGGAAGTAAGTCATTAATCCAAACATGTACAGTTCAAAATTATATTGCATATATTAAATAGAGGTCAATAGTTGACAAATGTTTTAGAATATAGGAATTTAATGCAATTTATTGGAGTGCCCAACTTTCCACTCTTCCATTGGTCTATCAATAGCGGTTGAGAATGGGCTCAATGTGTGGGTATGGTGGAGAAGTAGGATATAAATGAGAAATTGAATCATATGACTTTTTTGGCCTTGTCTTTGGATGAGGTGATGACCATTGACAATACTTCTTAGGTGTGTATGCACATTTATATTGTAGAAAATCATATTCGCTAGCCTCATCTACTTGTTCATAAAATGAAAGAAAATTCAACCTCTGTTAACCTTATGGAAATCATATAAAATAGTTTGATGGATACTAGAGGCTTGGCTAATTTGGTGATCACAAGGAAGTTGATCTACATTGGTGTAGACAGAACATCAGTCATGCAGGGTCACATAAATAGGCTTATTATTAATTTATAGACATCATGTTCACTATATATGATCGACATTCACTACATGGCCCACATAATGAATTTATCTTTGAAAATTGTGAGCTAGTTTAAATTTGTTTTGAAAGTGAAGAGCTTCTGCATGAGGTGTATACATATTTTTGTAGAAGTCTAAAAAGATTTTTAGAGTATCAGAGATTTACTAAAGGACTTACTCCCAACAATAAGCTACTTAAGGATGTGGATACCAAGTGGATATCTTTACACGAACTGGAAAATCGATTGTTCCAAGAGTACTAGTCATTCATGGGCTTGTTCTACAAAAATTGTATAGATCAAGCAAATATGGTGGCACTATTCACTAATGCCAAGACACTATTGACTCTATCTAGGATTCTTCCCTCGTTGGAAGAAATGATTGTTCTATTAAATAAGGTTCAAGATAGAACAATGTGCATTGCAGAATACTCAAAGTTGTGGAAATTGATATCTCTTACTCTAGACAATCTATATATCAATGAAATTGAAGCATTTACGAGTCCAAATTTTGTAACTTGGCAAGTAATGACCAACATTGAACACCTAGATAACGTCCTAGAGTACAATGATGTAGGTGATTTATGTGAAATCGTGTGTGGATATATGATAGAATTACACTACTTTACTAAAGTTTGATGGAGCTCTCAAGTCAGACAAAAAAGTATTACAAGGGAGGATTTTAAAGATCTTGTGTCTTGTACAAAGGATACATTGTAGGAAATTGTGAGAAGTTTTTCTTTTGAGATCAAAGAGTGCTTTCCTCAGGATAAACTTCTAGAAGCAATGGCTATAGATTATCCTTGTAATGTAGAAAAAGCGAGATGATGGATTGGTTTGATGTATAGTCTAAGTCCTCCTTTCACTACATACATTTAAGGGTAAGTGCAAGAAGATGGGGAGCCAAAAGGGGGTCTTAAGTGGCCACTTTTTTTTTCTGAAATTAGGAAATACTGGCCTTGGATGAGAAATTGAGCATAGTTACACTCAAAATTTGGAGATGCAACCAAAACAATGTTTGTAGTGCTCAGAATCTACTTTCTAAACTACTATTTTTTTTTGAAAATGGCATAGATTAAGGGGTTCAAAAGAGGGAGCCATAGAAATTGGTGTTGTTTCTGTCAAAAAAACATAACATAGCATGTTTTGTGGCTCCCTCAAAAGGTCAACTTTTTTTTGGTATTTTAAAAATCACTTTGGTGAGAAATTAGCTAATAGCACGTAGTTTACGCCTAATTTTTCTGATAATTTTTTGATGAATATTTTATTTTTTAGTAATTTTCAAAGTGGACACATCCTAAAAAACAAAATTTTGGCCGTGCTACCCCTATAAATTTTGAAAACTAATTAAAAATCATTTTTTTCTTTTTTTAATATTTGTAGAATGGAGTCTAGTTTCTAAATATGTAATTTTTTTGAAATTTCAATGAATATTTAATTTACAATGAAAAAAGACCAAACAGTGGTTTTTGCCCAAAAATGGACACACAAACAAAAGAAATTAAAGATGAAAGGCTTAACATTGTTAAAATGTGAAAAAAATCACATCGTCAAATAGCTAAGAGAAAGCCTAACATTACCCAAGTGTTTGATTTGTTTGACGTTGAAACACGTGCAAATCTAAGGGTTAGCACGAATGAAATTATGTGAAATCTTGAAGAATCTGGAAAAACACGTTTGTGACTATTCAAAAGGCACTCCAAGCCTTTGGGTTGGAAATCCAAATCAAATCCCAAGCCCAAGGCTTGGGATTCCCAAAGCAAGACACAACACGAGCACGTTATAGCGCGCTTGCGTTATGGTTTTCTTTGCATTTTTCCTTTTCCACAAGTTTGTTGTTTGTCATGTTTGACATAACACGAGCGCGTTGTAACGCGCTCGTGTTATGTTCTCCTCAAATTTTTTTATGTTCAAGGCCATTAATCATGTATGTATGTATGTATGCCTATATGTATGTATGTATGTATCTATGTATGCCAATATGTATGTATGTATGTATCTATGTATGCCTATATGTATGTATGTATAGTGTCAAGGGCAGAGGAGGGTAGAGATGGGAGTGAGCCAGATAGGGGAGGAGAGGGGTGGATAAGGATTGAGTGATTAAGGTTTAAGGTTGAGGGTTGAGTGTTTAGGGAAAGGATTTAGAGTTTAGGGATAAGGGATTAGAGTTTAGGACCTTGAGGGATTAGGGTTTAGGGTAGAGTGTTGAGGGTAGAGGGATTAGGGATTAGGGTGTAGGGTTGAGGCTTTAGGGATAGCATTTAGGGTTAAGAGTCGAGGGATTAGGTTTAAGGTAGAGTGTCGAGTGTAGAGGGATTAGAGATAGGGTTTAGGGTTGAAGGTTTAATGATATTGGGTTGAGGCTTTAGGGATGAGGGTTAAGGGATTAGGATTTAAGATATAGTGTCAAGTGTCGAGCATGTAGGGATAGGTTTTAGGGTTCAAGTTTTAAGGGTTAAGGGTCGAGGGATCAAAGTTAAGGGTTGAGGGATTAGGGTTTGACGTTGAGGGTTGAGTACATTGAGGTTCGAGGGTTAAGGGTTTCGGGATAGGGTTGAGGGTCAAGGAATTAGGGTTAAGGGATAGGGTTGGAGGGTTTAGGGATAATGGATTAGGTTTTAAGGTATAGTATCGATCCCGTTGAGGGTCTAGGAATAGGGATAGCATTTAGGGTTTAGGGATGAGGGATTAGAGTTGAGGGATGACGGATGACGGATTAGGGTTGAGGGATTAGGGTTTAGGGATAAGGTTTAGGGTTAATGTTGAGGGATTAGGGTTTAAGCTTTAGTGTTGAGGGTTTATGGATAGGGTTTAGGGTTGAGGGATTAGAGTGAAGGGTAGAGGGATTAGGATTTAACGTTGAGGGTTGAGGGTGTAGGGTTTAGGGTTTAGGGATAGGGTTGAGGGTCAAGGGATCAGAGTTAAGGGTTTAATGTTGAGAGTTGAGGGTTGAGGGTTGAGGTTGAGGGATAGGGTTAATGGTCAAGGGATTAGGGTTAAATAAAAGTGTTGAGGGTAGAGGGATTAGGGTTTAAGGTATAGTATCAAGTATGTTGAGGGTTTAGGAATAGGGATAGCATTTAGGGTTTAGGGATGAGGGATTAGAGTTGAGGGATGACGGATTAGGGTTGAGGGTTGAGGGATTAGGGTTTAGGGATAAGGTTTAGGGTTGAGGGATTAGGGTATAAGGTATAGTGTTGAGGGTGTAGGGATAGGGTTTAGGGTTGAGGGATTAGAGTGAAGGATTGAGGGATTAGGATTTGATGTTGAGGGTTGAGGGTTTAAGGTTTAGGGTTTAGGGATAGGGTTGAGGGTTGAGGGATCAGAGTTAAGGGTTTAATGTTGAGAGTTGATGGTTGAGGGTTAGGCTTGAGGGTTGAGGTTGAGGGATAGGGTTAATGGTCAAGGGATTAGGGTTAAATAAGAGTGTCAAGGATAAGGGATTAGGGTTTAAGGTCTGTTGAGGGTTTAGGAATAGGGATAGCATTTAGGGTTTAGGGATGAGGGATTAGAGTTGAGGGGTGATGGATTAGGGTTGAGGGTTGAGGGATTAGGGTTTAGGAATAAGGTTTAGGGTTGAGGGTTGAGGGATTAGGGTTTAAGGTATAGTGTTGAGGGCTGAGGGTTTAGGGATAGGGTTTAGGGTTGACAGATTAGCATCTAATGTCGAGGTTAGGGTTAGAGTGTCGAGGGTAGAGGGATTAGGGATAGGGTTTAGGGTTAAAGGTTTAAGGATTGAGGGTTGAGGCTTTAGGGATGAGGGTTTAAGGCTTAAGATATACTTTCAAGTGTTGAGGGTGTAGGGATAGGGTTTAAGTTTGAAGGGTTAAGGGTTGAAGGATAGGGATTAGGGTTTAAGTTATAGTGTTGAGGGTTGATGGTTTAGGGATAGGGTTTAGGTTTGAGGGATTAGGGTTTAGGGTTGATGAATTAGGGTTTAATGTTGAGAGTTGAGGCTTGAGGCTTGAGGCTTGAGGCTTGAGGCTTGAGGCTTGAGGTTGAGGGATAGGGTTAATGGTCAAGGGATTAGGGTTAAATAAGAGTGTCGAGAATAAGGGATTAGGGTTTAAGGTATAGTATCGAGTCTGTTGAGGGTTTAGGAATAGGGATAGCATTTAGGGTTTAGGGATGAGGGATTAGAGTTGAGGGATGATGTATTAGGATTGAGGGTTGAGGGACTAGGGTTTAGGGTTGAGGGATTAGAGTGAAGGGTTGAGGGATTAGGATTTGATGTTGAGGGTTGAGGGTTTAGGGATGAGGGATTAGAGTTGAGGGATGATGGTTTAGGGTTGAGGGTTGAGGGATTAGGTTTTAGGGATAAGGTTTAAGGTTGAGTGATTAGGGTATAAGGTATAGTGTTTAGGGTTTAGGGATAGGGTTTAGGGTTGAGGGATTAGATTGAAGGGTTGAGGGATTAGGATTTGACGTTGAGGGTTTAGGGTTTAGGGTTTAGGGTTTAGGGATAGGGTTGAGGGTCGAGGGATTAGAATTAAGGGTTTAATATTGAGAGTTGAGGCTTGAGGCTTGAGGCTTGAGGCTTGAGGTTGAGGGATAGGGTTAATGGTCAAGGGATTAGGGTTAAATAAGAGTGTCGAGGATAAGGGATTAGGGTTTAAGGTATAGTATCGAGTATGTTGAGGGTTTAGGGATAGGGATAGCATTTAGGGTTTAGGGATGAGGGATTAGAGTTGAGGGATAACAGATTAGGGTTGAGGGTTGAGGGATTAGGGTTTAGGGATAAGGTTTAGGGTTGAGGGATTAGGGTATAAGGTATAGTGTTGAGGGTTTAGGCATAGGGTTTAGGGTTGAGGGATTAGAGTGAAGGGTTGAAGGATTAGGATTTGATGTTGAGGGTTGAGGGTTTAGGGTTTAGGGTTTAGGGATAGGGTTGAGGGTCAAGGGATCAAAGTTCAGGGTTTAATGTTGAGAGTTGAGGCTTGAGGGTTGAGTCTTGAGGGTTAAGGTTGAGGGATAGGGTTAATGGTCAAGGGATTAGGTTAAATAAGAGTGTCAAGGATAAGGGATTAGGGTTTAAGGTATAGTATCAAGTCTGTTGAGGGTTTAGGAATAGGGATAGCATTTAGGGTTTAGGGATGAGGGATTAGAGTTGAGGGATGACGGATTAGGGTTGAGGGTTGAGGGATTAGGGTTTAGGGTTGAGGGATTAAAGTGAAGGGTTAAGGGATTAGGATTTGACGTTGAGGGTTGAGGGTTTAGGGTTTAGGGATGAGGGATTAGAGTTGAGGGATGATGGATTAGGGTTGAGGGATTAGGGTTTAGGGATAAGATTTAGGGTTGAGGGATTAGGGTATAAGGTATAGTGTTGAGGGTTTACGGATAGGGTTTAGGGTTGAGGGATTAGAGTGAAGGGTTAAGGGATTAGGATTTGACATTGAGGGTTGAGGGTTTAGGGATAGGGTTGAGGGTCGAGGGATCAGAGTTAAGGGTTTAATGTTGAGAGTTGAGGGTTGAGGCTTGAGGCTTGAGGGTTGAGGTTGAGGGATAGGGTTAATGGTCAAGGGATTAGGGTTAAATAAGAGTGTCAAGGATAAGGGATTAGGGTTTAAGGTATAGTATCGAGTACGTTGAGGTTTTAGGAATAGGGATAGCATTTAGGGTTTAGGGATGAGGGATTAGAGTTGAGGGATGACAGATTAGGGTTGAGGGTTTAGGGATAAGGTTTAGGGTTGAGGGATTAGGGTATAAGGTATAGTGTTGAGGGTTTAGGGATAGGGTTTACAATTGAGGGATTAGAGTGAAGGGTTGAGGGATTAGGATTTGACGTTGAGGGTTGAAGGTTTAGGGTTTAGGGATAGGGTTGAGGGTCAAGGGATTAGAGTTAAGGGTTTAATGTTGAGAGTTGATGGTTGAGGGTTGAGGCTTGAGGGTTGAGGTTGAGGGATAGGGTTAATGGTCAAGGGATTATGGTTAAATAAGAGTGTCAAGGATAAGGCATTAGGGTTTAAGGTATAGTATCAAGTCTGTTGAGGGTTTAGGAATAGGGCTAGCATTTAGGGTTTAGGGATGAGGGATTAGAGTTAAGGGATGACGGATTAGGGTTGAGGGTTGAGGGATTAGGGATTAGGGTTAAGGGATTAGAGTGAAGGGTTGAGGGATTAGGATTTGACATTGAGGGTTGAGGGTTTAGAGTTTAGGGATGAGGGATTAGAGTTGAGGGATTATAGATTAGGGTTGAGGCTTGAGGGATTAGAGTTTAGGGATAAGGTTTAGGGTTGAGGGCTGAGGGATTAGGGTTTAAGGTTTAGTGTCGACGGTTGAGGGTTTAGGGATAAGGTTTAGGGTTGACAGATTAGGGTTTAGGGTTGATGGATTAGTATTTAATGTGAAGGTTAGGGTTAGAGTGTCGAGGGTAGAGGGATTAGGGATAGGGTTTAGGGTTGAAGGTTTAAGGATTGAGGGTTGAGGCTTTAGGGATGAGGATTTAAGGCTTAAGATATAGTGTTAAGTGTTGAGGGTGTAGGGATAGGGTTTAAGTTTTAAGGGTTAACCCCTGCTATTTGTGCTTGGATAAGGATTTTTCACAAACTAGAACTTTTGCTTCCAAAGAAGATCTATCTTTCTTCCTTGATGGGCATTTTCTATCAAGAACTTGATTATGAGGGCTTGCCCATTCATTGTTATGCCTATCATATGGTGGAGCATCTGGCAATCTCTTGCAGGAAACAGGAAAAGTTCTCCCTCAAAAACCTTGTGGTCATTCAAGTCTGAAGGGGAAGGTTTGGAAAGAGATGTGATCAATGCAAAGGATGTGATCAATCTATAGGACAAAATGTGAGCGCATTTTGTCTTGCTATTGAAATGGTAAAAAAGTGTTGACCCCCATGATCCAGGCCCACATGCTCTATTTTCTTACTAATTCTGCATGTGCTCTGACAAAAAAGAAGTGTTTTCATGCTGTTGGGAAGTTCACATGCACATTTGACACATTGTACCACCTTTGCATGATCTTTCCACCACCTTTTCTGCTTTGCCAACTTGAGAAGGAGGAAATAACATAGTTTTCACACCAAGTTTGATATATATCTATGCAAGAAGATAAAAAAAACTACATAATTGGGTACTCTCTCCATTCAAATCTTTGTTTTTTAGGTGTGTCAAGTCCTTACATGCATGTTCTTTACATTTTCCTTATTTCAGATTGAATTACTTTATCATGTTTTATCATACATGTTTAAATAGACACATTCCCAATCAAGAAAGCAGCCTACAATCTCACATGATGCCATGTATATTTTCTACACTTGGGCTCTATAATAATTATGTGTAATAAATAGACCCTAACATACCATGATGTCAAACTATACAAGAATAAATCCTTACAACATAATAAAAATACAATCCCACTATTATCTTGTATTCATTTCTTAGGAACTAATATCGGTCTCTTTATCATGCTACAGACAAATGCTCTGTCATGCCAAGGAAATGATCAAGAATTAAACCAACACAGGAAGAGATAGAAGCTAAGAATGCAAATAAAGTAGTGGCTATGAGGGAACTTCATGATAAGAGGAAATTGGACACGATAAATGAAGACATACCAATTGAAGAGGAACCACAACAATCACAAAGAGATATGGTATTGGCGGCACAAAGAGAACGAATGAAAAAACTTCATGGTACGAGAGATTTGAATACCATAGTTGGAGACATGTCCTCTACTACAAGTCAACATGTAGGGACACCATCTACCACATCTCAAGTTGAGAGTACTTCATCACTCACATGTGATGAAGGAGGTACGCCATCATTCCCACCTCAACCTCAAGGTATGTCATCTATTCCATCTTCGATCGAAGGTATGCCATCTAACACATCTCATTTAAATATTGGTGAAATTCCTAATGTTGAGATGAATTTACCTAACTTAACACCACCTAGAATTTTGCATAGAAAGCCAAAGTATTTGATTGATATTGATGAGAATATTTTGCAGCCAATGGAAGGTAAGATTTCAAAACGCACTTGTAGAAGATATGCTAATAAGATTTGGAGATTGTTCTTTGAAAATTTAAATGAGACTGCAAGATGTCAACTATTCGTTGAAATGATGTGAAGTATAAAGTATAGGTCTATCATGAAGATTCTTGGGTTGAGAACATTAGAGGCTTCAAGTCAAAAATCTATTGTCAAGAATCTAATGAGGGCGTATGAGAGTGTGGGTAACACCTCACGCACAAAAGATAGTAATGCAACACGGCATGTGATTACATCGACTATAGTAAGTAGTCAAATGAGGAAAGCTCGTCTCATTAGAAAGACAAGTCAACAATTGAGAATTAATAGGAAAACTTTATCAAGATCCGTTGGAAGACGCCAAAGAATTGAGGACACTAATGCCAATGAATTATGGGCATTCTTGGGGAGACTACCACAAAAAGATAAACCAATTGTTGAAGCATTAAGATCACTAATTGAAGACTTTTGGAAGAATTACACAAGGGTATCTCCGAATCAAAGGGATGTGGTAAGAAGGAGAATCGGTAGTCAGAACCGCGAGCCACATCAAAAGCATTTTTTGGATGAGACTCAAATGCAGTTTTATGGTAAATTTCTAGAGAAGTATCCTCAAATTAAAATTTCTCAAAGATATTTTGAAATGCTAAAACCTTTCTATGTTAAGATAAATCACACATGCACTACTTATTGTTGTAGATTATATATTGAATTTTCTAACCATTTTGATGCTTATAGGTCTATATGTTTAGACATGCATACTAATAATGATTTGCAGGGTTGTACCATATGTGCCCCACCAACATCTTCAAGAGACTTCATATCAATAATTTTATGTGAAAGAGTGGAAGGTCAAATATTCTACAAGAAATTATGCTTGGATGGCACATGTCATCGTTGCGGTGGCTTGCAAAATTTGCCAATATGTGAACATATGGAAAGAACACATGCAGTTGGAAATGAACTAGTAGAGTTTGGCAAGTATAAAACAGTGGCATACAATACAAAAGATGGTAAAGAAGCAAAGAGGTGTGAATTGGTTATTGAAAAGATTCCAATGTATCAGTTTATGCCTATATTTTGTGACAACATAGTGTATGAGTATGCAAGACATGCCCATAGAGCTTGATGGTTGGACTTGTAATTCAAGTTATGCAAGGACACATTTCTGGTTGGTAGCATTATTTCAGTCATCGACTTTACAGAGAACTACAGTCTACAACCACAGCATGAGGTGCAATCACAATATTACAACTCCACATAGGTTTCTATATTTGTGCACATCGCATTCATTCATGCGAATGATAGTACGGAGGATGATAGAAAGATCATAAGGGAGTATAATTTTTATATTAGTGATGATCACACGCATTCTATAGAGTTTGTACAAGGTTTCTTTCAGGTGTTCTACAATGATTTGGCTAGAAGGGGCATATCGTTCAGTCAGCATATCATATGGTCAAATAACTGTGTGTCACAATTCAAGAACTCACAAATTTTCTATTGGATAAGTAGGAGGTATAATTTTACAGGTATTCAGCATATGTGGAACTTTTGTGAGGCTGGGCATGGAAAGGGGGCGCATGATGGTGCAGGAGCTATATCAAAAGAGCCATAGCACGATAAGAGTTAAAGTATAAAGATAATGCAAAGTTGATAGATGCAAAATCAATTGTCGAGTGGTGTAATGCTTCCATGGGTCCAGGTAATGAAGGTAAGTCTTCAGTTCATAGATTTTTTTGGTTGATAGATGATACTAACATTGCACCATATGAGGACTGTTGTACACTAACAGGATTAGAAGCTCAATTGCAAGTTCATGGAGTATCCATACACGAAAGATGTCATGCTTTTGTTCTTCCTATACAATTTAAGTTTGGGATGAGTGCGAGTCAAAGGAGTGGGTTGACGAATGGCAGTTAAGTTATCTTAGCCCACTTGACACATATCGACCCCCAACGGCACTAGAACTAACACAAATGGAATCATTAGTTGACTTTGACCACATATCAGATTTAGTTCAACCAGGTAATATAGGGCACGTATATGCATCTAATTTCATCTAGTTCAACCAGGTAATGTCATCTTACTTTGTAGTGTTTTTGTAATGTTTGACTAATTTCATCTAATTTGCTACACATATCAATGTAGGGCACGTATATGCAGTTATTGCAGATGAAGATAATGAAGAGGGAACAGATTATTACTTATGTCATTGTGTTGAGGCCAAAAATAAATTGGAGGCCCCTGTTACAGATGGAGAAAACGTAGAATACCCTACAGGCTCAGTAGTTATTACTGGAACATGGCTTAGAAGGTACCCACATATGAGTGTTAATATTTAGCTATTTCAGGACTTTGACACGCATCGGAAGATTCTTCATTACTCAAACCTTGTCGTGGCATCCAATGTTCATTTGATAAAGTATGGGGGTAGACCTTTGAACAAAATCTTGTGGAAGGTGCGTGAGTCTGACCATGAAACAATACTTGACACAATAAAGAGTAGAGCAGACCTGGATGGTTCATTGGATTAATTTGTAAGTATTCACATTGATTTTGTAAAGTCATGTTACATTAAGTTGTAAGTATGCACATTAATTTCTAAGGTTTTTCTTTTTTTATTTTCTCCTGTATTTTTACACATATACACATTTTTACATCGTCATGTTATGCATTTTTGGTGTCCTGCTCCTGATGCGACCAAACTCATAACTCACCCTACTTCCTCTAGACACCATTTGATGATCTTTCCAACACTCTGGATCCAGGGTGCCCAATCATGATGATGACTTATATACCATTCTCCCAAGGCACTCATAATGAATGAAAAGAAGACCAAGGGCGCCCAAGCTTAATAGACTTATTTCTTTCAATTTTGATGATCCAAACTCTTGCAAAACAACATCCACTTTCATGCCTTTAGATCTTCCTTCACATACAGGGTGCCAAATCAAGTTGAAAAATCTACATAAGGGTGCCAAAATGGATGAAAGGAGACATGAAATGCGCCTTAGGACTCCATGCTAAGGTTTGAGCCATTAAAGTCTCTTGATATTAGGCACTCATGATGATGAAACTTAGAGTTTTTTCCTTTCTTAGGCACTCATCTAAGATGTTTGAATGATAAGGAGTACCTAGACCTCTATAATATACATTGGGTGCTAAAATCAAGGTGATTTTAAGTCACTTGGAGTCATTTGGGGCTAGTTTGAGTAATTGAGTCATGTCGCAAAAAAGTGTCAATGTTGTCAAGTTGCACAAAGCAACTTTTGCATTTTTGATGTCCTGCTCCTGATGCGACCAAACTGACTATTCCAACACATCTGTATGGGTACATTTACACTAGGCATGGTCCTATTTTTCACCCAAACATGTCAAAACATTCCAAGCTACATTGTACCGATGATATCCCTGAAGAGTCCAAAGTGCAAAAAGGTAGCAATCTTTGACGAGATGTTACTCAAAAAATGTGTCACTTAGAAACATTCTGTCTAAGGTAACGCGATCACGTAGAGTGCCTCTACAATAACCTCTCTCATTTTTTTATATCTCTGAGACATTTACCTGTGGTGAAAGGTTTTTTGCTACCCCAAAAATCGTCAAGAGGCAGTGTAAAGTTGCAAAGGGGTGTAACTTTTGTCTTGCTCCTGATGCAACCAAACTGACTATTCCAACGCATCTAGATGGGTACATTTATGCTAGGCATGGTCTTGTTTTTCACCCAAACATGTCGAAACAGTCCGAGCTACATTGTACCGACGATATCCCTGAAGAGTCCAAAGTGCAAAAAGGCAGCAATCTTTGACGAGATGTTATTAAAAAATTGTGTCACTTAGAAACATTTTGTCTGAGGAAACATGATTATGTAGAGTGCCTCTACAATAACCTCTCTCATTTTTTTATATCTCTGAGACATTTGCCCATGGTGAAAGGTTTTCTGCTGCCCCAAAAATCATCAGAAGGAGGCATTGTAAAGTTACAAAGGGGTGTAACTTTCATCCTACTCCTGATGCAACCAAACTGACTATTCCAATGCATCCGGATGGGTACATTTATGTTAGGTATGGTCCTATTTTTCACCCAAACATGTCGAAACATTCCGAGCTACATTGTACCTATGATATCCCTGAAGAGTCCAAAGTGCAAAAAGGCAGCAATCTTTGACGAGATGTTACTCAAAAACCATCTCACTTAGAAACATTCTGTCTAAGGCAACATGATCATGTAGAGTACCTCTACAATAACCTCTCTCAATTTTTTATATCTCTGAGACATTTGCCTGTGGTGAAAGGTTTTCTGTTGCCCCAAAAATCGTCAGAAGGAGGCAATGTAAAGTTGCAAAGGGGTGTAACTTTCATCCTGCTCTTGATGTGACCAAACTGACTATTCCACTACATCCGTATGGGTACATTTATGCTAGGCATGGTCCTATTTTTCACCCAAACATGTCGAAACAGTCCAAGCTACATTGTACCGACGATATCCCTGAAGAGTCCAAATAGCAAAAAGGTAGCAATCTTTGACGAGATGTTACTTGAAAACCATGTCACTTAGAAACATTTCCTTTAAGGCAACATGATCACATAGAGTGCCTCTACAATAACCTCTCTCATTTTTTATATCTCTGAGACATTTGCCCGTGGTGAAAGGTTTTCTGCTGCCCCAAAAATCATCAGAAGGAGGCAGTGTAAAGTTGCAAAGGGGTGTAACTTTCATCCTTCTCTTGAGGCAACCAAACTGACTATTCCAACACATCTAGATGGGTACATTTACACTAGGCATGGTCCTCTTTTTCACCCAAACATGTCAAAACATTCCGAGCTACATTGTACCGATAATATCCCTAAAGAGTCCAAAGTGCAAAAAGGTAGCAATCCTTGATGAGATGTTACTCAAAAACTGTTTCACTTAGAAATATTCTGTCTAAGGTAACGCGATCACGTAGGGTACCTCTACAATAACCTCTCTCAATTTTTTATATCTCTAAGACATTTGCCCGTGGTGAAAGGTTTTCTGCTGCCCCAAAAATCATCATAAGGAGGCAGTGTAAAGTTCCAAAGGGGTGTAACTTTCATCATGCTCCTGATGTGACCAAACTGATTATTCCAATGCATCTGAATGGGTACATTTATGCTATGCATGGTCCTATTTTCACCCAAACATGTCGAAACAGTCTGAGCTACATTGTACCAACAATATCCCTGAAGAGTCCAAAGTGCAAAAAGGCAGCAATCTTTGATGAGATGTTACTCAAAAACTGTGTCACTTAGAAACATTCCGTCTAAGGCAACACGATCATGTAGAGTTGCTCTACAATAACCTCTCTCAGTTTTTTATATCTCTGAGACATTTGCTCGTGGTGAAAGGTTTTCTGCTGCCCCAAAATCCATCAGAAGGAGGCAGTGTAAAGTTGCAACTTCTTCTATTGCTCATTCCTGGAGGCTAATTTAGAATGATGAGCGAATGAATTGGTTTTTGACTAACTCAATCTCATTATTTTGTAGGAGCAAAGTTAGAAACTCAAAATTTGGCTAAGTCTGGAAAGTAAAAAGTTGACTCTTGGAGTCTAGGTGCCAATTTCACATCATATTGTCCAAATGAGCACCCAAGGATGTGGAGTCTTCAATCAAGGCACTCTGGTAGGAAAAGTTGTTTGGCCTTCAAGATAAGGTTGCCTTAGTGAATTAAGTCAGGATGAAAGCCTACTCACTCTAGGCACCAATCTCAAGTTGCACAATCATGGTTCCGGGACCTTGAAATGGTGCCCAAGCATGTAGGAGGAATTTTCAAGGAGCCAGAATGTTTTTGAAACTCTAAGGAAATAGTCCAAAGACTCTATGGCACCATTTTGATACCATTGAGTCAACTTTCGAACTCAAACATATTGAAACAAGGTCTAGGAAGCTAGGTGCCATCTCTTGCCAGTTCAACCTCTCAGATGCGCCAACATTGGAAAGACTCTTAATGAGTGCCTAAGTTTGAATTGATCTTGTGATTGAAAGTTTGGTGATAGATTGGTGCAAGATGATCTTTAGTTGAAGCAATCTAAGTTCCAGGAAGGGTTCAGAAGTTATCAACCTCTTCACTAAGTTAGGCGCACTTTACAAGCTTTGTTACCCAAGAGTTGCACCTCATTAAGACAAGGCGCATCTTAACCTCCAGGACTTTTCATTAAGACTCTAAGCAAGAAGGCACATTTCCATGGAGTAGCATACTCTAGATAGCACCTAATGCCATCAAGGTGCAATTCCACCCTCACTTTGGTGGCCTATCATCAAGAAGGGGCATTGGGCATTCCTTGAACAGTTCTGAGTGTTTGAAGTTTCTGAAATCACCAAGGAATGTTGGATGCCATGTGTATCCTCAACAAGCTTGAGTTTACGCCTAGACAAGTTCGCGCTTATTCATGTTTTAACTTCCCTCTTGAAGTGCCTAACTTGGGAAAAAGTTATCTTGTTGTTAGTCAAGTGTTTGATGTGTTTTGGAGACTCCAAAAGACTTCTTCTTGCTAAGCGCTCTTCTTGGCAACTACAACCTTCAACTGGCACCTAGATTTTGAAGAAAAACACTTGCAAGTGTGGGCACACTTTCCTTGTGATGGAACATCAAACTGGCACCTAGAAATCATAATGCATGAAGTGAGCGCCTAGGATCCTATTGGTCCAATAGGTGGTTTTGGGATCCGTGTCAAGTCATCAGAGATAGATATTTTGGCTTATTTGATGATGGTCTCAAGTCTCTCTACCATGGCGCATTTTGATGATTTTCTTATTTAAACTCTTATGAAGACTATCTCATCCCTAAGCACTCATCCTCATGATTTTCATGCACTTAGACTTCAAGGTGCCAAAACTAGTAGGAAAATATTTGGGGGGAAACCACGCTGATAAAAGTTGCATAAATTTAACCTCCAAGTCTGATTAGGCTCCATATAACAACAATATTTATATCATGTCCCTTTGCTTTATGAAACAAGTAGTATGTGTCAAGTCATAGGGATAACACTATGGTCCTTAGAAATTTCTCTGTGACTTTTGTTAAGATTATCTACTATTATGTGGATGCTTGATAGTATTAAAATTATTGGGCATTAAGTTGAGGTGACCATTCTTGTTACGATCATCAATTTTTACAATGGGTATGTCAGTTATCCCATATATCATTACATTATGATTTTTTTTCAATATCCTGATGGTGGAAGGATTGTTTTCACTATTATCTCTAGCTAGGGAAGTCATCAACAATCCAACTCTTGACGTCAATACAAGGTTCTTTTGAAGGCAAAGGGCACCTAGGCTTATGGGGCTCAATTTAATGTATTTATTGAAAGCTCAAGGTGAATTGATGCTTATTGAAAATGTCACTTAGTCCTTCATTTACATTCTAGGTGCCATTTCCTATTGACTTATATGCTCCTCCTTATGCTAGGGTGCCATAATGAAGTGGTTTAGACAATAGGTGCACTTCACTTACTAGTGGCTTGTTCTCCTTCCACCTTAGGTGCACTTTTATGGTGGAATAGGTGTCAATGGGTGCCTTGTCTTAAATGAATGCTCTCTCTAAGTTGGGTGCCCTTTTGAGGCTTTATGAGTTGCAAATTGCACCTTAACCCTTCATGCTTGTTGATCAATGTTTGAATGTTTAAGAAAGTCTCCTTTAGGTGCTCATCTTAATGACTTTTTCTTAAGACGCAATCATCCTAATGACTTGGATATTCATCCTAGTGTTTCAAGATATCAAGCTACCCAGACTTAGTCATTTTCAGGATCTCAAACATAAAGAATAACATGATGATTCATTTTTTTGTATTGCATATAGTTGACATTCTATGCTACTCATAAAGAATATTAATATTTTCTGTTCAACATGATGATTCATTTTTCTTTTAAATACAACTTTTATCTTTTAGTTCCAAAATGAGGTTTAGGTGATACTTGAATAACAATAGCTAGCTTATTGGATCAACAACATCCTATGTAATATAATTAGACTTTAAATATTTGAAGCAGCCATCTACAAATATCTATTCAAATGTGGATTTATAATGCAAGTATGGATGCCATCAATAAAAAAGATTTGTATTAACCAAATATCCATATAGGCATACATCAATATCTGTCGATATAAGTATAACATATATACAAAATAGCTATATAGGCTTACAAGAATGCCATATAGGCATACAATGTCAACTATGTACAATACAAAATATGTGTCCACAAATGCCATATAGGCATACAACAAAGGAACACAATAAAAAGTCATTCCCCTCTAGTTGGTGAAGAGAATAAATCACGGGCAGCCTTTGATCTTCTAGGGGATGGAGATGCACATGTAGGTGGTCTACTATGAACCCGAGGGCTACTCCTCCTATTTAGTTCTTCCTGCATCTTTAGCTATTACAATAAAAAGTATAGACATTAATATATAAAAATTACATGTTATAAAAAATAAAACATTTAACAAAATAATCACTTACTACTAACATATAATCTGTCTCCTCGATTGCCTCAGTAGCAGGAATAGGCCCTGGTGATGTCAAATCCTATAGAAACCATCCAGATAGAAATTAAACTTCAAATCAATAATCTTTTGATTTTTCAAAAATAGACAACTATAACAATGAATGTAAATAAAAATTTACTAATCTACCTCATACCCCTGTCAATGCCATGGAGCTATGAATTGCAGAGGCCACACCATGCTCCATTGCCCTCTGAACATGGGGAGGTGTCTCCGCAGCCTGCATCATCTACAAATAAAACAACATTATTCAATTACAAAAACTATAATAGTGATGCAAATCATGGCTCCTAACATACACACACGTTCATCTAAACATGGAAGTACACACAATAAAGCACACAAGTCACATACAAAAATCTAGTAAGTATAATTCATTCATTAAACTATTTATTTTATTACCTCCGTAAAACTTTGAAGGCCACCACCGCTGGTAGGTGTTGCCCTGAAATCTACAATATTACCCTATTCAACATCCAAAATTAGATATTAGAATACCATTCATATAATGATGCTATTCACATGTAATATTTATAATTGTTTACTAGTTACATACCCCGCCAGTAGATGATCTAGTGTAAAATGCAGGTAGCGAACCACTGAAAACTGCATCGACGCTATGACCCTGAAATTTTATTAAAATCATCAATTTAAATTAGTTAATCTTGCATTTTAAAAATAAAATTTAATAAATTAAATTCAATAAACTTGCTAATATTTACCTAAGTATCAAGGCTGAAAGTCTCACTCAGGAGGGTATCTGTCATCACTATATGCTTAGCTGCAGATGTAGCCTGTGCACCTGCGTCCTGACTATCCATGGGGTCATAACCACAGGCTAACCCACAAGTCTGACAAGTATGGGGTGGGACCCTACTCCTCGCACTGTCTCCCAACCCACTCTGTGCTGCAGGACTAGCATGCACTATGATGCTCTAGGTCAAGGCACTAATGGACTGAAGTGTATCAACCTCAACACTCTCCTTCACAATGGAAGGGATAGAAACATGCTCGTGGGCTGGTCTGCTGATTACTCATCTTACTGGCTGTTGTGGGTCAACACATGCCCCTGGTCTATCTTGTGCTAACCCCCCACCTCTACCCTGGAAGTCCTACATATCAAAATAGTTTGGCACTTTATTGAGGACAAACTCGTAGTAGAGTTTCCTCAAAAAGTATTGCAGGACTTCATTATTATTGCATGGAGGATGGTCAAAAACCATCCACCACCTCTACCCAAAATTGTCCCTTATCGCTTGGTTGTTACACCAATGGATAGGGAACCTCTTGCATTTAATGGGTGGAGGTTGATTTATTTGTGGGTTTGTGAAAATGGAACACAAGTCTAATTTTGTGATTTATAATTTTTTCACATCTTGGTATGACAGCTTGTCTACATAATAATCTCTAAACTCTCTCCTCTTATCTGTCCAACTAGTTATTTGCTTGCTAATTGAATCTACATTTGATAACATAGATTCAAGAGATTCAGCAAGCGTGGACCTATGCAAGGTTGAAGTGGAAGGATCTTTCAACCTTGCAATTATATCTTCAATTTCTTTTTTTTTGTTTTCAATTTGCCCCATTATATTTTCTTGTGTTCCAGGGGTATGTCGAGGAATGGATGGAGGAGGTTGTTGTTCTATAGGTATTTCCTCCTCAGGATTTGTGGATTTTGAGGAGGAGGAGGAGGAGGAGGAGGTGCATTAACATTTCCTGACAATTAATGAAATATACATCAAAAATCAACTAAAGCCTACCTATTTAGAGACAAATTCAAACAAAAAACAAATATAACTCACTCCTTTGGCATGCTCAACGTCGTGGCAGCATTTTGGCAACGAATCAATAAGGTTTTTGTGTTGAATGGAGTTTTACAAAATGCGAGTGTGCTTTCTAGGGTTTGCAAGCCGTGGGCATAGAGGAGAAGAAAGAAAGAAATGAAATGACAATAGAAACCTTTTTTTTATTTATAGCAAGTCATAACATGAGCACGTTATAATGTGCTCGCGTTACCAAGCCATAACGCGAGCGCGTTATAACGCACTCGGGTTATGACTTAATTTTTTTTAAAATTAATTTGGCCACTTTTTGGCCCCCCATCTTTTTGCACTTACCCATTTAGGCCTTTGCACCTTTTGGAAAAGTGCTAAGAAGGCTTATTTGTTGCCAGACATCTTTTATAGGATATCAAAATAATGAATTGATTGCATATGTAATAGTAGTTGCATAGATTGATTACAATTGACAATAACAAGAAAATTGGGTTATAAGATGACAAAGGAATTGCTAGAGAAACTAAACTATGAAGACTATGGGAGAAATAATCATGCTATTGTAGATTGCACTATCATTCCTACAAACTTCAAAAATTCAAGAAAGGAAAGAAGATATATAGGTGTTAGAAAATGTGCAAATGGTCGTATGGAGCAGAAATCTATGGCAACAACTATAACTAATGTAAATGGATAGGTACTTATTGGGTTCCAGATCAGCAAGCAGTGAACCCTAAAGGTTTGCCACTTCTTGTCGATAAGCTCATTGTATGATTCAACCAACAGAGATGGGAGGTTGTGTGAACTACCTCCCCTTCACTTTTGGTTCTACCACACCAAGGGGGGTATCCCTATAACTAAAGATTTAACTTTGACTCTATTATGACAAAAGATTTAACCTTTCAAGATCAAGTAGAGTGCTTCCCTTTGTATACCATGATCTACAAGATGAATCCTAAGCTGGCAACGTTCTTGGATTATCCATACTGGTTGAAACAGAGAGCATGTAGGGTCCTAATTCTACTCCTAAAAACTAATGGATGGAGGTGATAAGATGATGAGTGAGTGGAGCCATGGGACTTCCTTAGATCCTTTGAACAGACAAATCCCTAGACCAGTGTCCTATCCGGGCAACAGAGTCAAGTCTAGAAATGTGAATGTCTTCCTATGATAATCTAAAATTGTATCCAGGGGACCTAAGAAAATATTGCTGCCTTACAACAATATGTTCAAAGAACAGTAATTTTTGTGATCATACTTTAGAAATCCTCTAACATGACACCTCTCCCTATATCTGATTTAGAGCCAATTTAATCTACTCCTCAAGCAGAAGCAGAAAACCAGACATACAGTACAACAAATGCATACTAAAGAACTCAGATATCCTTGATAACCTTATTCAAAAGAGAAAAGACAATGCCAGAGGAGACAATCATGAACAAGACACACATGCAGTGTTTTTCATTTAATTCAACCTGGATAGAATATTATCATATAAAAAAATATCATTTACAAACCATAGACTACTCAACACCCAGACAAAGAACCAACTCTGTAGTAGAAAAAGCCTTTCAAAGACGTAAATACCTTATATTCAAAGCCAAGGAAAAGACCCGACGAACTCGCACTACTTTGGCAGAGTGGCCATGATTATTTTTAAAGGAGTAACAAGCTACTGGCCATCTTCCTCTGACAAACTTCCTAAATTATATCACAGATCTTTATAGATTTTCAAGATAAAATCAGATCTTTGAATCAATTTTTTATAGCTGAAGTAGTCAAAAATCCTTGAAAATCCATTGTCTATGCAACTTTTTGTTCAATCAAAAGAGTGGATTTGATGTGTTAGTCTGTGGCTTTGCTACAAACTAAGTCACTTCAGTATGGGAGGAGGTAGAAAATTTGCTAACAGGCATTCGCTCCAACCTTTAATTCTCAGTTGTTGATCTAGACTGGTGTTGTGCTGAATCAACGATCGTTAGGCTCCGTCGTACCCTAGAAATCCATGTTAGCATCATTGAAAAGTCCTTCTCCAATAAAAATGTGCCATGTCATCAATCGTATTCCTTTGAATTTTCCCTCTTATGCATCGATCCTCACCACATGGTGTCATCTTGCAGCCTCACACCCGAAGATGGCCCACCACCTTTGGGCTCTGCGTGACTGTGCTAAGCCATCCATTTGTCCCTTCTTTACTTGCTTTGTGCCCCATGATCAGATTCTTGCCACTGTCGCCTTGTCACGCCAGTGCATGAAATATTCCCTCCTATCAGATTCCCTTGCGCACTTGTGTGACCATTAGATTCAAGTCCCTCTGCAAATCTTTTCTTATTCCAACACCTGGCAACCTATGATTTGTTGATTAGGACCTTCAATTGAATGGCTACAAGCCACATTCAATCAATAGCTGGCACTTCATTGCAACGTCACAGGAGGCTCATTATGTCATTGCTGATGCAACGCGACAGTGCGATATTCATGTATGTGGCACCCTGACCCCTTAGAAAAAAATTAGGGCTTGATTTTTATAATCCAATAGGGAAAAAGGTAATGCTATGTAAAGGGGACCAGTCACCCTACGAGCTAAAAGATTTAAGTTACAACTTAAGTGACTGAAAACCCCCAGCAGATAGTCAACAACAAAATAGAACATAAAGTGAGAATGAGACAACAAGACTTTAAGGAAAATAAAAAACACTTGTATGAACATACTTAAAGCCCTAAACCTAATTGGGGTACCACTAGTGGCTCTAGTTGGGGATGCATACCTCATGCAGGCATGGCGAGGACCTCAGATCTTTCAGATGTAGGTCAGGTGCCTTATCCATTGGGCCATAGAGTCACAGCTGCACCTGTCATATCCTGATATAAGGGCAATGTTTAAATTAAAGATTTAAACATCATAATAAAGAAAACAAAGAAAGTGCCTTCGTAAAATATCAATTTGAAATAATATATAATAATATTATTATATGAATATTTTAAAATATAAAAAGAAATAATAGCAATTTAATACTATTATAATCATAATTATCATGAGATAATGTTATGATTATAATTGTCAAAATATAAATATAAATATTACATATTATTATAATGATTGAAAATAATATATAAATATTATTATAAATATATATTCATATCTATAAAGATTAAGAATAAAATATTATAATAAATATTAATAATTTAAATATTATTATAATTAGTCATTATAATAATATAATAATAAATATATTATAAAGACAAATATAATATATAATATATATTTGATATATAATAATATAATATATATAAATAAATAATATATTTAATATATTGAAATATCTTTATTCCCTTTCCGATTCCCTAAATAAAGATAAGAGTTACATAATTATGTTAAACCATCGATCACCTTCTACATGAAATACTCCATATATTTATACATGAATAGGTGCGATTAAGTTAAGAGTTAAGATCAGTCTATAAGTAGCAGTGATCCATATCTAAATGAAGAGTCTTATATATGATGCGGACTCCTCATACATGTGCTATGGTGTAATAGACAAACACATGTAGTGTATATTAGAATATAAAGTCAAGTTGTTAATAAGTATGATTAGTAAGTAGCAAGCAGCGCTACGTCTCTATGAAGTATTGTTTTATAAAAGACACATCCATTAAAGGTGATATTATGGAGGAGTTAGTTGATATTGAAGGATAGATCGACACTCATATAAGAAAAAGGGCATAGAAATGAATCATCTCTTATCAATCGAACATAAACACTCAATCATCATCTACCAATCAATCAAAAAGAATCAATCAGCAATATTATATTCCCGTCAAGAAATCAGGAAATCAATCGTTGAGACATATAAAGGAAATCAGATTTACAATGAAGGCATTAAAGGTCACAGCCAATCACAATGCATAACATCCTATCAGCCAACAAGTTACTAACCTATAAGTAGTGATATTATCATTAAGAACATAGCAATTACTCATCGGAGCAGGGTCGTTCCTCAACGCTATCCCAACACTGTATAGTTCATCAGCGAGGATATAAAGGTATGTTTATATTTCATATATTAATCAATGTGAAAATAAGATGTCAAGTAATCATTATAGGATATTTCAAAATTGAACTCTTAAATTGAAGTAGCAAATAATGAAAGTAATGAGTATTGAGTAGAAGTATCATTATGATTAGAAAGTTTAGAAATGATTTCATTAGAAAATAAGAATAGATTGTATAATAGAATGAGAAATATGAATAGTATGAATCGAGCATAAATCTCAAGACTAAAGTTGATGACTACATACTCAATACAAGAAAAGAATAAGAGTTAAATACCATGCAATGAATGCATAGTTTATATCGCTATCATAAATTGATAAGCAACAATAATAAGTGTTAGCATAGAATGCATAAGATCGTCATAACATGAATGAATGGATAATGAATATTATAATAACAAACTATTATAGCCTAAGTTATTAAGGCATTGCTTATATTGTCAATAACTAGAATAAATACTTAATCATATGAAACTTGTAAAGGGGCCTGGTTACCCAAGGATAGATAAGAGGCCTTAGTGTTAATCCACCCAACACTATGAAGAGGAAATAAAGGTTAGGGTTGGAAATTGACCAAAGGATAGGTATGGTTCAAGTGGTCTAGGGTACCCCTCTGAACCAAGAAAAAGGCCCTTGTCTCAAGATGGTCTAGGGTACCTTATGAGACAAGTGGTTAGGCCTTTGATTCGAGTGGTCTAGGGTACCCTGAATCAAAGAAGAAAGTTAAGATAGGCCTTGGGATGGCCTATGAATCTAGTGGGTCTAGGGCACCCTTCAGAGTCAAGAAAGGAAGGACCTATGACAGTTGGTATGACATTGCACCCTAACGAGTTCACTCTTATAAGGTGGAGGGTTTGATTAACAATAGGCCCAAGTATATCTCTTCCAACGTAACATGAGACTTACATACTAGATCTATGATAATAAGAGAGCATATAGTTTATGTTTTATTGACATAGAAAAGAGGAATTGAATACTAATGTACTCTTTTACAAGTTGAAATTGTTTGCAAGGTTGCAGAAATTTTGGGTTGCTAGAAGGGGACATTACAACACCAACCTGCAAACCACAAATTATATTTTCTTATTTTTTTGGTGGCCTAGGGCCACCAAAAGGAAGAACCCATACCCCCTCATTCTCTTCTAATTTCTTCAAGCGAAGCCTGAGACATTGAGTTGTCTGCAGCACCTTGCCTTGTTGCTGGTTGTGCCACTGCTTCTTACAGTAGAACTGATCTAGTCTTTCTATCCATTGTTGTCTGAACTTTCATCTAAAATTTGCCTTCCTAATGAGAGCTCCTCAACATTAAGGTACAAGCAACATCTCCCAGTTATCCATCACTGTCAAGCTTAGTAATTTCATCATTGAGTTTCTCTTGGTATACTCTGAGAAAATGCATAGAATGTAGCCCATCATTTGAAGCTCTATAGTTACCCAAATAGTTAATACTATCCCATGTGTATGAACATCTGCAATTGATCTACTCATCTCTGAATAACTATCATGTTTTCCTTCTTCACCAATGCAATGAAAATCAAACCTTTTAATCTCTGCACTATAAAGGTGGCCATCATCCTCAAGGAAATACCCATCTAAATATATTTTGTCATCTGAAAGACATGGATCTGAATGTTATACCCCTTGAGCTATAGTTCCTTGTATTCAGAGTGAGGATTTACATATCCCTCTCATATAGATATTCATGATCAATTAGGATATGCCTATTGCTGCTAGACGTGCCCTTCATTTCATCATCTGAAAGGCACCCCACGACTGCAGCTGTCTCTCTCTGAGGCTGAGTAAAGTCTATGTTCCCGTCATCAGAGGATACATCCATACTTCAACAATATTCTTTAATGACTGAACAAAAGTGATGCAGAGGCATCCACACTAAAACCTTGACATACAGCATGTATGTCTATAACCCATCATCATCATCATATTCTCTGTTAACATTGTCAGCATCATCATATTTTCTCTTGCCGACCGATATCCTCCTGCAGACAAACCTTCGACCTTTCACCTGTCAGTAGCATCATCATATCCGGCTATCGGCAGCATCATCATATTCGGCAAGCGCAATCATCCTCCTGATGTTCACTGTTCATCTTACCGCCAACCTCTATCTGCAGCATCATGATGTTCAACATCATGTTCATCAGCAGGATATAAAATATCTGGCTCCCTCCATATATCCTAACGACGACAACTTCATGCACCTTTCCTTCGATGCTTACATCACCCCGATATCCTAATGACGATTATCCTGATGACGATGACGTCACATGCAGTTCCTTCAATATCCTGCTGCCCCGATATCCTGATGACGATTATCCTGATGACGATGACGTCATATGCAGTTCCTTCAATATCCTGCTGTCGGCCAAACATAACATTATCGGCCCGCGATGGTTTTATCAACCCGATCTTCTACCTTATGCCGATACGCTCCTCCTCGGCAACACCTGATGATGATCACCCCAATGCGCATTTACCTTATGTAATCTACTGCATCATGTTCACCTCCATCTACTCGGATGATGCCCGAAGTAACCGCAGGATATACACAGAAATATCCTGATGATGTCGTTGTGATGGATTTTCCAACCTTAGCGAATTTTCAATCCGCCGAACCTCCTGGGGTGACCCGATCCGCTTCCTGGACAACTTTATAGACTCTAACAACCAGCACGACCTAGTACATACCCATGCTAGGGTTCTCAACACCTCTCGACTGCGATCCTGCAAACATGCACATGAACAAACCAAAAATGCAAACTAAATCCTAAACTACTGTACATAGCCATTCCACCAATTCGACGAATCAACTGGTGGAATGGATCAGCGAATCCATGAAACCACCAGAATAGCCACACGATTAAACAATGGAATTCAAAACAGAGAATGAACACAAACAGGATCTCTTTATTGATTTCAAAAGATGCAATTACAATACTCTGTCTCTCCTCTCTCTGTCTCACTCCCTGCAAAGTCTGATTGATGATCTAAAACCAACCGATCCTCATGCATAAATAGGATTTCCTGCGAGTACTACCACTCGATTCCCAGCGGCTGGGAGCTTCCAAGCGGCTGGGAGGATCCAACTGAACTAACAACCTAAACAGTTGTCCAAGCAAACTATCTAAAAATAGTAAAGTATGGTCAACATGACCTTATTACATGCATTGGTCTTATAAGACCTTCTTGGAAACATTAATAAGACCTATAACAAACTAACTGCCTCATGGAGGCCAGCTGTCAGGTAGGTGCTCCTGCACCATACTCCCCAACAGAAATGAACTCATGTCCCATGAGTTAGGTTGTGGAAGTCCTCCACCTTTACACTTTGCCTTTGCAGTGTCTTGACCTGTTCCAGCTTTGTCCTCTGCTGGCTCTCGGCTGCTCCAAGACTTCTG
This sequence comes from Cunninghamia lanceolata, assembly GCA_027924645.1. Classification (NCBI taxonomy): domain Eukaryota; kingdom Viridiplantae; phylum Streptophyta; class Pinopsida; order Cupressales; family Cupressaceae; genus Cunninghamia; species Cunninghamia lanceolata. The sequence goes on along the minus strand of BSBN01000762.1, from coordinate 2,196,758 downwards.
AACTGTAACTTGCTGTCTTGCAAGTAAATCCTCATGCCTGTCAATGTAGGCCCTTCTCACACATACCTTGTGTTTGTCAGGTTGTCTGACCAGAACCTCTGTCTGAACTGCCTCTTGAACTTCTGTAATGTTCAACTCTATCTTTCTTTCAACCTTTATAGGACAAACAATAGTCCCAACTATGACAACATCCTTGTCATTCCTCTCAACTGGTTGCTATTTGCAAACCTGATTCTGAACCTGCTGCTGACCTCTGTCAGTCACAACTGAAACTGTCTTCAAACTGTTGTTCGTAACAACTTCTTTCCCTGCAGTGTCCTCAACTGCCTTTATGCTTGCTCCTATAGGCTTCTGCACAAATTCCTTCTTTCCCACTAAAATGATTTTTGTTGCCTTCTGTACTACAGCTGCTTCCTATAATGGCATCAACATAATAGTTTTCCCATCTTTCTTGATGGTGTAGGTATTAGCATACCCATCATACAGTACCCTCCTATCAAATTGCCATGGTCTACCCAACAGTAGGTGACAACATTCCATGGGCAAAATGTCACACAAAACTCTATCATGATATGCTCCAATCTGAAAATCAACATATGCCTGTTCATATACCCAAAGTGATTGACTATCACTCACCCAAGATGCCTTGTAAGGGTGTTGATGTGGAATCCTTTCCAAATTCAGTTTATCCACCATTTCCTGAGATACCATGTTGTCTGTTGAACCAGTATCAATGACAACCTTACATACTTTACCTTTGCTCTTGCATGTGGTCTTGAAAAGAGCTCTTCTTTGCATCATATCCTTTGATGTCTACAAACTAGTTCTCCTTAGCATCAATGCTTCTCCCTCCTCAGGATATCCATAATTGTCAGGAACTCTATCTTGATAAGTGTTTAAACTTTGTACACATTCCTCTACTTTCTCTTCTTGCACAAGTTGTACTCTCTTGTCATTCGTTCTATCATCTCTGGATGATGAACCTTTGCTTTCTGGACATTTGAAAAATGGATGACCAAACTCACCACAGGTGTAACACTTTCCTGAAAATGTAGTAGAACCTCTACCACTTCCAAATCTGCCTCTATTACCTTTCCATCCACCTCTGAAATCAGACTGTCCCTATCCTTTACCAGTGTCTTCTTGACCCTCATTGGTTTGCCTTGTTGTAGGGGCTAATCCTCTTCCCCTCATATTGCTGCCTCTTCCTCTCATGGACTTATCTTGTCTCCTATTCATCTTTTCTTCAATCCTGATTGCCATTTGGTAACAATCCTCCACATTCTTAGGGTTAGCTAAAACTAACTCATCCTGTATGTTCAATCTCAAACTAGCCAAGTACCTAGCCACCTTTTCTACCTCATTCTCATGATGACCAGATCTCATACTCAATTTATAAAACTCCTCAGTATATGCCTTCACATCCATTTCCTTCTGCCTTAAAAATTGTAGCTTCTTAAACATCTGAATCTCATAATCCTTGGGCAAGAATTTACCTTTGATCCTTGCTACCATTTTATCCCATGAAGTGATCTTTGACTTTCCTTGTTTCCTTCTCTCGGATTGTACATAATCCCACCATACCAAAGCATGACCTCCTAACTTGGTCTTTGCAATATTTACCTTCTGATCCTCAGCAACATCTTCACATTCAAAGTAATTATCAAGTGCAGCAATCCAATCCAGTAACTCACCTTCATTCAAACTTCCATTATACTTGGAAACATCAACCTTTACCTTAGGTTTATCACTCTGTACTGCCTTTAACAGTTTTGCAAATCTCTGGTCTTCAGCATCCAGATCTTCAGCTACCTCTTCATACTCTTCAACAGCATCTTCATCTTCTTCTGATTCACTGTCATCCACTTCCCTCTTTTTGTTCTTCTCCAAGGCTACAAGCCTGGCTTGAAGTGCTTCAGCAAGCTCCTTCATCTTCCTCATCTCTCTGGCATGTTTTTCCTTCATCTCCTGCAATTCCCTTGCAGTACCATTACCTTTCGGAGGCATTTTGTCAACCTCTCACTCCTCTACCTCTGTCTTTTCAGTGACAGAATCAACACACAACAGCCCAGACCTTTTGCTGAGCTCTGATACCACTGTGATGCAGAGGCATCCACACTAAAACCTTGACATACAGCATGTATGTCTATAACCCATCATCATCATCATATTCTCTTTTAACATTGTCAGCATCATCATATTTTCTCTTGCCGACCGATATCCTCCTGCAGACAAACCTTCGACCTTTCACCTGTCAGCAGCATCATCATATCCGGCTATCGGTAGCATCATCATATTCGGCAAGCGCAATCATCCTCCTGATGTTCACTGTTCATCTTACCGCCAACCTCTATCTGCAGCATCATGATGTTCAACATCATGTTCATCAGTAGGATATAAAATATCTGGCTCCCTCCATATATCCTAACGACGACAACTTCATGCACCTTTCCTTCGATGCTTACGTCACCCCGATATCCTGATGACGATTATCCTGATGACGATGACGTCACATGCAGTTCCTTCAATATCCTGCTACCCCGATATCCTGATGACGATTATCCTGATGACGATGACATCATATGCAGTTCCTTCAATATCCTGCTGTCGGCCAAACATAACATTATCGGCCCGCGATGGTTTTATCAACCTGATCTTCTACCTTATGCCGATACGCTCCTCCTCGGCAACACCTGATGATGATCACCCCAATGCACATTTACCTTATGCAATCTACTGCATCATGTTCACCTCCATCTACTCGGATGATGCCCGAAGTAACCGTAGGATATACACAGAAATATCGTGATGATGCCGTTGTGATGGATTTTCCAACCTTAGTGAATTTTCAATCTGCCGAACCTCCTGGGGTGACTCGATCCACTTCCTGGACAACTTTCCAGACTCTAACAACCAGCACGACCTAGCACATACCCATGCTAGGGTTCTCAACACCTCTCGACTGCGATCCTGCAAACATGCACATGAACAAACCAAAAATGCAAACTAAATCCTAAACTACTGTACATAGCCATTCCACCGATTCGACGAATCAACCGGTGGAATGGATCAGCGAATCCATGAAACCACCAGAACAGCCACACGATTAAACAATGGAATTCAAAACAGAGAATGAACACAAACAGGATCTCTTTATTGATTTCAAAAGATGCAATTACAATACTCTGTCTCTCCTCTCTCTGTCTCACTCCCTACAAAGTCTGATCGATGATCTAAAACCAACTGATCCTCATGCATAAATAGGATTTCCTGCGAGTACTACCACTCGATTCCCAGTGGCTGGGAGCTTCCAAGCAGCTGGGAGGATCCAACCGAACTAACAACCTAAACAGCTGTCCAAGCAAACTATCTAAAAATAGTAAAGTATGGTCAACATGACCTTATTACATGCATTGGTCTTATAAGACCTTCTTGGAAACATTAACAAGACCTATAACAAACTAACTACCTCATGGAGGCCAGCTGTCAGGTAGATGCTCCTGCACCAAAAAGGCCTCATTAAAACACTTCTAGCCTCAAACACATTTTGTAGATGCTTGTTTGCCGGCTCAAAATTTATTCCACTGTATTCTGGCAAACATTTTCTAAGCTTATTGGGAATAGTATTCTGGTAACATCTAATGTCTATGAGATTTAAGGCTTTATGCTTTTCAAAAAATAGCCTTTATGGGAACACAACCAAGACTGTTGCTTCATTTGAATCATTTTGAGTGCAAAAGAATGGAATACCTGGGAATGTTGTTGCTTGAAGCAAAGTTGACAGATCATCAGAAGGCACCTTTACATTCTAGATTCACCACCAGCAGAGCACCACACACTTTCTTCATGATCTTGCTACAACAATAGTAAGCAGAGTTGCCACCCTCCAAAGGGAAATATGGATCACCGTTCTTATGCAAACTCTATATAGACCAACACTGGTACATCAGAGACTCCACGACAAAAGATGTGACAAGTCCTCCCCAGTAGAGTCACCACTTTTATTGGGTTCTGGATCAGCAAGCAGTGAACCCTAAAGGTTTGCCACTTCTTGTTGACAGGCTCACTATATGATTCGGCCAATAGAGACGGGAGGTTGTGTGAACTACCTCCTCTTCACTTTTGGTTTTGCCGCACCAAGGGGGTATCCCTATAACTAAAGATTTAATTTTGACTCTCTTATGACAAAAGATTTACCTTTCAAGATCAGGCAGAGTGCTCCCCGGGTAAGTGCAAGAAGATGGGGGGCCAAAAAGGGGTCTTAAGTGGCCACTTTTTTTCTGAAATCAGGAAATACTGGCCTTGGATGAGAAATTGAGCATAGTTACACTTAAAATTTGGAGATGCAACCAAAACAATGTTCGTAGCGCTCCGAGTCTACTTTCTAAACTACTATTTTTTTTTAAAATGGCATAGATTAAGGGGTTCAAAAGAGGGAGCCACAGAAATTGGTGTTGTTTCTGTCAAAAAAACATAACATAGCATGTTTTGTGGCTCCCTCAAAAGGTCAACTTTTTTTTGGTATTTTTAAAATTGCTTTAGTGAGAAATTAGCTAATAGCATGTAGTTTATGCCCAATTTTTCTGATAATTTTTTTATCAATATTTGATTTTTTACTAATTTTCAAAGTGGACACATCCTAAAAAATAGAATTTTGGCCGTGCTACCCCTATAAATTTTGAAAACTAATTGAAAATCATTTTTTTCTTTTTTTAATATTTTTAGAATGGAGTCTAGTTTCTAAATATGTAATTTTTTTGAAATTTCAATGAATAGTTAATTTACAATGAAAAAAAGACCAAACAGTGGTTTTTGCCCAAAAACAGACACACAAACAAAAGAAATTAAAGATGAAAGGCTTAACATTGTTAAAATGTGAAAAAATTACATTGTCAGATAGCTAAGAGAAAGCCTAACATTACCTAGGTGTTCGATTTGTTTGACCTTGAAACACGTGCAAATCTGAGGGTTAGCACGAACGAAATTATGTGAAATCTTGAAGAATATAGAAAAACACGTCTGTGAGTATTCAAAAGGCACTCCAAGCCTTTGGGTTGGAAATCCAAAGCAAATCCCAAGCCCAAGGCTTGGGATTCCCAAAGCAAGACATAACGTGAGCACGTTATAATGCGCTCACGTTATTTTTTTCTTTGCATTTTTCCTTTTCCACAAAATTTTGTGTTGTTTTTCATGTTTGAAATAACATGAGCACGTTATGTTCAACTTAAATTTTTTTATGTTCAAGGCTATCAATCATGTATGTATTGCCTTTATGTATGTATGTATGTATGTATGTATGTATGTATGTATGTATGCCTATATGTAGGTATGTATGTATGTATGCCTATATGTATGTATGTATCTATGTATGCCTATATGTATGTATGTATAGTGTCGAGGGTAGAGGAGGGTAGAGATGGGAGTGAGCTAGATAGGGGAGGAGAGGGGTGGATAAAGATTGAGTGATTAAGGTTTAAGGTTGAGGGTTGAGCATTTAGGGATAGGATTTAGAGTTTAGGGATAAGGGATTAGAGTTTAGGACCTTGATGGATTAGGGTTTAGGGTTGAGGCTTTAGGGATAGTGTTTAGGGTTAAGGGTCAAGGGATTAGGGTTAAGGTAGAGTGTTGAGGGTAGAGAGATTAGGGAAAGGGTTTAGGGTTGAAAGTTTAGGGTTGAGGGATTAGGGTTTAAGGTATAGTTTAGTAGTTCTTGTGGATAGATCCAGTAAACAATGGGAGATTATTTGCATGTTTCATAACAATATACCTCCCCTGAGTGTAGGGTGGACACCAAGAAACATAGATGTACCCCAATGCAAAGCTTTTCTCATAGTGTGTACACCTATTGGCATAATGAACCCCAGATGGGCCAGAAAGACATGCCATATAACATTACTAACATTAAAAAAGTTTATAGCCATTTTTCTGACATATTCTTGCAACACAAATATCTTTAAGAGAAGAGTGTCAAATATGATGGGTTTAACAACCTAACATAAGGCAAAGAAGTTTTGTTGGGTTTAGGGATAGAGTTTAGGGTTTAGGGTTGAGGGATTAGGGTTTAGGGTTGACAGATTAGGGTTTAGGGTTGACAGATTAGGGTTTAATGTTGAGAGTTGAGGGTTTAGGGATAGGGTTGATGGTAGAGGGATTAGGGTTAAAGTAGAGTGTTGAGGGTAGAGGGATTAGGGATAGGGTTTAGGGTTGAAGGTTTAACGATTGAAGGTTGAGGCTTTAGGGCTGAGGGTTAAGGGATTGGGGTTTAAAATATAGTGTTGAGCGTCAAGGGTTTATGAATAGGTTTTAGGGTTTAATTTTTAAGGGTTAAGGGTTGAGGGATAGGGTTTAGGGTTTAGGGATAAGGGATTAGGGTTTAAGGTATAGTGTCAAGGGTTGAGGGTTTAGGAATAGGGATAGCATTTAGGGTTTAGGGATGAGGGATTAAGGTTGAGGATTGAGGGATTAGGGTTTAAGGTATAGTGTCAAGGGTTGAGGGTTTATTGATAGTGTTTAGGGTTGAGGGTTGAGGGATTAGGTTTTAGGGTTGATGGATTAGGGTTTAAGGTATAGTGTTGAGGGTTGAGGGTTTAGGGTTCACTGATTAGGCTTTAGGGTTGACAGATTAGGGTTTAGGGTTGACGGATTAGTGTTTAATGTTAAGGTTAGGGTTAGAGTGTTAAGGGTAGAGGTATTAGGGATAGGGTTTAGGGTTGAAGGTTTAAGGATTGAGGGTTGAGGCTTTAGGGATGAGGGTTTAAGGCTTAAGATATAGTGTCAAGTGTTGAGGGTATAAGGATAGGGTTTAAGTTTTAAGGGTTGAGGGTTGAGGGATAAGGATTAGGGTTTAAGGTATAGTGTTGAGGGTTGATGGTTTAGGGATAGGGTTTAGGTTTGAGGGATTAGGGTTTAGGGTTGATGAATTAGGGTTTAATGTTGAGAGTTGAGGGTTGAAGGTTGAGGGTTGAGGGTTTAGGGTTTAGGGTTCAATTTTTAAGGGTTAAGGGTCGAGGGATCAAAGTTAAGGGTTGAGGGATTAGGGTTTGACATTGAGGGTTGAGTACATTGAGGTTCGAGGGTCAAGGGTTTCGGGACAGGGTTGAGGCTCGAGGGATTAGGGTTAAAGTAGAGTGTCGAGGGTATACGGATTAGGGATAAGGTTGGAGGGTTTAGGGATAAGGGATTAGGGTTTAAGGTATAGTATCAAGCCCGTTGAGGGTCTAGGAATAGGGATAGCATTTAGGGTTTAGGGATGAGGGATTAGAGTTGCGGGATGATGGATTAGGGTTGAGGGTTGAGGGATTAGGGTTTAGGGATAAGTTTTAGGGTTGACAGATTAGGGTTTAATGTTGAGAGTTGAGGGCTGAGGGTTGAGGGTTTAGGGATAGGGTTGATGGTCAAGGGATTAGGGTTAAAGTGGAGTGTTGAGGGTAGAGGGATTAGGGATAGGGTTTAGGGTTGAAGGTTTAATGATTGAGGGTTGAGGCTTTAGGGCCGAGGGTTAAGGGATTGGGATTTAAAATATAGTGTTGAGCGTCGAGGGTTTATGGATAGGTTTTAGGGTTTAATTTTTAAGGGTTAAGGGTTGCGAGATAGGGTTTAGGGTTAGGGATAAGGGATTAGGGTTTAAGGTATAGTGTCAAGGGTTGAGGGTTTAGGAATAGGGATAGCATTTAGGGTTTAGGGATGAGGGATTAGGGTTGAGGGTTGAGGGATTAGGGTTGAGGGTTGAGGGATTAGGGTTTAAGGTATAGTGTCAAGGGTTGAGGGTTTATTGATAGTGTTTAGGGTTGAGGGTTGAGGGATTAGGTTTTAGGGTTGATGGATTAGGGTTTAAGGTATAGTGTTGAGGGTTGAGGGTTTAGGGTTGATGGATTAGGGTTTAGGGTTGACGGATTAGCATTTAATGTCAAGGTTAGGGTTAGAGTGTCGAGGGTAGAGGGATTAGGGTTGACAGTTTAAGGATTGAGGGTTGAGGCTTTAGGGATGAGGGTTTAAGGCTTAAGATATAGTGTCAAGTGTTGAGGGTGTAGGGATAGGGTTTAAGTTTTAAGGGTTAAGGGTTGAGGGATAGGGATTGGGGTTTAAGGTATAGTGTTGAGGGTTGATGGTTTAGGGATAGGGTTTAGGTTTGAGGGATTAGGGTTTAGGGTTGATGAATTAGGGTTTAATGTTGAGAGTTGAGGGTTGAGGGTTGAGGGTTGAAGGTTTAGGGTTTAGGGTTCAATTTTTAAGGGTTAAGGGTCGAGGGATCAAAGTTAATGGTTGAGGGATTAGGGTTTGACGTTGAGGGTTGAGTACATTGAGGTTCAAGGGTTAAGGGTTTTGGGTTAGGGTTGAGGGTCGAGGGATTAGGGTTAAAGTAGAGTGTCAAGGGTATAAGGATTAGGGATAGGGTTGGAGGGTTTAGGGATAAGGGATTAGGGTTTAAGGTATAGTATCGAGCACGTTGAGGGTTTAGGAATAGGGATAGCATTTAGGGTTTAGGGATGAGGGATTAGAGTTGAGGGATGATGGATTAGGGTTGAGGGTTGAGGGATTAGGGTTTAGGGATAAGGTTTAGGATTGAGGGTTGAGGGATTAGGGTTTAAGGTATAGTGTTGAGGGTTTAGGGATAGGATTTAGGGTTGAGGGATTAGAGTGAAGGGTTGAGGGATTAGGATTTGACGTTGAGGGTTAAGGGTTGAGGCTTTAAGGTTTAGGGTTTAGGGATAGGATTGAGGGTCAAGGGATTAGAGTCAAGGGTTGAGGGATTAGGGTTTGACGTTGAGGGTTGAGTACATTGAGGTTCAAGGGTTAAGGGTTTCGGGATAGGGTTAAGGGTTGAGGGATTAGGGTTAAAGTAGAGTGTCGGGGGTATAAGGATTAGGGATAGGGTTGGAGGATTTAGGGATAAGGGTTTAAGGTATAGTATTGAGCCCTTTGAGGATCTAGGAATAGGGATAGCGTTTAGGGTTTAGGGATGAGGGATTAGAGTTGAGGGATGACATATTAGGGTTGAGGGTTGAGGGATTAGGGTTTAAGGTATAGTGTTGAGGGTTTAGGGATAGGGTTTAGGGTTGAGGAATTAGAATGAAGGGTTGAGGGATTAGGATTTGATGTTGAGGGTTGAGGCTTTAGGGTTTAGGGTTTAGGGATAGGGTTGAGGGTCGAGGGATCAGATTTAAGGGTTGAGGAAAGGTTTTGACGTTGAGGGTTGAGGTTCAAGGGTTGAGGGTTTAGGGATAGGGTTGAGGGTCGAGGGTTTAGGGTTGAGGTAGACAAGGAGCGATCGAGAGACATAGAGAGGGCAGAGGTAGAGAGGTGAGGGGGAGAGATAAGTGAGATATAGAACATGATCTAATGGAACTAAAGGTGAGATATTGTAAAGGTGCTATCAAAGGTGAGATACGCACATATATTAATGGATCAATCTATAGCAGGACAAAACGTGAGCCAGTAAACAATGGGAGATTACTTGCCTATTTCATAACAATATACCTCCCCTAAGTGCGAGGTGGACAACAAGAAACATAGATTTAGGGTTTAGGGATAGGGTTTAGGGTTGAGGGTTTAGGGATAGGGTTTAGGGTTGAGGGTTTAGGGATAGTATTGAGGGTTGAGGGTTTAGGGATAGGGTTTAGGGTTGAGGGATTAGGGTTTAGGGTTGATGGATTAGGGTTTAATATTGAGAGTTGAGGGTTTAGGAATAGGGATAGCATTTAGGGTTTAGGGATGAGGGATTAGGGTTGAGGGATTAGGGTTGAGGGTATACAATAAATAAACTAGAATTTAGGCAGGGTTGGGAAAATTTTGTGAATCATCATGGGTTGGAGATTGGAGATTTTGCTGTGTTCAAGTACATATCCAATTCATATTTTATGGTTAAGATATTTCAAAGAACAGGGTGTGTGAAAAATATCAATGCTCTTCAGCTTATGAATACCAACATTGATACAAATAAAAGATGCCTTTTTTCTAATAAAATATGCAATTCAAGTCAACCAATGGGCAGTAAGTTGATGAATGAATTAGTTTTTGATGGGGAAAACAACAATTATGTTGAATCAATGGAAGAAAATCAAAATTAGGGTTGAGGGTTGAGGGATTAGGATTGAGGATTGAGGGTTGAGGGATTAGGGTTTAGGGTATAGGGTATAGGGTAGAGGTTCAAAGGTTGAGGGATAATGTTCAAGGTTGAGTGTCCAAGGTTAAGTGTAAAGGGTATATAGGGTTTAAGGGTTTAAGGTTTGAGGGATTAAGGGTTTAAGAGTTGAGGGATTAGGGTTTAAGGCATAGTGTCGATTGTAGAGGGTTTAGAGACAAGGTTTATGGTTGAAGGTTTAAGGGTTGAGGGTTGAGGCTTTAGGGCTGAGGGTTAAGGGATTAGGGTATAAGGTATAGTGTCGAGGGTAGAGGGTTTAGGGATAGGTTTTAGGATTTAAGGTTTAAGGGTTGAGGGTTGAGGCTTTAGGGATAGGGTTTAGTGTTTAGGTTAAGTGGGACACCTAGATGACTAAGGACAAATGAAGAGGCAGACAAGGAATGACTGACAGACCTAGAGAGGGGAGAGGTAGAGAGGTGAGTGGGAGATAGAGGTGAGAGATAGAGAGGTGAGGGGAGAGATAGAATAAAATGAGAGAGTGAAGTTGACAACTTGAGGGAAATATGGGTAAGGAGGGAGAGAGGTGGAGAGGAAGGGAAATATCTAGAGAGCCCTAAGAGATATACAAGTGAGAGACCTACAACCTAGGGAGAGAGGGGTGAGAGAGATAGGGGAGAGATGGGGTGAGGCAGATAGGGGAGGAGAGGGCTGGATAAGGGTTAAGGGTTTAAGGGTTTAGGGTTTAAGGTATAGTGTCGAGGGTTGAACCCTAATCCCTCAACCCTCGACACAATACCTTAAAACCCTAATCCCTCAACCTTGGGTTTAAGGTATAGTGTCGAGGGTTGAGGGATTAGGCTCAACCCGCGACACTTTACCTTAAACCCTAATCCCTCAACCCTTAGACCCTTAATACTTGAACCCTTAAATCCTCAACCCTTAAACCCTAAACCCTTGACTCTTAAACCCTCAACCCTTATCCACCCCTCTCCTCCCCTATCTACCTCACTCCCATCTCTCCTCTATCTCTCTCACCCCTCTCTCCCTAGGTTGTAGTTCTCTCACTTGTATATCTCTCAGGGCTCTCTAGATATTTCCCTTCCTCTCCACCTGTCTCCCTCCTCCTTACCCATCTTTCCCTCAAGTTGTCAACTTCACTCTCCCATTTTATGCTATCTCTCCCCTCACCTCTCTATCTCTCACTTCTATCTCCCCCTCACCTCTACCTCTCCCCTCTCTAAGTTTCTCAGTCACTCCTTGTCTACCTCTCCATCCGTCCTTAGCCATCTAGGTCTCTCATTTAACCTTAAACCCTAAACCCTATCCCTAAATCCTCAACCCTTAAAACTTAAATCCTAAACCCTATCCCTAAACCCTCAACACTATAACTTAAACCCTAAACCCTATCCCTAAAGCCTCACCCCTCATCCCTTAAACCTTAAACCCTAAACCCTCTACTCTCGACACTATACCTTAAACCCTGATCCCTTAACCCTCATCCCTAAATCCTCAACCCTCATCCCTTAAATATTCAACCCTAAACCCTCTACCCTCGATAGTATGCCTTAAACCCTATTCCTTCAACCATTAAACCCTCGACCCTTAAACATTGGGCAAACTTTTGCAAAAAAGAAAAAAATGCAAAGAAAACAATAACGCGCTCATGTTATAATGCGAGTGAGTTATGCTAGCATTATGGCTTTGTGTTGCTGAGCCAAAGGCTCGGCAACACCAAGCCATAACGCGAGCGCACTATAACATGAGCGTGTTATAATGCACTCACGTTATGGCTTTTTAAAAAGTTTTAAGAATTTGGCCACTTTTTGGCCCCCCATCTTTTTGCACCCGCCCTTAAGGACATTAAACTAAGTAGAATCACAACTTTTGAAAGAGGATTTAGCTATAGTTTTTTTGTCACTTAGAATGGTAAGGAAATTTGGAAATTAATGATTATTGTTTTAATTTAAGCCCAATTATGCTCAAAACCCTAATAATTACAAAATTGTAAACAAACAGATGAATTTTGACAAATGCTCTCACACAGAGATGCTAAATGAAGATTAGATTCATACCATATTTCAAAGTTTGAGATTTGGAAATGTTGAGGACATAGGGACTCCCACCAAAGTCCAAAGTAGTATTTTTATCAAGGCTTTCCGGATCTTTTTTGATGTTGATTAATATTGTTCTATTAATTTCTAGCCCTTCAAACCTGGAGGACACATGGACTAGTGCCCAAGTCCTGATAGTGCTCTTTTCTGCTCTTTCCTTTAGATATGGGATACTTACGGTCTGTAACACTCCTCTGCAACTCCACTCCACATAATTCAACACTTGTAACCTGCAATCACAAGAGGGGTTGGGGAGTTGTGGTGTTTAGGAGCTTGCCTCGGTCAAGCCCCGGAATGGCATTCAAGCCTTCCAACACTGTTGTTACATAGAGAGTGTGTATCCTTGTAGGATAGAGGAAAAAACAAATGATAAATGATTGATTAAAAGCACAAATAGATATCACCTTAGAGGTGTATCTCTCACATAGATGAAGATCCTTCACAACATGAGAAGATGAAGCCAAATCTACAATAAAAAACACAACAACAATATTCTTCTCTGCAACACAATGATTGCCTTAAATGCTCTAAAATCATAAGTTCACCAAAATCTCATAATCATATTCTAGTTTTACAAATGAAACTCTAAACATGCTTATATATGCATTCCTGCTACAAATTTTGTAATTCAAACTTACGATGTCAACAAGGGACACCTTTAACGGTCACTTTACCGAAATTTAAATTTGGGACCCCACCAAAATAGGACAAGACAAGGGTATGAGAACTCTTATCCTAGGACCTATTTTGGGTCAGGGTTTAGGCTTTGCAATGTCCCTCAAGCCTCATTTGACATGGTTTTGAAGCCATTTTGTCTTGGGAGTTAATTATAACATGCATGATGAAAAACAAGGGACTCAGGAGCTAAACATATGAGGTAAAAGTCCTGGGGGGACATTTTACGACATAACATTTAGCCCCCACTTTAATGTATGTATGATCTTATGACCCATACATGCATTGAAGTACAGTCAAAACACATTGCAAACACTCCAAACACAATGAAGATAATAACAAGCACGCAAAACATGAAGAAGACAGTAACAAGCATGCAAGACATAAAGAAGACACAAGAATAGTCATGGAGAATACAATTGATCTTTTTCTTTTTCATTTTCACATATATATGAATGCAGATACATGGAAAGTAAAAATGCAATGAACAACTCGAAAATGTAGGAACAATATTTCACCACACCCTTGAGACTACATATGGGGGAGAAGACACACCATACAAATCCCAAAGTGTAAGAGGGGGATTTTGACACATCCTTGAGACTACACGTGAGAGAAATCATGCCATACAAAACCCAAAGCATAAGAGGGGCATTTCACCACACCCTTCAGACTATGCATGGGAGAAAACATGTCCTACAAATCTTGAGTGTAAGAGGGACATTTTTCCACACCCTTGAAACTACAAATGGGGGAAAACACATGAAAGACACGGAAAACACGAGTGCCACATAGCATGCCAAAGACATACTATACATCTTAAACACGACAAACAAGGCAATGGAAGGAGCTTATTGCTAAGTTCCCACCATCTCAAACATGCTATAGGCACACTTGATGGTTGGGATTATGCCACAACAACTACCAAAGACATGTTTAAGGGAGGATAGTCTCAAATCCAACCTTGCCTGCTCGAAGGACTTTTGAAATAAAAAGGATGTGCACTAGCTCAAGAGATACACCATCCATGCCTCTGCAGAGGGATTTTGAATAAAAGGATATGCACAATATCCCACCTCCACAGAGGGATTTTTTATTTCAATATAGAATAAAGATGTGCACGTGTACCAAAGATACAACATCCCACCTCCATAGAGGGCTTACAAACACACTTCATTAGTACCAAAATCATCAGACATCTTACCTTATATATGCCCCCACCTTAAGGTGGTTGATATCATGTACCGATATCAAGCACGTTAAGGTAGAGAGAAAACACACAAGGGAACAAGAGCTTTTGCAAAGCCCATGCCCCCAAAGGTGACATGTGCTTCACGATCACTGAATATTCCCACAAACACACACTTTGCTATGATAAACAACAAGAGAAGTTAGAAATATTTTCCTAAGATAATAACCACATCATATGATAAAAGAAATGCAAGTAAACAAGAGCCAAGGCTATACTATGGATTTGGAAATTGAGTATAACCAAGGGGCTATACTACAAAAGTCTCAGAATCAAGTGTAACTAGGTGAGACTCAAGATAAACAAAGTGCACGAAGCAGATGTATTGTTATGATTTGTTAGCAAAGATAAGACAACATCAAATATCACACAAAGTGATTCTACTAGCCAAGCATCGTATAATATATAAATCAACCCCATCGTCATATATGGACTAGGTCCATTTTTGCTTGCTTGTTGTAGCGACACGTGGTCTATATCAGTATATGTTTGTTTTTTGTCATCTGCTAACTAGGTGGAATCACTAGAATAAGTTAAACAATAAAATTAGAGAGAAGAATAGGTTTGTTAGGGTCGTCACATAGGAAGATGCCCCCCAGGTCATCAACCACAACTCTATGCCCCTAAGGCATGACACTCAACACTAAAATAGAGGAGAGGAAAAATAGAAGAATGATGATATAAATAGAAGAATGGTCACAACAAAGGTGGTCTCCCGATATCCTCGACCTTACAAGAGTATCAAAGGTCATCCAAGGAGGCCTAAAAAACACATAATGCATCACGGGGAGATCACTACACAGATGGAAAGGGTTATAAATACTTACCTGAAGGCACACTCATACTAGAATTTGGAATGTGTGAGCATCTTAGAAAGATGCTTCATCAAGTTTTGTGTGAAGTTTGAGTGGTTCATATTATATTGATCTTTGTTACTAGAGTTTCCATACATTGCTTGTTTACCAAATCTTTGTATATTTGACATATTTTGTTGCTTGTGAGGGGGAGAACCACTATTATTTTCTACTAATGATAACCACCTTATTATTTTATGATCTTTTAATTTCTTATTCTGGTGAGTCAGTCTTTTGCAGGGAAAGGCACTATCTTCCACTGTATCAACCTTTTCCTATATCATAATCTCTTGTTTCGATTGTTCAATTTGTCTTTCTGATGCATTTTGGTTAATTCCTGATCCTTGAAGGGATAACAAGGGAACCTCAACACAAATGCCATTTCCTCATGGATGAGAAGAATTCTCAATTTTTACCTTATCCACTTCTATCATACCAACTATTTCATCATATTCAAGATAATCGTCTTTCTGATCTACTGTATTTTGCTCCATCATGTTGTTATCAGTATGTTTAGGAAATGGATTAGTAAAGATCTGTAAATTTTGATTCGAAGGGGAGACCAAATTATTTCCATTATCATTCACACTAGTTACTTGTATAACATTCGAGTCAATGAGTTCTTGAATTTCATGTTTAAGACGCATACATCATTTAGTATCATGCCCTTGTTGCCAATGATAATGACAAAAAACATTAGCATCGAAGTGAGATCCTTGCATTCTATTAGTATCTGACAGTTTGATTGGAGGAAGCTTCAAGAGATTATTACTCACTACTTGATTCATGATAGAATGTAAGGAGTTAGATATTGGAGTGAATTATCTTTGTTGTTGTCGATACTGAAATGGTGCCCTCTTCAGCTTAGTGATAGTAGACACTTGCGAAAAATTATTTGAGTTCTATCTATTAATCTTGATGAAACTCTTATTATTCCTCTTAAAGTTGTTTGTGAAGGTCCACCTATGGATTGACCAAGTTGAGTCGATGAGTTTTGGTTTTCATACTGACTAGACAAAAGTTGATAATCACGAAAGGTTGTGCATAAATGTTGAAAAGAGTTATACTTCATCAAGGGGATCTTATCACAGATGTTAGGTTGTAGATTTGTAATAAATACCTTCTAAATATCCTCATCATTCATCTCGTATTGAATTTGTGCATAAAGAGCTTGATATCAACTGATAAACTCAATTAACTTCTCTTTCAGACCTTGTTCACAATGAACTAAATCAATTAATGAGACTTGAGGTCCAATGTTTGCTTGAAAATGTTGTAAGAACTAATCAAATAGCTAAGAGAAAGAGTATACTGAATTCTGGGGTAAAGAACAAAACCATTCCAAAACATTATCTTTGAGAGATCATGGGAAAATGTTTGCTAACAAGTCCTCTTCAAAGTAGAAATTGCTACAGATCACCATGAATGCTACCAAATGAGTATTAGGATCACCTTTTCCACCATATTTTTTAAAGCGAGGAGTTTCAAACTTCTCAAGCATAGGAGTTCTCAAGATTGCATAAGATAGAGGATTACGGGCATGATAAGTTGGTATATTAGGTTGTGAAGAATTTTTCAAGCTCATCACCTTTTGTTGTAAAGAAGTCATGCCTTGCAAGAGTTGATTTAGGAGGGCATCATTAGGAGATGCGGTTTGAGAATTTGAAGCCGTGGTCATAAAATTTTGAGGAGATTACTTGTGAGTGGTAATGAAAAGTGGTTGAGAGTAATTATGTGTGGAAGGTGGTTGAGAATAGTTGTAAGTGAAAGGTGGTTTAGAATAGTTGTAGATGAAAGGTGGTTGAGAACACGTGGGATTCAGTGGTGGTTGAGAGTGATTATTCATAAAAGAAGTCACCCTAGGTGGTTGGTTTTGATAGTTGAATCCCACAACCTTGTAATTTTGTAAATTAGTTCCTTTAGATACTCTAATACTAGTGGTATCATTAGTACAAGCATGTGCATTAGTAGTGAGAATTGTTGATGTAAAAGTAGACATTCTAGTAGTCGGTATAGGTGTCGATACTTGTGTATGAGACAGTGATGACATGTTATTAATAACATTCACAAATTTAGTCACCAGCATAACATTATGATGCACTATATGCACTTAGCCTCAAATCATGTTAACACCATCTTGTCCTTTTAACAACTCTCTTATATTATGAACCATAGGTACAGCTTCTTCCGCTATCCTTTCATTTTCCATAAATGCTTGAAAATTAGCTAGTTCTTTATCAAGTTTATTTATTTGTTCATTAGGTACATGTGTTATCACATCAATAGGGTCCTCAAGATCATGAAATACTTTTTCTTCCATTGTAGTTGTAGGAGGAATGATATCTTGCAAAGTTTGTGTTTCTCCTTTTGTAAAGAAGGTGTTTAATGGATTCTCTGATGTAGGAACACTGTTAGTTTCAGGAGAAGTAGAACCCATTAATCTAAGACCTCTCCTTACGGGGATATCTTTATTAGGGCAGCGGGTTATAAGACTCATGCAGAAGCATACAACACTCAATGCACAAACTAATAGAACAAACACTAGTCCAAGAAGATATATTTGTTGAAATACACAATGTGTAAATGCAAAAATTGGAATGCAAATGCAAAAACACGCTATGATGAAACAATACAATCTAAAATTGGATTTAAAAGAGTGTTTAAAAGAGTAGTAAAATCTGAATCAAGATTTAACCACAAACCCTAGCTATTACAAAGACTAGGTTATATGAAAAGTGCACAATTTCTAGCAAATAAAGCATGAAAATGCAATGCAAATGATTGTTTAATGATGTACTACTATAATTTATATCAGATTTGATGTAAAAAATTAGAGATTAGATGAAATACAATGGAATTTCAATGCAAACTATGCCCTAATGCAAGCCTAGGATGCAAAAAAATTTCAAAATTTTTAAATTTTTTTGTATACTTTCAAATGCAATATGATGACAATGAAATGAATGAATGCAAATCTAAAGTACAATAGTAAAAAAGGTGCAAAATTCAATTAAAACATGGGTTCACTAAAATGTAATGTAGAAAAAGAGGGATGATGGATTGGTTTGATGTATAGTCTAAATCATCCTTTCACTACATACATTCAAGGACATTAAACCGAGTAGAATCACAACTTTTGCAAGAGGATTCAGCTACAGGTTTGTTGTGTTGAAATGCACCAAACAACTAAGGGGTGGGGTGAATTAGTTGTCCCTAAAACTTTGAACATTTATGAACATCAACACGTCAAACACTTATTTACTATTATTCAGATTTAACCATGAAAGCATGAAATAAGAAGCTCAACACATTAACACATAAGACACCATATTTTTATGTGGAAAACCCTAAAAGGGAAAAATCATGGTGGTTATTAGCCCACAAAAATATATGAGTTATAACAATACCGAAAAATAGAGGCTCACTACCCAAATTTCTCACTACAAAGGACAGCTCACTGCCAAAGGGGTGGCTCACTGCCAAAAGATGGTGAACTGATTTGGTAGCATCTACTCCATGCCTGAGTTAAGTTCCATTGAAGCACAGTATAATTCCTCTTCTCTACTCTTCTCACACCTTCGCACTTATTTTTTCATTTTCTCACAAGGACACCTTTTTTGCAACTACATTACATGCTTTTATACAATTCATCAACCTTGGAATGTATATCAAGGTCGGCATTACACTCATCAACCATTGGAACAATCTCCAAGGTTGGCATTACAAACATACATAAAATAGGTCTGGATCTAATACAAATTTAGCTAAGGAAAAGATGTATGTGGATCATGCCACACCTTTGTTGGGACTCAAATGCAATCTTCTACACCATGAAATGCTTTTATAATCTTCAATGCATCTCCACAATTAGTGAAAACAACTAAGTTGGCTAAGATAGGTGTTAACACTAAGACTTCCACAAACAGTCTTCATCCATGATCCAATTTCTCTTCGCGGACCAATCCAAAGGTAGGAACATGATTAGGAGACATCCACAAGCACATTGTAATCTCCAGGAACATCCGCACAACCTCTAACCATTCTTTCAAGAAGATTCTTCAAATTGGAGCACTTAACCAACATTATCAGCCACTGTCATATAGAAAAGATCGCTTGTGGACCACCAAATCATGAACCATTGAAGTTGAAGGCACTTAACATCATCTTAGACTTAACTCTAGAACCATAGACAAAAATGCTTCAATGCAGAGGAATGTGGAGCACAACACTTTCTCCCTATCACCACCAAACATGTAGGAAAAGTAATTTTCACTTTGGTGAACATAACTCATTCAAATCTTTATATCGGAGGCTCAAACTTGGAATATAGCATCTTCAAACATGTCTCTAAATGACTTCCAATCCACAGACAAAGATATTCATTCTACAAGAAATGCGGAGCAAACTGTTGGACTGTTCTTCTGTAAACAAAGATACTCTGCAATAAATTGTTTCCATTGGAACTCATTGTTTCCACTGGAGGAGATAATTTTCTCAATATCCTTAGCATTAGGATCACTTACTCATTATCTCAAACACTAACCAACATCAAAATAAATAGCACAATTGGCACCAATGACAACACTGATATGTTGACATCAGTGACAACACCAGTTAGGCACATAATTGCAACATGTTGTCACTTGGAATGATAAGGAAATTTGGAAATTAATAAATATTGTGTTAATTTAAGCCCAATTATGCTCAAACCCTAATTATTGCAAAATCGTAAACAAATAGATGAATTCTGACAAATGCTCACACATAGAGATGCTAGATGAATATTAGATTCATACCATATTTTGAAGTTTGAGATTTGGAAATGTTGAGGACACAGGGACTCCCATCGAAGTCCAAAGTAGCATTTTATCAGGGCTTTCTAGATCTTTTCTTATGTTGATTATCATTGTTAGTTAATTTCTAGCCCTACAAACCTAGAGGACACATGGACTAGCATCCAAGTCTTGATAGTGCTATTTTCTAGTCTTTCCTTAAGATCTAGGATCCTTGTAGTCTGCAACACTCATTTGTAACTCCACTCTGTAGAATTTGACACCTATCACCTACAATCACAAGAGAGGGGTTGGGGAGTTGTGGTGTTTAGGATCTTGCCTTAGTCAAGCCCCAGAATGGAATTCAATTCGTCCAGCACCGTTGTTAGGTAGAGAGTGTGTATCCTTGTAAGACAGAGGCAAAAACAAATGATAAATGATTGATTGAAAGCACAAATAGATATCACCTGAGAGGTGTAGCTCTCACATAGATGAAGATCCTTCACAACATGAGAAGATGAAACCAAATCTGCAATAATAAACACACCAACAATATTCTGCTCTACAACACAATGAATGCCTTAAATGCTCTAAAATCATAAGTTCACCAAAATCTCATAATCATCTTCTAGTTTTACAAATGAAACCTTAAACATGCTTATATATGCATACCCACTACAAATTTTGTAATTCAAACTTAAGATGTCGGCAAGGGAAACTTTTAATGGTCACTTTATCAACATTCAAATTTGGGAACCCACCAAAATACGGCCTTATCATTTTTGAAATCAAATTTATGAAACAAACTTGAAAAACTATTGAAGAATTGTTTGAGGCTCCATACTACTAGATATAATGTTCAAATATTTTCATTTGGTAGAGCTATTGCAATTTGGAAGTCCACTTGTGAAAGAAGAGGTGTGACAAATATTTTGTCTTAGTTAGAAGGGGAGCAACTAGAGAATTCAAATAGGGTTTTGGAGGAGCTGGTTGAAACACATGATGAAGAACAGGAAGATGGTTCACAACCAATGTCAAACACAAACAACCTAGATATTTGACAAATTCATGAACTTGATCAATAAACTAAGTTATAAATAATTTCTCTAAAGTCTAGAATCTTTATTTCCTTTCTATAATTGTCAACTCATTCTTCCTTTGAAAATAGAGTCAATATAATCAATTAGTGTGAATATTTGTGCATGTCTTCATTTCTTACAATAATTATGCTTACAAAATTGAACAATAATTTATACTAAAATGGGCTTAATGTATTTTTTAAATTTCTTCTTTATTATAAAAGGCATAAACACCGATAATTATATTAAAATGACTGATAAATACCAAAAATACATAGTATCATCAAATTACAATGAAATATCTCTTAGCTAGAGTATAACAAAAGTATTAAAAAAATATAAAGATATTACAATGAGCAACCCAAATATCTAAAAACCCCCCAAAATATATGATATTCAATATTTTGAGCACTACCAAAGGAACTTGAATCGACAACATCCAAAGGCTGAGGAGGTACAAGTTCCATTGTAAGAGGGCATTAATAAGAAGGATGCTTAGCATGGTTGGGAAGGAAATGAATGACATTGAAAACCGTTGACACTTTTCTTGCAAAATCGTTTCCAATTTCACTTTTGTGTGAATTCACAACTGTTCGAAAGATGAGCACAGTCATTTTGAAGGCCTATTCACATTGTAAATACAAGTGATGGCATGATCATTCATAATCTTCTTCAAATAAAATAATCCCCCAACAAGATCTTCTCCCTAAAACAAATCATTTAGATAATCTTGTACATTCCCAAAAGCAAGCATTTTAAGGAAATCAAAATCTTGAAGAAGGTCCACCACATTAGAGAAATATTAAGACCACTTCTGAATACTATAGCACCCTTGGACATTTTGATAGGAACTTTGACCCAACTAGAACATGGATAGCATTCTCCATAGCATCATAATCAAAAGAAAAAATGTGAAACAGCTTCATAGTATCATACTTGCTTAGTTCTTGTGGCTCCCATTTTTGCACTTCGAAGAACATCCACTTGTTTTTATGAGTCTTTCATCTTGCCCACTAAACTATCATGTATAATGAAGTGCTAAAGGTCCATTTAGGAGGATATAAAACCTTGATATGAACACAATGAATGAGGCTTACACCCTAAACATCATCAATGATGATAGATTGTCAGAACTCCCCTCAAAAATCAAGTAGGTGGTAGAGTTATGAAGAGATTATAAGAACAAATCACACATAACACAACATTAAATGAGGTGGTACACTCAATCTTCAACATGTGTGTGATGTGGAATTTGAGCTTACAACAAAACTTCATGTAAAAGTTTGTGCAACTCTTTAACTTGATGTGTGTGATGTGGAATTTGAGCTTACAACAAAACTTCATGTAAAAGTTTGTGCAACTCTTTAACTTGTGGGGAAAGTACCATGTACTTATGACCCATCCTAACAAGTTATTAAATTAGCCTAACCATGATCAGTTGTCCAATCCCAACATAGACACTTTACATGTGCCACTTTTTGTTATTTTTATTTATGACGTGTCTGATAACAAATAATAATAGTGGCATGGTGTGGAAACACATTGTGTAGGTAGGAACCTGCAAAGGTCAAGGGATGAATGTTTGAACACAATGGGAAGTGGACATAATCGAAGAGAGCCAAAACGTGTTGACTAGTTGAAGGAAAAGCTAGACATTTGTCACATTTTTAAGATGACAGGTTGGACACAGTTTTTAAATGATTGCAGGGATTTGGCAACCAAATTCCCCTAGATTTCAACATTGGATGCTAGGAGGATAAAATTGTAATGAGGGGCATTGATTTTCTTTTTGATGTGGAGTTTCTCGTAGTTTTTATAAGGTTTCCTAACACTGGGGAGTAGTATTTTCCTGTTGGTAGACCAAATTTAGAAAGCATTCACAAGGAATTTTTGAAGTCGGGAGAGAAAACTCAAATGCTGCCTGGTCAAGTCATCTTTCAGACCTCACTACCAGAGCTATTGTCAGAGGTGGTGTATTCTTTGATTTAGTATGTGACTTGCAAGGGAAGGTACTCATCTATCTAGAGTTCTCATCTCCGTTTAATGGTGCATTTGAGACATAAAATAATCATGAATGTTCCTTATTTTTTATTCAAATCCTTGAGAAAGATGTCTCTAGAAGTACAAAATGAAAAACTCAAATATGTGGCCCATCATGGGTTAATTAAGTTGGTGGTAATAGAGGCCTTGAAATGAAGGCAACCCTAATTAACTTGGGAAGTGTGAACACCTATCACACAAGGAGAGGATGTTGCAGAGAAAGATGACCACACCCTTGTCCATGATGCACATATTGAAACAAGTAATATACCTCTTATAGGTATGGCTCTAAGAGATAAAACAAGGCCCTCTACAATTGCAACATGAGATACTAGAAAGAGAATGAGATAGCATATTTGGATAGAATAATTTGAATGTGTGATGTAGGAGCATTCAGTGGTGTAAGGGCAATCTTGTATCACCCAAAAATATTTGAATTTGTTTTGAAGTTTTGTTTTATAGGTTTCTTTAGTTGTGTCAGAGTCATGTTGACACTTTAGTGGTTTGAGACTATCAGAAGTTTAGGAAGGATAAAAATAGTAACATACTATTTTTAGTAATTTAGCCTATTTGGGTATGTATGGACCTGAAAATTTATCCCAAGAAGCGGAATTGTAAAAATAAGCAAATGGTGAAGAAATCATCTGAATATCATTTATAGTTTGAGAGATATTAAAGTTTCCGTCTTGAAAAATTGATCCTAGTGAACTTCATATTTGAATTTGAGGCCTTTAGAAGCCTCGTTGGGGTTTGAAAAGTGGACAAAATGATCTTTAGATGATTTTGGGTGTCATAGACCTCTTCACGAGCTTTCCAATGCCTAGTTTTTTTTCCCAATTAGATGCCCGATTCAAAATTTATGGCCCCCAAAAGTTGTGCTAATTTTTTTTTTTAAATTTAAAAATTTCAAATTGTCAATTTCTTGGGCGAGAAAATGGACAGTTGGACTTAGCACCCAAAAAGGGAAATTACACTTTCTAGAACATTCAGGAATGTACACTTGGAGAAGTGGCATGGAAGTTATTGGTGTCAAATAAAAAGGGGAAACAAAAAAGTTACGGGGTACAGCTCCATATGGGTAGTTGTGGCTACGGATTGTAGAAATCTCTAATAGAGTAGGATTTTCTCTATTGTGAAACAACCCATGTTGTTGTAGCATGTAATGTTGGAATTTGTACTCCATTTTATTGAAGAAATAAAAGTTGCTTGATTTCATTCCTCACATTTTCGGTGGGAGTCTCTGTTGTTTTTTCATGTGTGAGTGTTGGGAGGAGTAGCCCTTCATCAATATGGGGATGAAGAACACACACAAACCCTAACTCCAAAATTGAATGTAAGGTCATCTATGAGACTTAAGAATTTAGTAGCCATGGCCAGTAAAAAAACTACAAGATTAGAGAAAGAAGTTCAATCTGATTCTGAGGTGGAGATTTTGAAGGAAACAATGTCATGGAGCACTAAACAAAAGAGAAGAACACCTATAGCTAAAAGTTCTATAATGGTGAATCCTGCATCAAAAATACCTGTAGCAGAAGGCTCTGTTCTAGGAGAACCTAAATCAATGATACATGTAGCAAAGACAATTATGGTATAATAGGGAGAAGAACTTATTGATATTGTTGCTAAAGATATTGAAGAGGATGAGCCTGTAGCAAGGGTTAATGAGTTTGTTGCAGCGCTGATGGAGTTAGAGCAAGCCCATGAGTTGATCAGGAAACAAGAAGATGAGATAAGGGCACTTAAAAACAAAGTTATAGAATAGAAGTTACTATAATGTAGGTAAATGATAAAGAAACACGTGTTGTAAAAGAACATGAGATAAGGGCACTTAAAACATGATTGGTTGATTACATATACCAATAAAAAAAAGAGAAATTGCAGTAATTAAAAAAAAAAAGATAAAATCAATCGCTCAATGAGGAAAATAAGGTTTTGAGGGATAGAATTCATAATAGCCCTAGTTGTGTTGATTAATTTTTTTTGGATAAAAAGTAACACATAAATCCTACAACCTGAAAATTGTTTAACATAGAACTAAAAATTGTTTTGAGAGGTGAGACAATTTTATAAAATTGAAAATGAATAGGTACCTACTAGCACTTGCACCCATATGCGGTTTAGGGAATACGCTGATAGGAACAACCCACGAGTTTAGAAGATTTTCCGGTGTGAAATATTTTTACGGCGTCACTTGGTTTTTGTAAACTTTATTCTGCTTGGTGGTACATACACGACAAAATACTTTTGCGTGGATGAGACGCAGTTGAATACAGTCCACAAAAATTACTTTTGGGTGGAGACCTTCAGCCTGTCATCCTCATCTTTTCAAGGAAGAATGGGGCCCAGACTCCACATACCTACATATGAGACGGTTCACTTCCTATATTTTCCGAGAGAGGCAAAAAAGTTGGATAATAGTTCATTCAAATGGAAATCCATTCAAATAGAACGGCTAAGGGGTTTAGATTTGACTGTCGACTCTCGACCATTCTGGTAAATTATTATATTCTAACGGTTATCCATTCATCATTGCCCTTTAAACGCTGAAGAAAATCATGGTTGTGATGGTGAAATTACATCTTACCTTTTTTGAAAAAATAAAATTATTTAATCTTGTGTTTATTTTGAAGAAATATCTTGATATATTGCTGTAGTAACAAATGGTGTAATTAGCTAATAGGTTTTTATATGTGAACATTATAGTGCTCGGAAAATTGTCTCACACCTTAAATTTTTTTTTTCTAAACCTATTAGTTGTTCCTATCGGCATATTCCTTGAACCTCCTATGGGTGCAAGTGCTAGTTTTGTATGAAATTGGGTTCCTTTATCTATATGTTTACCTATCCCTTTATACACATTCATATGCTTCTATTCGTGCCTTATCCATCTAAACACATTCTATATGTTCACCCTACTTGGGCATTTAATACACTTATCTATGCACACATTCTCATATATTCATTATCCACTTTGATTCCACCACCTTCTTGATTTGATGATCAAGAGATCTACTTGTTCACTATTTTGATCATAACTTTTGAACTATAACTCAAAATTGCAACTTCTTAGGGAGAGGATCCATTAGTTGAGCACCCTAACTTCACACCTCTCAAAATCATACGTGACAATTTCAAATTACTCCGAAATTTTTATAGTAGCTTACTTGGCAAGGCCCCTGCTTATAACTAAGGTTTCAGGTCCACATCATCAGATATGATGCCACATCAACACGTTTTTTGTTGAGGTGTCCAAAAGACCCCAAAAAAAGGGTAGACCGATAGTTGTGCACTAAATCATGCTTTGTTGGTGCATGGATGTGGCATCACATGATTTGTTGGTTTTTAGATCCAAAGAATACATTTCATTCAATTATAAGTACTTATGGTCAACACTACTAACTTTAAAGTCACAACTACTAGTGCTATACTTTTAAAAATATTAGCCATTAAATCCACAAATATTATCACAACTATTGGAACATGCTTAACTACTAGGTCTTATCCCCTATATCTGATGGAAATATAATGAATAGATTTGAATTGGATTGCTCTCAAAACTTGATGTGAGAAGTCCATGCTTGCAAAATCATCCGCACGTCCCTTTCCTTTTCAAATGTCAAAATTCAAATTTACATAAACTTCTACCAAGTATTTCCCTCGAAGGGCCAACTAAGTGTGAATTTGTGTGATTTTTTTATGTACTTGTATTGAAAGGCATTTAATTGCAATCATTTTGGACATCTCTCATTCATGTCTTCTCTCATCCTAGAGCATTGAAAGAGCAATCAATATTAAAAAACTTGGATTTGGTGCACTAAAATGAGTAACAAATCTTCATTCTAGGTGTTTGTTTGATGTCTTCGATCATTGATCCTATAGTTGAATCTACATAATTACCTGTGGTTTAACACAAGGGAGTAATTATTTTTTTCACTTGCAAACTAAAAGAACACAACCATTTTTATGTGAGAGCAGAGTAGTGTGAAGCGGGCAAACATAGGAGCAAAGTTCTAAGACTTAGTTGGGTCAAGTTCATCAATAGAGGTTGAATTTGTGGTCAAAATCATGTACCCATCTACAATTATGTCTTTTGATAGAGCAAAGACTAAGCATAGAACTAGAGGTGTTTTACTAAATAGAGAGGATGCACTTTATTAGGTATAACATCAAGTGCCACATTCAAGATCTTCATTGATAGTCTTCCCTCTTCACTCATCTAGAGCTAAGTATTCTTGTTCGAGCCTTATTCCATTTCTGATTATAGCAAGTACATTTGTCAATTCCATCTGACTCCAAATATTTATGTTATTTTAGGCCAATTGTTTCCTTATGTGTATGCATTATATTGGATTAGCCTAGGCTAACCTAGATAGGAATTGTTTAATTTTTCTATTCACTTCTATAACCTTCATGATAATTTGGTGGCACTTTTTTATGGAAAAATAGCGTAGATACTATTATAGGGCCATCAAATTCAAATTTTGAAAAAGCAAGGGACTTAGGAAGCTTAAGGTTCCTTTTTAAAAAAAAATTGGAAAAACTTAGTGTGTATCGATGTTTATGTGAAAGGTTTAAAAACACAAAGACAATTTATTTTTCTTCAAATTCTCGACATATTGTGCCACCTTCTAATAAGATGTGTAATTGAGGATAATCAAATTATAATGTACATTAATTCAATGCAATTATACTTATAGGTCTTGGTTAGTCCCACTTGTCCATCCCATCAAACCAATTAATCAATTAGTTAGATAAAATTTTGATAATTGGTCTTTAGTGAACCCCTTATGTAAATCACTTTAGGTTAATCTAGTTTTCAATTTGGCTAAATTAGTCAATTATGACACTTCATTGAACTAATTATTTTGATTGGTTGAATAAGATACACAATTAGGGTTCATATAGTGTTATTATGCAATTATTCAAGGTCCTTGGATTTTCAATGTTTGGTTATCCCTAATTATGCATCCCATTGAACCAATTATTGGGTTAGTTGAATAAGATGTACATAATTGGGGCTAACTGAACTACAATGTGCACCAATTCAAGGTATTTGGGTTCTATTTAGGTTTGTAGGGATTTTATTAGCCCCAATTGTACACACCATTAACAGGGTTACTCGATTGGTTGAATAAGATGTGCAATTTTGGATAATTGAGCCTCAATATGCATTAACTTTATGCAATTGGGTTCATAGAGTTTGATTTACACCAAATATGAACCCTATTGAACCTATATATGCCTAAAAATGACACGACTCGGTCTAAATAAATATTCTTAATATTTATTTCATTCTAATTCTTCTATCAATAAATAAATAAACAAATTTATTTTTTTGATTCATATTCCTCTAAATTAATTAAATATCAAAATATTTAATTATCTCTTCTAAAGTCAAAATTAAATAAAATCCTTTATTTAATTAAATTCTTTCAAACAATTAAATAATTCTTAATTATTTAATTAAATAAAATCATTCTTCCAAATTTAAATAAATCAATCAAATTTATTTAAATCATCTCAATCTCCAAAAATAAAATACAATCAAATATTTTATTTATTCTTCCAAAGCATGCACAGACAATTAAATAAATTTATTTATTTAATTTACTTTCTTATCTTCTAATTCTCCCAAATTCATTCTGAATTAAATAATACCAATTATTTAATTGTTTCTTCCAATAATATCTTCTTTAAATTTAAATAAATCAAATATTTATTTAAGTTGTCTATTTCTTCTAAATTGAGTTATCTCTAAATATAATTCAATCCTTGTGTACATGCAATGCATATTCTAAATGTTTAATTGAGCTAAAATATCTTCTCATCCTCATGCAATTTTCATTCTCTAGTTCTATTCTCTTAACTAATTGATCTATTCTTTTAATTGATTAATCTCTTCAGTTAACTCATTCTTCTATTTTATTAATTCCTCTTATGCAAAATATAGCAAGACACTTGTCTTCTTCCTATTTGCGCACATTCCTCAAGGTTTCTCAACCATTGATCTTCTCATTCTTTCTATATCGTTGATCTTCTCTCCCTCAAGTCTATAAATTAAACCCTATTCCTCCATTTCATTCATCCAAGCTTTAAGTATTGTTACTCTATAGGAATTACAATGCTCCTTTGGCACTAATTCCTTCA
This sequence comes from Cunninghamia lanceolata, assembly GCA_027924645.1. NCBI lineage: Eukaryota > Viridiplantae > Streptophyta > Pinopsida > Cupressales > Cupressaceae > Cunninghamia > Cunninghamia lanceolata. The sequence continues at coordinate 2,167,750 of BSBN01000762.1, read as the reverse complement.
TTGCTTGTGATCATACTTATTACCATACTACTATCATTGTTGTGAAGCTCATCTTCATTGCAAAGCAATTATCATAGCCATTCCCAATTGACAATTTTAGAATCATAGCAAGGAAGTGCACTCTCTAAGGGTCTTATTCATACATACAAGATCGATTGAGATAGGCAACCAATGGAAGCTATGAAGCTTTGAGGTTGCAAAGGTTTTTGAAGTTCTTTTGTTTGATTGATCTCTTTGTTTCTGTATTTCATTGAGTTTAGGGTATTACTGATATTGATATATTGATTAGTCATGTTTACTCCAATTTTTCCTTAACATTTTTGGCACCCACCATGAGGCCTAGCCCTAAATTTAACCCAAAAAATAAGTTTTTGTGTTTTAACAAACTGTACATAGGAGGAAACTACACATCTGACACATGCTAACACGCTTCTGCTATCTGTTACAGCACATACAGTCTTGATCTAGTGCACCTACCATATGTTCCGACACATATACCCTTTCGGTGCACATAGACTTTGTTTCGGTGCATCTATCCTCTGACACAGCACATCTATCATTTCAACGCATATACACTATTTTCCTACACTTTTGACCTTTGTCATAGTGCATATGTACTACGGTGCTTCTAAGCTCTATTTCTGCACATACAAGCTCTAAAGCTGTGCATCTGATCTAGGCAATGACTGTTACGGTTTCCTTGAAGTTTTCACTAACGTTGACGTATTTTTGCAAGAACACTCTTGATATGTTTTGTAGGCTAGGTACTAGTTTAGAATCATATAGTTGCACTTGTTAACTCACACTTTGATTTCTAACAAGAAAGTAAAGGGATGCTAATGCAAATCTCACATAGTCTTAACTAGGAAGGCGATAATTGAATCATTGCTATGTTGCTATCTTGTTATCACTTCAAAGTTAACAACTCATTGCTATCTGGGTAAAATTGAACACATCATTGCTATCTTGGTAAAACTAGACCATTGCTATCTTATTATCACTTCAAAGTTAACAACTCATTGCTATCTCGATAAAATTGAACACATCATTGCTATCTTGGTAAAACTAGACCATTGCTATCTTGTTATCACTTCAAAGTTAACAAATTTATGTGCTTACCCAAGTAGTTAGTTCATCTAGTTTTTTTTCATTTTAACTAGGGGAAAAGAACCACTACATTCTGTGTTTTGGGAATGATACCAGGCCTATGCTCTCCCCTATCTTGGGTGACCAAAATGTCAGACATATCATTTTCGCATGTGTTTTTCCTTTAGAGGGGCTTGCTCTTGGATACCATTCATCCAAGTAGGAACGACCCTAAGTGGTAACAGGCTAGATGCCAAGCCCTACCAAGCCACTATAAATAAATTATGTTTGGAACGAAAGCTTCAAACAATGAGTGCAGTTGTGTTATACTGACATCCAACCTCCCCCAAAACCCTCCAAGGTGCAACCCTTGCAGGCTGGGAGACTCCATAATAGAGAGTAGTGTTGTCGCATGTATAACCACTCGAATGGTTGCCTTTATTAAAAACCTTTGTCTTAGTTGCCAAAAACCCCTATAATCTGGTGCAGGGAAGGGCGATTATCACCTCCCAAAGATGCTTCACTAGAGATAGTGAGAATTTGGTTTTTTACTGTCCTTTGATACCTAGGTTTGTACTTTCTTTCTTTTAGTCCAAAAAGAGTCAAAAAATCACAAAAAAATTAAAAACCATAAAAACATTCTTTGTGTTTACTATGTCTTCTTGCCATAATTTCAAAAATCAGATCAAAGAGACCTTCTTGTAGCTAAAGTACCAAAAACATCAGAAAATTGCCAAAAAAATCACTGAAAAAACCAAAGTGGCACATTCATCCTCTTTTGCTGTGCATTTGTGCTGACTTGCAACACATCTGCACCAACTTACAACACTTTTGCAACCTATTATGATGCATTTGAGATTTACTACTGTTGCATATATACACCAACTTTCTGCACGTTTATCAGTTTATGAGGTGCATCTATTCTGGTGCATGCATGACAGTGAGCACTTCCACAGTCTTTGAGAGAAAAAAATTATCATTTCTAGGTACCCATTTCAGCCTAGTTCCAAATTCTAAGATCAGATCTTACCTTGCAGTCATTTTTCCATCCATTTCGCGTTAAAATCTCTCTTTCATTGGTCATCCCATTCACCTTCTATCAGGTCCTCCTAGTCCAAAGTCAAAGTATCCCATATCAGATTTGCATATGCTGCTTTTTTGGCTCATTTTGGATTCAAGTAACCCTAGTAAGTCACAGAACTTTGCTAGTGGTCTTGGTGCACGACTCGTCCCTACATAGTAAGATAGGTATTGAGTACCCTTACTAGTGGCTAGCGTCTTGTATCAGTCGTCTTACTTGGAATCATTGATCGAGAGAGTCCCTTGTCCAAATCTTGTCACAAGTATCCTATTCTCAGTAGTCTCCATTGACACCTTTCCAAGATCTCTAAATTCATCCCACCACATCCCACATCACCTTGCATGGTTCTTACTAGATCTCAATACCAAAAGCAACTTGAAATGGCTAGATCATCTGACCACATTGTCACCCCTAATGGTAGTGATGAGGAAATCTCTCACGAAGAATATCAAGGACACCTCCAAGATTAGAAATTCCAACGCTTGCTATAGAAAGTGCTCCATGAGGACCCTCACAAGTATTTTTATCATCTTGCAAATCTTGGAATTAAACTTCACGCTGATTTTGATCTAAGCAAAATCAAAGAGGCCGTAGAAGACAATCATGAACACCACTCCGGTGAGGACAAAAGAAAGAAAGTCATAGACCCAAACACACCTATGGAAGAAATGAGGAAACAAATCAAGGGTCTAACACAACAAATGACGGATCTCAAGATGGGTACAAACACCAAAACACACTCCTTAGAAGATATTGCACTGTACCCCTTTGATAAAAGTTTGAACATGATACCATTCCCCTTTCAATTCGAAGTTCCTAAGTTTGACAAGTACAAAGGGAAAGGGGTCCCTAGAGATCACATTAGGGAATTCAATACCGCATGCATGGAAGTAGCTCACAATGAGACTTTCTTAATGAGACTATTCCCTAGATCTCTAGGTAGTCAAGCCATGGAGTGGTTCTCAAGACTCCCACCGAGTATCAAAACTTTTGATGAGTTAGTCAACAAATTCATCATGCACTTCTCGTACAATATTAAACATGAAGTCTCCATGCTTGATCTATGCAATACCAAGCAAAAGAGTGGCAAATCATTTGCCTCCTTCCTATAAAGGTGGAGACAACTAGCAAGCAAATGCTCATATGATGTACTCAAGAAGCAATTAATGGAGATGTGTGTCCACAACCTCAACTCCAATCTAAGCTATCAAATACAAATTCAATTCCCTACCTCATTTTCAAAGGTCATTGAAATGGGACTGTTCATCAAGAAAGCTATGATCTCCAAGGGGCAAATCAAGTTATACAAAGACACACCTACCTCCAACTACACGACTGACAAATCAAAGTTTTGGACCAAGAATAAAAATGTTGTCAACGATGGAGTAGTTGATGCCAAGGTGGCGGCTCCCAAACAACAACCAATACTCACTCTCAAAGGAGAGGCAAGCAATGTTATGCCCAACAAAACATTCTCTCGGGAGCCAACACCATGGTTCAACTCAAATCCAAGGTGAAAGTTCACACCACTAGGTAAGTCCCAAGAATTAGCATTAAGGAAGCTATTGGCCAATAATGAAATGTGTCTACCACTAAAAAGTGATTACAAACCTCAAATAAAGCCTCACTATTGGAAAGACACTGACTATTGTGAGTATCATAGAGGAAGAGGACATACAACCAACAATTGTATCCATCTCAAGCATGTTATTCAAGACGTACTTGATCAAAATCAAGGAGGTGCTCAACAACATACTTCTAATGAGACGCATGTGGCTTACAAAGATCCGCTTCTCAATCATGACAGGCCATACAACAACAACAACAATAATGACAACAACAACAACAACCACAATAGGCAAAATTAGAATAATGGGAATAGTAATGCCAATTACACAAGTGTGCCATTCGATTATACCATCAATTGCATATCAGAGCATGTCTCACAAATCAATGTGGTTAGACCCAACCAACAATCAAAGCCCAACATAACTGATTGCAATATCATCACCTGCAGTGGTAGGGTCACGTTAAATACCATTCCTCTAAGGTCATCACCTTCTCAGTCCAACTCTAACTAGTATAGCATCATAGACCAACTACGGAAGACTTCTGCCCACATTTCTATCTTAGAGTTGTTACATCTATCTCCTTCCCACAAGGAGATTCTTGATAAAGCCTTAGTGGAAACCACTGTACCCACTAACTTGGCCCAAGAGAAGTTTCAAGCCATGGTAGGTAATCTAACCTCCTCAAGTACCATACCATTTACCAAACAAGATGACCTCTCAGTGTCTCAACCTCATAACACCCCTTTACACATTGTTGCCTTCATCCATAAGCACCGCATCAAGAGGGTTCTCATTGATGGGGGAGCAGGTTTAAATATTTACATGCTAAAGCTAGTCCTTACATTGGGGTTCTCTGAAAATCCAATTGATCCAAGAAAGAAGATTACTATCAAAGCCTATGATGAAGAGGAGAGAACTACCAAAGGAACAGTGGTATTACCCATACAAGTGGGACCAATGATAAAAGACCTTGTGTGCCAAGTCCTAGATAGGGAGCTAGCCTATAATATTCTCCTAGGTAGACCATGGATTCATGCCATGAAAGCTATGCCCTCTACCTATCACCAATGCATAAAATTCCCTCATAACGGTAAGCAAGTCGCCATCCAAGGTGACCTTGACCCCTTTCAGCATTGCAACTCTATCCTTTCAAAACTCGATTGCATCATACCCAAAAATAGAGCATCTACATCCCCTACCCCGTAACATGATTCTACCTCTGAAGCTTCCTCATCCAAGCCCAAAGAGCAGAAAATTACCATCAAAGAAACAGGAGTAGGGGAATACTCCATTGAGCACAGCCTCAAACTAGCCAAATTGTCGCTATCTCCTAGATCCTTTGGGCAACCCAAGTATTTTCCAAAGCCATTTGCTCCTCCTACACCTCCCATAGCTCCCTTTGTAAAATAGGGGACCCTATCAGATGAAACACAGGAAAGAGACATCTTATAATGGCTTTATACTGAAGAAGAGAGCACACAACAAGAACCACCTAAGCTCCCAATGGAAATCTATGGGTGAGGTGAGTCTATCCTACACAGAATGGGTTATGAAGGACAAGGCCCCATCGGCCTAAGAAAATAAGGAATTATAGAACCCATTCAACCTTCTTCATCCTCATTAGCTAGAACTACAAAAGGTCTAGGATATAAGGATAAGGGCAAAGCTAAAGCAAATGCTTGTCTTGTGGAAATGATCCATACCCTTCAAGAGGATAGTGACATAGATTCCAATGAATATGAGTGGGATGAGCTGATAGAGTGCTCCTATGATGACAAATAGGTTGACACCATTCAAACTTATAGCCCATACCGTGAGGGACAAATGCTACCGCATAGGCCATTAGAGTGTGATTTGCCCATCCCTGAGAATACGACTTCTGAGGAAGGTTTGAGTTCTATCGCAATAAACAATTTGGAGGAAAGTACCTTTCTGAACACTCTCCCTACCAATCCTCCTAACATATCCATTCAAACTATCAACAAATTAGATCTATCCTCTAACTCCCTCCCCCTTATGCATCCTGAGCTTATTGACTGGGATCTACAAGGAACCTCACAACTAGATATGTTCCAAAATGATGATGCCTATATTGACTACATGGAACCTAGGGACCACCTACCTAAAGGAGATCATAAAGCTGGGTTTTCTATTGAACTTAATACCATGGCTTATTTTGGAGAGGGTGCTAATCCTTCTAGTCACAAAAATATCAAAATAAAAACTAGATCTAATGGTGAAAACCGCTCCATGGTAGTGTCAGATCCCAAAACAATAAAAAGAAAGGATGCATCCAATAGTGAAAACCCAACTGTGGCACCTGATGATGGAAGGATTGACACTCTCCCTGATGACATGCACCAGGAGAAGACTCAAATTGTAGTGGAACCTATAGAACCTATTAACATTGGAATAGAGGAACAACCTAAGATCATTCACTTTGCTAAGTTTCTAACCCCACCAAAGAAGACTAAGTTTGTACCATTCTTCAAGAGAAAGCAAGTCAATTTTGCTTGGTCATACATAGATATCATAGGGTTAGATGCAGATTTAATTCTACATCACCTTCCACTAGATCCAAGAGTGAAACCAATGAAACATAAGCTTAGAAAGATGTATCCACACATTGCACTACTTGTAAAAGAAGAACTCAAGAAACTATTAGATGTAGGGTTCATTAGAGCTATAGACTATCTGGAATGGCTCTCCAACATAGTACCAGTGTCCAAACCTAATGGCCGAGTCAGACTATGCAATTATTTCATAGATCTAAACAAAGCTTGCCGCAAGGATGTTTTTTGTTGCCAAATATAGATATCATAGTCAACTTAATAGCAGGGCATACCATGTTATCTCTCATGGATGGCTTATCGAGATATAATCAAATCAGAATAACACCATAAGGCTAGCATAAGATAGCTTTTACTTGTCCATGGGGCACTTTCTACTAGAATGTCACGTCATTTGGTCTAAAAAATGCAGGAGCCACATATCAACGTGCTATGACCACTATATTCCATGATATGATGCACGTCACCATGGAAGATTATGTAGATGATATCCTTGCTAAGTCACTCACAAGAGAATCACACCTGGATGTGTTAGAGGAAGTCTTTTAGAGACTAGAACAATTCAAAGTCAAGTTGAACCCAAAGAAATGTGTGTTTGGAGTCACCTCAGGAAAGCTCTTAGGTTTCATTGTATCGGCAAATGGAATAGAGGTGGACCCTGCCAAAGTCAAGGCTATTATGGACATGCCACCACCCAAGACTCTTACTCAACTAAGATCTCTCTCTATAGGGAAATCTACAAGCAATCCATAGGTTCATATCACAACTGGCAGACAAGTGTCAACCCTTCAGTCATCTCCTACATAAGAACATTCCATTCAGATGGGATGAGAAATGCGAAGAGGCATTCGACAAACTGAAAGAGTATCTTATGAATCCACCTATTCTCATGCCTCCTATCCAAGGGAAGCCATTGTTACTATACATATCTACTACACCAATAGCTCTTGGGGCCCTTCTAACACAACAAGATTATGAAGGTAAAGAAAGAGTCGTCTACTATATCAGTCACACATTGGTGGGCTATTAGTTGCAATATTCTCAAATAGAAAGATCATGACTTGTGGTAGTTTTTTCTTCCCAAAAACTTTGACATTATATGCTAGCACATCCAGTCAAACGTATTGCAAAAATAGATCCACTGAAGTACCTACTAAGAAAAGCACCTCTAACAGGTCGCCTAGCCAAGTGGGTAGTTCTCCTAAGTGAATACAACATTGAGTATGTAGACAGAAAGGCTATCAAGGGACAAGTCATTGCTAATTAGTTAGCAGATGCACCACTATAGGACACCACACCAATGCAATTTGAATTTCTAGATGAATCCTTATTCAATATAGGGTAAGTGCAAGAAGATAGGGGGCCAAAAAAGGGTCTTAAGTGGCCACTTTTTTTCTAAAATCAGGAAATGCTGACCTTGGATGAGAAATTGAGCATAGTTACACTTAAAATTTGGAGATGCAACCAAAACAATGTCCATAGTGCTCTGAGTCTACTTTCCAAACTACTAATTTTTTTTGAAAATGGTATAGATTAAGGGGTTCAAAAGAGGGAGCCATAGAAATTGGTGTTGTTTATGTCAAAAAAACATAACATAGCATGTTTTATGGCTCCCTCAAAAGGTTAACTTTTTTTTGGTATTTTTAAAATCACTTTGGGAGAAATTAGCTAACAGTATGTAGTTTGTGCCTGATTTTTTTGATAATTTTTTGATGAATATTTAATTTTTTACTAATTTTCAAAGTGGACACATCCTAAAAAAATAGAATTTTGGCTTTGCTACCCCTATAAATTTTGAAAACTAATTGAAAATTATTTTTTCTTTTTTTTAATATATGTAGAATGGAGTCTAGTTTCTAAATATGTTATTTTTTTGAAATTTCAATAAATGGTTAATTTACAATGAAAAAAAGATCAAACAATGGTTTTTGCCCAAAACTGGACACAAAAAAAGAAATTAAAGATGAAAGGCTTAACATTGTCAAAATGTGAAAAAAATTACATCGTTAAATAGCTAAGAGAAAGCCTTACATTACCAAGGTGTTTAATTTGTTTGACCTTGAAACATGTACAAATCTGAGGGTTAGCACAAACAAAATTATGTGAAATCTTGTAGAATCTGCAAAAACACGTCTGTGGATGTTGAAAAGGCACTCCAAGCCTTTGGGTTGGAAATCCAAAGCAAATCCCAAGCCCAAGGCTTGGGATTCCCAAAGTACAATATAATGCGAGCGCATTATGTTGCACTTTTTTTGCTTTTTTTCATGTTTGTCAGTGTTTTCCCAGTTCGACATAACGTGAGTGCGTTATAATGCACTCGCGTTATGTCTTCCTTTGAATGAGATATGTTCAAATTTCATAAGTATGTTTCATGGACGTTTATATCATTTTTTGTAGGTATGTATGCATGCTTGTATGTATGCATCTTTGTATGTATGTATGTATGTTTGTATGTATGCATGTATGTATGTATGTATGTATGTATATATGTTTGTATGTATGCATGTATGTATGTATGTAAGTGTTTTGGGTTTAGCGTATATAAAGACCTGAGCCTATATAGTTTTGAGGCTTGAGGGATTAGGGCTTAAGTAATAGGTAGAGGGTAGAGGGTTGAGGGTTACAGTTGAGGGTTAATATTTAGGTTGTAGAGTGTATAAGATTAATTGTGTAAGGCACGAGGATTAGGGTTTAGGGTTTACGATATGGATTGAGGGATTAGGGTTTAAGGAATAATGTTGAGGGATAGGGTTTAGAGTTGAGGGATTATGGTATAGGGTTGATGGATTAGGGTTTAAGGAATATTGTTGAGGGTTGAGGGTTTAGGATTAGGATTTAGGGTTGAGGGATTATGGATTGATGGATTAGGGTTTAATGTTGAGAGTTGAGGGTTGAGGGTTTAGGGATAGGGTTGATGGTCAAGGGATTATGGTTAAAGTAGAGTGTTGAGGGTAGAGGGATTAGGGATAGGGTTTAGTATTGAAGGTTTAATGATTGAGGGTTAAGAAGCTAGGGCTGAGGGTTAAGGGATTGGGGTTTAAGATATAGTGTTGAGCATTGAGGGTTTATGGATAGGTTTTAGGGTTTAAGTTTTAAGGGTTAAGGGTTGAGGGATAGGGTTTAGGGTTTAGGGATAAGGGATTAGGGTTTAAGGTATAGTGTTGAGGGTTGAGGGTTTAGGAATAGGCATAGCGTTTAGGATTTAGGGTTGAGGGATTAGGGTTGAGGGTTGAGGGATCAGGGTTTAAGGTATAGTGTCGAGGGTTGAGGGTTTATTGATAGGGTTTAGGGTTGATGGTTGAGGGATTAGGTTTTAGGGTTGATGGATTAGGGTTTAAGGTATAGTGTTGAGGGTTGAGGGTTTAGGGTTGGTAGATTAGGGTTTAGGGTTGATGGATTAGTGTTTAATGTCAAGATTAGGGTTAGAGTGTCAAGGGTAGAGGGAGTAGGGATAGGGTTTAGGGTTGAAGGTTTAAGGATTGAGGGTTAAGGCTTTAGGGATGAGGGTTTAAGGCTTAAGATATAGTGTCGAGTGTTGAGGGTGTAGAGATAGGGTTTAAGTTTTAAGCGCTAAGGGTTGAGGGATAGGGATTAGGGTTTAAGGTATAGTGTTGAGGGTTGATGGTTTAGGGATAGGGTTTAGGTTTGAGGGATTAGGGTTTAGGATTGATGAATTAGGGTTTAATGTTGAGAGTTGAGGGTTAAGTGTTGAGGGTTTAGGGATAGGGTTGACGGTCAAGGGATTAGAGATAGGGTTTAGGGTTGAAGGTTAATGATTAAGGGTTGAGAAGATAGGGCTGAGGGTTAAGGGATTGGGGTTTAAGATATAGTGTTGAGTGTCGAGGGTTTATGGATAGGTTTTAGGGTTTAAGTTTTAAGGGTTAAGGATTGAAGGATAGGGTTGGAGGGTTTAGGGATAAGGGATTAGGGTTTAAGGTATAGTGTTGAGGGTTGAGTATTGAGGGCTTTAGGGATAGGGTTGATGGTCAAGAGATTAGGGTTAAAGTAGAGTGTCGAGGGTAGAGGGATTAGGGATAGGGTTTAGGGTTGAAGGTTTAAGGATTTAGGGTTAAGGCTTTAGGGATGAGGATTAAGGGATTAGGGTTTAAGATATAGTGTCGAGTGTTGAGGGTGCAGGGATAGGTTTTAGGGTTCAAGTTTTAAGGGTTAAGAGTTGAGGGATAGTATCGAGCCCGTTGAGGGTTTAGGAATAGGGATAGTGTTTAGGGTTTAGGGATGAGGGATTAGGGTTGAGGGTTGATGGATTAGGGATTAGGGTTGACAGATAAGGCTTAGGGATAGAGTTTAGGGTTTAGGGTTTAAGGTATAGTGTTGAGGATTTAGGGATAGGCTTTAGGGTTGAGGGATTAGAGTTAAGAGTTGAGGGATTAGGGTTTAACATTGAGTGTTGAGGGTTGAGGTTTTAGGGTTGAGGGTTTAGGGATAGGGTTGAGGGTCGAGGGATTAGAGTTAAGGGTTGATGGATTAGGGTTTGACGTTGAGGGTTAAGAGTTGAGGTTCAAGGGTTGAGGGTTTAGGGATAGGGTTGAGGGTCAAGGGATTAGGGTTAAAGTAGAGTGTCGAGGGTATAAGGATTAGGAATAGGGTTGAAGGGTTTGGGGATAAGGGATTAGGGTTTAAGGTATAGTATCAAGCCCATTGAGAGTTTAGGAATAGGGATAGTGTTTAGGGTTTAGGGATGAGGGATTAGGGTTGAGGGTTGATGGATTAGGGTTGAGGGTTGATAGATTAGGGCTTAGGGATGGGGTTTAGGGTTTAGTGTTGAGGGATTAGGGTTTAAGGTATAGTATTGAGGGTTTAGGGATAGGGTTTAGGGTTGAGGGATTAGAGTTAAGGGTTGAGGGATTAGGGTTTGACATTGAGGGTTGAGGGTTGATGTTTTAGGGTTGAGGGTTTACAGATAGGGTTGAGGGATTAGGGTTTGACATTGAGGGTTGAGTGTTGAGGTTCGAGGGTTGAGGGTTTAGGGATAGGGTTGAGGGTCGAGGGATTAGGGTTAAAGTAGAGTGTCAAAGGTATAAGGATTAGGGATAGGGTTCTAGGGTTTAGGGATAAGGGATTAGGGTTTAAGGTATAGTATCAGGCCCATTAAGGGTTTAGGAATAGGGATAGTGTTTAGGGTTTAGGGATGAGGGATTAGGGTTAAGGTTGATGGATTAAGGTTGAGGGTTGATGAATTAGGGCTTAGGGATGGGGTTTAGGGTTTAGGGTTGAGGGATTAGGGTTTAAGGTATAGTGTTGAGGGTTTAGGGATAGGGTTGAGGGTTGAGGGATTATTGTTAAGGGTTGAGGGATTAGGGTTTGACGTTGAGGGTTGAGGTTTTAGGGTTGAGGGTTTACATATAGGGTTGAGGGTTGAGGGATCAGAGTTAGGGTTTAGGGATAGGGTTGAAGGTTGAGGGATTAGGGTTAAATTAGAGTGTCAAGGGTACAAGGATTAGGGATAGGGTTGGAGGGTTTAGGGATAAGGGATTAGGGTTTAAGGTATAGTATCAAGGCCATTAAGGGTTTAGGAATAGGGATAGTTGGCTTTAGGGTTTAGGATTAAGTGAGACCTAGATGGCTAAGGATGGATGTAGAAGTAGACAAGGAGTGGCTGAGAGACATAGAGAGGGGAGAGGTAGAAAGGTGAGGAGGAGAGATAAGTGAGATATAGAACATGATCTAATGGAACTAGAGGTGAGATATTGTAAAGGTGCTATCGAAGGTGAGATAAACACAAATATTTATGGATCAATCTATAGCGGGACAAAATGTGAGTTTGTTATAATGTGCTCACATTTTGTCTTGCTATAGAAATAGTAAAAAAGTGTTGACCCCTATGATCCAGGCCCACATGGTCAGTTTTCATGTTGATTATGTGCGTGTTCCGACAAAAAAGAAGTGCTTTCATGCTCTTGGGAAGTTCACATGCACATTTTACACATTCTACCACCTTTGCATGATCTTTCCACCACCTTTTCTACTTTGCCAACTTGAGAAGGAGGAAATAACATAGTTTTCACACCAACTTTGATAAATATCTATTCAAGTTTCAATTTTTGTAGTGTTGCAATGTTAATTGTGATTCAATTTTAGGAATTTAACATTATAGATTGGTTAATAGTATTGTTGTTACTAATTATATTTGAGTGTATTCAATTTAACATTGAAAAGGAAGCAAGTGGTGAAAAACTCAAATTGTTGAGGAGTTTGATGCAAGAAGAAAAAAACACTACATAATTGGGTACTCTCTCCATTCGAATCTCCAGTTTTTAGGTATGTCAAGTCTTTACATGCATGTTCTTTACATTTTCTTTAATTCTATTTGAATTACTTTATCATGCTTTATCATACATGTTTAAAATAGACACATTCCCAATCAAGAAAGCAGCCTACAATCTCACATGATGCCATGTATATTTTCTACACTTGGGTTCTTTAATAATTATGTGTAATAAATAGACCTTAACATACCATGATGTCAAACTATACAAGAATAAATCCTTACAACATAATAAAAATACAATCCCACTATTATCTTGTCATATTAACAAGTTAAAATACAAATGAATAGGTGCCAAGATCATACAAGTATGCACATGACATGATGATTTGTATGCACATATCTTGGGCTAGGACATTCCTTATGTACCTATTCATGATGATTTGTACATGTACATGACACAACAATATTTCAAAATTTTAGAATTGTCCTTTGTTAGCAAATGATGGTGGTTACCTTGATTGACTATATACCATTCAATACCCTAAATTACAGAGATTAGTCTAATGATTTTTATGACAATCCTAGTTATGTGATGCAGAGGTAGGGTTCAACTCAATCCAAAGGGATCATACCAATAGTTTCTTCAAATTTCATAAGCTTTCCTCTCAAGTAATCTCCCTATACAAAGGCACAAAGAGGGTCTTCAATACTTCAAAACCTAACAAGGCTACTAGAGGTCTTCTTACCCCTTAAGAACTTAGACACAACCATTCTAAACCCTTACTAAAGTCTACACTCTTCAATTGTTGTCTATTCCTTCACAAGCCACCTAAATCCTAGTATCCCTAGTACCAACAAAACACCTTCTCAATTCCAAATCCTAGTAGCCCTAGTAACAACAAACATGTCAAATTGGGTCTACCTCAACCTTTTCAAGCATGAAGTCCCATGTACTCTTCACTTGTAGCCTCAATAGGTGACTCTCCTTTGACCTTATCCTCATCTAGGACTGAAGTGAACTTTGTACCATAGTGCTTTGTATAGCTGCAATAACATTGTGCAATAATGCTTTGTATGGCTGCAATAATTTGCTTTGTATGCTTTGTACCTATTTTGGTTGAGTGATATTTACTCTTTTACATGATGATTGTATGTACATTTACTATGAATGGTTGAATGACATATATTTTAGTTATTTGTATGGATTCATTTCTTAGGAACTAATATTGGTCTTTTTATCATGCTATAGACAAATTCTCCATCATGCGGATGAAATAATCAAGAATTAAACCAACATAGGAAGAGATAGAAGCTAAGAATGCAAAGAAAGCAGTGGCTATGAGGGAACTTCGTGAGAAGAGGAAATTGGACATGATAAATGAAGACGTGGCAATTGAAGAGGAAGCACAACCTGTAGAGTAAAATACTCTACATTTTGTTTTGTTACAGTGCATCAATTTTGCCTCTACAAGTGTTTCCTATGAAGTTCAGTGTAGCCGTGAAGGTCTTTGCAGCATCGCGAGGGTTTTTGCAAGGGTTTTATTTTGCTTAAGTCTCAGAGTAGCACGAAACTCGCCAAGTGGCGAGCCTCAAATAAAGCCGCATTTTGTTTCTACATTGTAACTTCAATGCGGAGGATGCCACGTGTCATCAGCTGAGACACAGTTCAAAAGTTTCTATAAGTATGCGGATGAAGCCATGTGTTTTTTACATTGTCATGGAGCGTGACAAGTGTCATCTTCCGTGTTATTGTTTCTAATGAGTCTCGTTGCTAAGAAGGCTGGAGGTGGGTCCCTGCTTTTAAGTGACACTGAGCGTGGAAGGTGCCAAGTGGCAGTTTCTGTCGAAGTTTCAAGAGACACTTTAAATGTTTCAGTGAAGAGCGAAAAGAGCCATGTGTCTTTTTGTGGTATCTACGGAGCGTACCAAGTGTCAGCTTCCACAGGTTTTCCTGTTTGTTTTTAATGTTAACTGAAAGATGGAGGTGGGCCCTCATATAAATATCAAGTGCTTGCGGAAAGTGCCATGTGTCGGCATCCATGTAAGTCCCAAAAGGTTTCTTATGAAGTATCAAGTAAGGCAGATACTGCCAAGTGTCAATGTCTACATGAGTTTCAGAAGAGTTTCTAATGTTTCAAGAGAAGTGTGGAAGGCGCCACCTGTCTCTATTCTTTCTTTCAAAGCTACTGAGCGGTAAGTGTTGTGGGTCCCATTTTTGTGGGTAATAAAGTTGTAGTTGTTGTGGATCTTGCCAGTTGTCACAGACGGAGCCTTCCCGAGTATGAAGACACAGTAAAATATCAGGGTTGTGGAAGGTGCCACATATTAATTTCTAAATGAAGTGAAAGATGCCATGTGTCAGTTTCCTATTTCTCCTGAAGAATGAAAGGGTTTTCAAGTGATATATGCAGATCCTGCCATCGGTTGTGGGTTTTTGAGTTTCAAATAAGCGGAAGCTACCAAGTGTATCTACCTAATTCAAAGAGGAGCGCTACATATATTTTATTTCAGCCAATGGGCTTGCAGAAGGAGTAACCATTGCAGATCTAAAAGATATTTTCTGTCAGACACTTCCAATTACCTCCAATTCAGTTAAAGCCATTGATATTTGATTCGCAGATAATCTTAAGTCGCTCATGTACTATAGGTATGTAATTTTTGTAATGATTAAGGAGATCAGAGAGAGTTCTATTTTTCAACTTTGACAAATTCTTGAAGTTAGAAATTTTCAGAGAGAAGTTTTGAGACTTTTGTTGTGCCAGCAAATATCATTTGCCTTTGTTTTGTTTTCCTTGATTCAGAAGGTTAATATAACTGTGCATGTATCTGTGCCTCTTATGTTACTGGAAAGTTAATAAGAAAACTGAGTACTGTGCCTTGGTTGATATTTTCCATGTCATTGTAAATTGTCTGGTTGTGGGTCTTTGATGTTATTTGTTTTATCTGTTCATATTAATCATGCAATACTTGCTCTTTAATTTGACTGAATCTTTGAGATAACTTCACTGTGCTTAGTTGAGAGAGATAATTATTTTCAGGCGCATCGCCATAGATAGATTTATTTTATTGTATCTGTAATCCTGTTAAGTTTCTATCCTTTCCCAAAACACATTTAAGTTAGAGAAGAGCCAGCTTCTTTAAAATCTAGAGGTCGTTTCAGGTTGCAAGTCCTACATTCCTGAAACTTCCCATGTTGGTGTTGAAACCCACGCAATTTTAAGCATCAATAGTTTTTGGCACGCCTAGTGGGACTATTCTTAAAGTTTTTGTCAAGATTGTATGAACCAGAGAACTATAAGGAGTCAGAGCTATGGACTTATAACCAGAGCCCAATCTATTGCTAACCCAAGTATTCTTCCACCACCACTAGTAGCTAATTCAAGGAGAAGAGTAAATCAGTTTGCAGCAGCACCAAGAGCAAATATGGGAGCACCTATAGCCCCAAGGAATTATGCAAATTGGAACACTGGCAACCCTCTGATTCTCCCAGTACCACCAGCCACTTGGGATCCCATCCCAGCCAATGCCTTGAAGGCTCTACCTAAATTCAGTGGGGATGATTTCAAGACACCTACAGAGCATCTGCAAGATGTATCTGATGTTTGTGTAGTGCATGTGATAACTCAACAGAATGTGGCTATAAGGTTGTTAGCAGTTTCCTTCAAGGGGAAGGCTCTGGAATGGTATAGATCTTTGACCCCAAATATAATATCCACATGGGATCAGCTTGGTGATGCTTTCTTTGATAGATTTAAAGAAAAGGGTGATAAATCTTCTTTGCTGCAACAATTAATCACCATCAAAAGGGCACCATAAGAAGCAATGACTGATTTCAATTCAAGATTTAAAAAGACTTGGGAGAGAATTCCTGCTACAACAAGGCTATTACTAGGTATGGCTATTGTCTTTTATCTTAAAGCCCTAAACTCAGATATATAAATAATGATTCAGTCACTTGGAGGTTAGACCCTACCACAAGCTTATGAGTTGGCAGTCAAAGCTGAGAATAACTTGATAGATGCTGGAAAGTTGCCCCTAAGGCCTCCTATGCCCATGTTCCTAGAGATTACCTTACCTCTGCCTCAAGAAGCTCCTAATCCCATTATCACACCTGTGTCTATGTATACATTTCCCCAACAATCTACTAAAGCAACCACCCCTGTCCAATCATCTGAGATGGATGATGTCAAGAACATCTTAAGGACATTCTCTAATGAGATAATTAACCTAAAAAGATAGCAAAATCCTTATCCAAAGCCCCCTTACCAAGGCTATCAAGGAAATAGACCTCCCTTTTAGCCAAATCAATATCAAGGTTCTCAAAGGCAAATCAATCCTCAGCCATCTAACCAATTAGTCACTGTCCCCACACCTCTACAGACTGTTCCTCCTAATCCCAACAGAGAAATTGTTCCAGGACAAAATAATTATGCAGATGGCACCAATGCTTGGTGTTTCCCTTGCAATAATCCTCATATGCCCAGAGACTGCCCTAGAGGGAATTTACAGCAAAAGATAGCAGAACAGAGAGGATTGGAAGGGTAATTTACAACTTCTGATACTTCGGCATATCAGTCTCCTGGTGTGCAAAATGCAATCCTGGTGCCCCAGATGCAAGGTATGTCTTTGCAGAAAGAAGAGGAGATAGCCCCTGAGCATGCTTTGTTTTCATGGATTGAAGATGAGGAGTCAGTGTTCTTGAACGAAGCGTCTACTTCCAAAAAACCATTGGTGCAATCAGATTACTATACTAGAGCAAAGAGGAGAATGATGGAACAACCTGAAGTCACCAATATTGAAACTATGGGAGCTCCTCCATTCCAAAATCATCAGGGCACAGTCTCTAGACAAGAAATGCCATAGCCTGTGCAGAATCAAAAAGCTTTAGGACAAGTTCTCGACAAGTCAAGATACCCATATTACCCAAAGACCCAGACATTAGGGCCTCTAAATGTGGTGGATCAGCTAAAGAGAACCCCAGCACATGTGTCAATATGGGACATGCTGGCTATTCCTGAGTAGAAGACACTATTACAAGAGGCTCTGCAAGGTCAAGAAGCCCCTAAACATATTGGAGCTAAAGGAGGATCTACTGATAAAGAAAAGCCACAGCTCAAAGGTACTGTCCCTCTGTAGACAACAGCTCTGTTGAATAATGTGCCTGAGGTAGGTAGATCTAAACTAGACCCCTTTTATTTAACTCTAATAGTGGGGAAGAAACTATTGCATAATGCAATGATAGACTCTAGGGCTAGTACTACAGTGATGCCAAAGCAAATAGTAGATGCTTTGAAAAAAAAATATGAGCCACTTACAAGAGGGGTTATGTAGTTGGATGGGAAATCTGTGCAAACAATAGGGAAAATTAAACAACTCCCATTGCAACTATATACCTACCCTAATATAATTGTAAATCAAGATGTTGTAGTCATAGATATACCCCATGTATTTGGCCTATGTCTATCTAGAGATTTCACAACCAAGATAGGAGGTTACATGTCACTTGATTGGTCACACCTCATCCTGAGAACCAAATATGGGACCAAAATGAAGGTACTGTCTGAGCCATTATCAAAGGACCATATCACAAATGAGCCAACCCCAAAATTAGAGGCAGCTCATGCTATGCTAAACAAAGATGAAATAATCTTTGTTGAAGAGTTAAGGGATTGGATTGAACATGACCAACATGAGGAAGAGAATAATCAGTTGTTAACTACGATGCAAAGTGATCCCTATGGGAATTATGACTCTACTAGTTTAGGCACTTATGTCATATTTGAAGAAGACCAAGAGATCCCAAATGTTTTAAGGAAAGAAACGTCACAGACTCAAGAATCTGAAAGGGACTTAGAAATTTGGACTCTAAATTTTGATGGGGCTAGGAGTAAAAATGGAGCAGGAGCAGGAATTTGTCTTACTACCCCTAATGGTGAGAAGATTTTAAGAGCTATTCACTTTCATTTTGCTTGTACCAATAATGATGCTGAATATGAATCTTTAGTGCATGGACTCATATTAGCAAAGAAGAAAGAAGTAAAGAGCCTTATAGTGAAAGGAGATTCTGAACTAGTGGTGAAGCAAATAAGAGAAAAGGCAGTGGCCAAGAATGTAAGAATGAGATCCTATAGACACAGAATTTGGGACTTAATAGATGGTTTTGAAGCTTTCAATATAGAAGTAGTCCCTAGAGCCCAAAATGCTGAAGTAGATAGGATGGCACAGATTGGCTCGCAATTTGATCCAACAACTGATCTACTAGTCAATAATGAGTCAGTCAAAGTTATAGTAAGCCCACTATCCTAGACAATAACGAAAATTGGCAAGTCTTTGAAAATGATTTTCAAGTACTCTCATTCTTGCAACAGTCAGGAGAATTTGTTGATCAGTTACAACCTAGAATTGAGGAAGCATATGGTGACCAAATTATTCAACTAAAGTCAAACAAGCTTCCTAAAGGACTGATTACCCTGGAAAACTTGTTTAACTGAGAAGATGCCAGCCTAGAAAAGAAGAGGTTTCAAGCAAATAAAGAAGATTACTCTGAAATACAAGTCAGTAAAGGGAGAAAATTGAAGGTTGGGAATTATGCAACTCAACAAGAAAGAATGAGGTTAATTGATTTATGTGAAAAATATGATAGAGTCATAGCCTGGACCTATGAAGATCTCCATGGTTATAACAAAGACATTATCCAACACACCATAGAGCTTGCTGAGGGAGCTAAACCAGTCAGATAGAAGCAAAGACCAGTGAACCCTAGGATTGAACCTCTCATGGTGGATGAGTTGTAGAAGCTCTTAGAATCAAGAATTATTTTTCCAATTAAGCTCTCAACCTGGGTATCAAACCTAGTGCTAGTCAGAAAAAAGAATGGTGACATAAGACTCTATGTAGACTTCAGAGATCTGAATAGAGCATCTCTAAAAAATCATTATCCCCTTCCCTCTATGGAACAAATTTTACAAACTGTGGCTGGATCAGAGAGATTTTCTTTGTTGGATGGTTTCTCTGGGTATAATCAGATTTGGCTGGCTGATGAAGATCAGCATAAGACTGCATTTACTACAAAATGGGGAACATTTGCATATACAAAGATGCCTTTTGGCCTTTCAAATGCTGGAGCTACTTTTCAGAGGGCAATGGATGTAGCATTTGGAGAGCTTATAAATAAAATCATTCCGATTTATTTAGATGATCTTACTATTTTCTCTAAAAATGTTGTTGATCATTTTGACCACTTAGAAGCTGTCTTCAAGAAATGCCAAGAGTTCAAAATATCCCTGAATCCTAAGAAATGCATCTTTACAGTATCCCAAGGCAAACTGTTAGGACATATAGTGTCTAAAGAAGGAGTCTCCATAGATCCAGAGAGGGTCACTACCATAATGAACTTGTCTCTACCAGTCAATAAGAAGGCAGTTCAGTCCTTTTTGGGAAAGATAAATTTTGTCAGTTGGTTCATATCAGACTTTGCAGGCTTAATAAGACCAATGACATTGCTGCTTAAGAAGGACCTAGTTTTCAAATGGACTGCGGAGGGGAGACAAGCTTTTGAGGAGGTCAAGAAAGCAATTTCAATAGCCCCAGTACTAAAAAACCCAAACTTTTCTAAGTCTTTTATAATGTATGTCTATGGAGGAGAGTTCAGTGTTGCTACTGTCCTAACACAGAAAGATGAGCAACAGGATGGAGAACACCTAATAGCCTTTTTCTCAAGGACTCTTAGGGAGTATGAAGCTAGATACAATTTTGTGGAGAAATAGGCATATGCTATGGTAAAATCCCTGAATAAATTTAGGCATATGGTGACAGGAAATAAGATTCTGATACTAGTGGCTCATCCTAGTGTTAGGGAATACATTATGGAAGGTGAGATCACTGAAAAAAGAGCAAACTAGATAACAAAGATCTGTGAGTATGATGTAGAGGTCAGACCCACCAAGTTGGTCAGGGGCAAGGAATTGTGCCAATACATGGCTCAAGACATGGAGAAAATGATAACTGAAGAAACATCAATAGAAAATGTATTAAGAATACAAGAAGTTGATCAAGATTCTTGGGTCACAAATAGAATACAATTTATGAAACATGGAGTCTTCCCAAAGGAGCTATCTCATGACAAGAGAAGATACTATAGGCAGCAAGGGATCCATTTTGTTTCAATTGACCAAGTTCTTTTCAGAAGAAATACTGATGGCATACTTCTAAGATGCATAGAGAAAGATGAGGCTCAAAGAATACTACATGAAATGCACCATGGGACCTCCGGTGGACACTTTTCTGCAAGAACCACTGCCATAAAAGTAACTCAAGCGGGATACTTCTGGCCCACTTTATTCACAGACTATTATCAGTTGGTCAAACAGTGCTAGTCTTGTCAGTTTTATGTAGGGAAAAGAAGAAATGCGACAATGCCCCTTAGCCCCATAATTGTAGATGAACCCTTTGCCCAATGGGGTCTAGATTCTATTAGAATGATCAATCCGGTATCAAGTATGGGACATAAATGGATCCTAACTGCCACAGATTACTTCACCAGATGGAGTGAAGTAGTGTCACTCAAAGAAGCAATAGAAAAGGTCATTCTAGACTTTTTGAAGGGTATTACTGCTCATTTTGGACCCCCTCGTACCATAATTTTAGATGATTCTAAGGCATTTTTGGGGGCAAAAATATCTAAGTTTGCATTAAAATATGGAATCTATTTGAAAACTTCTTCAAATTATTACCCTCAGGGTAATGGTCTGGTAGAATCTACTAACAAAAACCTAATTAGACTTATTAAAAGAATAGGGACTGATCATCACAAAGAGTGGCATAAAGTACTTAGCACCGTGGGCTGACAAAATTACACCTAACCAAGTGACAAAGATGTCCCCGTATGAATTGGTCTATGGTAAGCTAGCAGTAATGCCCCTGAGCCTAGAGATCCCTGCTTTGCAGTTGTTGAAATAGATTGATATCAAAGAGAATGGTCCCATGCAGGTTTGACTTGCTGAGCTCCTGGAAGTACAAGAAAAAAGAGAAAAAGCACATGAGTCATTAATGAAACACCAGAAAATAATCAAAGACTATTTTGATAAGAAGACTTCAAATCTCTATTTTGAAGTAGGCTCAATAGTTTTGAAATGGGATGAGAGAGTTGCCAAGCCGGGTCAACACAACAAATTTGATTCGTTGTGGACTGGCCCATATAAGATTCGTCCCTGTAAGCAACAAAATTCATTCAAACTTGAAACAATGGAGGGCGAACCTGAAGAGATTCCTATGAATGGGATCTATCTGAAGCATTTTAACTAAGCTATATATTCCCTGTATCATAGTTAGTTTCCTTTCTTGCTTTCCTATTTTTCCTGCTTTCTTTTCCCGCTTTTCTTTTCAATAAGTGTTCTGTGAACATGTGGCATTAGCACAAGCCCCTTCTCTTTTTGGAAATCTCGCATTCATTAAGGTTGTTCCCAATCCCCAAAATTCTTGGAAGTACGTGCTTTTACAGCCACTCCCATAGCATGTCTGACACTCAGTCCTAATCAGATTTGAAAAGATACATTAATTGTTTCTTGGCATTAAAGCCATTTATAAGGCATGATGTGTCATTAAAGCCCATTAATAAGAGTTAAAATCCTAAGAGTGGCTTTCATATTATTTCTATCTCTCTGCTATGAAACCTTTGTTGCTTGTAATTCTCATCTCTAGCAAACCTTGCCTAGCTGAGTATCATTTTCAACACACAGTCTCTAGCTTTATTGAGCCAAAGTCTCTTGTGTTCCCTCCACAGGCACAAATATGGCCAAAGCACAGTCTTCTTTAGAAGGACTCGGGATATATGAATCAATTGATAGATTGCTAAATAGTAAATCGTATGCCTTAGTGCCCTCGCAGCCCAAAAGAGCCTATCCAAGGACGAGCGTTCCGGAGGTGGGTCTTTCAATTAACTCAGAAAAGGTTAAAGATTTTGCAAATAATGTTTTCGACCCAGCCCTTCAAAAATCTACCAAGGCTCTCAAAGAAGGAGCACACTAGAGATGCATCAAAAGGTGAAGACAGGACAATCTGAGACATTTGGAATGAGGATTTGGACCTCACAATTAGCACAGTTCATTGTCCCAAGCATGCACTTGTGTCTCGACCTAATTGATATATGCATAGAATTGTTTCATGTGCCCTCAAGCACCATACAATAGGTTTCCTTTATGGTGCAAATCACACCTAAGGCTATTAGAGACATGTTGGCCCTATATCATGATAGAATGGCCACATTCCCCACCATTGCCAAAATGCAGAAGACATGGGCAAATGTGAATAATCAGTTGAGGTTTCTCAATTCGGAGTTGCAATAGCCAGAAGAGAACACATAGATGCCCACATTACCTACAGGAAGGGCACAATTCACTTAGGCTAGCCAGGATCTTTGGGATGAAAGAAGACATTACTGTCTATGATTGGCAAATTGCCATCCTCTTTAGATTAAAGACCATGGACAAATCACAGGAGTTTCAGCTGGATTTCTCAGAGCAAATTGCTTATTCCATGGTCAATCAACTCACCCATTTCAGATCTAAGGGGGTTTTCATGTATTTTGCTTATCTATTTCACTTAATGCTATATCAAAACCCTAGTATCTTTTCACAGTATATGCAACTAAATATGTATGACCCAAATTTTGGCCATAATAGAACTATTCCTGTGTCCGCATGGACACATATCCTATCTAGGCATCAGACCCTTACGATTTCTGGGGACTTTTTGTCGCCCCTGCTTTTTGTCATCTAAGCCCTGAGCCTATAGAGAATAGGTTAACACCAAGTGTCAGAGGTTTCATGGCAAATTGCCCTATCCCCTGTGACTATTTCTGTGGGTCTCATCATACTATCATTAGGGTTCATGGCTTCAATGATGAACCCATGCTACTACCTAAAGTTGTGACTCCTAGGGTAGTGTTTCTAGAAGTGACCCGGTGAGTGTCCATGGTTGATAATGAGTACGGCACAAAGAAGAAGAAAAATAAAATGTATGATATTCCATGGGTGAGAAAAAACATGACCCTGGAGGTCAGAGATGCTGAGCACTTGTTGATAAGGAAGCTTGTTGCCTTGGGTTTCCTCATTATTGAAGACAAATGGAGGTTTGACCCAAACAGTTTTATCACCTCTTGGGTTAAAACCAACAAGGTTGGAGCCAAAATAATGCATGAGGGTCATCCTTTTTGGGAGGATAGAAGAAACCCTAAAGAAGACACTCCTGACCTGTATGTGGAATTAACAGATTTGCCATATGAGGGTCCCTGGCCATGGGAGACCTTTTATGTTAAACAAAGGGCCTATGACCCTAAGATCATAATGGGCACTGGATTGAAGAAAGATTTGTTGAAAAACAGAGAATGGAAACCAGAGAAAATAGAAGCCTATTGGAAATACAGGTAGGAAATTTTTGAGTTGACACACTCTTTTGGTAATGTTGATATTGATGAAAGATGGGAGGCAATCTAGGACGAATGGCATCCTTCACCAGTTTCTAGCCCTGACACAAAAAAATCCATGGGAAGGGTGAGGAGTCAGAAGGGGAAGCAGAATCAGTTCATGCAACACAAGAAATAGGGTAGGCCTCCTCTACTGTCCCTACGTCTACCTGGCCCCAATCTCTCAAAGCCCTAGAGAAATAAAAGGGTGTAGTGTCATCGCCACCCAGAGGAACTCCATCAGTTTCAGCCACTGGGTTTTCCAGTTTTGTATCATTACCACCATCAGTAGTGGTAAATGTTGAAGAGAAGGGAGCAGAGGAAACATAAGAAAGGCCAAGGAAGCATAGAAAGCTAAACTTGTAGCCAGACTCAGATGAAGAGGCAGAGCCCTCACAACAGCAACCACCAGTCACATCCGCTACCCCTAAGGTAACTATTTTTTCTCCTTTTTCTTCTCAGTCTCTTTCTTCTACTATAGGGGTGGCAATCCCAATTGACCCAATATCAATATCCCCTGCCACCTCTGCTATGCCTATTTCTACACTTGCCCCACTTCCTAATCCTCAAGCCATTCCTTCACAGGCCACCTCATTGCCACCATTTTCCCCTTCTGTACCCAGAAGAGTCCCTACCCAAATTTCTCCTAGCCAACATTTGGCTATTCCCTATGGCTTACCACAAGGACATCCTTTTGCTGGTGGTTACATTGCCTCTCCCCCTACCTTCCAAGCTCAGGTTGATACAACAAAGAAGGCTAGGGAGGCTAGGATGGATAAGAGAAGAAAGAAGGAAAATAAAAGTTTGGCTGTGCCACACATGAGGTCACTCTTTGACCCAATTCAACAACAGCTGACTGTGACACATTTATCACCAAATGTGGTTAAGCCAAATGAACAGATGCAGCCACAAGATTTCACAATGAATGCAGTCGCCATGAACATGTCACTTTTCAGACCACAAGAAGTGTCGAGCTACTCAATGAGACCACTTCTGCTATAGCAAATGATTATTTGAAAGTGTCAAAGAAGCTGCAGAAGGTAGAAGCTGATCTGGCTCAAGAGAAGGCAAATTGTAGCAACCTTGCTACAGAACTAAAATCTAAAAATGATGAAATAGAGATTCTTAATAAACAGTTGCAAGATATTGTTTCTTGCTAGATTCATCAGGTCACTCAAGCCCAAAATGCTTCTTTGAAAATGGAGCTAGCGCAAGAGAAAGCAACAGTAACTGTTTTGAGGCAGGAAAAGGCTACATTAGAGAAAAGGTACCAGGATAACTTGCAACAAGTCACATAGATTCAGCAAAAGTTGCTGAATGAGCAAAATGCTGCTACTGCAATACAGGCCCAACTCCAAGCTGAGCAACAAATGACAAAACAATTGACACTTGAGTTGGCTAATAGGCCTAAGAATGCTAGGGTTTTAAACCTGGTCAAGGAGCTATATGTATCAGTATGGAAAAGAATCTTTGAAGAGATTATCCAGCTCAGAACCTCTTTAACTTTCCTGTTAAATGCACAGTAATTGTGTTAAAAAGTTGAGACTTCAGTTCAAGCCACTCTATCCACTATCTCTGTGAGAGTTTCTGATTCTCACCTGTTGCTCAAGAAACTATATGATACCTCTGATGAAACACTGTCAGCAACAGGAATCAGTGATAGAATGATAGTAGCGAAGAGGGTGAATGAAGTTTTAAGTTGCAATTCAACTGCTACTAAGTGCCAGAAGCTCCTTGATATTGTAAAAAGTGAAGTTAAAGACATGAAGAGATATATAGAAGGTCTGGTGTAGCTAGGTCTTCCTTCCCTTTTCCCTGACAATAATACTGTATTAATGATTGATGAAATTAAGGCCCTGTTGTTAATCAGGTAGAATGATCAATGAGTTTTTCAGGGTTTAATAGATTCTTCATCAGTACAAGAAGTGGAGACTGTCATAATCCCAATGGCCCAACTTGAGTTTCAGTTGAAGGCTGTGGTTCAAATTTTGTAGACTTTCTCTCACAAGGACATTATAAACCTTGATTTTGTTTTCCAGGATTTACAGAATAAGCAGGGTCTTTCTGACTCTGAATGGGCTGTTTATCAAATAGCTTTACAGAATCTCTGATTCTTGTATTTTTAATACTCATTCTTTTGTCACAATTTTGGATTCTTTTTGAGTAGGCTCAAAAGTCCTCGGGGTCGCCAAGAAATGTAGAGTAAAATACTCTACATTTTGTTTTGTTACAGTACATTAGTTTTTCCTCTACAAGTGTTTCCTGTGAAGTTCAGTGTAGCCGTGAAGGTTTTTGCAGCATCGTGAGGGTTTC
This sequence comes from Cunninghamia lanceolata, assembly GCA_027924645.1. Classification (NCBI taxonomy): domain Eukaryota; kingdom Viridiplantae; phylum Streptophyta; class Pinopsida; order Cupressales; family Cupressaceae; genus Cunninghamia; species Cunninghamia lanceolata. The sequence continues at coordinate 2,141,439 of BSBN01000762.1, read as the reverse complement.
TGCAAGGGTTTTATTTTGCTTAAGTCTCAGAGTAGCACAGAACTTGCCAAGTGTGAAGCCTCAAATAAAGCCACATTTTGTTCTATATTGTAACTTCAGCGTGGAGGATACCACATGTCATCAGCTGAGACACGGTTCAAAAGTTTCTATAAGTATGTAGATGAGCCATGTGTTTTTTACATTGTCGCGGAGCATGACAAGTGTCATCTTCTATGTTATTATTTCTAATGAGTCTCGTTGCTAAGAAGGCTAGAGGTGGGTCCCTGCTTTTAAGTCACACTGAGCGTGGAAGGCGCCAAGTGATAGTTTCTATCGAAGTTTCAAGAGACACTTTAAATGTTTCAGTAAAGAGCGGAAAGAGCCATGTGTCTTTTTGTGGTATCCGCGGAGCGTGCCTAGTGTCAGCTTCCACAGGTTTTCTTGTTTGTTTTTAATGTTAACTGAAAGATGGAGGTGGTCCCTCATATAAATATCAAGTGCCTACAGAAAGTGCCTTGTGTTGGCATCCGCGTAAGTCCCAAAAGGTTTCTTATGATGTATCAAGTAAGGCGGATACCGCCAAGTGTCAACATCCGCATGAGTTTCAAAAGAGTTTCTAATGTTTCAAGAGAAGCACGGAAGGTGCCACCTATCTCTATTCTTTCTTTCAAAGCTACTGAGCAGTAAGTGTTGTGGGTACCATTTTTATGGGTAATAAAGTTGTAGTTGCTACGGATCTTGCCAGTTGTCACAGACGGAGCCTTCCCGAGTATGAAGACAGTAAAATATCAGGGTTGTGGAAGGTGCCACGTATCAATTTCTAAATGAAGCAGAAGCTGACATGTGTCAGTTTCTTATTTCTCCTGAAGAATGAAAGGGTTTTCAAGTGATATATGCAGATGCTGCCATCTGTTGTGGGTTTTTGAGTTTCAAATAAGCAGAAGCTGCCAAGTGTATCTACCTGATTCAAAGAGGAATGCTACATATATTTTGTTTCAGCCAATGGGCTTGTAGAAGGAGTAACCATTGCAGATCTAAAAGATATTTTCTGTTAGACACTTCTAGTTACCTCTAGTTTGGTTAAAGCCGTTGAGATTTGATTCGCAGATAATATTAAGTCACTCCTGTGCTATAAGTATGTAATTTTTGTAATGATTAAGGAGATCAAAGAGAGTTCTATTTTTTAACTTTGACAAATTCTTGAAGTTAGAAATTTTTAGAGAGAAGTTTTGAGACTTTTGCTATGCCAGCAAATATCATTTGCCTTTGTATTGTTTTCCTTGATTCAAAAGGTTAATATAACTGTGCATGTATCTGTGCCTCTTATGTTACTAGAAAGTTAATAAGAAAACTGAGTACTGTGCCTTGGTTGATATTTTCTATGTCATTGTAAATTGTCTGGTTGTGGGTCTTTGATGTTATTTGTTTTATCTGTTCATATTAATCATGCAATACTTGCTCTTTAATTTGACAGAATCTTTGAGATAACTTCATTGTGCTTAGTTGAGAGAGATAATTATTTTCAAGTGCATCACCATAGATAGATTTATTTTATTGTATCTGTAATCCTGTTAAGTTTCTATCCTTTCCCAAAACACATTTAAGTTAGAGAAGAGCCAGCTTCTTTAAAATTTGGAGGTTGTTTTAGGTCGGATGTCCTACATTCCTAAAACTTCCCATGTTGGTGTTGAAACCCACGCAATTTTAAGCATCAACACAACCACCACAAAGAGATATGGTATTGGTAACACAAAGAGAACAAATGCAAAAACTTCGTGCTATGAGAGATTTGAATACCATAGTTGGAGACACATCCTCTACCGCAAGTCAACATGTACGGACACCATCTACCACATCTCAAGTTGAGAGTACTGTTGATGATTGTTTTACACATTCATAAAAAAAGTTAAAATTCATAAAATGAACCTAACTATCTTGAAAGATATGAAGAAATCAATTAAGATTACTTAATCCGAAGTTTTCATATGGTCAGATCTTGACTTTGTGGACAGTTCAATAGGTTATTATGAAGCTGTAATGTGCAAGGGGCCTTACTTGATTTAAGGTGATTGATGACTTACTGGAGTCAAATTATGCAAGCTGTTGCAAATATCAACAAATTATCTATATCTTTGCATAAATTTGTTACTTTATCCTGAAGCTTTATATGATTTTATAGTAAAACATGATTTTCTTTTCAAATATGTATAAAGATTGCCAAATATCAACTTAATTACTCTTAATTCTTTGAAATGTTAGACAATCTCCTTTAGATTTTTGCGTTTAAGATAAGTATTTCAAAGTTTGGGAAAAGTTAGAGAAATTCAAATTCAAAATCACTTGCTACAGGATTTAAATGCTTTGTTGTGCACATGGTAAGAATTTCAGAAAATTTAATTAAATCAATTGACTAAATCATTAAATGTGAATATCCTGAGTATTTTCACGAATATGCATCCAAGATTGCGAGCTTTAAGAGAAATTGTTTCAAATACAATGAAGAGCCAAAAGACACTTTGATTATAGACACAGAATTCTAGATTCATTTATATTTAAAACACATAGTCATATATGATTTAAAATGTATGAATGACTCTTAGCTTCATTAATCAAATTCACAAAAATTTACAATGCTTTACAGATACAATAAGAAAGCTGGACATTAAACGCGTTCCTTAGTGCAAACACAGGCAACCTCCTCTAAACTAAAATACTCCTACTCAAAGTTTTAGAACAAATTACAATTGCTAACTAGTTTCTTAAAATCCATGTGTAAATAATATACAAGTAGCAAAGTTCTTTATATAGATTTCAAACTTCTCATTGCTACGACTACAATTCCCATCTACGGCTAAGATCCCTCCATTATTTATCAACGGTATATCTTTGCCTCATAATCGTCTACCAAAATATCTATTTGGCATCTTTTCTTTCCCTTAAAGGATGCTATTGGAATCTTTTAAAAAATAAGATTCCCTTTCTTCATTGACTTTCTTTCACTGATGTTATTTATTTGACCTCTTCTCAAAAACCACTACTCATCTTTGTATTCTTATTCTTTCAAATACGTTTTGAAATTACTGATTACACCTTCTACAAAGGTGTGGTCCCCTCCTGGACTCTTTGCAAATATATACTCTTGCATCATAATCCCTTCCTTCAACTTCTTCTCTCTATTCTCTGAGCCTTCTCTTCTCTTTTTATACTTCTTCATTTTGGCACTTTCCTCCATCAATGTATCCATCATCTGCTTGCTGAGATTTGCATCAGGATTTTCTATGCATGGTGTAAATATGGCACTGAATTCTGTTAATGCCCTTTCTAAATCATATGCTGGCATTTCCATACATTAATGCTGCAGGAGTCTTTCTATTATCTTCTTATGCATTTTTATCATTTCCTCTACTTTTTCCTCTAAATCCTATATAATTGTTGTACATTTTCTGAGGTTATCTTCCTCAAATTTGAGCTCTAATCTTGTTTGTGGTACTTGATTTTCCAATGCAATAGTAATTGCTCCATTGATCAATTCTTCTGCTCTTTCTTCAACTTCTGTCAACTGTTCAAGTTCGTACTTGCATTTTTCTTTTCTAGCTTGGCAATTATGTATAAGTATCACACACTTGTTCTTTTCTTCTGCAACTACCCTCCAACTTCTCACAGCTTGCCTTATTATTTGCTCACCTTCTTGCATAAAATCTCTAAACCATTCATCAAAAATGTTAGCTTTGAGCCTTTTATTCTCCATGTCCTTTATTTCTTTCTTTGATACCACAGCTATGTTATTAGGCAATTCTGGGACTGTGGCACTGGGATCAAATATTTCTTTAATAAATTGTTGAAGTTGGACAATGTGTCCTTTTAAGTATTCCTATTTGTCTTTATCCTTTCTCGGCATTTCTGCTATCACTTGGTGCATATCTTCCCATTCATTAATGTGTTGTTCTCTTGTAGAATGCCCAAGGTCGAGATTCAATATCTTATACTCCTCCAAGGCTATTTCACCTTTTGCCTTTTCCTTTTGTGGTATGGCTAGGTTCTGCATTCTAGATCCATCTAGACCTCTATATATAGTAGACATTGTCCTAGCTTTTCTCTTTTCTTTTCTTGGAGTAGTCTTCTCACCTGGCAAACTTTTAATATCAATTGGTACTACCTGTACCTCTTTTTTCTCCTTTCTTATTTCTCCTCCTAACCATGTAGGAATTTCTTTTGTACCTTCTATTGCCTTAACTTCATCAATTACCTCTTCATGAAGTCTCTCTGCTTCCACCTCTTCTTGTTGATGTTGTTCCTACTGTTGTTGTTGTTGTTGTTGTTGTTGTTCTTGTTGTTCTTGTTCTGGAATATGCTGCTGTTGTGGAGGCTCTTGTCCCATGGGATCATTTTTCTTTTCTTTTGATTCAACCTCATTCTCTTCCTCTTCTATTTTAGTATCTCCTCCATCTTCAGCCTCTTCTTCAGGATCTTCTTCCTCTGATGGTTCTTTTTTCTGATCATCTTCTGCATGTATTTGTTCCTCATCTGGCATATTAACATCTTCTACTGGTTCTTCAACTTTATTCTCATCCATCTTTTCTATTTCCTCTGTACCCTTAGGCCCCTTGGTTTCATCTTCTATTTTGTCTATACCTTCTGTTTGTACTTGCTCTGTATGTACAGGTGAATTTTCTTTTGTGCTATCTTCTTTTACTTCCTTTCCTTGATCTTACACATCTTCTATATTCTTTTCATCTTCACTTGGCTCATCATACATATTCAACATATTTAAGGCATCAACACCTGAAGTGTCCTCTTTTGTTTCTTCTTTTGCTGGAGCATTCTTTTCTGTGATTATCTCTTCATATACAACTTCTTTTTCAGCTTCTTCAATTTTATGTGCCTCTTCTTGCACATCTTTAATGATTTCAGGTGGAACTAAGGTACCAAATGGATCTACTGATCCTGTTTCTTCCTGTACCTTTTCTTCTTCATGTTCTATGCTGTGCTCAATTTCTATTTCAGCTTGAATGCTTGGCTCCTCTTCTTCACTCAAGAAATCACTAGAATCTTCTTCTATTTCAATCTCTTTTCCTTTATACATTGCTCTTTCCTCACTATCACTACTCTCAATATGCATAGTCTCCATAGTTTGTTTGGCTTTGTGAACTTCTGACTCCTGTTGCATTTCTTCAGCCAACTTTGCTTTTACTTTAATATATGTTTGTCTTGATTCTGATGATGTGGAGGCACTTGATATATTTCTCAGCTTTTCACCTACTTCTTGTGCTCCAATCATACCCCTAGTTTAGAAGTCTCACCCTTTGACAAACTTATTGGGATTACCCTTCTAACTTGTTGTCCTGCTATCTCCTTGGTAGTCTGTGCTTCTTCTACACTTATTTCATGACTTATTGACTTTGCATCTACAAAAGTTTCTGATGCCACTGCTACTGTTATGCCTAATGCATATGGATCCATTAAAGAAGCATTTGTATCTTTTTCAACAATTTTGGCCTCTACAATCTTCCTTTTCTTCTCATAAAAGCATTGCAGGTCTTCACTAGGCTCTGCCTTTCTTTTCCTCCCTTTCTTTGGATAGGTGATTTCTTTGCCTTCAGCCTTAATTTTCTCAATTTTATCTTTCAGCCATGTCTTTAAAAATAATATCACCAGCTCAAACAATACATCCAAAGAAGTATTCCAAGGCTTTGACCAATCAGGCTCTGTAATAGGAGCCAGCCTTGCTTCTGCATATCTATGATGTAACAATTTATCATCATCCTAGACCTTTGGAGGAACACATATGTTACCTATAGACTTCATTTTCTCAATGGTTAATCTTTTATGAGCTCTTTTCCTCACCTCCCTGTCATTCTTGCAATCAGCCCAAAAATCTTTTTTTTTTAAATGCGCCTGGTAATCTTTTTAACATGACTAGTGATGCTGGTACAACACGTCCTCCAGCTCCACATGAATGTTTTTTCTCAGAGCAATGAACCAGTGAGGCCACAACATGGGGGACCTCATCCCCTAGCAAGAAAACTTCAAACCTGCAAGCTTGTTGGCCCAATGAAAGCGTAAAGCCATCAGCCAAAAAAACTTCAATATGTATCTGATGTTTATATTTTTTATCCACAAAGTTCTAGATCCTGTGAAAAGGATCAAACCTCTTGACTAAATCAAACTCTTGAAAACCATAATATCTCAATTCTTGTTCTAAACAACTTGCAACCTCTTCACTGAAATAATAATTTCTACCAATAGCCCAAGGCAACTTCAGATTTCCTCTATTATTGAATTTCCTCTTATACATTCTAAAAATATTCAAATTTTTCCTTTAAAACTCTAACACAATCAACTTATCAGAAGGATAACTAGGAAGCATAAATGGTTTTCCTTCAAATCCTTTAGTCCTTATATAAGTAAAATGCTCAAACTGAATGAACCAGGAACTATGCAATCCAATTGCATCTTTTGCATCTTTAGATAATCTTTTGTCAGGTTCCTCTCTCAACACCCTTACCATGTAAGTATAAAAGACATCATTAACCAAAGCAAACTTTTTCAATGTATTCTCTTCTTGTAATTCAGGGTAGTGTTCATACACCAATTTCTGATTAGGACCATTCCCTAGGGTACCAACCCTTTCTATTCCGTGTATGTATGGTGTAATTTCTGCAGTGCATGAATATAACACATATGAAGACAAATAAAAGGGCAACATTTTCTATTTTCTCAGCATGGCCTGCTTCCAAATAGTTGTACTTATTGCCTTGGCCCAATGGATTTTCCCTTGTTCCTTTTCTCCTGCTCTGATGAACTCAATAACAGTGAACATCCATGGTTCACATTTGGTGCCATCTCTTAATCCAACTAACCTACTTAGGATGGTGATCATCAAATGAATTTCTTCTTTGAAGTATATCCTCATCAAATTCTTATGTACACTGGCTATAGCCTTGGGTTTGCTCTCTGGGTTATACTAGCTACGGAATATTTTACCTTTACATTCTCCTTCATTTGTGTAAAAATCTTCATTATATTGATCAATGTCAATATCCCTCATTTTTTTATTAATTTCCAATCCAAATGTTTTGGCAATCCCCTCTGTAGTTAAATTAGCAATTAGTCTTTCATACAACATGATCTTCCTTATAGCTAGATCATATAAAGTCACACAGTCCAAACATAAATCCCTAGCCTCCATTGCCATTGGGAAACCTGCAGCTCTATACAGTCCACTCTCCCAAATACATTTCATATCTAGTGAAGCATCTTCAGTAGTAATTTTCTTCAACACATCCTCTACATCATAATTTCCTATGCTTGTATCTGTGCCTACTCCACTCGTACTAATCAAGGATGGACAACCTCTATGCAAGGGCAATTCTTCTTTCTCTACTTCTTTTCGTGGTTTCCTTTCTTTTTTTACCTCGTCCCCTGTATCTTTCTTCTATTTCGGGGCCATCCTGTAGAAACATACATCTTTTAACTTTCGTTTTACTTTCATGCCTAGGGTTTTTACTATGAATTTCTACTTTTACCATTTTACCCTAACTTGTTTGTCCTTTCTATCTTTTACTTTTAAATTTGTTAAGCTTTACTTAGCTAATTAATAGTTAAAACAGTAATTTGACAAATGCATATGTTTTAAACTGAAATTATTGAAATCAACATCACATTTTACCATTTGAAAAGAAATGACGGTTTGGGATAAATACTTGTTTTTCGTGACCATTTAACTATTGGTGTTGACTTACTTTTACCTTTTTTCTTTCGCCCAACTACTGTAACTCTGTCACCTCAACGAGTTCTGCCCAATTCACTGTAACAGTGCTCCTTTCTACAAATTTTACTCTTAACAATATATCTAAAAGCAAAATACCCTTAATTTTACCCTAACCCTCATTAAATTTTACTTTTCTTGAGTATTAGATTTGCATTAATTACAACAATTAATGCACTACAACTTCGGCCTTTTATTATAGTGTTTACGTTTTTTAAACTTTCTTACCATTAGCTCATCTTTGCATACATGCATTTCTTTATATTCTCCCTTGTATGTTTTCTTTTGTATATCCTCATTGTATCTTCAAACATACAATCAAACTAAGGCTCTTTCCCCTTTTCCTTTTCTGTACTTCATTGTATATCGCTGTTTGTATATCAGGTTTTTATATGTGCATATACAACAAAATTATACAAAGCGTTTCATTCCTTTTCTCTCTCTTGATGCCTTTACATCCTTTGTATATCGGGTATGTATGTTGCAACATACAAGCGTTGAAACATACATAGACTTCTATTTTTTAATTTATTTGACATCTGGCTTGTATCTCCTCGATGCATATAATGTTTTTATCAAACCATTAGATACAAGCAAAAAAAATGCATACAACCTCCTTTTGTATTACTCTTCGAACTTGTCCTTTCTATAAACCACATTGTACTTACTTTCAGTTCGTAATGTATATAAAACTTTGTATATTTCACCTTGTATAATCACAACATACATACAAGGTAGAAACATACAACAATTTAATCTCATTTCAATAACTCTTCAGTTCCACGGGTTGTAAAAGTGCAATGCATATCGGCTTTGTATGTAAGATACATACAAAGCAAAAAACATGCAACGACTTAACCTTAGTTCATAACTTTTGGGTTCCGTGATGTGTATAAATTGCAATGCATCCCTAGATATACTTTAAGTCTTGATGCATCATTTATCTCATGTTTTAATTTTCTCTCAATTTCACGTTGTATATATCAATTTGCATGTCTCCCGATACATACATACAAAGCACCAAATATACAACCATTATATCCTATTTCATTGAATTCTGATTCCTCAACATGTATAATCTGTTGTATATCCCGCTTGTATATTTTACCCTTGCCAAACATACAAGCCTAACATACATTCAATGGATTCGACCGACTATTCGTTTCAACTTTAACTCTTTTTGGGTCTGACTTGTATGTGAAGTTAAAGTGTTAATGAAATGCATACAAGTATAACCACATATAAAAAACCCAACTTCCCTTTTACAACTAACATAAAGACACGAAATACAAATGAATTTGTATATGGGTGACTTTTTATATACAAATAGCTTTGTATATGCAACATACAAACCCTCTGATTGCACATTTACCAAAAATGCTTATAACTTGCAAAATACTGTGAATTTTAAAATGGTTCAAAAAGCAACCCTTACTCATTTTTGACAAGGAATTCACCCATATTATGCCTTGGTACTCAATGTTATTTTTCTTCATTTTCAACAAGGTTTGTACTTTCAGTTCCTTTTCCCTTTTACCACCAAGTAGACCCACAGAAACAAGCAAAGAAACTAGCCACAACAGGGGTCCTCATTTTGCTAAGGAGTAAAACGGGGCATGTTGTGAGCATCACAACAAGTACATCATCACTCACATGTGATGAAGGAGGTACACCATCGTTCCCACTTTAACCTTAAGGTATGTCATCTATTCCATCTTCGATCGAAGGTATGCCATCTAACCCATCTCATTTAGATATTGATGAAATTCCTAATGTTGAGATGAATTTACCTAACTTAACACCACCTAGAATTTGGCATAGAAAGCCAAAGTATTTGATTAATAGTGATGAGAATATTTTGCAGCCAATGGAAGGTAGATTCCAAAACACACTTGTAGAAGATATGCTCATAAGATTTGGAGATTGTTCTTTGAAAAGTTAAATGAGACTACAAGATGTCAACTATTCATTGAAATGATGCGAAGTATAAAGTATAGGTCCATCATGAAGATTATTAGGTTGAGAACATCAGAGGCTTCAAGTGAAAAATCTATTGTCAAGAATCTAATGAGTGTGTATGAGAGTGTGGGTAACACCTCACGCACAAAAAATAGTAATGCAACACGGCATGTGATTACATTGACTATAGTAATTAGTCAAACGAGGAAAGCTCGTCTCATTAGAAAGATGAGTCAAGAATTGAGAATTAATAGGAAAACTTTATCAAGACCCATTGGAAGATGCCAAAGAATTGAGGACACTAATGCCAATGAATTATGGGCATTCTCAGGGAGACTACCATGAAAAGATAAACCAATTGTTGAAGCATTGAGATCACTAATTGAAGACTTCTAGAAGAATTACACAAGGGTATCTTCGAATCAAAGGGATGTGGTAAGAAGGAGAATCGGTAGTCAGAACCGTGAGCCACATCTAAAGCATTTTTTGGATGAGACTCAAACACAGTTTTATGGTAAATTTATAGAGAAGTATCCTCAAATTAAAATTTGTCAAAGATATTTTGAAATGCTAAAACCTTTCTATGTCAAGATAAATCACACACACACTACTTGTTATTGTAGATTACATATTGAATTTTCTAACCATTTTGATGTTTATAGGTCTATATGTTTAGATTTGCATACTAACAATTTTTTGCAGGGTTGTGCCATATGTGCCCCACCAACATCTTCAAGAGACTTCATATCAAGAATTTTATGTGAAAGAGAGGAAGGTCAAATATTCTACAAGAAATTATGCTTGGATGGCATATGTCATCGTTGTAGTGGCTCGCAATGTTTGCCAATATGTGAACATATGGAAAGAACACATGCAGTTGGAAATGAACTAGTAGAGTTTGGCAAGTATAAAACAATGGCATACAATACAAAAGATGGTAAAGAAGCAAAGAGGTGTTAATTGGTTATTGAAAAGATTCTAGTGTATCAGTTTATGCCTATATTTAGTGACAACATAGTGTATGAGTATGCAAGACATGCCCATAGAGCTAGATGGTTGGACTTGCAATTCAAGTTATGCAAGCACACATTTTTGGTTGGTACAATTGTTTTAGTCATCAACTTTGCAGAGAACTACAGTCTATAGCCACAGCGTGAGGTGCAATCACAATATTTGTGCACATTGCATTTATTCATGCGAATGATAGTACAGAGGATGACAAAAAGATTATAAGGGAGTATAATTTCTATATCAGTGATGATTGCACGCATTCTACAGAGTTCATATAAGGTTGCTTTCAGGTGTTCTACAATGATTTGGCTAGAAGGGGCATATTGTTCAGTCAACATATCATATTGTCAGATAACTGTGCATCACAATTCAAGAACTTGCAAAATTTCTATTGGCTGAGCAGGAGGCATAATTTCACAAGTATTCAGAATATGTGGAACTTTTGTGAGGTTGGGCATGGAAAGGGGGAGCATGATGGTGCAAGAGCATGTATCAAAAGAGCCATAGCACAAGAAGAGTTAAAGTATAAAGACAATGCAAAGTTGACAGATGTAAAATTGATTGTTGAGTGGTGTAATGCTTCCATAGGTCTAGGTAATGAAGGTAAGTCTTTAGTTCATAGATTTTTTTGGTTGATAGATGATACTAACATTGCACCATATGAGGACTATTCTACATTGACAGGATCAAGTGAGATGCACTTCTTTAGAAGCTCAATTGCAGGTTCATAGAGTATCCATATGTGAAAGATGTCATGCTTTTGTTCTTCCTATACAATTCAAGCTTGGGATGAGTGCAAGTCAAAGGAGTGGGTTGACGAATGGCAGTTAAGTTATCTTAGCCCACTTGACATATATGGACCCCTGATGGAATTGGAACTAACACAGATGGAATCATCAGTTGACTTTGACTACATATTAGATCTAGTTCAACCAAGTAATATATCTATTTGCATAGTTTTTGAAATTCCTAATGTCATCTTACTTTGTAGTGTTTTTGTAATGTTGACTAATTTCATGTAATTTGCTACACATATCAATGTAGGGCACATATATGCAGTTATTGCAGATGAAGATAATGAAGAGGGAACAAATTATTACTTATTTCGCTATGTTGAGGCTAAAAATTAATTGGAGGTCCTAGTTACAGATGGAGAAAACATCGAATACCCTACAGGCTTAGTGGTTATTACTGGAACATGGCTTAGAAGGTACCCACATAAGAGTGTTAATTTTTCATTGTTTCAGGACTTTGACACGCATCAGAGGATTCTTCATTACTCGAACCTTGTCGTGGCATCCAATGTTCATTCGATATAGTATCGGGGTAGACCTTTGAACAAGACCTTGTGGAAGGTGCATGAGTCTAACCATGAAGCAATACTTGACACAATAAAGAGTAGAGCAGACTCAGAAGGTTCAATGGATTAATTTGTAAGTATTCACATTGATTTTGTAAAGTCATGTTACATGGAGTTGAAAGTATGCACATTAATTTGTAAGGTTCTTTTTTTTATTTGTTGCTGTATTTTTACACATATACACATTTTTACATCATCATGTTATGCTTCATGAGGTTAGACCTAAGTGATGGATGAAGTTGATCCTGAGAATAATGTATAAAATCTAGGTAATGTATAAAATATAGGTGTATCTAGGTGTCTCTAATTGTGTCTTAGGTATATACGATATGTCAACTAGGTAGATAGAGACTAGAAAATAGGTGTCTTAGGTGTCCTACGTCTACTAGACTACATGTGTCTGAGGTCTTAAATGAGGCCACATGAGCTTCCACCTTCACGTGGTTGGCCTTGTCAGTATAGAATATTTATATTTCTTGAAGCTAAGGGAAGCTCTTTTTCTTAATAGGAAAACTTTATCAACTTTAGTTGCACTAATGGTGCAGGGGCACCTAGGTTGTCATCCCTCCAAGAGGTGTCAAAAAATGAAATTTTTTTTTGATTGAGTCAATTGTATGTAATAAGGTCTTCTAATACCATTGCATTTGTTTTTAAGTCACTTTGAGTCATTTGGGGTCAGTTTGAGTCTTTGAGTCCTGTTGCAAAAAAATGTTAATGTTTCAAGTTGCACAAAGCAACTTTTGCATTTTTGGTGTCTTGCCCCTGATGCGACCAAACTAAAAGTTTCAACGCATCTAGATGCATATGTTTAGGCTAGGCATGGTTTTATTTTTCACCCAAACATGTTGAAACATTCTAAGCTACATTGTACCGATGATATCCTTGAAGAGTCTAAAGTGCAAAAAGGCAGCAATCTTTGACGAGATGTTACTCAAAAATTGTGTCACCTAGAAACATTCTGTCTAAGGAAATGTGATGACATAGAATTCCTCTACAATAACATATCTCAGTTTTTTATATCTCTGAGGTGTCTGCCCATGGTGAAAGGTTTTCTGTTGCCTAAAAAATCATTAGGAGGCAATGTAAAGTTGCAAAGGGGTGTAACTTTCGTCCTACTCCTGATGCAGCCAAATTGACTGTTCTAACACGTTTGAATAGGTACATTTACGCTAGGCATGGTCCTATTTTTCACCCAAACATGTCAAAATAATTTGACCTACATTATACTGATGATATCCCTGAAGAGTTCAAAGTGTAAAAAGGCAGCAATCTTTAACGAGATGTTACTCAAAAATTGTGTCACTTAGAAACATTCCATCTAAGGCAACATGATCATGTAGGGTTCCTCTAAGTTTTTTATATCTCTAAGGTGTTTGCCCATGGTGAAAGGTTTTCTGCAAAGGGGTGTAAATTTTGTCCTACTCTTGGTGTGATCAAACTGACTATTCTAATGTGTCCGTATGGCTACATTTACACTAGGCATGGTCCTATTTTTCACCCAAACATGCTAAAACAGTCTGAGCTACATTGTACCGACAATATCCTTGAAGAGTCCAAAGTGCAAAAAAGTAGCAATGTTTGACGAGATGTTACTCAAAAACTATGTCACTTAGAAACATTCCATCTAATGCAATGCGATCATGTAGGGTTCCTCTACAATAACCTCTCAGTTTTTTAATCTCTGAGGTGTTTGCTCATGGTGAAAGGTTTTCTGCTGCCCCAAAAATCGTTAGAAGGAGGTAGTGTAAAGTTGCAAAGGGGTGTAGCTTTCATCCTGCTCCTGATGTGACCAAACTAACTATTCCAACATGTCTAGATGGGTACATTTACGGTAGGCATAGTCCTATTTTTCACCCAAACATGCTAAAACAGTCTGAGCTACATTGTACCGATGATATCCCTAAATAGTCCAAAATGCAAAAAGGCGGCAATATTTGATGAGATGTTACTCAAAAATCGTATCACTTAAAAACATTCTATCTAAGGAAACATGATCATGTAGTCCCTCTACAATAACCTCTCTTAGTTTTTTATATCTCTGAAGCGTTTGCCCATGGTGAAAGGTTTTCTGTTGCCCCAAAAATTGTCAAAAGGAGGTAGTGTAAAGTTACAAAGGGGTGTAACTTTCATCCTACTCCTAATGCGACCAAACTGACTATTTCAACATGTTTTAATGGGTACATTTATGCTAGGCATGGTCCTATTTTTCACTCAAACATGTCGAAACAGTCCGAGCTACATTGTACTGATGATATCCCTGAAGAGTCCAAAGTGCAAAATGGAAGCAATCTTTGACAAGCTGTTATTCAGAAACCATGTCACTTAGATACATTCCATCTAAGGCAAAGTGATGATGTAGGGTCCCTCTATAATAACCTCTCTTAGTTTTTTATATCTCTAAGGTATTTGCCTATGGTGAAAGGTTTTCTGCTGCCCCAAAAATCATCAGAAGGAGGCAGTGTAAAGTTGCAAAGGGGTGTAACTTTTTTCTTCTCCTTGTGTGGCCAAAATGATAGTTCCAACATGTCTAGATGGGTACGTTTAGGCTAGGTATGGTCCTATTTTGCACCCAAACATGCTGAAATAGTCCGAGCTACATTGTACCAGTGATATCCCTGAAGAGTCCAAAGTCCAAAAAGGAAGCAATCTTTGACGAGTTGTTACTTAGAAACCGTGTCACTTAGATGCATTCCATCTGAAGTAATGCAATTAGGTAGGGTCCCTCTACAATAAACTCTCTTATTTTTTTATATCTCTGAGGTGTTTGACCGTGGTGAAAGGTTTTCTGCTGCCCCAAAAATTATCAAAAGGAGGCAGTGTAAAGTTGCAAAGGGGTGTAACTTTTGTTCTTCTCCTCGTGTGGCCAAAATGATAGTTCCAATGCATTTGGATGGGTATGTTTAGGCTAGTCATGGTCCTATTTTGCACCCAAACATGCCAAAATAGTCTGAGCTACATTGTGCCAGCAATATCCCTGAAGAGTCCAAAGTGCAAAAAAGTAGCAATCTTTGACGAGCTATTATTCAGAAACCATATCACTTAGATACATTTTTTCTAAGTTAAAACAATCATGTAGGGTCTCTCTACAATAACCTCTCTCAATTTTTTATATCTCTAATGTGTTTGATCGAGGTGAAAGGTTTTCTGCTGCCCCAAAAATCGTAAGAAGGAGGTAGTGTAAAGTTGCAAAGGGGTGTAACTTTTGTTCTTCTCCTCATGTGGCCAAACTAACAGTTCCAACGCATCTAGATGGGTGCATTTAGGCTAGGTATGGTCCTATTTTGCACCCAAACATGCCAAAATAGTTTGAGTTACATTGTACTGGCAATATCCCTGAAGAGTCCAAATTGCAAAAAGGTAGCAATCTTTGATGAGTTGTTACTTAGAAACCATGTCACTTAGATACATTCTGTCTAAGGAAATGTGATCATGTAGGGTCCCTCTACAATAACCTCTCAAATTTTTATATCTCTGAGGCGTTTCCCATGGCGAAAATTTTTTTGCTGCCCCAAAAATCATCAAAAGGAGGTAGTGTAAAGTTACAAAGGGGTGTAACTTTTGTTCTTCTCCTCGTGCTGCCAAATCGACAATTCCAATGCATCTATATGGGTACATTTAGGCTAGGCATGGTCTTGTTTCATACCCAAACATGCCGAAACAGTTCAAGCTACAAACACTAACTAGTCTTTAATCTTCAAACACTACAAATACCATGATATCCTACATAAAGCTATCTTTTAGCCTTTTATAAAGGCATGCCCATCAAATTCAACCACATAGAGATGATTATTTGTATTCCAAATTCTTTTTAAATACTAACCTTCCAATCCTTTTTCCCACCCTCATATCAATTAAATATGACCTTCGATTGTGATATGATGCTCAAGCTTATGAGAGTTTACTAGAGATGCCGGTTGAGTTAGGTTGAAGGGCCAGTGAACTAATGACTTAAAAACCCTTTAGTAGATTGACTTAAGTGATAGTAACTTCTGATTATAAGTCAATATTAAACTAAAACAAAAGTGCACTTTACACATGACAGGCAATTGAAGGTTTTCAAGTCTTAAGAAAAGTATATTCTTTCTAGGGTTTAATGCCCAATATGCAAACCCTAACTATCAATAAGATTATGATTATGAAAGCTTGTGTCTTCTCTAACTTATCATTGCATGAACAAAACCACATCCACCATGAATACGAACCTTGCATCATATCAACCTTTCAAGATAGACCTTATCATGAAAACCATATTCACAACAAAACCTTGCATGAACAAAAGCACATCCACCATGAACATGAACCTTGCATCATATGAACCATGTTTGTCTTGTACAACATCAACATGAATTGAGAGACCTTATCATGAAAACCATATTCACAACATCATGCACCTCATGACCATCACCTTCCTTGAATCATTGTATCACCTTATCAACATCATGGCATCAACCTTGACATCAATGACAAACAACCTTGACCCTTTGACTTCAATGACAACCTTGAACCTTGATTGTTGATGACCTATGGAAGCCTATAGCCCCAATGTTATGTTGCATACTAAAATTAGGTAAGACTCAATGTAATCTCATAACCTCACCTTATATGAAAGAGGAATTACATTTAATAACCACAATGGTCATCAGGTTCTCATAAGAATATGATTTTGACTATCTTATTCAAAACAACAAACATACTCTTTGCATCCCAATATGGTAAAATAACAAGAAATTAAGAAATATTTTCAATTGACCAATTCATAAAGAATATGGATCAGCATACTCATTTGAATATTTTCAATTGAGCAAGTCATACAGAATATGAATATTTTCTATTCAACATGATGATTCATTTTTATTTTAAATACAACTTTTATCTTTTAGTTCCCAAATGAGGTTTAGGTGATACTTGAATAACAATAGCTGGCTTATTGGATCAACAAACATCCTATGTAATACAATTGGACTTTAAATATTTGAAGTAGCCATCTACAAATATCCATTCAAATGTGGATTTATAATGCAAATATGGACACCATCAATAAAAAAAGATTTGTATTAACCAAATATCCATATAGGCATATATCAATATCTGTCGATATAAGTATAACATATATACAAAATAGCCATATAGGCTTACAAGAATGCCATATAGGCATACAATGTCAACTATATGCAATACAAAATATATGTCCACAAATGCCATATAGGCATACAACAAAGGAACACAATAAAAATTCATTCCCCTTTGGCTAGTGAAGAGAATAGATCACGGGCAGCCTTTGATCTTCTAGGGGATGGAGACACGTATGTGGGTGGTCCACTACGAACTCAAGGGCTGCTCCTAGTTAGTTCTTCCTGCATCTATAGCTGTTACAATAAAAAGTATAGACATTAATATATAGAAATTACATGTTATAAAAAATAAAACATTTAAAAAAATAATCACTTACCGCTACCATATAATCTATCTCCTCACTTGCCTTAGTAGTAGGATTAGGCTATGGTGATGTCATGTCCTATAGAAACCATCCAGATTTTAAACTTCAAATCAATAATCTTTTAATTTTTAAAAAATAAACAACTATAACAATGAATGTAAATTGAAATTTACTAATCTACCTCATACCCCTATCAATGACATGGAGCTATGAATCACAGAGGTCACACCATGCTCCATTGCCCTATGAACATCGGGAGGTGTCTCTGCAACTTGCATCATCTGGAAATAAAACAACATTATTCAATTATGAAAACTATAATAGTGATGCAAATCATGGCTCCTAACATACACACATGTTCACCTAAACATGGAAGTACACACAATAAAGCACACAAGTCACATACAAAAATCTAGTAAATACAATTTATTCATCAAACTATTTATTTTATTACCTCCGTGAAGCTTTGAAGTCCACCACCGCTGGCAGATGTTGCCATGAAATATCCAATATTAACCTATTCAACATCCAAAATTAGATATTAGAATACCATTCATATAATTATGCTATTCACATGTAATATTTATAATTGTTTACTATTTACATACGCTGACAGTAGATGATGTAGTGTAATATGTAGGTGGAGAACCATTGAAAACTACATCAATGCTATGACCTTGAAATTTCATTAAAATCATCAAACTAAATTAGTTAATTTTGCATTTCAAAAATAAAATTTAATAAATTAAATTCAATAAACTTTCTAATTTTTACCTGAGTATCAAGGCCGAAAGTCTCACTCAGGAGGGTATCTGTCATCACCATATGCTCAGCTATAGATGTAGCCTGTGCACCTGCATCCTGACTATCCATGGGATCATAACCACAAGCTAACCCGCAAGTCTGACAAGTATGGGGTGGGACCCTACTCCTCACACTATCTCCCAACCCAAGCTGTGCTATAGGACTGGCATACTCTATGATGCTCTGGGTCAAGGCACTAATGGACTAAAGTGTATCGACCTTAATACTCTCCTTCACAATGGAAGGGATAGACACATGCTCATGGACTAGTCTGCTAATTACTCATCTCACTAGCCACTGTGGGTCAACACCTGCCCCTGGTCTATCTTGTGTTGACCCTCCACCTCTACCCTGGAAGTCTCGCATATCAAAATAGTATGGCACTTTATTGAGGACAAACTCGCAGTAGAGTTTCCTCAAAAAGTATTGTAGGACCTCATTATTATTGCATGGAGGATGGTCAAAAACCATCCACCACCTCTGCCCAAAATTATCCCTTATCAGTTGGTTGTTGCACCAATGGATAGGGAACCTCTTGCATGTAATGGGTGGAGGTTGATTTGTTTGTGGGTTTGAGAAAATGAAACATAAGTCTAATTTTGTAATTTGTAACTTTTTCACATCTTCATATGATACCTTGTCTACATAATACTCTCTAAACTCTCTGCTCTTATCCAACCAACTAGATATTTGCTTCCTAATTGAATCTACATTTGATAACATAGATTCAAGAGATTGAGCAAGCGTAGACCTATGCAAGATTAAAGTTGAAGAATCTTTCAACCTTGCAATTATGTCTTCAATTTCTTTTTTATTGTTTTCAATTTGTCCCATTAGATTTTCTTGTGTTCCAAGGGCATGTCAAGGAATGAATGGAGGAATTTGTTGTTCAGGTTGTTCTTCGGCAAGTATTTCCTCTTTAGGATTTTGTGGATTTTGAGGAGGAGGAGGAGGAGGAGATGCATTAAAATTTCCTAACAATTAAGGAAATTTACATAAAAAATTAACTCAAACCTACCTATTTAAAAACAAATTCAAACAAAAAAATAAATAAAATTACTCCTTTGGCCTGCTCGACGTCATGGCGACATTTTAGCGATGAACCAGTGAGATTTTGGTGTTGAATTGGGTCTTCAAAAATGCGAGCATGCTTCTTAGGGTTTGTAGGCTATGGGTGTAGAGGAAAATAAAGAAATCAAATGAGCAAAAATGCTCTTATATATAATAAAACATAATGCAAGTGCATTATGGTTTGGTTTTGCCGAGCCTTAGGCTCATCATTACCAAACCATAACACGCTCACGTTATGTATTAATTGTTTTTGAAAAAAAATTGGCCATTTTTTGGCCTCCCAACTTTTTGCACTTACCCTATATCGACACATTCTTGAAAACTTTAGTTTGATGGGTCCTACATGAACCATGGATTAGGGGCAGGAATCTTGTTTGTAACTCCTCATGGAAACACCATACCAAAGTCTTACCATCTGTTATTCCCATGCACCAACAACATAGCAGAATATGAAGCCTTGGTCATTAGCCTCAAAATGGCAATAGAATGGAAAATCAAAGAGCTACATGTCTATGGTGATTCTCAACTAGTGATCAATCAAGTCAATGATGACTACCAAACCAAAGATGAGAAGCTTGTCCCATACAAGCGGATGACAAGGACTTTTAAGGAATACTTTGTGATCATCTCTTTTGAGTAGATGCCATGGCAACCATTTCCTCTCTTCTTGAAATCCCAGAGAATGAGTCATGGTACGAGTTCTTAGTGGAATCAATTCAGCAACCAACTTATGATCTTCCTGAAACCCATTCCAGACGCCTTTTAGTTGGATCTAATTCACCTTGATATGGTAAAGTTTACACTTACCTCAAGGATAACACCCTCCCACCTGACTTATCTTCAAACCAATGACGAACCTTTATAAGCCAAACCTCTCGTTACACCATTATTGCTGACACCCTATATCAACATGGTCTAGATGGTACTTTACTCCATTGTCTAGAATGAGAAGAATCCCAAATTGCCTTGCAAGACGTACATGAAGGGATCTATGGAACACACTCTAGCGGTCCTTCCTTAGCTAAGAAACTCATGCATTTGGGTTATTATTGGCCGAACATGGAAATAGATTCATATCAATTTGTGAAGAAGTGCAAGCAGTGCCAGATACATGGGAACCTGATACATGCAGTTGCTCAAGAGTTGAGACCTTTAACGACACCTTGGCCCTTTTGTCAATGGGGACTCAAGCTTGTGGGAAAGATCCATCCACCCTCATCCAATGGCCACAAATTCATAATAACCACCACTGAGTACTTCACCAAGTGGATTGAAGCCGTCCCCCTCACCACCATCACAGGTAAACAAATCTCCTCATTCATCTTTAATTACCTCATCTACAGATATAGAATTCCCTCATCCATTATCACGGATAATGGAAGTCCCGTCAAAAACTAGGATGTCCAAGTCTATGACCGATTCAAAATCCAACACTGTTTCTCCACACCCTATTACCCCCAATACAATGGACAAGCAGAAGCATCCAACAAGACCATCTTGAAAATTCTCAAGAAGATAGTCAACGATGCTAGATGTGATTAGCACATCCAACTCAATCCTTCTCTGTGGGCCTATAGAACCAGTATATGCACTCCCATAGGTGCTACCCCTTACGCCCTTGTCTATGGATCAGAAGCTATCCTCCCCATTGAGGTTGAGTTACCATCTCTCAGGGTGTCGTTAAAAGGTCTCATAACAGATGAAGAGTACAAAGTTTCCAGATTGCAAGAACTAGAGTTGCTAGAGGAAAGGAGACAAAAATCCTTTGATCATCTTAGAGCATATCAATAAATGATGTCACGAAGCTACAACCACAGAGTCTATCCAAGAGTCTTTAAAGTTGGAGAACTAGTACTTAAGGAGAATCCCAACAATCAATAGGATCAGGAAAAGAAAGGCAAGTTCAAACCCAACTGACTTGGGCCTTATGTGATCATAGCTACTTATGGATTAAGGGCATATCGGTTAGCAACATCAAAGGGTGAGTTGTTCGATGAGCCAATCAATAGCATGCATCTTTGCCGGTTCTATACCTAGGGGAACCCCAATGTCAGGGAGACATAAAATACAAAAAAAAACTAGAAAAATATAAAAATAAAAATAAAATAAAATAAAAAATTAGAAAAGTACAAAAAATTGTCCTTTGGTGAAAACTTGGCAAACAGGTGCCATGGATAGGTATCATGATGAAAACTTGGCAAATAGGTGTCATGCATAGTTTCTAGCTTTCATACAAATAAAAGTAAGTGGTGAAAACCTGGTAAACATACGTTACTTGTGATAAGCCACTTCCTCCATCTTTGGGAGACCAATCACCTTGTGTCCATTCTTCCTTCACTCGTATCCCATTTGATCCATATCTATTCCATAATAAAATTCTAATGATAACCTATCATGGCTTGATACTCTATCTCTTTGTTGCCTTGTTAACCAAGATTTTATCCCATATCATATCCACAATGTTAGCCTAGCATAGTGTCTATCATCAGTATCCACATGGTCCAGGTCCATGAACTATGTTGCCTCCGCAAGGCCATTTTTCAATGCACCCCTGAGGCTCCACTTCCCATCCATCCTAGTCTATCCTCTAGTCCATCCATGGTCCAAGTCTACGAACTACGTTGCCTCTGTATTGTCACGTAGGCAAGACCATTATTCAATGCACCCTTGAGGCTCCACTCACCCATCTATCCCATGTCTAGTCCTTCTATCTATCTGAGTCTGCATCACTTTCTATCGCCTAGGTCTTAGGACCATTAGGGTTCACCCCGAACTACATTGCCTCTGTGTCATCACGTAGGCAAGGCTATTTATCAATGAGCCCCCGAGGCACTAGGTCAGTCCCTTAGGGTAGCATCTCTAGCTTTTGGCCAATCCTTGTTTGTTGATATGTAAGAAATACTTAGGTCATCTTGGTTCAATTATAGCTTGATGTTTGTATTAACTTGCTAAAAAAAACCCATGTAAGCAATGCTCATGTCATCTCAGTTCAATTATACCTAGATGCTTGTATTAACTTACAACATTCAGAAAAAAGTACCAAAAAATCATCCAATGATGAAATAAGCACTTCAAAATACTTGCACCATCAAGATGTCAAAAGCAAAGCATCCATTATACATCCATACATCTGTACCCCATGCAATAAAGATCCAAACAATGCAAAGTAGCAATACAAATTGAAGCTTGTGAGTCTTCCTACTAAGTCATTCTTTCAATCAATCTTCTATCTATCATTAGGTCATCTTTGTGTCAATAGGGTACATTTGGACATCACAAAAACATAGCATATAGTTGCATATCGTATCACATGAGATAGTCATTTACATGATTAAATCAATTGCATACATAATAAAGTGCATCAGGTCATCCATATACAATCATCACATAGTGTCAACAGAAAAATCAAAAAACATAGATAAGCACATCACATAAACTGCATAATCATATAGATACCATTTACATGTACACATTAGAGACATATCAAGTAAAACATCTAAGTCAACATTAGGTCATATAGCATCGCATAGCATCATATAAAACTTTGCATTAGATAAACATCACATAGCATCATATAGACATAGTCAAAATATGCATCACACGAGCACCATCATACAATAGAAATGCATCCATAACTCATAAAGTATAGAAAGCATCAAATAGCTGCATCATCATATAAATATCATAAAAATGTGTCCAAGTATACAATATCAAAAGGTCCATCTCTAAGTCAATATCATATACAATGAATACATCTCAAAGACAATGATACATGTCTCAAAGTACAAAAATGGTACATATACATATCTAGCTATCTAAGACATCAAAAAGTGTATGCAGGAGCCAAAATCTACACAAGTGTCTACTAACCCTACTACTGTGAACCATTGCTCCTAGCAGTGTCTCATAAGTCCCCACCTCCACTGGCCTCAGACTGCTATGGCTCTATCATAGAGGCTCCTGACCTCAATCCACCTGCTCTTTGAGAAGCCGTAGACTAGCTCCTATAGCTCAGAGCCCTCTAACTAACTAGCACAACACCATGGTATAAACCCTAATAGTACTATGTCTGAGCCTTTGCTTTGGCAAACTCACCTTGCACCTATGCTAACTGCCCCTACCCCTGTGCCAACTATGCCTATGCCTCTGCTAGTTGTGCTTGTGCTTGTGCTAGCTGTGCCTAGGCCTACTGCACTTGTCCAACCAAAAATGTGCTCATATCATCTATCCCAAGGGCTGCCACTACTATATCCCTCTCTATGCAGATAACTCGTATCCTCACCTCTGCCATATCTCAGTCTCTAGTGAGCCCTGAGATAACCTCTGCATCTATCTCCCGCCAAGCCTTGGCCATCCTAAGCCATGCCTGTAGCTACTGAACCTACCCTCTCGGCATAGCAATGTCTCTCTCCTGGATATCTAACTATGCTAGATCCTGAGAAGCCTGTGCCTGTCCCTACCCCTATGGCTAAGGTACCTGCTAGTGTGCCACCTGCTGAGGTGGCGACATCTATGCCTGCTATGTAGCCTACTGTGCAACCTATGGTGGAACTACTTGCTAAGTGTGAGAAGGTCCCTCCCCAGCTCTCCTCCTCTGCCTAGGTCTATCTCCATCTCCACTACCTCCCCCTCCTCCTCTCCTCCTCCTCCTACCAACCTGAACCTTGTCATCTGAATATGCCTTGTCTATAGGAGGAACCAATTCTCTAGGCCCAAAGTATCTCAAAAATGGATGAGTAGTGAACCACTCCTCGTAGTCTGGTGTCATCTCTACATCTACGATCTCTCTCCTCATCGGCCAAGAAGCATAAGAAATCTACTAAAACTCTGCCACTGCCTCCTCATAGGATGCCACTAGGCCCCATCTAAATCTCTCTGCATGAGTCCATGTAAACAAAGCCTGCCCCTGTGGCATGCCTTTTCTCCTCCCAAATTGCCTCCGAACTCGGCTAACAATTTGCCTCTCCAAAAGGAATCGCATCTAGCCTATTAGCCACTAAGTCTAATAGCAATATGGTAGCTCATCTGCCTCGTCATCCCAAGGCTCGTAGTCTAGATATGGTCGCCAGATGACCACATCTATCCCATCTAGTACATGCCTCTGATACTCGAGCTTCCCCAGCCTATGCTGGGAAATCACTCTTGCATAGCCATAGCTGTAAGGCTCTCCCCTCTATCTCTGAAAAACACATGTTGGCCTAGTGATGGTAATGTGCTCCCATAGCCAAAATTGCAATAGTGAGACACCTGTTGATAGACTAGCACCCTTGTGGTATACCCCCTAATGCATGACCTGGTATAGGTGTGCTAAAACAGACACCCCAAGCATAACAGGTGCCTTCTGTGACCATCCTCTCCATGATCCGTCCCCATCCAATCAGGAACCCATGCAATCTCCTATCAGGGCATACAATGTCTCTGATCAATCCTGCCACTATCCCAGGGAAGTAGTCATAGTAATCATGAATGTCTTGCCAGGAGATGACCTGTCCTACCAGCTCGAGGTCATCAAAAACCCTCCTACACTCTACAAGTCCTGCATCCTGTTGTGGATCATACTCCACGAGCTCTCCCTAAATCGACAAGTGGAGTATCCTATATATGTCCTCCAAAGTCACCATCGTCTCACCTGTCAAGAAGTGAAAGGTCCCATCCTCGCTGTGGAACCTCTCTACTACTGCAGTTAGTAAGCTGTGGTTCATTCGAACCATGGGCATAAAGCACACATAGTCTAACCCCATCGCATCAAGCACCTCTTGATCCATCTCTGTCAACATATACCACTGCAACATCAGCATGGGAAACTACTCCCTCGACATCAATGTATCTCGTATGTCCTCCTGCAAGCATGCAAAGCAAGGCGTCAACTTAAAGATACAAGTACCATGCTTAACATATCTATAGAACCATATCAACTAACTTAACATATCAAATTGATCAAAATAGCACACTACATCTCTTGACTAGATTCCTGCAATCTCAGAGATAGCTTATCAATTGGCGCATCAAATAGGATGCCAATCGAGTCAATTTTGTTAAGTAAACTGACTATCTATATCACATGCGCTAGAATAGAAGGTACATGCACCATTTCTTAGCAAATGTACCACTTCTGACACATGCACTAGAATAGAAGGTACATGCACCATTTCTTATCAAATGTGCCACTTCTGGCACATGGGCCGCAACATTTTATGCATGCATCGTTCTATACCGTAAATGCGCCACCTAGTTGCATGCACCATTCTATACTATAAAAGCACTGCCAAATGACACATGCACCGACCTTACTCATGCATGCACAACTTTCATGCATGCACCATTCTATATCCTATATGCGCTACAGAATGACAAATGCATAGTTTCGCATGCCATATGCGCCAAACTGCGATCTGGGGAATTTGTCTAGCCTAATTTTGCCTAGCATTTATTGCACTAAAAAATTGACCCTAGGAGAAATTTTTTGAGATACATAATGGGGGTCCTACCTGTGCTGGCCGGTCAAATTGTCAAACTCGCTCAAAGTGGTGCTCCTCGTGCGAAATATCCATCCTATTGCTGACTGCTCTATGCTCTGTGCTCTCCTAAGCTCTCAAAGGAAAATCAAACAAAGACAAGTGTGCAAATGACTTGTCTTGTGGATCCATCTCCAATATATAGTATGCAAACCCTAAACTAGCTATGTGGTGACTATGACTACTTTCTACACCTATTTCTTCCCATTTTCTTCCTATTTCTCATAAACTCATCCTGTTTTCTTCAAATCTATTCTATTTTTCCCTTCTTCATGAGATTGTCTGTCTCATGCCTTCTACCTTCTTCCTGTCCAATCTCCCAAGGGGGCATCCTATCGTCATTAAACCTATACCATGGGCAAACTGGGGCATGTATCATTGTCAGACAATTTATTCTTTGAAACAACATGATAAAACACATTGCATCAAGGAAGGGAAAAATGTATACGCTTGAAAATGACATGACTCAGTCTAAATAAATATTCTTAATATTTATTTCATTCTAATTATTCTATTAATAAATGAATAAACAAATTTATTTATTTGATTCATATTCCTCTAAATTAATTAAATATCAAAATATTTAATTATCTCTTCTAAAGTCAAAATTAAATAAAATCCTTTAGTTAATTAAATTCTTCCAAACAATTAAATAATTCTTAATTATTTAATTAAATGAAATCATTCTTCCAAATTTAAATAAATCAATCAAATTTATTTAAATCCTCTCAATTTCCAAAAATAAAGTACAATCAAATATTTTATTTATTCTTCCAAAGCATGCACAAACAATTAAATAAATTTATTTATTTAATTTTCTTTCTTATCTTCTAATTCTCCCGAATTCATTCTAAATTAAATAATACCAATTATTTAATTGTTTCTTCCAATAATATCTTCTCTAAATTTGAATAAATCAAATATTTATTTAAGTTGTCTATTTCTTCTAAATTGAGTTATCTCTAAATATAATTCAATCCTTGTGTACATGCAATTGAATATTCTAAATGTTTAATTGAGCTAAAATATCTTCTCATCCTCATTCAATTTCCATTCTCTAGTTCTATTCTCTTAACTGATTGATCTATTCTTTTAATTGATTAATCTCTTCAGTTAACTCATTCTTCTATTTTATTAATTCCTCTTATGCAAAATATAGCAAGACACTTGTCCTCTTCCTATTTGTGCACATTCCTCAAGATTTCTCAACTATTGATCTTCTCATTCTTTCTATACCATTGATCTTCTCTATCTCAAGTCTATAAATTGAACCCTATTCCTCCATTTCATTGATCCAAGCTTTAAGTATTGTTACTCTGCAGGGATTACAACACGCCTTTGGCACTAATTCCTTCATTGCTTGTGATCACACTTGTTACCATACTACTATCATTGTTGTGAAGCTCATCTTCATTGAAAATCAATTATCATAGCCATTCCCAATTGACAATCTTGGAATCATAGCAAGGAAGTGCACTCTTTGAGGGCCTTATTCATACATACAAGATCGATTGAGATATGCAACCAACAGAAGCTATGAAGATTTGAGGTTTGCAAAGGTTTTTGAATTTCTTTTGTTTGATTGATTTCTTTTTTTCTATATTTCATTGAGTTTTGGATGTTATTGATATTGATATATTGATTATTCATGTTTTCTCCAATTTTCCCTTAATAGAACTAATTAGTCCATTATTTTGTTATGTTGTAAAATGTGTACACTAGCATTTTACACCTATTTTAGCACCTGGGTGGACCTAAAATGTTTACACTTGTTAATCAGGACCTATTTTAACACCTTTTTAAACATTAAAAGATTAATTCTCGATCTTGATGATAAAACCTAACAAAATAATACTGAGAGTGACCTAAGAACACCTTAAGTGACTTGTGCCAGGATTTTGGGGGCTAAACGAAAAGGGTGCCCAAGTGCCCTAGTCCCCCATTTATCCCTAACCCATTTTATTGGACTGTTAGCTTAAGACATCTAAAGTGGTTCCCCATGTTATCCTTATTTGGTTTTATTTGTCATTTGTGAGTGAGAATGCATATAAAAGCAAGTTAGTTTATTCATTTCAACACATCTAAGTGTTATACATGAAAAGAAGATAAGTGTTGAAGTGTAGTTAAGGTAGATTCAATCAAACCCTCCTTTCACAATAACATTCAAAAGACAACAATTAAGTTGAGTCACTACAGATGGAGGGGACTCAACTACAGGTTGATGTCACTTAGGAATGATATAGAAAGATAGATTAAATTGATAGATTTGTCAAACCCTAGTTTAATTAAGCCTTAAACCCTAATTATATGATTCTAGATATAGATGAACAAGATAAAACAAATGATCGCACATGAAGGCACTAAATGCAGATTAGAAACACACTAGGATTCAAATTTTTGAAGGAAGAAACTTTGAGGACACTAGAGTGGGTACCCTAGTCCAACATGCCACTTTTTTTGTAGATCTGGAATAGTGAGGTGAGTAGGATTGCAACCTACTTCATAGTTTCTGGAGATGCCAGTCAGGAGGACTACGGGGTGGGCTCCCTAGTCCAGTAGGTTAGGTTTTCTACAATTTCTTCTTAGATCTTGAATCTATGTCCTCTACTCAGCTTCTCTACAACTCCACTTCAAAAGATCCCACACCTGTAACCTACAATCACAAGAGAGGGGTTTGGGAGTTGTGGTGTTTAGGAGCTTGCCTCGGTCAAGCCTTGAAATGGCATTCAATCCTTCCAACACCATTGTTAGATAAAGTACATGTTGTTTGTGGATAGAGGCAAAATTAAATGATAAGATAGATTGATTGAAACAAAAATAGATGTCACCTTAGAGATGAGGTCCTCATGAAAAATGAAGATCTTTCACACCATGAGGAGATGGATTGATGAAGCCAAATCTGCAACAAACAAACACAATAACAACACAATACTGCTCTATAACACAATGAATGCCTTGAAATCCCTTAGCTCAATCTAATAAGTTCACATTATCCATCTAGCATTAAAATAAAGTCCTAAACATGTTTATATATGCATTCCCTCTAAACTTTCATAATTCAAATTGAAAAGGCTGACAAAGGGAAACCTTTTTAAAGGTCTTATGTCGATAACTTAAATTTATGTCCTAGCAAAATAGGCCTAGAATAGGGTGGGGTCACCCAAGTCTAGGGGTGCTTTTTGAGTCTTAATTAGCATTAAATGTGGACCCTTAGGCCCCATTTTCCATGGGTTTCAAAGGAAGTTTTTCCGGGATAAGTTTTAAGCATGCATAATGAAATTAAGGGGACCTAGTAGGTAAAAAGTCATAGGAAAACTTTTTATGACATAACATTTAGCCCCCAATTTAATGTATGTATGATCTTATGATCTATACATGCATTAAAGTATGGTTGAAAAGACATCAAACACACCAAGCACGTGAAGCTAAGGCATACACAAAGGTTGGAGGACTATTTCTAGACCCCAATCTCAGGTAAGCACTAGAAAACACATTGAAGACACACAAGACACAATGAAGACAGTAAGAAGCACACAAAACATGGAGAATATAGTGGAACAACATAAAAGACAATGATGGCATGAGAGTAGTCATGCAAAACACGATGAATACATTGATATAACATTTTCATATATGAAGTAAAATCCTAACTAAGGGGCAAGGGGAGCTCATCGCTACGCCATTAAAATCGTAAAAAACACGCAATACAAACCCAAAATGTAGGGGGAGCTCATTGCTACACACTTGATACTATAGTAGGGGGAGACACACCAAACAAACCCTCAGTGTGGTGGGAACTCATTGCTACACCCTTGAAACCACACAAGGGGAAGACACACCAAACACATAAGGAAGACACACAGAATACATGAGCACCATATAGCATGTCATAGACATAATATATGTCTTAAACATGGAAAACATGAGCGATGGGAGGAGCTTATTGTGAAGTCCCACCATCTAAAGCATGCCAAACACACTTAACTATTGAGCTACACTACTACAACTGCTAAAGACACGCTTAAGGGAGGATAGCTCAAGATCCAACCTTGCCTTGCGATGAGGAATTTGTATAAAAGGATGTGCACTAGCTCAAGAGATACACCATCCTGCCTTCTATAGAAGGGATTTCAAAATGCAACCCCGCCCACATCATGGAGATGCCTTATAATGAAAAAGAAGCATGCACTCAAAGTATACAACCCCACCCACATCACGAAGACACCTTATAGTGAAAAGGAGGTATACAGAATAAAGCAATGTTTGCAAACACACTTTGTTAGTGCCAAAATAATCAAGCAAATACCATTATATATGCCCCCACCTTAAGGTGGTTGATTTCTCTTACCAATATCAAGCACATGAAGGTAGAGTGAAAACATGTAAGGGAACAAGATCTTTCGTAAAGCCCATGCCCCTAAAGGTAACATGCCACAATCGCCGAATGTTCCCACAAACACATTTAAGTTTGCTAAGATAATCACAAGAGATAAGGTTAGAAAATATTACTCTAAGATAATAACCAAATCAATGAAAGCTATGCATAAATCATATATTAGATCACATCAAAGACCAAAGCTACATTTGCAGGTTCAGAACTGAGTATAGCCATTGGGCTATAATGTAGGCATCTCAGAACTGAGTGTAGCAACATGCGGTGAGATACAAAACAATCCAAAGTGCACAGAGCAACTATATTGTAAAGGTTTGTTAGAAGAGTTATGTCATCATGATGCAAGCATGAGTTGCTGCCATGTACTGAACTTCTTTCATGGACAAAGTAACCATAGGCTGTCTCTTACTCATCCAACTAATTACACCACCAAACATTGTGAACACATATGCACTGGTGGATCTCTTGCTGTCAATGTAACTTGCCCAATCAGAATCGACAAATCCATGAATACAAACTAAATGCGAAGGTCCTACAACATTACCATGATACCATATGGAATACTCAAAAGTAGCCCTCAAATATCTAAACACTGACTTAACTGCATCCCAATGTACCCATTCAGGATTAGCCATAAATCAACTAAGGACTCCCACTACTTGGGCAATGTTTGGTCTTGTTCAGACCATAGAATACATCAAATAGCCAACAACACTAGCATAAGGTACTCTGCTCATGTCCTCCACCTCACTAGGAGATTTTGGACAATCATTAACAGACAACTTTGTCCCGAGAGAAATAGGAACACACAATGGTCTACAATATGCCATGCTAAACCTATCCAACATGGCCTTCACATACTTACTCTGGATTAACCAAAGTTTTATGTTAGTTCCATCTCTTCTGATTTCCATTCCTAGAATGTACCTGGCTACCCCTAAATCTTTCATTTCAAACTATACTACCAAATAAGACTTAAAATTATAAATCATATTCTTACCCTTCCCAATTAGCAACATATCATCAACATGTAATGCAACAATGAGAATATGATCACCATCAAACTTATAATACACACAGTGATCCAATTTCAATCTCACAAATCTAATTGACAACACAAAGGCATCAAACTTCAAGTACCACATCCTAGGAGATTGTTTCAATCCATACAAAGACTTCTTTAACTTGCAAACCAAATTTTCTTTACCTTTCACTATGTAATGCTCTGGATGTGACATGTAAATCTCT
Source organism: Cunninghamia lanceolata (assembly GCA_027924645.1). Classification (NCBI taxonomy): domain Eukaryota; kingdom Viridiplantae; phylum Streptophyta; class Pinopsida; order Cupressales; family Cupressaceae; genus Cunninghamia; species Cunninghamia lanceolata. The sequence goes on along the minus strand of BSBN01000762.1, from coordinate 2,109,894 downwards.
TCCTCCAAAGCACCATGAAGGAAAGTTGTTTTCACATCCATCTGTTCTACCTCCAAGTCATAAGCAGTTGCAAGAGATAACAAAATTCAAATGGATGTCAGCTTTGTAATGGGAGAGAAAATTTCACCATAATCAATTCCCTCCACTTGTGAGTACCCCTTCGCAACCAATCTAGCTTTGTACTTTTCAACACTACCATCTACACCGAATTTCTTCTTGAACACCCATTTGCATCCAACAGGTTTCTATCCATCAAGAAAAGGCACCAGGTCCCATGTTTTATTCTTTTCCAAAGAAGCCATCTCATCTTCCATGACCTCCTTCTAGGAACCTACATCTTTCATGCCCATAGCCTCTTTCTCGGTTCTAGGCTCATCAGTGTGAGTAAGTAAAGCAAAAGCACAACTAGAATCAAGTAATGAATAACCAAACCTATTAGGTTTCTTTCTTATTCATGTAGACCTCCTCAATGGCTGAGGTTGATGTTCTTCTTCTTCTTCTAAGATTTCAAATCTCCTAGAGCTCTTCTCATCATAAGGTCTCACAGGGTCTATCTGTTCAGTCTTCTCAGGGGTAGAAGGAAACTGAACTGCATCCTCTTTCTTTTTTGTCTGTTTTGGCTGTAAAACAACGGAAGATGGTGTTAGCTCTCTGAAGATAACACTTCTACTATACAATATCTTTTTAGCCATAGGATCCCAAAGCTTGTATCCTTTCACACTGACACCATAGCCAATGAAGATATTTAATGGCCTTGTTCTCCAATTTAGACCTTTTCTCCCTAGGCACATGTGCATATACCTCACAACCAAAAATACGAAGATGTCTAACTAAAGGCTTCTTACCAGACCACACCTCCATAGGTGTCTTACCAACAAGAGCTAATGTAGGAGATCTATTTACTAGATAGCAAGCAGTGGCTATAGCTTTAGCCCAAAATTTTTGTTTGAGGCTTTCTCCACTAAGCATACTCCTAGCCTTCTCCATCAGTCTCTTGTTCATCCTCCCTGTAACTCTATTTTGTTGTGGGGTATAAGGAGTTGTCTTTTGTCTTTCAATCCCTTTCTCTTTACAGAATTTCTCAAACTTTACCAAACAAAACTCACCACCGTTATCAGTTCTCAAACACTTAATCATTTTATTAGTTTGATTCTCAACAAAAGCTTTAAACTCTTTGAACTAACTAAAGACTTCAAATTTGCTTTTGAGAAAACAAACCCATGTCCTACTGTAGTAATCTATGGAAGATACAAAATATACAAATTTAGAAATCAAAGGAACATTAACAGGACCAAACACATTAGAATGAATAAGATCTAATAAACCAGAAGACTTGTGAGAACTAGAGTAAAACTAAACACAACTTTTTTTTCCATAAATGCAATGTTTGTAAAAGTTGAACTCGAGATTATAATCATTTAACCCCTCAAAAATGTTTTTATTTTTCAGGGTACACAGACCCTTCTCACCAATGTGGCCATATCTCAAATGTCATAACGTAGTTTTTTCAGCAAGAAGCTTAACTTCCAAAGTATGTGCACTACCATCAGAATTAGTTACAACAGATTTCTTCACTGCTTGTTCAAATGGTGGGGATGAAGTGACTGCAACTCATTTCTTCAAGTCAGAAGAACTATTGTACTATGAAGTGTATGCCTCCAGCTGAAACAAAGTACCTCTCTGAGTAACCTTCGCAAGCACCATAGATCCTCTAGTCATCTTGCATCCGTCATTCGAAAAGACAACCTGTGTGAGGCTGATTATTTTACCTTCCTTATTTTCATCGTTATGCATTTTAGTTGATGACATTATCAGACTTTTAGAGACTATGGTTTCATTATGTAGACTTGATTATATCTCTTGATTTTGATATGACATCGATTAGACATATGGTGATTCAATTTTGATCATATTTGATGCTATTTTGTGATTCGACATATGAGATATATTAGATGATGTTTTGTGATGTGATTTCTAGTTATTTATGTGATGAGGATTATTTGACATGTGATAGAAAAATGTAGTTTAATTTAGAATTATGTTATTGATGATTATTGTTGTATTCTATGGCATGAATTTAATTCCAGTTGCTTTGGCTATGATTATCATGATATGATTGACACTTGATCAAGATGTGCAGGTTTACATTCCCAAGCCACAGAAAATTGGAGGTAGAATTCACACTATGTTATTCCCTATGAAACTGATCCATTCCCAAGAGGGATGAGGATCACATTTGAAATTGAATGTTGATTTAAGTGATTGTTTTAATTTTATCATTTTGGCCTAGTACCCTTTGTTTAAATTAATGAATATTAAGTGTTGTATAATTTTTATTTGACTTACACCACTTGGTATTTGTTTTTATTTTTGAGGCCATTTAAAGTAGATTTACGACCCCCTTGGTGAACCTTTGTGTCCCGAAATCTAACCTAGGTGGTTACTCATGGGTCTAGTGTCAATTTTGACTAACTAACCCTTGGATTAACTCACTTTTGGTCACCCTAAACTATGGTTTAGTCAAAGTGACGAAAATTGAAATTAGATAAGGTGGGAGATGAGTCATGCTTTGGGAAAGACTCATCTCCCTTCCCAAAGTTTGGGAATCCCTTCCCAAGGAGGACTTGGGAGGTCTCCAAGACTCCCAAGTGTGTGGGATCTTCCTCCAAAGCTCTCACACATGTGTGAGAGCATCTTGGAGGGAGATGGCTCTTTGAGAGAATAAGAGGATGCCATGTGGCATCTCTTATCCTCTTGGAGGTTTGAATGAGAATTCCACCTCACCACTTGTCCTCTCACACATGTGTGAGAGCACAAGTGGATAAGGTAAGGATTGAGATGGAATTGGAGGATGACACTTGTCATCCTCACACTTCCTCTCCCTTGCAAGTGGCATTGGAAGAGGAAGGAGAAGGTGACAAGTGTCACCTTCTCATTCCTCAAGGCCAAAATTGATGGCCTATATTACCTCCTCTTGTTGAGGAGTGTGGGGTTCTTGCATTTTGGAGTTTCTTTCTATTTTTGGAGTAAATTTGGGAAGTTAAAGAAATTCCTTGGAGATTGGAAGGTTTGGGAAAGCTTGGATCTCATCACCAAATGTGCTTCCATTATAGGGCTTTGAAGGTAAGCCTCATGAACTATGTTTCTTCACCCTTTCTTATTTATTGTGTTGTGTTTGTGTTTTGTTGGTTGTTGTTTCATTATTTTTGTGTGGGATGGGAATATGGTAAGAGCATCTCCATTTACAGGTAAGGCTCAACTTGTTTGGGGTAGGGGAAAGGAACCTCCTTGAGGTCACTCCCATATTGTGTTATTTATGCCTTGAGGGATTTTTACTTGTTGTGGAGATTATTTGAATGGCAAGAGTGCCATGGAGGTTAATTGAGATATTTGAGGAGTTGGGTATTTGGAGGTTTTTGGCTTGAGGCCATGAGATTGGCATTTGGTATTTTGGGTAGCCTTTGAAGTAGAGGGGTCCATTCCCTACCCCCATCAAACTCATTTTCATGAGTTGAGTTATGTGTTTATCCTTGGGGCTATTTTTGTGTTGATGTTGTTTGATTCTTGTTGTTGAGTGTTTGCACCCATGTGAATCCCTACCTCCCTAGCTCGGGGGTGACCCACTTGCGGGTCTACGATAGGGAGGAGGGCATTTCAAAGTGGCTAGGTTGTTCTTTTTGTGGTGTTTTATTTATAGGTGTATTAATGAGGAAATGGAGCCTTTGTGGAGTCCATTTTTGTATTACTATATTCTTTTGTTGTTGGCTATTGAGCCATGGCCTTATGGCCCTATTGTAAAATCTGATTAGTTATTGTTGTCGTGGGTTTGGCTGTAATAAATGTTGTATGAGAAACATCTTTTATATTTTAATAAAATTTTAATTATCCTCTAAGATGTGAGTGTTTGCTGTGAGAAATGCATGTGAAAATACTTTTTGTTGTTGTCATGTTTCCCTTCAAAATATATATATATATGTGTGTGTGTGTGTTGTTAAATGAATTTTTATTGCATATCTACTTTCTATTTTGATGCATTGAAAGTTTTATAATACTAGTTTGTTGTTAAGAAGAATGTGCTGTTAGAAAATTATAATCTGCCTTACTAGTTTTTGATTCTATCTTACTGGTTCTTAAAAAAAAAGATTTATCTATGTAGATTATATTAAAAAAAAAAGAAAGAAGAAAATGCTATTGTTTATTTTTAGGTTCCAAATTTGCAAGTTAGTAATTCTTCTATTCTTACCATTGTTTTGTGAAAATAAGAGCAAAGTGTGTGTATATATATATATATATTTATGCATATATATACAGGTGTATATATATATGTAAATATATAAATATACTAGTCATTTTATTATAGTTTAGCTTACTATTCATTTTTCTATTTGCTATGTATATGCTGAGATAGAAAAGTAAATACAAAAGTTGTTCATTTGTTGTATATATTAATATATATATATACATATACATATATATATATATATATATATATATATAGACATATACATATATATATACATATACCTACATACATATACATACATACATATATATACATATACATATATATATATATACATATACATACATACATACATACATACATACATACATATATATATATATATATATATATATATATAAGTGTATACAGTATATAAGTGTAAACAGTAAATATATATGTGTATACAATATATATATATATAATTATACTTGTAGAAAATGTAAATTAAACTATCATATGTTGAACAAATTGTGGTTTAGATCTGAGTATATAAAGATATATATATATTTAAATCAAATTTTTCATTTAATAGAAAAACAAAATAAACTAGATATTGAGATTTTGTGGAGCGGACTATGTATTTTCTGATGGGTGAGGGTTGTTTTTTTTATATAAAAAAAAGGCAAAAAAAAATTGGTTGTGACTGTGGGCGGCGCTGCCCACAGTCCCATCTCCCTTTGTTTACAGTAAGTGGTGTGGTGGGGGAGGCACCACCTCCCCCCCACACCTTGTTACCCCTTAACTTCTACAGCGACAGTTCCCCACCAGGCACTCGAAACTGTAGACTCCACCCACGCTGCCATTAAGACTTTTGTCCCCTCTCCTCCATGACTCTTCTTTCACCACTCAGTACTGCGCTCTGCCACCCTTCTTCAACTAGCCCTCTCGCTGCCCTCAATAGCACCACCACCATAGCCTCTCAAGCCCCCTTCGACCCTATTCTTTCTCAATTCGAATGGATGCTTATTCCCAGTTATCCCTACAAGGTAGCCATCAATGGTCAATAGGATCTCTAGGCTAGCGGCTAATAGTATAGGAGATAGACTCTATAATATCTCCTCTTCTTCTTTAGGCTCTGTAGAACCAAGGGGGGTATTCCCTATTCAACATCCATGAGGTATGCTTGTGAACTGGGGGATGTTGACATAAAGTAGATAGATCCTCCTGTATGTAGACCAAAACTATCAGATAAGTGCAAAGGGGCTAGCTTTGGGCCTATGCTCAGTTGTGAATCAGAGGATCATGGTCCTAAACTACTACTAAAGTCCTAATGGTTTGATTTTGAAGTTTAACGTGTGGTTTTTGGTATTTGGATGCAAAACCAAGACTTGGGATATAACCTTAATACAAGACTAGATTGGTGCCTATCCAGGGGTTGGAGTTAGTAGACATACACATGTGAATGGTCAGCATAAATATATACCAAAGACTGGATTTCAAGGGGTTTATTTTAGCACCTGCCTTACAGACACTTCCCAAAAACTACGTGTCTAGTCATTCATACTTAATGGTATCCTCGCTGCAACATACTTTCTCAATGATTAACCTAAAACATTTAATTTGTCCCTTGAACAAAAGTAGGAGATTAAGCATTCAATACAGAAAACTATATTCCTAAATCTTGACAACCCTTAGCTATCTTGATTTAAAAGAAAACATGCCCACAACTTGGAGACAAATGATTAAACACATGCAATAGAGCATTTCTCATATAAGACAGCATGAAACCAGTGAATTTATACATGAAACATACAACATGAGACTCATAAACTCACAAGACATCTAGAATAGGGCCACCAAAATTTGTCCAATTTTCAACAACAACAAATGAGAAACATAGCCTGCTAAATACAACAAGAGAGTGCACTTAGCATTAATTACACAACAAAATTCAAAATTTGGCAGATAGGATGCACTATGAGAAAATGGCACTCAACTATTGAATGCAGTAGGTAGAGGAGGAGATAGGAAAGTTTCGAGCCACGCGCCGCCTCTTGGGGATTCCCATCTTCAATCAGGTGGTTGATCCATCCATGGCCTCGCCCATACTCTGTAACATCTGCCATTAATGGCATACCAACCCGTAGCCATCGGGAAATGTAGTATACTGTGCATCCTGAAAACTTTCCCGCCAAGAAACATGACCCTGATATTTCAAATCACGCAGGAACCAATTATCCCACATGCACCCAACGGCGTCCTCCTGAACACTTTATATGCATGACCACACCAAAAGATGATAGTTGGTGATTTTGCTCCCAATGACGCCAATATAAACCTCATCATGATCCCTCCGCATGATGCTCCAATGTTCAATATCACCTTGACGTCAGCAACCCTCCTGCATGATAATCCTTCTCTTGAAAAATCACCCTGATATTTCACATCACCCTGATGTGAAATATCACCCCAATTGGAAAATCACCCCAACAAGAAAATATCACCCGATGACCAACCACCTGATCATGTCTGCCAATAATATCATGCCGAAGACCACATGATGCATCCCGCCGATCCTGATGATGTCACCGTCATATCGTAATATCAGGGTGATCTTCGGTGGCAAAGGTGATATTCAGAAGATCACCCGATATCTGAAATATCACCCGATATCTGAAATATCACCCCCTCGCACAAATATCAGGGTGGACTGCAGCTTTGTTGTGACATCGGGGGTGATGTTTGAATATGACTGATGTTTGTAAATATCACCCCCTCCTTCAGAATATTCGGTCACTAGACAGGCAGATATCACCCCCCACATAAAATTGACATCCGCACCTCAGGGTGATGAAGCGAACATGAGGTGATAAAACAACATCGAGGTGATCTTAACAAGGATCACCCGATACTCAAAATATGATGACCCCCTCTAGGAAATATGATGCTGATGCTGAAATATACTGAAGAGGCCCTAAAGACTTAGAACTTTTTTGGACTTTTGGGAGGGTGCCCTCAGATTTTAAATGCTTGAAACCTGCCTGCTCATGCGGGCACCGACACTGGCTTCGATTGGGGACGTGTAGATGCAAGGCTGTAGCGAGAACCAGATTACCTCTGGGTAGACCAGGCAAAACACAAAATGCAAAGTAGCACCGACTATACAGAGCATTTATAGGCAATTTACATAATTTACAATTGTGTATAGAAGATCACTTACGAAAAATAAAGCTTAAGGAATTGACTGTGCACAGGCAATTCCAGCATTTCACCATCTAGGGCCTGGAGAAAGTAGGAGTCCTCTCCATGAATATTTCTAATCAGGTATGGGCCTATCCATAAGGGTTCAAATTTGCCATGCTTGCCCTTATCTTGACTCCTTGCATTCCATATAAGGACTAAATCATCTACCTGAAACTTCCTTTCTGTAGTCCTTTTATCAAACAGACATTTTACACTTTGTTGCTTCTTGATGTTTGTCTTGTGTGCCTCCCTTTTGATTTCATCTAATGCAACTAGCTAATTTATCCTTTCAGTCATTAGGTCTTCAATCTCCTCTTCACCTTCTCGTATGAATCTATAGACTGGCAAGAGATTATTCACAGGTAATTTGGCTACAGCACCATACACTAATTCAAAAGGTGACCTTCCAGTCAATTTCTTCTCTGTTACTCAGTTAGCCCATAATGCCATCTTTAACTTTGAATCCCATGCCCTTTTATTCTTATCTACCATCCTTTTAATGATTTTCATGAGGCTCTTGTTGCTTGACTCTGCTTGACCATTTCCCTGTGGATGGTATGGTGATGCATATGACAGATTGATCTCGTATTTATTGCAAAAATTAACAAATTCACCAGATCTGAAGCACATGGCATTATCTATGACCACCTTGAATGGTACTCCAAACCTGATAATAATATTTTCTAGAATGAAATCCATCACTACTTTTCTTGTAGCTTTTTTAGTTGGAATGGCCTCAATCCATTTGGTAAAATAATCAGTAGCAACCAGAATCCAACTATGTCCTCCACTTGATTTTTCTATAAAATCAATTCCCCATTGCTAAAATGAAGCTTCTATAGTTATAGTCCTAAGGGGTAATGCACCTGCATACTTGAGCTTCCCTGAAAACCTTTGGCAGGAGTCACATTTTCTTACCAACTTCTGTGCATCTAAGAAAAGAGTGGGCCACCAATATCCTAGTCTAAGAATTTTGTGGGCTATTGTCTTGGTAGTGTAATGTCCACCACACATTCCTTTGTGCAGATCATTTAAAATATCAGCAGCCTAATTTTCATCCACACATCTCAATAGGACACCCTCAAGGTTCTTCCAATATAGCTCTCCTTGAAGAATTATGTATTTGATTGCATATAATTTCAAGGTCCTTTTCTGACTGTCACTAAAGTGGGAAGGACAATTCAAATTCTACAAGTAATATACAATATCCTTATACCAATTAGACTCTAACACATTTACAATTTCATTCTAAACCATATTCACTTGGCATGCCTCCAGATTTGACTCTGTCATTATCTTTGCCAAACCTTGTCCCCTTACCAATTTGGTGATTTGTATCTCTATGTTGAATTCTTGTAGTTTATTTATCCACCTGCATCATCTTCCAGTTACCTCCTGCTGAGTAAAGATATCCTTGACTACTACATGAGGCACATATGCAACTATCTAAGAGCCTTTTTAATATGGCCTAAAGCTCTTGACTGCTCTAACTAATGCATATTCTTGTTTCTCCATGATATCATATTTTAATTCAACAGCCTACAATGACATGCTGAAGAAAGCTATAGGTTGTTAAAAACCTTTTTCATTCTTCTGTAGTAAGCATGCAGCAATAGTATGGAAAGAAGCAAATGAAAACAATTGAAATGACTTAGAAAAATTAGGAGATTTTAGCACAGGAGCCATCTTTATTGCCTCTTTGATGTTCTAAAATGATTCAATTGCTTCACCTTCCCACTTGATAGTGTCACCCTTCTTCAGCATCTTAGAAATGTTCCTTGTAGTCTCTGCAAAGTTAGGAACAAATCTTCTAACAAAATTAATTTGTCCAAAGAAGGCCTGGACACCTTTCACTATTCTAGGGATCTAAATTTTATCAATTGTAGCCACCCTTTCAGGATCAATCCTGACTCCATCCTTGGAAACAATGTGTCCCAATAGTTTTCCTTCTATTACCCCAAAAGCACACTTCTTTAGGTTGAGTGAGATGCCATATTCTAGTGCCCTAATAAAAATCTATTCTAGTTGCATGCAATGTTGCTCTTCCTTTTCTGAATAGGCAGTTAAATCATCTTGATATTCAGCCAAGATTGAATCAATCAATCCTGCAAAAGCAACATCCATAGCTCTCTGAAATGTAGCACCTACATTTGTCAATCCAAATGGCATTCTTACATAAACATAGGTTCCCCATGGAGTGGTGAAGGCAGTCTTGTATTGCTCAGATTCTTTTACCTTCACTTGATTGTACCCTAAAAATCCATCCATCATGGATAAAAGTTCATAGCCAGTCACTTTCTGTAGCATAGCCTCCATGTTGGGCAATGGATAATTATCCTTCAAAGAGGATACATTCAGATTTCTAAAATCAACACAAAGTCTGATGTCTACCATTTTTCTTTCTGACTTGGACAAGGTTAGACACCCAGGTTGAATGTCTGATTGGCACAATTATTCTAGCTTCCCTAATCTTCTTGAGTTCTTCCTACATTTTTGGAGCTAAGGTAGGGTTAATAGGTCTTTACTTCTACCTGAATGGCTTAGCTCCAGGCTTCAAAGGGATCTCATGCTAGAATAGGTGTTCTCTATAAGTCTTCAAGTCCTCATATGACCAGGCAAAAACATGCTTATATTTTTTTAATAATGTAATCAACATGTTCCTGATATGTGGCTTGAGTTGTTTGCAAATGTATACCCTTTTGGGGGCCTGAGACGTCCCCAAGTTTAACTCCTCCAAATCATCTTTGTTTGTAGAAGATGCCTTAGTAATAAATTGGTCCCTATTATCAAAAGCTCTTTCTAAGGCAACAAGTCCTCTGGGAATCTTATTTGTTTTGAGATGAATTACTTCCTTCCCCATAAGAGTCTCTTTTCCTTCTACAACCTCTACAAAGTTCTAAAAACCAACTTCTTGGTTCTCATATTCATCAATGCAATGTAGAAATCTCAGCAATTCTTTATCATCATCAAACTCCTGCCAGCTACATACATTATCTGGTACTGTAGGTCTAAGTTTGACTTCAACATTTGTGACATCTGATAGAGTTATATCATTTGGCCTTATGGCCACATTAGCCAAAAAATCTGCCATGACATTTTTTGACCTTTCTATCCAACTTATTGAAAATGCATTAAATAATTCAGTTGTATCCCAAACAGCATGCTTATACTGCTTTAACTTCTTGTTTTTTGAAGCATACTTATCTCTAACTTGGGAAACAATCAACTCTAAGTCTCCAAACACTTTTATCATCTTAATTCCATGCTTCAGAGCCATATTCAATCCTAGCAACAAAGCTTCATATTCTGCAATATTATTTGTACAAGCAAACTTCAGCAAGAAGGAGAATTTTAGAAGCTTACCAGCTAGAGACAAAAACACAACTCTAGCACCAGAGCCTTCATTTGCACAAGATCCATCAAAATACATGGTCCATAGACCTTGTTGGTCCAGCTCTTGAATACAAGTATCTTTCTCTTTACCTTCTTGATCATCAGAGACAACTTTAAAATTTTCACAATCAGTATCAACAAAACAAATGTGCTCCCCTAAATCTTGATCTTCAACTGTCTCCTATGACCTTTCTTCTTTGACCAGTTTGACATCCTTGTCATTCATTGGGATCATAGCATATGATAGGTCCAATTGCATACTTCCACCAATCAGTGCTGCCCACCTTCTTAACAATAGCATACCATATTGTGGCTTGATATCAACAACTGTTATATTCATTTTGTAGGTTTTTTCAGGATATGCTGCTAACCTAAAATCCACATCCTTCATGATTCAAATAATTGGCACTTCTCTAGCATCCATGGCATAGCATTTCCCACATGCCTTGTCTATCTTTAATCTGACTTGTTGCATGATAGCTAGAGGCATGATATTTGTTGATGCTCCAGAATCAAGCATACAATTCTTGACTGTTTTTCCATTGATAACCAGGGAGACATAAAATGGCTCAACCTGTGAGGGGCACTTTGTCATGGTCATCCCTAGGTATACCTCAGGAACTTCATCCTCATCAATACATAAGGCTTGTTTCTTACCTTGAGGTTCATCATTTGGCTTGGTTTGGCAAGGCACTCTTGAAATTAGGGACAATGCTTTATCCCTGAACTCTTCAACTTTCATCAGCTTCATCAATGGAACAGAGACCTTTATCTGGGATAGGACTTGAGTTATATCAAAAGGAGCATAATTTTGTATGACAGTTGTAATCTGATCCATAGTTTTGTTTTTGTCTTGAGATGATCCAGCTTTGATTTTTATGATTCCCTAACTGTCATTTTTAATCTGAGAATTTTTGTTCTGATCCTCAACCTGGAGATCTCTATTCTCTGGTCCTTAAGGATCATGACCTATTTTCTGTGTGAAACTCTACCTATTAGTACTCCATTATTTTTTTGTGGTTCAGCCCTTCTATGACTATGTACTGGCTGGTTCACAAAAGTACCATGTGGTTGAGGTGGATGATTTACCTGAGCTTTACCCCTTAGGTTATAATTGCTCTTGACCTGGGCCACTACTGCAGCTATGAGAGTTCTAATTTCTTCATCAGATGGCCTTCTCAAATTATTTAGAAACATATGTGAATCCTGAGCATAAGCATAGTTATCTTCATCATCATCATCATAGGAAACTTGTTGGCAGACCTGAATCTCATTATTTGCACTTGCATCAGCATCATGAGAAGGATATTCCCTGCCTATGGACAACATATTGACATTATCATCCTGAATATAATGCGGCTCATTGCATTCATCATAGGCAACAACATTATCGTTCAAAGATTGAGCAATCATGCACTGTGACTGTGAGTGAGGCATCTAACATATGTTGCACCATGGGGTGTCATCGACAATATTCACAGCCTTCTTCAAAGGATCAAGAGTTTCCCTAACATTTTGGGTTCTTTGATTTGGGTTGCTATTTGGGAGAATGGGTTTACCATCATGCCAATTAGTTTTATATGGCATATCATGTAATGATGGTCTCTTTTCTTGCCTTTGGTAAACCTGCCTGTCAGAACCTATCCCTTTTTCATTTTTGGCTAATCTATAACTCAGGTCCTTGACAATAGTTGTCAACTTGTCTAACTTATCCTCAGAAGTAGATGCATTGCCTTGAACACTTTGAGACTTAGTATTTGGATTTTGCAAAATTTTTACATCATCTCTTCTGTTTGTCTTGCCAGACGCTTTCCTGTTATTTTCAATATTTGTTGCTATTTTAAAAGCATCTCTGAGGCTAGCAGGACCCTTATCCCTTAACCCATAAGTTGTCTTGGCATCAAAAGCATTTATGTATAACACTATGCACATAGGTTCATTAGGCCTCAGATGATGTGGCAATTTGTTTAACACCTTAGTAAATCTTGCATTGAAATCAACAACTTGCTCATTTGATCCTTTGGTAATACTAGTGAATTCATTTATGAAAAAGCTAGGATCAATTTTGTCACCATATTGTTCTTTGAACATCCTTCTGAAGTGATCCCATGATGAAACACTTCTGTCAAGTAGACCTTTATATTGTTCCCTGGCCTCATCAACTAAGGATTGCATAAACAACTTCATGAAAACATCTTCATGCTCAACCTCAAGGTTGTCTATGATATTCTGAAATGCCTTCAAGTGATCTTCACCTAACACAGTATTGTTTCCTAAATTTTTTGGTAGCTGCAACCTCACATGTTTGTCAATAAGATTAGGGTAGCCAGGAATGCCATAAAAAACAAGCTGCCTGAATCTATCTAGCTGCATAGGCTGCCTACCAAACTAATTTATATTTGCATTCCTATGAACAATCTAATTTCTTACATTATTTAATAGTATTCTAGCATTATTTGCATTCTATCTTTGATCATTATGCTGATCCTAAACTTCATTTCTATGCTGGTTTCTTAGCACATTTGTATTGTCAAGAGTAGGAACTGAATCATTCTGAGCAATTCTCAGGGCTTGCACCTTCTATCTTATATCATCTCTGATTTTCACTACTTGCAAATATTCTAACTATGCCCTTAGGCTCTTGATTTCTTCAGCTAATTGTTCATCTTTGGGCATAGAAGAAGACGGTCTCATTCCATTTTGGTCGTCATCATCATCATCCCTTGGAGATTCAGCCTCTTCAAATCTGTCACTGGGATCTAAAAAAGGCCATTCTTGAAACACTTTTGACCTCATTCTTAGACTACCACCCTGTTGTCTTTCATACATATCTTGAATCTCAGCTTCTGCATTTGAAAAATAGGGTGCTTGTCACCCTGAAGATCTAGGGTTATCTTGGATACTATCATTATTTCTAGGAGAACCCTCATGATTGATTGGGACAGTCCCCTTTTTCCTATGCATCATCTTTCTGGGTAACTCTTCAAACAGAGGATTATGCAGGGATCTTCTCCCTTGCATACAAATTTTTACTTTATCGGTTGGGAGATTATTCAGAGTCACCACCTACTATTAGGAATTATTTTTCTGTTAAATCAAGGTTCTTACACAAGGTCCCCAGTGGAGTCGCCAAATCTGTTGGTTCTCAATCTGACTGGATGCTTATTCCCAGTTATCCCTACAAGCTAGCCATAAATGATCAACAGGATCTCTGGGCCAGTAGCCAACAGTACAGGAGATAGACTCTATAATATCTCCTCTTCTTCTTTAGGCTCTATAGAACCAAGGGGGGTATTCCCTATTCAACATCCATGAGGTATGCTTGTGAACTGGGGGATGTTGACATAAAGAAGATAGATCCTCCTGTATGTAGACCAAAGTTGTCAGATAAGTGCAAAGGGGCTAGCTTTGGGCCTATGCTCAGTTGTGAATTAGAGGATCATGGTCCTAAACTACTACTAAAGTCCTAATGGTTTGATTTTGAAGTTTAGAGTGTGGTTTTTGGTATTTGGATGCAAAACTAGGACTTGGGATATAACCTCAATAAAAGACTAGACTGGTACCTATCCAGGGGTTGGAGTCAGTAGACATACGCATGTGAATGGTCAGCATAAATATATACCAAAGACTGGATTTCAAGGGGTTTTGTTTAGCACTTGCCTTACAGACACTCCCCAAAAACTAGGTGTCTAGTCATTCATACTTAATGGTATCCTTGCTGCAACATACTTTCTTAATGATTAACCTGAAACATTTTATTTGTTCCTTAAACAAAAGTAGGAGATTAAGCATTCAATACAGAAAACTATATTCCTAAATCTTGACAACCCTTAACTATCTTGATTCAAAAGAAAACATGCCCACAGCTTGGAGACAAATGATTAAACACATGCAATAGAGCATTTCTAGGATAAGACAACATGAGACTCATAAACTCACAAGACATCCAGAACAGGGCCACCAATGAAGTTGTATTGTGTCACAACACCAAAATTTGTCCAGTTTTCAACAACAACAAATGAGCAACACAGCCTACTAAATATAGCAAGAGAGTGCACTCAGCATTAATTACACAGTAAAATTCAAAATTCGGTAGATAGGATGCACTATGAGAAAATGGTGATCAAATATTGAATGCAGCAGGTAGAGGAGGAGATAGGAAAGTTTCAAGCCACGCGTCGCCACTTGGGGATTCACATCTTCAGTCGAGTGGTTGATCCATCCATGGCCTTGCCCACACTCTATAACATCTGCCATTAATGGTGTACCAACCCGCAGACATCAGGAAATACAGTATATTATGCATCCTAAAAAATTTCCCACCAAGAAACATGACCCTGATGTTTTAAATCACGTGGGAATCAATTATCCCACATGCACCCCACAGCGTCCTCCTGAACACTTTATATGCATGACCACACTGGAAGATGATAGTTGGCAATTTTGCTCTCAACGACGCCAATATAAACCTCATCATGATCCCTCTGCATGATGCTCGAATGTTCAATATCACCCTGACATCAGCGAACCTCCTGCATGATAATCCTTCTCTTGAAAAATCACCTTGATATTTCACGTCACCCTGATGTGAAATATCACCCCAATCGGATAATCACCCTGACAAGAAAATATCACCCGATGACCAACCACCTGATCATGTCTGCCAATAATATCATGCCGAAGACCACATGATGCATCCCCCCAATCTTGATGATGTCACCATCATATTGCAATATCAGGGTGATCTTCGGTGGCAAAGGTGATATTCAGAAGATCACCTGATATCTGAAATATCACCCCCCTGCACAAATATCAGGGTGGACTGCAGTTTTGTTGTGACATCAGGGGTGATGTTTGAATATGACTGATGTTTGGAATATCACCCCCTCCTTTAGAATTTCTAGTCACTAGATAGGTAGTTATCACCCCCCACATAAAATTGACGTCCACACCTCGGGGTGATGAAGCGAACATGAGGTGATAAAACAACATCAAGGTGATCTTAACAAGGATCACTCGATATTAACAATATGATGACCCCCTCCAAGAAATATGATGCTGATGCCGAAGCATGCTGAAGAGGCCCCAAAGACTTAGAACTTTTTTGGACTTTTGGGAGGGTGCCCGCAGATTTAAATGCTTGAAACCTGCCTACTCATGCGGGCACCAACAGACCCCTTCTCCATTCTTAAACCTTGAAAAAAAAGGAATTTTAGTATTAATGGAATTTGATAAACACAGATCCTTGTAAATAAAACCTATCTATAATAACAAATGAACTTTGTTGGATACTAACAGATTTTACCTCTGGGTGTAAGCTCTCATGGCTGCTAAGAGGAGATTTTCAACCTGCTTAAACAAGTAAACAAAACCAAAACAAAGAAAAAGAAAGATTGTGTAAGAGAATTAGGGCAACAAAACAAATGGGATTTTGTATGTTAGGGTTTGTCCTCAAGAGAAAATAACAAATTAAAACTTAGGTTTTCTTTTCTTTTAGATAACTTATTTTAAAAGGAAATTAGGGCTTTTAGTTTGGTTTGAGCAATATTTTATTTGAGAGGATTTTACTTTGTGAGGAGTTGTTTTATTCCTTAATTGTTTTATCCTCTATTTTTGCCCTTATATTTTTCTTTAGACTCTTGTGTCTCTTTTCTTGTGATTATTTAGATGGGATTTTTACATTTTTATTTTATTGCATTGTGAATTAAAATTTAATATTGGGAGGGGTTAACTTTATTCAAATTGGGAAGAATTTTCCCCTTGTTTTAAATTCATCTTGGTGGGATATTTATTTTATTTTTCCTTGGCGGGATTTTATCGTTTTATTTAATTATCTATTTTATTATTATTTTTATGGGAGTGAGTATCTTAGTCTCCCCCCCTGCTCTATTATTTTGAGTTTGATAATAAACATAATTGCCAAAATTATGTTTATTAACGGACTCAAATTTTTGAGATCCAATTTGGGGTTTGTTATTATTTTATTTTATTATTTCATTTCAAAATTTTAAATATTTTATGCAAGGCCAATTTATTTGACCTTGGAGGATATTTATTTTATTTTTGTAAATCATTTTAAACTTGTTCTTAAATTTTATTTTAAATTTTATTCTTAAATTTCATTTGAATTCTTTTTGGAGTTTTATTTTTTACTTTTTTTATTTCAATTATCGAAAACGCATTATGCTATCGAATTTTTCCTAGACTTCTAGGGTTTTTATTTTTACAATATTTACTCCATCTTTCCACTTTAATCATGCATCCATATTGCCATCATTTTCTTAATCCTTATCTCATTTACTTTTGGACCTGAATTAGAGTTAGGTTTCGATGCTAGTGGAATCATCTTCACCTAGGAAACTTAGGGTTCAATTTTAAAATTAGACTAACCTTAAAAGTGACACACTTCGTGTCGCATACCCCCTAGACAACTATGATCATGTAGGGGACTGCGTGGGATAACGCAACTCCCCAAATTATGTTGACATGTTTATGCCTTACGTGTATTGCCACTGAGCATGCAGAAGCGTACGAGGGGGTTCCTAGGGATAGGTAGAAAAGTTTTTTGTAATTCGTGTCATGACCACATGGCAAATGTGGACATGACACGTGTGTTGTGTGTTGTGACCGAATGGGAAATGTGGGCATGACATTTGGTATCAGAGCCTAAGTTTAAATACTGGGCTTGTCCAGGGCACATTATTATTTCCACAACTTTGATTAATTTGTGGTTACTTCATTTTTGTAGGATGCCTCCCCGACGAGTTCGACAAGCGCAGTCTCACCACACTCCACCCCTAAAGGTGCACATTGACTCTTCAGCTGAGGTACAGACATAACCAGACCTACTAGTACCATAGGCATCACCAGCCCTACCAGATATTGGGCCACAGATATTATAGGATTTGCAGGTAGTTTTAGATAGGCTTCCACCAGCTGTAGTTGAGCCACGCATAGAGCCACGTGTTGAGCCCTGTGAGGATCCATGAGAAGAGCCACACATGGAGCCATGATCTGAGTCCGTGTCAAGCCATGTGTGGAGCCCCGCATTGAGCCACGAGGGGCACCATGTGTGGAGCCTTATGTTGAGGTGCTAGAGATGACGACAGAGGAGGTTGGTTCAGCCGACAAGGCATGTAGTAGGAGCCCTCCACATCATGCTAGGCATGATGAGGCAGTACAAGTATAGCACATTGTTCATAGACCTTATGACTATTATACAGATGAGCCTATCAGAGGGCATAGGGACAAAGGAGATCCCATTAGGGATTTGTTGAGGTTGAACCCTCCTACATTCGTCGGGACCATAGAGGGAGTCGAGGTAGAGGCCTGGCTCATTAGCTTAGACAGATGCTTCATGTTGCATCCTTACAAGGGCAACACGAAGGCTTGTGTAGTAGTACACCTGTTATGAGATGCAGCAGGTACCTGGTGGCACACTGAGGAGTGCAAGTGTCACCTTTCTTTAGACACTCTCACATGGGAGACCTTTATTGAGCGCTTCAATGCGCGATACTTATCAGATCATTACAGGCAGCATCGCATAGATGACTTTCATGACCTTCAATAGAGGGGACTTATAATGGCACAGTATGAGTGTAGATTTACCAAGTTATCTTGATATGTGAAGTATCTCCATGACGAGAAACTCTTGGTTCATAAGTTTATCATATGACTGAACCAAAGCATAGTAGGGCATGTTCATATGGCAGACCCCTAGACTTTGAGTGATGCTACCGAGAAGGCATATATCGCTGAGGATATTTAGGGATGAGGATAGAGTTTATGCCCTCAGTTTCAGGATTGTGGATAGCAGCAGCATCAGCAGAGTTTTTGCAGACCATCACAACCACCTCATAGGGGAGGATTTAGTTTCGCACCCTTACCTCCTAGGCCCCCACAGCAACAACAACCATAGTAGCAGCAAAGAGCTAGGACACAGCAGAGGGCACATGGGGGACATAATAGAGGTTTACAGTAGCAGGGCCTGCACAGAGATCAGAGGCATTAGGGACCACTTGCAGGACCCACGAGGTCATAGCAATCATATAGGGGCTCACAGGGGTCTACTGGTAGATCAGGACAACAACAGTCGAGTAGGACTCAGACTGGACATGTATAGGCTAGGGGCCCTTGTTGTGTTTGTGGTGGAGCAGGACACCTAGCCAGAGAGTTTCCATAGGGTTTTACAGCAAGGGGACAGCCTCATGCAGGAGGATCCAAGCAAACTGTTGGTGATGTGGGTAGGTCCCACTGTATGTTCGCAGCGGTTGATAACTGCCAGGCTAATTTTCAAGTGTCAGTGATTGAGACGTCAAGTATGATTGGGGGTAACCCCATTTCTATTCTCTTTGATTCTCATGTTACTGATTCTTTCATATCTCTATCATTAGTGGAGTGTTGCAGGCTGGTGGCCTCTAGGCAGGGTGATAGGTGGGTGGTTGAGTTGGCCTCAGGGGCCAAGGTGACAGTAGATGCCTTAGTCTATGACTGCGAGATTTCTTTGGGACCCTTTTCCATAGTATGTGACCTTAGAGTTATGACATTAGGATCATACGATGTGGTGTTGGGTATGGATTGGCTTGTGGCTTATCGAGCCAAGCTAGATTATGGCCGAAAGGTGATCAACTACTTAGATGATCACGACACTTTAGTTGAGATAGTGGGCATGCAGAAGCCCACAACAGTGTGTATGATATCTGCTCAGCAGCTTAAGCACTACATGCAGAAGGGATGCCAGATGTTTTCCATCACAGTGAGTGACAGATCAGATGACGAGCTGGAGGCATCTTTGGATGATCATCCCATCCTTAGAGAGTTTGTTGATGTGTTCCCAGCAGAGTTACCAAGGATGCCACCCCATTGTGAGGTAGAATTTCACATAGATTTAGAGCTGAGTGTCGAGCCAGTGTGTCGTACACCCTACAGGATGACCACACATGAGCTCACAGAGCTCAAGTTACAGTTGAAGGACTTGCTCGAGAAGGGGCACATCTGACTGAGCATTTCACCTTGGGGCACTCCTATCATCTTTGTGAAGAACAAGGATGGGTCTCTTCGATTGTGCATGGACTATAGGTAGTTGAATAAGGTGACGGTGAAGAACTGTTATCCTCTACCCAGGATTGACGATCTTTTCGATCAGATGCAGGGAGCCAGGGTGTTCTCTAAGATTGACCTAAAGTCTAGATATCATCAGTTACGTTTCACAGAGGCAGACATCTATAAGACCGCCTTCCAGACTTGATATGGCCACTATGAGTTCACTGTGGTTCCCTTCGGTTTGACGAACACCCCTGTAGTGTTCATGAGTCTCATGAATAGGGTGTTCCGTACCTATTTGGATCAGTTCATGATCATTTTTCTTGATGATATTTTGATCTATTCATGGACCGAGGAGGAGCATGAGGAGCACCTTCGTTAGGTTCTACAGTGTTTGAGGGAGCAGAATCTTTATGGAAACTTGGCGAGTGTGCATTTTTCTGGATAGAGGTTTAGTATCTAGGACATATCCTATCTGGTGATGGAATCTCAGTAGATCCATCAAAGATCAGGGCTATTAGGGATTGGCCAGCACCCACTAGTGTGACAGAAGTCATGAGTTTTACGGGGTTAGCTGGTTATTATCGTCACTTTGTTGAGGGTTTTTCTTAGATAGCGCACCCCATCACTTCCCTTTAGCAGAAAGGGAAGAGTTTTCTATGAACTAAGCAATGTGAGAGGGCCTTCGAGGTCCTCAAGGAGTGTCTTACCAGCACTCCCATTTTAGCGGTTCCTGATCCTACAACAAATTTTATGGTTTGCACAGATGCATCACTTGAGGGATTGGGGGTCGTACTTATGTAGGGTGGTAGACCGATCGCATATGAGTTGCAAAAGCTCAAGACCCATGATCTGAACTACCCCATGCACGACTTGGAGTTAGCGGCAATGGTTCATACTCTAGTTCATTGGAGACATTTCTTATTGGGTCATCACTTTGAGCTCCATTCAGATCACCACAGCCTTCAATATATCTTTACACAGTCGAATCTGTACGCCCATCAGCGGCATTGGATGGAGTTTCTTTGTGAGTATGACTTTGATGTCCACTACATCAAAGGGAAGGAGAACATGGTTGTTGATGCTTTGAGTCAGAGGTGCCATGAGATATTGACCATGACTTTAAGTGTGGACTTGAGAGGATGCATTATTCAGCATCTACCAGAGGATGAGTGGTTTCTTGAGGTGCAGCAGGAGATCAGTTCACATAGGGCCCTTGTGGGCAAGTTTGCATGGTATTCACTTGAGGTAGATGGGTTACTTCGTCATCAACAGTGCTCTGTGTACCCTGCACAGGTGACCTACGTACTATAGTGTTATCAGAGGCTCATAGAGCATCATATGCGGCACATCTGGGGGTGAAGAAGATGCATGCCAACCTACGATAGTTGTACCATTGAGTGGGTATGAGATGAGATATTGCAGAGTTCGTTGCTCGATGCCTTGAGTGCTAGAGGGTCAAGGCCAAGCATCAACATCCAGTGGGTCTTCTATACCCACATGAGATACCTAAGTGGACATGGGACACCATTTCCATGGGTTTTATTGTTGGTCTTCCTATGTGTTTGTGTTGCCATGATGCCATCATGGTGACAGTTCACAAGTTGACCAAGGTGGTGCATTTCTCACCTGTACACATGATGTACAATGCGCCAACAGTGGCGAGAGTATTCTTAGATGATATTGTGAGATTACATGGAGTACCTCACCGCATCATTTCTGATAGAGATCCAGTTTTTACTTTAGCATTCTGGAGAGCCTTGCAGCAGGCATTGGGCACACAGCTCAACTTTAGCTCCACTTATCATCCCAAGATAGATGGACAGACAGAGTGGGTGAATCAGGTGTTGGAGGACATGCTTCATATGTATGTTATGGACCATCAATCTAGATGGGAGGAGTATTTGTATCTAGTTGAGTTTACCTACAATAATGGACATCACAGCTCATTGGGTATGCCTCCCTTTTAGGCTTTATACGGCAGACCATGTAGGACACCATTGAGTTGGGATCAGATAGAGGACTGAGTTGCCATTGGTCCAAATTTAGTTCAGGATATGGAGCAGCAGGTCACACTAATTAGGTAGAGACTTCAGGAGGTACAAGACAGGCAGAAGAAGTATGCCGATGCTAAGAGGACTGATCGGAGCTTCTTAGTGGGTGACAGGGTATTCCTTAGAGTGTAGCCACACAAGAGTTCAATTCGTTATGGAAAGGGCTCTAAGCTCACACCATGGTTTGTAGGACCCTTTAAGATCTTGGAGTGGATAGGATCTATTACCTATTAGCTAGCGTTGCCACCTAGCCTATCACATATCCATGATGTCTTTCATATTTCTGTATTGAGGTGATATATATCTGATTTATCTCACGTACTAGATTGGAGTGCTCTATAGGTAGAGGCAGATGGGCAATTGGCTTTGGAGCTAATTTGCATATTGGCTTGTTGGAGGCAAGGCCTTCAAGGTTGAGAGTTGGACCAGGTTAGGGTCCAGTGGGATCGTTATGATGAGGTCATAGTGACTTGGGAGGATGCAGCTAGTTTGAGGGCACTCTATCCTCACCTTTTTGATGACTTCCAAGAGGAAGTTTAGTCTTAGGGGGGAGGATGTGAGGCCAATTATTTTACCTTTCTTATTTTGATCATTATGCATTTCAGTTGATGACATTATTAGACTTTTAGAGACTATGGTTTCATTATGCAGACTTGATTATATCTCCTGATTTTGATATGACATTGATTAGACATATGGTGATTCGATTTTGATCATATTTTATGTTATTTTGTGATTTGTCATACGAGATATATTAGATGATGTTTTGTGATGTGCTTTCTAGTTAATTATGTGATGAGGATTATTTGACATGTGATAGAAAAATGCAGTTTAATTTGAAATTATGTTATTGATGATTATTGTTGTATTCTATGGCATGAATTTAATTCCAGTTGCTTCGGCTATGATTATCATGATATGATTGACACTTGATCAAGATATACAGGTTTACATTCCCAAGCCATGGGAAATTGGAGGTAGAATTCACACTATGTTATTCCCTGTGAAACTGATCCATTCCCAAGAGGGATGAGGATCACGTTTGAAATTGAATGTTGATTTAAGTGCTTGTTTTAATTTTATCATTTTGGCCTAGTACCCTTTGTTTAAATTAATTAATATTAAGTGTTGTATAATTTTTATTTGACTTACACCACTTGGTATTTGTTTTTATTTTTGAGGCCATTTAAAGTGGATTTATGACCCCCTTGGTGAACCTTTGTGTCCCAAAATCTACCCTAGGTGGTTACCCATGGGTCTAGGGTCAATTTTGACTAACTAACCCTTGGATTAACTCACTTTTGGTCACCCTAAACTATGGTTTAGTCAAAGTGACGAAAATTGAAATTAGATAAGGTGGGAGATGAGTCATGCTTTGGGAAAGACTCATCTCCCTTCCCAAGGAGGACTTGGGAGGTCTCCAAGAGTCCCAAGTGTGTGGGATCTTTCTCCAAGGTTCTCACACACATTGGAGAACATCTTGGAGGGAGATGGCTCTTTGAGAAAATAAGAGGATGCCATGTGGCATCCTTTATCCTCTTGGAGGTTTGAATGAGAATGTCACCTCACCACTCGTCCTCTCACACGTGTGAGAGTGCAAGGGGATAAGGTGAGGATTGAGATGGAATTGGAGGATGACACTTGTCATCCTCACACTTCCTCTCCCTTGCAAGTGGCATTGGAGGAGGAAGGAGAAGGTGACAAGTGTCACCTTCTCATTCCTCAAGGCCAAAATTGATGGCCTATATTACCTCCTCTTGTTGAGGAGTGTGGGGTTCTTGTATTTTGGAGTTTCTTTCTATTTTTGGAGCAAATTTGGGAAGTTAGAGAAATTCCTTGGAGATTGGAAGGTTTGGGAAAGCTTGGAGCTCATCACCAAACGTGCTTCCATTATAGGGCTTTGAAGGTAAGCCTCATGAACTCTGTTTCTTCACCCTTGCTTATTTATTGTGTTGTGTTTGTATTTTGTTGGTTGTTGTTTCATTATTTTTGTGTGGGATGGGAGTATGGTAAGAGCACAACCATTTGGAGGTAAGGCTCAACTTGTTTGGGGTATGGGAAATGAACCTCCTTGAGGTCACTCCCATATTGTGTTATTTATGCCTTGAAGGCTTTTTACTTGTTGTGAAGATTATTTGAATGGAAAGAGTGCCATGGAGGTTAATTGAGATATTTGAGGAGTTGGGTATTTGGAGGTTTTTGGCTTGAGGCCATGAGATTGGTATTTGGTATTTTGGGTGGCCTTTGAAGTAGAGGGGTCCATTCCCTACCCCCATCAAACTCATTTTCATCAGTTGAGTTATGCGTTTATCCTTGGGGTTGTTTTTGTGTTGATGCTGTTTGATTTTTGTTGTTGAGTGTTTGCACCCATGTGAATCCTTACCTCCCTAGCTCGGGGGTGACCCACTTGTGGGTCTATGGTAGGGAGGAGGGCATTTTGAAGTGGTTGAGTTGTTCTTTTTGTGGCGTTTTATTTATAGGTGTATTAATGAGGAAATGGAGCCTTGGTGGAGTCCATTTTTGTATTACTATATTCTTTTGTTGTTGGCTGTTGAGCCATGGCCTTCTGTCCCTATTGTAAAATCTGATTAGTTATTGTTGCCATGGGTTTGGCAGTAATAAATGTTGTATGAGAAACATCTTTTATATTTTAATAAAATATTAATTATCCTCTAAGATGTGAGTGTTTGCTGTGAGAAATGCATGTGAAAATACTTTTTGTTGCTGTCATGTTTCCCTTAAAAAAAATGTGTTGTTAAATGAATTTTTATTGCATATCTAGTTTCTATTCTGATGCATTCAAAGTTTTATAATACTAGTTTGTTGTTAAGAAGAATGGACTATTAGAAAATTATAATCTGCCTTACTAGTTTTCGATTCTATCTTACTGGTTCTTAAAAAAAACATTTATCTATGTAGATTATATTAAAAAAAAAGAAAGAAGAAAATGCTATTGTTTATTTTTAGGTTGCAAATCTGCAAGTTAGTAATTCTTCTATTCTTACCATTGTTTTGTGAAAATAAGAGCAAATTGTGTATATATATATATATATATATATATATTTATCCATATATATACAGGTGTATATATATATGTAAATATATAAATATACTGATCATTTGATTATAGTTTAGCTTACTGTTTATTTTTCTATTTGCTATGTATATGCTAAGATAGAAAAGTAAATACCGAAGTTGTTCATTTGTTGTATATATTATAACATACATACATACATACATACATACGTGCATACAGTATATATATAATTATACTAGTAGAAAATGTAAATTAAACTATCATATGTTGAACAAACTATGGTTTAGATCTGAGTATATATATATATTGAAATTTTCATTTAATAGAAAAAAAAACTAGAGATTGAGATTTCATGGAGTGGACTGTGTATTTTCTGCTGGGTGAGGGTTATTTTTATATGTAAAAAAAAGGCAAAAAAAAAATTGGTTGGGATTGTGGGCAGTGCCACCCAGAGTCCCATCTCCCTTTGTTTGTAGTAAGTGGTGTGGGGGGGAGGTGGTGCCTCCACCCCACAACCCGTTACCCCCTAACTTCCACAGTGACAGCTCCGCACCAGGAACTCAAAATTGCAAACTCTGCCCATGCTACTATTAAGACTTCGATCCCCTCTCCTCCGTGACTCTTCTTCCACTGCTCAGTACTATGCTCCGCCACCCTCCTTCAGCTGGCCCTCACGCTACCCTCAACAATGCCACCATTGTGGCCTCTCAACCCCCCTTCGACCCCTTCTCCATTCTTAAACCGTGAAAAAAAAGGAATTTCAGTATTAATGGAATTTGATAAACATAGATCCTTGTAAATAAAACCTATTTGTAATAACAAATGAACTCTGTTGGATACTGACGGATTTTACCTTTGGGTGTAAGCTCTCATGGCTACCAAGAGGACATTTTCAACTTGCTTAAACAAGTAAACAAAACCAAAACAAAGAAAAAGAAAGATTGTGTAAGAGGATTAGGGCAACAAAATAAATGGGAGTTTGTATGTTAGGGTTTGTCCTCAAGAGAAAATAATAGATTAAAACTTAGGTTTTCCTTTCTTTTAGATAACTTATTTTAAAAGGAAATTAGGGCTTTTAGTTTGGAGAGCAATATTTTATTTGAGAGAATTTCACTTTGTGAGGAGTTGTTTTATTCCTTAATTGTTTTATCCTCTATTTTTGCCCTTATATTTTTCTTTAGACTCTTGTGTCTCTTTTCTTGTGATTATTTAGATGGGATTTTTACATTTTTATTTTATTGCATTGTGAATTAAAATTTAATATTGGGAGGGGTTAATTTTATTCAAATTGGGAAGAATTTTCCCCTTGTTTTAAATTCATCTTGGTGGGGATATTTGTTTTATTTTTCCTTGGCAGGATTTTATCGTTTTATTTAATTATCTATTTAATTATTATTTTTATGGAAGTGAGTATCTTAGTCTCCCCCCGATCTATTATTCCAAGTTTGATAATAAACATAATTGCCGAAATTATGTTTATTAACGGACTCAAATTTTTGAGATCTGATTTGGCATTTGTTATTATTTTATTTTATTATTTCATTTCAAATTTTTAAATCTTTTATGCAAGGCCAATTTATTTGACCTTGGAGGATATTTATTTTATTATTGTAAATCATTTTAAATTTGTTTTTAAGTTTTATTTTAAATTTTATTTGAATTCTTTTTGGAGTTTTATTTTAATGTTTTTTATTTCGATTATTGAAAACACGTTATGCTGTCAAATTTTTCCTACACTTCTAGGGTTTTTATTTTTACAATATTTTACTCCATCATTTCACTTTAATCATGTGTCCATCTTGCCATCATTTTCTTAATCATTATCTCGTTTACTTTTGGACCTGAATTAGAGTTAGGTTTTGATGCTAGTGGAATCATCTTCACCAAGGAAACTTAGGGTTCAGTTTTAAAATAAGACTAAGCCTAAAAGTGACACACTTCATGTCGCATACCCCCTAGATGGCTATCATCACATGGGGGACTGCGTGGGACAACGTAGCTCCCTAAATTATGTTGACATGTTTACGCCTTACGCATATTGCCACCGAGCACGCAGAAGCATGAGAGGGGGTTCCTAGGGATATGTAGAAATTTTTTTCGTAATTCATGTCATGACCACATGGCAAATGTGGACATGATACGTGTGTTGTGTGTCATGACCACATGGGAAATGTGGGCATGACAACCTGCACACCTGCATCATTCAACATACTTATAGAAAGTAGGTTCCGTGTTAGTCCTCGGATGTGCATAACCCTAGTGATCCCCTTCACTCGTCCATTAGGGAATCAGATTGAGACTCTTCCATGACCAACAATCTTTAGATGAGAATCATCACCCAGGTACACTCTTCCACCATCAAACTCTTCATATTTTGTAAACCAATCTTGATGCGAGGTCATGTGGAATGATGCACTAGAATCAATCAACCACACACCATTAGATGCATGGGTGGCCAGGGCTATGATGAAGGCATCACCATCATCTTGTGACTTGTTAGAATTTGAATCAAGAGCTTTCTTCTTCTTTTTCTTCTCCTCTTTGCACTCCTTTCGAAAATGCCCAGTTTTTCCACAGTTCCAATAGAGATCCTTGGACTTTCCAAGAGATTTGGATCTCCCACAGGATTTGGATCTGCCCTTCTTAGATTTCTTGTCCTTTTTCCCTTTCTCCTTGGGTCTTTCATGAATTGCAAGAGCCTCTTTGGCTACCTTAGAAGACTTTCTCTACATCTCTTTAGATAACAGCAAAGATACCACTTCATCCATTGTGAAAGTGGATGTGGTTCTTCCAATAGCCATCACAAGATGATCCCACGAGTCTGACAAGGAACAAAGCAAGGTCATACAATGATCCTCCTTCTCCATCTAAATACCAATTGATGTCAATTGAGCAATTAACATGTTGAAAGAATTTAGGTGATTTGCAACAGATCCTCCATCCTCCATCTTCAGATAATACAACTTCTTTCTCAAAAAAAGTTTTTTCACCAGGGATTTAGCCTGATAAACATCACCCAACTTCTTCCAAAGGTCTTTTGTGCTATTCTCCACATGGACATTTAATAGGATAGAATTAGCTAAACTAAGTCTTATGAGACCCTTAGCCTTTCGATCTTTGAGATCCCAATCAGCTTGTGCCATAGCGGATGGTTTTACACCGGATATAGTTTCCCATAGGTCATGATCAACAAGTAGGTCTTCCATCTTGAGTTTCCACAACTCAAAACTAGTGCCATTAAATTTCTCCACCTTAATTCTTCTAGATGTACCTGCCATCTCTTTTCCTACAACAAGCTTACAAAATACTCTACACAAGACTCCCACTCGACTAAGATCAGCCCAGAAAACCCCTACCCAACAACTAGGACCAAAGGTGATCAAGCTCTGATACCAACTGAAAGGAAGCAAGGTATGCGAAACACACTTCCTACGCTAATCTAATGAGGGAAGTAGAGTGCAAATTCTTTTAAATCCTTACAATTACAATGTGTAGACACCCAAATTTGTCCCAACTTTGTCCATGTCTAGCAACACCTTGTCAAAAACATTATCCTAGATATCATGTAGCATTTTGTCCTAAACCCACTCTTAATCCCATTAATTAAATAAATTTTATTTATTTAATTAAAATCCTATCTTAATCCCATCCTTATCCCACTTAGCCAATTAATTAAATAAATTGTATTTATTTAATTAATTTCCATATCATATCCCAATCATATCTTATCCCATCCTATTCATCTTTCAAATTAATTAGATAAATCTTATTTATTTAATTAATTTCCAACTCAGCCGATGATGGCATGGTTTGGTGGTTAAGTCGCTCAGGATGTAGTGGCGGCCACCAGAGTTCAAACCCCCGCTGGGCCAACGAGCTCGCAAGGCTTTACGCCTTCGCTGGGCCAATGAGCTCGCGGGTTTGAAGTGTTCTTCCTAGGGGATGAGGTCCCCCAGTTGTGGCCTCACCAGTTCATTGCTCCGGGCAAAAGCATTCACGTGGAGCTGGAGGGCGTGTCGTACCAGCGTCGCCGGTCACGTTAAAAAGTTTACCAAGTGCATTATCTTAAAAAAAAATTAATTTCCAACTCAAATCCCAACTAATTCAAATATTTTATTTGAATTAAGTCACATGACCTTTCACTCACCTTGACATTTGTCCATTTCCCCTTAATCATGTGTTGTAGTACAACTTTTATCCTTCACATGCACAACTAATGGGACCTAATTTTAATATTTATCTACACAAGCACACCTAAACCTTATCTTCCCTTGCCACATGTCAATTGACTACAATTTCTTAATGTGCAAGGAAACCTAACTTAATCCTATCCATCCATTTCATCTAAAGCACTAATTGATCCTAGCCATCCATTTGAATCAAGTCTTTCCTATAAAGAAAGCCTCTCTTGAGCCATTAGAGGAGAATTGATGATTCTTCTTCATACAACCTCACTCTACTGAATTTTTATCTCAAACCATCATCCATCCTCTTTCAATCCATCTAGCTTGCATCTATCAACCATCAACCATCACCATCACCTATCTCTCTATCAACGTTATGCTGCAGAATTGAGCAATCAACACAACAAAGCGATCAATCAATTGAGCTCATCTTGCATCTTTGAGGTATTGAATTATTTGGGTTTAGGTTATGCATTTCATTATTTGATCATTTTCATTTATAAATCCAAATTTTTTGATATACACAATGTTATCAACCCAATAACAAAGATATTACAGAAAACAACATACACATAGAATGACATAGAAGAAGAGAGAGATAGGATTTAATGTGGGGAAAACCCTTTCAAGAGAAAAACCCCACACTCCAAAACCTGCACAATGTATTAACAAATCTAAATGTTGTTTACAATACACTTGCAATGCAAGCTCTTAGGAGTCTTCGATACGTGTATTTGGAGGTATTCTGGCATCATAACAGTACTTGTCAATCACATAATGCAACTTCTCCTCAAAGAACCTGTTTATATAGAAAATACAAGGCAAAATTGCCTCTATCTTGGAATGGGCATCCAACTTGTCCTCATGGCCCAAAACCCATGCCTATGGATACTTGGTCAACATTGTAAGATGCTTCTAACACTTGTCCACACACCCCATCCCAAAGAGGTAGTTTATTTTCTAAATGGGCTATGACAGATGCTCTTACGACTCTTACGACCATCATAGAATCTGTCATAACTGTCATAACTTATAGCTGTAAGAGAATCTGTCACACATGGCTATAAATAGCATATTCTCTTACAACATGTCATAGTCCACCTTGGGGCACCCAAAGACATCTTTTTCAAAGATGCTCTTCGACACATGTCTTCACCTATCATAGAATCTCCTATTTTTGACTCTTACATGTCATAACTTTGTCATAGGAATCTGTCATGACCGTTTCGGTCAATATTCCCTTACACAACATCCAAGATGCTGACACATGGAAAAATATTCCTACCACAAAGTGGGATTCCTATCTCCTCGTGTGAGGAAAAAATTACAAATTGTCATCTTCCATGTAGGATGACACATCACCATGCCATATCCCATAGGATGACAATATGAATTTACAATTAATTTACAACATAGGCAATAAATAAATAAATACAATGAAAATAATACAAGGAATTACCAAGGTTGAGACACCTTAATTCCCAACACTTTGCAACACAATGAATGCCTTGAAATCCCTTAGCTCAATATCACAAGTTTGCATTATCCATCTAGCTTTAAAATAAATTCCTAAACATGTTTATATATGCATTACTGCTAAACTTTCATAATTCAAATTGAAAAGGTTGAAAAAGGGAAACTTTTTTAAAAGTCCTATGCTGACAACTTAAATTTAGGTCCTGGTAAAATAGGCCTGGACAAGGGTATGGGCACCCAAGTCTAGGGGTGCTTTTTGAGTCTTAATTAACATTAAATGTGGACCCCTAGGCCCCATTTGCCATGGGTTTTGGGGGAATTTGCTCTAGAATAATTTTTAAGCATGCATAATGAAATTAAGGGGACCTAAGAGCTAAACTAGGAGGTAAAAAATCCTAGGGAAATGTTTTACGACATAACACTAAGTTATCTCTAACTTCTTGAAGGATTCATGCTCTCTCTTCTCTCTCATGCTCTCTACTCTTCTATAAAGCTCTCTATGGTGGATTATTGTTGTGACACTAACTTATTTCAAGTCTTGTGAAGATCTTTCTACTCCTTTGAGCTACACCCACTTCTTGAGTCAAGTTGTGATGCTGCGTCAAGCATGCTAGGGTTTCCATGCTTAGGGTGACTTCTTTCCTTCATGTGTTGTTCTAGCATTCCATTCTACTTAGATTTGCCTTTGCCCTCCTAGGGCACACACTCTTTGAGATCTCATCATTGCTATTGTGGAGGTAGAAACACAACTCATAGAGATTGACTTAGGAAACTATTTTAAGTATGGGCCTAACCGGTGTTGTCATTGATGTCAACATACTCCTATTGCATTAATGATAAGGATTGGATGAACTGTATGCTAAGGATATTGAGAAAATTAGTCTCGTCTAGAACAAAGAAGAATAGTGAAGACAGTGAGATAAAGATCCCAGCTAGGATGAAGATTAGAGGATGCACATCAAAGGGTTTGTAGATATGTGGCTTATGATGATCTAGTAAAGATTTCAAAGGTCCACATGAAGATCTGAAGAAGTTATGGCCACTTAAGTAAAACCAGTTCTGGCAGATGTTTAGAGGTGACAGAGTGACACAGATAGGTCCAGTGAGATCTAAAAATGAAATGTCTTGTTCTACGGATTTGGTGGAGTGTTTAGTAAGTCAATGTGAATTCACAACCCAATTAGTTCATGGTCTGGAGGTTCGCAAGCATCCATTCCATTATGACAGTGATGACAGACTATGTTCTAGAGATTCCAGATGAAGGAGATAGTGATTTCAGTAAGCAAATGTAGTGTGGATGTTCTTGGTGATTTAGGCAAGCTTGTGGAGGTCTTTGGATCGTGTCTAGTTCATGTTGGTGGTTCACATTGGAGTTTGAGCTCCCAATTGAAGAATTACTTCCGAATAATGGTGTTCTTCCCAAGTCTGGCTGACCGGATGAGTTACACATCCTACGGATGATCTTGAAGATGTTATGTGAAGATTGGTGTGTCCCTAAATGAAGATTGAAGTCTTAGATCTATGTAGCCGATAGTGTGTTGATCCGCGTGAAGTCTTTTTGTAATTAGTCATGTTGTATTTATGTATTTGCTCTATAACATATGTCGACTTGGATGATTATCCCTAAGTTGATGTCTTGTATAAATAAGGAGTTGTAAAGTCATTTCAAAAAAAAAATCTTGTGGAGATGAGAGTGTGGTAGAGAGTAGAGGAGCGAAAGGAAGAGTAGAAGTATTGGGCTTAAATGGAACTGACTCAAGCATGGTGAAGATGCTATTCTTCATTTCAAGTATGTAATACTTATTATTCTGTAGACAGTGTGTCTCCTATAGGAAGTGAGCCTCTTGTGAGCAGTGTGCTTGGGCAGTGAGCCCTAATTGGCATGTGCCATTTTGTTCTTTCTATTCTTCTAACAGAGAATACATTCTTGGGTTAGTCACCACATGGTTTTTCCCTTAACCAGGTTTTTCACATCAAAATCTTGGTGTCTCATGTATTAATGTGTTTCTACTCTTGATTTAATGCATTATGTTTCCATGATTGATTTATTATTATGCTGCTAAATTACAAAGTAGATTTAAATGATTAATTGGAAGAAATTTTTGGACAACTGATTCACCCCCTCTTAGTTGTCTGTCTTGAATCTAACAATTGGTATTAGAGCTAAGTTCCTCAAAAAGGGCTTAACTGCTTGAGGAGATCCAGGATGTCATCCTGCAAGAAGGATAGTTCGAGGTTTGATGGAACTAATTTCACTCTTTGGAAAAGTTGCATGGAATGTCACTTGCAATGTATGGGAATGCAGTATTAGACCATGGCTTCAAAGAAGTATACTCCTCCACAGAATGGTTCGAGTACCATAGATGAAATCAGAGATGTTGAAAACAATCTGCGGACTAAAGAAGCTCTTCTAAGTGCCTTATCTGATTCAGAGCTGAGAAATGTTGTTCACCTAAAAACTACTCATGAGATTTGGGAAAAATTGGAACTTCTGCATGAAGGAGACAAGTATGTTAAATCTGCTAAGCTACAGAGTCTGAAAGGAAAATTTGAAAATCTAAAGATGAGAGAAGATGAAAATTCTCACTACTTTTATGCCAAGAGTAAATGAACTTGTTTGTGGCATTAGATGTGCTGGTGGAGTCTTGGATGAAGATGAGATTCTTGGCAAAGTTCTCAGATCCCTTCCCGATTCTTACAAATACAAGGTTGTTGTCATTGAAGAATTTAGATCCTATTTAGGTATCACAAGAGATCAATTGGTTGGAAAATTGGCTACATTTGAATTGACCAAGTTTGGAGAAGCCCCCCCAAGACTGAATCTGCATCCCAAGCTAGTGCCTCTATAAAAGGAAAACAAAGGTTTGATCTAGGAGAGAACTCTTCAAGGAAACTATCATGGTATGAAAAAGCAAGAAAAGACTTAGAAGACGATGAAGCAGAAGCTGCTCAACTTGAAGCCCTTATTGCAAAAAGACTGCCAAGAGGATCCAGTAAGTATGAAGGGAAATTGCCTTTTAAATGTTTTAAATGCAATAAGATTGGTCATTTTGCCTTAAAGTGTCTAGAAAGATTTTCAAGGCCAAACCCTAATAGATCAAGGTTCCAAAAGAAATCTTACTATGTGCATGAAGATGATGATGATGAAGGAGTAACAGATGATGAATTAGAGACAAGAAACAAATTCAAAAAAGACTAGGTGTTTATTGCCATCAAGGAAGAAGATCTAATGCCCTCTAAATCTGTCAATCATAAAGTTGTAGAAAGAGCTTTGGCTGCCCAGGTTGAAGAAAAGGATGATTGGGTCATTGATAGTAGATGCTCCCACCATATGACTGGTGACAAAAATAAGTTCATAGATTTGGAAAGGTATGAAGGAGGAGTGGTAAAATTTGGTGATAATTCTGTTGGTAGAATCAAAGGTAGAGGAACTATTTCTTTTGATGGAAAGAACAAAACTGGTAATGTACTGTATGTTGAAGGATTGAAGCACAATCTTCTCAATGTTGGACAAAGGCTATGATCTCTGATTCAAAAATAGAAAGTGCAAGATCTTTGAAAGTTCTAAAATAGAGATTGCATTCGGTACTCAAACTAAAGGTAATATCTTCCACTTGGTTGGTATTGGTAAAAGTTACTTATTTGTTCAAATTGATTAGATTTGGTTGTGGCATAGGAGAATGTGTCATGTGAATTTTGACAACATCATTAAAATAAGCAACACCCAGGTTGTGAGAGATCTTCTAAAACTAGTGAAACCTTCTAATAGCTTGTGCAAAGAATGTCATTTGGGTAAGTAGAGCAGAGTCACATTCAAAAGTAAGGAATAGTCTTCTACCGGATTATTGGACTTAGTTCATACTAATTTATGTGGTTCGGCAAGAATCAGAAGTGTGCAAGGTGATAGATACTTCATTCTATTGATTGATGACTACTCCCGGATGATGTGGGTGACTTTTCTAAAAGAGAAATTAGAAGCTCTTGAGAAATTCAAAATATTCAAGGCTATGGTAGAGAATGAAACTAGATTAAAATTGAAATGTTTGAGGTCTGATAGAGGTGGAGAATTCACATCCAGTGAGTTCATAGAATTCTATGAGAAACATGGAATAAAAAGATAGTTGTCTGCTCCTAGGACTCCATAGCATAATGGAGTAGTGGAGAGAAAGAACCACACCATCTAGGAAGCATCTAGAACCATGATGATGGAAGCAAATGTTCCTTAAATCTATTGGAGAGAAGCTGTAAGCATTGCAATCTACTCTCAATCAAGTACAAATCAAAAGCAATACTGGTAAGACTCCTTATGAACTTTGGTTTGGCATCACTCCTACTGTGAGGCATTTTAGAGTTTTTGGTAGCAAATGTTACATTAAGAGAGATGAAGATTTAGGTAAATTTGATGCTAGAAGTGATGAAGGAATTTTCTTGGGTTATTCTACTCAAAGCAAAGCATACCGGTGTTATAACAAAAGATTGAGAAAGATTATAGAAAGTAAAAATGTGAAGGTTGATGAAGGGATTGAAAAAACCTCAAGGTTTTATGAATGTGATGAAGATGATTAGAATGATGTTTTGATCCAAGGAGTCCAAGCCCCTTATGAGATTCAGATTCAGACTGATCCAGTGAACCAGGAAGAAGAGATAAGTTTGAATGAACCTGTTCAACAATTAGAAGTGCAAGAAACTCCCAAAGTTCCCAGGTATGTAAGATTGAATCACTCTAAAGATTAGATCATAGGTGATAAAAGAAAAGGTGTACAAAAAAGAAGAAGGATTGCTCAAGATTCAGAAGAGTATTGTTTGATTTCAAAGATTGAACCCAAGTTAGTAAATGAAGCTTGCAATGATGAAAGTTGGACTAAAGCAATGGAGGAAGAGCTGATGCAAATTGAGAAAAATCTCACTTGGAATCTTATTCCCAGACCTAGAAACAAGAATGTGATTGGAACCAAATGGGTCTTCCAGAACAAATTGAATGAAGTTGGTGAAGTAGTCAGAAATAAAGCCAGATTGGTCTACAAGGGTTACTCTCAAATAGAAGGAGTTGATTTTGAAGAAACTTTTGCTCTGGTGGAAAGAATTGAAGTAGTTAGACTATTTCTTTCCTTTGCTACCTTCAAGGATTTCAAAATATATCAGATGGATGTCAAGTCTGCCTTCCTAAATGGTGACTTGGAAGAAGAAGTATACATTAAGCAACCAGATGGATTTCAATTGTCTAATCATGGTGATATGGTCTACAAGTTGAAGAAAGCACTATATGGACTGAAGCAAGCCCCAAGAGTTTGGTATGAAAGATTGGATAAGCATCTTTTGAAGATTGGTTTCAACAAAGGTATTGCTGATAGTAATTTGTACTTCAAAATTGATCATGAAAATATCTTGATTGTTGAAGTATTTGTTGATTATATCATTTTTGGAGGAAGAGATAGTATGTGTAAAACATTTGCAAATCAAATGAAAAATGAATTTGAGATGTCCATTCTTGGGGAAATGAATTTCTTCTTGGGTCTGCAAATCATTCAAACAAAGAAAGGAATCTTCATTTCTCATACCAAATATGTGAAATAATTGTTAAAGAAATTTGGGATGGAAGAATTAAAACCAATGAGTACTCCCATGGCAACTAGATGTAAATTGAGCAAAGAGGATGACTCTCCTAAGGTTGATTAGAAAAAGTATAGGTCAATGATTGGAGGATTGTTGTATCTCACTCAAACTAGACCTGACATCATGAATGTTGTTGGTCTTGTTGCTAGATTCCAAGCAGATCCTAGAGAATCTCATGTTATGGCAATCAAAAGGATTTTTAGATATCTAAAAGGGACAATTGAGTATGGTCTATGGTATCCTAGAGATCATGATTTCTCTCTTCATGCATATACAGATGCGAATTGGGTAGGAGATGTGGATGACCTGAAGAGTACTAGTGGTGGAGCATTCTTTTTGGGAAAGAGATTGGTTTCTTGGTTGAGCAAGAAACAAGAGGTAACATCTCTATCCACTGCAGAATAAAAATATATTGCAGCAGTAGGTAGTTGCACTCAAGTTTTTTGGATGAAGCAAATGCTAAAAGACATCAGCATGGAGTATGAGGAACCTATCACAATCTACTATGATAATTCAAGTGCAATAAATATTTCAAAGAATCCAGTGTTGCATTCAAACACTAAACATATATCCATCAAGTTTCACTTTTTGAGAGAGCAAGTGAACAAGAATGAAGTTAGATTGGAGTTTGTGCCTTCTAAAGATCAGATTGTAGATATCTTTACTAAACCTCTACCTAAGGACTCTTTTGAGTATCTTAGGGAGAAGTTAGGGGTTATTACCCCTCCAGTTCTTAATTAAGGTGCATTGATGTGCATCAGTCCAGTGGATCTCACAATCATATCTTGGGATCCAGATTGATGTTTGGGAAGCTACCACTCAGGGGGAGTAGCTGGTATGATTCTAAAGTGATGCAAGTATGTGCCCTTTGCCATTGATGTCAAAGGGAGAGAGAAGACATATGAAAAACAAGTGGTTGCTAATCAAAGGGGAAGCAGTAAGGGAAGAGAAGACATGTGAATGGTTGTTGTTGATAGGGAAGTTGTGTCAGTAAGGAGAAGTTCTTGTCTTGATGTTTAAAATAGTTTTTCACATCATATGTTGCCATCAATGACAAGGGGGGAGATTGTTGCAAGTATGGGCCTAACTGGTGTTGTCATTTCTATCAACATACTCCTGTTGCATTAATGATAAGGATTGGATGAACTGTATGCTAAGGATATTGAGAAAAATTAGTCCTGTCTGGAACAAAGAAGAATAGTGAAGATAGTGAGATAAAGATCCCAGCTAGGATGAAGATAAGAGGATACACATCAAAGGGTTTGTAGATATGTGTCTTAAGATGATCTAGTAAAGATTTCAGAGGTCCGCATGAAGATCTGAAGAAGTTATGGCCACTTAAGTAAAGCTATTTTTGGCAGATGTTCAGAGGTGACAGAGTGACCTAGATAGGTCCGGTGAGATCTGGAAATGAAATGTCTTGTTCTGTGGATTTGGTGGACTGCTTAGGAAGTCAATGTGAATTGACAACCCAATTGGTTCATGGTTTGGATGTCTATAAGCATCTATTCCATTATGACAGTGATGACAAAATGTGTTCTGGAGGTTTTGGATGAAGGAGAGAATGATTTTAGTAAGTAGATGTAGCCTGGATGTTCTTGGTGATTCAGGCAAGCTTGTGAAGGTCTTTGGATTGTGTCCAGTTCGTGTTGGTGGTCTACATTAGAGTTTGAGCTTGTAATTGAATAATTACTTCCAGATGATGGTGTTCTTCCCAAGTCTGGCCAACCGGATGAGTTACACATCCTGCGGATGATCCTGAAGATGTTATGTGAAGATTGGTGTGTCCCTAAATGAAGATTGAAGTCTCAGATCTATGTGGTGGATAGTGTGTTGATCCATGTGAAGTCTTTTTGTAATTAGTCATGTTGTATTTATGTATTTGTTCTGTAACATATGTGACTTGGATGATTATCCCTAAGTCGATGTCTTGTATAAATAAGGAGTTGTAAAGTCATTTCAAAAAATACATCTTGTGGAGATGAGAGTGTGGTAGAGAGAAGAGGGCCAAAAGGTAGAGTAGAAGTATTGGGCTTAAATGCAATTGACTCAAGCATGGTGGAGATGCTATTCTTTAGTTCAAGTATGTAATACTTATTATTCTGTAGACAATGTGTCTCCTGTAGGCAGTGAGCCTCTTGTGAGCAGTGTGCTCAGGTAGTGAGCCCTAATTGGCATGTGCCATTTTGTTCTTTCTATTATTCTAATAGAGAATACATTGTTGGGTTAGTCACCCCATGTTTTTTCCCTTAATCGGGTTTTCCACATCAAAATCTTGGTGTCTCATCTGTTAATGTGTTTCTGCTCTTGATTTAATGCATTATGTTTCCATGATTGATTTATTATTATGCTACTGAATTACAAAGTGGATTTAAATGATTAGTTGGAAGAAAGTTTTGGACAACTGATTCACCCCCCCATCTTAGTTGTCTGTCCTGAATCTAACAGAAACCTCCTAAATAACACCCAACCTTATCCTCTTTCCTTGTGTGCAGGTCGAAGAAATAGGTTTCTGAATGTGATTTTTGAGAAGAAGACATAACTTGTAGGTACAGACCCAGCGAATGTATCAATTTTGTAAAACCTAAAAAAGGCCTAGGGTACCCAAGCACCCTGGTCCTTGGTGTTTTTTCTCTTAGATCTAGGTTCTAAGCAGATCTCTAATTTTTTCTATCTATTTAGTTTATGGGTTTCTACTTCTAACAGTTTGTTATGCCCCGATCTTTGTCAACTAGGGTTTCATGTTTTGCCCTAGCTTGATTGGTTGGATTTGGCTTATCCTCCTCTATACAACAAAAGGACAAGGCCCTTGTATTTTTTCTCTCCTTCTTGGGTAGAATCCAAGCTTAGTTTGTGTCCTAATGTTGGATAGAAGAGGGTTTGACCTAGTTTGATCTATTGGGCTAGTCCCTCTTTTCTATTCAACATTTTGGTGAACCCATAATTTATTGCACTTTTGCATCTTTATTTCTTTATATCTGATCTATTTTCTACCCTAGATCTGATTATATTACATTCATTCATCATTTGGCATGCTTTCATAGCTTAATTTTATATTGTTTCATTGTTAGGGTTTGGATAAACCTTGCATTTTTAGAAAATCTAGCTAGTCTTGAACCTAGGGTTTGGAGATTAGTGAGTTTTTTCAAATCTTTATGGAATTATTAAATTGATTTAATTTTATGTATCACTTCATCTTTGTGTTTAAGAAAAGACATCCTTGCATATTTGCATTCAAAAGTGAAAATCAAGCATTTTAGGCTTAGAAAAAGGCATATTTATGCATTGTTTTTATTGCATATGTTTTAGATCATCACAGAAAGATTTAAATTTCTGATTTTTTCATCAGATCTGATTGATATTACAGTAGTTAACCATTTCATGGTGTTTCATATTACATTTAAAACTCTTGTTTGCTAGGGTTTTGTCAAAAAAGATGCATTTTTGGAAAACCTAGTCAAATTCAAAACCTAGGGTTTGTAATTAAGGTCTTGTTTCAAATTTTGCTGTTATAATTTACATTTCAAATCTGATCTTTCATTTATGTAGCATTTCTTAAATATGATTTGTGTTCAAAAATAATTCTTGCATTGAAAATATGTGGATTAGGGAGTAAGCATTCAAAATATAGGGTTTTTATAGTAAACCCTAGCTAGTATTGCAATTAAAGCATCTTCATCAATGCAAAGTTCTCTCAATATTTGTTGCAATTAAGTGGATAAATAATTTAGGCACTTATTTTGCACATACTACACATCCTACATTTACAAGACTTAGTTGTTGTGGTTACCAAGAATATCACATTTTTGGAAGACCCTGCTTCTCTTGCACTTGTAGGTCTTTGAATTGCAATCTTATTTTGATATTAGTTGTACTTGATTAATGAATTGTGCATTGTTGCTCCATATCATATTTTCATATAGTAGACAAGGAATTTCATTATGGCCTCTTCTTGTTATTCATCTTTGGAATCCTTGCATACATTCATCATAGATTTCGAAACTTTTTCTAAATTCAT
This sequence comes from Cunninghamia lanceolata, assembly GCA_027924645.1. Taxonomy (NCBI): domain Eukaryota; kingdom Viridiplantae; phylum Streptophyta; class Pinopsida; order Cupressales; family Cupressaceae; genus Cunninghamia; species Cunninghamia lanceolata. The sequence continues at coordinate 2,069,609 of BSBN01000762.1, read as the reverse complement.
TAATATGCATCCTCACATTTTAGATAACATAGAATCCATGTATGATATAGTTGATGATTATAGATCTTCTTCTACTTCTACTACAATTCATGAGGATACTATAGACACTTGAAAATGTCTCAACCCCACAAGCTATTTTCTCGTATCCATTGCACTACTAACTACCCATTTCACCAATTAATTAAGTAAAAATAAAAATTATTTAATTAATTTATCCTAATCCATCCCTAACCATTCACCCTTAGCCATTCATCCCTAGTAATGAATTAATCTAGTTAATTTATTACTAGACCTTACAACATCATTCATCATTAATTAAACAAATTTTCTAATATTTATTTGGTTAATTTCTCCATCCCCTAACCAATATTAATTAAATAAAACATGTTTATTTAATTAATCTACCCTAGCCTATAACCTAAACCTAGCCTAATAGAATAAATAACAATTATTTAATTAGCTACCCTACTCCACCCAGCCCCTAGACCCAGATTAATTAAATACATTCTTATTTAATTAATTTTAACCTCTCATTAACCCACTCAATAATTTTCTATAGCTATATTAATTAAGTTAAACACTTAATTAATTTGTTCAAACCTTCATTAACACCTTCCCCCACACCCTTTGAATAAAAAAAATTTATTCAAAGGGGTCAAATGACCCTTCTATCTCACCTTTCCTTTTTCATGTTAGAGCTCTTTTAAATGCAAAGAGCTCACACATGTGTTTTCCAAATGAACACATGTGTCACATGTCATCCTATTCACCCATAGAACTTAATTTTTTATTCCACCTTCTCCCAAGGAAATTAATTTTTTATTTCCTCACAAGTCTTAATCCTCATTAATGCTAAGCCTTCCCAAGGTGAATTTAAAATTACAAAATAATCACAACCCTTCATTTTTGTTTATGAAGATCTAGCCCTCCATTTCATCCTCTCATCTCCACCCTTGATCCAAAATCCCTCCAAAATGCCTATAAATACAAGCCCATCCCAAGCTATTTTCATCTCAACTTCATTGCATCATTACCATGCCAAAATAGTCTCTCATCTCATTCCATAGCAACACCATTATGCCAAAACTATGTTGAATTCAGTAAGTAATCCACATAACATTCACATTTGGGTAAAGCTAGGAGAGCTTGGGTACACTTCTCCTCAACTTTATCAAAGAGTGAAGGAGATTGAAGGACTTTGGAGGTATAATACTTTTCTTTTTGAGTTTCCTTTCATGTTTTCTTGTCATTTCAATCTTTTTCATCTTCATTTGGCATGCTCGATGGGACCCCTGTCCTTGAAACTAACATTTTTTGTGAGCTTTTTTGGAAGATTCTATCATGTAGGTCAGATTAGCGTAGTCAGTCTTCGCAATCACGCATTGAGCTCCTCATTTAGCACCATTAGTTGTTTTGTCAACACCATCAATTGCTCCATCAACTCTATCATCTATTCTATTAGCATAGTCAGGCATTGTTTTAGCACCTTTTACCACTAGTTTAGTGCCTCTATTCACAACAACAACAAAAAATTGTCTTAAAATTGCTTCTAACGTTTGATTTTCCATTTTTTGGTGCCTGAAAAGTTCTAATTTTCTCATTCAATAGAGTTTATAGGCCTTAGGTTGTTGAAATATCACTTAATCTAACACATTTTTGGAAAAAAATACTTAGGCCTAGTTTTTTGCTTTACAAATCTTGTACCCTTAACTCTGTTTTGACTTACAAACTATTATCTAACCCTTTGGAACTAACCTTGCATGCCTTTTGGCACTTTGTTTGACTATTTAGTGGAGGAACAACTCTATTTTGTGTAGGTTATCTCATTCTTTGTCGGTTTAGTGCCTTCAACACCCATAATAGCGCCATTAGACTCTATGACAGAGCTTGCAAGTATAAAACTTCTTTTATCACTATTTTAGCACATTGTGCCTCTACTTTAGTGCACCGATCTATTTTAGCGCAACATGTTACTAGCATAGTGCATTTATACTCTATTTTAGTGCATATAGGCTCTATTTTAGTGTAGTTGTTCTCTGTTTTAGCACTTTTATCTACCGTTTTAGTACTTTTATCTACCGTTTTAGTACTTTTATGTATTGTTTCAACACATTTATCCTGTCTTTCAATGCATTTATCCTCTGTTTCAGTACCTTCTATCTGACATAATTTGCAGGGTTTTGCAGGGGTCTAACATATTTTTGTAGGTATCAAAAACATTTGTCCAACATCCTTTTTCCAAACTGCTAACATTTTTGGTGTAGATTCGCTGTCAAAGTTTTATTTTTTATCACTAGCTTTTAGTTACACTAAGGTTAAAGTAGTGGTAAATTAATTTGTTTGTTGTGTCTTGTTTTCTTTTAGACATATGCTTCACCTCACACCTTAGGGTGATCTTGGGGATCAAAAATCTACTTGTGAACTTGCTTTGTTTAGTTGTATCCCAAAGGGGTTACTCTTTTTGCGTATGCTCTCTCCTTGCACTTCATGTGATCTTGGGTGATCAAAAGTAAGAAGTAATTTCTTTTTAGGATGCCTGCTTGGGGATTTCATCACCCCAAGGGATGACCTCAACCACATGTACCAGCAAGGTATATCAAAGGGGGAGAAGGAAACTTGTACTCCAATCTAGTCGCATTGTCATTGAGATAGCCTTGGGGCCCTGGGTGATTCCAGACACAAGGTGAAGTGGTGCTTGATTAATCGCTTGTGCCACATCCATTCAATGGGCTAGTGTTCACAGTTTGTGCCTCACATTCCTTGTGTATATCGAGGACTCCCTAGAATCTTGTTCAATCCTAGCATAAGACCTTTAGTCATCAGATCCACGATGCATCATTGTCGTAGGATGAGAAGAGCCCAAGCTATTACCTGCATTGTCTTGAGCTGGGATAAACTTTGGACAAGACATTTAGTCTCCAAGGTAAGAGGTGTAAGGTGGTCCATGACCTTGCATTCTCTATCCAACCAAGCAATGGTAGATGGTATCAAGGGGGTGGAAATCATCATTTTCTAAACATGGAATTGAAACCACACCTAAGTGGGTTTGTTGTATGTGACACTCCTACTTGAATAATTTCTAGGATGTTCATGTGAATGGTGTGTCTTCTTTGTCGAAACCCATCTAAGCCAAAAATCCAATTCCATACATTGAAGTCAAACCATTGTGTCTTCTTGCTTATTTAATTTCTTGCTAAGAAAATTTGAAACCTAAAGATCAAAAAAATTCCACAAAATCAATCAATTTCAACCTTTTGAACTGACAAATAGCACCTTAGGTTCTCTATTTGGCACCATAAGACTCTCTACTAGCACTTTCTACTTGTCTATCAGTACCAAAATATCTTTTGTCAACACCTTAGGCTTCTACCTCAGCGCATACAGTTCCTCTATTAGCATGTTTGGCTCACCTTTTAGCACCTTTGGTTCCCATGTCCAAAAATCATCAATTGACCTATAGTTGATCTTCCAAGCATAATTTGACCCTCTTTATGATGTGTCAACATTTTAAAATCATCCCAAAATCATCCATCTAAGTCCATCCATAATCAAAATTTCTATACCATATCATTTGACGTTAAAAACATCTTGATTTTCACTTTGGACCTTTCCTCCCCATTCCATCCCTTCCAATTTTAATCAAGATCATCCAAACCTTTCATCACAATTCCCACCAAAACAAAATCCCAATATCCTTCAAGCCATAATCAAAACCCAACCCAAATTCAAATCATCTCCACCTTAATCCAATTATCCAAACCTTATCCAAACCCAATCAAACATCATTCAAATATCAACCAACATTACCCAAATCAACATCAAAATCAAATCAAATCAATCCCAAAATCATTTTTCAAATCAAACTTGTGCAAACTTAAATCTAGATCTCATTCCTCATCCCCTAATTTATAAAAATCTTAAGCATTTGTCTACCTTAAGTTCTTTTATAAATTAGTCCTATCAACCTTAGGATAAATTGGCTTAGGATCCTAGACTACTCCTAAGTTAGTGAATTCTAAGGATCCTATTTTGCTTGGAGGTCTTGTCTACCCAAAGTAAAATAATCCCCATTCTCTTTTTGCTTAAGTGTCCTAGTCTACCTTAAGTAAAGAGAGGATAATCTCCTTGAAATCCACAAGATCTAGATTTATTTGAGCCCTCTTTTGATTTGGTCATCCTTATCAAATATCATCCAAAGTATCCAAAATATCCCTTCATCATCATCATCAAAAGTATCAAATGTATCCCTCAATCATTCATCCAAAAACATTAGCCAAATCATCCAAAGTATCCCTCATATCATTCCTCTAGAATCACCATCCAAATTGTTCCAAAGTATCCCTTGATCACTTATCCAAAAATCATCTTCATATCCTATCACAAATCATCCCTCTTTGTTCCAAAAATTTGAAAATCAATCTCTAAGGTCATAACCTTCACCCACCTTTCATCAAATCAAACCAATCCACACTCCTTAATTGTATGCCACAAACAAGGTCTCAAGCTAGGAAGAACAAATAAATGGAGTCACATAGGGTAATTGGAATGCCCAAAACCAACCAAAATAATCTCTCAATAGATTCTTTTAGAAATCAACAACAAACATCCTATGAGAACAATGCCATGATAAATCCTTGGGGAAACCAACTTTAACCATCACATAGCAACAATGCTGATCAAGATGTTATAGGCTTTATGCAAGATGTCAACTCCATGGATTTATTAGACTTTTTTTTAAAAAAAAGGGGTAAAAACTTTGTTGAATCATAAAATCATAACAAAGTAGAAAGAAACACCCATAAGGGGCACAACCAAAAATAAGAATTAAGTAACACCCAAAAAGCTCCTCATATCCTCCATAACCCAATCTTCAAGAACAGGGGCCAAATCACCAGGAAGATTGCCCCAATCATCCACATTCCAAGTCTCCATCTGCTCAGAAGCCCACCTCACCAAACCATCCACCACCTTATGTCACTCCTGTGGCACATGACAAAAAGCAATAGAATCTAAAGCATTGCTTAGAGAAATAATTTGTTTTGCCACCACTACAAGTTACCAGTTCACCTCCTCAAAATGTCTCTTATTCAGCATATCAATGACCATCTGAGAATCTGATTCACAAATAATCCACCTCTAGCCAAGGGCCCAAGCACACTCTAATGCCAGAAGAATAGCAAGAGCCTCCATGAGGTTATTTGTATGTTGACCTTTATATATAGAGAAGAAGAAAATTACCACCCTCGAACTATCCCTACCAATGCCACCAACTCCAACATGGCCAGGATTACTTCTAGAAGATCCATCAATATTGATTTTCAGATCCCCCACAGTAGGAGGACACCAACAACTAGTACGACAGACCCTCGCTCTCCTGTGCCCATGCTGAACCATCCTCAAATGTTTCTGTCCACCCCCAGAGAGACCCAGGGCTTCAACAACATCACAGTCACAAGAAACAACAGAGACAGATAGATCACACTTAGCATCCAAAGTTTCCTACAGACCCCCCAGAATCCTCAACCAGAGCTGACCAACAAGTAGCTTCTTGTCCAAAAAAATTCTATGGTTGTGCTCCAACCAAATATGCCAAATTATCAAACTGGGGCCAATGATCCAAGCAATGAGGATAAAAGAAGTATTTACAAGGGGAGGCCCCAAACTCCTCCAAAAATCCTCTAAAGAAGAAGCATGTCTACATGGTATATGCTAGAGATTCCACCAAAAATGCCAAATAACTTTCACAAAGGAACACTGAAAGAAGAGATGGGTGATGCACTCCTCATGCCCACCACACAAAACACACTTAGAGGGCCCCTGAAACCCATGTTTCCAAAGGTTCTCCCGAGTAAGGAACCTCCCTTGAACAACTAACCATGAGAAGAAGTTACACTTAGGCCAAGAAAACTTACTCCAATCCTATTTCCACCACGAGACCTCTAAGCTCCCAAACATTTGCTTATCAAGAACTTGATAACCTGAGGCAACAATAAATTTGCCTTTTGGATCAGGACCCCAAGCCAACACATCTCTACTAGGAAGAGAAGTGCAAACACGCCTCGATAGGATCCCAGCAAGCTCCTAATAATCCCCAACTACCCCACTAGGAGGCCACTCCTATGGAACCTTCCATCTATACACACTAACTTGTCCCAAATTATGAAGAGTTTTAAAATCAGCAACATTGAACCACCTAGCCTCAATAAAATGCCTACTCAAATTCTGTAGGTGGGGGTGGGTAGACAAAATGGGAGGATAACCATTCCAAGAATCATGCTAGAAGAGAGCATCTTCCCCCCCATTGCAAATCCACAACAACCCCTGCTTGACCAACTTGGCACCCCTTTTGAGGGTACTCCAAATCATAGAACCCTTCCCCTCCAAACTGAAGTAGGAAACATCCACACTCTCAACTGTACCCAGATACTTTGAGGTAAGAATTTTTGCCCATGATTGATGTTGTTACGAACACCACCGCTAATACAACTTTGCTGCTAAAGCTTGTCCATTCAAATCAGTTCTATGCAGACCCAGGCCACCAGCCTGCTTTGGCCTACAAATAGCTTCCCACTTAATCAAATTCCACTTCTTTTGAAGGAGGTTGCCAGACCAAAGGAACTACCAAGACAAACTCTCAAAGTCTTTGATAAATCTAGAAGGTGCAGAGAGAACAAAACATCTGTACAGAGGAAGAGCCTGCACCACTGACTTTAGAAGAGTCATCCTAACAATAGAAGAGAGACACCTGTTAGTCCAATGACTAACCAGATTTCTAAACTTATCCATTATCTCCTACCAGAACAATTTAGGAAGCGAATGAATAGCAAGTAGAATACCAAGATACATAAAAGGGAGAGTGCCAATCTGGAAATGAAGGATACCAGCAATTCTTCTCTGAATAGCCAGCAAAGTATGCAAGAAGTAAATACAAGACTTGCCCTCATTAATTTTCTGACCTGACGCAGCCAAATAACAATCCAGAATCCTGCACCAATTGGAAGCCTCCTCAACCTTGGCTCTACCCATTAGAGCCATGTCATCAACAAACTACAAATGTGACTGAGGGGGAATATTGTTTCCAAAACTCTAGCCCTTAATCAAACTAGACTCCACATGGGATCTAATAAACCTCCCCAAACCCTTTGCCAATAACATGAAAAGATAGGGGGATAAAGGGTCCCCTTGTCTGAGCCCCCTAGAAACACCAAACAACTTCGTTGGCTCACCATTAATCAACACCGAAAAGGAAGGAGAAGTAACACATCTCTTGACCCACTCAATCCATTCACTAGCAAAACCAAATACTCCCAGAATCTTAAATAAGAAGGCCCGTTTAACCTGATCATAAGCTTTAGCCATATCCAACTTAATAAACATAGCTTTCTCTTTAGAATGATCCATAGAATGAATCATCTTGACTACAATGATGACACCATCCATAATCTGCCTACTAGCCACAAAACCCCTTGCTCTTCAGAAATTAACCTGCTTAACCAGGGTTTCAGCCACTCAGCAATCAACTTAGTAATAATCTTATAAACCACATTACATAAGGCAATGGTCCTAAAAAGATCCAGAGAATTAGCCCCATCCTTCTTTGGGATGAGAGAAAGGAAGGTAGCATTCATGGATTTCAAAATTTGTTTATTCATGAAAGATTCCTGAATGACCTCCAAAAAATCCAACTTAATCACTTCCCAAAACTCCTTGTAGAACTCAACTAGGAAACCATCAGGCCTTGGAGCTTTTTCCCTTTTCATCTGGAACACAATAGTTTCAAGCTTAGACAAAGAAATGGGATGAAGCAAAGAAGCATTCATTTCACTAGTGACTAAGGGCAGAATACTATTCAAAATATCAGTTTCATCCTCCTCTGCAAGAAGGGAATCCTCTGATAGTAGAATAGAAAATAAATGAATAGCCTCAGTAGAAATACAAGCAGAGGAGGAGAGAATCTCCCCATTCGAAGACCTAAAATAAGAAATGACATTACCTTGTCTCCTATCTTTTACTAAATTGTGGAAGAAAGAAGTATTCTCATCTCCAACCAGAAGCCACTCGATTTGGGAGTTTTGTTTCTAAAAAATTTCCTCACGTAATTCCCATTCCTCAACTTCCTTCATAGCAGCAGCTTCCAGCAAGCCCAGATCCTCAGTGAGGCCCTGATCACAATTCTACATGGTGATTGAGTCCAAATGAGCTTGAGTAGACTATTTTGCATGGAAAACATTACCAAAGTGTTGCTTATTCCACTGTTTCAACCTATATTTCACGTATTGGAGCCTCTTGGAGAAGGAGTACATAGTGGTCCCATGTGATGGCTTCCCCAAATTCCACCAACTAGGAAGAAGATCATGGAGGGAGTCATCCCTTAACCATGAGTGGAAATTGATGTAGAGGCATCCACACTAAAACCTTGACATATAGCATGTATGCCTAAAACCCATCATCATCATCATATTTTCCTTAACACTGTCAGCATCATCATATTCGGCAAGCGCAAACATCCTCCTGATGTTCACTGTTCATCTTACTGCCAACCTCTTTCTTCATCATCATGATGTTCAACATCATGTTCATCAACAGGATATAAAACATCCGGTTCCTCCCATATATCCTGATGACGACAACCTCTTGCACCTTTCCTTCGATGCTTACGTCACCCCGATATCCTGATGACGATTATCCTGATGACGATGACGTCACATGTAGCTCCTTCAATATCCTGCTGCCCCGATATCCTGATGACGATTATCCTGATGACGATGACGTCACATGCAGTTCCTTCAATATCCTGCTGTTGGCCAAACTTAACATTATCGGCCCGCGATGGTTTTATCAACCCGATCTTCTACCTTATGCCGATACGCTCCTCCTCGGCAACACCTGATGATGATCACCCCAAAACACATTCACTTTATGCAAATGATTGCATCATGCTCACCTCCATCTACTCGGATGACTCCCGAAGTAATTGCAGGATATACACAGAAAATATCCTGATGATGCCGTTGTGACGAATTTCCAACCTTAACAAATTTTTGATCCGCCGAACCTCCTGGGGTGACCCGATCCGCTTTCAGGGTGATCTTCCAGACTCTAACAACCAACACGACCTAGCACATACCCATGCTAGGGTTCTCAACACCTCTCGACGACGATCCTGTGCACCTGCATGCAAACAAACACAAAATGCAGACTAAATCCTAAACTACTGTACATAGCCATTCCACCGATTCGACGAATCAACCGGTGGAATGGATCAGCGAATCCATGAAACCACCAGAACAACAAATCGATTACACAATGGAATCCAAACAGAGAATGGATACAAACAGGATCTCTTTATTTGATTTCAAAAGATGCAAATACAGTATTCTGTCTCACTCTGTCTCACTCTCTGCAATCTAGCTTCTCAACATCTATCTCTCAATCTGTCTCAAGACCAACCGATCCCCATGCATAAATAGGATCTCTTGCGAGTACTACCACTTGATTCCCAGCGGCTGGGAGCTTCCAAGCGGCTGGGAGGATCCAACCGAACATACAGCATAACAGCTGTCCTAACAACCTACCTAAAAATAGTAAAGTATGGTCAACATGACCTTATTACATGCATTGGTCTTATAAGACCTTCTTGGAAACATTAACAAGACTTAAACTAACTAACTGCCTCATGGAAGCCAGCTGTCAGGTAGGTGCTCCTGCACCATACTCCCCAACAGAAAAGAACTCATGTCCCATGAGTTAGGATGTGGAAGTCCTCCACCTTTACACTTTGTCATGTCAATGTTCTGACCTGTTCCAGCTTTGTCCTCTGCTGTCTCTTGGCTGCTCCAAGACTTCTGAACTGTAACTTGCTGTCGTGCAAGTAAATCCTCATGCCTGTCAATGTAGGCCCTTCTCTCACATACCTTGTATTTGTCAGGTTGTCTGACCAGAACCTTTGTCTGAACTGTCTCTTGAACTTCAGTAATGTTCAACTCTGTCTTTCTTTCAACCTTTATAGGACAAACAATAGTCCCAACTATGACAACATCCTTGTCATTCCTCTCAACTGGTTGCTGTTTGCAAACCTGTTGCTGAACCTGCTGCTGACCTCTGTCAGTCAAAACTGAAACTTTTTTCAACCTGTTGTCCTTAACAACTCCTTTCCCTGCAGTGTCCGCAACTGCCTTTATGCCTGCTCCTATAGGCATCTGCACAAACTCCTTCTTTCCCACTAAAATGATTTGGGCTGCCCCCTGTGCTGTAGCTGCTTCCTGTAATGGCATCAACATAATAGTTTTCCCATCTTTCTTGATGGTATAGGTATTAGCATACCCATCATACAGTACCCTCCTATCAAATTGCCATGGTCTACCCAACAGTAGGTGACAACATTCCATGGGCAAAATGTCACACAAAACTCTATCATGATATGCTCCAATCTGAAAATACACATATGCCTGTTCATAGACAAAAAGTGATTGACTATCACTCACCCAAGATGCCTTGTAAGGGTGATGGTGTGGAATCCTTTCCAAATTCAGTTTATCCACCATTTCCTGAGATACCATGTTGTCTGTTGAACCAGTATCAATGACAACCTTACATACCTTACCTTTGCTCTTGCATGTGGTCTTGAAAAGAGCTCTTCTTTGCATCATATCCTTTGATGTCTGCAAACTAGTTCTCCTTAGCATCAATGCTTCTCCCTCCTCAGGATATCCATAACCGTCAAGATCCCTATCTCCTTGATAAGTGTTTGAACTTTGCACACTTTGCTCTACTTTCTCTTCTTGCACAAGTTGTACTCTCTTGTCATTCGTTCTATCATTTCTGGATGATGAACCTTTGCTTTCTGGACATTTGAAAAATGGATGTCCAAACTCACCACAGGTGTAACACTTTCCTGAAAATGTAGTAGAACCTCTACCACTTCCAAATCTGCCTCTATTACCTTTCCATCCACCTCTGAAATCAGACTGTCCCTGTCCTTTACCAGTGTCTTCTTGACCCTCATTGGTTTGCCTTGTTGTAGGGGCTAATCCTCTTCCCCTCATATTGCTGCCTCTTCCTCTCATGGACTTATCTTGTCCCCTATTCATCTTTTCTTCAATCCTGATTGCCATTTGGTAACAATCCTCCACATTCTTAGGGTTAGCTAAAACTAACTCATCCTGTATGTTCAATCTCAAACCAGCCAAGTACCTAGCCACCTTTTCTACCTCATTCTCATGATGACCAGATCTCATACTCAACTTATAAAACTCCTCAGTATATGCCTTCACATCCATTTCCTTCTACCTTAAAAATTGTAGCTTCTTAAACATCTGAATTTCATAATCCTTGGGCAAGAATTTACCTTTGATCCTTGCTACCATTTTATCCCATGAAGTGATCTTTGAATTTCCTTGTTTCCTTCTCTCAGATTGTACATAATCCCACCATACCAAAGCATGACCTCCTAACTTGGTCTTTGCAATCTTTAGCTTCTGATCCTTAGCAACATCTTCACATTCAAAGTGATTATCAAGTGCAGCAATCCAATCCAGTAACTCATCTTCATTCAAACTTCCATTATACTTGGAAACATCAACCTTTACCTTAGGTTTATCACTCTGCACTGCCTTTAACAGTTTTGCAAATCTCTGGTCTTCAGCATCCAGATTTTCAGCTACCTCTTCATACTCTTCAACAGTATCTTCATCTTCTTCTAACTCACTGTCTTCCACTTCCCTCTTTTTGTTCCTTTCCAGGGCTACAAGCCTGGCTTGAAGTGCTTCAGCAAGCTCCTTCATCTTTCTCATCTCTCTGGCATGTTTTTCCTTCATCTCCTGCAATTCCCTTGCAGTACCACTACCTTTCAGAGGCATTTTGTCAACCTCTCACTCCTCTACCTCTGTCCTTTCAGTGACAGAATCAACTCTACCTCTGCCCTTTCGGTGACAGAATCAACACACAACAGCCCAGACCTTTTGCTGAGCTCTGATACCACTATGATGCAGAGGCATCCACACTAAAACCTTGACATATAGCATGTATGCCTAAAACCCATCATCATCATCATATTTTCATTAACACTGTCAGCATCATCATATTCGGCAAGCGCAAGCATCCTCCTGATGTTCACTGTTCATCTTACTGCCAACCTCTTTCTTCATCATCATGATGTTCAACATCATGTTCATCAACAGGATATAAAACATCCGGTTCCTCCCATATATCCTGATGACGACAACCTCTTGCACCTTTCCTTCGATGCTTACGTCACCCCGATATCCTGATGACGATTATCCTGATGACGATGATGTCACATGCAGCTCCTTCAATATCTTGCTGCCCCGATATCCTGATGATGATTATCTTGATGACGATGACGTCACATGCAGTTCCTTCAATATCCTGCTGTCGGCCAAACTTAACATTATCGGCCCGCGATGGTTTTATCAACCCGATCTTCTACCTTATGCCGATACGCTCCTCCTCGGCAACACCTGATGATGATCACCCCAAAACACATTCACTTTATGCAAACAATTGCATCATGCTCACCTCCATCTACTCGGATGACTCCCGAAGTAACTGCAGGATATACACAGAAAATATCCTGATGATGCCGTTGTGACGAATTTCCAACCTTAACGAATTTTTGATCCGCCGAACCTCTTGGGGTGACCCGATCCGCTTTCAGGGTGATCTTCCAGACTCTAACAACCAACACAACCTAGCACATACCCATGCTAGGGTTCTCAACACCTCTCGACGACGATCCTGTGCACCTGCATGCAAACAAACACAAAATGCAGACTAAATCCTAAACTACTGTACATAGCCATTCCACCGATTCGACGAATCAACCGGTGGAATGGATCAGCGAATCCATGAAACCACCAGAACAGCAAATCGATTACACAATGGAATCCAAACAGAGAATGGATACAAACAGGATCTCTTTATTTGATTTCAAAAGATGCAAATATAGTATTCTGTCTCACTCTGTCTCACTCTCTGCAATCTAGCTTCTCAACATCTATCTCTCAATCTGTCTCAAGACCAACCGATCCCCATGCATAAATAGGATCTCTTGCGAGTACTACCAGTCAATTCCCAGCGGCTGGGAGCTTCCAAGCGGTTGGGAGGATCCAACCGAACATACAGCATAACAGCTGTCCTAACAACCTACCTAAAAATAGTAAAGTATGGTCAACATGACCTTATTACATGCATTGGTCTTATAAGACCTTCTTGGAAACATTAACAAGACTTAAACTAACTAACTGCCTCATGGAGGCCAGCTGTCAGGTAGGTGCTCCTGCACCAGAAACTTAAAAGACTAATTTACACAATGCCGAGGAAGCTCAGCAATAAGTTTGATTGGCCAATGATCAGAACCCCACCCATCCAAAATCTCAAAGCTAGTCAGCCACCTATCCCCTAGCCAGAAACTAGACACCAAGAATCTATCTAGATATTCAAAAATAGCAGTGTCCCCACATCTCCTATTATTCCAAGTAAAGACCCCATTAACAGGCTTGATGTCAACAAAATTCAAGAGAGCCACATTAACCTACAAGAGATCAGAAGAAGGCTCCAAGCGAGCAATGCCTCCCCTCTTCTCTTCTAGAGAAACAATGGCATTAAAATCCCTAGCTAAAATCCATGGGAGATAAGGATCCAAAGTTCTCACATATCTGACAAAACCCCACAACTTTACCTTGCCATGAAGGTCAACTGGAGGATAGATGTTAGAAAAGAGTATTCTCTCTCCAGACTCAAGATGAGAAGTAACACAAGAAATCAAACCTCTGCAAGAGTACCACCAAATGCAACCTCACCAGATCTACCAAGAGTACCAACACATTAACACTAACCACGACTCCAAATCTTCAAAGCCACACTCATCATACTATCAACTGATAACTTAGTTTCCTAAAGGAAAACCACATCAGGAGAATGAATATGAACCAAATCCCGAATAGCCTTTTGTCTAGGGATGCTATTCATACCCCTCACATTCCAAGAGAGCACAATCATCATTGGGGTTGGGAGAAGTCAACATCAATAGTCCTCACTGAACCCGACTCCACCAATGTCTCACCAACTAGCTTTACCTTTTCTAGGTCCTTTTTTCTACCAACCTTAGGAGGTTTCTCAGGAGCCCCTTTTTTGAGGGTTTTTGGTTGCAAACCCAAGACTGGGGAAGGAGCCTTACTTTTTCCTAAGTCTAGAGTACCTCGCACTTCAGATAGAACACCACTAGCACCAAGAGAGCTACCAAAAGCCTCTAGCACCAAATCTAACGCACCTTGAATAGGAGCCAGAGGAGCCAATTTAGTGTCCATATGAGTACCCTGCTCACCAAGATGATCTGAAATAGGAATCACATTAGGCTGATCCCTAGGAACAACCTTAGTAAAAGATCCAACTGTTGCCTACAAGTCTACCTAAAAACCTTCCTCCTAGACCAAATCCTCCAATGTCTCAAATTGGTTGAAGGTTTCCTCCTCCTACCTATCCTTGAGGGATCTCTTCAGGCCTTGACCATGATTACGAGACTTAACCAGAATAAAACCTTTTTTATCAACCCCAACTCCCTACGTGGGGGCTTTACCCTTGTCTACTTTCAAATCAAGCTGAGTAGGAGCATTACTTGAACCAGTTACACCAGAAGCTTGAGGACACCTCCACTAAAGATGACCATATTCATGACATAGCCGACACCTGAAAGGTAATGTCTCATAATCTAATGGTTGAGTCCAGGAGCAAGACCCAATAGTCATATCAATAGAATCTAGAAGCAGATAGCTCAAATCAATTTCAACACAAACCCTAGCATAAGAAAAAATTCTCTTATTCAAAGTTTTCTGAGGACCAATAGGTTTTCCCAGCAATAATGCAATCGACTGCAATATATCACTTCTCAAGCATTCAAGCGATAACTGAGGAAGATGGACCCAAACTAGGATTCTAGAAGGTAACTCCTCCGCTGAGTTAAAGCCAGCATGCCATGGTTTCATGAAGAGACCCAATTGGTTATAAAAATATGGGCCCCCTTTGAAGGCCCTATTCCAATTCGAGACACACAAAAAATCCACCATAAAGAAGTTATTTGCAGCCATCAAAATATCAAAATCTCCTTCCGGGTTCCATGTCTTGTGATTCAATGTGTCAAGAAATGGGGTAGAAACCCTCATCCCCATGAACTTACAAATCAAAACATGATTGCAGTAGTAATTAATATCCTCAACTACCGACTCTGATTGTATTACTAAAACCGGTCGCTCTTGGGCCCTCTCCAAGCATCCATTCACCTTTGGTAATTTAAGAGGACCATTTCAGACCACATCTGATCCAGAAGAAGACTGAATGGGTATTCTAGCATCCTCCCCAGACATGGAAGAAGCATGACCCACCAAATCCAAAGGCACATTCAAAGCCATTTATACCAAATGAGTGAGGGCTCAAAATGCCCCCCCACACCATGTTGAATCCAAAGAAATGGCTCCAAATAGGCACACCACCACAAGAGACAACACCTCAAAGGAAGAAAACTTCCCCAACGTGCATCAAACATGAACTGGAGGGCACACAATAAAAGAAAACCTAGAGTTGGAAACCCTTAAACCTTGCACACCACCACCCGCACCAAAGAACACCTCACAGCCAGCTAACACTAGAAAAAAAGAAAAACAAAGAAGTAGACCCAGTCCCCTTGACCCCCTACTAACATCCAAATCCCCTACGCATAGAGAAAGCTTGAACCTACAAGCTAGGGCTCGGGTGCCCTAGCTTGCTCTTCCACACACTCTATCACCATCCTTTCAAAAAATCACCAAAACACCTGGATTTATTGGACTAAACCCTAAATTCATATCCCAATAAATATCTAGAGTTCTTGGCCCAAAATGGTGCTAAGGTACCAAACCCACCTTCCACATCTGAACCATCTTCTTAAAATAATGTCCCTAATACCTCACAACCTTCATCATCAACAACCACATCAATATCAATTCCTACTTTCGTATCAACATCAACCATATCTACATCTACTCCATAAATCACCCTCAACATACCCAACAACACAACATACACCAATGCTTCCACAAGCGTTCCCCAATTTGATGCCAACACTATCGCCTTCATGACACAACTCTTCACTCAACCACCACCACATATCACACTCATCAACCCTTACAATAACCCACACACATCTAACTTCACATATGCGCAACCCCCCATTTCACAACCACCTATTACATCATCTTCCACACAAAACACTACCCAAACATCTCAACAAAATCAAAACACATAATAACAAATTCCGCAAAACATTCTACAACTCCTCATAGCCTACCAACAATAACAACAAAATAAAACCCCACCCCAACAACAATAAATTCTTAACTTTCTCCAACATCTCATCCAACAACAACAACAAAACATACCAACACCACCTACCCTAGATTTATCAAGCATTGTTCAAACTTTAATCCAAAAGGTTGATGACATGCAACATGGGCATAAAAGAAAATAATACTCATTTGAAGATATTTGCCTATATCCATTTGTTCGCACCATCCCCATGCCTCCCTTCCCTAAAATTTTTGAAACACCAAAGTTCGATAATGTATAAGATGAAAAATGAAGAGGATAAATGTTTAGGGTTGATTTTGATAGTTTGTGTAAATCCTCCTTTCACCACTAAACATTCAAGGGCATTCAGCCGAATAGGAAATCTAATATAGGTCTTCTATCACTTGGAACATAGGGGAAGATTGGAATTGTATGATTTTGTTATTTAATTAAGCCCAATTATGCTCAAAACTCTAATTAAATGAATTCATGAATGAACATACAAATTACAGAAATGATCGCACATAGAGATATCAAATGACAACTAAATGCGTCCCAGATTTGAAAGTTTGGAGAATGGAATAGTCGGGGACTAATGAGTGGGTGCCCTAGTCGAGTGCCACAGGTTTTGTCGAGATCTAGGAATCTTGTTTGTAACCTATTCCTACTATTACAAAGATTTTTCTATTGCAGGATCTAGAGGACTAATGAGCGAGCGCCCAAGGCTAGGTCCGTATTTTCTTTTCTAATCTACAATTTTGATAGTTTGTACTACTCTCCTGCAACTCCACTTCTTTCTCTTTCACAACCTATAACCTACAATCACAAAAAAGTGGGTTGGGGGTTGTGGTGTTTAGAGGCTTGCCTTAGTCAAGCCTCGGAGAGACATTCAAGTCTTCTAAACACTATTATAAAATAAAGAGTGCACATCCCTGTGGGATAGAGGCAAAATCCAAATGATAAATGATGGAAAACATAATTGATATCACCTTGTAGTGATGATCTCATGGAAGGAAGATGCTCTTCATGCCATGAGGAGATGGATGTCAAATCTACAAATACAAACACAAGAACAATGCTCTACTCTGCCACACAATGAATATTTTGAATGCTCTAGAATCACAAAGTATGCCAAAATCATCTTATTTCCATCTAATCTCCATCTAGTTTATAAATGGATCACTAATCATGCTTATATATGCAACTACAAACATTCCCGCTAAGAATTTCATAATTCAAACTTACCATGTCGGCATAGGACCTAAATAACAGTCATAAACTGACACTTTGAAATTGGTCTTGACTTAAAATAGGGCAGGACTAGGGCTCGGGCACCCAAGTCCTCCCCCTATTTTATGCAGGATTTATCATAAATGTACCCCCAGGTCCCATTTGCCATGAAACTTCAGGGTTTCTCATCGGGATGTCAAATTAACATGCAAAATGTCCTAGATGTATTCTAAAGGACCTAGGAGCTCAATCTTAAGAGGAAAAAGTCCCCAAGGTTACTTTTTCTGACATAACATTTAGTCCCCACTTTAATGTATGTATGAATGCAAGGCCAATACATGCATTAAAGTATAGTCAACAAGCACAACAAACACGCCAAGTATGGAGAAGACACACCAATCACAAAGAAGATAGTAATAGGCACACAAAACACAGATAAGATAGTTACAGTCACGCAAAACATGAAGAAGACAACATTAAAGACATAAAACACAACGAATCTAGTGAATGCAGTGAAGATAGTGATGATTTTCTTTTCTTTTCTTTTTCTCATATATATGAAATGTAGATGCAAGTACAAGGAAAGTAAACACACCACCCATAAGGCAGGAGGGAATCATCGCCACTGGTCTTTAAACTGTATATGGGCCAACACACATGCCAAACAAATCAAACACACCATACAAATCAAGTACACCATACAAATCCCAAAGCATAGGAGGGACTCATTGCCACTGGTCTTTAAACTATGCTTGGGAATAAACACGCAACACACACACACTTGGAAGACATAGAGAAAACATAATAGACAAGCAATGGAGTGTTTCTATTTCTAGGTTCATCGCCATCTCAAGCACATTGTAGGCACACACCGATGATTGGGTTTCACCACAATAATCACTGAAGACATGCTTAAGGGTTAAGTTAGTCACTGAACCACTCACTGCCACACAATTCCCACCTTTGTAGAGGGATTAAGAAAAAATGGATATGCGCGATATCCAGCCTCCATAGAGGGCTTAAATGATTGCAATAGATTTCAAACAAATCTTAGAGTGCAGGAGGGACTCATCACCACTAGTCTTTAAGATTGAACCTAAGAACAAACACACTTTACTAGCATCTAAAATAGACAACTTACCTTATATATGCCCTCACCTTAAGGTGGGTGATATTGTGTACTGATATCAAGCATGCTAAGGTAGGAAGAAAACACAAAAGGGAACACAATCTCTCGCAAAGCCCATACCCCCCAGAGGTGACATGTACTTTACAATTGCCAAATGTTCCCACAAACACATTCCTTCAAGAGAAGTGTTAGTGTCCACATAATCATGATAAACAACAATGCATAATGCAAGATTCAAGATAGACAAAGTACACAGAGCAGTAGTATTGTTATGTTTTGTAAGTGCGATAAGACAACATCAAGATCACATAGAGTGTTTCTACTAGCCAAACGTTGGATAATATATAACAACCCCATTGTCATGTATGGACTAGATCCATTTTTGGATTTCTCGCTAAAGGGACACTAGGTCCAGTTAAACTGTACTGGACAATTGAGGGGGGGTGAATCAGTTGTTCTAAAAATTTTAACCAAATATGATCATCAACTTAACAATTACTTATATTTAGATACAACCATGAAAGCATCAAATGATAAGCTCAACACAAAAGCATAAACAACACAAGAGACACTAGATTTTTATGTGGAAAACCCTAAAAGGGAAAAACCATGGTGAGTTTTAGCCCACAAAAATATATAAGTTATGATAGACATCAAATTTCCACAGTCCATAATGCTTGGAGTTCAGTATTTCAGGATTAAACTGTGTGCAAGTTATATCAATACCCAAAAATAGAGGCTCACTACCCAAATTGCTCACTGCAAAGAAAGGCTCACTGCCTATGGATGGATCACTATCAAAGGGTGGCTCACTGCCAAAAGAAGGCTCACTACCAAAAGGTTGAACTAAGATAACATCATTTACTTCATGCCAAAGTTCAGTTCCATTAAAGCATAATTTCTTTTACTGTACTCTGCTACCTTCCTTTATTTTATCTTCACATCTTCACACTTCGATACATTTTCATGACTCAATTACAAGTATTTATACACTACATCAACCTTGGAATGATCATTAAGGTCGGTATTACAATCATCAACCATTGGAACATTCTCCAAGGTCAGCATTACAAACATACATAAAATAGGTCTAGACCTAATACAAATTTAGCTAAGAAAAAGATGTAAGAATGTACGCAGATCACATCACACCTTAGCTCGGACTCAAACACAATCTTCCACACTACAACACGCTATCATAATCTTTGATGAATTCAACTAGGTCAAACAGGATTGATGTTAACACAAGTATTCTCAAGAACACACTTCATGCATGATTTGATTTACACCTTACAGACCAATCTGAATGTATGAGTATGATTAAGAGATATCCACAAGCACATTGTAATCACCAGGAACAACCACACGATTTTTAAGTACTCTATCAATTAGACTCTTCAAACTGGAGCACAACAAAAACACTGTCAACCACTGTCATCAGAAAAAAATAGCTTGTGGACCACCAAATCACAAACCATTGTAATTGAAGGCACTTAACATTATCACAGACTTATTTCCAAAACTGTAGAACAAAATACTTTAATGTGGAGGAATGCAGAGCAAAACACTTTCTCCGTGTCACCACCAAACATAGAAAAAGTTGTTTTCACTTTGGTGAACATAACTCTCTCAATTCTTCATACCAGAGGCTCAAACTCAGAATATAACATCTTCAGACAAGATTCTAAATAACTTCTAATCCATAGGCAAATATATTTGTTCTACAAGAAATGAGAAGCATTCTTCCAGACTGTTCTTTTGCCTATAATGCACTGTTTCTACTGCAACACAATGTTATCACCAGAGGGGCTAATTTTCTCAATATCCTCAACAAAGTAAGAGCACAATTGACACCAATGATAACATATGTATGTTGACATCAATGACAACACTGATTAGGCACATACTTGCAACAATCTCCCCCTTTGTCATTGATGGCAAAACATGATGTGAAAAACTAAAAAGACCATCAAGACAAGATTCTCCCACTTTCTCTTTAGACATATATACTGCATTCTCTACATTCTTTTTCCTCCTAAGTTTTTACATGATTTCTCTCCCCCTTTGACTTCAATGGCAAAGGGCATATACTTGCACACTGCTTCTTCGATCCATTCTCTTTACTAGAAACACTTCTCTACTCCCCCTGAGAGGTAGCCTTTAGAACATCAATCTAGATCAAGAAATGACACTTTGAGCTCCACTAGATTGATGTATTCCTATGCATCTTAGTTTAGGATAGGAGGGGTAATGACCCCTAACTTCTCTCTGAGATAATCAAAGGCATCTTTAGGTAGAGGCTTAGTGAAAATGTTTGCAATCTGATCCTTTGTGGACACATATTCCATCTTTACTTCATTCTCTGTCACCTTCTCTCTCAAAAAGTGATACCTTATTGATATGTGCTTTGTTCTTGAGTGCATCACTAGATTCTTTGAGATGTTTATGGCACTTGTATTGTCACAAAAGTTTGCAATTGAATCTTCATACACAGTTCGTATATCCTTCAAAGTCTGCTTCATCCATAATACTTAAGTGCAACATGCTGCTGCAATATACTCTGCTTCTGCAATTGACAAAGATATTGAATCTTGTTTCTTGCCCAGCCATGAGACCAATCTATTACCTAAGAAGAAGGAACCTCCACTTGTACTCTTTCCTTCATCAACATCTTCAACCCAATCTATATCTGTATAAGTACTAAGAGTGAAATCGTTGTCCTTTAGATACCATAAGCCATAATCTAGAGTACCTTTCAAATACCTCAGGATTCTCTTAACTGCCATCACATGTGATTCTCTTGGATACTATTGAAACCTTGCAACAAGACAAACTGCATGCATAATATTAGGTCTAGTTTGGGTTAGATAAAGTAATTCTCCAATCATGGATTTGTATTTTTTCTAATCAGCCTTAGGTAATTTATCAGTTTTGCTCAACTTGCAACCTGTCACCATGGGAGTACATATCGGTTTAGAGTCTTCCATCCCAAACTTCTTCAACAACTCTTTCACATATTTAGATTGAGATATGAAGATTCCTTTATCTAATTGATTAATTTGTAGAGCCAAAAAGAAATTCATTTCAACAAACATGGACATTTTAAATTCACTTTTCATCTCACCAGCAAACCTTATGCACATACCTTCATTTCCTCCAAAGATAATATCATCAACAAAGACCTCAACAATCGAGATCTAATCATCATTGATTTTGAAGTATAGATTGCTATTTACAATACCTTTATTGAATCCTAATTGCAATAAATACCTATCTAACCTTGTATACTAGGCTCTTGGAGCTTGTTTGAGTCCATACAATGCTTTCTTCAACCTGCATACCATATCACCTTGATTTGACAATTGGAATCCCTCCAGTTGCACAATGTATACTTCCTCTTCTAATTCACCATTCAGGAAGGAAGATTTCACATCCATCTGATATACCTTAAAATCTTTGTGAGCTGCAAATGCCAGAAACATTCTGATTGCTTCAATCCAAGCCATTGGGACAAAAGTTTCTTCAAAATCTATCCCTTCAATTTGAGAATATCCTTTGCATACAAGTCTTGCTTTATTCCTTACAACTTCTACATTTTCATTCAACTTTTTTTGGAAGACCCATTTAGTTCCTATAACATTTTTTTCAGCAGGTCTAGGAACTAATTCCCAAGTTTCATTCTTCTCTATCTACAGTAGTTCTTCCTCCATTGCCTTTACCCAATTTTTATCATTGCATGCTTCATTCACATTTTTTGGTTCAATCTTTGAAAACAAATAGTAATTGACTTGTTCCTATGCACCTTTTCTTCTTGTTAGCATGCCTTTGTTCTTGTCACCTATACTCTAATCCTCAGAATGATTGATCCTTACATACCTGGGAGTCTTGGCAACATTTTCCAGAGCCTCTTCTTCATCCTGACTTTCTGCATTCTTATCTTTCTCTTCAATTACTATAGTCATAGGTTCATCTGGTTCATAACCACCCAGGTTTGATATTCTTTCTTTGCCTTCATCTACCTTTAGATTTGCACTCTCAACAATCATTTTAATCCTTTTGTTGTACCACCGATAAGCCTTACTCTTGGTAGAGTATCCAAGAAAGATTCCTTCATCACATCTTGCATCAAACTTTCCTAGATCTTCATCTCTCCTGATATAAAATTTTCTTCCAAAGACCTTGAGATATTTTACTATGGGAATTCTTCCATACCACAATTCATAGGGAGTTTTAGTACCATTACCTTTCACTTGAACTCTATTTTGAATGTAGATAGTAGTGTGAATAGCTTCTTTCCAAAAGATTTCCAGCAAACCTTCTTCCTTCATCATTGTCCTAGTAGCCTCCTGAGCTATCTTGTTCTTCCTTTCCACAACTCTATTCTGCTAAGGAGTCTTAGGTGTAGATAATTGTCTCTTTATCCCATGATCTTCATAGAAAATATCAAATTCATTTGATGTGAACTCACCTTCTCTATCAGATCTCAAGCATTTGATCTTCAATACTATTTCATTCTCAACCATTACCTTGAAAGATTTAAACTTTTCTAGGGATTTTGATTTATCTCTTAGAAAAGTAACCCAAATCATTCTAGAATAATCATCAAAGAGCAACATGAAGTACCTATCACCTTGTAGACTTCTCACCCTTGTAGGACCACACAGATCTATATGCACTAGATCCAGCAAACCGGTAGAAAATTGTTCTTTTCTCTTGAAACTTATCCTTATCTACTTTCCCAACTGACATTCCTTACAAATTGAGTTGGAGGGTTTCACAAGTTTTGGTAAATCTCTCACAGCCTGACTTGATCTTATCTTTACCATACTATCAAAGTTTATATGACACATCCTTCTATGCCACAACCAACTTTCATTTGTCTGAGCCAATAAACAATAATCATTAGTTCCTCTCAATTGATAGATGTTACCTTTTCTCTTCTTACTGGTAGCAATCATAGTTCTATAACTTTCCATGATCTTGCACCCATTATCTTTGAATCTCACATCATATCCTTTGTCACACATCTGTCCAACACTCAAAAGATTATGCTTCAAACCCTTTACATATAGGACATTGTCAGTATTATGCTTTCCATCAAATGAAATGGATCATTTTCCACAAATCTTACCAGTTGCATTATCCCCAAACCTAACTAGTCCACCATCATACTTTTCCAAACTTACAAGCTTACTTTTTGTTGGAATTAGTGTAGACAACTGAGAGGGGGAGTGAATCAGTTGTCACTAAATCTTTATACTTTTTCTGAACTTTCAAATCTTCTTTCTTAATTTACAACCACATTAATGATGTAAACAATTAAGCATAAATCAACATATGAGGAAAAACAACATTAACACACAACACCAAAATTTTGACATGGAAAACCCGGTTAAGGGAAAAACCACGATGGGGGTTAACCCACAAAAATGCATACCCTTTTAAAAGTACTTAATAAAATAGAAGGCACACTGCCTAGAGCTCACTACTTTTAAGAAATTATGATTTACACAGAGATAATGAACTGAGAAATAGCATCTACATTCATGCTCGAATCAGTCCCTTTGAAGGCTCACAAAAATTTTGCTCCAATCTTCAAACACTTCTTCACCGACTCTTCACTTTATACTCCTTTCACTCCTCTTCTTCTCTACTTTGCTTTTGATCCTTTCTTCGGATTTTATTCATTTTGTTCAGGGATGATTTTCCACAACTCTTCAACAAGTATTTATACACTTCACGAACCTTGGAATGATCAACAAGGTCGGCTAAACTTAACGCGGTGTATATCAAAAAATTTAGATTTGCAAATAGAAATGATCAAACAATGAAATTCATAACCTAAACCCAAATCATTCAATAACTCAAAGATGCAAGATGGTTGATTGATTGATCGCTTTGTTGTGTTGATTGCTTGATTCTGCAGCATAACATTGATAGGGAGATAGATGATGGATGGTTGATAGTTGGTAGATGCAAGCTAGATGGATTGAAGATGATGGATGAGGGATTGAGATGAAAGTTTGGCCAAGTGAGGTTGCATGAAGAAGAATCCTTGAATCTCCCCTCTAATCTCCTCTAATCTCCTCTCAATCTCCTCTAATCCCATATAATCTCCTCTAATCTCCTCTCTAATAATCTCTGAATGGCTCAAGAAAGGCTTTCTTTATAGGATTGGCTTGGTTCAAATGGATGGCTAGGATCAATTAGGACTTTAGATGAAATGGATGGATAAGATTAAGCTAGGTTTCCTTGCACATTAAGAAATTGTAGTCATGTGACATGTGTAAGGAGAAGGATAGGGCTCATGTGTGACCATGTGTACACAAATACTAAAATTAGGTCCCATTAGTTGTACATGTGAAGGATTTTAAATAAAAGTTATACTACAACACATGATTTAATTGAGAGATGGACAAGTGTTGGAATGTGGTGAGAGGTGAGGACTTATTTCAAATATTTTATTTGAATCAGTTGGGATATGAGTTGGAAATTAATTAAATAAATAAGATTTATTTAATTAGTTGGGAAGATGATTAGGAAAGGATTGGGATATGAATGGGAAATTAATTAAATAAATAAAATTTATTTAATTAATTGGGAAGTGGGATTATGCATGTGAAATTAATTAAATAAATAAATTTATTTAATTAATTGGCTAAGTAGGATAAGGATGGGATTAACATGGGATTTAAATTAAATAAATAAAATTTATTTAATTAATTGGCTAATGGATAAATGGGATTAAGAGTGGGATTTAGGACAAAATGCTACATGATGTCTAAGTAATATTTTTGACAAGGTGTTGCAAGACATGAACAAATTTGGGACAATTTTGGGTGTCTACATTTTGCCCCTCTTTGAGATGATGTTTGAGATGATGAGATTTATGTCGAGTAACATCATTTCAAAGAAGCTAAGGGTATGGATAGAGGAAAAGGATGATAATGATAGTGAAAAGATAGGATGATGATGATGAAAATATAGGATGATGATGAGGATGAAATGGGATGATGATGCCCCCTCGAGAGGATAGGTGGGTTGGACAAACATGGGTATGCTCTCGAAAAGAAATGGCTTGGCTACAAAAGAAAGATAAGGGGATAGATAGAAGAAATGAAGATGTGTTATGCTGTAATTGAAAGTGAGCAACCATGATGTTTAATATAGCACTAGACGTTATGCACCAAGGTATAAGGACCAAGGTGATGATGTGTCTTGTGCCCCAACATAATACAACCTTGTCTAGATACAAGATATGAACATTAGCTGGATTGATACCGATGTGATGCAAATGCAAGATAAAAAGATAACACACACAAGAAAGCAAGCAAGCATGCACAAATGATACAAAAACAAACAAGGTATTGCCCATGTCAAGCTGTAAACCAATGATTAATTGTTTTGTTGAGAGTGTCATCATGGCAGGAAAGCTATATCCCTAGATAAACATAAGGTTGTTTTCTAAATTGGTTGGCTGATTGGCTGATTGCTTTGGCTTACAACAAGGCTAGGATCAAGACCATGGATTGTGTTTGGATAACTTGGCTTGATTGATTAACTTGATTGGTATAGCTTTAAGGATGGGCTTGCATTTGGATCATTGCTTAGAATGATTTTGAGGATGATGAAATGATGAATGGATGAATGGATTGAAGGAAATGGATTGATTGAATGATACATTGATTAGAAGAAGTTGTTTATTGATGATGTAGAATATAGATGATAGAAGAAATGATGAGAGGAGAAAGAGGAAAATTGCCTGTGCCTGAATCTAGGCACTTCCTTCGTACTCCAGACTACCTACATACCCTGTATCCATGGGATCAAGGCACTTAACGATGGAAATGAGATGTAGTTCTGATTTGTGTTTTATTGATGATGATGAAAATGGATTGAATTGATCAAGTTATGGATTGAGATAAAATGATGATGGGATGATATGTGGTGGATTGAGCTTCTTTTGATTAGATTTGTTTCGATTGGAGTTGATGTGATTGAGTTGATTTACTTTGGTGTTGATGTTGATGATGGATAGGATTTGTTTTGATGGTTGGCTTGATGTGCTTTGGTTTTGATCTTTGTTGTTGCTGGGTTGATTGTTTTGATGATTGGATTGTTTTGAATGATGATAGTGATGGTGTGATGATTAGAGTGTCCACTCAATCTAAGCATAATCAAGTGTTCTCAATATGCTCAAAGGATGTAAAACAGACAAGGTATTGCCCTTATCAAGTCATAAACCAATGGTTGATTGTTTGATTGATGATGATGGTGTTGTCATTGTGAGGAAAGCTATATCCCTAGATCAACACAAGGATGTGGGAACATTATATCCCATTGATGATGATTGATGATATTTATGACAAGATTAGGATCAAAAACTTGTTGATTTGATTGGATAATGTTCCTTGATTGATTAGTTTGCTTGATATGGATTAGCGTGACTTAGATTTAAGATTATTTCTTAGATTGACTTGATTGATATGATTGTAAGAAGTGATTGATTGAAATGGATGAATGAATGTTACTGATAGGAAGAATTGAGGATGATGATTTGATTTTGATTGAATGTTGATGGAGTGGATTGTTTTGGATGATTTGATTGGTTTTATTGCTTGGATTTTTCATTGGATATTTAATTTTTTGGAATTTTTTTGACATATTTTGATTTTTTTTGGATTTTTTGGGATAGTTTGATTTTTTTTTGGAATTTTTTGGGATATTTTGATTTCTTTGGATTTTTGGGAAATATTTTGATTTTATCTTTTTTTGGAGTTTTTGAAATGTTTTGAATGTCAATGGATTTACAATTTAGGTAGCCTTTGTGCTAGATACCAATGACAAGGGAGAAAACCAAGTCTAGGTGCAAGGGATGGAGGTAAGATGGATAAAAGGATGGGAAACAAGGGATGGAAGGCTCATGATAAATGGGTGGATAAAAAGGATATGTTATAGCGGATGGATGTATGCCTCATGATAAACGGATAGGTAGGCTATAGTGGAAAGCTCATGATAAAGCTACACCATAGTGGATGGATTATAAGGGAGCTAGGATGTGATCTTCAAAGGCTATATTGCATAGGAAGAATAACTTACCCCATTCTAGGTGGTAATGCTTAAGATTTTTACATGACAAAGTTCATGACCATGGGATGATAAGATTGGATTTTACATAGCACTTATGATGATAGGGTGACATGATGGATTGGTTTAAATGGGATGGATAAATGGTCAATGGATAGGACTTGGTTTGGAAAGAAGGTATGTCAAGAAATATCCAAACATGTTTCAACATTTTGCCCCTATGTCTTCATCAAAGTCAAAAGGAAGGAGGATGGATAAATAGACTCAATAGGATAGGTGTATGGGTGTAATGGCTAAGGATGGTAGGATGGCAAGATAGGACATGATAAGATGGAAAATGATAGGTTGGAAATGATAAAATGGGTGAGACAATGTGCCCCCAAGTCTAAGTGACATAGAAGATCAACCTACACATGATTCCTGTTTGCCAGATTTTCATCATGGTACTTATCCAAGGTGCCTGTTTACCAGGTTTTCACCATTGGACAAAGGGATTTCTCTTTACTTTTTTTTTATGGGATGACAATTACACATGGTGCCTGTTTGCTAGGTTTTCGCCATGGTAATGGATAGGAGGGACTCAAATGTCTAGTTCGATGGATGTTGGTAGTCCCATTAGAGATGGATGTCATTGCATGGACCATGTCATTATGCTCATAGATGTTGATAAGGGATTGCATGGATGGGAGATGGATTAGGTAGATAATGGATTATGAAAGGTTCATGCAAGGATAGATGGGTAGGGATAGTGGATTATGATGTGGAATTATGGTAGGGTAGGCTAGTAGCTTATGGTGTGGATTTATATAGGCTTATGGAATGAAGATGGATGAAAAGTTTATGCCAAAGCATGGACCATAGGAAGGTGATGGGGAAGATATGTAGGGTAATGGATGGAGGTATGTTGGAATGGAAGGAAATCATGACCAACGGTTGCACACATCATGTTAAACATTGAAGCTTTTGATGAGATGGCGGTGTAGGAAGCAATGGAGATGTCTGCTGATGGGATAGTTGATGAAGTGATTTAGGAACCCACATAGATTTAGTATTTTTAGTGCTTTTGTTTTACTTGTGGGATTTTTGAAGGGAATCGAAGTTTTGGATGGAAGTAGGCTTTTGGATGGAGATAGGTGATTGGGTGGATATATGTGGTTGGGATTCTTGAGATGTGGATGAGGATGCCTCATTTGACTTGCTACCTATTTGCTTAGGAAGCCAAACCATTTTGCCTTTCGGCTTTGCATTTAGAAGTAAGGGTCTGGATGGCTGTTTAGATGAACTTTACTTTGATTTTGATTCTTTATGTCCTAAGGTATGAAGACCTTTAGGATTTTTGGTAGGATTGTTAGATTTATAAGTAGAGGCATCAAAATTTTTATTTTTGAATCCCATGGGTTGGGTCAAGTGGATGGAATGATTGGAAACTTTATGTTTAAATGATGTGTGCTTTTGTTGGCCATGATTAGGGATTTAAGGATACTTATGAATGATAGGTATGTTAGGTGTTGGAAGCAATGGTGGCAAGGTGTATGGCAAGATATTTGGAGTTGGAAAAAGTGGAGGCAAATTGGATGGTGGGAGGTGTACAGTCACATGCTTTTGACATTTATAGGATGATGGAGGTGAAATGGCAAAATATGTTTTGGGTGGATGATGAGGGGTGCGATGGAAAGTGGTAGGTTTAGGATGCATGAAGGGATTACCAACATATTGGCCTTATTTATCTTGGGGTGTGTATCTAAGGCCATATGAGCATGGAGGGATCTTGACATGAATCAGCTCCAAAATACCTTGTTCATAAAGGCCTAGGCCTTTACCTTGGTAGTTCATGTTTCAGAGTATGTGATGGACAATGGGACTAGGTGTGGTTTGAACACTAGACTTGAGTTTGTTATTGGATGGAGAAGGTGAAGTGGATAGAGGTTGTTTTTGTACTAAGGAAGAACATTCATAGACAAACATGGTAAGACCACTAGGACATGATAGTGGATTTGAAGTGGAATCAATGGTGGATGTGGAAGGAGGATCATTAGGATCTTGATTAGCATTGTGTTCACTAGGATCCAAGTTATTTGTTTGATCTTTTATGCTTACTTGGGGGACAAGTGTCTCATCATGACAAGTGGATGTTTGCTCATTATGGATAGGGCTAGATGGGGGATGACTAGGAGCAATGTGGATATTTTGCTCATGGATGTATATAGGATTATGAATAGGATCAAGGTGCTCATGGATAGCTTCTTCATAGGTATCATCTTGATCATAAAGAAGGTAAATGTTATGGATAGGTTGAATTTGGGTAGCTTGCTCATGAATGGTTGTTGGGAGATGGATAGGATCAAGTGGCTCATGGATAGATTCATCATTATGGCTATCATCTTGATCATGGAAAAGATACATGTTATGGATGGGTTGCATGAAAGTGTTTTGATCTTGAGTTGGACTAGGGCTTAATGTTTCCACATACTTAGGATTAAATTCTTGACATACCTCATGGGTTGCTTGAATGGAAGTGTAAGGATCTTGGATAGGCTCTTGGTCAACAACATGAGAATATGATGACTCTTGACTTGGATTCATAGTAGGAGACTCTTGAATAGGCTTGATGGCTTGTAGGTCACATGATGGGTTTGAAGGGTTAATAATGTTAATTGAGGGCTCTTGGATAGGCTCAAGGATAGGTGGACCACATGATGGGATTATAGGATTGGACATGACCTTTGGACGTTCTTTGGTAGGCTCATGAATGGGTGTTTGACATCGAGGTAGTTTATGCCTAGCTAGTAGCCAATGGATCACATCCTTTGCAAGGGTATGAGTGGATGGGCAATATAATGGATGAGCAATAATAGTGGATGATGTTGTAGGAATAGGACTAGGATTAGGTTTGAGGGCTAATTGGATTGGGCAGATTAGGATTTGGATTGGATGAAGGGATAATCTTACCACAATTTATGAGGTTTGTGATCAATCTCTTAAGTTTGACACAATTGGTTGTTGTATGGCCCTTATACCTATGGTATGCACAATAATGGTTTTCATTATACCAAGGGGGTTTAAGGATTGGTTCAAAAGGTTCTATCAGTGGTAGCTCAATCAAATTTGCTTGAACCAATTGTTGTACAGTTATGTCCAAGGGATCTTGTGGTGGAAGATTGGTAGAACATGAGGATGAAGGTGATGAAGGTTAGTGGACCAATGGACTAGGGGTAGGATCACATGGTGGTCTTATGATAGGGTTAGTACACTCATGTGTTGGCATGTGATTGGATGATGAAGGCCACTCATATGATGCATTGGCTAGATTGGTATCTCCCTTGTCAAAGGTAATTAAGTCTGGCATAAGATAACTTGGACTCATTTGATTTATGTACAAGGGGCCACTTGGACTTACATATGCTTCTTGTTGTAAAGGTGGATTTGGGCTCACTTGTGTTTGTTGGGGAGGCCATTGATAGTCTTGGTAGCTAGGTGTAATGGTAGGATATATAGATAAAAGGTCTTGGGTTTGGTATGAAGTTGAGGTGGATGACACATAGGGTTGAGGTGGAATTTGTTGAGGTTGAGATAGTGTTTATATTTGTTGTTGCGATATGATTTGTTGTTGTTGGAATTGTTGAATGTGTTGTTGTGATGGTTGGAATTGTTGAATTGGTTGATGTTGTTGTAGTTGAATGTGTTGATGTGATGATGATGGAGGGGTTGCATAGGGTAATGGTTATTGAGATGGAGATTGACATGGATAAGGGATAACATTAGAGGAAATGGAATAAGTTGGTATAGAATTGGGTTGATGAGAGGATAGATATGATGGGATAGGTGCTAGATAGGATAGTTGTTGTACTTTGCAAGTGGCCATGAGGTGTTGGATTTCTTCCCAGAGGCATTGTATGTGTGAGGATTGGTTTGTTTGACATATTTGAATTAGTTCTTGAATGCTTTGAAAGGTTTGTTTCTCTAAAGGTGATTGGCTTGCATGCATGTGGTGAAGCATATGAAGGAGCTTTTGGAGGTCCTCTAAGGTTGACATGATGTCAGACAAGTGTTTAAGTCTTAAGTCCATTTTGGCAAGTGCTTGGTTATGATTCGATGATGATGGAAGTGATTTGGTTAGGATAGGGATGTGACTAGGATAAGTGTCATGCCCATATCAGGCCCACCTATATGTCAACCATACAAGTGGGCAAAAATGGTGGAAACATTTTTTTTTCTAAAGGAACAAAGTTAAACATGAAATGAACTAGCCAGTTTACCTATCCACTGTTGGCAAGAGACACTATATGGATTCATGATTGTTGTCATTGATGGCAACAAAGTTCATCCCACACATCTGCAGGACATGGTATGTCTCTACTGGAAGTCAGAGTGAAGAATGTTGTGGTCTGGTAAACAGGAATAGAGCATGTGGCGAGGTCCGACAGACAGGTCTGGATCTCTCAGAGGAAGTATCTTGGTAAAGTGCAAATTTGGGGAAGTCAAGAGGACTATCTTGACTGATAGATTCCAAGGTTTGAGCCTCTGGTGTGGAAAGGATAAAGAGATATGAATGCTTAAGTACCAGGTTCCCAATTGGCAGTGTGAACAGAGGAAGAACTGACTGACAGAACATCAGACTATTTTCTGTATGTGTTTTTGATGGTGGTAAAGGTTATGAAGACATGAATTATGTTTGGCCAACATGATTAATGATTTCTACAAGTATATGCTTGATCCTCATTACTTGATGTGCAAGGATTCAGCCGACAGAACAGAGTTTGTGAAAAGATTAACTGTTCCGGGTGCCGACTAGGAAGATAATGAAATCACTTGTGTGGATATATATAGGATGGATTTAGTTGTGAGAGGCAAGAGTAGTGATATGTGGTAGGTGAATAAAAGAAGAGCAGAGCAAAAGCAGCAAGGAAGGTCTGGTATGTGAAAGGAAAGCAGCATAAGAGAAGAGGAAAGATGAAGTGCAGCAGATCAGTGTACTGAGCCTAACCGAAACTAAACCTCAGCATATGTGGATGCTACCAATTAGTTCAAGTATTGTATAAGACTCCTTTTGTAGATAGTGTGTCTCTTGTAGGTAGTGTGCCTTCTTGTGAGCAATGTGCTCGGGTAGTGAGCCCTAATTGGCAAGTGCCATTTTGTATTTCCACTCTTCTAACAGAGAATACAATCTTGGGTTAATCACCCATTGGTTTTCTCCCTTAACAGGGTTACCACGTCAAAAATATTGTGTCATGTGTATTTCCATTTCATGGTTATGTTTGCTCATTTGAATTAATGTTACATTGATTATTAATAAAGTTTAGAAAGTGGAAATAATAAGGATAACTGATTCACCCCCCTCTCAGTTATCAACAATTGGTATCAGAGTTAAGTTCCTCCTAACAGAGCCTAACAGCTTGAGGAAGATTTGGAAATTCAAATGGATGCATATGGTTTAAGGGAGCAACTCAAGACTACCCTTGATGATCTTGAACAGTCAAACTCTGAAGTCAATGAAGTAAAGGAAAGACTCAAACAGGCTGATGATTTCATGAGAGAACTAAAAGACAAATTAAGTCTCTCTATGAAAAAGAGAAAGGAGCTGCTTCAGCAATTGGCAAAACAAGGTGAAGCAAATAATGCAAATGAAGAGTTAAAAGAAAAAATTGAGTTGTGTGAAAAGTTATCAAAAGAAATCATTATGGTAAGACATGAAATGGAATCAGGAGTCATGAAGTTTACCAAAGAAGTTGAAGAGAAAAGAAAAATTGAAGATAATCTAAGATAATCTCTCAAGGAGAAATTAGAAGATTGCCACCAGATGGATAGAATTATCAAACATCTTGAATCTGATCTTGAAGATGCTAAAGATAATGAAGAAAAACTTGAGAATCAAATTGTCTCTCTCAAAAGGGATCTTCAAACAACAAATGAGTATAAAGAGAAATTCAAGATAAGTTCTGCTCAACTTGAAGTTATTCTTGGAAGTCAAAAGAAGGTAGATGACAAGTGTGGTTTGGATATGAGAAAGGAGAAAGCTCCAGATCTGGTCAGAAGAATTTTGGATTAGAAAATCCATGGAACAGGGCTAGAAGACCTCCAATAAGATAGCCTAATGCTCAAAGATATCCATCCTTCAATGGATATTGCCACAACTGCAATCACTTTGGTCACAAAGCTAATCAGTGTAGAAAGAGAATGAGTCAGACTAATTCATCTTTCTCTAGATAGTGTTTTAACTGCAAAAGGTATGGTCACAAATTTCATGAATGCAGAAATATGTAAATGAATAAATTCAATGGTAGATGCTTTGCATGCAATAGAATAGGTCATATGGCTAATCAATGCAGATCAAGAGGATATCAGTCAAATATGCAAAGAAATGTTGTTTGCCAAATCTGCAATAGATCTGGTCATAGTGCAAAATTTTGTAGAAGCAAGAATCAAGACAAAAGAGGTCCGGTATATCATAGTCATCAAGATAAGGGTAAACAAAAGGTGAATACAGATGAAGTTAAAAGTGAGATGAACAAGATTTGGGTGAAGAAAAGTATAGAGAATGTAGAGGTTAGATCCGCACTAGACTCTGGTGCTGATATTCCTTCTAGAAATTAAGAAGTAAGCTCTGGCTCAGGGGGAGAGACAAAGAAAACCTTGTTCCCTCAGCTAGTCAACCGGTGCTGGAACTGGCACAAGAAAAGTTGCGGATTGTAGGGTTCATAAGGGCAACATCCAAACAAACTATGGTAAAGATTTGGAAGATCTGCATGATGTTTAAAGATCAAGATTAATCCAAGTCATTTGAATGAGGCAAACCAGAATAACTTAGGTCGAGCATTTATTGCAACCTAACATTAGGGTTTGTAGAGCAATATAAAGGTTTTTCTCATTAATCACTTGTTCATTCTGCATTCAAGAAGAAACGAAAAGTGAAGCTCTGCAACAAAATTCCACAACTTCATCGAAGATCATTTGTAGAAGTCAATTCATCTAGAAATTAATCCGATCAACTACGTGAAACTAAAAGGCGCAAAAGGTATTTTCCGTTTTCAATATCTCTCTACAAAGCTTTGAAAAATGCATACTCTGAATATAGTAAAGATCTCTGATAGGCCCCACCCTGAATTCAAGAAACATCCATACAAATCATTGGAGGTAGATCCCCTAGGAGCATTCTCTAGTGTTTCGCATGGCATTTTGCACACAGAAGACATTAGGGTTTACATACATGTAAATATTGAAGAGTTTGGGGAATTCAAACTGAGAGACATCTATCACAAACAATTGATAGATGATACTTTTGAGCTTAAACTAGAATACAAGGGCATCTAGGAGAAACATTTTGATCAGTTCATTCATTTCCCCTATTTTGAAGAAGATGAATGGGTCCGGTATGTATTGAGTAGGGTGCATGATAACTTCCTATGGCTGAACAAACCTTGCAAGATCACAAAGGAGGCAATTAGGGCAGTAACTGGTTTATACTCCTCTGGAGGGATACCTGTCCTCAAATCTGTCAAAAACAACATTGTAACTGAGGCCACCGGATCAAGATTTGATAAGAGGGCAATGACCATTGAAGATATTATTGACCTGGATGTCAAGTTTGCATCTATGATAATAGGATACAAGATATATCACTCTAGTAGGGAGAATTCAGTATCCGGAACTGCAGTATATACTACTTATGAGATGCTAAGAAAGAATGCAAAATATGATCTCTGTGAACTTCTTTTGAGCCAACTAATGGAAAACATATAGAAAATCAAAAAGGACAAGAAGAATTCCTTTAAATATGGTGGACTAATACTATGTCTATTTTTCTACTTCATGAATGAGCTGCCCAGATCAAATGGATGGGTATGGTAAAATGACAAACTAGTAGCAATTCAGATTAGAGACTACTTGCATGAACTTGGGGATGCTAAGGCAAGGAATATAGCTCTGTGGGGTTACTTCAAGTAATTTCAAAATGTAATGCAAACCAGAGAAAGGATCCCTAAATTAGTAGTTGAGAAATACAAGGATACAGTGTGCTTCATGGTAGACACTGATCAATGCCTAATGGAGGCAGTAGAGCCAAGGACAGTCTGGATCATGCCTATGGGGTATGAAGTTGATAAACAAATTGTAGAGCTGCATGTTCAACACATGCTCAGTCAGCCTAAGGACTCAAAAGCAGAAAGGTTTGGAACGTTTGAGGAGTTGAGTGTAAAGATTCATGTGCAACTTAGAGAACTTGAAATCAAGAGGAAGGTGAGAAAAGAAGTAGAAAATATTGCCCAAGGCCTTGGCATCTCAAAGGAGGCATTTGATGCCCACAAGAAAAGGATGGGAAGGGCTAAGGAAGAGAAGAAAGAGGCAAAAAAGAAAAGCAAGGAAAGTGCTTTGGTAGAAACCTCCACCCGGACTAGATCATCAAAGAGACCTATGCCTGCTACTACCAAAAACTCAAGGGCATCCAAACTGGAAACACAATCATCAGGAAAAGGAGAAAAGAGAACAAAGAAAAAGGCAACAAGGTCCTATGTTAGCCTAAAGGATGATGAGGAAACCGAATCAGATGAGGAGATAAGGAAACTGAAGAAGAAGAAGAAATCATCTGATGAACATTCTACCAGTCAAGGAGAAGAAGAGAAGGAAGAGGAACTTATTGAAAAACCCACTCTATCCTTAGATGTTGTGGTAAAAGCAGTCACTATGGATGGAAACCTATAGCCCTTAACAGAATTCTATGATGATTATAATGAAGTAGATAAAAAGATTCTGGAGGAAGCCACAATTCAGTTTTTGAATACTTACAACAAAGCTTTTATTGAAATAATCTCTCTAATTCCTAGAAGTTTAGAGAAAAGGCTTGAAATGAGGAAGAACAATGCTCAAGCAAAAGATCTCGAGATCTAGGAACAGGTCGCCATTCAGCTCTTCCCTTTAATCACTCCGCAGTAAATGAATATGATCTTTAAAGAGTGCAAGGATGAGTTCCAGAGCAAAGCCAGGATGAATCAGCTCATGCTTGGTGAAAACAACAAAGTGGAAAAAGAGATTGAAGAGATTCTCTGGAATACTCTTAAAAAGTTCAACATTCCCATCACAGAGGACTCTGGTAAAGACAAGGGCTCAGAATCCCCTATTCCAGAAGAGGTGGCTCATGGACAAACAAATATCTATCCTCTGGTTTCCCCTACAGCTTCTAGATCTAAAGGAGAAGACACAATACAAGAGAAGGAAGAAGGAGTGAAGGAAAAAGAAGTTGACAATACCAAGGTTGCAGAGGAAGAGAAGACCCCAACAGAGAAAACCACAACTGATAGTGGTAAGAATGTAGAAGGAGAGAAAGCTCCAAGGGACAGTCCTAAGAATGCAGAAGAGAAGAAACATCTGTCTCCGGCAAGAGACACTGCGAAAACTGTCCAAGAATTCCTGAACAAAGAAACAATGGAGATTGATGAACCGGAGCTTCTACAAGGACCATTTAATTTTGATTCACTCTCTCTGATACAGACAATGAAGATAGCTTCATTTGCCAATGCAAAGGTCAAAGAAAAACTCCTGAAGTCTCACATGGAAGACTGTGATTTGATAGAAGCTACTTCAGGAGTGCTTGAAAATATTATGCCATCATTTCAGAAAGATCCCACAGCCTCCACATCTGGTAATCTCAAAACTCTAGTCAATAGTGTTAGCACACATTTTGGTTCTCTAGAGAAGTCAGCTGAAGAAAAGGTTCGGAAGGAGTTTTAAGATAAGAGACTCTCCAAAGTACAGGGTCTAATAGCAAATGATAGGAAAGTAATGGATATCGGGATAAAGAGCTTGGAAAATGCTCTTAAAGATGGTGGAAATATGTACAAATTTTGCTTATCTTGGCCCACAATGACCAAAGATATTGAGAAGAAAGTAAAAGAACATGAGGATAAACTACTAAGTCTGTCTCAAAGTTTTGATCCTCTCTCATCCTCTATAGCAAATCAAGAGTGTTAGTCTATTGCAATCTCAAATGCAATAAAGAATTTTGAGAAGGAAAGGAAGAACATGATCAGCTGTATGGGTGAACTTAGGAGGATCATTGTCCCTAAGTTAGAGGCCATGCATGAGGCCATAAGTGATGCTCAGACTACCGCCCAAACCAATGATCCGACAGATCTTAAGAGGGCAGAAGCTTTTGCATTTTCGTTGAGTGATCACATTTCAATTTTGGATAGAATGAAGCAAAGTTGGGCTACAGAACTCATCCAATTGAAGACATCCTTTGTAGACATTCTTCAGTTTATGTGAGTATGTAATATGTGACTAAGTATAGTTAAATTTTTTTTTGAAATTTTTGGTACGCGGACCCTACCCTTTGCCATTGATGTCAAAGGGGGAGTGAAGAGCAGTAGAAAATGAGGAATCCAACTAAGGGGGAGCTCTGAAAAATGTATATAATAATAGAGCATCAGCCAAGGGGGAGCATAGTGTAAACACTTAGTCATTTTTCACTAAGTGTTGCCATCAATACCAAAGGGGGAGATTGTTGGCAAGAGACACTATATGGATTCATGATTGTTGTCATTATGGCAACAAAGTTTATCCCACACATCCGTAGGACACGGTATGTCTCTACCGGATGTTAGAGTGAAGAATGTTGTGGTCCGGTAAACAAGAACAGAGCATGTGGCGAGGTCCAACAGATAGGTCCAGATCTCTCAGAGGAAGTATCTTGGTAAAGTGCGGATTTGGGGAAGTCAAGAGGACTATCTTGACTAATAGATTCCAAGGTTTGAGCCTCCGGTGTGGAAAGGATAAAGAGATATGAATGCTTAAGTACCAGGTTCCCAATTGGCAGTGTGAATAGAGGAAGAACTGACTAACAGAACATCAGACTATTTTTCGGATGTGTTTTTGATGGTGGTAAAGGTTATGAAGACATGAATTATGTTTGGCCAACATGATTAATGATTTCTACAAGTATATGCTTGATCCGCATTA
The DNA here is from genome assembly GCA_027924645.1 of Cunninghamia lanceolata. Classification (NCBI taxonomy): domain Eukaryota; kingdom Viridiplantae; phylum Streptophyta; class Pinopsida; order Cupressales; family Cupressaceae; genus Cunninghamia; species Cunninghamia lanceolata. Next base: position 2,030,878 of record BSBN01000762.1, on the reverse strand, counting down.
CTTGATGTGCAAGGATTCAGCCGACAGAACAGAGTTTGTGAAAAGATTAACTGTTCTGGGTGCCGACTAGGAAGATAATGAAATCACTTGTGTGGATATATATAGGATGGATTTAGTTGTGAGAGGCAAGAGTAGTGATATGTGATAGGTGAATAAAAGCAGAGCAGAGTAGAAGTAGCAAGGAAGGTCCGGTATGTGAAAGGAAAGTAGCATAAGAGAAGAGGAAAGATGAAGTGCAGCAGATCCATGTACTGAGCCTAACCAGAACTGAACCTCAGCATATGTGGATGCTACCAATTAGTTCAAGTATTGTATAAGACTCCTTTTGTAGACATTGTGTCTCTTGTAGGCAGTATGCCTTCTTGTGAGCAGTGTGCTTGGGCAGTGAGCCCTAATTGGCAAGTGCCATATTGTATCACCTCGTGGTTTTCCCCCTTAACAGGGTTTCCACGTCAAAAATATTGTGTCATGTGTATTTCTATTTCATGGTTATGTTTTCTCATGTGAATTAATGTTACATTGATTATTAATAAAGTTCATAAAGTGGAAATAATAAGGATAACTGATTCACCCCCCCTCTCAGTTATCAACATCCACCATTTAAGTATCACAATCAAGGTCAGGTTTTAAAGCGATGTTAATTTCTCTAGTTTGTATTTATCCTAATGGTCCATTGTGACAACTTAAGACCATGAAGATATTTAAGTAGATTATACAACTTAGTCTATAAGGTTTCCGTAACAAAATCCTCAACTAAGCTAACTAACTTAAAGAATTCAATATTGCATTATTACATAAATTACCCATAACTAAATATTTTTATTTTCTAATAAAAGATTATAACATTAGAACACACAAAAATAATAATACTTCAATACATGATAATATTCATTTCCTTTAAATTAATTAAAAATAATTAATTCATTATTTAATAATAATAATTTATAACTATCAAATTAGATAATGCCAAAGTATTTAATATGATCTAAATCTTCTAACCTCAATTCAACTAAAAATCATATTTGAAAACTAATTTTCTTTTAATAATAAAATAGCTAATTTTCCTCTATGTGGTCAAAATTGTACATAAAAAAAATAACTAAATCTTTCAAATAAAGCAATAAAATATTAGAGTTTACATTATGTCCTTAAAACAATAAAACGTTCTTTTTTTTACAAATAACAATAGAACAATTGCTATTTTTTAAATAATAGAATAAAGTTTGTTTTTACTAAATTACATTCATTGTTGTCTTTTAATATTGAAAGAATAAAATTAATTTTAATTTCTAAATTAACAACTTACTAAAATATTTCATTTAAATTAAATAATAAATTAAATCCTTGCAAAATATGAAGTTAAATAGTCTAATTAAATAAATAATTTCAAATCGGCTAATTTCTATCTTTAGTATAACATCTAGTAATTAAAAACTTTATCTTATTAAGAAAATAAATATCCTTAAAACTAATTACTAAAACAATTTCTTTCTTTTGTTTAACTAAAACTTAAATTCTTTCTTCCTAAATTCATAGAATAATGCTAATTATTTCTTTATCTAAAGCCATTCTTTTTGAAAAATAGAAACTTGTCTTCTTTATTATAATATATATCTAGCTTTCTTTACATAAAGGATAGAATACAACTAATATAACTACTTTTCTTTCTTGAAAATAATAAAATAAATCTAATCCTCTTATGAGTAAAATAATAAAGCAAAGCTACTAAATTTCATTTTATTTATTTTTAAACCTTAATTCTTTTCTTCCTTTCTATTTCCATAAAAAAACAAATGCTTTCTTTTATATTTATAGAATAAAGCTAACTTAATTTCTTTCTAAATAATTTAATAAAACAACACTATATTACCTTTTTGTTTCTTTTTCTAAAATTCTTTTTTTTCTATTGTAACAATAAAATAGATCTATTTTATTTCCAATATATTATATCCATTAACTTCAAAATTACACTACTTAATTATAATATTCTTTTCTAGTCTATATAAAATAATATTAATAAAATTTTCCAAAGCTTTCTAAACAAATCATAAACAATCTTTCCCTTTTAAACTCAATCAAGCAAAATACTTTTTCTTTATATATATATTTTTAATAAAGCATATTTAATTTATTTTCTAAATAAATTAATAAAACATCTATAATTGCTTTTCAAAATAAAATACATAGTAAACTTTTTTTTTTTAAACAAAATAACTAATAATATCTAAATCCTTTGCTATAATTCGAATGCTTTTATTTTTCCAACCAAGGAATAAAACAATTAATAAAATATTCATTCTTTTTCTTGAAATAAGTCCTATTATTTCTTTTTTAAGCATTAAAGCAATAAAATAACTTTAATTTTCTTTTTCATTTTAAAACAATGAAATAAATATAACATTCTTTAAATATAACTGATTTTTCTATGATTGAAATAAATAAAACAAAATTATTAAAAATTATATTTTATCCTAACTATCCTTATTATAATTTCAGTATAGCTACCAAGGACTTATGAATCCTTCCATTTATTTTTCTGTATGTGGTTACTCCACTACAGTATAAGCATACACATAAAAAATATAAATATACCTATATTTTTCAGTCAACCCAATAAACTTATAAAGTATAAAGAGAATGAGATTAAATTTATAGATATAATTTAAAACAGAATAATTATTTTTAGATTTAAAGGAAATCAAGCTCATCATTCAAATTTCTCAATGTACCCACAAACACAAAATTTATACATCTTCACAAAAGACTCAACATATACATTGAATGGAAGGGATTTCTTCCACTAACATAAAAATTTTCCAAAAATTTTGACACACAACAAAGAGAATCCAATAGGAATCATAACCAAGGCACTTTTGCCAATATTTGTAAAAATAACTTTTTTCAAAAAAACAATATATTCTTTCCAACTTTGAATCCTTGACTGAAAACTTTCTTGAAAACCTGCACACATACAAGGGCCAAAATAGGTGGCCAAGTCCTGCTCTCCACCCTACCATAGGGATTGCATAAGCACATCCCACCCCCGAGCAAGAGAACTCCATAAACCGGGTAAAACACTCATGCAAACACATAAATCCATAAACCAGAAAAGATCATTTAATCATAAACATGAAAATCCCATTGGTCGACTCACAAAGAAAGGATCCAAACTAGATCCAAAATAGGGGGAGAGAGGGGATAATCATCCCTCTTGGGGGTTAAATAATCACATCAATCCTCCTTAATCTTCAATAACAATACCATCCATGCAACACCATAATCCACCACCAACAACACCATTACTCAAATCATGACCATTATTACATTATCTTTTAAATAAATATATTTATTTTATTTGTTATTTCTTCATTTCATTTCATTTTTCTTTTATTACCATTTCCTTTCATCTTCACAAAACTCATAATCACAAACCTCCTCCAAGAAACCTCCATCACTGTCCTCAACAAATATCAATAAAATAGGGGTACTCATGCCAACCCAACTCCACTATCAAATTACTCCACAACACCATCACATATAAAAAAAATCCCCCAAGAGAGGCTCCACACCTCTCTCAAACCCCATTACGTAGGAGGCTCTCATCAAATATGGAGGGCTGCTCCTATTACAACCCAACCGACAATAACAAAAAAAAAATACAAAAACACATAAACAAAGGCTTTCATAAGCATGCATACATTTTACAAAAAATATGAAGAGGAGATAATTTCCTACCTCAGATCCCTAATATAGGGTGAGCTCAGAAACCCAAATGAGACAAAAATCTTGCTCTTGAATTCACAATCCAAATTCCAAAGCCAAACTTTTCTACCAAAACTTCTCACCAAAATTCTCTTCCCAATCTTCTCACAAAGAAATTCTCTTTCAAAAATCTTCTCACAATTTCCTAATCCCAAAATCCAAGCATAATAAAAGTGTCAAAACTCTTCCCAAAGATTCCCATAAATAAAACTCAAAGCTTCCAAAAAGGAAAGAAAACTAAAAGAGAAAAAAGAAAGAAAAACAAAAAAAAGAAAGCAACTTTCTTTATTTTTCTCAATAAAACTCTTATTTTTCCAAAATTAAAACAAAGGAATAAAATCCTTTAATAAAATAAAATAGAATATTAAATTATTAATTTTAAAACATTTATCCACATCCCACAAAAGAAATAAATTAAAATGAAATAATTAATTAAAAAGACTTTCTCCCAAAATACAATTAAATAAAATTAATAAAAATAAATAAAATACCACAACCACACAAAGAAAATTAAAATAAAAATCAAATAACAATATTACATCACATATTAGCCTTAACCCCTTCCATGGGTTAGGCTAGGTTTAACTGGTCTGATATAGGGTGTATGGAGTCTCCGAGTCCACTTAGGGAGCTTGACCACCCACCTGTACACTTAATTTTCGAACATCAGTTTGTTAAGAAAATATAGCCGAAGCAACTTGAAATGTATAGAAAAATTAATTAAATAATCCAACTTCGTTCATGATTACATAATTCAAATAATATAATTTATTTTATTTAAAGACTATTATAAAAATCATTTAATTCATTCAATATTTTGTTTTCCCACACAATTAATTATACATAATTCATCAGAATAAAAAGTATACAGTCCAAACATAATTCCCAAAGAGTTTAATTATATCATAATGTCCAATAACACACATCAAAATAGACAATTATATATAGTATCATATCATGGTCTTAAGTGCAGTACTAGCTGGGCCTCACAATAAGTTTAGGATGGTTTGAATGACTTGGCTATGAAGGGTTGGATGATGACTAGGCTATGTTTGGGATGAAAGTGATTGGGTTTGAATGTTATTGGAAGAATGTGTAGGATAACTTGTCTTTATGTGTTTTGGTGTTTAGAGCTTGATGTGGCAATATTCAAACAAATGATTATGCATAGACACACATGAATCACTCACAAAAGACACATAAACAAGTTGTTAGTTTGGAAGAATGTGATGATGGTTAAGCAAGCACATGAAGACACTTTCAACAAGTCCTAGTCAAGGCAAGGCCACTATCACAAGGAGGTTCTAGTGAAAATCTGGGGGACCAGCACCCCATGAGCATCCAACAAGCCACTTAAGACTTTAACTAACCCTAATAGGAGTTTTAATATACACAAAGGTACACCTCCTTTTGAGTTAGCACTGTATGGTGAGCGCTAATACTAGTTAGACTTGGCTTTTGTCTTATTCTCTAATTTTTATAGCGGACCGGATGAAAGTACCACTTGAGGTCATTCCCTTGGGGTGAGTACCTCTTTTCACACCAAGGCAAGCCTCTCTAAGGTTTAACAAAAGCAACACAAGTAAATGTTTTTGATCTCCAAGTTCATGTTAGGACGCGAGGAGAGAGCATACACATTTACTTGGTCACACTCGCATGGGGTTCATTCAACTTAGAAATTTAATGTGTGGAAGACAACGCAAGCAATTGTTTTTTTTAAAGCCCAAATCCAAATGTGATGAAAGACAATGGTTTGTTTTAGCCCAATTTTTTGATGTGAATTTGCAAACAATTGTTTATTTTATGCCCAAATCGAAATGTGTTTGCAAACAAGATTGATTGAAATGAAAAGATGAAAGATAGAAATGAATGCACCTAGATTATTTTCACTTTCCAAGCTATTGTATATGATTGATATTGCTGCTGCTAAAGCTCCTTATGATCACCTATAACATCAAAAAATGATATTATAATGCAGGCATAAAAAATAAGCTCATCAAGCAAGGAAAATTGTAATTTTAGATGAATAGCCGAATTAGATTTGATTATTTCATGACATTTTTGGTTAGAAAATTAAAAAATAAAAGAAGAGACCCCTATTAATTTTTAGAGAGATTTCTAAAAATGTAAAGAAAGAAGAAAAATTCCCTATTTTGTGCCTAGAAATATGGATTAAGGGAAAAGCTACAGTTAGCAAAGATCTAATTTTTCTGCACTGTAAATGACCTCTAAATTAAATTTGTAAAACATAGACCCCCATTAGAATTTTGAGATATTTCCAGAAATATAAAAAGTTCTAAAAAATTAGTTGATTTGCACCCAAAATTGTGATTTTATGAAAAAACATAAAAACATGATAACTCCCACAAAAATTGTGATAAACCCAAAATATTTCTATTGTAGCTTCCTTATATCATGGACAAACTTCTGTAAAAATATTGTAGAAAAATTCATAGCCATTTGGGAGATATAATGAAATTTATAAAACCTAGGGTTTTGTCCAAAAAATAGCAGATCTGCAACAAAAAATTAATTAAACCTACAAAAATTGACAATGGGGGTTATATAAATGGAAATTTTTACTACAAAAACCTACAAAAAGATCAAGCAAAGTGAGTCCCACCGGGCATGCCAAAATGTAATATCAAAAAATTTGGATGCAAATGGAAATGATCAAACAATGAAATGCATAACCTAAACCCAAATCATTCAATACCTCAAAGATGAAAGATGAATTGTTTGGTTGATTTGATATGTTGGTTGCTCACAATTCGGCAGAGCATAACATTGATAACAAGATAAATGATAGATGATTGATGGTTGATAGATGCAAGCTAGATAGATTGAAGATTATGGATGAGGGCTTGAGATGAAAATTTGGCCAAGTGAGGTTGCATGAAGAAGAATCCCTAAATCTCACCTCTAATCTCCTCTAATCTCCTCTCTAATAATCCTTGAATGGCTCAAGAAAGGCTTTCTTTATAGGATTGGCTTGGTTCAAATGGATGGTTTGGATCAATTAGGACTTTAGATGAAATGGATGGATAGGATTAAGCTAGGTTTCTTTGCACATTAAGAAATTGTAGTCATGTGACATGTGTAAGGAGAAGGATAGGGCTCATGTATGACCATGTGTACACAAATACTAAAATTAGGTCCCATTAGTTGTACATGTGAAGGATTTTAAATGAAAGTTATACTACAACACATGATTTAATTGAGAGATGGACAAGTGTTGGAATGTGGTGAGAGGTGAGGACTTCATTCAAATATTTTATTTGTATTAGTTGGGATATGAGTTGGAAATTAATTAAATAAATAAGTTTTATTTAATTAATTGGGAAGATGATTAGGATAGGATTAGGATATGAATGGGAAATTAATTAAATAAATAAAATTTATTTAATTAATTGGCTAATGGATAAATGGGATTAAGAGTGGGATTTAGGACAAAATGCTACTTGATGTCTACATAATATTTTTGACAAGGTGTTGCAAGACATGAACAAATTTGGGACAATTTTGGGTGTCTACACGCGGATGTTTACACTGTAGGCCAAGCATAAATGGAACATGAACTTTCCCCACTAACATACCATGCTTCATAAAATGCTATTTAGATCATCTGTAACACGTTAGAAACATCTGGTCAGCCAAGACTGGGAAGAACATCAACTTCAAAGAAGAAATATTCAATCAACAAGCTCAAACTTCAATGCAAACCTCCAACACAGTAGCCACATGATCCAAAGACCTCCACAAGCACATTGAATTCACCAATAACATCCACTCTAAACTAAATTACCATAATCATCTCTATCTTCCTCTGGAACCTCAAGAACACTATCTGTCATGACTGTCAAACTAGAAAGATAGCTTGCGGACCTCCAAACCACGAACCGTTGGAGTTGATGCTACACATTGACTTCGCAAACATACCTTCAAATCCGTAGACCATAATATTTCACTGCAGAGCAATCTGGACAACTTACTGTCACATTGTCTCTTCTAAATACTACAAAATCTAGTTCTACTTAGTTGGCCATAACTTCTTCAAATATTTATGCAAACTTCTCAAATCTTAACTGGAGCAACTTCTAACAATCCTCTACACAGCCATATGATCTGCATGCATTGATTTTCATTAATTTTCTCAATATCCTTAATAGTATGGTCTTCTATATAGACAACAAAATAGGATACAATTGACACCAATGGCAATAAGGGTATGTTGACATTAATGACAACACCACTTAGGCACATATTTGTAACACTTTTGTCACTAGTCATGCAATGTGAGCATCCACTATTAATAATCCATTCATCCTTATCTTTCTCAATCTAAACAGGCAAAGCACTTTCTTCTACTAGTTTTTCATCCTTCACACAACTAGTAGAATTAGTAGATCTTCTTTAATAGAAATAAACAAACATTCATTTGCACTAGTATTAGCATTATTAGATTCATCATCAGTCACCCCTTCATCATCAAAATCTCTAACATAGTAGTATTTCTTTGGAACTCTAGGCCTACTCTCATATTTCTTCTTATTTCTTTCAATTCTTTCAGGACATCTAGAAGCATAATGACCTACTTTACCACAAGAAAAATATTTGAAAGGTAATTTACCTTTGAACTTACCAGAGCCTCTTTATAGCCTGTCAACAAAGTTAGCTTCTATTTCATCAAATTCATCATCCACCTTGTATTTCTCAACTCTGGAGATCTTCGCCGAAGTACTGGCTTTAAAAGTTGATTCAACCTTAGGTAGGGCATCACCAAATTCTCTCATCTCAAAGGTTGTAAGCTTTCCAAGTAACTAATCTCTATCAATAGTTTTCATAGTCATAAATTCTTCAATTACAGCTACCTTGTGACTTTATGACTTTGGTAGTGATCTAAGAATTTTCATCACAACTTCCTTATCACCGAGAGTTCCTCCCATACCCTTTATTCCAGTGACAAGTTCATCAACTCTTTACATAAAGGCTATTATGTTTTCATCTTCATTCATCTTCAAACACTCATATTTCACTTTCAGACTTTGTAGCTTGGCTTCCTTCATAGAATCATCTCCTTCATACAGATTTTTCAGCTTCTCCCATACCTCATTTGCAGTTTCAAGGTCCACAACTTTTGTCAACACTGAGTCACTTAAGGAACTTAGCATAACATCCTTTGCTTTTGCATCCACCTCATATTCTTTGATTTCATTTTCAATCATCAAACCATTTGGAGGCTTTGTATAATTTTCTTTTGTAGCTTTCCATATTTTATAACCAAGACAAAAAAGATGGCTTTTCATTCGTACCTTCCAAAGAGCATAATTTGTCCCATCAAAATGTGGAGCTTCCTTCTTATAAGAGATCCTAGATCTTGCTCAAGTTGTTAGGCTTTCTTCAAAGGAACTTGACTCTGATAGCAATTGTTCAACTGTACAGGACAACTAAGAGGGGGAGGTGAATTAGTTGTCCTAAAAATTTTAACCAAATATGATCATCAACTTAAAAATTACTTTTATTCAGATATAACCATGAAAGCATCAAATGATATGCTCAACACAAAAGCATAAAAAACATAGGAGACACTAGATTTTTACTAGGAAAACCCTAAAAGGGAAAAACCATGGTGGGTGTTAGCCCACATAAATATATAAGTTATATCAATATTGAAAAACAAAAGTTCACTACCTATAGGGATCACTATCCAAATTGTTCACTGCAAAGAAAGGCTCACTGCCTATGGATGGCTCACTGCTGAAGGGTGGCTCACTGCCAGAAGAAGGCTCACTGCCAAAAGGTTGAATTGAGATAATAGCATCTACTTCATGCGAAAGTTCAATTCCATTGAAGCACAAACTCTGTTGCTCTACTATGCTACCTTCCTTTATTTTATCTTCTCATCTTCGCACTTTGATACATTTTCATGACTCAATTATAAGTATTTATACACTACATCAACCTTGGAATGATCATCAAGGTCGGCATTACAAGCATACATAAAATAGATCTCGACCTAATACAAATTCAACTAAGAAAATGATGTAAGAATGTATGCAGATCACGTCATGCCTTAGATGGGACTTATACACAATCTTCGATGTATCTTCGTAGATGATGAATTAAACCAGGTCAGCCAATACTGATATTAACAAAAGTATTCTCAACAACACAATTCATGCATGATCTAATTTACACCTTGCAAACTAATCCAAGTGTAGGAGCATGATCAAGAGACATCCACAAGCACATTGTAATCACCAGGAACAACTACATGATTTCTAACTACTTTATCAATCAGATTCTTCAAATTGGAGCACAAGAACTATTGGCAAGAGACATTGTGTGGCTTCATGAGGGTTGTCATTGATGGCAACAAAGTCCATCCCACACATCCACAAGACATGGTGTGTCTCTATCGAAAGTCAGATTGAAGAGTATCTTGGTCCGGTGACTAAGAACAGAGCATGCAACAAGGTTCAACAATTAGGTCCAGATCTCTTAGAGGAAGTATCTCAATAAAGTGCAGACTTGGGGTAGTCAAGAGGGGTACCATGACTAACATATTCCAGAGATTGAGCCTTCGGTGATGAAAGAGTGAAAAGATATAAGTACTTAAGTATTAGGTTCCTGTCTGGTAGAGTAGACTGAGGAAGACCTAACTGGCAGAGCATCAGACCTTAATCCAAATGAGATATTGATGGTAATCAAGCTTCTTGAGGTATCATTCATGATTGGCTAACATGATTGATGACTTCTATAAGCATCTCTTTGATACACATCATTTGGTAAGAAAAGATTCAGCCGATAGACCAAAGTTTGGAAAGATATTGAATATTCCAGATGCCGACCAGAAAGTTGATGAAATCCTTGGTGCAGATATATATACCAGATTGATTTCAGTATGAAGGTGTGTGTGGTGTGTTGTGAAGTGCAAAGAAAAGCAGAGAGCAGTGTGGAAGCAGTAATACAGGTCCGATATGTGATAGGACAACAACACCAAAGAAGAGGAAGAATGAACTGCAGTAGATCAGTGTATTGAGCCTAATCAGAACTCAACCTCAGCATATGTGGATGCTTCTCATTAGTTCAAGTATCTTGTTACTTTATTTGTACCTTGTAGATAGTGAGTCTCTTGTAGGCAGTGAGCCTCTTGTGAGCAGTGTGCTCGGGCAGTGAGGCCTAATTGGCAAGTGCCATTTTTATATTTCTATTCTTCTAATAGAGAATATAATCTTGGGTTAATCACCCCGTGGTTTTTTCCCTTAACAGGGTTTTCCACGTCAAAATTATTATGTTATGTGAATTGACTTTATTTCTGCTTTCATGATTATGGATGCTTATTTGTTTTGATGTTGCACTAGTTATTAAAGAAGAACATAAAGTTAAGTTAATTAAGATAACTGATTCACCCCCTCTCAGTTATCAACAATTGGTATCAGAGCCAAGTTCCTCCAAACAGAGCCTAATAGCTTGAGGAAGATCTGGGAATCTCAATGGATATGTATGGTATGAGCGAACAACTTTAGTCTGCCCTAGATGATCTTGAACAATCTCACTCCAAATTCATTAACTTGAAGGAAAGACTCAAACAGGCTGATGATTTCATAAATGAACTAAAAGAGAAACTAAGTATCTCTATGAAAAAGAGAAAGGAACTTCTTCAACAATTAGCAAGTCAAAGTGAATCCAATAATACTGATGAAGATCTGAAAGAGAAGAACAAGTTATGTGAGAAGCTATCAAAAGAAGTCATTATGGTAAGACATGAAATGGAATCAAGGGTTATGAAATTCACCCAAGAAATTGAAGAGAAAGAAAATTGAAGATGATCTAAGACAATCTCTCAAGGAGAAGTTAGAAGACTACCATAAAATGGATAGAATAATTAGGCATCTAGAATTTGATTTTGAAGAAGCAAGAGATAATGAAGAACAACTTGAGAATCAGATTGACACTCTTAAAAGGGATCTTCAAACAACAAATGAATACAAAGAGAAATTCAAGATAAGCTCTGCTCAACTTAACGTTCTTCTTCAAAGCCAAAAGAGGGTAGATGACAAGCAAGACTTGGGGTATGAGAACGGTGAAAGCTCTAGATCTGGTCAGAAGAACTCTGGATCAGGAAATCTAAGGAATAGGCCTAGAAGACCTCCTGTAAGGCAACCAAATGTTCAAAGATATCCATCCTTCAATGGATACTGCCACAATTGCAATAACTTTGGTCATAAAGAAAATCAGTGCAGAAGAAGAATGAATCAGTCTAACCCATCCTTCTGCAGACAGTGTTTCAACTGCAAAAGGTATGGTCACAAAACTCATGAATGTAGAAATTTGCAAATAAACAATTCATTCAATGGTAGATGCTTTGCATGCAATAGAATGGGACATATGGCTAATTAATGTAGATCAAGAGGATTCCAGTCAAATATGCAAAGAAATGTTGTTTGCTACAATTGCAATAGATCTGGTCATATTGCCAAATTCTACAGAAGTAAGAATCAGGACAAAAAGGGTCTAGTGCATCATAATCAAAATCAAGACAAAGGAAAAGTAAAAGTGAATGTGGATGAAATTAAAAGGGAGATGAACAAGATTTTGTTAAAGAGAAGTACAAAAAATGTTGGGAATGGATCTGCACCAGAATTTGGTGCTGATATTCCTTCTAGAAACTAAATAAGATGAGCTCTGGCTCAAGGGGAGTCAAGAAGGAAAACAAATTTCCCCAGCTAGATAATTGGTGCCTGAAATTGGCACAAGGAAAGTTGTGGATTAAAGGATTCTTAGAGAAACATCTAAAGAAGCCTTGGTAAAGATATAGAAGATCCACAAGAAGATTTGAAGAGTCCAATCTTCCAAGATTGATCTAGTTTAACAATTTTATGATAAAAGCTAGATTTTCATAGTTTGATCTAGTATAATTCTAAACTAAAACATCCTGATCTGTGGATAAAGGGGATGATTCGAGGAAAGAAGATACATTGAAATTCATCACTAAAAACTACTCTAAGTACATCTCAGTGATCCAGAAAAATCTCTCTCATGATAAGGCAACCGAAATAACTCAACTTGTGCATTTATTACAAAATGAAATTAGGGTTTACTCAAAGATAAAAGGGTTCATTTTCTCATCATTTGCACATTTACATTAATGAAAAATATAAGAAGAGCTCTGCAAACAAGTTTGCTTCATCTCTCTCAAGGATCAATCACATAATTCAAGTCAACTGGCGATCTGTTCGGCTCTTTTCGTGAACCCTAGAAGCGTAAGAAGGTACTTTTTTTCTCTTGTAAATCTCTCTCTGAATCTGTTAAAAGTTGTCTACTCTGAATGTTGTCAAAATCACTGATATGCCATGCCCTAAGTCCAAGAAACACCCTTATAAATCTCTAGAAGTAGATCCTTTAGGTGCATTCTCTAGCATTCCGCATGGGGTTTTGCATGTTGAAGACGTTAGGGCATACATTCATGTGAATATTAAGGAATTCAGGGAATCCAAGCTAGTGGATATATATCATAAGAAGCTAATAGATGAATCATTTGAACTCAAACCTCAGTACAAAGCCATCCGGGACAAGCATTTTGGAGGGTGCATTCATTTCCCTTGTTTTGCAGAAGATGAATGGGTCTGGTATATTCTGAGCAGAGTTCATGACAACTTCATATGGTTAATGAGGCCATTTAAGATCACAAGGGATGCCATTAGGGTGGTGACCGGACTGCACTCATCCAGTGGGTTACCTACTCTCAAATTAGTTAAAAACCAAACTGTGAGTGAGGCTACCGGATCTAAATTTGATAAAAGAGCAATGACAATTGAGGATATCATAGATCTGAATATCAAGTTTGCCACCATGATAATTGGCTACAAGATATATCACTCCAGTAGAGAGAATTCTATATCTAGAATAACAATTTACACTGCTTATGAAATGTTAAGAAAGAATGCTAACTATGATCTTTGTGAGCTCCTTTTAAACCAACTTTTGGAGAATCTATAGAAGATAAAGAAGGATAAGAAGAATTCCTTCAAATATGGTGGCTTGATACTCTCTCTTTTCTTCTATTACATGAATGAGCTACCTAGTGGCTAGATATGGCAAAATGACAGACCTATTGCCATACAAATCAGGGATTATTTGCATGGGCTTGGTGATGCCAAGGCACAAAACACAACACTGTGGGGTTACTTCAAAAACTTCCAAAGCTTGATGCAAGCTAGAGAAAGAATCCCCCAATCATTGGTTGAGAAATACAAGGATACAATGTGCTTTATGGTAGACACTGATCAATGCCTAATGGACGCAGTGGAGCCAAGGATAGTCTGGATCATGCCAATGGGGTATGAAGTAGATGAGAAAATTATTGAGCTACATGTTCAACACATGCTAAGTCACCCCAAGCACCCTAAGGCAGAAAGGTTTGAAACATTCCAAGAGCTGAGTGTGAAAATTCATGTTGAACTGAGACAACCTGAAATTAAAAGAAAAGTAAGAAGAGAACTGGAAGAATTTGCCAAGAGACATGGAATTTCAAAGGAGGCAGTCGATGCCAATAGAGAGAAGATGGAAAGGGTAGAGAAAGAGAAACAAGATGTAGAAAAAGAAAGTGCTCTAGTGCAAGCCCCTCTCAGACTAGACCCTCCAAAAGCTCTGCACCTGCCACCTCCAAGAGCCAAAAAGCATCAAAACCAAAAGTCCAGACATCCGGAAAGGCAGAGAAAAGAATAAAGAAAAAGGAAACAAGATCCTATACAAGTCTTAAGGATGATGAAGAGACAGAGATAGATAAGGAAGTAAAGAAAATGAAGAAGAAGAAGAAAACATATGGTGAATCATCTACTGGTCAAGACAAGCAAGAAAAGATAGGAGAATTTGTTGAAAAACCTACTCTCAGCATTAATGATATCATCAAATTAGTCACTATGGATGGGAACCTAAAACTAATGATTGAGTTCTATGATGAATATAATGAAGCTGACCAGAAGATCTTGCAAGAAGCTACAGTCAGGTATCTGAATATTTATAACAAGACATTTATTGAAATCATATCTCTAGTTCACAAAAGCCTAGAAAAGGAACTAGAAATAAGAAAGAACAATGCTAAGTCAAAGAATCTTGAGATATGAGAACAAATAACTATTCAACTCTATCCTTCAATCACTCTGAAACAAATGAGTATGATCTTCAAAGATTGCAAGGATGAGTTTCAGAGAAAAGCTAGAATGAATCAACTTATGCTTGGAGAAACTGACAAAGTGGCAAAAGAAATAGAAGATATCCTCTGGAATTCTTTTAAAAGATTCAATCTTCCTATTATAGAGGACTTAGGTGATGAACCCTTTGTCATGAATGACAAAGGAGAATCTACTGAGACAGTGGCAGAAGAGGCAAATGAGACAAGTGAAGAGAAAGCTAAGGACTTAGATTCCTTTGCTCCAGAAGATGAAGTCCATGAAGAAGAAAATATCTCTCCTCCGGTTTCCCCAGCAGACTTCAGATCTAAAGGAGAAGAAAGAAGAGAAGAGAAAATCAGTCAAGAAGAAAAGGATAAGGCAAGAGAAGAAGGTTAAATAGAGAAGACCACAAATGACAGTGCAAAGGCTGTAGAAGGGAGGAAAACTCTATCTCCAGCAAGAGACACTGTAGAAGTAGTCAAAGACTTCTTGACAAAAGAAATGATGGAATTAGATGAACCAGAGCTACTTCAAGGACCATTCAATTTTGATTCCCTCTCTCTAGTTCAGACTATGAAGATGGCATTCTTTACCCAAGCAAAGGCAAAAGAAAAACTTCTGAAGTCTCACATGGAAGACTGTGAGCTAATAGAAATTACATCCGGTGTATTAGAGAAGATCATGCCATCATTCCAGAAGGATCTCTCAGCCTCCTCATCTAGTAATCTAAAATCTCTTGTAAATTTTATTAATACACATTTTGATTCCCTAGATAAGTCAACTGAAGAAAAGGTCTGGAAGGAGTTTTTGGGAAATAGATTCTCTGAAGTATAAGGGCTAATAACAAATGATAGGAGAATTATGGATATTGGGATAAAGAGCTTAGAAAATGCTCTTAAAGATGGTGGAGAAATGTATAAATTTTGTCTATTCTGGTCCAAAGTGACAATGGATATTGAGAAGAAAGTGAAAGAACAAGAGGAGAAACTATCAAGACTATCTCAGAATTTTGATCCACTCACCACATCCATAATAAATTAAGAATGTCAGACTATTGCCATTCTAAATGAACTAAAGAAACTTGAAAAGGAAAGGAAGAACATAATAAGCAGGATGGGTGAACTTAGAGGGATCATTATCCCTAAGTTAGAGGCCATGCATGAGGCCCTAACTGATGCTCAAGCCACAGCTCAGATTAGTGATCTGATAGATCTTAAGAAGACAAAAGTTTTTGCATTCCTGTTGAGTAGTCACATCTCAATTTTGGATAGGATGAAGCAGAGTTGGGTGATAGAAGTTGTACAGTTGAAGAATACTTTTGCAAATATACTTAAGTATATGTAAGTACAACTTGTATATATACTTATGTGGATATGTATAGATTGATTTTTGAAAATTCTGGTGTATAGATTCTACCCTTTGCCATTGATGCAAAGGGGGAGTGAGGAGCAGTGAAAAATGTGGAATCTAGCTAAGGGGGTGCTCTGGTAAAATATACATTAGAATAGAGCATCAGCCAAGGGGGAGTGCAGTGTGACACATAGTCATTTTTCATTGAGTGTTGCCATCAATGCCAAAGGGGGAGATTGTTGGAAAGAGACACTGTGTGGCTTCATGAGGGTTGTCAGTGATGGCAACAAAGTCCATCCTACACATCCACAAGACATGGTGTGTCTCTACCGAAAGTCAAATTGAAGAGTATCTTGGTCCGATGACCAAGAACAGAGCATGCAGCAAGGTCTAACAATCAGGTCCAGACCTCTCAGAGGAAGTATCTCAGTAAAGTGCAAACTTGGCGTGGTTAAGAGGAGTACCATAACTAGCATATTCTAGAGATTGAGCCTCCAGTGATGAAAGAGTGAAAAGATATAAGCACCTGGGTATTGGGTTCCTGTCTGGCAGAGCAGACTAAGGAAGACCTGACTGGCAGAGCATCAGACCTTAATCAAGTTTCTTGAGGCATCATTCATGATTGATGACTTCTATAAGCATCTCTTTGATACACATCATTTGGTAAGAAAAGATTCAGCCAACAGACTAAAGTTTGGAAAGATATTGAATATTTTGGATGCCGACCAGAAAGTTGATGAAATCCTTGGTATAGATATATATACCAGATTGATTTCAGTATGAAGGTGTGTGTGGTGTGTTGTGAAGTGTGAAGAAAAGCAGAGAGTAGTGTGGAAGCAGTAATACAGGTCCAGTATGTGACAAGACAACAGCACCAAAGAAGAGGAAGAATGAAGTGCAGTAGATCAGTGTATTGAGCCTAACCAGAATTGAACCTCAACATATGTGGATGCTTCTCATCAGTTCAATTATCTTGTTATTTTCTTTGTACCTTGTAGATAGTGAGTCTCTTGTAGGCAGTGAGCCTCTTGTGAGCAGTGTGCTTAGGCAGTCAGCCCTAATTGGCAAGTGCCATTTTTGTATTTATATTCTTCTAACAAAGAATACAATCTTGGGTTAATCACCCCATGATTTTTTCCCTTAATAGGGTTTTCCATGTCAAAATCATTGTGTTATGTGAATTGACTTTGTTTCTACTTTCATGATTATGGATGCTTATTTGTTTTGATGTTGCACTAGTTATTAAAGAAGGACAAAAAGTTAAGTTAATTAAGATAACTGATTCACCCCCGTCTCAGTTATCAACAAAGAACAACACTGTCAACCACTGTCATAAGTAAAAGATAGTCTATGGACCACTAAATCATGAACCATTGTAGTTGAAGGCACTTAACATAATCATAGACTTATTTCTAGAACCATAGACCAAAATACTTTAATGTGGAGGAATGTAGAGTAAAACACTTTCTCCCTGTCACCACCAAACACACAGAAAAAGTTGTTTTCACTCTGGTGAACATAACTCTCTCAATTCTTCATACCGGAGGCTCAAACTCAGAATATAACATCTTCAAACAAGCTTCTAAATAAGTTCCAATCTGTAAGAAAAGATATTTGTTCTACAGGAAATGCGAAGCATTCTTCCAGACTATTCTTTTGCTTGCAATGTACTGTTATCACCGGAGGGGCTAATTTTCTCAATATCCTCAACAAAGTAAGAGCATAGTTGACACCAATGACAACATAGATATGTTGACATCAATGACAACACCTATTAGGCACATACTTGCAACAGGTTTGCATCAGTATAATATGTTTTTCATCATTCGCCCGCTAGATAGAAACACTAGAGGAAGGGAAACAATAAATTGAGAGAGGAGAAACAAGTGCCTTAGGGATAGTCATGTAGGAGGGTGTGGCCAAGTCAGCAACCACAATTCTATGTCTATAAAATAGAATACAAAACAATGAAAATAGAGGAGAGGCAATATAGAAGAATGATTATACAAATAGAAGAAGGTCACAACAGAGGCAGTCTCTTGGTATCCTAGACCTTACAAGAGAATTATGGGTCATCTCGGGAGGCCTAAAAAACACATAACACATCATGGGGAAACACATCATGAGAGATAAAGGGTTAGAAATAGTTACCTGTAGGGACAACATAATTAAAGGTTATCAATGATCAAATCATCATCGTCATCTTCCCACTCCTGAATGTTAGAGGAAAGTGGTGTTGGCAAGAGACACTATATGGATTCATGATTGTTGTCATTGATGGCAACAAAGTTCATCCCACACATCCGCAGGACATGGTGTGTCTCTACTGGAAGTCAGAATGAAGATTGTTGTGATCCGGTAAACAAGAACAGAGCATGTGGCAAGGTCCAACAGACAGGTCTGGATCTCTCAGAGGAAGTATCTTGGTGAAGTGCGGATTTGGAGAAGTCAAGAAGACTACCTTGAGTAGTACATTCCAAGGATTTAGCCTCTGGTGATAGATGAGGAAAAAGATATGAATAGTTGAGTACTGAATTCCTGAGTGACAGTGTGAACAGAGGAAGAACTGACTGACAGAACATTAGACTACTTTCTGGATGTGTTACTGATTGTAGTAAAGGTTATGAAGGCATGAAACATGTTTGGCCAACATGATTAATGATTTTTACAAGCATATACTTGATCCGCATTACTTGATGTGCAAGGATTCAGTCGACAGATCAGAATTAATGAAAAGATTGACTAATCTGGGTGTTGACTAGAAAGGTGATGAAATTACTTGTGCGGATATATATACATGATGGATTTAGTTGTGAGATGAATTTTTAAGAAGTTGTGATGTGCGAATAAAAGTAGAAGAGCAGAGCAGAAGCAGTAAGAAAGGTCTGGTATGTGAAAGAAAGCAACTTAAGGGAAAAGGAAAGATGAAGTGTAGTAGATCAGTATACTGAGCCTAACCGGAACTGGACTCCAGTATTTGTAGATGCTACCAATTAGTTCAAATATTGTATAACACTCTTTTGTAGATAGTGAGTCTCTTGTAGGCAGTGTGCCTCTTGTGAGCAGTGTGCTCGGGCAGTGAGCCCTAATTGGCAAGTGCCATTTTGTATTTCCTTATTCTTCTAACAGAGAATAATCTTTGGATTAATCACCCCATGGTTTTCTCCCTTAATAGGGTTTCCACGTCAAATATATTGTGTCATGTGTATCTCCATTTTCATGGTTATGTTTGCTTGTTTGAATTAATGCTGCATTGATTAATAAGAAAGTTCAGAAAGAAGAAATAATTAGGATAACTGATTCACCCCCCTCTCAGTTATCAACAATTGGTATCAGAGCCAAGTTCCTCCTAACAGAGTCTAACAGCTTGAGGAAGATCTAGGAATTCAAATGGATGCATATGGTTTAAGGGAGCAACTCAAGACTGCCCTTGATGATCTTGAACAGTCAAACTCTAGAGAAAGGAGCTGCTTCAGTAATTGGCAAGACAAGGTGAAACAAATGATGCAAATGAAGAGCTGAAGGAGAAAACCAATTTGTCTGAAAAGTTATCAAAAGAAATCATTATGGTAAGATATGAAATGGAATCAGGAGTTATAAAGTTTACTCAAGAAATTGAAGAGAAAAGAAAAACTGAAGATAATCTAAGACAATTTCTCAGGGAAAAATCAGAAGATTGCCACCAGATGGATAGAATTATCAGACATCTTGAATCTGATCTTGAAGATGCTAAAAATAATGAAGAAAAACTTGAGGATCAAATTGTTTCTCTCAAAATGGATCTTCAAATAGCAAATGAATATAAAGAGAAATTCAAGATAAGTTCTACTCAACTTGAAGTTCTTCTTGAAAGTCAAAAGAAGGTAGATGATAAGTGTGGCTTGGGATATGAGAAAAGAGAAAGCTCCAGATCTGGTCAGAAGAACTTTGGATTAGAAAATCCAAGGAACAGGCCTAGAAGACCTCCGATAAGACAGCCTAATGCTCAAAGATATCCATCCTTCAATGGATACTACCACAATTGCAATAACTTTGGTCATAAAGCTAATCAGTGCAGAAATAAAATGAGTCAGACCAATTCATCCTTCTCTGGATAGTGTTTCAACTACAAAAGGTATGGTCACAAATCTCATGAATGTAGAAATATGCAAATGAACAAATCATTCAATGGTAGATGCTTTGCATGCAATAGAGTAGGTCATATGGCTAATCAATGTAGATCAAGAGGATATCAGTCAAATATGCAAAGAAATGTTGTTTGCCAAATCTGCAATAGGTCCGGTCATAGTGCAAAATTCTGTAGAAGCAAGAATCAGGACAAAAGAGGTCCAGTATATCATAATCAGAATCAAGATAAGGGTAAACAAAAGGTGAATGTAGATGAAGTTAAAAGTGAGATGAGCAAGATTTGGGTGAAGAAAAGTACTGAGAATGTAGAGGTTGGATCCGCACCAGACTCTGGTGCTGATATTCCTTCCAGAAATTAAAAAGTGAGCTCTGGCTCAAGGGGAGACACAAAGAAAACCTTGTTCCCCCAACCAATTAATTGGTGCTGGAACTAGCACAAGAAGAGTTGTGGATTGAAGGATTCATAAGGGATACATCCAAACAAACTGTGGTTAAGATTTGGAAGATCCGCAAGATGTTTAAAGATCAGGGTTGATCTGGTTCTTCAAGTCACCTGAATAAGGCAAATCAGAATAATGTAGGCCGAGCATTTATTGCAATCTAATATTAGGGCCTACGGAGCAATATAAGGGTTTCTCATTAATCACTTGTTCATTCTACACTCAAGAAGAAATGAAAAGTGGAGCTCTGCAACGAAATTCCTCAAGTTCATCAAAGATCACTTGCAAAAGTTATTACTTCCAGAGATCAATCCAACCAACCCCATGAAACCGAAAGGCACAAAAGGTATTTTTCATTTTCAAATATCTCACTGCAAATCTCTTGATAATGGGTACTCTGAATATTATAAAGAGTTATGATAGACCTCACCCTACATTTAAGAAACATCCATACAAATCCTTGGAGGTAGACCCCCTAGGTGCATTTTCTAGTGTTTTGCATGGTGTTTTACACACCGAAGATATTAGGGTTTATGTACACGCAAATATTGAAGAGTTTGGGGAATTCAAAGTAAGAGATATCTATCACAAACAACTGTTAGATGATTCATTTGAACTCAAACCCCAATACAAGGGCCTCCAGAACAAGCACTTTGCACAATACATACATTTCCCCTATTTTACGGAGGATGAATGGGTTAGGTACATTTTGAGTAGAATACATGACAATTTCATGTGGTTAAATGGACCATTCAAGATCACTAAAGATGCCATCAAGGCAGTTACCAGACTACACTCATCTGGTGGGATTCCTGTTCTTAAATCTGTAAAGAACCAAACTGTGAGTGAGGCTACTGGATCCAAGTTTGACAAAAGAGCAATGATAGTAGATGACATCACTGATCCGGATGTCAAGTTTGCTTCTATGATCATTGGATATAAGATATATCATTCTAGCAGAGAAAATTTTGTACCTAGAACTGCCATCTATACCGCTTATGAAATGCTAAGAAAGGATGCAGACTATGATCTTTGTCAGCTTCTCTTGAACCAACTCTTGGAGAATCTGCAGAAAATCAAGAAAGATAAAAAGAATTCATTCAAGTATGGTGGATTAATTTTGTGCTTGTTCTTCTACTTTATGAATGATCTTCCTAGATCTAGTGGCTGGGTCTGGGAGAGTGATAGGCCAGTAGCCATCCAAATCAGAGATTATTTACATGTACTTGGTGATAACAAATAACAAAATACAGCTCTGTAGGGATACTTCAAGAACTTTCAGAACATGATGCAAGTAAGAGAAAGGATTCCGTAGTCTCTTGTTGAGAAATACAAAGACACAGTCTGTTTTATGGTAGAAATTGATCAGTGCCTAATGGAGGCAATAGAACCAAGGACAGTCTAGATCATGCCCATGGGATATGAAGTTGATGAAAAGATTGTAGAGCTGCATGTTCAACACATGCTAAGTCAGCCTAAAGATCCAAAGGTAGAGAGGTTTGGAACCTTTGAGGAGCTAAGTGTAAAAATTCATGTGGAACTCAGAGAACTAGAGATGAAAAGAAAAGTGAGAAAAGAAGTAGAACATATTGCCCAAGGCCTTGGCATCTCAAAGGAGGCACTTGATGCTAACCAGGAAAAGAGACAAAAAGATGAGGAAGAGAAGAAAGAGGCAAAAAAGGGAAGCAAGAAAAGTGCTCTGGTAGAAACTTCCACCCGAACCAGATCTTCAAAGAAACCAGCACCTGCCCCTGCTAAAAGCTCAAAACTGGAAGTCCAGACATATGGAAAAGGAGAAATGAGAACAAAGAAAAAGGCAACAAGGTCGTACGTTAGCCTAAAGGATGATGAGGAGATAAGGAAACTAAAGAAGAAGAAGAAATCATCCAGTAAACACTCTACCGGTCAAGGAGAAGAAGAGAAGGAAGAGGAATTTGTTGAAAAACCCACTCTCTCCTTAGATGATGTAGTGAAAGTGGTCACAGTAGATGGGAACCTGCAACCCTTAATAGAATTCTATGATGATTATAATGAAGAAGATAAAAAGATTTTGGAGGAAGCCACAGTTAGGTTTTTGAACATTTACAATAAAGCTTTTATTGAAATTATCTCTCTAATTCCTAAGAGTCTAGAAAAGGAGTTGGAAATGAGAAAGACCAATGCCATGGCAAAAGACCTTGAGATCTGGGAACAGATAGCTATTCAGCTATATCCTTCAATTGATCCCAAGACAATGAACATGGTATTCAAAGACTGCAAGGATGAATTCAGGAGCAAGGCAAGGATGAATCAGCTTATGCTTGGTGAGACCGACAAGGTAGCTAAGGACACTGAAGAGATTCTCTGGAAAACCTTCAAAAGATTTAATCTTCCTATTATAGAGGACTTGGGCATTGATCCCTCAACCACAAGTGTTGCAGAAGAAACTACTAAGAAAATGACAGAAGAGGTGGGCTCTCAATAGACTAACATTTCTCCTCTGGGTTCCCCTACAGTCTTTAGATCTAAAGGAGAAGAAAAATTGTAGGAGAAAGAAGTAGAGGTGAAGGAAAAAGAAGATGACAGTGCTAAGGTTGCAGAAGGAGAGAAGACTTCAGCAGAGAAAACCACAACTACTAGTGGTGGGAATGTAGAAGGAGAGAAAACTCCAAAGGATAGCTCCAAGACTGCAGAAGAAAAGAAACATCTATCTCCGGCAAGAGACACTACACAAATTGTCCAAGAATTCCTGAACAAAGAAACAATGGAGATTGATGAACCGGAGCTTCTACAAGGTCCATTCAATTTTGATTCTCTTTCTCTGGTACAGACAATGAAGATAGCTTCATTTGCAAATGCTAAGGCTAATGAAAAACTCCTAAAGTCTCATATGGAAGATTGTGAGTTGATAGAAGCTGCATCCGAAGTGCTGGAAAAGATCATGCCATCTTTTCAAAAGGATCCCACAGCCTCCTCTTCCGATAATCTCAAAACCTTAGTCAGTGGTGTTAGTACATATTTTGATTCTCTAGAAAAATTAGCTGAAGAAAAGGTTTGGAAGGAGTTTTTGGATAAGAGATTCTCAAAGGTACAAGGATTAATCACTAATGATAGGAGAAATATGAGTATTGGGATAAAGAGATTAGAAAATGCTCTTAAGGATGGTGGTGAAATCTACAAATTTTGTATCTCCTGGTCCAAAGCAATAGTAGAGATTGAGAAGAAAATAAAAGAGCAAGAGGATAAACTACTAAGTTTGTCTCAAAGTTTTGATCCTCTCTCTTCCTCCATAGTAAATCAAGAGTGTCAAACTATTGCAATCACAAATGCAATAAAGAATTTTGAGAAGGAAAGGAAGAACATAATTAACCGGATGGGTGAACTTAGAAGGATTATTATCCCTAAGTTAGAGGCCATGCATGAGGCCATAAATGATGCTCAGATTAAAGCCTGAACCAATGATCCGATAGATCTTAAGAAGGCTAAAGCATTTGCTTTCCTGTTGAGTGGTCACATCTCAATTTTGGATAGCTTGAAGCAGAGTTGGGCAACAGAAGTTGTACAGTTGAAGAATACTTTTTTAGACATACTTAAGTATATGTAAGTACAACTTGTATATATATACTTATGCAGCTAAGTATAGTTAAAATTTTGAAAATTTTGGTATGCGGACCCTACCCTTTGCCATTGATGTCAAAGGGGGAGTAAGGAGCAGTGAAAAATGAGGAATCCAACTAAGGGGGAGCTCTAGAAAATGTATATAAAGACAAAGCATCAGCTAAGGGGGAGCATAGTGTAAAAACTTAGTCATTTTTCACTAAGTGTTGCCATCAATGCCAAAGGGGGAGATTGTTCACAAGAGACACTATATGGATTCATGATTGTTGTCATTGATGGCAACAAAGTTCATCCCACACATCTGCAGGACATGGTGTGTCTCTACCGGAAGTCAGAATGAAGATTGTTGTGATCCAGTAAACAAGAACAGAGCATGTGGCAAGGTCCGACAGACAGGTCTGGATCTCTCAGAGGAAGTATCTTGGTGAAGTGCAGATTTGGAGAAGTCAAGAGGACTACCTTGAGTGGTATATTCCAAGGATTTAGCCTCCGGTGATAGATGAAGAAAAAGATATGAATAGTTGAGTACCGGATTCCTGAGTGACAGTGTGAACAGAGGAAGAACTGACTGACAGAACATCAGACTACTTTCCGGATGTGTTACTGATTGTGGTAAAGGTTATGAAGGCATGAAACATGTTTGGCCGACATGATTAATGATTTTTACAAGCATATACTTGATCTGCATTACTTGATGTGCAAGGATTTAGCTGACAGATCAGAATTAGTGAAAAGATTGACTATTCCGGGTACCGACTAGAAAGGTGATGAAATTACTTGTGCAGATATATATACACGATGGATTTAGTTGTGAGAAGAATTTTTAAGAAGTTGTGATGTCTGAATAAAAGTAGAAGAGCAAAGCAGAAGCAGTAAGAAAGGTCCAGTATGTGAAAGAAAGCAACTTAAGGGAAAAGGAAAGATGAAGTGTAGCAGATCAGTATACTGAGCCTAACCGGAACTGGACTCCAGCATTTGTAGATGCTACCAATCAGTTCAAATATTGTATAACACTCTTTTGTAGATAGTGAGTCTCTTGTAGGTAGTGTGCCTCTTATGAGTAGTTGCTCGGGCAGTGAGCCCTAATTGGCAAGTGCCATTTTGTATTTCCTTATTCTTCTAACAGAGAATAATCTTTGGGTTAATCACCCCGTGGTTTTCTCCCTTAACAGGGTTTCCACGTCAAATATATTGTGTCATGTGTATCTCCATTTTCATGGTTATGTTTGCTTGTTTGAATTAATGTTGCATTGATTAATAAGAAAGTTCAAAAAGAAGAAATAATTAGGATAACTGATTCACCCCCCCTCTCAGTTATCAACAAGTGGGATATAAGGTACCATAGCCCAACTCTTATTGTTGTCTTCAAGTTGTCCATTCTTAAGATCTTCTTGGTTTGATTCAATGTTAGGTGAGATGTTTTCTTTTTGAGATGTAATTCATTAGGCATAAGCTTGTCATATCCTTCTTTCTCTTTCTTGTCTATTTCTTTTTGTCTTACCACTTATCTCTTGTAAGATAGTGTTTTGCTCTTCCATAGGTTTTTGTGTTTTAGAGGAGGAAGCACCAGGATCAAATCTCATTTGTATAGGTCAAATGTTTTGTTGTTGATGACTACCTCCCAATCCTTGTAAGGATGGCAGGGGAGGAACCTCGGTATAGGGTCCTTTTCCTTTAGGTCTAGGATTCTCATCAAATGTGGGTTGTTCATCTCTTGTTTCTTGAATAGAAGGACCGACCACTTGATGTAATAGTTTTGTTTTGTAGTTTCTATAGCTCAAGAAGTTAAAGTCTGTCCATGGCTCCTATTCCACTTCAGATCTTTTCCAAAAGTAATCAAGTGTAAAGTGTTGTCTTGTAACCAAAGGTTTATACTTATTGTGAGGAATAGTAATAACTTGTCCATTCAAAGGAAATTTTATATGGTTATGGATTATTGAAGGGATAACTTTCATAGCCTTTAACTATGGATGTCCTCGTTTTATCTGAAAGAGGTCAAAAATGGGGACACCATCAAACCATTGTTCTACAAATTTCTCAAATATGGTAACCAATAAAGATATCTTCCCAGAAGTGTTTATAAAGGTTCCCTTATGTGTCTCAATCATCATATCTGAAGGGTCATAAAAGCCTTGCATCAATCCATGTGAATAGAGGAATTCTTCTATTGCCACATTAGTCATTCAATTAGGATCAATAAGGGTTCCATCCATAGGATTTCTCATTATCTTCACTGTGATATAAAGAGGTCCTTCAGTGTCTCCAATTGTTCTATCATGAGGTGTAAACATAATTTTAGGTTCGGGGACCTTTCTTTTCATGTAAGGCCTAGGAGGGAACCTATTATTGTTGTTGTGATTAGAATCCATGTGTATATGTTTTAAAATCAATGTAAGATTAGTTTTTAAAATCTTCTCAAAAGTTATGCCAAAGACAAGTGCAAACTATGTATAAAAATGATCTAAAATGCTTGTTTTTTCAACTTTTTTCAATGCAAATAAGTGAAAGAAGATGTGTTGTAAGGAAATTAATGAAGTTAAGAAAATAAAATGTGTGATATTAGTCTAATAAAGAAATAATATCCTTCACAACATGCTTTTGATGCAAACCTAGAGTGATGACAAGTCAAAACCTAGTGAAAATACACTAAAATATGCAATTTTTTACCAAATTTCAATGCAAAGACCCAATAAAGAGGGTGTTGTAAAGAATATTAAGAGGTGCAAAATATTATAGCAGTAATATCAGTCAACTAAAACCATAAAATCCATCACAACAAGATTGAAGTGCAAATCTAGGTCAAACCCTAGGGAAAATATAGCTAAAATATGTAAATTTTCACCAAATTTTCAATGTAAAAGCCCAATAAAAAGGTGTTGTAAATAATTTTAGGAGGGGAAAAAGATAATAACCCTATTAATATCCAATTAGTGTAGATAAATCCTTTACAACATGCCTATGGTGCAAGTCTAGGGAGACAATAAGGCCAAAATCTAGTGAAAAATCAAGGTTTTCAAACCCTAGGCATGGAATTTTGCAAGGAAACCACTATGATGAAACACTATAGTTATAAATCAGTCCTAATGAGTGTTTTAAAAGGGTAGTAAAATCTAAAACAAGATTTTGACTACAAACCCTAGCTAATGCAAAACTAGGTTATATGGAAAAATGCACAATTTCAAGCAATTTTTATCAATTTAAGCATGAAAATGCAATCTAAATGAATGTTGAATGAAAAATTTATCTATTTTAAATTAGATATGATGATAAAGAAATTTATTGAAATTAAATGCCAATTAATGCAAATTATTTGAAAATGCAAGCTATAATGCCAAATTTTTCAAATTTTTCAAATTTTTAATTTTCAATTTTTATTTTTCAAATGCAATAAGATGAATAATGAAATGATTGAATGAAATGAATGTAAATCTAAAGCACAACACTTAGCAAGGTGAAAAATTCAAAAGAACACAGGTTCACCAAAATGTTTAGGATGAAAAATGAAAAGGATAAATGTTTAGGCTTAATTTTGATAGTTTGTGTAAATCCTCCTTTCACCACTAAACATTCAAGGACATTTAGAAAAGTAGGAAATCTACTATAGACCTTCTGTCACTTGGAACATAGGGGAAGATTGGAATTTTATGATTTTGTTATTCAATTAAGCCTAATTATACTCAAAACCCTAATTAAATGAATTCGTGAATGAACGGACAAATTACGGAAAATGATTGCACACAGAGATATCAAATGACAACCAAATGCATACCAGATTTTGAAGTTTAGAGAATAAAAAAGTCAGGGACTAATGAGCGGGTGCCCTAGTCCAGTGCCACAATTTTTGTCAAGATCTAGGAATCTTGTTTGCAACCTATTCCTACTTGTTGTGCCTCACACACATGCCCCGTTTCACAAAATAGGGACCCCCTCTTACAAAATTTCATTTAGAGTATCAGTTAGGTTTTCATCTCCTAAGCTATCAAAAATGGTCAAATTACATTTCTTGCCTTGTTTGAAAAATTGATGTCAGTAGGTCAATCAAAAATCTGCTAAGTCCAAGTAGTTGCATTCAATAAAACTAGGTCTGAATGTCTTTTGTGCTAAAAAGCCCTTCATCTGACATTTGCACTAAAATCCACTACCTCTGACCTACCATAGTTTTCCTGACCAACTGACCTTTTCACCACTTTTACCATTCGCTGACTTGTGCTAAAACTATCAGCATCTGACTTCACACTACAATGCTTATCCATTGACTAAGTCAGAGACTGACAAAATCTCCATAAGTCGAAGGATCCCCAAACCCCCACAAAGCACTTAAAATGCATCTGACTGACCCTGTGTTAAAAGTCTTGACCACCTACTAAGTCAGTAACATGCCAAAGTCCCACCGAGTCAGTAGCATCAAATTTCCACGCAGACCCTAAAATTTTTTGCCACAGGATCAATTGACAACCTATACTCTGCATTTATGGCAGTCAATAAGCAGGAAATAAAATGTGTTTTAGCTCATTTTTTAGCCCATCATGAATTAAAAGGAGCTCTCAAGAACAGATCTAGATTCAGTTTTCTATGTATCACCCTCTAATTCAAACAAGAATGACACCACCCGAACATTTCATCCTATTTCATCTCTGCAAACTAGGTAGCTGTCCCTTCCAACTGCTTAGGGTATATGTTTGCAAGTTAGGGTTTCAATTAAACATAAATTCTGCAAATGCAATTTCTTTGAATCACTCTGCTAGTATGTTTTGTTGCATGGAAGTTAGGGTTTCCTTTTTGGTTTTGTAAGGGTTAAAATAGGAATAATCAAAATGAATAATATAACCCAAACATCAATGAAATATGAAGGTAAAAGGAGATTTAAAACCTAAAGAGAGATACTTACAACCTTTACCTTTTGACTTCCATTGTTCACCTTTTCTTTCTTGATATTGATGAGATGAATGTGGCCCTCAGGAAGCTTGCTTCCTTGCTTTGATTCCTCAAGATGACAAGGAGAAGTTGGCTCTGATACTTGTTTTATTTGAAGGTGAGTTTTAAACACAAAATATGAGTGGATGATATGATGAAGTGATGATAATGGGGGTTCCAATGGTGCACCATATTTCTTGCACCATAAGTTTACTCGAATGATGGATATTTTGAAATAGAAGAAAAGGGTTGTGTTTATAGAGTTGGGTGGCGCACTATATTTCCCACACCATAAGTTTACTCGAATGATGGATATTTTGAAATAGAAGAAAAGGGTTGTATTTATAGAGTTGGGTGAGAGATCAATGGTTGAGAAGAAATAAGATCAACAGAGGAGAATGTTCGTGTGAACGTGTGCGAATAGAAGGACATGTGTCTTTCAAAAAGAAGCTTTACTGAGTTAATTGTTTTCTTGATGAGGATGAGTTTTTATTTTCTTTAAATTAGAATATATTTTTCTAATTTAAGAGCAAAGTTATTTTAAAGTTGCTTTAACTCAGCTTTTGCTTTTGTATGACAAGAAGAATTTATTTTTAGAAGATTTGGAAGATAAGAAAGCAAATTAAATAAATAAATTTATTTAATTTACTTGCGCATGATTTTAGAAGAATAAATAAAATATTTAATTATATTTTATTTTTGAAGAGTGAGAGGATTTAAATAAATTTAATTTATTTATTTAAATTTGGAGGAATAGACTTTGACTTAATTAAATAATTTAGAATTATTTAATTGTTTGGAAGAATTTAATTAAATAAAGGATTTTATTTAATTTTGACTTTAGAAGAGATAATTAAATATTTTGATATTTAATTAACTTAGAGGAATATGAATCGAATAAATAAATTTAATTATTTATTTATTGATAGAGGAAAGTAGACTTAAATAAATATTAAAAATATTTATTTAGACAGAGTCGTGTCATTTTTAGGTGTATACATTTTGCCCCTCTTTGATGCAATGTGTTTTATCATGTTGTTTCAAAGAATAAGTTTGTCTAAAAATGATACATGCCCCATTTTTCTCCTGATACAAGTTTCATGATAGGATGCCCCCTTGGGAGATTGGATGGGGAGAAGGTAGAAAGCATGAGATGGACAATCTCATGAAGAAGAAGGTGGAAGATAGGCTAGGATCAAGAAAAAAATGGTTTGAAGAAAGAGCCGAATGATATGCGATGCAAGATAAAATGATAACATATACAAGCAAGTAAGCAAGTATGCACAAATGATACAAGAACAAACAAGGTATTGCCCTTGTCGAGTGGTAAACCAACGATATACTGATAATGATATACAACAGTGTTGTTATGGCGGGGAATGATATATCCCTACAGCAACATGAGGATAGTGTCTAGTTTCAGGAAATGAAACATGTTGAGTAAGATGCATGTGTTGGTCTGATTTCGACAATGCAACATCCTATATAAGACAATTGATTGATTATAACTAATTGAGTTGGTTTACAACCAGACAAGGATCAAGATTGGCTTGACTCGATTGGTATGGATTAAGGATAGACTTGCATTTGGATCATTGCTCGGATTGACAGTTAGAACTATTGACGAGAGATATGAAGACAGATAAAAATTTGATTGATAGAAGAATGACTCAATAGAAGAAATCACAAGCTTTTATTTGTAAACATTGATTCGCTGCATAGAATTTTATTGCATGGGATATGGATGTAAAATGCAATTGGATATGGATATGGATATATGTCATCTTGATATTGCAAGTACTTTGCTTTCATCATTGGGCATGTTTTTTTGTTTCTTTTCTCTTTTTGAAATGTTGTAAGAAAATACAAGCATCTATGTATAGTTAAACCAAGATGACCTGAGTATTACTTACATGTATTTTGATATAGCAAGTTGATACAGGCATCTAGTCAAAATTGAATCTAGATGACCTGAGTATTTCTTGCGTTTCAACAGACAAGGATTACCCCTTTTCATGTTCAGACCTTCGAAAGTCCTTGATGATCTTTTACTAATCATGTCGTTAGACAAAAGTTATCACATTACTAAAGTTTGATCCACAGACAATAGACAAAGAAAAAGATTATGCCCCCATCATAGCATCTCTAGCTTTAGGCATCCTTGAGTAGCATAGGAAGATATAATGCCAAAAAATTAAGACTTTGTAAGTTAATCTGTTCACAAAACATTCTTGCATTAGATGTGTCTTTTTGCCATAATTGGTATAGAATTAGTTTGAGTGTTTTGGTATGGTGCTCTACTTTGTTTTGGATAGGTTGATGTTTTACATCAAGATTTTTTCTTTTGGGAAGCTTGCTTTGTTGTGCGTGCATGCCTAGTGAAAGGGTGCAGACACAGACGGATAGAGGGACAGACGACAAGACACGGGATGGATGGGAAGCAGAGCCTCGACGACGCATTGATAATGGCCTTGCCTACATGATGACATAGAGGTAATGTAGTTCAGGAACATGGACCATGGACCAAAGATACAAATTGGATGAGACACGATATGAAACAAATATGGATCAAATAGGGATCAGACATGGAACAAATATGGATTAGATATGGATCGGTTATGGATTAGATATGGAACAAATATGGATCGGATATGGAACAGATATGGATTGGATGAGACATGATATGAAACAGATATGGATCAAATAGGGATCAGACATGGAACAGATATGGATCAGATATGGAACAGATAAGGATCAGATA
Source organism: Cunninghamia lanceolata (assembly GCA_027924645.1). NCBI lineage: Eukaryota > Viridiplantae > Streptophyta > Pinopsida > Cupressales > Cupressaceae > Cunninghamia > Cunninghamia lanceolata. The sequence continues at coordinate 1,998,749 of BSBN01000762.1, read as the reverse complement.
TGGAATAGATATGGATTGGATGAGACACGATATGAAATAGATATGGATTAGATAGGGATCAAACATGGAACAAATATGGATCAAATATGGAACATATATGGATCAGATATGGAATAGATATGGATTGGATGAGACATGATATGAAACAGATATGGATCAGATAGGGATTAGACATGGAACATATATGGATCAGATATGGAACAAATATGGATCAGATATGGAATAGATATGGATCGGATGATACTAATGACAATGAAACACCATTGATAGGTAGATGCATGGGTGATAAAGAATGGAATAGGTAGGTATGGGGATGGGCAATAGTGGATAGAAGGAATCAAGGATGTGATCTCCAAGGACTATGTTTCATAGGAATAACTCAAAGCTTACGACGAAGGACGGTGAGAGGATAATGGAGGATTTGTGTGGCTTTGGAGGGATAAGGTATGTCAAGAGACATCTAAAACATTTGTCAACATTGTGCCCCCAATCTTTATCAAGACCAAAAGATGAATGTAAGACTAGGATGGATAGACTAGACAATATAGGTATGGGATGGATAGAAGGATAGGATAGGAAATGTTACAAAAGGAAACTGATAGGAGAAAACAATATGGCGATGAGACAAAGTGCCTCCAGGTGTAGCTGACATAGGAGATCAACTTACACATGACACCTATTTGCTAGGTTTTCATCATGGTACTTATCCATGGCGCCTATTTGCTAGATTTTCACCGTTGGATGAAGGGATTTCTCTTTACTCTTTTTGATTGATTTTTTTTTTGGATGGGATAGATGGATATGGAAAGGAGAAACTCAAGCATCTAGCTCTTGGAAAGGTGATAGTCCCTCTAGATAGATGTTGTCTAATGGACCATGTCAAGTGTGCTCATAGATGTTGGTATGGAATTACATGAAGGTGAGATATGGAGAAGGTAGATATTGGATAATGGAAGGTGCGATATTGGATGATGATGCAAAATACATAAGTTCTTATGCAAGGATGGAAGGAAGGTTTATGTAAAAGCATGGACCATGGGACGAGGAAGATATGTAGAATAGTAGTGGAAGGGAGAGGAGATGGATTTATACGGAAGTGTTGTGGAATGGAAGGAAACCATGACCAACGGTTGCACATCTTGTGATAAACATTGAAGCTGATGATAGGAGTGTGGTGTAGGAAGCAATGAATTTTTTTGCCTGGTGGATGAAAGATGTAGGCCTTTAGGGACCCAAATAGACTTAGTATACTTCTAATTTTTGTTTGTCATGTGGGATGGAAGGATTTGATACATGTGGATGGCATGGGAGAAAGTGGATGGTTGGGATGCTTTAGAGGTGGATGCCTCATTTGACTTGATGGCTTTTTGCTTGGGTACCCAAACCATTTTGCTTGTAGATTGTACCTATGAAGGTATGGGCTTGGGTATATGTAGCTTTTGTACAGCTTCTGAGATAATTATTTGTTTCTTGGGGACCCACACCTTTTTCAGTTTAGCATTGAGGTGTGTGGGTGTATGCATCTTTTGAGATGGATGTTTCTTTGATTCTTGGCTTTTGTATCCTAGGTCATGAGGACTCTTAGGATTTTTGACTTTATAGGTAGAGGCATCCAGATTTGTGCTTTTGAATCCCCTAGGGGTGGTGGAAGTGAGGTTGGTGGAAGCTCATTGTTTAGACAATATGTGCATTTGTTGGCCATGATTGGGATATTTAGAGGATTTATAGATGGATTGATAAAGTGTTGGAAGAAGTGGTGGTAAAATGCATGGAGGGGTATTAGGAGTAGGAAGTAGCGGAGGTAGATTGGATGGTGGAAGGTGTATAGTCACATACTTTTGACAATTGTAGGAAGGTGGAGGTGGAATGGCGACATATGTTTTGGGGATATGATAGGGTTTGTGATAGAAAGTGGTAGACTTAGGAGGAGTGGAGGAAGTACCAACATCTTGAGATTGCTCACCTTGGGGTGTGTATCCAAGGCCATATAAAGGAGGAGGAATATTGACATGGATGGATTCTAAAATACCTTGTTCGTGAAGGCCTGAGCCTTTACCTTGATAGTTCATATGTTGGAGTATGCAATGGATAGTGGGATTATGTGTAGGTGGAACACTAGACACAAGTTCTTTATTGGATGGAGAAGATGGGATAGAGGATAATGGTGGCTGGTGTTCTAAGGAGGAACACTCATGAATGAAGGTGGTAAGACCAAGGATATATGGTGGTGGATTTATAGCATGGTCGATAATGGATGGCGGAGGAGTATTACTAGTTTGATCTTCTACACTTGTTTGGGAGGCAAGTGTCTCATCAAGGGAAGTGGAAGTTGCTAGATCTTGAAAGGGACTAGATGGGATTATAGGCTCAAGACCTTGGAACGCATAAAGTGGGCTAAGAGGATCATCATGGTCTTCTTGATCATAGATAGGCTCTTCATCATAGATGGGATATTGATCATAGATAGGATTTACCATGATGGGATTAATGTTTTCTTGTATAGGTTCTTCATCAATGATAATATCTTGATCATAGAAAAGACATAGGTTATGGAGGGGCTGAAATTGAATGTCTAGCTCATGCATAGGATCAAGTTGCTCATGGATAGCTTCTTCATCAAAGGTAGTATCTTGATCATGGAAAAGATATAGGTTATGCATGGTTGGAAATTGAATCTCTTGCTCATGTATAGGTATAGGATCATCAAAAAGATAGAGGTTATGTAGGGGTAGGATGGGGGTGCTTTGATCTTGATTTAGACAAGGGGTTGATGTTTCCACATGCTCTAAAGTGTGCTCTTGACATAACTCTTGATGTGCTTGAATTGGACTGGAGGTAGAAGACTCTTGGATAGGATCTTGGTCAACAACATGGACGTTCGATGGACCTTGACTTTGGTTCATGGTAGGAGGTTCTTGGATAAGCTCAAGGGGTTGCAGATGATATGAAGGGGTTGTAGGATTTGACATGACATTGGAAGAATATTTGGTAAGGTCAAGGACTAAAATTTGGGGACATGGTTGACTCTCTGCTAATAGTCCTTGGATCACATCCTTCATAGGTGTAGGAGTACATGGATGAGGTGACGGATGAGTGGATTTGGCTTTCTCCATAGCTTTTATTTTGTTGTATAAATTTGAAAAAATTCTTTTCCACAAATCATCTGAGGATTCTTTGGTTGTCAGTTTAGAGTTTGAGGAACTAGATGGCGGTGTTGGTGTAGAATCAGTATGCTTTGGGATGTGTGTCTTAGAAGATAGCGAAGGAGGACTAGTAGACAGGGTGGTATATGATTTCCAACTTGAGGTGGTGCTTTCCTTGTCAATAGTATCATTAATATGGGAAAGGGATGTATGAGTTTGGGGCAAGGCATAGCTAGTACTGGCCTGTTCAACTTGCAAGATTGCTATTTCCTATTGTAAGATTTAGATTTGTTAAGAAATTCCCATACAATCTTGGGGTGAGGGACCTAAGCTTATCTGTAATTGCAGATATTGGAGTGTTTGAGCAATATATTCTAATTGGTTTTCCATTGACACAAGACTGGAAAAGCTTACTGGTTTGGATGCGCAATAGTAAATGCACCGTAACAAAGTGCAAATGCGCCACAAGTCAAGGCAAATGCACCACTCTGGTTTTGTTCAAATGCACCATAACAAGATTCAAATGCACAACAAGTCTATGCAAATGCACTGTAGGTCAAGGAAAATGCACCATTCTAGTTTTTTGGTTTGAATTTTTGTAGATTTTTGTACGTTTTTCAAGGATTTTCTATTTTTGGTTTTGAAAACTTTGTCTTTTTGAATTCTAATTTTCAATTTATGGCAAAAGACACAGCAAACACAAAAGTTTTCATGATTTTTATCTTTTGTTATTTTTTTGTATTTCTTTGGACTTTTTGACACAAAAACAAGTACAAGCTAGGTTGGATAGGATAGTATTTGTTGAATCCTCTAGCTGTGCATATTCAAAGTGTGTAGCTCTAGGATCTGGTAGTACCGGCTCCCCTCCACGGCACTCACTTCTCATGCATACCAGATCTGGGTTTCCTTAGGCTCATACCCCCACCAAAACATAGGATTGTCCCTGCTACCTCTATTAAGAATCACATGAATCGAGGCCACTTCAAAGACTCCATCTTTTGTGTCAACAAATAGGGGTTTTTGGTATACTAAACAAGTGGTTTGTAGTCAAGGCAACCATTCAAGTGGTTACACGTGCAATGACACTACTCTCCATTATGGAGTCTCCCAGCCTCCAAGGGTTACACCTTAGAGGGTTTTGGGGGAGGTTGGCCATTGGTGTAACACAACAGTACTCGTTGCAGGAGGCTTTCGCCTCACACAATTTATTTAAAGTGGATCAGTAGGGCTTGGCTTTAGCCTATTTCCACTCAGGTTCATTCCCACTTGGACAGGCGTGCATCCAAGGGCAGGCCCCTCTACAGGTTATATAGATGGAATAACAAGTCTGGTGTTTTGATCACCCAATTAAGGGGAGAGCATAAGCCTATTGTCATTCAATAGTCACAGTAGACAATGATTAATCCAAACCTAGTTAAAAGGAAAAAAACTAAATGGGCTATCTACTTTGGGCACTCACGCATTTGTTAACTTTGAAGTGTTTAAAATATAGCAATGGTTCATTTTCCCATTTGTGAGATAGTAATGTTCTAAACTAGGAAAGAAAGCAACAATGCAAAGATAGAAGTGGTTCAGTTAATCTCTTCCTAGTTAAAGACTACGTGAAATTTACATGCATGCATTTTTTTACTTCTCCCTTAATTAATCTAAATGAACTAATTTATGTAGCTAAATGATCTATTCCAGCTTCTAATCCTGCAAGACGAATGTTAGCCTAAACAGAAAAATCAGATGAAATCCTAAAACTACAGTGCAAAATAGAAGTGCCACTATATAGTCTGAATGCGCAGAAATAGAGTTTGTAAATGGCATTTCACAGATGCACTAAGATAGGTGTCAAAAGCACAGGAATATGAGACAAATACTTCATTTTAACAAATGCACTGTTAGACAATATGAAAGTGCTGTAAAGTAGGGTATATGCGCTAGATTTACACAGGCACTGAAATAGGAAGCATATGTGTTGTCTTGGAGTATGGATGCATCGTATCTACATAGGTGCCAAAACAGAAGGCAGAAGTGCCAGTCCAGAAAGTGTTTACGCCATAAGTATGTATGCACTGTGACAAGAGGTAAATGCGCTGAATCAGAGGATGTATACACCAGATGAACCTGTCAGAAGCCTGTACGACACTTGTACAGAACCTATCATTAAGAAACTTAGATTTTGACTAGATTAGGGACAAGAGCCCCACGGTGGGTGCTAGAAATGTAAGGGTAAAAATGGGAATAATCAAAATGAATAATATAACCCAAACATCAATGAAATATGAAGGTAAAAGGAGATTTAAAACCACAAAGAGAGATACTTACAACCTTTACCTTTCGACTTCCATTGTTCGCCTTTTATTTCTTGATCTTGATGAGATGAATGTGGCCCTCAAGAAGCTTGCTTCCTCGCTTCAATTCCTCAAGATGAAAAGGAGAAGTTGGCTCTGATACTTGTTGTATTTGAAGGTGAGATTCAAACACAAAATATGAGTGGATGATATGATGAAGTGATGATAATGGGGGTGCCAATGGTGCGCTATATTTCCTACAGCATAAGTTTACTCGAATGATGGATATTTTGAAATAGAAGAAAAGGGTTGTATTTATAGAGTTGGGTGAGAGAAGATCAATGGTTGAGAAGAAATAAGAAGATCAACGGAGGAGAATGTTCTTGTGAACATGCGCGAATAGAAGAAGGACATGTGTCATTCAAAAAGAAGCTTTGTTGAGTTAATTGCTTTCTTGATGAGGATGTGTTTTTATTTTCTTTAAATTAGAATATATTTTTCTAATTTAAGAGCAAAGTTGCTTTAACTCAGCTTTTGCTTTTGTATGACAAGAAGAATTTATTTTTAGAAGATATTGAAGATTTTTTAGAAGATAAGAAAGAAAATTAAATAAATAAATTTATTTAATTTATTTTTAGAAGATTTGGAAGACAAGAAAGAAAATTAAATAAATAAATTTATTTAATTTATTTTTAGAAGATTTGGAAGATAAGAAAGAAAATTAAATAAATAAATTTATTTAATTTACTTGCACATGATTTTGGAAGAATAAATAAAATATTTAATTATATTTTATTTTTGAAGAGTGAGAGGATTTAAATAAATTTAATTTATTTATTTAAATTTGGAGGAATAGACTTTGACTTAATTAAATAATTTAGAATTATTTAATTGCTTGGAAGAATTTAATTAAATAAAGGATTTTATTTAATTTTGAATTTAGAAGAGATAATTAAATATTTTGATATTTAATTAACTTAGAGGAATATGAATCAAATAAATAAATTTAATTATTTATTTATTGATAGAGGAAGGTAGACTTAAATAAATATTAAAAATATTTATTTAGATAGAGTCGTGTCATTTTTAGGTGTATACAGGTTTACATGATTATTTTGAAACCCTAGTTTGAAATCAAGTGGGCAAGAGTCAACTATTTTTTCAAAATCTCCCGTGTGCGAAGCCCTACATAGAATTCATCAAGTCACAACTGAAAATCTTACTTCAACCCATCAAACTAACAAATGAACAAACAAGAAATTAATTGAAAGAAATGTGTTAAGTTTAAAAAAAATTGACCTTTTGAAGTTGCATTGAAATCCATCCGACTGACCCTTTAAAACATTGCAATTGACCCAAGTCAGTCGGTGACCCTAAAATCTCCCGCCAAGGTCTCGAACACATCTTGCACTAAAAAACTTGTAATCTGACTTAGCTCTATTTGTTGCTCCAACCGACTTGGTCAGATGACCCCTAAAAGCCCACTGATTTTCAATGCTTACTTTGCGCCTGAATATCACTTGCACTGACTTGCGCTAAAAACTTGATTGACCAACCTCCATGACTTAATCAAGTTAGTCCCATCTAAAACCCCCACAAGTTGGATGACTACGGAATCCTCACAAATGTTACAATGGCCAAATGACTTGAATGCCAATAGACCAATGGGTTGGATGACCCCAATTTCTCTGCCAGGTCGGTTGACCTCTAAATCCCCACTTTACCTTCTACAGGTTAGTTGACCCTCAAATCAGTGTAAAACTAGTAAAATGACTATTCCAAGAGAAATTTCAAAGGGTGAAAGGTCTGTTAGGATAAAATAATTTTTGCGTTTATGAAATCATGATGTCTTGCATGTTTTAATTAGGGTTTTGTAGCATTTGAGCATTTATTGCATATAGTAGCATAAGAAGGTAACATTATTTCATCTTTTGATCATGTGATAAGTGCAATGACTGGTAAAATTTAGACTTGTGTGTTTCATAGGCATGCAGTGGTACCTTAGTGGATACATATTAGACTCATTTAGCATAACATAGTTTAGTAATGTAGAAGGTGGCTTGATCAACATAGATTTAGAACTTAGGAGTTAGGAAGACCATTTACATGGATCAAGACTTATGAGGTCTAGTCATGCCAGTTAAATGACTATGAGAGCCCAAGCCATGAGGTATGAGTTCAAAGGTATCCCTCTTGAAACAAAGATTTCTACTGGATGGAAGAATATAGGAGACACAGACTTAGGTCATATTAACCTAGATGATTTTAGACTCTAAGTGTTTGGACCCAATCCTACCCCAAGGGCGAAGAAGGTGAAAGATAGTGGGATTGCAGAAGCTGTTGCCTTCCCTACATCAACTTAATGTGTAGAGTTGATAGTTGCTTATGTAGATAGGTATAATATAATGTCTAGAACAATATAATCTCCCAATGGGGATGTGCTAGTAGACCTAAGTCCACCATCCTTAGTTGAAATCTTTGGGATCCCATGGTATCCAGTGATGACCATGCCAAACAAGGAAAATTCAGAGGCCACATACAAGAAAGATGTGGATGGATGCAAGAAACACATGAATGAATAGTGGGTGAAGAGTAAGAGGTCTTCCCTTGTCAAACTTCCTCAGGTTCTATATAGGAGTGACTTTCATGAGGAGATAGGGGACTTAGTGACCCTACTAAGCAAAATATATGGATTGCCCACAACATCAACCTTTGAAGGATGGATGTTCTTTAAAATTGAGGAGATATTGAAAGACACCAAGTTCCACTAGGCACAGATAGTGAGTGATAACATCCATGAAGCATTTACTAACTTCAAAGAAAAATAATTCTTTAGATGGACATCCTATGTAGTATATGCATTAGCAAGGAAGAATCAATATGTTGGACTGACTAAGGTGGGAGAAGTGGGAAATGATGAACAACATTAGATTAAGGTCTATGAATGCTACACAACTAACATTGTCAAAATCCCTTATCCATTTCAAAAGAGTAAATGATGCCTTCACCATGTATATAACCAGATTGCTACAAGGACATACAGCTCTTAGGATATCCACTGAGGCTATGAATGAAGTCACGAAGTATGGAAGGTGGTATATTCAGTTTGAGAAGTTCACTTATTTGAGAGTTCAAGGTTTCACTGGAGCAGCCTACAGACTACCCAGATACCCCACAGATAAGGTAGTTCTTTGGAATTGTCAAGGCAACTGATAACTTGTGTTGAAAAGATGAAACATTTGCATAGGACAAATGTTCAATTTCCTATTCTGCTAGGAAAGGGCAATTATGCATGTGCTTCCTTAGGGGCTGTTGAACACTCTGACATAGAGCTCCAACTACTCAACCTCCATTACCACACCAAAAGAAATCATTTTGATTCAAATAGGGTGATGGAAAGGTTTGTAAGAAAGAACTTGTTTCATAGGATGCACATAGAAGATTTTTGGGCCAATTACTTGGATGACTATGAAGTAACGAAGAGATCTCACTCGAGATTATCTTTGGCATTCATAAGAAAGTTCCACATCATAGCAGTTCCAGATCAACTGGAGGATGATGAAAATGTGATTCATAGAGGAGCTTGGGAGGCATAGTATCATCAGCCAATCCCCTTGCCTGATTGGGTTAATGCTAAAGAGAGTTCCTTGGATGTCGTGATGAAAGAACCAATCAGACTAAGTAAAGTTTGGGTAAGAGGTTAGATTACTATTTTGGAAAGGCAAGGAATACAACTCACATACACTAAGCCTAAGTCTAAGAAGGAATCTGGAGGAGAAGAGGATGCACCCATACAGGTAATAGATGAACCATAGCTAGCTCAAGGGCCTGCCAAGATATTAGATAGTGAAGAGCATGTATCCTTGGTAGAAAAAGCTAAGAAAGTGAAAAAGACTTCTCCTAAAGTATAGAAGAAAGACATGCCACCTGCCACTAGAACAAGAGCATCAAAGAAGAGAGATATGCCAAGTGGGCTAGGAGAAGGTTCAAAGACAAATAAAACCAGAGGGAAAAACACTCGTATAACCATAGAGGCTTCCACTATTGCAACTCTTGATAACACAAATCTACCAGTAGCTTCTCCACCTCCTGTTGCCCCAGTGGTGAGTGCTGCCATGCCTTCTCCTGCTACTGCATCCTCCCCTGCTATTTCAACTCCACCTCCTGTTGCTCCTATAACTATTGTTCAAGAAGATGCCTCTGCTGCTCCTTCACCAACAATTGTTGTTTGACTGCCTCTTGTCCATTGAAAATAAACTCAATCGCTTCTTCATTTTCTTCCATTTCCACCATGTCCTTGCCTTCCATATCTTCTATTTCTCTCTCCACTTCCATTTCATTGCCTCCAATTTCTTCTATTCTTTCACCTTCTCTCCCCATGCCCGCCTTTTCTATTACTTCACCCATTGTCATTTCTTTTGTCTTGCTGACTTCTTCCATTCTACCAACTTTAGGGTCTGCCACCTTTGCCAATTTAACACAAGTTAGCTTGTCTTCACTTGCAACACCCCTATCATTTGTTGTCCCTATCTCCCAAGCTGCCATAAACCAAGATTCAACTCCCTTGGATATACCATTACTACCAGGCATAGAAAAGGTGTGTACTGAATTGGGCCTCAAAGAGAAAGAGCTAGAAAAGAATGCATTTGAAGAACCAGAGAAAGAATTGCTTGATGGGCCTCTTGCTGAAACAACAAATACTAAAATAATAGAAATTTTTGACAGTCCTCCTGAGAAGAATTCAATAGAAAAGGTCTTGAAGGGTACTCAAAAGAAGACTCTATTGAACTAGAGAAATCTGGAAAATGAAGAAGAGGATATGGATAAGGAACTAGAGCAAGAACAAAGGTTACTTGAAGGCCCACCTAGTGTAGACAATGAGAATCTTGATGTGTCTAAAGAGCTTTCCTCCTCAACACCTGATTGGCTGTAAAGTACAATTGCATATCTAGAACCTTAGGTGGAAATTATGAAGTTAGATCTAATCACTATTCTATCAAAAGCACAGAAGCCAAAGAAGCAGAAGAAAGCTAAGGTGTAGTCTATGATCTATAAGGATGCAACTGGATCTTGAATAGTAGAAGTAGTTATCCCACCTGCTGATGCAAACAGAGAACAAGTCAGAGTTGAGGATTACACCATCACAATGGTTAACCTAGGACCAAATACTAGGACTCAAAAGGTTGATGAGTTCAAGGGTTCTATCTCCTCCATCCTAGAACAATTAGACAAAGATGAATTCACAAATAAGGAGCTAAAACAACAAAATGAAGAATTCAGAGCTTGTTTGTAGTTCTTGATAAAACTTGTAGACTCTAAAGGAGAACTTAGGACTGTTCCTACTTTACTTTCAAAGGACAGAGTATCCAAGCTCAGTGAGGTCAAAATTTTGGCCACAGGAACTTAGAAATGGATGATTAAGGTGTGCCAGAAAGAATGTGAGGCCATTGATTTTGTAGCAAAGCTTCATAAGAATTTGTGTAAATTATGAGATCATTGGAAAGACTTGCATGAGGAATGCGACCCTTTTGATGAATATTATTCTTAGGTGTTCCCTTGAGTACAAGTAATCAAAGATTTGCTCGCTCAGATGCTACTGTTTGAAAATATCCTGACAGGAGATAGACTACGCAAAGTAATAACATGGTATCAACAAATAAAGCTAAGAAATAAAGTTTTTGACAACATCAGAGAAGCCTACATAGTGGCAGATGAAAATATATTATCCTTCATTTATGAAATAAATGATGCTCTATAGGACTACCTTGTAATGGCTTGTGATGACTTAGCTCCCTATGATGTGCAGGGATGTAAAGATAAGTTACATAAAAATAGTGTTTGAAGATACTGAATTGGATGTTGAAGGCAGATTGGACAGAGTCAGCGACCTTCAAAATGACTTCATCATGTTCCATAAGGGGAGGAAGGATGTTGAGAAGTTGTACATTCAATATAGTCAAGAGATGGAGATTTTTAGATATCATGTGAACCACCTTAAGAACCTAGATCCTGCAGATATCAATCCAACATTGTCAGCTGGGTCAACTACTGCAACAAAATGGCAAAAAAAGGCAAAGTAGATTTGGATGAGGACCTTTATCATATTTTTGAATATTTTAAAATGTAATCCCATCACTTTTGTATATTGTTATATTTGGAAGGTCATATGACACTATTTTGTTCTTATTATGCCATGGAAATGATCTTTTCTATATGTATATCCAAATGGGTAGTCAAATTATCTAGGTTCAATGTATCTGGAGGTCCTTTTTTCATCCTTTTCATAAGGGACAAAATGTAATCCGGGATTGTAATGAGTTGTTGTGAATGCATTTAATGATGTTTAATCTAGACCGTCGGTGTTGAGTTAATCTCCACTGTCCATTCAAAAACTCAGTGTGGCACCTCTCCTATACAAAGGGCTGCCCTCTCTCTCTTATTTGTAAGACTCTTGATGTCAAATTGTTGATGCTCTACCAATTGAAGTTAATACAAAGCAAGTTTCTATATTTTCCCTAAGAATTTGTCCATTGTGTTACTTATTTGGTTTCACGGTTCACTTCTTGATCTCCATTAGTTAATTAGTTGTACTTTTGTATTGCTAATGATCTATTAAAGGTATCTGATGAATGTTCTTAGTTCATACTTTTAGTTGCTTGTTGATAGTAGATGACTGTGCAAAGTTAGCCTATGCTGATCATTTTGTTCCAAGTTTAATTATATTTCATAAGTTAAATTGCGCCATTACTTGGGTATTTAATGAATGAATATGATCTAAAAATCTTTAAGTTTCCATTGAAGATAGCATCATTTCTGTAGTGCTGTAAGATCCATCTAGTTTGGTAACTCAGAAAAATGGTTAAATTTCAAAACATTTGTCTACCTACAATAGTCTTCTCATTGTATATGTCACATATGATTTCTCTAAACCCTATCTCCTTTTGCATTTTATTTGAAAACAATTGTTAGTTTAGGTCATTAGCAACATTTTATATTGTATTATCAGCTGAAATCATAAAGGGTTTGCATGAATTATTGTTTAAACTACCTAAATCTATCAACCACATGTAAGACCCCTTGTTGGTACAGCTAGTACATTACAACTAAGTGATTCTAAGCAAGTTAAGACCTAGCTGTAGAAACCTTGGAGTAGTCTTACCTAGGGTAAGATACTTTTCAAGAGAGGTGTGATACCAGCAATCATACTTGTGCTGTTGTGTTTTAAAACCACCATCAACACTACTGTTCTAGAGATTTTTCTATTGCAAGATCTAGAGGACTAATGAGCAGGCACCAAAGTCCAAGTCCCTATTTTCTTCTTTGATCTATAATTATGATAGTCTGCATTGCTCTCCTATAACTCCACTTCTTTCTCTTTCACAACCTGTAACCTGCAATCATAGAAAAGTGGGTTGGGGGTTGTGGTGTTTAGAGGCTTGCCTCAATCCAGCCTCAAAGAGACATTCAAGTCTTCTAAACACCATTGTCAGATAAAGAGTGCATATCCCTATGGGATAGAGGTAAAATACAAATGATAAATGATAGAAAACACAATTGATATCACCTTGTAGTGAAGATCTCATGGAAGGAAGACGCTCTTCATGCCATGAGGAGATGTATGCCAAATATGTAAATACAAACACAAGAACAATTCTCTGCTCTGCCACACAATGAATATTTTGAATGCTCTAGAATCACAAGTATGCCAAAATCATCTAATTTCCATCTAATGTCCATCTAGTTTACAAATGAATCACTAATCATGCTTATATATGCAACTACAAACATTCTGTTAGATTTAGGGAAGACAACTGAGAGGGGGGGTGAATCAATTGTCTAAAACTTTCTTCCAATTAAGCACTTAAATCCACTTTGTAATTCAGCAGCATAATGATAAATCAATCATGGAAATACAATTAATTAAATCAAAAGCATAAACACATTAACACACATGACACCAAGATTTTGACGTGGAAAACTCGGTTAAGGGAAAAACCACAAGGTGATTAACCCAAGATTGTATTCTCTATTAGAATAATAGAAAGAACAAAATGGCACATGCCAATTAGGGCTCACTACCTGAGCACACTACTCACAAGAGGCTCACTACCTACAAGAGACACACTGTCTATAGAAGAATGAGTATCACATACTTGAACTAAAGAATAGCATCTTCACCATGCTTGAGTCAGTTCTATTTAAGCCCAAAACTTCTGCTCTGCTTTTCGCTCTTCTCCTTCCTACCACAATCTCATCTCCAAAAGATTCACTTTGAAATGACTTTACAATTCCTCATTTATACAAGACATCGACTTAGGAATGATCATCTAAGTCAGCACACATTACAGAGCAAACACATAAATATACCATGACTAATTACAAAATACTTCACACAAATCAACACATTGTCAGCCACACAGATCTGAGACTTCAATCTTCTTCTAGGTACACGCCAATCTTCACACAACATCTTCAAGATCATCCATAGGATGTGTAACTCATTCGGTCAGCCTGACTTGGCAAGAACACCATCATCCAGAAGTAATTCTTCAATTGTGAGCTCAAACTCCAATGCGGACCACCAAAACAAACTGGACACAATCCAAAGACCTCCACAAGCTTGCATGAATCACCAAGAACATCTGCACTACTTCTTTTTGGAATCATTCTCTCCTTCATCTGAAACCTCAAGAACACTGTCTGTCATCATTGTCACAATGGAATATATGCTTACAGACCTCTAGATCATGAACCATTTGAGTTGTCAATTCACATGGACTTCCTAAATACTCCACCAAATCCATAGAACAAGATATTTCATCTTTGGATCTCACTAGACCTATCTATGTCACTCTGTCACCTCTTAACATCTGCCAGAACTGGTTTTACTTGAGTGGCCACAACTTCTTCAAATCTTCATGTAGACCTTTGAAATCTTTACTGGATCACCGTAAGACACATATATAAAAACCCTTTGATGTGTAACCTCTGATCTTCATCTTAGCTAGGATCTTTAGCTCACTGTCTTCACTGTTCTTCTCTACTCCTGATTAGGACTCATTTTCTCAATATCCTCAGCACATAGCTCATCCAATTCTTATCATCAATGCAACAGGAGTATGTTGACATCAATGACAACATTAGTTAGGCCTATACTTGTAACAATCTCCCCCTTTGTCATTGATGGCAACATATGATGTAAAAAACTATTTTGACCATCAAGACAAGAACTTTCTCTTACTGACACAACTCCCCCTATCAACAACAACCATTCACATGTCTTTTCTTCCTTTACTACTCCCCCTTTGATTAGTAACCCTTTTTTGTCACATGTCTTCTCTCCCCCTTTGACATCAATGGAAAAGGGCACATACTTGTAACTCCAACACTTTAGAATCATACCAGATGCTCCCCCTGAGTAGCAGCTCCCCATCATTAATCCAGACCATAAGATATGACTGTGATGTCCACTAGACTGATGCACATCAGTGCACCTTAGTTCATCATCGGAGGGGTGATAACCCCTAACTTCTCCCTGAGATACTCAAAAGAGTCCTTAGGTAGAGGTTTAGTAAAGATATCTGCAATCTGATCCTTGGAAGGCACAAACTCCAATCTGACTTCATTCTTGTTCACTTGCTCTCTCAAAAAGTGAAACTTGATGGATATATGTTTGGTCTTTGAGTGCAACATTGGATTCTTGGATATATTTATTGCACTTGAATTATCATAGAAGATTGTGATAGGTTCCTCATACTCAACTCTGATGTCTCTTAGCATTTGCTTCATCCATAAAACTTGAGTACAACTACCTGCTACTGTAATATATTCTGCTTCTTCAGTGGACAGAGATATTGCCTCTTGTTTTACTCAACTAAGAAACCAATCTCTTTCCCAAAAATAATGCTCCACCACTGGTACTCTTTTGATCATCCATATCTCCTACCCAATCCGCGTCTGTATATGCATGAAGAGAAAAGTCATGATCTCTGGGATACCACAATCCATACTCAACTGTCCCTTTTAGATATCTAAAAATCCTCTTTATTGCCATGACATGAGATTCTCTAGGATCAGCTTGGAATCTAGCAACAAGACCAACAACATTCATAATGTCAGGTCTAGTTTGAGTGAGATACAATAATCCTCCAATCATTGACCTATACTTTTTCTGATCAGCCTTAGGAGAGTCATCATCTTTGCTTAATTTACATCCAGTTGCCATGGGAGTACTCATTGGTTTTGAGTCTTCCATCCCAAATTTCTTCAATAATTCTTTCACATATTTGGTCTGAGAAATGAATATTCCTTTCTTTGTTTGAGTAATTTGTAGACCCAAGAAGAAATTCATTTCCCCAAGCATGGACATCTCAAATTCACTGTTCATTTGATTTGCAAAAGTTTTACACATACTATCTCTTCCTCCAAAAATGATATCATCAACAAACACTTCAACAATCAAGATGTTTTCATGATCAATTTTGAAATACAAATTATTGTCAGTAGTACCTTTGTTGAAACCAATCTTCAAAAGATTCTTATCCAATCTTTCATACCAGGCTCTTGGGGCTTACTTGAGTCCATATAGTGCTTTCTTCAACTTGCAGACCATATCACCATGATCAGACAATTGAAATCCATCTGGTTGCTTAATGTATACTTCTTCCAAATCTCCATTTAGAAAGGCAGACTTGACATCTATCTGATATACTTTAAAGTCCTTGAAGGTAGCAAAGCCAAGAAATAATCTGATTATTTCAATTCTTGCCACCCGAGCAAAAGTTTCTTCAAAATCAACTTCTTCTATTTGAGAGTAACCTTTGCAGACCAATCTGGCTTTGTTTCTGACTACTTCACCAACTTCATTCAGTTTGTTCTAGAAGACGCGTCTGGTTCCAATCACATTCTTGTTTCTAGGTCTGGGAACAAGATCCCAAGTGTGATTTTTCTCAATTTGTATCAGCTCTTCCTACATTGCTTTAGTCTAATTTTCATCATTGCATGCTTCATTCATTGTCTCAGGTTTAATCTTTGAAATCAGACAATACTCTTCTGAATTTTGAGCAATCCTTCTTCTTGTTTAAACACCTTTGCTTTTATCACCTATGATCTGATCTTCAGAATGATTTAGACTTACATACCTATGAATTTTTAGACTTTCTCGCACTTCCATTTCTTGGACAGGCTCATTCAAATTCATCTCTTCTTCTTGATTCACCAGATCAATTTCAATCTAAATTTTAGAAGGGGCTTGGAAAGCATCATTGTAATCATCTTCATCATATTCATAAAACCTTGAGGGTTTTTCAATATCTTCATCAACCTTTTACATTTGTACTTTCTATAATCTTTCTCAATCTCTTGTTATAACACCGGTATGCTTTGCTTTGAGTAGAATATCCCAAGAAAATTCCTTCATTACTTCTAGCATCAAATTTGCCTAAATCTTCATCTCTCTTAATGTAACATTTGCTACCAAAAACTCTAAAATACCTCACAGTAGGAGTGGTGCCAAACCAAAGTTCATAAGGAGTCTTATCAGTATTGCTTATGATTTGTACTCGATTAAGAGTATAGATTGCAGTGCTTACAGCTTCTCTCCAATAGATCTGAGGAACATTTGCTTCCATCATCATGGTTCTAGATGCTTCCTGGATGGTCCAGTTCTTTCTCTCCACTACTCCATTCTGCTGTGGAGTCCTAGGAGCAGACAACTATCTTTTTATTCCATGTTTCTCACAAAATTCTATGAAATCACTGGATGTGAATTCTCCACCTCTATCAGACCTCAGACATTTCAATTTTAATCTAGTTTCATTCTTTACCATAGCCTTGAATATTTTGAATTTCTCAAGAGCTTTTGATTTCTCTTTCAGAAAAGTTACCCACATCATCCGAGTGTAGTTATCAATTAATAGCATGAAATATCTATCACCTTGCACACTCTTGATTCTTGTCAAACCACATAAATCAGTATGAACTAAGTCCAATAATCTGGTAGAAGATAGTTCCTTACTTTTGAATGAGACTCTACTTTGCTTCCCCAACTGACATTCTTTGTACAAACTATTTGTAGGTTTCACCAGTTTTGGAAGATCTCTTACAACTTGAGTGTTGCTTATCTTGATGATATTATCAAAATTCACATGACACATTCTCCTATGCCATAACCAACTTTGATCAATTTGCACAAATAGACAACTTTTACCAGTACCAACTAAATGGAAGATATTACCTTTTGTTTGAGTACCGGATGCAATCTCTATTCTAGAACTTTCAAAGATCTTGTATTTTCCATTCTTGAATAAGAGATCATAGCCTTTGTCCACCAACTGTCCAATACTAAGAAGATTGTACTTCAATCCTTCAACATATAGTACATTACCGATTTTGTTCTTTCCATCAAAAGAAATAGTTCCTCTACCTCTGATTCTACCAGCAGAATTATCACCAAACTTTACCACTCCTCCTTCATACCTTTCCAAATCTATGAACTTATTTTTTTCACCTGTCATATGGTGAGAACATCCACTGTCAATGACCCAATCATCCTTTTCTTCAACTTGGGTAGCCATAGCTCTTTCTACAACTTTATGATTGAAAGATTCAGAGGGCATTGGATCTTCTTCCTTGATGGCAATAAACACCCAGTCGTTTCTGGATTTGTTTCCTATCTCTGATTCATCATCCATTACTCCTTCATCATCATCATCTTCATGCACATAGTAGCAATTCTTTTGGAACCTTGATTTGTTAGGGTTTGGCCTTGAAAATCTTTCCAAACACCTTGAGGTAAAATGACCAATCTTATTGCAGTTAAAACACTTAAAAGGAAATTTCCCTTCATACTTACCAGATCCTCTTGGAAGTCTTTTTGCAATAAGGGCTTCAAGTTGAACAGTTTCATCTTCTTCTTCTTCCAGGTCTTTTCTTTCTTTTTCATACCATGATAGTTTCCTTGAAGAGTTCTCTCCCGGATCAAACCTTTGTTTATGTTTTACAGAGGCACTTGCTTTGAATGCAGATTCAGTCTCGGGGAGGGCATCTCCAAATTTGGTCAATACAAATGTAGCCAATTTACCAACCAATTGATCTCTTGTGACACTTGAGTGGGCTCTGAATTCTTCAATGGTAGCAACCTTGTATTTGTAAGAATCAGGAAGGGATCTGAGAAATTTTCCAACAATCTCATTTTCATCCAAGGCTTGACCAGCAAATCTAATGCTACAAACAAGCTCATTTACTCTAGGCATAAATGTAGTGATATTTTCATCTTCTGTCATCTTCAGGTTTTCAAATTTTCCTTTTAGACTCTATAGCTTGGCACATTTTACATACTTGTCTCCTTCATGTAGAATTTCCAATTTTTGCCAAATCTCATGTGCAGTTTTTAGATCAACAACATTTGTCAGTTTTGAATTAGATAAGGCACTTAGAAGAGCTTCTTTTATCCACAGATTATAGTTAGCATCTTTGATTTCATCAACAGATTTTAGATCATTCTATGGAGGAGTATACTGCTTTAAATCCATGGTCTAATACTACATTCCCATACATTGTAAGTGACATTCCATGCAACTTTTCCAAAGAGTGAAATTGGTTCCATCAAACCTTAGACTATCCTTCTTATATGTCAACATTTTGGATCTCCTCAAGTGGTTAAGCTCTTTGAGAGGAACTTGGCTCTAATACCAATTGTTAGATTTAGGGTAGACAACTGAGAGGAGGGGTGAAATAGTTGTCTAAAACTTTCTTCCAATTAATCACTTAAATCTACTTTGTAATTTAGTAGAATAATGATAAATCAATCATGGAAACACAATGAATTAAATCAAGAGCAGAAACACATTAACACACATGACACCAAGATTTTGACGTGGAAAACCCGGTTAAGGGAAAAACCATGGGGTGATTAACCTAAGGTTGTATTCTCTATTAGAAGAATAGAAAGAACAAAATGGCACATGCCAATTAGGGATCACTACTCGAGCACACTACTCACAAGAGGCTCACTACCTACAAGAGACACACTATCTACAGAAGATTAAGTATCACATACTTGAACTGAAGAATAGCATCTTCACCATGCTTGAGTCAGTTCCATTTAAGCCCAAAACTTCTACTCTACTTTTCTCTCTTCTCTTTCCTACCACACTCTCATATCCACAAGATGCACTTTGAAATGACTTTACAATTCCTCATTTATACAAGACATTGACTTAGGAATGATCATCTAAGCCGGCAAACATTATAGAGAAAATAAATAAATACACCATGACTAATTACAAAAGACTTCACATGGATCAACACACTATCGGCCACATAGATCTGAGACTTCAATCTTCTTCTAGGAACATGCCAATCTTCACACAACATCTTCAAGATCATCCATAGTATGTGTAACTCATCTGGTCAGCCTAACTTGGCAAGAACACCATCATCTAGAAGTAATTCTTCAATTGTGATCTCAAACTCCAATGCGGACCACCAACACGAACTAGACACAATCCAAAGACCTCCATAAGCTTGCATGAATCACCAAGAACATCCACACTACTTCTTTCTAGAATCATTCTCTCCTTCATCCAAAACCTCAAGAACATAGTCTGTCATCACTGTCACAATGGAATAGATGCTTGCAAACCTCCAGATCATGAACCATTTGAGTTGTCAATTCACATGGACTTCCTAAATACCCACCAAATCTGCAGAACAAGATATTTCATCTCTGGATCTCACTAGACCTATCTGTGTCACTCTGTCACCTCTGACATCTGCTGGAACTGGTTTTACTTGAGCAGCCACAACTTCTTCAGATCTTCATGCAGACCTCTGAAATCTTTAATGGATCACTTTAAGACACATATCTACAAACCCTTTGATGCATAACCTCTGATCTTCATCTTAGCTAGGATCTTTAGCTCACTATCTTCACTGTTCTTCTCTGCTCCTGATTAGGACTCATTTTCTCAATATCCTCAGCACATAGCTCATCCAATCCTTATCATCAATACAACAGGAGTATGTTGACATCAATGACAATACTAGTTAGGCCCATACTTGCAACACATTCCTGCTAAGAATTTTGTAATTCAAACTTACCGTGTTGGCATAGGACCTAAATAACAGTCATAAACCAACACTTTGAAATTGGTCCTGACCTAAAATAGGGTAGAACTAGGGCACATGCACCCAAGTCCTCCTCCCTATTTCAGGTAGAATTTATCATTAATGTACTCCCTAGGTCCCATTTTCCATGAAACTTGAGGGTTTTCTCATCAAGATGTCCTAAATGTATCCTAAAGGACCTGGGAACGAAACCTTAAGAGGAAAAAGCCCTCAAGGTTACTTTTTCTAACATAACAGATAAATACAAAGGGAAAGGGGACCCTAGGGAACACCTTAGGGAATTTTATATCTCTTTCCTAGAAGTATCCTACGGCGATACATATCTCATGAGACTTTTCCCTAGAAGCTTAAGAGCACAAGCCACTGAATGGTTTACCCATCTTCCCCCTGGTATCAAAACATTCCATGAACTTTTGAAGAAATTTTTCAATCACTTCTCATTCAACTTCAAACATGAAGTGTCCATGATAGACCTTTGCAACACTAAATAAAGAAATGGGGAATCTTTCACCTCCTTCTTGCAATGATGGAGATGTCTAGCAAGAAAACTCCCATGGCCCATCCCCAAAAAACAATTGGTCACTATGTTTGCGGCAAACCTTAATCAAGAAATGGGCTTTCATTTACAAATTCAATGTGCCTCTACTTTTGAAGAGGTAATTGACAAAGGAACAACAATTGAGAGAGCTCTCATAGCTAAGGGAGCCATAAAAATCTATTGAGAGAATAATGACAACAAAAACATCAACAACAAGGTTAACAATATCAACAACAACAACAACCACCCCAACACAAACAATAACCAATCATACGAGAAACCCTACTTTTGGGATAAGAACAAAAACACTCTTAATGATGGAATCACCAATGTTAAGAACATCCAAAATATCCAAACCACTACACCATTCAATCCATCTACAAGCAATAACAACATTATCATTCTAAAAGGTCCACTAAGACAAACTAATGCACCAAAATGAAGATTCACACCTCTAGGTGAACCCATTGAAAATGTCTTGAGAAATATTTTAAAAGCTAAATTAATCTAATTACCCACCATTCAACCATATGATGACAATCAATTTAAACCTTCTTGGTTTAATGAAAATTCTTATTGTGAATACCATAGGGTGAAAGGACATAAAACATCTAATTTCATGAGATTGAAGAATTGCATCCAAGACCTCATAGATTGTGGTGATATTACCATTGATTAACCTCCTAAAAGCTCACTTAATGAAAACTTAGGGGCCTACAAAGATCCACTTCCTAAACATAACAAAGGTAAAGACTCCACATCCAATCAAGCCTATAATGTCATCCCTCCTCCCTCTT
Organism: Cunninghamia lanceolata; assembly: GCA_027924645.1. Classification (NCBI taxonomy): domain Eukaryota; kingdom Viridiplantae; phylum Streptophyta; class Pinopsida; order Cupressales; family Cupressaceae; genus Cunninghamia; species Cunninghamia lanceolata. The sequence continues at coordinate 1,976,863 of BSBN01000762.1, read as the reverse complement.
CTTTTGATTCCATCATGTGTCATATAGAAGAATGTCATAACCAAGTTGCTACCATCACCATTCGAGCTAAAACTCCCAATTCTACTGTCACTACTCGTCACAATCACATATCTATTTGAGGAGCCCCAATCGCTAATGACCAACCTACCACATCCACACCCACAAGCCACCCACCCACCAACACATACAACCTGCTCAAACACCTTGGAAAAACACCTACCCAAATCTCCATCCTTGAATTGCTTCTCACATCTCCCCTTCACAAAGAAGTCCTTAACAAAGGTTTGACATAAACTCGCATTCCCAATGACTTGAATGTTAATCAATTCCAAGCCATGGTGTGACACCTCTCATCACTATATCATATCGCCTTCTTCGAACAAGATCTTCCAGCCACTAGCACATCTCATAACAAATCCCTCCACATCAAAGTTCGCATACATAAACATACCATAAAATGAGTCTTAATAGATGGTGGCTCTTGCCTAAATCTTTGTACTCGTAATCTAATAAAGAAATTGGGATATTCTAATGTGGTCATAGACTCAAGTGAGATCATAACAATAAAAGGATATGATGACATTGAAACACTATTTGAAGGAACCATTAAGCTTCCAATTTAGGTTTGACAGAAGATTTTGGAGACCAAATGTCAAGTGCTTGATCTTGATCTCCCTTACAACATCCTCCTTGGTTTCCCATGGATCCATGCTATGTAGGATGTTCCATCCACCTTTCACTAATCCCTTAAGTTCCCATACAATGACATGAAGGTAACCATCTACGTCAATCCTTGTCCTTTCCAATGTTGCACTTTCTTGGAAGGACATGACAAAACCTTATGCCTGTACAACAATGCCATCAAACCATCAACTTCCAAATCACTACCATCTAACTCATACATTGATCCCTTTAACATCGCATCCACCTCCTCACCATCACCCATCTTGAAGATCAAGATAAAATCTAGTGACATAGGGTGTGAAGAGTATGTCCTACATGACACATTTTGTGTAGGGCAACTTCCACCATCCCCTAAAACATTTGGTGCATCTACGACAAAGGAAATCTCTACCGTGATCATCAAATGCAAACTATCTCCAATCTTTGAGAAAAAAACACCTCATGGAACAAGATATCCTCGAAGATGTGTCATCATGGCTATACAGAGATGAAGATGAAGAACCAATAGCTCCTATCCCTACATGTCAAAAAATATGGCAAAGGTCTTGACATTGTCAAGAACATGGGTTATAAAGGACAATGCGGTATGGACCTTCATGAACAAGGCATTTTTGAGCCAATTCTAACTACAAAGAATCCTTACCATCAAGGATTAGGGTATGGAAACCAAGAGTCTAACCCCACCAAACTTAAATATATCTTAAGTGAGGTTGCACGAGCCTTTCTCACAATTGAACACACTAACAAGGACAACCATCAAGACTCTTTTGAGGATTTCATTGACTATTCGAATCCTCCATATGCACCATCTATATCCTCTCCACAATGCCATCAACATCCAATGACATTCCACTCATCTATCCCCAACTCATTGATTGGGACCAACAAGGACCTCTAGTCTTAGACGTTGCATAAAATGATGAAGCAATAGCTTACTTGATTGGGGTTAGAAACCATTTACTCCTCAAAGATCACAAAGCTATCTACATCATGGAACTCAACACATCTGCATACTTTAGGGAGACCTCCATGTCTCTTAGTCACAAAAACATAAGAATAAAAAAGACATCCCTTAGTGAAAACCACTCTGTGGCACTTTTGGATGATGAAAAAGTAAAAATAAAGGACATGTATCCTAGTAAAAACCTCCCTAAGGTGCTAGGAAATGAGAGAATGGACCTCCCCAAAGTCCTAGAGCTATATCAATAACACTCATCAATCCTTGTGGAGGAATAACAAGAGATGAACCAACTTGGTACCAAAGAATCACCAAAGATCACCTTTCAGGTAGCTTCTCTCACACTAACAAAACAAGAGGCCTTCATGGAAGTCTTCAAAACACAAAGCCAGAACTTTGCATGGAAATATGATGATATTCTAGGATTAGATCCAACATTAGTGGTCCATCACCTTGTAGTACATCCTAACACAAATCTGATAAAGCAAAAGATGATAAAAATGAATCCCCAAGTGGCATTGCTTGTCAAAGTTGAGCTCAAAAAGATCCTAGATTTGGGATTTATCCATAATATTGATTATCCTAGATAGGTGTCAAACATTATGCCCATACGTAAAGTCACTGGGGGCATCCACATGTGTACATATTTCAGAGACCTCAACAAAGAATGCTCTAAGGATGACTTTCCCAACATCAACATCATAATCAATTTAATAGCTGGACATGAGATGTTGTCACTTATGGATGGATTGTCTAGGTACAATCAAATCAGGATAGCTGAAGAAGACCAACACAAAATAACATTCATTTGTCCATGGGAACATACTGCTAGGTTGTTATGCCTTTCGGCCTAAAAAAATGCAGGAGCTACCTATCAAAGAGCTATGATTGTGATATTCCATAACCTATTTCACAACATCATGGAAGACTATGTGGATGACCTATTGGAAAAATCAAAAACAAGGGATGAACATTTACAAGTGCTAGCTAAAATATTTGATCGGCTAGAGGAATACAAAGTGCATCTTAATCCTAAGAAGTGCGTCTTCAGAGTCACCTCGAGAAATATCCTTGGCTATATTTGTCATGATGAAGCATCAAAATGGATCCTACGAAGGTAAAAGAAATAGTTGTAATGTCTCCACCCAAGAAATTAAAGCAACTACGTAGCCTTCAAGGAAAACTCTAATCAATTAGACACTTCATATCTCAGCTAGCCAACAAGTGCCAACCATTTCAACATCTCCTTTCAAAGATGTGGCATTTATATGGGATGAACATTGTCAAAAGGCCTTTGACCAATTGAAGGAATATCTTGCTATGCCTTGAGTTCTTGTACCACCAAAGCAAGGATAACCCCTGTTACTCTACATCTCAACAACAAAAACAACAATAGGGGCATTATTATCACAACATGATGACAATAGAAAAGAAAGAGCTATCTACTATATAAGTCATACCATAGTTGTTAATGAGCTTAATTACGCACTTATTGAAAGGACATGCCTTGCAGTCATCTTTACATCTTAGAAATTAAGACACTACATGCTCAACCCTAAAATAAATCTCATAGCAAAAATTGATACACTAAAGTACTTGTTATCTTGAGCAACTCTCACAAGATGTATGACTAAGTGGGTGATGATTCTAAGTGAGTTTGATATTGAGTATATAGAATGAAAGGCCATCAAAGGATAGGTAATAGCTGATCAGCTAACAGATGCACCTTTCCCATTAGAGCATCCACTTCCCTCCAAATTTCTAGATGAGTCCATCCTCATAGTGGCACCTACTGCAGAGTGGAAACTATATTTTATGGATCCTACACACATTGTGGCTTAGGGGCAGGAATCTTGTTTGTCACCCCTCAAGGAGATTACATCTTGAAATCCTACAAAATCACATTTCCTTGTACAAATAATGTAGTAGAATATGAGGTACTCATTACAGGGCTTTGCATGGCCATCCAATGGAAAATCAAGAAACTCATGGTGTATGATGATTCCCAATTGGTTATTAGGTAGGTCAATAATGAGTACTAAACAAAAGATGATAAGCTCCTTCCCCACAAAAGGATGGTAGATGACTTCAAGGAATATTTTCATGAAATCCACTTCACACAAGTACCAAGGCTCAACAACAAAGTAGTAGATGCCATGGCAGCTATAGGATCTTTGGTAGATATGTAGAAGAATAGTCAAAGATGTGAGTTCCTCATTGAAGAGCTACAAATGCTATCTTAAGATGTTTGTGTGACATTATTGGTCCCTTATTCCCATGGTATCAAGATATATACCAATATCTCCATGATAAAATCCTCCCACCTAATCCATCATCCTATCAACGTCAAACATTCATCTGCTGAGCCTCCTATTTCACCCTCATCAATGACACATTATATCGAAAGAGTCTTGATGGTACCCTTCTAAGGTGTCTCTATTCTCGAGAAGCTCAAACAATCTTACAAGAGGTCCATGAAGGTATTTGTGGGGCACATTCTAATGGACCTACCCTTGCAAAGAAAATTATGAGAATAGGGTATTACTGGTCGACATTGGATAATGATACACACCAATTTGTGAAGAAATGTCTTCCTTGTCAACAACATGGAGGTCTCATCCATGCTTTGTCACAAGAATTGCAACCCATCATGACTTTGTGGCCCTTTTTGTAGTGGGGGCTCTGTTGATAACTGAGAGGGGGGGGGGTGAATCAGTTATCCTAATTATTTCCCTTATTAAACTTTCCTTTTAAATGAAGCAGCATAAAATCAAACACAAAACATTAACCATGAAGTAAGAAACACATGACACAGTATTTTTGACGTGGAAACCCTGTTAAGGGAGAAAACCACGGGGTGATTAACCCAAGAATTATTCTCTGTTAGAAGAATAGGAAATTACAAAAATGGCACTTGCCAATTAGGGCTCACTGCCCGAGCACACTGCTCACAAGAGGCTCACTGCCTACAAGAAGACACACTGTCTTACAAAGTGATAAGAATCACAGTCTTGAACTGATTGGAAGCATCTGCATATGCTGGAGTTCAGTTCCGGTTAGGTTCAGTATACTGATCTGCTGCACTTCATCTTTCCTCTGTTCTTTAGTCTGCTGTCCTTTCACATACCGGATCTTTCTTGTTTCTTCTGCTCTATTCTGGACTTGTTCGCATATCCTCACACACTCTGCTCACCCTTTACAACTAAATCCATCCTCTATATATATCCGCACAAGTAATTTCATCATCTTTCTAGTCGGCATCCGGAACAGTCTAGTTTCTTACAAACTTAGTTCTGTCGGCTGAATCCTTGCTCACCAAGCAATGCGGATCAAGCATATACTTGTAGATATCATCAATTATGTCGGCCAAACATGATTCATGCCTCCGCAACCTTTATCATCATCTGTAACACATCCGGAAAGTAGTTTGATACTCAGTCAGTCAGTTCTTCCTCTGTTTTCACTGTCTCTCAGGAATCCGGTACTCAACTATTCATATCTTTTTCCTTGTCCATCTCCGGAGGCTAAATCCTTGGAATATACTACTCAAGATAGTCCTCTTGACTTCCCCAGATCCGCACTGCACCAAGACACTTCCTCTGAGAGATCCGGACCAATCTGTCGGACCTTGCCACATGCTCTGTTCTTGTTCACCGGACCACCACAATCTTCAATCTGACTTCCGGTAGAGACATATCATGACTTGCGGATATGTGGGATGACCTTTGTTGCCATCAATGACAACAACCATGAATCCATATAGTGTCTCTTGCCAACAATCTCCCCCTTTGGCATTGATGGCAACACTTAGTGAAAAATGACTAAGTGTTTACACTATGCTCCCCCTTTGCTGATGCTCTGTCTTCTCTGTCTTTATATACAATTTCCGGAACTCCCCCTGAGTTGGATTCCTCATTTTTCACTGCTCCTCACTCCCCCTTTGACATCAATGGCAAAGGGTAGGGTCCGCACACCAAAATTTTCAAAAATTTTCTATATATAGCCGCATATTTACATACTCACATATACTGCAGAATGTCTGCAAAGGATGTCTGCAGTTGAACCATTTCAGTAGCCCAACTAAGCTTCATTCTGTCCAGGATTGAAATGTGACCACTCAACAAAAATGCAAAAGCTTCTGCCCGCCTGAGATCTGTCGGATCTTTTGTATGGGCGGTGGTCTGGGCATCACTGATGGCCTCATGCATCGGTGCAGTGCGGATCTGGGGAAGTCAAGAGGACTATCTTGAGTAGTATATTCCAAGGATTTAGCCTCCGGAGATGGACAAGGAAAAAGATATGAATAGTTGAGTACCGGATTCCTGAGAGACAGTGAAAACAGAGGAAGAATTGACTGAGCAAACCAAGTTATGTGAAAAGTTATCAAAAGAAGTCATTATGTTAAAACATGAAATGGAATCAGGAACTATAAAGTTCACTCAAGAGATTGAAGAAAAAAGAAAGGCTGAAGACAATCTAAGACAATCTCTTAAGGAAAAATCAGAAGAATGCCACCAGATGGACAGGATTATCAGACATCTTGAATCTGATCTTGAAGATGCCAAAGATAATGAAGAAAAACTTGAGGATCAAATTACCTCTCTCAAAAGAGATCTTCAAACAGCAAATGAATATAAAGAGAAATTCAAGATAAGTTCTGCTCAACTTGAAGTTCTTCTTGGAAGTCAAAAGAGGACTGATGACAAGTATGGTTTGGGATATGAGAAAGGAGAAAGCTCCGGACCCGGTCAGAGGAATCTTGGATCAGAAAATCCAAGGAGCAGGCCTAGAAGACCTCCGGTAAGACAGCCAAATGCTCAAAAATATCCATCCTTCAATGGATACTGCCACAGCTGCAACCATTTTGGTCACAAAGCTAATCAGTGCAGAATGAGAATGAATCAGATTAATTCATCCTTCTCCGGACAGTGCTTCAACTGCAAAAGGTATGGACACAAATCCCATGAATGCAGAATTATGCAAGTAAACAAATCATTCAAAGGTAGATGCTTTACATGCAATAGAGTAGGTCATATGGCTAATCAATGCAGATCAAGGGGATATCAGTTAAATATGCAAAGAAATGTTATTTGCCAAATCTGCAATAGGTCCGGTCATAATGCTAAAGTCTGCAGAAACAAGAATCAGGACAAAAGAGGTCCGGTGTATAATCAGAATCAAGACAAAGGTAAACAAAAGATGAATGCGGATGAAGTTAGGAATCAGATGAGCAAGATTTGGGTGAAGAAAAGCTCAGAGAATGTAGAGGTTGGATCCGCACCAGATTCTGGTGCTGATATTTCTTCCGGAAATTAAAAAGTGAGCTCAGGCTCAGGGGGAGACTCAAAGAAGATTCTGTTCCCCCAGCCAAACAAGTTGTGCCGGATATGGCACAAGATGCGGATTAAAGGGTTTGTAGATATAAGTCCTGAGATGCTTCATTCAAGTTTTCAGAGGTCCGCATGGAGTTATGAAGAAGCTGTGTTCGATTAAGTTAGACCTGTTCAGGGAGGTGCTCCGGTATGATAAAGGATTACAAAAAGGTCCGGAGAGATCCGGAAGTGCACGATCTTGTCTTGCGGATTGGACAGAGTGTTTGGGATGTTCTTGTAATATGTTACCTAGATTTATTCATGATTTAAAGATCCGGATGATATTCAGTGATCAGGACTAATCCGGGATACTCCAAGCTGTCCAGACATGGTAAACCGGAATAATGCAGGTGAAGCATTTATTGCAGACAGATATTAGGGTTTGCGGAGCAATATAAGGGATTTCTCAAAAGTTATCTGCTCATTCTACACTTGAGAAGAAGCGAATAGTGGAGCTCTGCAACAAGGTTCATCAAGCACACCAAGGATCTCCTGCCAAAGCTATTGCATAAAGAAATCAATCCAACCACTCCGTGCAAACCGAAGGCGCTTAAGGTATTCTTCGTTTTTCATTGCCTCACTGCAAATCCTTGAAGAATGGCTACTCCAAACATAGTTAAGATCTCTGATAGACCTCGCCCCTCATTCAAGAAACATCCCTACAAATCATTGGAGGTAGATCCACTAGGAGCCTTCTCTAGTGTTCCCCACGGAGTCTTACATACTGAAGATATTAGGGTTTACATACACGCAAACATTGAGGAATTTGGGGAATTCAAATTAAGAGACCTCTATCACAAGCAACTGATAGACAATGCTTTTGAGCTCAAACCAGAGTATAAGGGTATCCAGAAGAAACAATTTGAGCAATTCATTCATTTCCCTAGCTTTGAAGAAGATGAATGGGTCCGGTATGTACTGAGCAGGATGCATGACAACTTCCTTTGGCTAGATAGACCCTGTAAGATCACAAAAGAAGCAATTAGAGCAGTAACTGGTCTATACTCTTCCGGGGGGGTACCTATCCTCAAATCTGTCAAGAACAACGTTGTAACTGAGGCCACCGGATCAAAATATGATAAGAGGGCAATGACCATTGAAGATATTTCGGATCCGGATATCAAATATGCATCAATGATAATAGGATACAAGATCTATCACTCCAGCAGGGAGAATTCTGTATCCGGAACTGCAATATACACAGCATATGAAATGCTAAGAAAGAATGCAGATTATGATCTTTGTGAACTACTACTAATCCAATTGATGGAAAATGTACAGAAAATCAAGAAAGACAAGAAGAACTCCTTTAAGTATGGTACTCTCATTGTATGTCTATTCTTTTACTTCATGAATGAGCTACCCGGAACAAGTGGATGGATATGGCAGAATGACAAACCTGTTGCAGTCCAGATAAGAGACTATTTGCATGGACTTGGGGATGCAAAAGCGAGAAATACAGCTCTATGGGGATACTTCAAAAACTTTCAGAGCATGATGCAAGCAAGAGAGAGAATTCCCCAGTCTCTCATTGAGAAATACAAGGACTCAGTATGTTTTATGGTTGACACTGATCAGTGCCTAATGGAGGCAGTGGAGCCAAGGACTGTCTGGATCATGCCCATGGGGTATGAAGTTGATGAACAGATAGTAGAGCTGCATGTTCAACACATGCTAAGTCAGCCCAAAGATCCTAAGGCAGAAAGGTTTGGAACCTTTGAGGAGCTGAGCGTGAAATTACATGTAGAACTCAGGGAACCTGAGATTAAGAGAAAAGTGAGAAAAGAAGTAGAGCACATTGCTCAAGGCCTAGGCATCTCAAAAGAGGCACTTGATGCCAGCCGGGAAAAGAGGAGAAAGGCTGAGGAAGAAGAGAAAAGCACAGAAAGTGTTCCGGTTGAAACCCCCACCCGGACCAGATCATCAAAGAGATCTGCACCTTCCACAACCAAAAGCTCAAAACCGGAAGTCCAGGCATCCGGTAAAAGATCCAAGACAAAAGCATCAAGGGCTTATGAAAGCCAAAAGGATGAAGAGGAGACAGAATCAGATGAAGGAGTAAGAGAAGTAAAGAAACAGAAAAAGAAAGGATCCGGTAAGCCCTCCACAGGCCAAGACAAGGAGGAAATGGCAGAGGTAACTGTTGAAAAGCCCACTCTGTCACTAGAGAGCATAATCAAGTCGGTCACGGTGGATGGAAACCTTCAACCAATGACTGAATCCTATGATGACTTCAGTGAGGCAGACCAAAAGACTCTGCAGGAAGCCACAGTTAAATATCTGAACACATACAATAAGGCTTTCATTGAGATCATATCACTCATTCCTAAAAGCCTAGAGAAGGAAATGGAAGTAAGAAAGAATAATGCTCATGCCAAAGATCTTGAGATCCGGGAGCAGATAGCTATTCAGCTATATCCTCAAATTGATCCCAAGACAATGAACATGATCTTCAAGGACTGCAGAGATGAGTTCAGAAGTAAAGCCAGGATGAATCAGCTCATGCTTGGTGAGACTGACAAAGTGGCACAAGAGACAGAAGAGATCCTCCGGAAGGCCTTCAAAAGGTTCAATCTTCCTGTTGTAGAGGACTTAGGTGCAGAAACAGCTGCTGATTTGGAATCTTCTGTTCCGGAAGAAGTGAGCCATGAACAGACAAGTGAGGACTTGGAACCCTCTGCTCCAGAAGAAGTGGCCCATGAGCAAGCAAGCATCTCTCCTCCGGTTTCCCCTACAGTCTCCGGATCCAAAGAAGAAGAGCAATTGCAGGAGAAGGAAGCAGTGGTGACAGACAAAGAGGTTGACAGTTCTAAGACTGCAGAAGAAAAGAAACATCTGTCTCCGGCAAGAGACACTGCACAAACTGTTCAACAATTTTTGAGCAAAGAAACTCTAGAGATTGATGAACCGGAGCTTCTCAAAGGTCCATTTGATTTTGACTCTCTCTCTCCGGTACAAACAATGAAGATAGCTTCATTTGCAAATGCCAAGGCAAATGAAAAACTCCTGAAGTCTCATATGGAAGACTGTGAGTTGATAGAGGCTGCTTCCGGAGTACTTGTAAAGATCATGCCATCAATCCAAATAGATCCGACTGCCTCCACTTCCGGTAATCTAAAAACCTTAGTCAGCAGTATTGATACACATTTTAATTCTCTAGAAAAATCAGCTGAAGACAAGGTCCGGAAGGAATTTTTGGATAAGAGATTTTCTGAAATATTAGAATTAATCTCTAAGGATAGGAAGATTGTAAGCATTGGAATAAAGAGCTTAGAAAATGCTCTTAAGGATGGCGGTGACATCTACAAATTTTGTATATCTTGGTCAAAGGCAACAACAGCAATTGACAAGAAAATAAAAGAAGAACAGGACAAGCTTCAAAGCTTATCTCAAAGTTTTGATCCTCTCTCTTCCTCTATAATAAATCAAGAATGTCAGACTATTGCAGTCTTGAATGAAATAAAGAATCTTGAGAAGGAGAGGAAGAACATTACCAACCGGATGGGAGAACTTAGAAGGATTATAGTCCCTAAGTTGGAAACGATGCATGAGGCCATCAGTGATGCCCAGACCACCGCCCATACAAAAGATCCGACAGATCTCAGGCGGGCAGAAGCTTTTGCATTTTTGTTGAGTGGTCACATTTCAATCCTGGACAGAATGAAGCTTAGTTGGGCTACTGAAATGGTTCAACTGCAGACATCCTTTGCAGACATTCTGTAGTATATGTGAGTATGTAAATATGCGGCTATATATAGAAAATTTTTGAAAATTTTGGTGTGCGGACCCTACCCTTTGCCATTGATGTCAAAGGGGGAGTGAGGAGCAGTGAAAAATGAGGAATCCAACTCAGGGGGAGTTCCGGAAATTGTATATAAAGACAGAGAAGACAGAGCATCAGCAAAGGGGGAGCATAGTGTAAACACTTAGTCATTTTTCACTAAGTGTTGCCATCAATGACAACAACCATGAATCCATATAGTGTCTCTTGCCAACAGGCTCGACCTCATTGGAAAAATCCATCCGTCATCATCTAATGGACACAAGTTCATTATCACAGCCACTGAATACTTCACTAAGTGGGTAGAAGCCATTCCACTTACCTACACCACCGGTATCCAAATAACTAAATTTATACTCCGCTACATCATATGATGCTATGTTATCCCTCTTTCCATCATTACTGACAATGGGAAACCATTCAAGAACCAAGAAGTCTACATCCTTTATTAGAAGTTCTAAATCCAACATCATTTCTCCACTCCATATTACTCTCAAGGTAATGGTCAAGATAAAGCTTCAAACAAAACCATCCTAATAATTCCAAAGAAAATGGTAAATGAAGCCGGTCGTGACTGGCACCTACAAATTAACCCCACCCTTTGGGCTCCCTCATATTCAGTTCTGAAGCCACCCTACCCATCAAGGTTGAGCTCTCCTCTCTCAAAATTTTACTATAGAATCTCATTCATGAGGAGTATCAGGTTGCACAACTGCATGAGCTAGAACTCCTGGATGGGAAGCTCCTCAATGCTCTTAACCATTTGCAAGCCTATTAGAATCACCTATGAAGAAGCTATAACAAGAAAATCAAGACCTGCCAATTTGAGATAGGTGACCTTGTCCTCATGGAAAATCAGAGAAACTTATAAGAGCACCACAAGAAAGGCAAGTTCAAACACAACTGGTTGGGACCCTTTGTAATAACAACTAGAACTTTATGGATCAAGAGCTTACCAACTAGCAACACCTGAGGGATAGCCTCTAGATGAGATGATGAATATCATGCACCTAAAGAAATTCTATGCTTAACCCATCAGGATATCCCAACCAAAAAATCTAAAAAATAAAAAAAGCAAAAATATAAAAAATATAAAAAATCATGAAAAACCAAGTGCAATAAAGTCATCCAATGGTGAAAACTACTTCGGTTGTACTTTGGATAAGTACCATAGTGAAAACCTATCTCATGTGCCATGTGTAATGGCCAGTTCTACCATCTAATAAGTCCTCTCCTACATCAAATCACTCCATACCACTTCCATCCCCTAGTTTCATATTACAAACATTCAACGTCAAACATCCCACCCTTCATCACCCACCCAAGGCAGATTCTTGGATAACTAGATCCTTGTATTCCCTCTTTATACAAGAGAAAACCAAAAAATCTAAAAACATCAAAAAATCCAAAAAAATAAAAAAATCTAGAAAACCCCAAAAAAAAAAATCCACAAAATCTGAAAAATATTTAGAAAATACAAAAATCCCAATAACAACCATCCCAAAATCAACATCAAAACATTCCATCCTACATCCTATGCATCCAACCCATCCAAACCATCCCATATCGTCATCACGAATCAGAACTACATATCATCACCACACGCATCTTAATGTGCCTTGATCCCATGGATACAGGGTGTATAGGCAGGCTGGAATACGAAGGAAGTATCTAGTATGTAGGGACATAAGATGCATCCATCCAACCTGCTTGGATGGTCCTCATTCCTTAAGCTTACACTTGATTGAAACACAATACACTCATGCAAAAACATCATCTCTCACGTAAAAATCATCAATCATCAAATCAAACTCAACCATAACTTGTAGCCTATATTTTTTTGCCAATCTTTCAACATTATCCTAATCATCCAATTGATCCCTTCCATTAACAGATGTATCATTCCTACAATAGGCAAAATCCATCAAATCCACACCTATCTTGCCAAGAGATACAATGGTTGTTTGTTTGGTCAATTGGTCTTTTTGATTATTGATTTTTATCTTTTGTCCCATTCAAGGATCATTTCAAAATTACCTTGATCTCACTATATCATGGTATGTGGCGAAACACCTAGAATGGGGCATGGTCATTACTTTTGTATGTTTTACTTGTGGGTTGTTCTCATTACTCCAATTTGGTATTCATATCTTGTGAAATGTAGGGTCAGTTCTAGCATATTGATTTCCTTTTACATCTAAGGTTCATCATACCTTTTGTGTACTAAGGGCTTAAGCTATGAATTCCCCTCATTCTCTAGACAAGGTTGTACTATCTTGGGCATGCATGAGATCATCCTATTGTTTGTGGGTCTAGCCTATACAATTGACAGATATACATCATCACCTTGGTCCTTCATACCTTAGTGAATATATCCTCTTTGCTAACTCTAAATTAATGTCAACTCAATATCCTATCCTAATCCCCATCATCCCTTGATCAACCCTTATCGCCCATCCACCAAACCATGTGATTATTATACAAAGAATGTCACCTTGGCTTTGCATTAATGATGACAAAGACCTAACCATCTCCCCCATCCTAACAAATCCATCCAATCCTAAACATCCTAACCATCCTACCCATCCCATCCAATCCTAACCTACCCAATGCAAAAAGTGTAAAGTCCACAATTCCATCAAAAAAGTAAACAAAATAAATAATCCACTTAAATACAACATCACAATTCCCAAAGTAAAAAGATGTAATTAATCCACTTAATTACAATATCACAAGTAAAATGAATAATCTCATAAACATGAATCAAAATGTCATTAAATCTTACAAATCACGTGCTCAATCTGGGTAAAACACACCATAAATAATATACAAAATTCATGGGAATTCATGCCATATTACATCCAATTTCAAGTTACAATAATCATGTACAACTAGAATAAATAAATCAATATGTTCATCAGTCACATGAACCAAGTGGTTCTCCACCTGCAAGCTGAGAGATGGGAACATGGCCCAGGTGCTTTTCCACCCACCCAACCATGAAGTAATCACACTTCCCCAGATCCCTTCATGAAATGAAGGAAACCCAGTCCTACATGAAATACTTAGCTACCTGGAACAACTGGTAGGTGGGAACACTTGATGCAACTCTGATGTCTGAATGTGCTATTCTAAATAATGAAAAGTAGATTGTCTCACAATAGGATGTGGCAGAGATATATATAAATAAGCTTACTAGACAAAATAAACATCTTTTTCAATGTTAGCTCGATTAGATCTAATCCTTTAAAAAAGTAACCTGGTTCAATTCTTGAAAAGAGGAAAAGTCATCTTTGATAATCCACATTCGGTATCCTAGTCTAGAAAGTAACCCAATAACATTCCTAGATAAAATCTACTTCTTTCCCCAAGAGTAAGTAAATAAATAGAATATAATAAAAGATTGAAAGTTCAACAATAAATCATTTTAAATTCCCTTTCCCAAAACACCAATCAAGGATCACATATTCCAAGCAATAATCCATCATTTGTTACATACAATTGTATCCATTAGGCTATAAAAATTGATATAGTTACCAAATCTATATTTCAATCATAGTTTTCTCAATACAAGCAATTCAAGTTACTTAATATTCTTATTGTCAAATTTGTGACAGGAACTCTAGAAAACAAATAAATAGTCTTCCTGTTGCAACTGCAACATGAACTATAGCAGAAATAATAAAAATAAAAGAACATAGTTTATAATATTTTACTGCCATTCAATGATAATGTTTAAAAATAAGTTTTGGATAACAAGCAATAAAGGAATATGTCTATAGGCAAATGATAGTTTCATCTATGTTTAAGAGGTTATGATCACATTGTTTGATCAATAAAATAGGTCAATTCTTTAACATGAATTGATTCCATACAACATACAGAAAGATAACAGCGGGGATAATTAATGCCTAACAAGATATAACTTTATAATATCTTTTGAGGTTTGTAATAGCTCAGACCATGGTTTCAAGACAACGACTAGTATAAAGGCTGATCTAAAGTAAGAAAACAAGAAGAAGAAGTCAATTACTTAGCAAAACAAGAACAAGGAACAATAGATTGATCCTAAATGCTACGGTGAAGTTTGAGCAGATTGGCGACATGAAATAAATAAAGGTAGGTTGATTTACTTAGCATAGACCAAAAAAATAATGAATAGAAGGAAGATCATCAAAGGCGTCAATTTCATGGCAATGTTGAACCAGAATTAACTTTTGTGGTTTCAAGGGAATTGGCGACAACATTAAAAACTCAAGTAGGTCATTCAAGGAAGAGCCAAATGTCCATAACACAAAGTTGGTTCAATTTGGTCACAGGGATTAAGGAGCTAGCGGCAGGAAGTCTTTAGACCATAGCAAGGGAAACATAAAACTAGCCACCCAAAGAACAATGCAAACCAGAAAGAACAAAGTGCGGGCTTGGTTAATTAGTTTTAATAGTCACAAACAACCATTTATTATTATACACAAAACAAGAAAAATACCTAAAATTATCTACTTGCAACCAGAGGTCAATTCTGCCTTCCTAGTCGTTTCTTTTCCCCAGCTTCTTGTCGCTCCAAGATTAAGGTCTTCTCTACCTTCAATGCCTAGAGTAATACATAGAAAAATAACTTTCTTACTACTACAAAAACATAAGGTATCCAATACTCTATTGTTTTTCTTCTTTTATCAAAAAACCCTCTTATTTTTAGCATCCCAGATTTAGGTTTTGAAGATTGAAGTTTTAATTTTTGTTTGTATGAGAATTACAAATTTGAAAAGATTCAAATTTTCTATTTAACTTAAAATAACAACTTTTAAATTAGCTTATTGTCATATACATGACAATAAGTTACTTTTAATTTTTTTAAATTTTAGATTCTTAATATAATAATGATATTATTAACATAATTTAACTATTTTTATTAAAACACAATCACTTTAAATAAATCAAGAAGTGAAATAATACAATTATATATATATATATATATATATAATTGTTTAAATCTAATTAATATATTGTCTTCCAAACATCTATACTCATAATTAGGAAACTTACCATTTAATATAATCAAAAAGAAATTCTAATAATTACATTTAATTTATGCATTCAAAAAGGATTTTCATTAATAATAAAAAACATAATATTTTTCTAAGTATCTAACCATCGATCATATTTATCATCCCCACAATGAAGCATAAAATAAGCCATTCAAAATGCAACATGAAACTACATGAGTGTGTGATTGCATCAAAGTTAACCATCCCATTAGTTCTTGCCAAGTGGTTAGAACACCTCTACCTCAACCATTTTCTCATCTTCAAAGAGTACCTACATTCATTTACACTCAACTTGATGTCAATAGGTTAGTTCCCTAAAACATAGCTGAAGCAAAACATCATGATCACATTGATAATATTCAACATTTAAATTAACTTTCCAATTTACTCAAATATAACTTCATGATATTTACCTTCACACATGTGGAACTTACTCAAAGCAAAACAATCATGGTAAACATTCACTAATCTAGAAATGAGATGTGGCATCCTTCCTCACTTGGAAGAGACATCATCCTGATGTCTTATTACACATCAAAACAATAAGGTACCAATCAACCACCAATAAGGTATCAAAGTATCATAAAATAATAACACCAACTCAAAGTACAATAACAAATCAAAGTATCAAAAACAATAACTAAACTTAAAGTATCATAATCCATGCATGAATAAGAAATCTATGTCATCCTCAAATGAGGAAAAGATCTATCAATCTCCTCCTCATCCTCCCATGTCACACTATCCTATGAATATTGATCCCATTGGACCTTATATTGCACCACATCTCTACTACGTAAATTAATGTTGTGCTTCTCCAAAATTTGAGTGGGCTCTACCAACACCACTCCTGGATCTTGAACATGTAAAGCATGCCAATCAATAATATGTGATGCATCAAGATGATAAATCTTAAGTAAGGACACATGAAAAATATTATGGATTCTGGCAAGTGCTAGCTGTAGAGCAAGTTTATAAGCTACAGGATTAATCACTTCCAAAACTTTGAATGGTCCTACAAAATGAGGAGAAAGTTTGGATGCTTTGCCAAATGAAACTAAACTCTTCTGAGGGTTAACCCTTAGGAAGACTTTGTCACCCACTAAGAACTATATAGGCATTCTATTCCTATCTGCATAACTCTTTTGATGATCTAAAGCTTACTTCAACTTCTCCTTGATCAACTTCATCTGATCATCCATTTCTCTTAACATATTAGGACCAATCACTATTTTGTCCTCCACCTTATCCCAACTAATAGGTGTTCGATACCTATACCTATAAAGAGCTTCAAATGATGTCATTCCCAAAGATGCATGTTATGAATTGTTGTATGCAAACTCTACCAATGGAAGATACTCATCCCATTTATACTATTGATCCATACAATACACTTTGAGAAGGCCTTCTACAACTTGATTGACTCTTTCTGTCTGACCATTCATTTGAGGATGATAGGCCAAACTAAAATTTAACTTTGTACCCAAGGCTACATTAAGAGTTGTCCAAAATCTGGATGTCATGCGAGTGTCTCAATCTGAAATGATCGTCTTAGGTACTCCATGCAATCAAAAAATCTCTTGAACAAACTTCTTAGCTAAAACCATAGAACCATCTGAAAGATTCTCCAGAATGAAATGTGCTACCTTAGTCAACTTGTCCACAACCACTAAGATTACATCATTCCTATTCTTAGACATGGGTAACCTTTGAATAAAATCCATACTTATCACTTGCCACTTATGATCAGGAACACTATGCGGGTACAACAATACTATTGGATGCACATGCTCATCTTTGACTCATTGGCATTCCAAACATCGAGCCACAAATTTTGCCACATCCTTCTTAAGTCTAAGCCAAAAGTATAAAGGTCTCAAACCTTCAACCATCTTGGTCACTCTAGGGTTCCCTGAATATGGTGCATTGTGGATCTCTTCAAGCACTAACTTCCTCAACTCTCCTAAGTTAGGAATATACATCCTCCCCTAAAATCTCAAAATTTCATCTAATTTGATCACATAACCATCAAACCTATAATCTAAGGGGTCTACTTCCAATTCTTGTTTTACTCTTTCATAATGCTCATCCCATTAAAGATTTTGAATTACTTCTACTTCAAATTGGATCTTGTTGTAACCATGGTAGCCAGAGGTCTTCTTCTACTAAGAGCATCTGCTACTCTATTCTCTTTTCCTTTTATATACTCAATTCCAAAGTCATACTCACTAAGGAATTCTAACCACCTTCTATGTCATGCATTTAGCTTAGGTTGAGTAAATATATACTTGAGCCCTAAATGATCTTTCTTTACCTCAAAGGGCTTACCTAGAAGATAATGCCTCCACATCTAAAGTGCATGAACTATGGTAGCTAACTCAAGATCATGCGACACATAGTTGAACTCATGTTGCTTCAACTTTCTTGAGTCATAAGTAACCACTTTCTCATTCTACATCAACACTCCTACTCCTCCCGAAGCATCAGTTATAACTATAAAGTGACCATTAGGATCTAGTATGGTCAAGATAGGAGTAGTTGTGAGCTTTTCCTTTAGCACTTGGAAAGCTTTCTCACACCTTTGTATCCATTCAAACTTCTTACCCTTATTTTGAAGTGAGGTAATTAATGCTACTATAGTTGAGAAACCTTACACAAACTTTCTATAATAACCTACAAGTCCCAAAAAACTTCTGACTTCTATCACACTCTATGGTGCAGGCCATTCCATTATCACTTTTATCTTCTTAGGATCAACTACAATCCCTTCTATCGAGTCACATGACCAAGATAGTGCACTTTATCTTGAAATAATGTACACAGACAATTTACCATAAATATTTTTCTCTCTCAAGCGCTGCAAAACTATCCTCAAATGCCTTTCGTGCTCTTCCATTGATTTAGAGTATATCAATATGTCATCAAGAAAGATTAACATAAAATCATCTAAACAAACTCTGAAAATGCTATTCATCAAATTCATGAAAGCTATTGGAGCATTAGTCAACCCAAATTGTACCACTATGAACTCATAGTGACCATATCGAGTCCAAAAATCTATTTTAGAAATGTCCTCATCCTTAATCCACAATTGGTGATAGCCGGATCTAAGGTCTATCTTCAAGAACACTGTAGCTCCTTTCATTTGATCAAAGAGCTCATCTATTCTTGAGAGTGGGTAATTATTCTTTATAGTATCTTTGTTAAACATACTATAATCAATGCATAATCTTAAAGTACTATCCTTCTTCTTTACAAAGATAATTGATGCACTCCATGGTGACAAACTAGGTCTAATAAACCCTTGCTTAAGCAACTCCTACAATTGTGCTTTAAGCCCATACAATTATTTAGTAGTCATCCTATAGGGTGCCTCAGATTGAGGCTCAGTTCCTGGTAGCAAATCAATTGAGAAGCCAAACTCTCTCTTCGGTGGTAACTCTGTCAACTCTACAGGGAATACATCTCTAAAATCTCTAAGGATTGGGTAGTCATTGAACACTAGTTCTTCTTTGTCAAGGTCCTTTACTTGGATGACATAAATGGTACACCCTTTCCTCTTAGATTTCTTCAATTGCATAGCTGATATTTGTCTAAGCTCTAAAGGTCTCTTAGATCCATTAATTTCCACTTGATTCCCTAGGTCATTCAAACATCTAACCACTTTGTCTTCACAATTTACTAGAGGCTTATGTTTAGCTAACCAGTTGATTCCTAAAATTACATCATAAGAGCCCAAAGGTTACTTGCGTTTGAAAACTAGGAAGCTCTAACTCACTACATGTTAGACATGAGTCTACTCTCTTTTCTACTCCATTGCCATATTGTACCATCCAAGAGTTTTACATACACCCAGGTCTAATAGATAACTTAGATACTACTCTAGGATCTACAAAACATTATGTGGCACCAGTATCAATTAAATTAGAAATAGGTGGTCCATAGAGCTTACCTTGAAACTAAATAGGTGCTACTTGAAAATTTACTTGTCGATTGTCCACTGCGGTATGAATCTGATGTTGAGGTGCTCCTTGTTGATTTATATTTCCCCTTTTATGTGGACACGCATTTTCATAATTCTCTCCTCCACAATTATAGAATCCACCCTTAGGTGCTCTCAGTCCTTCAATTCTTTCCCTCTGATTGTTGTTTTGGTTGTTATAGCCACCTCTTTTGTTTCCTCCATGCTAGTTTCCACCATTTCCATCTTGAGAATTATTACCTCTTTTCATATTCCTGATCTGCCTATTATTTCCTTGATTGTTATTCTATTGATATTTCTACTGATTATTCTGAGGTCTCTTATTGACAAACTTCACATCTCTTTGCTTATGGTAACTAGTTTCATGTTGCAACTTCTGCTCCTATTTAATTACTTTCCCAAAAACTACATCCATAGTGAGTGGATTATGAATGTCTACCTCCACTCCAATCTATGGCCTTAATCCCAAAATAAACTTCCTAATCTGAAATCTCTCATCTATCTAATACTGTGGAACATACTTAAGTGGATACGAGAACCTATCCCAATAACTAGTTACAAACATACTTCCTTGAACCAAATTCTAAAACTCTGTCATCTTCTTGTTGAAGAATAGTTGTGGTAACCATCTTCTCCTAAACAATTGCAGGAAAATCTCCCAAGTTATTTTACTAGGTAATAGTTTCTTATCCGCCTTCTCATTATCCCACCATGTTGTTGCTTCACCAGTCAATTGGTAAGATCCCCAAATTGCTTTCATGTGATCTAAAAGGTTTCGAAGCCCAAAGTATTTCTCCATTTCTATTACCTAGGATTTAGCTCCATCTCCAATTGTCTTTCCATCAAATTTCAATGGTGATACTTTCTTGAGGTCTTTCCCCAATTCTTCTGCCATCTTTGCTTGATTATTAGCATTAACTCCAACCTCAGGAACTTGGACTTCTATCCTCAGGTTCTCATTAGCATTCTTCCCTCTAGGATTTCCTTTGATCTTCTACTTAAGAGCATTCATCCTCATGTATTGTTGGGTCAAGAGAGAAAGAATACGATCTAATCTTCCATCTTGATCATTACTAGCATTGCCACAATCCCTTGCATTTCAACCACAATGAGCACCTCCATGTGCACCTCCACGATTTCCTCTATTTTGACCACTTCCTGATCTATCACTACAATTAGTGTTTTTAGTATTCATGATGGATAATTTGTATCAAGTTCACAACTTAGCACAATAGTCCCAAAAGAGAAAAAGAGGCCCTAGTGTTAAACCTAGAGCTCTGATACCAAATGTAAAGCCCACAATTCCATCACAAAAGTAAATGAAGTAAATAATCCACTTAAATACAACATCACAATATCCAAAGTAAAAAGATGTAATTAATCATCTTAATTACAATATAAAAGATTTAAAAAAAGGGTGTAATTAATATGCTTAATTACAATATCACAAGTAAAATGAACAATCTCATAGACATGAATCAAAATGTCATTAAATCTTATGAATCACATGCTCAATCCAAGTAAAAAGCACTATAAATAATATACAAAATCCATTGGCATTCATGCCATATAACATCCAATTTCAAGTTACAATAATCATATACAATAAGAATAAATAAATCAATACGCTCATTAGTCCCACAAACCAAGTGGTCCTCTACATGTGAGCTAAGAGATAGGAACATGACCTAGGTGCTTTTCCACCCTGTTGGTGCCTGAATTCACTGTCGGTTATTTTAGCAATTTTCATGCAGGCACCTTCCCAAAAAATCCAAAAAATGTTCTAAGTGTTGGACCTCCTCAGCATTTTTCAGCTGCAGCATCATATTTTCTTTGAGGAGGAGGTCATCATCATCATCATATTTCTGGTCATCACCCTGATGTTGCTTACAAGGGTCATCATATTTTCTGTCAGCATGATCTTTCGCTGGGGTGATATTCTAACATCGGGTGATCTTACTTAAGATCATCCTGATGATGTTGCTACAAAGTCCTAAGTATGATCCGATCTTCATCGGGGTCATCATATTTGAACATCGGGTGATCTTAGTCAAGATCATCCTGATGTTTTTTTATCACTTCATGTTCGTTGTTTTATCACCCTGATGATGCTGACGTCATTCTTATGTCAGGGTGATATCCGTTTTTCTACCTGTCTGCATCATGATATTTCCGAAGGGAGATATTCGCCTGTCGGCTTCATGCATTGTCCAATGGGGGTGATCATTTCAAATATCAGTCACATATTCATATATCACCCCGATCTTATAGTGGAGCTACAGTGCAGCATGATATGTGTGCATCAGGATGATATTTCCAAATATCTGGTTATCTTCCGAATATCATCCTGATGCCGATGTATGGTGACGTCATCAAGGTCCGGGGGGGTCATATTTCTAACACTGATCATCTTGTGGAGATCCCCCAATGTTTGCAAACATGACGATGACATCATCCAGATATGAGGAGGTGCGCAATAGGCAGATATGCTGATGACGTCAGCAGGATATGACGGTGACGTCATCAGGATGTTCATCGGCTAGACATTTGGTATCGGCTAAGCAGGAGGATCTTCCTCCGATGCATCAGGTTGTGCCGATGAAGGCGATTATCATGTAGGTGATATTGCGATGATGATGCTGACGTCAGGGTGATATTTCAAGCAACAGGATATCATGCTATTGGAGGATGATGATGAAGGCTTATACTAGTGTCATCAGGAGCAAAAGCACTGACATCATATATGCTCGTGGCCTAGTATATAAAGTGTTGAAGAGGTTGCTGCGGGGTGCATGTGGGATAATTCGATCCTGCATATTTTCAAATATCATGATGATGTATCTTGGCAGGAAACGGTTGTGACGCACAGTTTTCTGCATTTCCCAGGGCTGCGGGTTGGTGCGCCATTAATGGCGATTGTTGCAGAGGTATGGACGGATCTAGTACTTGATTGAAGGTGTACATCAACGGACAGTGGCGCAGGGCTCGATGTTTCTTCCTGTCTCCTCCCCTACCTACTGCATTCATGTTTGGGCGCCAATTTGGTAATGCGTTGAGCGCCATTTTTCTGATACTGTGTATCTGGCGGGATTTTTGGTCAACCATGTAATTAATTGTTGTGGTACACTTTCTAGCTGATATAGGCAGACTGTGTTACCATTGTTTAGGTTGTTGAAAACTGGACATTTTGGCTCTGTAATAAGATATAACTAGTTTTGGTTGCTCTGTGCAGCAAAACTTGTGAGTTTATGTATCTCCTGTTGTACGTTTTGGCATGAATCCACTGATTTCATGGTTAATCTTATATGAATAATGCTATGTTTGCATGTGTTATGCTGATTCTGTCTCCAGTTTTGCATGTATCTTTCTTCCTGCAATAGGGATGCCATAAGTATCGACAGCTTAACACTCTGTATTGGGAGATATCTGTAAGGTAGATATCATGTGTATCCCCCTGAAATCTAGTTTTAGCTATTCATACTGATCATTCACAGGTGTATGTCTACCGACTCCAAGCCCTGGATAGGCACCAATCTAGCTCTGTGTTGAGGTTATACACCAGGTCCAGGTTTGCATCCAAACACCATTTCAAACCATCTCTCCCTTCCATCTGTTAGTTGTAGGATTAGGAGTAGGAAACCCTTGCATGCTCTCATCCCTAACCAGACATATATGTCCAAGAACGTTGCCCACCTTGTGATCTATCATACAGATCTTGGTCCATACATGAGAGTATTCTGCCTGTTGTTGTCAAGTTAGATTTTTCTATCTTTGAGCTAGTCAAGGTTACATCTTGAGTTATAGGGATACCCCCCTTGGTGCGGCAGAACCAGAAGTGAAGGGGAGGAGCTCACGCAACCTCCTGTATTAGTTGGCTGAATCTGCCTGTGCATTAGAAGTGGCAAACCCTAATGCTGATTCAGAAGAAAAACCAACAAAATGGTGACTCTGCTGGGGAGAAAATTGATGAAAAAGTGTTATATCTTGTGGCCCATCTGAGTCACCAACAAAATGGCGACTCTGCTGGGGATGGACTGATAAAAAAAAAGTAATATATCTGTGACCCATCCGAGTCACCAACAAAATGGCGACTCTGGTGGGGATGTTGATGTAAAGTGATATCCTACAGTCTCTGGTGAAGTTTTGCTCTGCTGGTGGTATGAACTCAGAAAAATATGTGTTGAGCTTTCAGCTGCTGAAAATTTTGTCCTCTCTGGAGAGGTGGCGACTCTGCAAAAGATCTAAATGCACATGAAAGATGGATGTATGTGACGTGACAAAAATGTGTTGTTCATATTTCTGCATCTGTATGAGAAAAGGTACCTTGTTCCTTCCCCTTTATATATTTACTGTTTTGTTGCATAGGTTAGATGCCAGGGGAGGTTACAGGTCTTAGGCAGACAAAGGATGTCTAAGAGTAAGTTTTTTATGAATCCAAGTATGAATTATCCCATACTCAGTGGTGAAATGTTGGAGAAAAGAATAGAAGAGATAAGAAATAGGTTGATATTCTTAGAGGCTGAGCAGGCCCAGTTAAAAAACAATAACCCTGTTGTGTCTGCTAGTCAGAAGGCTAAACCTCTTCTCAGCCCTTTTGATCCTTTGTATGACCAACTGGATTTGTCATGGGTTGATTATAAAGTAGAAACTATGCCTGCTAGGATATACTGTCAGATGCCCAGATTTAGTGGTCACAGTGTATGTGATGGGAATGCACATATCCAAAATTTTCATGAGTTCATGGGAAAACATTCATTTAGAGATGAGGATATGTTGATGAGGTTTTTTGTTAGGTCCTTTGATGCAAAAGCAAAAGACTGGTATTTGAGCTTTTCAAAAGGATCCTTTGCCTATTGGGATGAGCTTGCTGACTGTTTCAAGGAAGAATTCGCAAGAGAACCTGCTGATCTTGTTACAGAATTGATGAACATCAGAAAACAAGATGAAGAGCCATGTGTTGATTTCAGTCATAGGTTTGCAGTAGCCCTTTCACATGTCCCTAAAAGTTTCAGACCTGATATTTCAGCCTGTGTTGGCATATTCTTTGAAGCTTTTGAGGAGGGCTTTAGTGCAATACTGAGGGATTTCAAGGTGACAAGTATGCAGATGGCATACAAGTTCGTAGAAAAGATAGAAAAAATCAGAAATGTGCACCTGCTGAAACCCCTGTCCAGAGGCTTTGGTGTGAGAAATCGTTGTGAAGCTGCAAATGACCAAATAATTAAGGCATCATGTGAAGATGAAAAGATGAATGTTGAGGATGCCAGTGAAAGGACTAATGAGGATTCCCATTGCAATGATGAGGCATCTGACCATGAAAACAACAATGAGGTTGTGGACAACAATGAGCAATTTTTGGAATGGACCTGTGGAGACAATTGTGAGTATTGTACTCAAGACAGAGAAGATATAAGCAAACAGAGAAGCAGTCCCATGTGTGACCCATTGCCTTCCTTTCAAACACATGAGGATCATGAAGAGCAGTCAAAGATTGAAATAAGTGCTAGTGCAGAGCATGATTGTTCTTTGATTGATGGTTGTTTTGCTTATGACACACAGGCTGATACTCCTCCACAAAAGGAATCCATTGGTGATGAAGATGCATGCTCTGCTGCCCATGAACAAATGGCATACTATGATGAAACTGATGCACCTGGGTCACCCATTTTTGACACATATGGTGATGAGGATCTATTTGAGTATGGTGAGGGTCTTGACATGGTTTTTGACTTGGATTCTATTTCTCATCCTGATGAAAGAGGAAACAACATACATCAGGTAAGTGATTGTAAAAATGTGCCTGATTGTAAAGAGGTGCCAGAGCCTGATCTTTTCCAGCTTGGTGTACCAGATGGTTGTGTACATGATGTGCACAATTGTGAATTTGAAAGCTTTTCTTTTGAGAGGCCAGCATATGAAATGAGCTCTGACTTTCCTAGTTGTGTGGTGGACTTCGAGTGCTTTCAATTTTCAATCCAGCTAGGAGATCATTTTGCAATGCATAATGCTGATACAAATGATAACATGTGTTATATTCCCTTTGAGTATGCATTGCCTGATACATTCTGCATCCACTTGTTGCCGGATGCTAAGGGTTATCTGCACAGGGATGATAATGACAAGCCAAATTAGAGGGTTGAGTATGCAGATGACAAGATTTGTTTGTGGGTGGATCTCTGTAGTATCTCCAAGCTTGACCCAGTGTATGCAGATGAAAACAAAGTGTTTAACAAAGGGAGATGCATGTTTTTCTTTTCTTGGTGGCCTTAGGCCATCAAGTGTGTTTGGTGATGCAGGTCGGTGTAGTATTTGACTCTGTGCCCAATGGATAAGGGACTGGTCTGCATCCCAGAGATCTGGGGTTCTCGCTGCAGTCTTGCACCTGCACGTCCCCAATCAGAGCCACTGTTGGTGCCTGAATTCACTGTCGGTTATTTTAGCAATTTTCATGCAGGCATTTTCCCAAAAAATCCAAAAAATGTTCTAAGTGTTGGACCTCCTCAGCATTTTTCAGCTGCAGCATCATATTTTCTTCGAGGAGGAGGTCATCATCATCATCATATTTCTGGTCATCACCCTAATGTTGCTTACGAGGGTCATCATATTTTCTGTCAGCATGATCTTTCGCTGGGGTGATATTCTAACATCAGGTGATCTTACTTAAGATCATCCTGATGATGTTGCTGCAAAGTCCTAAGTATGATCTGATCTTCATCGGGGTCATCATATTTGAACATCGGGTGATCTTAGTCAAGATCATCCTGATGTTGTTTTATCACTTCATGTTCGTTGTTTTATCACCCTGATGATGCTGACGTCATTCTTATGTCAGGGTGATATCTGTTTTTCTACCTGTCTGCATCATGATATTTCCGAAGGGAGATATTCGCCTGTCGGCTTCATGCATTGTCCAATGGGGGTGATCATTTCAAATATCAGTCACATATTCATATATCACCCCGATCTTATAGTGGAGCTACAGTGCAGCATGATATGTGTGCATCAGGATGATATTTCCAAATATCCGGTTATCTTCCGAATATCATCCTGATGCCGATGTATGGTGACGTCATCAAGGTCTGGGGGGGTCATATTTCTAACACTGATCATCTTGTGGAGATCCCCTGATATTTGCAAACATGACGATGACATCATCTGGATATGAGGAGGTGCGCGATAGGTAGATATGCTGATGACGTCAGCAGGATATGACGGTGACGTCATCAGGATGTTCATCGGCCAGACATTTGGTATCGGCTAAGCAGGAGGATCTTCCTCCAATGCATCAGGTTGTGCCGATGAAGGTGATTATCATGTAGGTGATATTGCGATGATGATGCTGACGTCAGGGTGATATTTCAAGCAACAGGATATCATGTTGTTGGAGGATGATGATGAAGGCTTATACTAGTGTCATCGGGAGCAAAAGCACCGACATCATATATTCTCGTGGCCTAGTATATAAAGTGTTGAAGAGGTTGCTGCGGGGTGCATGTGGGATAATTCGATCCTGCATATTTTCAAATATCATGATGATGTATCTTGGTGGGAAACGGTTGTGACGCACAGTTTTCTGCATTTCCCAGGGCTGCGGGTTGGTGCGCCATTAATGGCGATTGTTGCAGAGGTATGGACGGATCTAGTACTTGATTGAAGGTGTACATCAATGGACAGTGGCGCAGGGCTCGATGTTTCTTCCTGTCTCCTCCCCTACCTACTGCATTCATGTTTGGGCGCCAATTTGGTAATGCGTTGAGCGCCATTTTTCTGATACTGTGTATCTGGCGGGATTTTTGGTCAACCATGTAATTAATTATTGTGGTACACTTTCTGGCTGATATAGGCAGACTGTGTTACCATTGTTTAGGTTGTTGAAAACTGGACATTTTGGCTCTGTAATAAGATACAACTAGTTTTGGTTGCTCTGTGCAGCAAAACTTATGAGTTTATGTATCTCCTGTTGTACGTTTTGGCATGAATCCACTGATTTCATGGTTAATCTTATATGAATAATGCTATGTTTGCATGTGTTATGCTGATTCTGTCTCCAGTTTTGCATGTATCTTTCTTCCTGCAATAGGGATGCCATAAGTATCGACAGCTTAACACTCTGTATTGGGAGATATCTGTAAGGCAGATATCATGTGTATCCCCCTGAAATCCAGTTTTAGCTATTCATGCTGATCATTCACAGGTGTATGTCTACTGACTCCAAGCCCTGGATAGGCACCAATCTAGCTCTGTGTTGAGGTTATACACCAGGTCCAGGTTTGCATCCAAACACCATTTCAAACCATCTCTCCCTTCCATCTGTTAGTTGTAGGATTAGGAGTAGGAAACCCTTGCATGCTCTCATCCCTAACCAGACATATATGTCCAAGAACGTTGCCCACCTTGTGATCTATCATACAGATCTTGGTCCATACATGAGAGTATTCTGCCTGTTGTTGTCAAGTTAGATTTTTCTATCTTTGAGCTAGTCAAGGTTACATCTTGAGTTATAGGGATACCCCCCTTGGTGCGGCAGAACCAGAAGTGAAGGGGAGGAGCTCACGCAGCCTCCTGTATTAGTTGGCTGAATCTGCCTGTGCATTAGAAGTGGCAAACCCTAATGCTGATTCAGAAGAAAAACCAACACACCCAACCATGAACTAATTATACTTCCCTAGATCCCTTCATGAAACAAAGGAAACCTAGCCCTACATAAAATGTCTAGCTACCTGGAACAACTGGCAGTTGGGAACACCTAATGCAACCCAAATGTCTGAATCTACTATTCTAAATAATGAAAAGCAAATTGTCTCACAATAGGATGTGGCAGAGATATATGTAAATAAGTTTTCCAGATAAAATAAACATCTTTTTCAATGTCATCTCGATTAGATCTAATCTTGTAAAAAGTTAACTTGGTTTAATTCCTGAAAAGAGGAAAAGCCATCTTTGATAATCCACATTCGGCATCCTAGCCTAGAAAGTAACCCAATAACATTCCTAGATAAAATCTACTTCTTTCCCCAAGAGCAAGTAAATAAATAAATAGAATAAAAGATTCAAAGTTCATCAATAAATCATTTCAAATTCCCTTTCCCAAAACACCAATCAAAGAACACACATTCTAAGCAATAATCCATCATTTGTTATATACAATTGCATCCATGAGGCTATAAAAATTGATATAGTCACCAAATCCATATTTCAGTCATAGTTTTCTCAATATAAACAATCTAAGTTACTTAATAGTCTTACTGTCAAATTTGTGATAGGAACTCTAGAAAATAAATAAACAGTCTTCCTATCGCAACCGCGACAGAAACTGTAGCAAAAATAGTAAAAAATAAAAGAATAGAGTTTATAATCTTTTACTACCATTCAATGATAATGTTTAAAAATATATTTTGGATAGAAAACAATAAAGGAATATGTCTATAGGAAAATGATAGTTTCATCTATGTTTAAGAGGTTATGTTCACATTGTTTGATCAATAAAATAGGTCAATTCTTTAATATGAACTGATTCCATACAACATAAAGAAAGATAACGGTAGGGATAATTTATGCCTAACAAGAAATAAGTTTATAATAGCATCTGAGGTTTGTAACATCTCAAACCATGATTTCAAGACAACAACTAGAACAAGAACAAGAAACCAAGAAACAAGAACAAGAAAACAAGGCCGATTTGAAGTAAGAAAACAAGAAACAAGAACAAGAAGAAGAAGTTGATTACTTAGAAAAACAAGAACAAGGAACAACAAATTGATCCTAAATGCTACACTAAAGTTTGAGTAGATTGATGACAGGAAATAAATAAAGGTAGGTCAATTTACTTAGCATAGACCAAAAAATAATGAATAGCAGGAAGGTCATTAGAGATGTCAATTTCATGGCAGTGCTGAACTAGAATTAACTATCGTGGCTTCAAGGGAATTGGTGACAGTGTTAAAAACTCAAGCAGGTTACTCAAGCAAGAACCAAACATCCATAACACAAAGCCAGTTCAATTTGGTCGCAGGGATTAAGGAGCTGACGGTAAGAAGTCTTTAGACCATAACAACGGAAACATAAAACTGGCCGCCCAAAGAACAATGTAGACTAGAAAGAACAAAGCGCAGGTCTGGTTAACTAGCTTTAATAGTCACAAACAACCATTTATTATTATACAAAAAACAAGAAAAATACCTGGAATTATTTGTCGGCAACCAAAGGTTGATTTTGCCTTCCTAGTCGTTGCTTTTCTCCAGCTTCCCGTCACTCCAAGATTAAGGTCTTCTCTGCCTTCAACGCCTAGAGTAATACACAGAAAAATAACTTTCTTACTGCTGCAATAACATATGGTATCCAATACTTTGTCATTTTTCTTCTTTAATTAAAAATCCCTCTTATTTTAGTATCCCAGATTTAGGTTTTCAAGATTGAAGTTTTAATTTTTGTTTGCATGAGAATTGCAATTTTAAAAAGCTTCAAATTTTCTATTTAACTTAAAATAACAACTTTTTAATTAGCTTACTGTCACATGCATGACAGTAAGTTACTTTTAATTCTTTTTATTTTAGATTCTTAATATAATAATAATATTATTAACATAATTTAACTATTTTTATTAAAACACAATCACTTTAAATAAATCAAGAAGTGAAACAATACAATTATATATATATATATATAGTCTTCCAAACATCTATACTCATATAATTAGGAAACTGACACCATTTAATATAATCAAAAAGAAATTCTAATAATTACATTTAACTTATGCATTCAAAAAGGATTTTCATTAATAATTAAAAACATAATATTTTTCTAAGTATCTAACCATCAATCATATTTATCATCCACACATTGAAGCATAAAATAAGCCATTCAAAATGCAACATGAAACTAATTGAGTGTGTGATTACATTAGGGTTAACCATCCCATTAGGTCTTGCCAAGTGGCTAGAACACCTCTACGTCAACCATGTTCTCATCTTTGATGAGTACCTACATTCATTTGCACTCAACTCAACATTAATAGGTTAGTTCCCCAAAACATAGCCAATGCAAAACATCATGATCACATCGATAATATTGAACATTTAAATCAACTTTCTAATTTACTCAAATATAACTTCATGATATTTACCTTCACACATGTGGAACTTATTCAAAGTAAAACAATCAAAGTAAATGTTCACTAATCTAGAATAATAATATAGTCCATAAAAATGACAGATGAAAAAAAGTGGCTTTATATCAATAGGTGTCAAGTGAATAAGGATACACCATCTCCAATCCCCCCCACCTATCCACTAACCCTACATCCAACCCTCCCCCAATCCCTGAAAATGGATCTCAAAACACATGTATCATGATCAACATCCTCCATCCTACATACACATCATCATCGTGAGAATATAAATCATATCATAATCATCATCATACCATATCATCACAAGCATTATCCATATAGCATCATCCATCTCATGATGCATAAACAACAATCCATATCCATAACCATCACATAAACATCATAATAGCATCACATTATCACATCATGTCATCTATCCATCTATGCATAATCCACATCATAATCCACATAATCCATGCATAAAAAATAAACATCTACATCATACACCCATAAAACAACATCATCATAAATCATCATAACATCATCATAAAACATCATAACATCATGCATCCATATACATCACATCATGAATAATAATAAACATAAAACATTATGCATAACCATCTTCATAAAATATCACATCATAAATGCATCCATACATCCATAAATACATCCATAATACATAAATAACCACCATAAAAAATGACCATCTCATATAATCTCAAGCATCCATGTACATATCCATAAATAGTCATGATACAAAAATATGTCCATAAGGCCAAAATACATATAAAAATCCTACAGGCATACAAAATTAAGAGCCATGAGCTGAACTCTCCTATACAGGAGTGGGAGAGCCTGGAGGAGACCCATGTGGGGTCATAGAAGCCCATGCCCCTATAGCCCCTACTAGTCATGAGGGAGGTGGTACAATTGGTGGTTACTGAGGTGGTTGTTGCTATGGTAAGGGCTACTAAACCAAATGCTGAGACCACCCTAATCTATGAGATACATAGGCACTTGATCAACTCTGCTAACTATAGCTAGGAACCCTTTGCCCCTCAAGCACATTTGTCTAATAAGAACCATAATAATACTCAACTTGGGCTTTCACATCTACTAAATCCCTCTATACCTGGGTATAATCATGCCACATCTAAGCCATACTCATACCCATAATCACCCCTTGCATCTGGGTAATGTACTGTTGTAACTGGGCAACCTATGCCTCAATTCGTTGCAACCTAGCCTTGGAACCCTACCTCTACACCCTCTTTACATCATGCTCTATAGTCACCTTTGTAAGATCCCCTTCATCTCCATCACCTCCCCTATAGCCCCTCCATCCATAAGTCCCTATAGCTGCTACACCTCCAAATGAGTGATATCTCACTTTGTACACACTATGTCTAGCTCTCCCTATAACTGTTGAACTGGTCCTTCAAGCTTGCCACTTGAGACCTTAGAGTCTCCCTATCCTCCTCCTTGTCTCCTATCCTTTGCCATACTCTACACTGCCTAGAAGTAGAAGGATCAAGAACTAAAGTAGATGCACCTGCACCTAAAGCACTCACAACAAAAAACGTCACTATCACCAACACACCAATAGCCACCATGTCCCCATATCCTCCATCTCTCTAACCTCCATCCTCATCATCCTCCTCTATGTCCTCCACAATAATCCCCTCCTCCTCCTCTAGCTTGACTACACCTGGCTCACCATCAGGAATGGTCAAACACACGGGTCTCACCTGCACCCACCAAACATCATAGGCTAGAGTGGTCCTAGTATCTGCCACCATTGAACCCCAATCCCAAACCACTGCCTATAAACCTACAAAATCTATGAGTACCAACTTTGAATCCATCTTTGGTGGCCATAAAGGTTGAGGCAAGACATGCCACAGGTGGCAAAATAGTTGTCACCTGTGGCATGTCTTGCCTCATACCAAACTATTGCAACACTTGAGAGGGGATGTAATGATCTATAATATTCTCGGTCCTCCCTATAAGGTACTAAGGATGTCGGATATATGGCATGTGAGCATCATCATCAATCCATGGCTCGCAGCCTATGTAGGGTCGTCACACCACCGTGGTCATCTCATCTAACTACCATCTCCAGTACTGCATACTCCCCAACTACTGATGTCAAAGAGTACCCTTGTATGCCATCACCCATGGCTCAAACTATTTCTTAACATGAGGGCATATGGGCCTCATAATAGATATATGCTCCCACACCCATACATGTTGCAAGGTCACACTGCAATTGAGGCTCACTCCACCCATGTAAAGAACTATGTGCATCTCATGGTATAGCTGGGCCAACTAGCATGGCCCCCATGCATTTACATCATTTTGTGTCACCATATGCTCAATTAAATACCCCCATCCAACTGGAAACCCCCATGAGTGTCAATCTAGTATCAAGATACCTCTAATCAACCCACACAAATATAACACATAATCACTTAATCCTCCTTGAAGAGCGACATCCCACAACATCTCCCATCATTCTTGGCTACACACCACCTATATTGGGTCAAATTCTCAATCCAATGTTGCCACACCCATCATTGTATCATGGACAACTTGCTCACCAACAATGGGGATCCATAGGATCCTGTAGACATCCTCTAAGGTGATAGCCATCTCACCCATAGGAGTAGTAGAGAGGTGCATGTCTCACTCCTTCAGCACTCCACCAATGCTGTCATCATCACTCTATGTGCCCTCAACTAGGGTATATCTGACACCCAATCAAGCCCAACTACTCGCAAGCAAGCTCACTCCACCAACAAAAGCCTCTCTCTCAACTCCATCATTGGAGGCCATCACTCTTGAGACTAAATCTCTAGAAGGTTAACCTACATTTAAAAACAACACAAATTAACCCTTTTCCTAAAAAACAACACCATGTCACTAAACCATTAACCCTTAGCACTAAACTAGACAAATGCGCTAATCCATTTGTCTAAGGCACCAATCTAGATAATGGTGCTAAATCTCAGGCTGACAGCACTAATCTAGATGATTGCGCTAGATCAAACCCCTTTTGTGCTAATCTAGATGATAGTGCTATTTCCCCAACATAAGGTGTTAATCTACCTAGCTGACCCAAAAATCCTAAAAGTCAGTACTAAATTAGCTGATGGCACTAATCTACAAACCCTATGTGCTAATCGAGACAATTGCGCTAATCCTAAAGTTTGGTGCCAATCCCAATGATTACATTGAACCCCCTCAAAACCCTAGTGATAATATACTTGATAGCACTAATCTGATGATATTTGGCACTAAACCTACCATTTATCTACTTGCCCTTCTGGTGCTAATCTAGCATAAGGCACTAAAGTGCTAGCATTAAACACCTAGCCTAACCCTTTTAAGCCCTAAAAACATCCTGAAACCTAAAAAATCACAAAGTAGTGTTAGTCGACATACCCATGTGCCAACCTCCTCCATCCTCTGGTACTCCCATACTCACTTAGATCAGTGCTGATGTTGTGGGAAGCTTGTTTGCACCATCACTATCACTCTTCTCTCTCTACTCTAGTTAGCTTAGGTGTGCAAATGTGGGATGTTGGGCCCACTTTTACCTATCTATAGTTGCCATGTCAGCCCTAATTCACCATTTCATCTCCCCAGGCCACAAATCTTACCCGTTTTCCTCTGTTTCTTCTTCTATCAACCCCATTTTCCATCTCTTTTCCATCATGTTTCACTTCTTTTCAAGAGTTCCCCTAAAAAAATTAATTTTTTCACCCAATCTCTCAAGGGGGCATCCCTCACCCATTTCCACTCCTCCCATTAACTGGGGCAAAATTGTTAGACGTGATGCCATTCTCTACTCGATCACGATGCCACATTAAAGAGGGGCAAAATGTAGACACCTAAAAATATCTCAACCCCACAAGCCATTTTCTCACATCCACTACAGTACTAATTACCCCTTTCACCAATTAATTAAATAAAAATAAAAATTATTTAATTAATTTATCTTAATCCATCCCTAACCATTCACCCTTAGCCATTCATCCTTAAATCATCCCTAGTAATGAATTAATTTAGTTAATTTATTACTAGACCTTACAACATCATTCATCATTAATTAAATAAATATTCTAAATATTTATTTGGTTAATTTATCCATCCCCTAGTGAAGATTAATTAAATAAAACATGCTTATTTAATTAATCTACCCTAGCCTATGACCTAAACCTATCTTGGTTGAATAAATACCAATTATTTAATTAGATACCCTAATCTACCTATCCCCTAGACCCTGTCGAAATGCACATGACAACTAAGAGGGGGGTGGGGTGAATCAGTTGTAACAAAACTTTAACCACTTATAAATATCAACACATCAAACTCTTAATATATGTTATTAAGATTAACCATGAAAGCATTAAACAAGAAGCTCAACACAATAACACATGACACACCAAAATTTTTACGTGGAAAACCCTATAAGGGAAAAACCACAGTGGGTGTTAGTACATAAAATAAAATAAGTTATAGAAATACAAAAAATCAGAGGCTCACTACCTTAGGGATCACTACCCAAAATGTTCACTACAAATGTTAGGGCTCACTACCAAGGATTGGTGAACTGATTTGATAGCATCAACTTCATGCTTGGGTTTAGTTCCATTGAAGCACAATATAACACCTCTGGTTTGCTCTTCTTACACCTTCGCACTTATCTATTCATTTTCACACAAGGACATCTTTTTCAAAACTTCATTACATGTTTTTATATACTTCATCAACCTTGGAATGTACATCAAGGTCGACATTACATTCTACAATTGTTGGAACAATCTCCAAGGTCGGCATTACAAACATACATAGAAATAGGTTTGGACTTAAACAAGATTAGCTAAGGGAAAGATGTATGCAGATAATGTTACACCTTAGCTAGGACTCAAAAGCAGTATTCCATGCCACAACACACTTCCACAATCTTCAATGCATCTCCACAAGTAGTGAAAACAACCAGGTCGGCCAAGACTGGTGTTAACATTAAGTCTTCTAAGACCAATCTTCATCCATGATCCAAATTTGTCTTTGCAGACCAATCGAAAGGTAGGAACATGATCAAGAGACATCCACAAGCACATTGTATTCACTAGGAACAACTGCACAAACTCTAACCACTCTGTCAAGAAGATTCTTCAAACTGGACCACATAAACAACACTGCCAATAACTATCATAAGGGAAAGATCGCTTGCAAACCACCAAATCATGAACCATTAGATTTACAGGCACTTATCATCATCACAAACTTGATTCCAAAACCACAGACATAAATACTTAACTGCGGGGGAATACGGAGCATAATACATTCTCCCTGTCCCCACCAAATGTACAAAAAAAGCAGTTTTCACTCTGGTGAACATAACTCACTCAAATCTTCATACCGGAGGTTCAAATTTGAAACATAGCATCTTCAGACATGCATATGAATAAATTCCAATCCATAGAGAAGAATATTCATCCTGTAAGAAATGTAGAGCAATGTTCCAGATTGTTCTGCTGCATCAGGAACACTTATTATCTTGAACACTTAACGCATTACAAACAATTATCAAAACAAAAGCATAGTTGACATCATTGACATTACAGATATGTTGACATCAATGACAACCCTG
This sequence comes from Cunninghamia lanceolata, assembly GCA_027924645.1. Lineage (NCBI taxonomy): Eukaryota > Viridiplantae > Streptophyta > Pinopsida > Cupressales > Cupressaceae > Cunninghamia > Cunninghamia lanceolata. The sequence goes on along the minus strand of BSBN01000762.1, from coordinate 1,940,272 downwards.
ATTAGGCACATACTTGTAACAATCTCCCCCTTTGTCATTGATGGAAACATATGATGTGAAAAACTGTAAAGGCCATCAAGATAGGATACTCCCCCTTACTTTTTATTCATCTACACTCTTTCTCCCCCTAAGTTTTTCACATGATTTCTCTCCCCCTTTGACATCAATGGAAAAGGGCACATACTTGCATTATGCTACTCTGATCAAATTGAAACTAATCTTAAACATTTAGCTACTCCCCCTGAGAGGTATCTCTCAAAACATCAATCCAAATCAATGAATAAGACTCTAGACACAACTGGATTGACACGTTCAGAGCAGGAGGGGTAATAACCCCTAACTTTTCTCTAAGATACTCAAAGGTATCCTTAGGTAGAGGCTTAGTGAATATTTCTACAATTTGATCCTTTGTGGATACATATTCCATCTTTACTTCATTCTATGCCACCTTTTCTCTCAAAAAGTGATACCTTATTGATATGTGCTTTGTTCTTGAGTGCATCACTTGATTCTTTGAAATGTTTATGGCACATGTATTGTCACAAAAGATTAGAATTGGATCTTTATACACAACTCTTATTTCCTTTAAAGTCTACTTCATCCATAATACTTGAGTACAACAACATGTTGCTGCAATATACTATGCTTCTACAATAGACAAGGAGATTGAGTCTTGCTTTTTTCTCAGCCATGAAACCAATCTATTTCCCAAGAAGAAAGCACCTCCACTTGTACTTTTTATGTCATCAACATCTCAAGCCCAATTTGCATCTGTATAAGCACTGAGAGTGAAATCATTATCCTTTGGATACCATAAGCCATGGTCTGATGTGCCTTTCAAATACCTCAGGATCCTTTTGACTTCCATCACATGTGATTCTCTAGGATCTTCTTGAAATCTTACCACAAGACATACTACATTCATAATATCAAGTCAACTTTGAGTTAGATAAAGTAATCCTCCAATCATAGATCTATACCTCTTCTAATCAGTCTTAGGTGATTCATCACTTTTTCTTAATTTGTAGCCAGTCACCATGGGAGTACATACTGGTTTGGAGTCCTCCATCCCAAACTTCTTCAACAACTCTTTCACATACTTAGACTAGGAAATGAAGATTTGTTTATCTAATTGAGTAATTTGCAAACCTAGAAAGAAATTTATTTTATTAAACATAGACATCTCAAATTCATCTTGTATTTCTCCTACAAACTTCATGCACATACCATCATTTCCTCCAAAGATAATGTCATAAAAAAAAACTTTAATAATTTGGATTTGATTATTATTGATTTTGAAATAGAGATTGTTGTTAGCAGTACCTTTACTAAACCCTAATTGTAATAAATATTTGTGTAACCTTGCATACCAGGCTCTGGGGGCTTACTTCAGTCCATACAATGCCTTCTTCAGTCTGCACACCATATCACCTTGTTACGATAACTGAAATCCTTCCGGTTGCTCAATGTAGACTTCTTCTTCCAACTCACCATTCAAGAATATGGACTTCACATCCATCTGATACACTTTGAAATATTTGTGAGCTACAAATGCCAAAAATATTCTAATTGCTTCAATCCTAGCCATTGGAGAAAAAGTTTTTTCAAAATTTATTCCTTCGATTTGAGAGTATCCTTTGCACACAAGCCTTGCTTTGTTTCTTACAACTTCTCCATTTTCATTTAGCTTATTCCAAAAAACCCATTTAGTTCCAATGATATTTTTATTAGTAGGTCTTGGAACCAATTCTTAAGTTTGATTCTTCTCTATCTGCATCAGTTCTTCTTCCATGGCTTTTACCCAATTTTCATCATTGCAAGCTTCATTCACATTTTTTGGTTGAACCTTTGAAAGAAAACAGTAATTCACTTATTCTTCTGTAGCTCTTTTCCTTGTCAACACCCCTTTATTTTTGCCGCCTATAATTTGATCTTTAGAATGATTAATCCTTACATACCTGGGAGTCTTAACAACACCTTCTAGAGCCTCTTCTTCATCCTAACTGTCTTCTTGCTCAATTTTTTCTTCATTCACTATAGTCACAAGTTCATCTATTCATAGCGACTCAGATCTAATATTTTTTCCTTGCATTCATCAACCTTCACATTAGCACTCTCAACAATCTTATTCAGTCTTTTATTGTAGCAGCAGTAGGCCTTACTCTTGGTAGAGTAACTAAGAAAAAATCCTTCATCACATCTAGCATCAAACTTACCTAGTTCTTCATCTCTTCTCATATAACATTTTCTTCCAAAAACTTTGAAATACTTCACTATAGGAACTTTTCCATACCATAATTCAAAGGGAGTTTTAGAGCTGTTACCTTTGACTTGAACTCTGTTTAGGATGTACATAGAAGTATGTATGGCTTCTCTCCATTATAATTTTGGTCAGTTAGCTTTGTTTAACATAGTCTTGGCAACTTCTTGAATTGTCATGGTCTTTCTTTCTATTTAGGATGAAAAATGAAGAGGATTTGTTTAGGTTTTGGTTTTGATGTTTGTGTTGATCCTCCTTTCACCACTAAACATTCAAGGACATTCTATCAAGTAGAAACTCTACTACAGATCTCTTGTCACTTGGAACATAGGAGAAGATTGGAATTGTATTATTTTGTTGTTCAATTAAGCCCGATTGTGCTCAAAACCCTAATTATATGAATTCATGAACAAACAGACATTACAAAAAATGATCACACAGAGATATCAAATGAAAATCAAATGTGTACCAGTATCTAAAATTTGGAAAATAGAAAAGTCAGGGACTAATTAGCGAGTGTCCTAGTCTAGTGCTACAGTTTTTGTTGAGATTTGGTAATCTTGTTTGTAACTTGTTCCTATTGTTCTAGAGATTTTCCTGTTGTGGGATATGAAGGACTAATGAGCAAGCGCACGAGTCCAGGTCCTTGTTTTTTTCTATGATCTATAATTCTGATAGTCTACACTACTTTGGAGAGCCTGCAACTCCACTTTCTCTAATTTCATTGTTGGAAACAAGGTAGATAACTAAGAGGGGGTGAATCAATCATGTTAAATATTTTAACTTCCTGATCTTCTTAAACAATTAGTGCAGCATCAAACATATAAGCATACATAACCATGAGAGCAGAAATAAAATCAATACACATAACACAATGATTTTGATGTGGAAAACCCTGTTAAGGGAAAAACCACGGGGTGACTAACCCAAGATTGTATTCTCTGTTAAAAGAATAAGAAGTACAAAATGGCACTTGCCAATTAGGGCTCATTGCCTGAGCACACTACTCACAAAAGGCTCAATACCTACAAGAAACTCACTATCTACAAGGTATATAGAAAGTAACTAGGTGTTTGAACTGATAAGAGGCATCCACATATACTAAGGTTTAGTTCTGGTTAGGCTCAATATACTGATTTGCTGCACTTCATTCTTCCTTTGCTTAGTGCTGTTGTTCTGTCACATACCGAACTTGTATAGCTACTTCCATGCTGCTCTCTGCTTTTCTTTGCACACTCTATGCACACACACACCTTCATACTAAAATCCATTTGGTATATATATCCGTACCAAGGATCTCAACATCTTTCTAGTCGTCATCCAGAATACTTAAGATTTTTCCAACACATTGATCTATCAGCTGAATCCATGCTTACTATGTGATGCATATCAAGGACATAGACATAAAAGTCATCAATCATGTTGGCCAACCATGAATGATCCCTTAAGAAGCTTGATCACCATTAGTTTCTCATTTGGATTAAGGTTTGATGCTTTGCCAGTCAGTTCTTCCTAAGTCTGCTCTGCCTATCAGGGACCCAACACTTAGATGCTCATATCTTTTCACTCTTTCATCATCGGAGGCTCAATCTCTAGAATGTAGTAGTAATGGTACTTTTCTTGACTTCCCCAAGTCCGCACTTTGCTAAGATACATCCTCTGAGAGATCCAGAACTTATTGGAAGACCTTGCTGCATGCTTTGTTCTTGCTCACCGGACCAAAACACTCTTCAATCTAACTTCTGGTAAAGACCTAATATGTGCTGCAAATATCTCAGATAAACTTTGTTTCCATCAATGACAACAATAATGAAGCCACACAGTGTCTCTTGCCAACAATCTCCCCCTTTGGCATTGATGGCAACACTTAGTGAAAAATGACTAAGTGTCATAGCACACTCCCCCTTGGCTGATGCTCTATCTTATGTACACTTTTTACCGGAGCTCCCCCTTTGCTATATTCCACATTTTTCACTGCTCCTCACTCCCCCTTTGACATCAATGGCAAAGGGTGAAATCCGCACACCAAAATTTGCAAAAAGTAACTTATACATAGCCACATAAGTATATATACAAGTTATACTTGCATATACTTAAGTATATCCACAAAAGTGGTTTTCAACTAGACAAATTCTATTTGTCCAAAATTGAGATGTGACCACTTAACAAAAATGCAAAGGCTTCTACCCTCTTTAAGTCTGCCAGATCACTGGTCTAGGTTGTAGTCTGAGCATTAGTTAGGGCTTCATGCATTGCCTCTAACTTAGGGATAATTATCCCTCTTAGTTCACTCATTCTGCTTATTCTATTTTTCTTCTCCTTCTCAAGCCTCTTTATCTCATTTATAGTGGCAATAGCTTGGCACTCTTGATTCATTATGGATGAGGTGAGAGGATCAAAACTCTGGGATAAACTTGATAGTTTACCCTCTTGTTCTTCCACCTTCTTTGCAATGTCTATTGTTACTGTGGACCAAGATAAACAAAATTTGTATAATTCTTTGCCATCTTTAAGAGCATTTTCTAGGCTCTTTATTCCAATATTCAGATTTCTCCTATCATTTTTTATTAGCCCCTGTATTTCAGAGAATATCTTACCCAAAAACTCTTTCTAAACTTTCTCTTCTATTGATTTCTCTAAAGAATCAAAATGTGTGCTAACAAAATTAACAAGAGATTTCAGATTACGGGATGAGGAGGCCAAAAGATTCTTTTGGAAGGATGGCATGATTTTCTCTAGCACACCAGATGCAATCTCTATTAGCTCACAGTCTTCCATGTGAGACTTCAGAAGCTTTTCTTTTGCTTTAGCTTGAGCAAAAGATGCTACCTTCATTGTCTGGACCAAGGAGAGGGAGTCAAAATTGAGTGGTCCATGAAACAGTTCTAGTTCATCTATCTCCATTAATTCCTTGGTCAAGAAATTCTTCACTGCTTCTATAGTGTCTCTTTTTGGAGACTTCTTTCCTTTTGCAGCCTCAGAACTGTCATTAGATATCTTCTCTGTTAGTTCTTCTTTTCTTCCCTTTTTCTCCTCTTCTTGACTTGCTTTCTCCTCTTTTCTTGCTTCTCCTTCAGTTTCGGAGTCTGCTGGGGGATCCAGAAGAGAGATGTTTACTTCTTCATGGAATTCCTCTTCCAGAATAGAGGAATCCAAGTCCTTAGTCTTCTCCTCACCTATCTCCTTTGTCTCTTCTACAATTTTCTCAGTAGAATCTTCCTTTGATGCACTTATCCTTCGACATCCATGGCAGAAGGTTCATCACTTATGTCCTCTATAATAGGAAGATTGAATCTTTTATATGCATTCTGGAGGATGTCTTCAGTCTATTTTTCCACCTAATCAGTCTCTCTGAGCATAAGCTTGTTCATTCTGGCTTTGCTCTGGAACTCATCCTTGCAATCCTTGAAGATCATGTTCATTTGTTTTGGAGTGATGGAAGGATAGAGCTAAATAGCTATATGTTCCCAGATCTCTAAATCCTTTTCCTTGGCATTGTCTTTTCTGAGTTCAAGTACTTTCTCTAAACTCTTGGGGATTAAAGAGATGATTTCAATGAATGCTTTATTATATATGTTTAAGTACTTAACTGTAGCTTCTTCCAAGATCCTTTTTGTCTATGTCACTATACTCATCATAGAATTATGTCATTGGTTGCAAATTCCCATCCATAGTAACTGCCTTGATGACATCATCAATGGAGAGAGTAGGCCTTTCAACAAATTCTTCTGCCTCTTCTTCTTTTTTTACACTGGTAGAGGATTCACCTGATGATTTCTTCTTCTTCCTCATTTTCTTAATTTCCTCATCGGTCTCAATTTCTTCATTATCCTTTTGACTTGTATAGGATCTTGTAGCCTTGGTTTTTGTTCTCGTTTCTCCCTTTCTGGATGTCTTTGCTTCTGGTTTGGAGGATTTTGAGTCTCAGAGGTGGTAGGTGTAGAACTCTTTGAGGATCTAGTCCAGGAGGGGGCTTGCACTAGATCACTTTCTTTTTCTGCATCTTGTCTCTCTTTCTCTTTTCTTTCTAGTTTCTCTCTATTTGCATCGACTGTCTCTTTTGAAATGCCATATATTTTGGAAACTTCCTCTACTTCTCTTCTCACTTTTCTTTTCATCTCTGAATGTCTTAACTCAACATGAATTTTCACACTCAATTCTTGAAAGGTTCCAACCCTTTCTACCTCAGGGTCTTTAGGTTGACTTAGTAGGTGTTGGACATGTAGTTCCAGAATTTTCTCATCCATCTCATAGCCCATTTGCATAATCCAGACTATTTTGGGCTCTATTGCCTCCATTAGGCATTGTTCAGTGTCTACCATAAAACAAACTGTATCTTTATATTTTTCAACTAATGTCTAAGGAATTCTTTCTTTGGCTTGCATCATACCTTGGAAATTTTTGAAATATCCCCAAAGAGCTGTGCTTTGAGCCTTGGCATCACCAAGCCCATACATATAATCTCTGATTGGTATGGCAACCGGTCTATTATTTTGCCATACCTAACCACTGGATCCAGGTAGCTCATTCATATAGTAAAAGAATAGACATAGTATCAAGCCACCATACTTAAAAGAATTCTTCTTATCCTTCTTTATTTTCTGCAAATTCTCTAATAGTTGGTTTAGGAGAAGCTCACAAAGATCATAATCAACATTTTGCCTTAGCATATGATAAGCAGTGTATATTGTTGTTCCGGATACAGAATTCTCCCTGATCAAGTGATATATTTTGTAGCCAATAATCATAGAGGCAAATTTGATGTCTGGATCTATAATATCTTCTATTGTCATTGCCCTTTTGTCAAACTTTGATCTGGTAGCCTCACTTACTATTTGGTTCTTGACTAATTTAAGAGCAGGTAACCCACTGGATGAGTGCAAACTAGTTACTGCCCTAATTGCATCCTTTGTTATTTTGAAGGGCTTCAACAACCATATGAAGTTATCATGTATTCTATTGAGAACATACCAGACCCATTCATCTTCTGTGAAATAGGGAAAGTGGATGCAATGTCCAAAATGCTTATCTTGGATGGCCTTGTATTGAGGTTTGAGTTCAAAGGTTTCATCTATCAGTTGTTTATGGTAGATATCCATCAGCTTTGATTCTCCAAATTCCTCAATATTTGCATGAATGTATACCCTAACATCTTCTACATGCAGAACCCCATGCAAAATGCTAGAGAAGGTGCCTAAGGGATCAACTTCTAGGGATTTGTAAGGATCTTTCTTGAACTTTGGGTGTGGCCTATCAGTAATCTTAACAACATTTGGAGTAGCCATCTTGCAAAAGATTTAGAGAGATATCCAAGAATAGAAATACATTTTTATGCTTCTAGGGTTCATGATATCAGCTGAAAAAGATCATTGGTTGAATCAAATTCCACAGTTGATCTTTGAGAGGGTTGAAGAAATCTTGTTTGCAAAGCTCTTTCTTTCTTCTTCTCAAATGCAAATGTGCAAATGATGATTAATAGAACCCTTTTATCTCTACACAAACCCTAATTTCATATTGCAATAAATGCACAACTTAAGTCATTCCGGTTGCCTTGCTCTAAGAGAGATCTTTCTAGATCACTAAGATGCACTTAGAATTATTTTAATGATAATTTACAATGTATCTCCCTTCCTCGAATCATCCCATTTATCCACAGATCAAGATATTTCAATTTAGAATCATACTGGATCTAACTGTGAAAATCCTACTTTTACCAGATGATTGTCAAACTGGATCAATCTTGGCTGATTAAACTCTTCAAAACTTCTTGCGGATCATTCATATTTTTTTTGAGGGTTATTTGGATATTTCTCTAAGAGCCCTTTAATCTGCAACATTCCATGTGCCAATTCTAGGCACCAATTGACTGGCTGGGGGAATTTATTTTCCTTTGTGACTCCCCTTGAACTAGAGCTCATCTATTTAGTTTTCGGAAGGAATATTAGCACCAGATTCTAGTGCGGATCCATCCCCAAAATTTTATGTACTTCTCTTCACCAAAACTTGTTCATCTCCCTTTGAACTTCATCCGCATTCACTTTTCCTTTTTCTTTGTCTTGACTTTGATTATGATGCACCAGACCCCTTTTATCCTGATTCTTACTTCTGAAGAATTTGGCAATGTGACCGGATCTATTGCAGTTGTAGTAAATAACATTTCTTTGCATGTTTGGCTGATATCCTCTTGATCTACATTGATTAGCCATATGTCCCATTCTATTGCATGCAAAGCATCTACCATTGAATGAATTGTTTTTTTGCCTATTTCTGCATTCATGAGATTTGTGACCATACCTTTTGCAGTTGAAACATTGTCCGGAGAAGTTTGAATTAGTCTGATTCATTCTTCTTCTACACTGAGTTTCTTTATGACCAAAGTTGTTGCAATTGTAGCAGTATCCATTGAAGGATGGATATCTTTGAGCATTTGGTTGCCTTACCAGAGGTCTTCTAGGCCTATTCCTTAGATTTCTTGATCTAGAGTTCTTCTGACCAGATCCGGAGCTTTCACCTTTCTCAAATCCCAAGCCATGCTTGTCATCTACCCTCTTTTGGCTTTCAAGAAGAACTTCAAGTTGAGCAGAGCTTATCTTGAATTTCTCTTTGTATTCATTTGTTGTTTGAAGATCCCTTTTAAGAGTGTCTATCCGATTCTCAAGTTGTTCTTCATTATCTCTAGCTTCTTCAAGATTAGATTCCAGATGCCTGATTATTCTATCCATTTTGTGGCAGTCTTCTCACTTCTCCTTGAGAGATTGTTTTGGATTATCTTCAATTTTTTGGGTGAATTTCATAACACCTGATTCCATTTCATGTCTTACCATAATGACCTCGTTTGATAGTTTTTCACATAACTTGTTTTTCTCATTCAGATCTTCATTAGTATCATTAGATTCACTTTGACTTGCTAATTATTGAAGTAATTCCTTTCTCTTTTTCACAGAGATACTCAGTTTTTCTTTGAGTTCATTTATGAAATCATCAGCTTGTTTGAGTCTTTCCCTTAGGTTGTTGACTTCAGAGTGAGATTACTCAAGATCATCAAGAGTAGACTGAAGTTGTTCCCTCATACCATACATATCCATTGAGATTCCTAGTTCTTCCTCAAGCTATGAGGCTCTGTTTGGAGGAACTTAGCTCTGATACCAATTGTTGGAAACAAGGTAGATAACTGAGAGGGCAGGTGAATCAGTTATCTTAAATATTTTAACTTCCTAATCTTCTTAAACAATTAGTGCAACATCAAACATATAAGCATACATAACCATGAGAGCAGAAATAAAATCAATACACATAACACAATGATTTTGACGTGGAAAACCTTGTTAAGGGAAAAACCACGAGGTGACTAACCCAAGATTGTATTCTCTATTAAAAGAATAAGATGTACAAAATGGCACTTGCCAATTAGGGCTCATTGCTTGAGCACACTGCTCACAAGAGGCTCACTGTGTACAAGAGACTCACTGTCTACAAGGTATATAGAAAGTAACTAGGTGTTTGAACTGGTCAGAGGCATCCACATATGCTGAGGTTCAGCTCTAGTTAGGCACAATATACTAATCTGCTGCACTTCATTCTTCCTTTGCTTAGAGTTGTTGTTCTATCACATACCAGACTTGTATAGTTGCTTCCACGCTGCTCTCTTCTTTTCTTCCCACACTCTATGAACACACACACCTTCATACCAAAATCTGTCTGGTATATATATCTGCACCAAGGATCTCAACACCTTTCTAATTAGCATTTGAAATACTTAAGATTTTCCCAACACACTGATCTGTAGGCTAAATCTATGCTTACTATGTGATAGATATCAAGGACATAGACATAAAAGTCATCAATCATGTCAGCCAACCATGAATGATCCCTCAAGAAGCTTGATCACCATCAATTTCTCATCCGGATTAAGGTTTGATGTTCTGCTGGTCAGTTCTTCCTAAGTCTACTCTGTCTGTTAGGGACCCAACACTTAGATGCTTATATATTTTCACTCTTTCATCACTAGAGGCTCAATCTCTAGAATGTAGTAGTCATGGTACTCTTCTTGACTTCCCCAAGTCTACACTTTGCTGAGATACATCCTCTGAGAGATCCAGACCTGATTGTCAGACCTTACTGCATGCTCTGTTCTTGCTCACCAGACCAAAACACTCTTTAGTCTGACTTCTAGTAAAGACCTATTATGTACTGTGGATGTGTGGGATAAACTTTGTTGCCATCAATGACAACAATAATGAAGCCACACAGTGTCTCTTGCCAACATTCATAACTGTTGTGTGGTTACACAACATGCCCCATTTTGACTTGACAAAACAGGGACCCAACTTTTTGCTTAGCTTGGCTTGTGTTTTTCTGCTTTTGGACAGTCTAGTAAAAGTAAGTCATGCAGGTAACCCTGCATAAGGAAGCTGGGTAAGTCATCATGATGAGGTTAGTTTGTCAAAGTTAATATTTCATACGATTAACCTCACGGTTGAGAAAGTACAAAATTTCATGTAGGTTTGCCTTTTGAATCACCCTGATATTCCTTAGGGAGTGAAAGTTATGGTGAGTCAAAGTCTTGGCCAAACATGATATTCTAGGAGGGGGTCATATTTCTTAACATCAGTCACCTTACATTAGATCACCCTGGTCTTCAAATATTACCTGATAATCATTTGGGTCGCGACCTGCGGGCATCAACTTTATGTGATAGTGGTATTGGTCTATCAAACGCCTGTATATACTTTGCGGGGTCATATTCTGAACATCACCTAATCTTTCAAATATCACCTGATATTTCTAGTATCACCTGATATTCCAAATATCACCCCAGTGCCAATATCCTGATGATGTCATAGTGACATAGCAATAAATGATGTCTTCGACTTGATGGCGTCATCCTAATCTTCCGAGAGGGAGGGACCCGATATTAAGAACATCACCTGACATTTTAAAAATCACCTGATCTTTTAAACATGACCTGATATTTCTAGTATCACCTGATCTTTCTAAGATCACCCCTACTATGAAACATCACACCATGCTGATATGACGGTGACATCACCTAGATCCAACGAACAATAGACATCACCCTGATGGTGACGTCATCCATCTTTTTACCTCACAGAGGTATATTTCTGATGATCACCCTTTTACACAATATGACGATGACATCATCCTAATCTTTAGAATGGGGGTCACTTTAGTTTTGGGACCCGATATTAAAAAACATCACCTGACATTTTAAACATCACCTGATCTTCGAAATATGACCCAATATTCTCAATATCACTTGATATTAAAATCATCAATATTGCCGCTCAAAGGTGGAGAGTCATATTACACAGAGTAGGTCATATTACGAATATCACCCGATATTCTGAGTATCACCCGATCTTCTAAAGATCACCCCCTCCTCTTGCCTCAGAACATTTAATGGCCATAAAGGCAGTACGTGGTTTCCGTTGATTGTGAATGCGATGCACACACCTAGCAGCATACGAGGATTTTGTACAGAAGATCAATGGTTTTGATCAATTTAACCTAGTTTTGCCCTAATTTGCCCTAATAATGAGATTAAAAGTAAATTTCAAAGGTCATTTTGCATTCACCTTGCGAAGAAATGGTAATTTACAGAGCAAACATTCAAACCCTCGTATGAGCTACCTGCAAATAGACTAACAGCTTGCAGCAGAACACAACACGTGATTATCACCGGTATCTAACACCCTTTTCTGTAATCACCAGCCTAATCAAGGAGATAAGCGTTATCAGGTAAGTAATTAAAACCCTCTTGTTGTCATTTTCTGCATGTACAGGTAGTATGCTTTTCCAGAGGTCTGAAATTGTAATTATGCATATCATGATGAAATAGAGATTAACAAGTATAATATGTGTGATGCCGTAAATGTATAATGTTATATGCATGCTTGTGGATATTGTTGTAAGACCAGTCATGTCCATTGCAGGAATCCATGGCAGAGGTTAGGAAGAACAAGTCTAAGTCAAAATTTCTGAAACCTATGTCTGCTCAACCTGAAGGAGTGCAGTTCAAATATGGTATCATTGGAGATACTCATCAAGGAAACATAGATTTGGTAGCATGGTCATCTAAAATGCATAACGATAAAGAAAGTACCCTACTAGATGCCGTTTTTACATCAAAAATGTGGTATGCGACTAGATTCCCTTATAGTATGGAAGCTCCAGAACTGATAATAGAATGTGCCAGAAATTATAACCCACAGATGAGGAGAGTAGAAAAGCATGGCAGGGTTTATGCAAATCTATCCATCAAAGGGATTGCAACTACTTTCAATCTCCCACTTGGAAAGAAGGTCATCAGTATGGATCTAAAGAAGCTAGAGATTGAATATGAAAATAACAAGAAGACTGCAAGAAAGAAGATATATCAGTGGAGGTCAAAGAATAACACATACACTGCTTCTCCCAAATTACTAGTGCATCTGTACAAAATTGATTTTGATGATGAATATCATTTTATGATTGCACTACTCAGCAAAGTGACAGGCTAGCCTACTACTAGAAGTTTCAAGGATTGGATGTATGGGGCGATCATGATGTGTCTTTATATAGATAACAAGCCAAATTGGGCTAAGCTCATCAGTGATGTCCTAGATATGAAGATGACGAACCTAGGAGGCCTGGAGTGTTCATTTTTCATGACTTCATATATTGTATATTCATGTTCTTAGAAAGGTACATTTAATGAACTGACAATAGTTGGGAAGATTGGTGGCAGTATAAACGATGCCCATATATGGGACCATTACCCTCAGTTGTAAAGAACAAATTATCTCCCTGATTACAAATTGGTGAATGATGTATTTTCTATGCATCTGGTCAGAACAATGGAGGAGGATAGAACCAAAAGACTAAGCATGGAAGCTCAAGAAGTAATATATAGGCATGATGCTTGGTTTATCCAATTTGCCACATTCTCTTACATCAGGATAGAGGGCTTTGAAGGATAGCCATTAATGCTACCCAGGTACCCTAGTGATGGGGTGGTCCTGATGAAGTTTGTAAGGCGGGTATCAACAATACTGGATGCATATAAAGAGAACAATAAGATTCCTCCAGTATTATTTCTAGTGACCATAGGGTGGTATATATGTCCTGATTCTGAGAATATAAAGAAGGCCATTGTAGTTTTGAACATGATGAACCTACAGCCATTCCCATTGGCTAGATCATACAACCCCTATGGGAGAATGCAAAAGATCATGGGGAAGCCCATACATCAGAAACACTTAGAGGATTTCTAGACTAACTGTGAAGATGAGGCTGAGGTCAGAAGAAGAAAATATCAAAAACACCCTCAATCAGATTAGAACATTTGATTGTATTCTAGTGCCTGCACAATTGAAGAAAGATAATGGTAAGACCATATCCATTGAATATGGAGATAAAAAGGTGTATAATGACACCATTTCAGGCCCTAACCTGACGCAACTTGATGATATATCATTAGATCAGTTTACTGGTGGGGTGCTGTAGTTGACCCAAGCATGGGTGAATGAACAAATCAATACACTAAAGAAGAAAGGTGTGGCTATCACAGTAGACAACAAGAGGAAAAGGTAGGAGATTCCTGATGAGGAATATGATGACTTTCTAGTTGAAAAGAGAAAATCTAATGGAGAAAGGTTGCCACCTCAGGAACAAAGTAAAAGACCCCCCAAAAGGAAAGAAGACTGACAATGAACCTAAAGGGGTAATTATTGAAAGAGTTGATATACCAGCTGAAGGTTCATCTGCATCAAGACAGGCATCAACCTCATCTGCACAGCCTTTGGTAGATGAACCAAGAACAAAAAGAATCCAAAGGCCAGCTGTGGAGATTACAAGAGTGCTAGATAAGGGCCAAACCTCACAACAGAATGTGGAAGAGGATATCCTTATTGAGGAAGAGCCAGTAAATAAAGATCTTGTAGGAGATGACCCCGGGATGGTCACAAGAAAGAGGAAAGCACCACTAGTGGCATCACCACCTAAAAGACAGAGAACATCTATGAGGGGTGAGATAAGACATGACCCCACAGTATTAAGGGGAGCAGGTAGTGAACTATTGAGGAAAGAATTGCAACATGATGTGCCATTTCCTACCATCATTCAGTTTAAGACTGAGAAGGCTAAAAAGCAGGAAAAAGAAACCACTAGACCAAGTTAAGGCGGTCCTTTCTCACTGGAGGAAACTATGGACCTATCAGATGATGAGGTGGTACAAAACATAGCCTCTAAGTAGATGGAGACCCTTGCTTCTGACACTCGCATGACCCCACAGGGAACCCCATCAGCACAGATGGAGATATTAGAAGAGTTGAAGCAATCAGAACAAGAGAAAGAGAACAGCCCAGAGAGGGAAGCCCAACAAATAGGGCTTGATGAGTTAGTTGATTAGGTAACTGGCCCTGCGGTGATAGACCTAACAAATAGGGAGGATGAAATTCTTGAAGATCAAGTAGGTGCACCTGATAGAACAGAAAATATTGAGGAAGTTAAATAGACAGGAATGGAGAGCAAAGCTCCAGATATGGGTCAGCAGCAACAACAAGAAATACCAGCTGAACCCAAAATAATAGAAGTCCAGCAGAAGGGCGGGCATGATAAAGATACATTAGCTGATGATACCCCCTAGACTCAAGAAACCTCAGGTGATAAGGAAATATCAGGTCATGATGACTTAAAAACCTAGGAGGTAGATACATCAGGGGCGGAGCATAATGTGATCCAAGATTAGGTAGAGGCACCTAATACAGATACAATAATATCCACGGATACAAATGTGCCTTATGATGAGGAAATTCCTAAAGTGGATGAAACACAAAAGGAGGGAATCCAGGATCAGGTTTAGGACAAGCATGTAGATACACCGCATGATCCTCCCCTACAAGAAGAAGTTCCTCAAGAGGAAGAAGTACAATATGAACCCCTCATGATGATTATCATGAGGAAGAAATAAGGAAATCACCCTCTCCACCGAGAATAGAGATAGATGCTAGAGATCAGGGTGGACATGATGATGACGGACAACAAGGATCCGGAGATCAAGTACCTCAATGGCTCGAGAAAGAGATAGGTATGGAATCAGGTTTTGAGATTCAAGAATTTGATGTTTCAACATTGTTCTCAGAAACCATCATGAAGTCTAAGAGGAAACCTAGATTAACATCTGCAATAAGAAGAGATCCTACTATGGGAAGAAGGACTGCCTAGGTAGCACTTCCCATGGTAAACTAGCCCTAGAAGAATTCCAGATCATGACAGTTGACTTGGGGTTTTCCAATGAAGACCAAGAAGGTCAGGAAGGGAAAGATATATTTGATTCTTTAACCCAAAGGGTAAAGAAGGAAAAAAAGAAAAATAAGTAGCATAAAGAGCACATTGCTCAGCTGCATTCATACATAAAAGTGTTGATTAACCCTGATAATACATCATCAGATCAGGTAGTCCCATTAACTGCAATTTCTCAAGAGGAGGTTAATAAATTGGACCTTATGAAGTATGAGTCAGTTATCTTGAGAAAATGGATGTCATCAGCACTAATAGGAGCTGAGGAAGTGGTGAGAGCCTCTTTGCAGAGGTGGATTTCTTTGAGTATCACCAAGAGGAAAGTTGATAAATTACAGACTAAGACTGGAAGAAGGTCATTCTAGTTAGAGAAAGCCTTGAGTGCTTTGAATGAAATAAAGAAGATTAATCCTTAGATCCTAATAAACAATTAGGTACTAGACAATAACACTATCATGTTGGTAGATATTTGGTATAAAGACATCAAGTTTGAATGTGATGTATTGAAGAAGTGCAACAGTAAATTAAGAGATATCAGTGTGAAACTACACAGCATGATGTCATATGAAGCAGAGGTCCTGGAGGCCTTGGAAATAAAAATAGAATGGAAAATTGAAAACCAAGATGCGGACTTTGCCATAAAAGCTCAGTATGATAACTTCCAGCTGATGGCTGATGACCCCCTTACTCACCTGACAGAACAAGCAATGAACAAGATCATGAGGATCAAGGTCAAGGTGGAGAACTACAATGAAACATTGAGCAGCAGGAAGGGTAAATATGAGATCCTCAGGGATAAATTTCAAGCCCACAAGCATGCCATCAGTAAAGCCAAAACTCAGGATGGCGGGGAAGTTGAAAGAGTAGTAGAAGCATATGAAAACATCAGGACGATAATGCAGGTCCATGTACAAGGCAAAATTCATCAGGGTGATGAAGACACAGAGAGCGATGATCATGATGAAGACACAGAGAGTGATGATCATGATGAAGAAGAAGAGAATCTTGAGGAATAAAAGAAGATGCGCCACAAGGAAAATATGTGCATCTGGTACTTAGAGAAAATAAGTTACCTAGATGGTTGCTAGTTGGCAACCTGTGCCATGAGAGATGGTTGACCGAGTCAAAACGAATATGCATAGTTGATCTTAATTGATAAATCTTGATCGTAGATCATTTGTAACCGCTCCCTCACCTTTTTCTATAAAAGGTGTACGGATGCCTTGTTTTAAACATTCAGAAGCTTAATTGAAATTTGACTGCTGAAATATTAGGGCCTATTTCAAAGTTGTAAATTTACATACTTTTGCATACTTAATGAAAGAGAAGACCATTTTGATTACAATTCATCATAAATCTTGAGTAGTCTATGTTTGAATTCTTGATATATGCTTTGATTTGCTGCGTCCCTTGGAGTGCATATCAGTCTGCATGTATTGTCTTCATTCCTCATCCTTTAAAGTTTGCATCATCTGTATCTAGCTGTGGAATAGCCTGGTGAAAATATGGTTTGATTTCTTCTCATCATGACTGTATCAAGTGTGTATGTGGCTCAATCGCTGAAGATTCATCTTAATTTGAAGTATTTGTTTTCAATTTCTTTTAATTTCAGAACATTTCACCATCACAATTGCAAATAATAGATAATTAGAAGCAAATAATACAAAATATGTCAACACCTCGTAGATAATTGAAGATTCATAGCATATTTGAAGTTAAAGCATGTACAATTGATAAATATCATGCAAAGATTTAAGCATAGACACATCATTTGAGGAAAATAATGTGTAGAATAACCTCTCTGTATAGCATCTTTACAAGATACTAAAGGTAATGATCAATCAACATAAGGCCCCTAAATGGAAAATAGAAACGTACATCAACCACTGAGTAACGTCAGTAGATTAAGAACTAATCCACGGAGACTTGGGATCATGAATTCTCTGAATTCATCGTATCTTTCAAGATGAGTAAAGGTTGTTGTGTAACTTTTATTCTATGTTTGTTTATGACTAACATTATCATCAACATAAATTAGCGCTAGAAGGAGGGCAGGACGGAAAGAACACATAGCTTTAGTCATCATTCATTTTATGCAGGCTCCTCATTCTTAACACAACATAAATTGGTGCTAGAAGGAGTGCCTAAAAAAAGAATCTGTGGATTTTTGTGAATGTTGCATAAATATTTCATTATTTGAAGTGAATGTCTGCAAATATCTCTTATCTGAGAGGTTTTGGTTGCATCTTTACAAAGATCTAGCTCAAAGCTTAAAAAATTTGGCCAACTTTTTTTGAACTTTCAAGTTTTATTTTGAGATATGATAGATCTCATTAAAATCTTGAAATCCTAAACAAATATTTTTAAGTAGAGTCTCATTTTGATGGATGCATATAATGACAATTTTCAAGTTAACATTCCTTTATTTCAGAAAACTTTGAATGATAAGCTTTATCCTTAATGTTTATCTGACTTTGGTTTATCTAGCTGTTGTAGGATACACCAGTCTGTAGAGCACAGGGAAGTTAATTGTTTAACTTTCCTTACAAGGTTAGATTTATATTTGAAGGGACTAATTCCCTCCTCAGATGTGTACAAGACTGAAATCTGGCAAGAAAGTGAAAGAGTTCTGGAACAACAAGACAATACATCTTCAGAGGCTAGGAGACATACAGGAAAAGTACTAGTTGAATCAATTCTGGAAGATGAAGATAATGAGGAATCTTTTGACGACTTAATATATGGTGAGATTGATGATTCTCTGCTTGTCAGTCCAAGTAATAATTTGGATGAGGTAGAGTGCAAGTATGAGCCTTTTGAAAACCATAAAGAAGAAATTGCTTCTTGTTTTCAGCCATCAGGCAATCAACAAGAAAGATTTGGTGAGAGAAAATAAATATGAAATTGATCTTGATCCGTTGGACAAATATATTGAATTGTTAAACACTTGTTAGGATAATGTTTCTAGATCTAAACTTAACAATTTTGATAGAAATGAGTTGGTAAAGAAGCGTAAATAGGTGGTAGAACAATTTAAATCCCTTACCGATGATGAAGTTTCTATTATAGCAACTAATGGAGTCAGAAAAGAGATGAAAGACTAATTTCATAGCTAATTTCTTTAAATTGAATGATCAAGTGCAAGATTGTTGCAGGACAGTGGAACCAGATACTTTACTGGATGGTAAATATGAGTTATTTGATGAACAATTCATGAGAGTTGAAAATGGAGAAAGCTTTGGAGTTGTTGTGCATGATTAGATGCCAGTCCAATGTCCTTTTGAAAATGAAACAAGGGAGTATTCCTATCAATTGGAAGTTGTTTTACCTTTACGGTCAAGTGATTTAGAAATGATAAATTTCTATATATCAGGTTGTGATGATAATGATACTCATTTAGATGATGATGTGCAAGTAATTAAAGAAAATGTTGAGGTGTTTCCTGAAGTCCAGAATCAAATAATCATGCAAAATGAAGGGACAAAATTTGATAATGATGAGGGAGATCACTTCAAGGATTTTGAGTTGTCTTGTATAGAAATATATAGTGTAGCCAAATATTAGGGTTACCCACTGATGATATTTTGATTGAAAGTTGGTGTAAATTACATGATGAAGCACATTCAGAAAGGGATTGTGAGGCCTACTTAGACATGATGAAATTGAAATTTAATGAAAACAAGGAGATGCTTCCTTAGGTCCAAAATCAAATATACATGCAGAATGAAAGAATAAAGCTGGATAAAGGTGAAGAAACAATTCATCAAGAGTCATACATTCTTCAAGATAAAGAGAGATTTGAAGTTGAGCTAAGCAATGAAAATGCAAAGTTACATGGAGGACCAGCTGTTAATAAACCAACATGTCCTACAGAGCCAGAGATACATCAACTTGTATTTATCCTTTCCATAGTGAATGATGTTAATTATTATTTTGATTATGGAAATTGAAGAGATAAAACATGCAGATGGATTAATCATGATCATGATGAACTTCCTCAGTTATTGATTATCAGAGCTCATTCTGTTAAACACAATGAATTTATAATACAAGAATATTTTTCAGAATACAAAGATGAATTTGCTAGGATTAGAACCATAACTAGTGCCCCAATGCTCCTTCACAATCTAAGGAAGTATGCAAATACAGGGGTCTGTGGATCTTTTCCTAGGTCTTATTTGCCTTGTAGGGTTTGGTAGATTAGTTGTTTGTACAGTTTTGTTGCTTTTGTTTGCTTGCTTGTTGAGTTGTTGTTTTGGTTAGTCAAGATGATGTAGCTCATCACCCTAGAAAATAACTAAATTGTTAGGATTCAAGTGACGAGATCAAATTTATATATAGGTTATGACTCATTTTAAGAAGTACTTATGATCAAGTCCATGATATCTTTTCATCAGGGTGCCTTTTCTTGTCCAAAGTGATTCTTACACATTGACTCACCTAACAGCCTTGGGTTTGTTGAACACACAAGTATAGATGTTAAGTGAAAAATCTAAAGGGACTCCCTTGCTACCAATACAATCTCCAACCTAAATCAAAAAGTGACCATATCGTGCACATTAAGCTTACATGATGACATCAGATATATAGATATAAATATTGAAAAATTAGAAAATAAATAAAATTAGGCCATCTAAGTAAATCTACCGACGCTATAGATGCCTGCTAGTAGTGGGGCTCTACTTAGGGGGATTGTATAGATAACCTTGCCGGGGCTATGGATGCCTGCTAGTAGCAAGGCTCTATCCAGGTTGGCTATGAGGGATTCTCTAAAACTATGTAGCTTAACATCAGTTACTCATGTTTTCAACTTGCTTACAAGATGAGGATAATTAATCATTTGCACACCTGATCCTATGTTAACACTGTTGCCATGATGAAAATTTTGTCATATAAAAAAGATTATGATACTTATACTTAGAAAGAGTTAGAATACTTTATATGAATATGATCACCTCACTTGAATCGTTGGAATTTGTTTGTTTTCTTTGGTGGCAAGTTGTTGTGTGGTTACACAACATGCCCCATTTTGACTTGACAAAATAGGGACCCAACTTTTTGCTTGGCTTGGCTTGTGTTTTTCTGCTTTTGGGTAGTCTGGTAAAAGTAAGTCATGCAGGTGACCCTGCATAAAGAAGCTGGGTAAGTCATCATGATGAGGTTAGTTTTTCAAAGTTAATATTTCATACCAATAACCTCATGGTTGGAAAAAGTACAAAATTTCATGTAGGTTTTCCTTTTGAATCACCCTGATATTCCTTAGGGAGTTAAAGTTATGGTGAGTCAAAGTCTTGGTCAAACATGATATTCTAGGAGGGGGTCATATTTCTTAACATCAATCACCTTACGTTAGATCACCCCAGTCTTCAAATATCACTTGATAATCATTTGGTTCGCAACCTGCGAACGTCAACTTTATGTGATAGTGGTATTTGTTCGTCAAACACCTGTATATACTTTGCGGGGTCATATTTTGAACATCACCTGATCTTCTGAATATCACCTAATATTTCTAGTATCACCTAATATTTCTAGTATCATCTGATCTTCCAAGTATCACCCCAGTGCCAATATCCTAATGACGTCATAGTGACATAGCGATAAATGAGGTCTTTGACCTGGTGGTGTCATCCTGATCTTCTGAGAGGGAGGTCACTTTAGTTTTGGGGACCCGATATTAAGAACATCACCCGACATTTTAAACATCACCTGATCTTTTAAACATGACCCGATATTTCTAGTATCACCTGATCTTTCTAAGATCATCCCTGCTGTGAAACATAACCCCATGTTGATATGATGGTGACATCACCTGGACCCAACGAATAATAGACATCACCCTGATGGTGACATCATCCATCTTTTTACCTCGCCGAGGTATATTTCTGATGATCACCCTTTTACACAATATGAAGGTGACGTCATCCTAATCTTTAGAACAAGGGTCACTTTAGTTTTAGGGACCCGATATTAAAAAACATCACCCAACATTTTAAACATCACCTAATCTTCAAAATATGACCAGATATTCTCAATATCACCTGATATTAAAATGATCAGTATTGCCACTCAAAGGTGGAGGGTCATATTACACAAAGGGGGTCATATTATGAATATCACCCGATATTAAAATCATCAGTATTGCCACTCAAAGGCGGAGGGTCATATTACATAGAGGGGGTCATATTATGAATATCACCCGATATTCCTAGTATCACCTGATCTTCTAAAGATCACCCCCTCCTCTTGCCTCGGAATATTTAATGGCCATAAAGGCAATAGGTGGTTTCTACCGATTGCGAATGCAATGCGCACACCTAGCAACATCTGGGGATTTTATGCGAAAGATGAATGGTTTTGATCAATTTAACCTAGTTTTGCCCTAATTTGCCCTAATAATGAGATTAAAAGTGAATTTCCAAGGTCATTTTGTATTCACCTTACGAAGAAATGGTAATTTACAGAGTAGACGTTCAAACCCTCATACGCACTACCTACAGACAGACTAATAGCTTGAAGCAGAACACAACACTTGATTATCACCGGTATCTAACACCCTTTTCTGTAATCACTAGCCTAATCAAGGAGATAAGCGTTATCAGGTAAGTAATTAAAACCCTCCTGTTGTCATTTTCTTCTTGTACAGGTAGTATACTTTTCTAGAGGTTTGAAACTGTAATTATGCATATCATGATGAAATAGGGATTAACAAGTATAATATGCATGATGCCGTAAATGTATAATGTTATAGGCAGGTATGTGGATATTGTTGTAAGACCAGTCATGTCCATTATAGGAATCCATGGCAGAGATCAAGAAGAACAAGTCTGAGTCTAAATTTCTGAAACCTATGTCTACTCAACCTAAAGGAGTGCAGTTCAAATATGGTATCATTGGAGATACTCATCAGGGAAACACAGATTTGGTAGCATGGTCATCTAAAATGCATAACGATAAAGAAAGTACCCTACTGGATGCCATTTTTACATCAGGAATGTGGTATACGACTAGATTTCCTTATAGTATGGAAGCTCCAGAACTGATAATAGAATGTGCCAGAAATTATAACCCATAGATGAGGAGAGTAGAAAAGCATGGCAGGGTTTATGCAAATCTATCCATCAAAGGGATTGCAACTACTTTTAATCTCCCACTTGGAAAGAAGGTCATTAGTATGGATCTGAAGAAGTTGGAGATTGAATATGAAAATAACAAGAAGACTGCAAGAAAGAGGATATATCAGTGGAGGTCAAAGAACAAGACATACACTGCTTCTACCAAATTACCAGTACATCTGTACAAATTTGATTTTGATGATGAATATCAGTATATGATTGCCCTACTCAGCAAAGTGACAGGCCAGCCTACTACTGGAAGTTTCAAGGATTAGATGTATGGGGTGATCATGATGTGTCTTTATATAGATAACAAACCAAATTGCACTAAGCTCATTAGTGATGCCCTAGATATGCAGATGACGAACCTAGGAGGCTTGGAGTGTTCATTTTGCATGACTTCATATATTGTATATTCGTGTGCTTGCAAAGGTACATTTAATGCACTGACCATAGTTGGGAAGATTGGTGGCAGTATAAATGATGCCCATATATGGGACCATTACCCTCAATTGCAAAGAACAAATTATCTCCCTGATTACAAATTGGTGAATGATGCATTTTCTATGCATCTGATTAGAACAATGGATGAGGATAGAACCAAAAGACTGAGCATGGAAGCTCAAGAAGTAATATACAGGCATGGTGCCTAGTTTATCTAGTTTGCCACATTCTCTTACATCAGGATAGAGGGCTTTGAAGGATAGCCATTGATGCTACCTAGGTACCCTACTGATGGGGTGGTCTTGATGGAGTTTGTAAGGCAGGTATCAACAATACTGGATGCATATAAAGAGAACAATAAGATTCCTCCAGTATTATTTCCAGTGACCATAGGGTGGTATATATGCCCTGATTTTGAGAATATAAAGAAGGCCATTATGGTTCTGAACATGATGAACCTATAGCCATTCCCATTGGCCAGATCATACGACCCCTATGGGAGAATGCAAAAGATCATGGGGAAGCCCATACATCAAAAACACTTAGAGGATTTCTAGACTGACTGTGAAGATGAGGCTGAGGTCAGAAGAAGAAAATATCAGAGACACCCTCAATCAGATTAGAACATTTGATTGTATTCCAATGCCTGCAAAATTGAAGAAAGATAATGGTAAGACCATATCCATTGAATATGAAGATAAAAAGGTGTATAATGACACCATTTCAGCCCCTGACCTGATGCAACTTGATGATATTTCATTAGATGAGTTTACTGGTGGGGTGCTATAGTTGACCCAAGCATGGGTGAATGAACAAATCAATACACTAAAGAAGAAAGGTGTGGCTATCACAGTAGACAACAAGAGGAAAAGGCAGGAGATTTCTAATGAGGAATATGATGACTTTCTGGTTGAAAAGAGAAAATCTAATGGAGAAAAGTTGCCACCTTAGGAACAAAGTAAAAGACCCCCCAAAGGAAAGAAGACTGATAGTGAACCTAAAGGGGTAATTATTGAAAGAGTTGATATACTAGCTCAAGGTGCATCTGCATCAGGATAGGCATCAGCCTCATCTGCATAGCCTTTTGTAGATGAACCAAGAACAAAAAGAATCCAAAGGCCAGCTGTGGAGACTGTAGGAGTGCCAGATAAGGGCCAAACCTCATAGCAAAATGTGGAAGAGGATATCCTTATTGAGGAAGAGCTAATAAATAAATATCTTGTAGGAGATGACCCCGTGATGGTCACAAGAAAGAGGAAAGCACCCCTGGTGGAATCACCACCTAAAATATAGAGAACATCTATGAGGAGTGAGATAAGACATGACCCCATAGTATTAAGGGGAGCAGGTAGTGAAGTATTCAGGAAAGAATTGCAACATGATGTGCCACTTCCTACCATCATTCAGTTTAAGACTTTGAAGACTGAAGAGCAGACAAAAGAAACCACTAGATCAAGTCAAGCCAGTCCTTTCTCACTGGAGGAAAATATGGACCTATCAGATGATGAGGTGGTACAAAACATAGCCTCTTAGCAGATGGAGACCCTTGCTTCTAACACTTGCATGACCCCACAAGGAACCCCATCAGCACAGATGGAGATATTAGAAGAGTTGAAGCAATCAGAATAAGAGAAAGAGAATAGTCCAGAGAGGGTAGCCCAACAAATAGGGCTTGATGAGTTAGTTGATCAGGTAACTGGCCCTATGGTGATAGACCTAACAAATAGGGAGGATGAAAATCCTAAAGATCAAGCAGGTGCACCTGATAGAACAAAAAATATCAAGGAAGTTAAACAAACAGGAATGGAGAGAAAAGCTTCAGATATGGGTTAGCAGCAACAATAGGAAATACCAGCTGAACCTAAAATAGTAGAAGTCCAACAGACGGGCGGGCATGATAAAGATATATCAGCTGATGATAGCCCCCAGACTTAAGAAACCTCAGGTAATAAGGAAATATCATGTCATGATGACTTAAAAACCCAGGAGGTAGATACATTAGGTGTAGAGCATAATGTGATCCAAGATTAGGTTGAGGCACCTAATACAGATACAATAATATCCATAGATACAAATGTGCCTCATGATGAGGAAATTCCTAAAGTGGATGAAACACAAAAGGAGGGAATCCAAGATCAGGTTCAGGACCAGCACGTAGATACACCACATGATCCTCCCCCATAAGAAGAAGTTCCTCAAGAGGAAGAAGTACAATAGGATCCCCCTCATGATGATTATCATGAGGAAGAAATAAGGAAATCACCCTCTCCACCGAGAATAGAGATAGATGCTAGAGATCAAGGTGGACATGATGATGACGAACAACAAGGATCCAGAGATCAAGTACCTCAATGGCTCGAGAAAGAGATAGGTATGGAATCAGGTTTTGAGATTCAAGAATTTGATATTTCAACATTATTCTCAGAAACCATCATGAAGCCTAAGAGGAAAGCTAGATTAACATCTGCAATAAGAAGAGATCTTGCTACGAGTAGAAGGACCGTCCAGGTAGCACTTCGCATGGTTGAAAAGGAGAAAGGCAAAATCACCCTAGAAGAATTCTAGATCACCACAGTTGACTTGGGGTTTGCCAATGAAGACCAAGAAGGTCAGGAAGGGAAAGATATAATTGATTCTTTAACCCAAAGGGTAAAGAAGAAAAAAGAGAAAAATAAGTAGCATAAAGAGCACATTGCTCAGCTGCATTAATACATAAAAGGGTTGATTAACCCTAATAATACATCATCATATCAGGCAGTCCCATTGACTACAATTTCTCAAGAGGAGGTTAATACATTGACCTTATGAAGCATGAGTCAGTTATCATGAGAAATTGGATGTCATCAGCGCTAACAGGAGCTGAGGAAGTAGTGAGAGCCTCTTTGCAGAGGTGAAATTATTTGAGTATCTCTAGGAGGAAAGTTGAGAAATTACAAACTGAGACTAGAAGAAGGTCATTCTAGTTGGAGAAAGCCTTGAGTGCTTTGAATGAAATAAAGAGGATTAATCCTCAGATCCTAATAAGTAATCAGGTACTAGACAATAACACTGCCATGCTATAAAGACATCAGGTTTGAATGTGATGTATTGAAGAAGTGCAGCAGTAAATTAAGAGATATCAGTGTGAAACTACACAACATGATGTCATATGAAGCAGAGGTCCTAGAGGCCTTGGAAGGAAAAATAGAAGGGAAAATTGAAAACCAAGACACGGACTTTGCCATAAAAGCTCTGCATGATAACTTCCAGCCGATGGCTGATGACCCCCTTACTCACCTGACAGAAGAAGCAATGAACAAGATCATGAGGATCAAGGTCAAGGTGGAGAACTACAATGAAACATTGAGTAGCTGGAAGGGTAAATTGGAGATCCTCAGGGATAAATTTCAAGCCCACAAGCATGCCATCAGTAAAGCCAAAACTCAGGATGGCAAGGAAGTTGAAAGAGTAGTAGAAGCATATGAAAACATCAGGATGATAATGTAGGTCCATGTACAAGGTGACATTCATCAGGGTGATGAAGACACAGAAAGCGATGATCATGATGATCATGATGAGGAAGAAGAGGATCCTGAGGAATAAAAGAAGATGCACCACAACGAAAATATGTGCAGCTGGTACTTAGAGAAAATAAGTTACCTAGATGGTTGCTAGCTGGCAACCTGTACCATGAGAGACGGTTGACCGAGTCAAAAGGAATATGCACTGTTGATCTTAATTGATAAATCTTGATCGTAGATCATTTGTAACCGCTCCCTCACCTTATTCTATAAAAGGAGCAAGGATGCCTTGTTTTAAACATTCAGAAGCTTAATTGAAATTTGACTACTAAAATATCAGGGCCTATTTCAAAGTTGTTGTAAATTTACATACTTTTGTATACTTAATGAAAGAGAAGACCATTTTGATTACAATTCATCGTAAATCCTGAGTAGTCTATGTTTGAATTCTTGATATATGCTTTGATTTGCTGCGTCCCTTGGAGTGCATATCAGTCTGGTTGTATTGTCTTCATTCCTCATCCTTTGAAGTTTGCATCATTTGTATCTAGTTGTGGAACATCCTGGTGAAAATATGGTTTGATTTCTTCTCCTCATGACTGTATCAAGTGTGTATGTGGCTCAATAGCTAAAGATTCATCTTAATTTGAAGTATTTCTTTTAAATTTATTTCAATTTTAGAACATTTCACCATCACAATTGCAAATAATAGATAATCAGAAGCAAATAATACAAAATATGTAGACACCTCATAGATAACTAAAGATTCATAGCATATTTGAAGTTAAAGCATGCACAATTGATAAATATAATGCAAAGATTTAAGCATAGACACATCATTTGAGGAAAATACTATGTAGAATAACCTCTCTGTATAGCATCTTTACAGGATACTAAAGGTAATGATCAATCAATGTAAGGCTCTTGAATGGAAAATAGCAACGCATATCAACCATTGAGTAACATTAGTAGATTAAGAACTAATCCATGGAGACTTGGGATCATGAATTCTCTGAATTCATCGTATCTTTCAAGATGAGTAAAGGTTGTTGTGTAACTTTTATTCTATGTTTGTTTATGACTAACATCATCATGAACAATAACCTGTAACCTGTAATCATAGAAAATGGGTTGGGGGTTGTGGTGTTTAGAGGATTGCCTTAGTCAAGCCCCGAGGAGACATTCAAGTCTTCTAAACACTGTTGTTAAATAAAGGGTGTGTATCCCTACGGGATAGAGGAAAAAATCCAAATGATAAATGATAGAAAACACAATTGATATCACCTTCTAGCAAAGATCTCACAGAAGGAAGATGCTCTTCATGCCATGAGGAGATGGATGCCAAATTTGCAAATACAAACACAAGAACAATGCTCTACTCTGCCACGCAATGAATATTTTGAATGCTCTAGAATCACAAGTATGCATAAAGTTATCCCATTTCCATCTAGTTTACATATGAATCACTAATCATGTTTATATATGCAACTACTAACATTCCTACTAAGAATTTCTTAATTCAAACTTACCATGTCGGCATAGGACCTAAATAATGGTCATAAACTAACACTTTGAAATTGGCCCTATCCTAAAATAGGGCAGGACTAGGGTGTGGGTGCCCAAGTCCTCCCCCTATTTTAGGAAGGATTTATGTTAAGTGCAGCCCCTGAGTCCCAATTACCATGAAACTTCAGGGTTTTCTCATCGGGATATCAAATTAACATGCAAAATGCTCTAAATGCATTCTAAAGGACCTGGGAGATAAACCTTAAGAGAAAAAAGCCCCCAAGGTTACTTTTTCTAACATAACATTCAGCCCCCACTTTAATGTATGTATAAATGCAAGGCCAATACATGCATTAAAGTATGGTCAACAAACACAGCAAACACACCAAGCATAGAGAAGACATGCAAATCATAGTGAAGACAGTAACAGGCACACAAAACATGGAGAAGATAGTTACATGCACGCAAAACATGGAGAAGATAGCATTGAAGACACACAAAACATAGTGAATACAGTTATGATTTTCTTTTTCTTTTTCTCATATATATGAGATGTAGATGCAAGTACAAGGAAAGTAAACACACCACCCATAATTCAAGAGGGACTCATCGCCACCGATCTTTAAAATGCATATGGGGAAACAAACATGCAAAACAAATCAAGCACACCATACAAATTAGTATGCCATACAAATCAGTATGCCATACAAATCCTAAAGCATAGAAGGGAGTCATTGCCACCGGTCTTTAGACTATGCTTGGGAAAAAACATGCAATACACACACACTTGGAAGACATAAACAAAACACAGCAGACAAGCAATGAAGTGTTCCTATTTCTAGGTTCATCACCATCTCAAGCACATTATAGGCATACATTGATGATTGCACTTTGCCACAACAATCACCAAAGACATGCTTAAGGGTTGAGTTAGTCACAGAACCATTCCCCACTTCTGTAGAGGACTTTTTAAAAATGACAGGATGTGCACTCTCCACGAGAAATACACAATCCCCACCTTCGTAGAGGGCTTAAGATAAAAAGGATATATGCGATATCCCACCTCTGCAGAGGGATTAAATGATTGTAAGTTGATTTCAAACAAATCTCAGAGTGTAGGAGGGACTCATCGCCACTAGTCTTTAAGACTGCACCTAAGAATGAACACACTTTGCTAGCATCTAAAATAGACAACTTACCTTATATATGCCCCCACCTAAAGGTGGTAGATGTCATGTATTGATATCAATCATGTTAAGGTAGGAAGAAAACACACAAGCGAACACAAGATCTCACAAAGCCCATGTGTATTGGAGGTGACATGTACATTATGATCACCAAATGTTCCAACAAACACAATCCTATAAGAAAAGTGTTAGCATCCATATAATCATGATAAACAACAATGCATATGATCATTCACACAAAGAATTAAGGAATGCAAGATTCAAGATAGATAAAGTGCACGGAGCAATAGTATTGTTATGTTCTGTAAGTACGATAAGACACCATCAAGATCACACAGAGTGATTCTACTAGCCAAGCGTCGGATAACATATATCAACCCCATCATCATGTATGGGCTAGATCCATTTTTTGATTACTCTCTAAAGGGACACTAGGTCCGCATCAGTATAAAATATTTTTCATCATCCGCTCACTAGATAGAAACACTAGAGGAAGGTAAACAATAGATTAAGAGAGGAGAAACAAGTGCCTTAGGGATAGTCATGTAGGAGGGTGCCCCCAAGTCACCAACCGCAATGCTATGTCCATAAGACAACAACACAATAGTGAAAGGAGAGGAGAGGCAATATAGAAAAATGATGATAAAAATATAAGAAGGTCAGAATAGAGGTAGTCTCCCAATATCTTGGACCTTACAAGAGAATCAAGGGTCATCCTAGGAGGCCTAAACAACACATAACACATCACAGGGGAAACACAACATGAGAGGTAAAGGGTTAGAAATACTTAACTATTTCATCCCAATGCTAAGAACTTACATATTTAGGAAGAGGCCACCCTTGATAGCAATTATAATATTGGCTACAATGAGTGTGGCTTAAAGATTGAGACATATTTACCTGATTCAAAGGGATGCTTCCCAGTGGACCATTCTAGTCTATCAGCCCAAGATATCTCACATGTTGATTTGGTCTTGTTGAAATTACATTAACATTGAGTTTAGTATGATGAGAGGCTTTGGTGGGTTTCAAAGAGTGGTACCCTATACCGGTTGTGTAATTAATTCTGACGACTTGTAAGGGTACTTAGATTCCTTGTTGATTTACACAATAACCGTTATCTACATAGTCGTTATTTTTGTACAATATTTGAAATCCATGAATGTAAAGGGAGTCCATTGCTTTAGAAGATGTTGAAGCCTCATAGGTATCATAATTTGTAGTATAAGTGAGGGTATTGTCTTTGTTTTCTACCAAGGAGACTTTACATTTCTCAGATGCTTCAAAAGATTGCTTAGATGAGATTTATGCTACTTTTGATGTGTCGAGGTTATTAAGTTTATATTCTCCATTAAAGGAAGGAGTAAAATCTAACGAACCCCAATCATCACCAAAAAGTGTGTTTGATGGTGCAGAATTTTGCACAACATCATTCGTGACAAGAGGCATTGATGAATCAGCTTGTAAATTGTTTAAGCTCATATGATTGTAAATTGGTTTTTGCATTTCAATATGTAAACAATTATCTGATTTAGGATTAGCATGAATAGTATGAAGTTTATCTTTGAATATAAATTTGATTAAACAATGTAGGGTGGAAGGAACCGCCCCCAATGCATGAATCTAAGGTCTACCAAGAATCATGTTGTAAGATAAAGAACTAGGCATGACATGAATTAGGGTAGATACAATCACAAGACCCAGTTTTATAGGTAAGGTTATAGTACCTACCAATTGACTACTATGATTATCAAAGCCATGAATGCTAAGTTTATCCAATTTTATTTGTGATGTGTTCACCTTGATTTTGTGTAGTAGGTCAATGCTATAAACATTAAGAGCTGATCCATTGTCAAACATAACTCATTTTATCAAGTTTTTGTTTATTGTGACAAAGATCATAAGTGGATCATATTGGTTTTGAACTTCAATTGATGGTAATTCATGTGGTTGAAAGAGAATATCCATTTTTGTCACATGCATACTATCTAATACAACTACTACATCATTTGGCTTAGTAGTAGGTGGGAAAATCACCTTTTGTAGAGCATCTTGGAGCATTCCATGATATGTAGGTGAAGTTTGTATTAAATCCCAAAGAGAGATCTTAGCTGGAGGAGCGCGAAGCTGCTCAATAAGATCATATTCTTGACCACTTTTATGAGTAAGACAAGGTGGCGGGGGGAGCATAGGTTTAGAATATGGAAGAGAGATAGGCACATGAGGTGCTTGCTTGCTTTGCTTGTTATTATGGGTGTTGTATGTGTGAGCAATCACACTATGGTGTGGTTGTTGTGACACATTTTGAACACCTAGATTTCCTTGAGTGATATTTCTTGCATAGTTTATAAAGTAATCTAGGGGTTGAGGTGGTTGTTGAGCACTTTGAACCTGTCATGCCCGCATCTCCCGTGCAGACATGACACACAAATGCCCATGTCACGACCACATTCACCATGTGGTCACGACATGGGCCATGAAAAAATTTCTCCCTAACCCTAAAAACCACCTCACACGCGCTTGCGTGCTTAGTGGCAATACGCCTGAGGCGTAAACATGGCAACATATTCGATGAGGTGTAGGCTGTCTAGGGGTATACGACACGAAGTGTGTCACTTCTAGGGTTAGACTAAAATAAACTAAACCCTAAGTTTCCTAGGTGATGATGAATCTTCCTGTAACGAATCCTAATTAAACTTGGATCGACAAGGCATAGTTATATGATGTCATGATGGCGCACGGTGGACAGTGAAAAGATGGAAAGGAATAGATATATCTTCGCATCAAAAATACCCTAGAAATCTTGCATAACACATTTTTTGATAAACGCAGGGAATAAGAATTTTAAAATAATGCATCAACAAGGAAATAAACTTTATAATTTAAATAAAACCTAAGAACAAATTTTAGATAGATCATCAATAGGAAAAACTAATAAATTAAACGATTAAAAATAATTATATAAAAATAACTAAGCAAAAATAATTTGATTAAATAAATATTAAATAAGCTTAGAACGATAATCTAATTATCACATTAATTTAGAAACAATAACAATGATATAAAGTAAAATGGTGAAATTGAATTAAAAAAATGACAAGACATCGGTTATCTCTGACCAAAAACCAAGTTTGTTATTAACTATAATATTGATTTTTCATTTAATAACTCACTCGTAAATTAATTTGGATGAGGGAGGAGGGTTCAAATAATCCTCCCCATAAAATAATAATAAAAAAATCATTTTTAAATAACAATGTAAAATTTCTGCCTAGGAAAAAAAATGAAACTATAACCTTATTAAATGAATATAAACACAAGAATAAATTTAACCCTAAATTAAATACTAAATAATAACACATTCGATTATAGAATCTAAAATCAATAAAACAATTAAATCAAGTGCAAAGTAATAACTCATTCACATATAGAAATTTATAGAAGAGTCCATAATTTAAATTACAAAATTAATTATAAAATTGAAAATTAAAGACATCCTGAATCCCATCTTAACTCAACCACCTCTAAAAGCACTAATAAAAAACAACCACCTGGGAATGAGAGGCTTTGAAAATTAAAATTTTAGAATTTAAAATCTAAAGTCTCTTCCTCACACAATCCCCACAAACAAAATAAAATATATATATTTTTTTAAACCTAAAAAAAATTCTAAACACAATAAAAGAATAGTTCCTCCAAAATATGTTGCCCTAATCTCTATTCTAATATTGTTCTTTCCTCTCAATACCCTAATCTCATACTCTTTCTTCTCTCTGTTCTTACTTTCTTTATTTTGTGAGCCTGTTTCCAATATGCAGGTTAGGGTTGAAAATCCCATTGGTGGCCATGTGATGCAGGTTTGAGAGGAGGAAGGAGTGGCGGAGGTAAAGAGGGGGTGGAGGTGGCAATGGCAGACGGAGGGCAGAGTAATGGCGAGGACAGTTTTGGCATGGAGAGAGGACGTGGTGGTGGTGTGGCGAAGGTCGCGTGGGAGGTAGGGGAGGTAGAGAAGACTGTGCGGAGTGGGCACTGCGGGGTTAAGGGGAGGCATGGGGGTTCGGAGGTCCCGCGGTGGTGGGGAGAGCATTTTAAGGGAGTGGAGGGCATAGAGGGTGGAGTGGGGTTTTGGGCCGCATAAGTGTTGGCGGCTGCGCAGAGTACAACAGGCGCTGCGGTGGTGGTTTTGGGGTGTGCAGTGCGAAGGGGGTGGTATGTGGTGTGTGTGGGGTGTGGGGGAGGCAGAGCCCCCACCCACACCCGCGGGTGTGGGTGGAGGCTCCGCCTCCCCCACACCCCGCTCTTGCCTTAGGTCAGGACTGTGGGCACTGCCCACAGTCCCTTCAGTATTTTTTTTTTTGTCTATTTTTTTTGTTTATTTTTCTTTTATTTTTTTTTGTTTAAATTTAAAATATAAAAACTCAGCCTTTATGTATATACTACATCTATAGTCTCCTATATATATATATGCACACACAAGTATATATACATTTAACCACAACATATATATATATTTAAAATTTATATATATATATATATATTTATTTACAACATACATGCATTCCTTTTCTTTTAAAACAAAATATACACTTAACAGATTTACATTCATATATTTTTTTGAAAATGAAACACTCAGATGCATGTAAATATGTTTTATGTAAATGCAGAATTATCATATATTCTCATAGTATGATTTATTGCAACCATTGATGTAACTTTTTTTTTTGAAATAATAAATTGACACCCTAGCATTAACTCTTTCTTCTTTAAGAAATAACAGAATATAATGTGTATTGAAATCATGGTAAATAACAAAGTGAGCATCCTCATTAACCATGCAATAGTCATTAATCTTATGTCTTCTAAAGTAGTAAATCGTTAATTATTCTCTATTTTTATCTTTTCACAACAACAGAAACTAACTTAAACTCTTTTTTTTTTCTTGTATAAAATGACTTTCAGATTATCAATATAATTTATTTCTTATCCAAGAAAATAATGACAGAATTATAAATTCATTTTCTCCTTCTTTCATGGTTTAAAATGAACTTTATTCAGCCACACTTACACACATAAATACTTCTTGGAAGGAAGATGACAAGAAATTTAATCAGCCCAACTCTCTCTCAATCAACTTCACAAAAAGGATACATATAGCATTCAAAGGAAAGCATAGTGTTTGCTTTTTTTTTTTTACTTATAACAGCCAACTCTATGGTAGAAAATTTAGTACTCTTTCTCCAGATAAATAAAATACACAAAAGGGCCATGATGGCCAAGGCTCCAACAGCCATTAAACACTTCCAAAACTCACAAGAGGAGCTCTCATCCCCTTTTCCTTCTTCACTCAAACCTGCAACTAAACATAGCAATGAAACTACAAAAACCAGCCACTAAGAAAGGAAAGCTCTCCTCCCTACCGTAGACCCGCAAGTGGGTCACCCCTGAGCTAGGGAGGTAGGAGTTTCACACAGGATTTCATTCCACAACCACAATCACACACTGAACATAAAACAAATACAACCCCCATAGGATTAACACGATACTAAACTCACAAAAATGAGTTTTGAGAGGGTAGGGAATAGACCTCTCAAATTAAAGGGGCTCCCAAATGATAAAGAAAATCTCAACACATGGCCTCAAGCCAAAATCTCCTAGAACACCACAATCCACAAGAATCACAACAATTTGCATGGCACTCTTGCCATTTCAGATAGCTCCTCCTCTAATGATGATAAGCCCTCAAGGCATAAACACATATTGTGGGAGAGCCCCCAAGGATTGTTACTCTCCCCTACCCATACAAGTTGAGCATTACCTCCATTGGAGGTGCTCTCACCATAACACCCAACCCAACAACAAAGCAAAACAATACAATGCAACAAACTTACAATCAAAATCCAAACATGAAACATCATTTAAGCAAAGCAAGAAGTAAGTTTAGAGGCCTACCTTCAAGGCCTTGACAATGGAAGTAGAGTTGGTGAAGAGCTCCAAGCCTTCCCAAGCCTTCCAACTTTCAGAAAAATCTCCAACCTTCTCTAACTCCTCCAAACTAGAAAGGAAAATTCAAATTTTGCAAGAAGTCTCAAATTACAAGAAAAAAGAATGGAAGAGAAGAACCCCCACTCCTCTACAAGAGGAGCTATTATAGGCCACCCACTTGGCCTTGAGGGAATGAGAAGGTGACATTTCTTCCCTCCTCCTAAGCCACTTGTAAGAGTGAGAAGGTAGGAGGATGACAAATGTCCTCCTCTCACTCCACATCCATCTCCACCTCATCCACTTGTGCTTCCACACAAGTGGGAGGGGGACAAGTGGTGAGTTGGATTCCCACTCACACCTCAAGAAGACAATGGCCTTGAGTGGTGCTCCCACTCACTTGGGAGTTTGGGAGGACTCTTGGAGACCTCCCTAGTCTTTCTTAGGAATGCTTCCCAAAACATAGGGATGGGAGATGGGTTCTTCCCAAGACAAGGCCCATCCCTTATCCTCCCTCTTCCCAAATTCGTCACTTTAACTCAACCAAGGTTTAGGGTGACCTAAGGTGAGTCAAAACTAGGGTTAGGTGGTCCAAGTTGACCCTAGACTCATGGTTGACCATCTAGGGTAACTTTTGGGACCCTTGGGTTCATGAAAGGGGTCAAAAATCCACATTTAAATGGCCCAAAAGAATAATAAAAATACCAAGTGGCATAAATCCCAAATAAAATTTTACAACACTTAATAATAATCAGAATAAGAAAAGAAAGGGTACTAAGGCTAAAAATAATTAAAATTAAACCAAGCACAATAAATCATCATTCAATTACACATGTGATCTTTATCCCTCTTGGGAATGGATCGGCTTAACCGGGAATAACATGGTGTGAATCCTACCTCTGATTTCCCGTGGCTAGGGAATGTAAAACCTACACATCTCGATCAAGTGTCAGTACTATCAAGAAGAGTCATAGCCGAAGCAACTGAAATTAACTTCACGCAATCGCAATAAACATCAATTCATAACTACAAATTAAACTGCATTTTCCATCACATGTCAAATAGTTCACAACACATAAATAACTAGAATCTCAAAATAACATCTAATATAATTCCCATATATCGAACCACAACATATCATCCAATACGACCGAATCAATTCACATGTATCAAATCAGTGAGATAAAACATCAAGTCTGCATAATAAAATATAGTCACTAAGGTCTAACAGTGTCATCTACAGAATAGCATAATGATCAAAATATGGGAGGTAAAATAGTCGGCCTCACAGAACCATAATCACTAGTTTTAAGCAAGAAGGTGCACTAGGTGCCCCCCACACAATCATCTTAGGAATATTGCTACAAAGTCTATTAATGAAGATTGAATTAACATTATTTTCATCTTGATTATACCCAACATTTATCCCTAATGGATTTAATGTGAGAGACCTTTTCTCATCCACTAACACTACATCTTGGCTAGGGAGAGCATTGGAATGAGTGGAAGGTACAGTGTTGTTAGAAAGGTTAGGCATTGTATCATTAATAGAGTTATCCATAGTCTTCTCATCTAAGGTTCTTAGACATTCAACTATAGGAGAAGTAGGATAACCTATGGAATCATCATCATTGTTGACGGAAAAAGAATTTTCACTCTCATCTTTCTCATGAGTAATCCTAGAGATGAATTTAGTTAAATCTTCTAATAGCAGATGATATGCTCCTAAGAGTAATGTGAAGCTATTAAAATCATGTGTATAACAGAGTAATTTTAGCTCATATGTAGAACATATAGAAGCATCAATACTACTTGCAGAAGCTATGTGCTCTAGAACATGAGGATTCTCATTAGTGAAATTACAAAAATTTTCAAAATCTAGGATATACTCATGAAAAGATTTAAAAGAAGAATAACCTGAAGATTATATGTGCATATGTTTTCAATGTAAAATCATATTTTAAAAACTTTTAAAAATTTATGCAGAGAACAAGTGCTAAACTATGTGAAAATGAGCTAAAATGCTTGATTTTTTAAAACTTTTTGTCAATGCAAATAAGTGAAAGAAAAGGTGTTGTAAGGAAATTGATGAAGTATAGAAAATAATATGTTTGATATCAGTCCAATAAAACAATAATATCCTTCACAACATGCTTTTGATGCAAACCTAGAGTGATGACAAGTCAAAACCTAGTGAAAATACACTAAAATATGCAATTTTTCACAACTTTTCAATGTAAAGACCCAATAAAAAGGGTGTTTAAAAGAATTTTAGGAGGTGATAAAGATTATAAAAGTAATATTAGTCACATAAATCCATAAAATCCATCACAACATGCTTGGAGTGCAAATCTAAGTCAAACCCTAGGGAAAATATAGTCAAAATATGTAATTTTTCACAAAATTTTCAATGTAAGAGCCCAATAAAAAGGTGTTGTAAAGAATTTTAGGAGGGGAAAAAGATATAAACCCTGATTACAACCAATTAGTTCAGAAAAATCCTTTACAACACACATATATGGTGCAAATCTAGGGAGACAATAAGGCCAAAATCTAGTGAAAAAGCAAGGTTTTCAAACTATAGGTATGAAATTTTGCAAGGAAACCACTATGATGCAACACTATAGTTAGAAATAAGTCCTAATGTGTATTTTAAAATGGTATTAAAATCTAAAACAAGATTTTGACTACAAACCGTAGCTAATGCAAAACTAGGTTATATGGAAAAATGCACAATTTTAATCAATTTTCATCAATTTAAGCATGAAAAACCAATCTAAATGAATGATAAATGAAAAATTTCTATATTTTAAATCAGATCTGATGATAATGACAAAAAATTTATGAAATTAAATGCAAATTAACACAAATTATTTGAAAATGCAATATAAAAATGCTAATTTTTCAAAAAATTTCAAAATTTTCATTTTTTTTGTAATTTTCCAAATGCAATAAGATGAACAATGATATTAATGAATGTAAATATGAAGCACAACACTCATCAAGATGTAAAATTGAAAAGAACATGGGTTCACTAAAAAGTTTAGGATGAAAAATGAAGAGGATTTGTTTAGGTTTTGGTTTTGATGGTTTGTGTCAATCCTCCTTTCACCACTAAACATTCAAGGACATTCAATCGAGTAGAAAGTCTACTACAAATCTTTTATCACTTGGAACATAGGGTAAGATTGGAATTGTATGATTTTGTTGTTCAATTAAACCTGATTATGCTCAAAACCATAATTATACGAATTTGTAAACAAATAGACAAATTACAGAAAATGATTACACACAGAGATATCAAATGACAATCAAATGCATACTAGATTTTGAAGTTTGCAAAATAGAAAAGTCAAGGACTAATGAGTGGGCACCCTAGTCCAGTGCTATAATTTTTTTCAAGATCTGGGAATCTTGTCTGTAACCTATTCCTACTGTTTCAGAGATTTTCCTATTATGGGATCTGGAGGACTAATGAGCGGGCGCCTGAGTCCAAGTCCTTGTTTTCTTCTCTGATCTGCAATTCTAATAGTCTGCACTACTCTCCTACAACTCCACTTTCTCTTCTTTTGCAACATGTAACATATAATCACAGAAAAATAGGTTGGGGGGTTTTGGTGTTTAGAGGCTTGCCTCAGTCAAGCCCTGGAGAGACATTCAAGTCTTCTGAACACCATTGTTAGATAAAAAGTGCATATCCCTACGGGATAGAGACAAAAATTCAAATGATAAATGATAGAAAACACAATTGATATCATCTTCTAGTGAAGATCTCATGGAAGGAAGGTTCTCTTTATGTCATGAGGAGATGGATGGAAAATCTACAAATACAAACACAAGAACAATGCTATGCTTTGCCACACAATGAATATTTTGAATTCTCTAGAATCACAAGCATGCATAAAGTTGTCCCATTTCCATCTAGTTTACAAATGAATCACTAATCATGTTTATATATGCAACTACAAACATTCCTGCTAAGAATTTCTTAATTTAAACTTACCGTGTCAGCATATGACCTAAATAACGGTCATAAACTGACACTTTGAAATTAACCCTGACCTAAAATAAGGAAGGACTAGGGTGTGGGTGCCCATGTCCTCCCACCTATTTCAGGTAGGATTTATGTTAAGTGAATCCCCTGAGTCCCAATTGCCATGAAACTTCAAGGTTTTCTCATCAGGATGTCAAATTAACATGCAAGATGCTCTAAATGTATTCTTAAGGACCTAGGAGCTAAAACTTAAGAGGAAAAAGCCCCCAAGGTTACTTTTTCCAACATAACACTTTCAACAACTCTATTCTACTGAGGATTCCTAGGTACAGATAACTGTCTCTTTATCCCTTATTCTTCACATAAAATATTAAATTCATTTGATGTGAACTCACCTCCT
Organism: Cunninghamia lanceolata; assembly: GCA_027924645.1. NCBI lineage: Eukaryota > Viridiplantae > Streptophyta > Pinopsida > Cupressales > Cupressaceae > Cunninghamia > Cunninghamia lanceolata. Next base: position 1,900,588 of record BSBN01000762.1, on the reverse strand, counting down.
CTATTAGACCTCAAGCATTTTATCCTCAACTCTAACTCATTCTCAACCATTGCCTTGAAAATTTTGAACTTGTCTAGGGCTTTAGATTTTTCTTTTAGAAAAGTGACCCAAGTCATTCTAGAATAGTCATTAATGAGCAACATAAAATACTTGTGACCTTGCAGACTTCTTGTTCTTGTGGCATCACGTAAATCTGTATGTACTAGCTCTAGCAATCTAGTAGAAAAATGTTCTTTGCATTTGAAACTTGTTCTTGTTTGTTTTCCAAATTGACACTCCTTGCAAATGGTGTTGGCAGGCTTCACAAGTTTAGGCAAATCTCTTATAGTCTGTGTAGAGCTTATCTTCACCAAATTGTCAAAATTGATATGACATATCCTTCTATGCCACAACCAACTATCATCTATTTGAGCCACAAACAATAATCTTTAGCTCCTTTAAGTTGGTAAATGTTACCTCTGGTCTTCTTACCAGTAGCAATCACTATTCTAGAGTTTTCCATAATCTTACACCCATTATCTTTGAATTTGAGATCATAAACTTTGTCACACATCTAACCAACACTCAAAAGATTATTCTTTAAACCCTTCACATATAAGACATTATCAGTGTTATGCTTCCCATCAAAAGAAATAGATCCTTTTCCACAAATCTTACTAGCTGCATCATCTCCAAACCTAACCAGTCCTCCATACATTTCCAAATTCACAAACTTACTTTTGTCACTGGTCATGTGATGTGAGCATCCACTCTCAATAATCCATTCATATTTATCTTTCTCAACCTGAAGAGCCAAAGCACTTTCTTCCACTGGTTTTTCTTCCTTCACATAGCTAACAAGATTAGTAGACACAAGTTCTTTAATTGCAATAAACAAGCATTCATTTGTACTTGTACTAGCATCATCAGATTCATCATTTGTAACACCTTCATCATCAAGATCTCTAACATAGTAGCATTTCTTTGGAACCCTAGATTTACTCTCAAATCTTTTTATATTCCTTTCAATTCTCTCAGGACATCTAGAAGCATAGTGACCAACCTTTCCACATGTAAATCATTTGAAAGGTAATTTGCCTTTGAAATTACTAGAACCTCTTTGAAGTTTATCAACAAAGTTGGCTTCAATTTCATCAAGTTCATCATCAGGTTCTACCTTGTACTTCTCATCTCTGGAAATCTTCTCTGAAGTACTAGCTTTGAAACTAGTCTTAACTTTTGGCAAGGCATCACCAGACTCTCTCATCTCAAAGGCTGAAAGCTTTCCAAGCAATTGATCCCTGCCAACAAATTTTATAGTCATTATTTCTTCAATTGTAGCTACCTTGTGACTATAGGACTTAGGTAGTGACCTAATAATTTTCATCACAACTTCCTTTTCATCAATAGTTCCTCCCATACCTTTTATTCCATTGACAATTTCATCAACCTTTTGCATGTAGGCTATTATGTTTTGATCTTCACCCATCTTCAAACCTTCATATTTCACTTTTAGGCCCTGCAATTTTGCTCTTTTTATAGAATCATCTCCTTCATATAGATTTTTCAGCTTATCCTAGACTTCATTTGTAGATTTTAGATCCATGACCTTTATCAACTCAGTATCAGATAAGGCACTTAACAGAGCATCTCTAACTCTTACATTCAACTCATAATCTTTGATTCCATCTTCAGTTTACAAACCATTCAGAGGAAAGGTATACATTGTCTTTGTCGCTTTCCACACTTTGTAACCAAGACTAAGGATATGGCTTTTCATTCGAACCTTCCATAAAGAATAATTCATTCCATCAAACTACAGAGCTTCCTTCTTGTAAGACATCCTAGATATTTCCTCAAGCAGTTAGACTTTCTTTCGAGGAACCTTCTCTTATACCAATTGTTGAAATGCACAAGAAAATTGAGAGGGGGGTGAATCAATTGTCACAAAAATTTAACCACTTATGAATATCAACACATCAAACTCTTAATATCTATTATTAAGATTAACCATGAAAGCATAAAACAAGAAGCTCAACACAATAACACATGAGACACCATAATTTTTAAGGGGAAAACCATAGTGGGTGTTAGCCCACAATATAAAATAAGTTATAGCAATACTAAAAATTAGAGGCTCACTCCCTTAGGGCTCACTAGCCAAAATGCTCATTGCAAATGTTAGGGTTCACTGCCAAGATCAGCTCACTACCAAGTATTGGTGAACTGATTTGATAACATCTACTTCATGCCTGGGTTCATTTCCATTGAAGCACAATATAACACCTCTGCTCTTCTCTTCTTACACCCTCGCACTTATCTATTCATTTTCACACAAGGACATCTTTTTCACAACTTCATTACATGTTTTTATACACTTCATCAACCTTCGAAAGTACATCAAGGTCAGCATTACATTCCTCAACTGTTGGAACAATCTCCAAGGTCAGCATTACAAACATACATAGAAATAGGTCTAGAACTAAACAAGATTATCTAAGGGAAAGATGTATGTGGATCATGTTACACCTTAGCTGGGACTCAAAAGCAATCTTCCATGCCACAACACGCTTCCACAATCTTCAATGCAACTCTACAAGTAGTGAAAACAACTAAGTCAGGCAAGACTGGTGTTCACATTAAGTCTTCTAAGAACAATCTTCATCTATGATCCAAATTTGTCTTTGTGGACCAATCCAAAGGTAGGAACACAATCAGGAGGCATCCACAAGCACATTGTATTCACCAGGAACAACCGTGCAAACTCTAACCACTCCATCAAGAAGATTCTTCAAACCGAAGCACATAAACAACACTACCAGTAACTGTCATAAGGAAAAGATCGTTTGCGGACCACCAAATCATGAATCATTGGAGTTGAAGGCACTTATCATCATCAAAAACTTGATTCTAGAGCTATAGATAGAAATAATTAACTATAGAGAAATGTAGAGCATAATACATTCTCCCTGTCACCACCAAATATACAAAAAAAGTAGTTTTCACTCTGGTGAACATAACTCACTCAAATCTTCATATCAGAGGCTCAAATTTAGAAATAGCATCTTCAGACATGCATCTAAATAACTTCCAATTCACAGAGAAGAATATTCATCCTACAAGAAATGCAGAGCAATCTTCCAGACTGTTCTGTTGCATCAGAAACACTTATTATCTTCAACACTTAACTCATTACAAACAAGTATCAAAACAAAAGCACAGTTGACACCATTGAAAACACATATATGTTGACATCAATGACAACACATATTAGGAACACACTTGTAACAAACCTAAATTAATTAAATAATTCCTTATTTAATTAATTTTAACCTCTCATTAACCCACTCACTAATTTTCTACAGCTAGATTAATTAAGTTAAACACTTAATTAATTTGGTCAAACCTTCATTAACACCTTCCCCCACACCCTTTGAATAAAAATAATTTTTTTATTCAAAGGGGTCACATGACCCTTCCACCGCACCTTTCCTCTTTCATGTTAGAGCTCTTTTTTATGCAAAGAGCTCACACATGTGTTTTCCAAATGAACACATGTGTCACATGTCATCCTATTCACCCATAAAAAATAATTTTTTATTTCACCTTCTACTAAGGAAATTAATTTTGTATTTCCTCACAAGTCTTAATCCTCATTAATGCTAAGTCTTCCCAAGGTGAATTTAAAATTACAAAATAATCACAGCCTTTCATTTTTGTTTATGAAGATCTAGCCCTCAATCTCATCCTCTCATTTCCACCATTAGATCTTAACTTTTAATCTCCACCCTTGATCCAAAATCCCTCCAAAATGCCTATAAATACAAGCACATCCCAAGCCATTTTCATCTCAACTTCATTGCATCATTACCATCCCAAAATAGCCTCACATCTCATTCCATAGCAACACCATTATGCCAAAAGTTGTGTTGAATTTAGTAAGAAATCCACATACCATTCACATTTGGGTAAAGCTAGTAGAGTTTGGGTGCACTTCTCCTCAACCTTATCAAGGAGTGAAGGAGATTGGAGGACCTTGAAGGTATAATTATTTTCTTTTGAGTTTTCTTTCATGTTTTCTTGTCTTTGCAATATTTTTCCTCTTCAGATAGCATTAGCATCATCTCTAAGGCATGTGATGTTGACTTAGCTTTGCCTACTTCACCCTATGCTTTCGATCCCTCTCCCAAAAATAAAGAGATTTTGGTGCAAGAGGATGAGATCATTGATGTACTCCTTAGTCTTTCTTCTAGAGATGCAGGATTAGAGGTGTAATGTAGAAAAGAGAGACTAGCTCAATAGATCAAACTATGTCAAACCCTCTTCTACAAAACATTGGGGGCACAAATTGAGCTTGGCTTCTACCCAAGAAGTAGAGCCAAACCACATGGGTTCTTCCCTTTTGTTGTATAGAGAAGAAATTAACCCAAATCTAATCAATCAAGCTAGAATCAAGACATGAAATCCTAGTTATCAAATATCTGAGTAAAATTATGACTATCGGTACCTAAAACCCAGCAACCAAAGGAACAACAGAGGATAATGAATAATTCAAAAACTTCTCCCAGAGGTCAAAATTTTGAGGACAAGGGTCCTTAGGCACCCTGGTCCTAAATTAGGGTTTTTTAGAAATGACAAACTCTGTTAGGTCTGTATGAGCAAGCTTAGTCTTCTTCCCAGATGTCACCTTCTAAAACCTATCCATCTAACCTGCACACATGCAAGAAGGAAAATGGTTCAGTGTTATTTAGGAGCTTGCCTCAATAAATATTTGTGAATGGTTTTTCCACCTCCAAAATAGAAAATATGATTGATAAAAACTGTGTTCCCTTGGAGGGCAGAGGCAAATCCAAAGTAGAATGGAAAAATAGCCCAAAACATGAAGGAAAGAGGTCACCATGAGCATGAAAACCCTTGCATGCTTATAGACAATGTCACAACTTGAATCAAGAAGTTGGTGTAGCCTCCAAGATCTTCACAAGACCTGCAATATGTTAGTGTCACATCAATAATCTGCAAGAGAGAGTTGTAGAAAGCATGACAGAGAAAGAGATAAAGTGCAAGAGTGCAATATTTTTCTAGAGAGAATTAGATGTTCAAATGAATAGAATAACTTACTTTTATATGCATTCCTATTGATTTTTGGAGAGTTAAACCACACAGGGCTGACATTAGGAATGTTTTAAAGGGCCTAAGGTGACAAGGCCACTTTTTAGAGAAGGGCTAAAGGAGGGTCTAGGGCACTTGGATGACTTGGTCCTTTTGTTAGATTTAGGATAGACAACTAAGAGGGGAGGGGGTGAATCAGTTGTCCAAAACTTTCTTGCAATTAATCACTTAAATCCTTTTCTTAATTCAGCAGCATAATAATGGATCAATTATGAAACATAATGCAACAATTCAAGAGCAGAAACACATTAACACATATGACACCAAGATTTTTAATGTGGAAAAACCGGTTAAGGGAAAAACCACGGGGTTACTAACCCAAGATTGTATTCTCTATTAGAAGAATAGAAAGAACAAAATGGCACATGCCAATTAGGGCTCACTACCTGAGAACACTGCTCACAAGAGGCCCACTGCCTACAGGAGACACACTATCTACAGAATAATAAGTATTACATAATTGAACTGAAGAATAGCCTCTTCACTATTGGTTCCTTCCTCTCTAAATCAGCAAAGGGTTTACCACTTCCAATGCACATGCAGATTCGACCAACAAATATAGGAGGTTGCGTGAGCTACCTCCCCTTCACTTCTGGTTCTACTACACCAAGGGGGGTATCCCTATAGCTAAATATTTTGCTTTGACTCACCCAATGACATAAAGATTTAGCTTTACAACAACATGCATAATACTCTCATGTTTGGACCAAGATTTGCATGATAAATCACAAGTTTGGCAGCGTTCTTGGACATATCCAATTGGTTGAGGATGAGAGTATGTAGGGGTCCTATTTCTACTCCTACAAACTAACAGGTTTGAAGAAAGAAAGGATTTGTATTATATTTTGGATGCAAGATAGGGGGTTTTGGATCATAACTACTACACAAGTGCAGACAAGTGCCTATCTTAGGACAAGGAGTCAACTAGACGTATACAAGTGAATGATTTACATTAGCATTCAAATTTTAAGGGGTTAGATTGATGCCTGCCTTACAAACACCACCCAAGACTGAGTATATAGCTACCTCTACTTACAAACATCCCTGCTAACATACATTCTTCTTCATACTTGACCTAAAACAATTTAATCCACTCCTTGAATGGAGGTCAAAAGATCAAGCATGCAATACAAAAAGTCTATATTCTAGAATCTGAGGAACCCTTAGCAACCAAATTCAAAAGAAGGGATGCACACAACAAATGGAGACAAATAGCTAAACACATGTAAAGAAGCATTCTTCATATAAAACAACAATGAAAATGAAAAAGTATGCAACATGCATTCAAAATGCAACTCATAAACTCCAAAAGAGATAGAACAGCCAAGAAATGCTCTATTTTTTGTTATTTCCTCCAAAAATTTGCCCAAGTCTTCAACCCTCAAAAAATGAGTAACATAGTTCGCTATATAGAAAGAACATGTACTCAACATTAAAGTACAATGGTTAACTCAAAATTTTGCTAGATTCAGTGCACACCAGAATGGTGCCAAAAACATTTAATGCTCCATGCAGAAAAGGAAGGAAAAGTAGGTGAAATCAGGAGATGTGCCATTATTTGAAGATTTTCCTCATGAAGAAAGTAGCTAGCCTGTCAATCAAGACCCATACCTTAGCAACTTTTCCATTAATGTCCAACCTACCATTTTTGAAATGCAACAGTGGTTCATAGTCTCTTGAAGTTTTTTCTCACCTAGAGAAGATGCAGCAAACACACAAGAATCCCTCCTTTGAAAATTTGAAATAGGGCCTTCGATTTCCTTCTTCCCATTGAGATATGTGGCTCCAAATCACTCTAAAAATCCATCGGCCAATAGAAACATGCCACGTAGGTGGCTTTTCCCATTTGACTTTTCTCATCATAACATACATTTTTGCCTTTTTCACCCATTTTTACCTTTGTATATGCAAATACATATACATACAACCGCAACACATACAAGGTGCAGACCCCAAATCTTCATAAAATAGATTGCAATCGCTATCAAGTCCCGCTGTTGTATCTTCATTCTTTTTATATCACTTTGTACATTGCACATACAAATGCAATATACATATAATGTGGATTCCAACTTATTTGTCAATTAGATTGGAAGAACCTTTGAAATCTGGCTTATATCTTATCCATTGTATAGTACTTTGTATATCGCACATATAATGTGCAACATACAACTGACGGACCCCAACCTGAAATCTGCCACAATTAATTCCTCCTTCACATCCAGGTTGTGTATGCATTGTACATACGACCACACGGGCCTCACCAAATTTTGGAAACTTTGACTTTGACCATACCAGCTTTACATATTTATTTGTATCTATTGCTTGTATGTTTGATTGTATATTGGGAACATACAATCCCAATATACAATGGTAGACCTCATCTAGTTCACAAATGCAGTTAATTCACTGGCTGCATCCACCCTTTGCACCTGCCCTCTTGTATGTCAGCCTTGTATGTTACTACCTTTGTATATGCATCAGGCTATCAGTGAGACTATTACATGAGTCGTCGAAATACATTGTTTCGCTGATGATCCTTTTGTATATTCTCCTTGTATGTCACCAATTGATCTTTCCTTGCATGCGGCGAATGTATAAGACCCTTGCATCTTTTCCTTTGGTATATTTCCTCTTGTATCTTTGCGATGTATGTTTCCTTTGCATATCGCCATTGTATCTACCCGTTGTATATCGAATATACAACACAATATACATGCAAAATATACATACAATCAGGGAATATTCTAGGAATTTGCAACATACAACCATTTTTTCACACCCGGAATTGCACATACATGCTTGATATGCATATAAAGATGCATACAACCATTTTTTACACTTTTTTGAAGTCGATTGAACATCTTTTTCGGGTCTGCTAATGTACATCTGCACTTGTACATTCAAATGTACATACAAACAGCAATGCATATACAAAGATACATGCATAAAAATGCATAGGCCAAGGGACTTAGATTTTTTTTTTGGGTTAAATGAAATATGCCTACGGATTCAAATGCTTGAAACCCAAACTTGTAGTAGGCACCAACATTGGCTCTGTCTAGGGATGCATGCCTCTTGTAGGCATGGCAAGAACTTCAGAACTCTGGGATGCAAACTGAGCATTATCCATTGGGCACAAAGTCAAACACTGGACCAACCTACATCACAAATGATATATTTTAAAAATTTACTTGGTGGCCCAGGGCCACCAAAAAGGAAAAACTAGTATTTTCCTTTGTCAAATACCCTATTTTCATCTGATTTCATTGGATCAAGCCTAAAGATACTGCCATGACCTACACACAAACAAGCCTTGTCATTTGCATATTCAAACATCTCATTGAGCTTGCCCCTATCAGTAATGCCTCTGTCAACCTTATGCAAACAACCCTCAGCATCAAGCAACATATGAATGTCATATTCATCAAATAATGCATTCTCATATGACATATAACATTTATCATCATCTATATCAACAATATGCATTGTAAAATGATCTCCCAGCTAGACTAAAAATTGAAAGAACTCAAAGTCCACCATATAGCTAGGATCATCAGGCCTCACTTTATCACAAGCTGGCATATCAAAGAAGAATCTTTCATATTCATATTTGTGCACCTCATGCAAACAATCATTAGCTACACCAAATAGAAAGGATCATACTTAGGCACTTCTCTGCAATAACCTTCATGATATATGTTGGGCTCCCTTTCATCAGGATGAAAATCAGAATCCTCCTCAATAACAATGCTTAGATTTTTACCATACTCAAATAGATCCTCCTTAGCATATGTATCACTTGTATGGAAGAGGGTTGATCCAAGTGTTTTAGCTCCATTATAGTATGCCACTGGTTCATAGGCAGCCAAACATGCATTTTCATTGCCAATGAATTCATTGTGTGGAGGAATATCATCCTCTGTGTCATAAACAAAACTATAATGAAATAAAGAACAATCATGCTCAACACTACTACTTGTTTCAATTTCTGATTGCTCTTCATCATCTCCATGTGTCTGAATAAAAGACAATGATTCAAACATGGAACTACTCCTTTGTTTGCTTATTTCTTCTTATCTTGTGCACAATACTCACAATCATCTCCACAAACCCATTCAAACAAGTATTCATTGCTGCCCATAACCTCATCATTGTTTTCAGAACCAGATACCTCAACCTTGAAATGGGAGTCATCATTGATCCTCTCATTGGCATCCTTCACTAGTGAACAATCCAATTGAGCATTGTTATTAGCATCATGTTCAAACATAGCAGCATTGTCAACTTCTATCTTCTCATTTTCACATTTATCTTCAAATGATGCCATGATCACTTGGTCATTTGCAATTACACAACTACTATTCATACCAAAGCCTGTGGACATGGAATTCTGTATGTGCTCATTCCTCATTTTTTCTATGTTTTCTAAAAACTTGTATGCCATCTGCACACTTTTTATCTTGAATTCCCTCAACATTGCACTAGAGCCCTTTTCAAAATCTTCAAAGTATATGCCAATGCAAGCTGGAGTATTAGGTCTGAAGTCTTTAGGGATTTTTGAAAGGGCAACTGCAAATCTATGACTGAAAACAATACAGGGCTCTTCATCTTGTCTTCTAATTTCCATTAATCTTGCATCAAGATCAACAGGTTCTCTTACAAATTCCTTTTTAAAACAGTCAACAAGATCATCCCAACAGGCAAAGGATCTCTTTGGAAAGCTCAAATACCAATCTCTAGCTCTAGCACCAAAGGATCTAACAAAAAACCTCATCCACATATCCTCATCTCTAAATGAGTTTTTCTCCATAAAGCTATGAAAGTTTTGGATATGTGCACCCCCATCACACACACTGTGTCCACTAAATCTAGGCATCTGATTATAAATCTAAGTAGGCATACTTTCAACTTCATAGTCAACCCATGACAAATCTAGTTGTTCATACAAAGGATCAAAAGAGATGACAAGAGGTTTAGCATTTTGACTGGCATATACGATAGGGTTATTATTTAACTAAGCCTACCGAGCCTTTAAGGATATCAACCTATTCTTTATCTCTACAATTTTTTTACACAACATTTCATCCCCCTCTTGGCTGAGTATGGGTGAATACATACTTGGATTCATATAGATTTCAATCTCAGACATCTTATGCCTACCTAAGACCTAAGGCTTCCCCTTGGCATTTAACTTATGCAATAAAACAACAATCACAAGTGGGAAGAAGTCGTGTACCTTTTCTCCTCCAGATGCTAAAGTATTAAACAAAATATTTTATCACAACATACATCAACCTTTCATGTGCACTGAAATTTATTGCAGAGTCACCACCTCTCCAAAGAGGATAAAATTTTCAAACAGCTAAAAGCTCATCATAGAACAAATATTTTTCTAAGTTCATTCCATCAATAGGGCACCATTATTCGCATGAAAGATCCAGATATTCAACTCCCTAGCAGAGTCACCACTTTGTTGGGTCTTTTCTCTCTAAATTGGTAGAGTGTTTGCCACTTCCAATGCATAGGCAGATTCGGCCAATAAATACAGGAGGTTACGTGAGCTGCCTCCCCTTCACTTCTGGTTTTGCTGCACCAAGGGGGGGTATCCCTATAGTTAAAGATTTTGCTTTGACTCACCCAATGACAGAAAGATTTAGCTTTACAACAACAAGCAGAATACTCTCATGTTTGGACCAAGATTTGCATGATAAATCACAAGTTTGGTAGCGTTCTTAGACATATCCAACTAGTTGAGGATGAGAGTATGAAAGGGTCCTATTTGTACTCCTACAAACTAACAAGTTTGAAGAAAGAAAGGATTTGTATTATATTTTGGATGCAAGATAGGGGGTTTTGGATCATAACTACTACACAAGGGCAAACCAGTGCCTATCTTAGGGAAAGGAGTCAACTAGACGTATACAAGTGAATGATTTGCATTGGCATTCAAGTTTCAAGGGGTTAGATTGATGCTTGCCTTACAAACACCACCCAAGACTAAGTATGTAGCTGCCTCTACTTACAAACATCCCTGCTAACATACATTCTTCATACTTGACCTAAAACAATTTAATCCACTCCTTGAATGGAGGTCAAAAGATCAAGCATGTGATACAGAAAGTCTATATTCTAGAATCTAAGGAACCCTTAGCAACCAGATTCAAAAGAAGGGATGCACACAACAAATGGAGACAAGTAGCTAAACACATGCAAAGAAGCATTCTTCATATAAAACAACAATGAAATTGAAAAAGTATGCAACATGCATTCAAAATGCAACTCATAAACTCCAAAAGAGATAGATCAACCAAGAAATGCTCTATTTTTTGTTATTTCCTCCAAAAATTTTCCCAAGTCTTCAACCCTCAAAAAATGAGTAACATAGTTCACTATATAGCAAGAATGTGTACTCAGCATTAAAGTACAATGGTTAACTCAAAATTTTGCTAGATATAGTGCACACTAGAATGGCACCCAAAACATTTAATGCTCCATGCAGAAAAGGAAGGAAAAGCAAGTGAAATCGGGAGATGTGCCGCTGTTTGAAGATTTTCCTCATGAAGAAAGTAGCTAGCCTATCAATCAAGACCCATACCTATGCAACTTTTCCATTAATGCCCAACCTATTGATTTTGAAATGCACCAGTGCTTCGTAGTCTCTTGAAGTTTTTTCCCGCCTATAGAAGATGCAGCGAACACACATGAATCCCTCCTTTGAAAATTTGAAATAGGGCCGTTGATTTCCTTCTTCCCACTAAGATCTACGGCTCCAAATCACTCTAAAAATCCATCAGCCAATAGAATCATGCCAAGCCAACAGCTTTTCCCATTTGACTTTTCTCATCGCAACATACATTTTTGCCTTTTTCACCCATTTTTGCCTTTGTATATGCAAATGCATATATATACAACCACAACACATACAAGGTGTAGACCCCAAATCTTCATAAAATAGATTGCAATCACTATTGGGTCCCACTGTTGTATCTTCATTCTTTGTATATCAATTCATACATTGCACATACAAATACAATATACATACAATGCAGATTCCAGCTTATTTATCAGTCAGATTGGAAGAACCTTTGAAATCTGGCTTGTATCTTATCCATTGTATATTACTTTGTATATCACACATACAATGTGCAACATACAACCCATAGACCCCAACCTGAAATCTGCCACAGTTATTTCCTCCTTCACTTCCGGGTTGTATATGCGTATGTACATACAACACAACATACAACTGCATAGGCCCCACCAAGTTCTAGAAACTTTGACTTTGACCATACCCGCTTTGCATATTTCTTTGTATCTATTGCTTGTATGTTCAATTGTATATTGGGAACATACAATCCTAGTATACAATGGCGGACCTCATCAAGTTCACAAATGCAGTTAATTCACTAGCTGTATCCACCCTTTGCACCTGCCCTCTTGTATGTCAGCCTTGTATGTTACTACCTTTGTATATGGATTGGGCTATCGGTGAGACTGTTGCATGAGTCACTGATATACATTGTTTCGCCGATGATCCTTTTGCATATTCTCCTTGTATGTCACCGATCGATCTTTCCTTGCATGCGGTGAATGTATAAGACCCTTGCATCTTTTCCTTTTGTATATTTCCTCTTGTATCTTTGCGATGTATGTTTCCTTTGCATATCACCATTGTATCTACATGTTGTATATCAAATATACAACACAATATACATGCAAAATATACATACAATCAGGCACTTCTTGTTGAAATCATTCTCTTCTTCATCCGAAACCTCAAGAACACAATCTGTCATCACTGTCATAATGGAATAGATGCTTGTAGACCTTCAGACCACAAACCAATTGAGTTGTCAATTCACATTGACTTCCTAAACACTTCACCAAATCCATAGAACAAGATATTTCATTTCCGGATCTCACCAGACTTATCTGTGTCACTCTGTCACCTCTTAACATCTGTCAAAACTAGTTTTACTTAAGTGGCCATAAATTCTTTAGATCTTCATGCAGACCTCTAAAATCTTTACTGGATCAACTTAAGACACATATCTACAAACCCTTTGATGCGTAACCTCTGGTCTTCATCTTGGCTGGGATCTTTACCTCACTGTCTTCATTGTTCTTCTCTGTTCCTAATAGGACTAATTTTCTCAATATCCTCAGCAATTTTCTCAGTATCCTTAGCATACAGCTCATCCAATCCTTATCATCAATGCAACAGGAGTATGTTGACATCAATGACAACACCAGTTAGGCCCATACTTGCAACAATCTCCCCCTTTGTCATTGATGGCAACATGTGATGTGAAAAACTATTTTAACCATCAAGACAAGAACTTTTCCTCACTGACACAACTCCCCCTATCAACAACAACCATTCACATGTCTTCTCTTCCTTTACTGCTCCCCCTTTGATTAGTAACCACTTATTTTTCACATGTCTTCTCTCCCCCTTTGACATCAATGGCAATGTGCACATACTTGCATCACTTCATAATCATACCAGCTACTCCCCCTAAGTAGCCGCTTCTCATCATCAATTTAGACCATAAGATATAATTGTGAGATCCATCGGACTGATGCACATCAATGCATCTTTATTCAGAATGGGAGGGGTAATAACCCCTAACTTCTCCCTGAGATACTCAAAAGAGTCCTTAGGAAGAGGTTTAATAAAAATATATGCAATTTGATCCTTAGAAGGCACAAACTCCAATCTGACTTCATTCTTGTTCACTTGCTCTCTCAAAAAGTGAAACTTGATTCATATATGTTTAGTCTTTGAATGCAACACTAGATTCTTTGATATATTTATTGCACTTGAATTATCATAGAAGATTGTGATAGGTTCCTCATACTCCACTCTGATATCTCTTAATATTTGCTTCATCCACAATACTTGAGTGCAACTACCTGCTGATGCAATATATTCCACTTCTACAGTGGACAGAGATATTGCATCTTGTTTCTTGCTTAGCCAAGAAACCAATCTCTTCCCCAAAAAGAATACTCCACCACTGGTACTCTTCTGGTCATCCATATCTCCTACCCAATCCGCATCTGTATATGCATGAAGAGAGAAATCATGATTTCTAGGATACCACAAACCATACTCAAATATCCCTTTTAGATATCTAAAATCCTCTTGATTTCCATGACATGAGATTCTCTAGGATTAGCTTGGAATCTAGCAACAAGACCAACAATAATCATAATTTGAGGTCTAGTTTGAGTGAGATACAACAATCCTCCAATCATTGACCTGTACTTTTTCTGATCAGCCTTAGGAGAGTCATCATCTTTGCTCAATTTACATTCAGTTTCCATGGGAGTACTTATTGGTTTTGAGTCTTCCATCCCAAATTTCTTCAACAATTCTTTAACATATTTGGTTTGAGAAATGAAGATTCCTTTCTTTGTTTGAGTGATTTGCAGACCCAAGAATAAATTTATTTCCCCAAACATGGATATCTCAAATTTACTTTTCATTTGATTTGCAAAAGTTTTGAACATACTATCTCTTCATCCAAAAATGATATCATCAACAAACACTTCAACAATCAAGATATTTTCATGATCAATTTTGAAGTACAAATTATTGTTAGCAATACCTTTGTTGAAACCAATCTTCAAAAGATGCTTATCTAGTCTTTCATACCAGGCTCTTGGGACTTGTTTAAGTCCATACAGTGCTTTCTTCAACTTGTAGACCATATCACCATGACAGACAATTGAAATCCATTTTCTTGCTCAATGTATACTTCTTCTTCCAAATCTCCATTAAGGAAGGCAGACTTGACATCCATCTGATATACTTTGAAGTCTTTGAAGGTAACAAAGGCAAGAAATAACCTGACTACTTCAATTCTTTCCACCAGAACAAAAGTTTCTTCAAAATCAACTCTTTCTACTTGAGAGTAACCCTTGTAGACCAATCTGGCTTTGTTTCTGACTACTTCACTAACTTCATTCAGTTTGTTCCAGATTACCCATTTCGTTCCAATCACATTCTTATTTCTAGGTTTGGGAACAAGATCCCAAATGTGATTTTTATCAATTTACATTAGCTCTTCCTTCATTGCTTTAGTCCTGCTTTTATTATTGCATGCTTCATTTACTAACTTTGGTTCAATCTTAGAAATTAGATAATACTCTTTTGAGTCTTAAGAAATCTTTCTTCTTGTTTGAACACCTTTGCTTTTATCACCTATGATCTAATCTTCAGAGTGATTCAATCTTACATACCTGGGAATTTTGGGACTTTCTTGCACTTCTATCTCTTGAACAGGTTCATTCAAACTCATCTCTTCTTCCTAATTTACCAAATCAGTTTGAATCTAAATTTCAAAAGGGGCTTGGACTCCTTGGATTAGAACATCATTCTGATCATCTTCATCATATTCATAAAACCTTGAGGGTTTCTCAATACCTTCATCAACTTTCACATTTGTACTTTCTATAATATTTCTCAATCTCTTTTTATAACACCGGTATGCTTTGCTTTGGGTAGAATAACCCAAGAATATTCCTTCATTACTTCTAGCATCAAATTTGCCTAGGTCTTCATCTCTTTTAATGTAACATTTGCTACCAATGACTGAAATACTTCATAGTGGGAGTGATACCAAACCAGAGTTCATAGGGAGTCTTACTAGTAGTGCTTCTGATTTGAACTCAATTAAGAGTGTAGACTGCAGTGCTTACAACTTCTCTCTAGTAGATTTGAAGAACATTTGCTTCCATCATCATGGTTCTAGAAGCCTCCTGGATGGTCTAGTTCTTTCTCTCCACTACTCTATTCTACTATGGTTTCCTTGGAGCAGACAACTATCTTTTTATCCCATGTTTCTCATAGAATTTTATGAACTCACCGGATGTGAATTCTCCACCTCTATCAGTCCTCAAACATTTTATATTCAATTTGGTTTCATTCTCTACCATAGCCTTGAATATTTTGAATTTCTCAAGAGCCTCTAATTTCTCTTTTAGAAAAGTCACCCACATCATCTGGGAGTAGTCATCAATTAATAGCATGAAGTATCTATCACCTTGTACACTTTTAATTCTTTCTAGACCACATAGATTAGTATGAATTAAGTCCAATAATCTAATAGAAGACTGTTCCTTACTTTTGAATGTGACTCTGCTCTGCTTGCCTAACTAGCATCCTTTGCACAAACTATTAGAAGGTTTCACTAGTCTTGGAAGATCCCTCACAGCCTGAGTGTTGCTTATCTTGATGATGTTATCAAAATTCACATGACACATTCTTCTATGCCACAACCAACTCTGATCAATTTGAACAAATAAACAACTTTTACCAGTACCAACCAAGTGGAATATATTACCTTTAGTTTGAGTACTGGATGCAATCTATGTTTTGAAACTTTCAAACATCTTGCATTTTCCATTTTTGAGTCAAAGATCATAGCCTTTGTCCACCAACTGTCCAACACTGAGAAGATTGTGCTTCAGGCCTTCAACATATAGTACATTACTAGTTTTGTTCTTTCCATCAATAGAAATAGTTCCTCTACCTTTGATTCTACCAACAGAATTATCACCAAATTTTACCACTCCTCCTTCATACCTTTCCAAATCTATGAACTTATTTTTGTCACCTATCATATGGTGGGAACATCCACTGACAATGACCCAATCATCCTTTTCTTCAACTTGGGCAGCCAGAGGTCTTTCTATAATTTTATGATTGATAGATTCAGAGGGCATTGGATCTTCTTCTTTGATGGCAATAAACACCCAATCATTTCTGGATTTGTTTCCTATCTCTTATTCATCATCTGTTACTCCTTCATCATCATCATCTTCATGAACATAGTAACATTTCTTTTAGAACCTTGATTTGTTAGGGTTTGGCCTTGAAAATCTTTTTGGACACCTTGAGGCAAATGACCAATCTTATTGTAGTTAAAACATTTAAAAGGCAATTTCCCCTCATACTTACCGGATCCTTTTGGTAGTCTTTTTGCAATAATGGCTTGAAGTTGAGCAGCTTCTGCTTCATCTTCTTCTAGGTCTTTTCTTGCTTTTTCATACCATGATAATTTCTTTGAAGAGTTCTCTCCCAGATCAAACTTTTGTTTTCCTTTCACAAAGGCACTAGCTTTAAATGTAGATTCAGTCTTGGGGGGCATCTCTAAACTTGGTCAATTCAAATGCAGCTAATTTACTAACCAATTGATCTCTTGTGATACCAAAAAAGGATCTGAATTCTTCAATAGTAGCAACCTTGTATTTGTAAGAGTTAGGAAGGGATCTGAGAACTTTGCCAACTATTTCATCTTCATCCAAGATTCCACCAACAAATCTAATGCCACAAACAAGCTCATTTACTTTTGGCATAAATGTAGTGATATTTTCATCTTCTCTCATCTTCAGATTTTCAAATTTTCCCTTTAGACTCTGCAGCTTGGGACATTTGACATACATGTCTCCTTGATGCAGAAGTTCCAGTTTTTCCCAAATCTCATGAGCAATTTTTAGGTCAATAACATTTGTTAGCTCTGAATTAGATAAGGTACTTAGAAGATCTTCTTTAGTCCGCAGATTATTTTCAGCATCTCTAATTTCATCTACAATATGTAGACCATTATGTGGAGGATCATACTTCTTTGAGGCCATAATCCAATACTACATTCCCATACATCGCAAGTGGCATTCCATGTGACTTTTCCAAAGAGTGAAATTGGTTCCATCAAACCTCGGACTATCCTTCTTGTAGGACAACATCCTAGATCTCCTCAAGTGGTTAAGCTCCTTTTAGAGGAACTTGGCTCTGATACCAATTGTTAGATTTAGGATAGACAACTGAGAGGGGGGGTGAATCAGTTGTCCAAAACTTTCTTACAATTAATCACTTTAAGAATGGATCAATCATGAAACGTAATGCAACAATTCAAGAGAAGAAACACATTAACACATATGACACCAAGATTTTTAACATGGAAAACCCGGTTAAGGGAAAAACCATGGGGTGACTAACCCAAGATTGTATTCTCTATAAGAAGAATAGAAAGAACAAAATGGCACATGCCAATTAGGGCTCACTGCCCAAGCACACTGATCACAAGAGGCCCACTACCTACAAGAGACATACTGTCTACAGAATAATAAGTATTACATACTTGAACTGAAGAATAGCATCTTCACCATGCTTGAGTTAGTTCCATTTAATCCCAAAACTTTTGCTCTACCTTTTGCTCCTCTACTCTCTACCACACCCTCATCTCCACAAGATTACTTTTGAAATGACTTTATAATTCCTTATTTATACAAGACATCAACTTAGGGATAATCATCCAAGTCAGCATACATTACAGAGCAAATACATAAATACAACATGACTAATTACAAAAGGACTTCACGTGGATCAACACACTATTGGCCACATAGATCTGAGACCTCAATCTTCTTTTAGGAACATGCCAATCTTCATAGAACATCTTCAAGATCATCCATGAAATGTGTAACTCATCCGGTCGGCTAGACTTAGGAAGAACACCATCATCCAGAAGTAATTCTTCAATTACGAGCTCAATCTTCAATGCGGACCACCAACACAAACTAGACACAATCCAAAGACCTCCACAAGCTTTCCTGAATCACCAGGAACATCCACACTACTTCTTGCTGAAATCATTCTCTTCTTCATCTGAAACCTCAAGAACACAATTTGTCATCACTATCATAATGGAATAGATGCTTGCGGACCTTCAAACCACATACCAATTGAGTTGTCAATTCACATTGACTTCCTAAACACTCCACCAAATCTGCAAAACAAGATATTTCATTTCTAGATCTCACTAGACCTATCTATGTCACTCTGTCACCTCTGAACATCTGTCAGAACTGGTTTTACTTAAGTGTCCATAACTTCTTCAGATCTTCATTCAAACTACTAAAATATTTACTGGATCAACTTAAGACACATATCTAAAAACCCTTTGATGTGCAACCTCTTATCTTCATCTTGGCTGGGATCTTTACCTCAATGTCTTCACTGTTATTCTTTGTTCCTGATAGGACTAATTTTCTCAATATCCTTAGCAATTTTTTCAATAGCCTCAGCATACAGCTCATCCAATCCTTATCATCAATGCAACAGGAGTATGTTGACATCAATGACAACACTAGTTAGGCCCATACTTGCAACACCTTTAGCTAGACACCTAGCAAAATGGGCATGTAAAGTATGCTTAGCCCTACCTTATGATTCTTTTCTGGGTTTCATGAATTAAGATCAAGTATTACATGCTTAACACTCAAAAAGGTACTAAATTAGGCCTTAATAAACAAGGGTAAACATTTGAGGCCCATCTAGGAGCTAAACTAAGGGTAAAATAGTGGTGTGCACATTTCACGATGCTACATTTAGCCCCCACTTTAGTGTTGGTATGAACTTACATTCAAACTCATACTAAAGGATGAAGAAGACACAATTCAAAAACAACAACATAGAAACCAGAGAATGAAACTAAAATTGAAGGGTGATCAAGTCCCCAAGTTTAGGATTCTAGAAGTCTATGATGATTGGCATACATATAACATAATTCATTCACATACATGAAGCATTTATAAGATAAGGCATACACAAGCCATACACTTGAGAAATCACAAATCATACATGCAATGCATAAAGTATACACGAAACATACACATATAAGGCACAAAGTATACATAGGATAGACATAGAATACACATAGAGAATAAGAATGTTAGCAAGAGACACTACTTTTCTTGATAGGTGTTGTCATTGATGGCAACTAAGATCATCCCAATCATCCACATAACATAAATTGTTCTGACCAGAAGTCAGACTTAGAATTTGTCTAAGTCTGGACAATTAGGAACGAAGCAGTAATAGGGTATGATATTTTGGTCTAGATCTCTTAGGCTGAAAGCCATGGTTAGCTGTAGATCTAGGGGAGTCATATGCATTGTCAAGACAGTCTCAATCCAAAATTTTGTCCTCCGATAATGAAGGATTCAAAAGATATTAGCATCTGAGTACTGGGTTCCAGTTTGTCAAAACAAACAGAAGGAGAATAGGCCAACCTTGCAGAAGGTCTTGATTCTAGATATATGGAAGTTGTTTGTTGGACAATTAGTGATGATCAGCGATAGTGGCCAACATGAGTAATGATTTTCAAGAGAAAGTTTTGGTCTGCACCTTAAGTTATGCTTAGATCCAGCCGACAGAGCAGAGTACTTATAAAAGTTCTATGTGTTGTTAAAGCTGACTAATAAAATGATTGTAGATCATGTTACGGATATATATAGCCAATGAAATTGGATGATTTAATGCATGTGAAGTATGCGAAGAAGGTGTATGTGAGAAGAGTAGAAATCTAAAGTGTGAATGAAGGTAGAACAATAAGAAGAGCATAGCAAAGATGAAATGTGTAAGATTAGTTTTTGTACTTGACTGAAACTAAAATTCTTGCATAAATAGATGCTTCTAATCAGTTCAGATCTTTGTTATTCTATTGTAATATTTCCATAGGTAGTGAGCCTCCATTGGAGTAGTGAGCTCTAGGTAGTGAGCCCAAATGCATGTGCATTCCTATTTGTAAAATACTTTTAACAGAGTATTAATTTTTGTGGGTTAACCCCCACCATGGTTTTCCCTTAATCAGGTTTCCATGTCAAAATCTTGGTGTCAAATGTGTTATTTAATTTTTCTATTTGTATGTTATTGATGGATGCTGAAATGTTTATATCATTAAATTGATTATAAGAGCTAAAGGAAGATTGAAAGCAGAAAAGAAGAAAATGTGTGACAACTAATTCACCCCCCCTCTTAGTTGTCCAAACCTAAACCAATAATTGGTATCAGAGCAAGGTTCCTTTGGAAAAGTTTAACAACTTAAGGAAGATTTTGGAAGGTAGTAGAAATGGATGAATATAATCTTTAAGGACAACTTAATCTCACCTTAGATGATCTTGAGTAGTCCAAGGCAGAAGTTCAAGAACTGCAAGAAAATCTCAAAAAGGCTGAAGACTTCATTGAGATCTAAAAAGAAAAGTTGAGCAAATCCAATGCAAAAGGAAAGGAACAACTTCTTCAACCGGAAGACAAGGCCCTACAAGAAAAGACAAAAGAATGTGCAAAGTTAGCTAAAGAAGTTGTCCTAAAACATGAGATGGAAACTAGGGTGATGAGACTAACTAAGGAAATTGAAGATAGGAAGAAAACTGAAGAAGAGATGAAGCAAAATTTGAAACAAAGTAATGAAGAATGTTGCAGATTGGATGGAATAGCTGGTCTCCTAGAATCTAATCTACAAAGAAGAAGAAATAATGCGAGAGAACTTGAGAGACAGATTATCACTCTTAGTCATGACCTTGAAATTGCAAATGAGTATAAGGAGAAATTCAAAATAAGCTCAGCTAAACTTGAAGCACTAATTAAAGAACAAAAAAAGGATAATGACAAGCGTAATCTTAAAAATGAGAGAGATGAAAGCTCTGGATCTAGACAAAGAAATTTCCAACCAAGAAACAAAAGGAATAGAACTAGAAAACCTCTGGTAAGATAGCCTAATGCTCAAAGATATCCATCATTTAATGGACATTATTTCAATTGCAATAAATTTGGTCATAAATCTACATAGTGTAGAAGTAGAGCAAATCAAAATGGTCCATCCTTCTCCCGTCAATGCTTCAAATGCAAGAGGTATGGTCACAAATCCAATGAATGTAGAAGTACGTTAATGAATAACTCAAATGGCAATTATTTCAATGGCTACTGCTTTGCTTGCAATGGATTTGGACACATGGCTAATCAGTGTAGATCAAGAGGAAATCAAGTGTGCTTTAACTGCAATAAATCTAGTAATATTGCAAGATTCTATAGAAATAGGAAAAATGGAAGAAGAGATCTGGTAAATAGAAAGCTGGATGAGCAAAAATAAGATAGAGATAAAAGAAAAATAGATGTGAACAAGATACAGAGTGAAATGAACAAGATTTGGATAAAGAAAGATACAATAAACAATAGCGATGGGTTTGCACTGGAATCCAGTGTTGATAATTCCTCAGGGAATTAAGTTAGAAACTCTAGCTTAGGGGGAGCTGCATAGAACATCAAATTCCCCCGGTGAAGTATGTGAAGAAGGCATATGTGAGAAGAGCAGAAATCCAAAGTCTAAATGAAGGCAAAACAGTAAGAAGAGCAGAGCAAAGATAAAATGTGTAAGATTAGTTTTTGTACTTGACTGGAACTGAAACTCTTGCATAAATAGATATTTCCAATCAATTCAGATCTCTATTATTCTATTATAATATTTCCACTAGAGCTGTTAGGTCTCAAAAATGTAGGTTACAAATCCTAAGGGGGTGTCAGGCTCTATGACTGGATTGGAAACATTTTTGAACTAACGCGACAGAGTTTACCTATAGGGTTGATGACTCCCTACACTTTAGGTTCTACTATACCTAGGTGGGTAAACCTTAATAGATAAAGTAGATTGAATGAATATGTTTGAGTTGAATCTATCCATAGTGGAAAAGGGTGTGGGATAGATGAGAGCTTGCAAACTACTTCTAATCCTAATACTTCGAAGGTGATTGATGTGAATTGTATAAGCAATATCAAGGTAAATTTCATAACAATATTCAACTAATGAATGGTTTGTGCATAAAACTAAATGATGAACCAAAATAAGACCAGTGCCTTGTTGGGTAAATAGAGTCAAATTAAAGTCTAAGACCAGTGGCTTATATTGGTATTAACTCTAACTGTTTGGCATAATACTTTGGTTTATAACTTGCATAAACATGCAAGGAGATGATTGACAAACTCTTCTTAATAATCCAACTGATGCAATTAGTTTTCTTGCTATTCACTAGAGGAATTTTAATCCTTTCTTGAAGGAACCAATTGAGTGAATTATACAAGAATAACAGACAATATCAACTTGGAGATAGAATGACAATCCTAATTATATGATTCTTCTTAGTGATCCAAACCAACACTTCTAGATTATTGTGACTGATCAGAAGGATTTTAATTCCTTTTATGGAAACCAATTAATCCAATCACACAAATACAACAAATGTGCATTGACAAATTAAATATATACTTAATATATTAATTTGAATAACAAGGAAATACTAAAGTAGAGACAACCATATAATTGAATAATTTTAACAAACAATTGATGCCAAAATAAAACCATAGAATCAGAGAGCTTCAATTTATTTCTTATATATATTTCTTGCAACATGGTCCTTTTAAAACATTATAAACTTCATGTATTATATCCTACTACTCATGTTTATTCATCACCATATGTCCAACTTATATAGAAATACTTATGAAGAGACATAACACTTCCAAAATGTCTTTTGGGAATAAAATTAATTAACACAACATAAACAAAGAAAATGATTTTAAGCCCTATTGAGCCATAAGTATATTTGAGCAAGGTGATCCAAGTATTCATGGCTGTGATGTGTATCAACAAACTCAATAGCATATCTTGTGATCGTGTCCATCGTCACCATCTTCTCCAGATGCTTGCAGGCTTCCCTAGATGCAGAGTCTTTGTCCTTGAGAGCTCCTAAGGCTCCATGCAATATTACTTGACACTCTTTACTCCAGTCATCTTTGTTCTTTAGCTCTTTATTGTTACTAAACAACATGGCACTCCTACTTTTGAAGCTTCAATACATTCTTTGGCATCGTTTTTAAGATGGTCATAATATTTCTGATGCTACTCAATCAGTTCTTTTGCACTAGAAGTATCTATAGTGTCAAAAACATCCTTACTCTGCATCTCATGGAGTTTCTCCTGGAGCCTATTGTTTATCCTTTCATGCTCTTGGACCACTTTATAGTTTTCAGAATAAACATCCCAAAATTTGACCATCCAATGCATCATGTTAACATGCCTATTCTAGAGTACTATTGCAAGTGTGTCATCTAGACTTGAGCTATTTGATCAATAGATGGTGATTGGGCACTTTGTGACCTCTCTCCTTGAGTTAACCTTTTCACTAAACCTTTGAAGGTATTATTAACAGTATCTTTCAAGAAATCATTTTCTTTTGTTAACCTTTCACAACTTAGTTTATATGCATCTCGTTCTTTGATCAGCATTTGAGCCTATGCTTTGTTCAACTTTTCAACATTTATGCCAATTTTTACAGTAATCAAGGGGTTAGATTCCCCTGCCTTCAAAGTCATGACATGACCAAAAGCCTTTTCAGTGTCTATAATGGTTGTCTTCTTATGAGGCGGGTACAAGGCCCATATCATTAGTGAATTTTCATCATTGTTATATTTGGTGCCCATATATACTTCTGTGACACCCTCAAGAGTAAGCTTATATTTGTCGTCAGTATTATGCAAAAAAATATCAAACACCAAAGCAGAATTTGAATCAAGTCCAGGAAATATCATAACACCTTCTTCTCTGAGTAGCTTTCTACCCTTACTAGGAGTCATAGCTTTCAATTCATTGTCCACCGTTGTTTCTAACATATCAATTAATTGTTTTTCATTGTCAGTCGTGACATTATCAACTAACTCCTTGATCTTTTTTCCCTTGCATTTAGATAAAAATCATTTAAACTCTTTAGAATGAATAAATTGATCATCTGAAATAAAATCATCATATGTTAATTGTCTTGGATCTTCATCAGTAGGCCCCTCCTCATCACATTCTATATCAGGAGATTGATAGCATTGCATTTTTCATTTGGATATTGTGGTTACCTGATGATGTGGCTCTTCTTCTTCTATAGACCCCTCATCAGTAGAGGACAACAACTCTATCTCTGCAAGCTATCTCTTATTCTCTTCTAGTTCTCTATTATGTTTCTCAATCACCAATTCAATCTCAACTTCTTCCATATTCCTGATAATTTCATCATGTTGATATGGGACATGTGTCTATCCACTGAGGTTTTGTTTTCTCCTAGCAAGGTCAATCAAACCCTTAGGATCAAATCCTTTTCTTGCCTCTGCACATCTCATGTTATAATGTATCAATTTATCCATAATGAGACCATAACCCTCTTTGGATACCATAGTAAAATCCCCAAAGTACAGAGTACTGGACATAAAGGATTTCTTGTCATAGGAGCACAAGTTCATCACATTCGAGCAATTTATTTGCCTAACTATTTCTAAGTAGGCAATTTTGTCAGGAACTATCTTGGGCAATATAAACAGGGTGTCCTCAAAACCATAAACTCTGATCATGGTTGAATCCTCGAAACAATACCAATCGCCCTAGTTGTGGGTGACAGTAGGAGGACCACCAAAATCTTTGGGTTTGAGAAACCTCTTTATTTCATTTGACAGTGAATATTCACAAGGATGATTGAAATATCTATACAACTCTTTTACACTATTCTTCAAAATGAATATAACTAGAATGGGCATACCTGCTATCCCATATCCTCATCCACATTTGCACAGGTGACTTTTGCCCCCTCTAGTCCACTGGAGTAACTTTGAATTCAATTGGCCATAATCCTATTTCCTAGCCATAATAAAGCACCATGTGCATGAGGAGTGAGTAGTGTTTGAAAGAGACTGATGGGGCATTGTTCTTGATTACAGTTAAACCAGAATCAATTCTTCCAAAAACATAGGCAGCATAATCAAACTGCCTGGCATTGTGGCACTGGATGTCTGTGGCTATCTCCATTAAAGGAATTGTCATAAAATTAGGAACTTCTAACCCTAGAACTTGGCCCACAGAATAATATGTGTATTGTATATATGGTTCAAACAATGACACATGGAATGGAGGTCCATCATTATCATTAAGAGGCATCATTTCTCCTTCTACCCTAGGCCTATGAATAGGTAATCTCCATCCAGTATAGGTGGTGTCCATTCTCCAGTACTCTTTATCCAAATCTTCATAATCTATGGGAACAATAAACAAATCATCTAAGTCAAATACTTCACAAATGGCATTCTTAGACAAATGTATAACAGGCTCCCCTTGTGGGTTGAATATGGCCATGAGGCTTGGATTATAATGCTTAGCCAAGAGTTTGAGGAGTTTTGTGTTTAGAAACACATCAAGAATGACCAATTTGCCCAAATTCAAGTGACATGGGTTAGACACTGGGAAATTCCTAAATCTTCTATTGTAATGGAATTTGAACAATTCATAACCTCTTATTGGAGTCCACATGTTTCCAAGGTATTTGCACTTGTCTTCTAATTTCTCTACTTCTTCCCTAAGTTGTGTAGACCTTCAGGCCTTAGGGGTTGATCCAGGCAATTGGTCAATTAAATCTTGATTCAATTTCTTGTCTTTTACTTTTTCATCAGGGATTTTATCTATTTTCTATTTCTTGGGCTTACTGGTTTCACCCGGCTATTTTCTGCCCTTTCCTTTCACTGGACTCTCCATTACACTTATGGATGGCAAATTCAAACTATAGTCTATCACATAGAGGTTTTTGAGTATGTACCTGCTATGTGATGGTTGAACTCATCTATCCTTTCCTCTAAGTTCTTACTTATGTGCTCCTACCAGATAATTCATTTGAATCTAATTATAGTGATTTTGAATGTCTCTTTAAAGGATTTCTTCCTTGTCTGCAATTAATTATTTCAGTGTATTAATTTTTGTAATCATTGTGAGATGTCACATCACCATAACTCCCTTCATCAGTAGGACTTTTGTAATGTTAGGGTGATCTAATATCTTCTTATGGTGTGAATATTTGCATGTGGATCAATCACTGTGACCCTTCATTTTGTCTCCTTGATGTCATCTTTTATATAAACATATAGAAGTTTTGTATCGGCAAGATATTTTGAGGTCTACCCAATATAGAAATGGGCCTAGCCATCATCAGCCTGGCTTACTTTATCATTATGGGAATAACATTTTACTCCTATATCTTAAGTGTCTCCAATATGAATATCAGTAAGAGTCTTATCGATGATTGTGGCCATTGTTATCATTGGAATAAGATATGACTTCGGAATGACTTGATTCCAATTATCCGATCATGGTTGTTTCCTTGATATCTTCCTTTACATCCTTCATCATTGTGAGCATAGGTTTGGCAAGACTTGCAAGCTTTTTTCCAACTTGTTCTCTTTCGTCGATGGTTTTTCATCTTCTATACATATCGGTGTGACTTAGGCTGAAACAATCTCTTTAGTCGCTGAGACATTAAAATGTCAGAGACACTTTAATTTTTTTCTCCGATGTTCTCTCCTACCAATGATCACTAATTCCATCCATTCCACAGGTTGGTTGGTGAGAGTCCTATCGAATTCCTTCATCGGTATGATTTATAATGTCAGGGGGTTTTCAGAGTATTCTCTGATAGTGTTTTCTTATTCTGATAGTTCTCATTCGGTGTGACTGCAAATTTTCTCTTTGATGAAAGGTCATCAATGTTACTTTCTTTATTGGTGATTCCTGAAATCTTCTCCCCGATCATTACTTTCATGCCAATACTCATTTTATCCCGTCTCATGGATCGATATAAAGAAAGTGAGGTCTTTCCAAAATTAAGGAACTTAGGCCCCTTATTGTATACGATGTGATGGGTGAGAAAAATGTTGGTGGTAAATAATCATGCGATCTTATAGAATTCATCCACTGCTATTACGATTTTGGGCACATGATTTTCTGATTTGGTTGGACATGGGGTGGGTAGGAATATAGGAAGATTTTGAAATTTTTTGGTCTCAACAATGGCTCTATCTGGGATGTATACCCCTTGCGGGGATAACAAGAATTTAGATCTCCTGGGGAGTAGACCATATATATTTTAATATATTTTTCTCTTTTCTCTTTTTTATTTTATTTTATTTTTATTTTTTGTATATATATATATATTATTTTTTTAGTCCTATACTACTGTACATGGAAGACTCTTTGTTATTGTTAGAGATTCATAGGACTATCCATGTACTGGCAGATCCTAATCCCTTTTGATTATCCTAAACTACTATGCATGGAATAAGAGTATTTCAAGAATTTTTAAGAGTTGTCCATGCACTGGAAACACTTATTTCTCTTTGTGTATGATTTTGATATTCTCATGAAAAGAAAGGTTTTAGAAATTGTCCATGCACTGGTAGTTCATGTTCTTCTCTGGACATATTTTGTAAAAAGTAAAAATCGTCTCTTCTTTTACCAGTGACAACAAAAGGATGTAACAACAAGGCTTCAAACTTTCCATGCTTACCCTTTTCTTGGCATCTAGCATTTCACATCAATACCAAGTTATTTATTTCAAATTTTTTGTCCTTGGCCTTTTTGTCAAAAATGTATTTTATTTGTGATTGTAACTTGATGTTCTACTTTTGAGCTAGTCTCCTTGTCCCATCAAGTTCCACAAGATGCAATAATCTCTCCTCCATTGGTTTAGAGATGTTTAAATTTGTACACTGGTAAAAGATTTTCTAATGGCATCCTTGCTTGTGTTCCATACACCAATTCAAAAGGAGATCTCCCAATTGCCCTCTTCACAGTAGTCCTATCAGCCCCCACAGCTATTCTCAACTTTGAATCCCATGCCTTCTTGTTTCCCTCCAACTGGTGCAGGAGCAACCCTTCAAAACAGAGCATAAGTCTATTTATAGTATGTTGACTTCATGATGTAATAAGGTCCATTGGACCAATGCGTATGTTTTAGATCAATCTAGGAGGATGTGCAAGTAGTTAGAAGTTTGTTATGACAACTGTCTTAGCTGTCTCCTCCTAGCCGCTTGGAAGTCTCCTAGCCACTGGGAATCGAGTTTGCAGTACTCGTGAAGAGTTGCTATTTATGCCCTAGATTAGTTTGTTTTAGACACAGTAGATACAGTTGATAGTTCAGAGTTCATAGAGGTATTGTGTTTGAGTTTTGACAGAACAGTGTTGTGCAGTGGGACTATGAATCAATTGTAATCATTTCTACAAGCTGAATAAAAGACTCTATTTGTGTTATTTTCCTATTTACATTCACTATGAAATTGTCTAGTGATCGAATGGATTTTCAACCATTCCACTGGTAGATTGCTTCGCAATCAGTGGAATGGGTGTAGATAGTAGATTAGGGTTTTGTTCTGTTTCCATAGTTTGTTGCAGGGTCGTTGGCAAGTTGCTGTGAAGAACCCTAGCATTTTTTATGTGCTAGGTTGACAGATATCAAAGTGTTTGAATCTCGCGAAGTTTGTTGGTTCAAAGCGAGAACCATTCACTTCGGTTAATTGGATGAAGGAGACACAGGTGAAAGATCTATCACTAGCCAGATTAGGTGCCAAAACCATGTCAAACTTGTGTGTTTTCATCTGTTCAGTATGTGAGGTCTGTGGAGTGTGCTAAGAAGTCATCAGCATAAGGATAGAGATCGGCTGAAGGAGGGACTATCATATCGATGTGGAAAGTCTTACCGATGGCAAGTTGATGGTCGGTGGTCAACGACATCGGCAAGAAAATAACTATCGGTAGAAGGACGGAGAGTGTGGCCGACGGTAGAAGTCATAGTGATAAGGAAATGGATATCGGTGAGATGGTGTGCATTGGGGAGAGATAACTCGCGTTGGCTGAAGGTATAGGTGTTGCCGATAGGCAACCAATATCGAACCCTCTATCAGCAAGAGAAAGGCATCGGGAAGACTCTTGGTGGAGAGGCCGATGGACAACGTGTTGCCGATAGGCAATCTATGGCGAGTCTAGTGGCATTGGCGTGAGGTAGAGATCAGTGTGACTGTTCTCCTATGTGTCGATGGTTAATATCTTACCGATGGGTAAGCGTATGCATGTCTTGGGGAGACATTAAGGGTATCTTGCCGATATAAATAGTGATAACCATTTGGTGGGTTCTAATGGAGTTTCCACCCTATTTGTAATGTAGTGCTAGCCACTCTGCATCATAGTGGTATCAGAGCAAAGGTTGAATCTTTGGGGAAGATTTAAGACAGTAAG
This sequence comes from Cunninghamia lanceolata, assembly GCA_027924645.1. Taxonomy (NCBI): domain Eukaryota; kingdom Viridiplantae; phylum Streptophyta; class Pinopsida; order Cupressales; family Cupressaceae; genus Cunninghamia; species Cunninghamia lanceolata. Next base: position 1,870,505 of record BSBN01000762.1, on the reverse strand, counting down.
ATGTTAGATGAAGAAGGAACATTAGAGTTCCCAACAAAAATGACCAATGCTAAATTGGCAGTTCTAGTAAAGAAGCAGATTGCTGAGAGCAAGGCTGTGAAGGCTTAGAATTAGGAGTTAAAGGATGAATTGGAAAAGTTGAGGGATAGAGTAGGTTCTGGTAAAGAAGATAGGGAAGAAGAAGAGATCCCTAAGTGGAACGAGGAGGTCATTCCTGCAGACCAGAGACCACTGTTGAATGCCCTCAAAGCCTTGGAGAGGAGAACCATGGATGTGAAACTAGATTTACCAGTGTTTACGGGTAAGATGGAACTTGATTCAGTGATGGAGTGGATAGACTCCCTAAATAATTTCTTTGAGATAGAGGAGATACTAGAACAATAGAGAGTGAAGATAGCCCGATCAAAGATGAAAGAAACTGCATTAACATGGTGGAATTTTGTCCAAGATGACAGAGTACAAGAAGGAAAGCACAGAGTTACTACATGGAAGAAGATGATGGCTTTAGTAAAAGAAGCCTATGTTCCATTGGATTATAGCATCCAATTGCATAAGAGGAAACAAAATTTGAAGCAGAAGGAGCTAGATGTTAGCTCATATACAGAGGAATTCACGAAAATTTGTGTGAAGACAAAGGTAAAAGAGAGTGAGGAAGAAAAGGTAGCCAGATACCTTAATGGATTGAGGTTCAACATTCAGGAAGATTTGAATCTGTATAACCCAGATACAGTTCAGAAATGTTTTCAGTTGGCATTAAAAGTGGAAGAGAAGTTAAGAGAAGACAAGAACAGAACAATAGGGGAAGGGGAAAACAACAAAGAGGTGGAAGAAGTCCTTTCAGAGGCAGAGGACATGGATTTGGATATCAGGGAGAATCCAGTCATGACAACAGCAAGGGAGATAATAGTCAAAACCAGAGAGGAAGCTACAATCAGCAAGAAAACTTTAGAGGTAGAAGACCATTCAGAGGAAGGTTTCAAGGCAGAGGATCTATCAGATGTTATAACTATAATAAAGAAGGCCATATAGCCAGTAGATGTCCTGAAAAGGCAACAAGTTCCATAGGAGAAAGGAGAACGAATCTGATCCAAGAACCTGATAGTCAAAGTGCAACAGGCTCTAATGCTTTTCAGAGTGTGAATGCTCCTGATAATTATGGATATCCAAAGAGTGGAGAATCTCTAATGATGAGGAGAACAATGACTACCATGAAGGTACCTCACAAAGAACCCCCACAAAGAAAGTCTCTTTTCAGAACCATTTGTAAAGTAGGAGGTAAGGCATGCAAAGTTTTAATTGATTCAGGTTCTACTAAAAATTTTGTATCTGATGAAATGGTAACAAAGCTTAAGCTTAGAAGATTACCTCACCCATCCCCATATAAGGTCTCATGGCTCACCCAAGGTCAACAGATGGTTGTAGAAGAACAGGCTTGGGTAGAATTTCAGATTGGAGCATATAAAGACAGGTTGTTGTTTGACATTACCAAGATGGATGCTTACAATCTTTTATTTGGTAGACCATCGCAGTATGACTTGAAGGCACGCCATGATGGTGTAAGAAACACCTATACAATCACCAAGGATGGTAAGGTGATAGAGTTACTACCATTGATAGAGAAAGAGGAGAAATCAAAAGGAGAAGGGGTGAAGGTAATGCTGATGGAAGGAAAACAGTTCATGAAAGAAGTAGCAGTAGAAGGTGCAGTTGCCTATGCCCTAATTCCATGTCTCATAGTGAATAAAGAACAACAACAAGAAGTCAAGAAAGAGAAGAAGCAGAGGTTCATAGACCCAGCTGTCCAAGAGTTATTGGATAAGTATAAAGGCATCATCTCTGATAGAATGCCAAGATACCTACCACCTATAAGGGATTGCATAGATCTAATCCCAGGATCTACACTTCCAAACAAAGCAGCATATAAGCTAACTCTAGAACAAAATGCAGAAGTAGCAAGACAAATTGAGGAATTGTTAGACACAGGTCTGATTGGTAAAAGTTTAAGCCCATGTGCAGTACCAGCTGTACTAGCACCAAAGAAAGAAGGCACTTGGAGGCTTTGCACAGATTCCAGGGCTATAAATAAGATCACAATTAGGTATAGGTTTCCAATACCTAGGATAGAGGATTTACTTGACTATTTGGGAGGTGCTAAGTATTTTACAAAAATAGATTTGAAGAGTGGTTATCATCAGATCAAGATTAGGCTAGGAGATGAATGGAAAACAACATTCAAAACCAATGAAGGGTTGTATGAGTGGAAAGTTATGCCTTTTGGTTTGTCTAATGCACCTAGTACATTTATGAGGTTGATGAATGAGGTTTTGAGAGAATTCGTGGGAAAGTTTGTCATAGTATATCTAGATGACATTCTGATTTTCAGCAACTCAAAGGAAGAACATCTTAGACATATAGATTTGGTTCTCAAGAGGTTACATGAAGAGCAGCTGATGATAAATTTGGACAAGTGTTTCTTCATGCAGGATGAGCTCACATATTTGGGTTTTGTCATTTCCCAAGGAAAGCTGCAAATGGATAAGGAGAAGGTAAGTGCCATATTGTCTTGGCCAACTCCAAGGACTATGAATGATGTCAAAAGTTTCCATGGGTTAGCACCCTTCTACAGGAAGTTTATAAGAGGGTTTAGTCATATTTGTGCACCCATGCTTGATACTATAAAAGGAGGATAGAAGTGCAGATTTGCTTGGACTACAGAAGCAGATGATTCTTTTGAAACATTGAAGAAGAAGGTGGCACAACAGCCAGTCCTTGCACTTCTAGACTTTAACAAGATCTTTCAAGTAGAATGAAATGCAAGTCATATGGCAATTGGAGCAATACTCAGCCAAGAAGGTAGACCAATTGCATTTTTTACTGAGAAGATCAATGATGCTAAAAAGAGGTATTCATCATATGATTTGGAAATGTATGCTTTAGTCTAGTCACTCAAGAAATGGAGGCATTACTTGATGCCAAAGGAATTCATAGTATTCACAGATAATCAGGCTTTAAGTTTTATCAACAGCCAGGAAAAGCTGAACCACAGACACATGAAATGGGTAGAAACTTTACAAGCTTTTACTTTCACACTGAAGCATAAGAAAGGAGTCAAGAATAAGGTGGCAGATGCCTTAAGTAGGAGAGCTCTAAAAGTCAACTAGATTTAGTTAGAAAGTGTTGGAATTGATTCATTGAAGACCATGTACACTGATGATGAAGATTTTGGAGAGATATATTAGGTATGTACTTCTTTTGGAGATAAATATCATGCTGAGTTCTCTGAATTTTTGATCCAAGATGGATTGCTGTTCAAAGGTGGACAGTTGTGTATTCCAAGGTGTTCCATGAGGTTGAACATCATCAAAGAGAAACATTGTGGAGCTATGGCAGGACATTTTGGTTTGGATAAGACTCTTGATCTTGTTAGAAGACATTATTATTGGCCTAAGTTACAATCAGATGTCAGAAAATTTGTAGAGACATGTGTGATATGTCAGAAAACAAAAGGGAGATCTACTAATGCAGGTTTATATCAGCCATTACCCATTCCTTCCAAACCATGGGAAATTATCAGTATGGATTTTGTGTTGGGTTTACCCAGAACCAGAAAAGGATATGATAGTGTTTTTGTTGTAGTGGACAGATTCAACAAAATGGCACATTTCTTGCCATGCAAAACCACTGCTAATGCTTCATATATTGCAGATTTGTTTTTCAAGGAAATATTTAGAATACATGGATTGCCATTGAGCATAGTGTCAGATAGAGATATGAAGTTTATTGGTCATTTCTGGAGAACTCTGTGGAAGAAACTTGGAACAAATTTGTCTTTCTCATCCACATATCATCCTCAAACGGATGGACAAACTGAAGTAGTAAATCATTCCTTAGGGAATTTGCTCAGATGTTTGACAAAACAGCATGGAGAAAAGTGGGATAATATCCTATCTCAGGCAGAATTTTCCTATAATGATACTGTCAACAGGAGTACAGGGAAATCACATTTTCAAGTAGTATATGGTCTGCATCCATGAGGTATTTTGGAATTGAGAGATCTACCTACAGGAGATTTTGTTAGTGTAGATGGAGAAGCTTTTGTAGAAGCTATAAAAGAGGTTCATGATCAAGTAAAGACCCAGCTACAACAAACTACCTTGAAGTATAAGGAGTATGCTAATAAAAAGAAGAAAGATGTATAGTTTGATGTTGGAGATTTGGTATGGGTTCATTTGAAAAAGGAAAGACTTCCTAAAGGAAAATATACTAAACTCATGCAGAGGAAGATTGGACCATGTCAGATCTTGAAAAAACATGGCCAGAATGCTTATGAGATCCAACTCCCTCCAGATCTTGGTTTATCACCTATATTCAATGTATGTGATTTAACTCCATACAAACCTAATCCAGAGGCAGAACAGGACACATTCCAAGGTACAGTCACTGATGACATTCCTAAACATGCTCCACCATAGTTGCAGAAGATTTTGGATTCAAGAGTGATTAAGAAGACCAGGAACAAAGAATATCTGGAATATTTAGTAGCTTGGCAGGGCAAACTTGATTCTAAAGTAGTCTAGATGACTGAAGAGCAAATCAACAAACATGGTGCAGACCTACCTACTCTCATCTCAAGTGGACTTGAGATTTCTTCTTCTGGGGAGTATGGTGCAGGAGTAACCCTTCAAAACAGAGCATAAGTCTATTTATAGTATGTTGACTTCATGATGTAATAAGGTCCATTGGACCAATGCGTATGTTTTAGATCGATCTAGGAGGATGTGTAGGTAGTTAGAAGTTTGTTATGACAACTGTCTTAGCTATCTCCTCCCAACCACTGGGAATCGAGTTTGTAGTACTCATGAAGAGTTACTATTTATGCCCTAGATCAGTTTGTTTTAGACACAGTAGATATAGTTGATAGTTTAGAGTTCATAGAGGTATTGTGTTTGAGATTTGACATAATAGTGTTTGTGCAGTGGGACTGTGAATCAATTGTAATTATTTCTACAAGTTGAATAAAAGACTCTGTTTATGTTATTTTCCTGTTTACATTCACTGTGAAATTGTCTGGTGATCGAATAGATTTTCAACCATTCCATTGGTAGATTACTTCGCAATCGGTGGAATAGGTGTAGATAGTAGATTAGGGTTTTGTTCTATTTCCATAGTTTGTTGCAGGGTCATTGGCAAGTTGTTGTGAAGAACCCTAGCATTTTCGATGTGCTAGGTTGACAGATATCAAAGTGTTTGAATCTCATGAAGTTTGTTGGTTTAGAGCGAGAACCGTTCACTTCAGTCGATTGGATGAAGGGGACATAGGTGAAAGATCTATTGCTAGCTAGATTTGGTACCAAAACCATGTCAAACTTGTGTGTTTTCATCTATTCGGCATGTGAGGTCTGCGGAGTGTGCTAAGAAGTCATCGGCATAAGGATAGCAATCGGCTAAAGGAGGAACTGTCATATCGATGTGGAAAGTCTTACCGATGGCAAGTTGATGGTCAGTGGTCAACAGCGTCGGTAAGAAAACAAATATCGGTAGAAGGATGGAGAGTGTGGTCGACAGTAGAAGTCATAGCGATAAGGAAATGGATATCGGCGAGATGGTGTGCATCGGGGAGAGATAATTTGCATTGGTTGACAATATAGGTGTTGCCGATAGGCAACCAATATCAAACCCTCTATCAGCAAGAGAAAGGCATCAAGAAGACTCCTGGCAGAGAGGCCAATGGACAATGTGTTGCCGATAGGCAACCTACGGCGAGTCTAGTGGCATCGACGTGAGGTAGAGATTAGCGTGACTGTTCTCCTATGTGCTGATGGTTAATATCTTACCAATGGGTAAGCATATGCATGTCTCAGGGAGACATTAAGGGTATCTTGCCGATATAAATAGTGACAACCATTTGGTGGGTTCTAATGGAGTTTCCACCATATTTGTAATGTAGTGCTGGCCACTATGCATCACTGATGCGGAGGAAATTCCACTACCCACCCAAAATGGCAGTTTTGGCTTGTGTTAGCTAGACCCTTCCGTCGTTCCCCCGAAAAACCCCTATTCGTTACCAATTTGATAGGGAGCGCACTGCGGAAACATAAATCAGCAACACAAAATAATTTGAACCACTGTAGTGGTTGAACCAAATGAACCTCTTGAACTAAATGAATCTATGAGCTCATTGAAAACCCATGAACTCGTTGAACCGTTCACTTGAACTGTTCAGTTGAACCTCCCCCTTGAACCTTGCGGTTGAACCTTCCACTTGAACCTTCCACTTGAACCTCCCGCTTGAACCTTCTGATTGAACCTTCCACTTGAACCTTGCGGTTGAACCGGCACAACCTCAAACTCTCAAACCGTTGAACCAATTGTGTAGTTTTGAACCGACGAACCAAAAGAAATTGTTGAACCGTTGAATTGGTTCAACCCAATGGTTCAACAAACACTATCAGCAAAACTACACTATCACTTAACTCAGAAATTTTCTTACCGACACATTCAGTCGCTCTAATGACTCTTCGAACTGCCTTCGTTGATGCACCAAAGCATGTTCTCTTCCCACTCAAGTTCACCGTAAATTTGACGCTCGCCTGCAAACCAATCTCTCCTCGTGGTTCACAGTCCACATTCCATTTGGTGATCACCTTCCAGCTTCATTTTCCCTCTGCACTGTTAGAGTTTGTCGAATATGGTACAAGTCATTGTGGACCGCTCCATGAGAACCAGATTCTTACATCCTTGGATGGGTCCATTATGGCATTTTTACACTCAGAAGAAAAGGGAAAATAGTCACTTTGATGCCAGTCAGAAAGTATACAGAAGACTACAGAACTGAAATTAAAACTCACTGTCAAAAGGAAATTCTTATTTCTAAATCTAATTGTTGCTCTGCCTACACACACACTCCGTCTAATCGCAAAAAGTGCTTAAAACATTCTCCATGGGTGGTGGTTGCAGCGGTGGGAATGCCAACCATTCTGTAACCGCTCACCACACAGTTACATTTAGTTTCTTGCCAGCTAGCAATGGGACAGTTACATGCCAATTCTCACATTCTTGGTCACTTGGACCTTAGGAAACACATCACACCAAAATAAACCGCAAAACAAAATTAAACTACCTAGGTGTTTATTACATTCATTTTGGTCCTAGGGTCCTTATCAGGCCCCTTAGGACATTTTACCCCTACATTCCTATGATCATCTCTCCGTGCCCTTCCTGGGTCTCTTTTCCAAGGTGACCCCTTAGATGCTCCCGCATCAATCACCAACATTCTCTTTATAATTTTTAGAAGATTTGTGTTACTGGATTATGTCTACCCATTTTCTTGTGGGTGGTAAGGGGCAACATAGGACATAGTGATGGCATATGTATTATAGAAATCTTTGAACTCATCAGAACTAAAACACATTCCATTGTCTATAATCAACCTCACTGGAGTGCCAAATTTGAATGTAATATTCTCCATCAAAAAGTTGATCACCACCTTGCTTGTTGCTTGCTTAGTTGGAATTGCTTCCACCCATTTCATGAAGTAATTTGTTGCCACTAAAATCCATTTGTGTGCTCCACTTGACTTCTCTACAATTTCTCCTATGAAGTCAATGCCCCACTGATAGAATGGAGCCTCTACTTGCATGGGTTTCAAGGGTAGTGCTCCCTGATATTTTAATTTTCCTAAAAATTTCTAACATGCTTCACATTTTTTCATGTAATGATATGAATCATTAAAAACTCTAGGCCAATAGTATCTAGCCCTTAGGATCTTGTGGGCTATAGTCTTTGCTGAGAAATGTCCTCCACACATACCTTCATGTAACTCTTTCATGACATGTTTTGACTGATGTTCATCTAAGCATAGGAGTAGAATACCATCCCTATTCTTCTAGTAAAGATCTCCATCAATAAATACATATTTTGAGGCCTACAATTTAAGTGTTGTTCTCATGTTATCATTATACCCTTCAGGACATTTCATGTGTTTTAGATAATATATGATGTCAGTATACCATGGAGTATGCTCAATGCTAAAACTCATGTTATCAACATTATTAGCATTACATATCTGAGAAGCCTCAAGATTATTTTCAGCCATTAATCTAGCAAGACCTTGTCCTCTCAATAGTTTGGTAATCTAGATCTCAATATTAAACTCCTAAATTCTATTGATCCATTTGCATCTTTTGCCTGTGACCTCAATTTGGACTAATACATCTTCTACTATAGCATTAGGCACATATTTTATTATTTCAGCTCCTACCATGTACGGCCTAAAAGATTTAATTGCCTTCATCAATGCATATGCTTGTTTCTCAACTATGTCATATTTTAATTCTACATTTTGAAGAGATTTGCTAAAAAATGAAATGGGTTGTTCATACCCTTCATCATTTTTCTGCAACAGTATTGCTACAACTATATGATATGAGGCAAATGAGAACATTTGGAATGGCTTACTGAAATCAGGTGATATCAAAACTGGGGCTTCTTTGATTGCCTTCTTAATGGTGGCAAATGTCTCTATTGTTTCTATTGTCCACTTCACTTTTGAATTCTTCTTCAACATCCTTGATATGGGGCTAACAATTTCTGCAAAATTTGATATGAATCTCTGGACAAATTTGATTTGGCCAAAGAATGACTGTATAGCTTTTACATTCTTAGGAATGGGAACTTGGTCAATGGATTTTATTCTTTCAAGATCTATTCTTACTCCATCTTTTGAGACTATGTGACCAAGCAACTTGCCCTCTATTACTGTGAAATGGCACTTCTTAGGATTCAATGATATTCCATATTCTAAGGCTTTAATAAAAATTTGTTCTAAATGTGTACAATGATCCTCATCCTTTTTGGAATATGTCGTCATGTCATCCTAATATACTATCATGATTTTATTAATCAATTTTACAAAAGCCACATCCATCGCTCTTTGCAATGTTGCTCCAACATTTGTGAGTCCAAATGACATCCTTAAATATACGTACGTCCCCCATGGTGTGGTGAATGTAGTCTTATATTGTTCTAATTCTTTGAATTTCACCTAATTATATCCTGAGAAACCATCCATCATTGATAATAGTTCACACCCGGTAACTTTTTGCAGTATTGCTTCCATGTTAGGAAGGGGATAGTTGTCCTTGAGTGAAGATTTGTTTAGATTCCTGAAGTCCACACATAATCTAATATCACCATTTTTCTTTCTAACAGGCACCAAATTAGAAACCCAAGAAGAATGCCTTATGGGTTTAATGATAGCTCCATCTCTTAGTTTTGTGAGTTCTTCAAGCATCTTGGGGGCCAATGTAGGATTGATAGGCCTCTGCTTTTGCCTGAATGGTTTAGCATCCATTTTTAATGGTATTTCATGCTGAAAAAGATCCTCCCTATATGCTTTCAAGTCATCATATAACCATGCAAATACATGTCTATACTTCCTGAGTAAGTTGATGAGCATGCTCCTAATTTTGGGACTAAGATTATTTCCAATGTATACATTCTTTGGGGTTGTCTGTGTCCCTAAAGTAATCTCTTCAAGGTCATTTTGTACTATTGGTGTGTCTTTCATTTTAAATCTATCACATCCATCAAACATTTTTTCCAACGCTATGAGTCCCTTAGGCGCCTTGTTTGTTTTTAGATGAACTATCTCTTGACCAAAGAGAGTTTCTTTTCCATCATGTTCTTCCACAAATGCATTAAAATCAATTTCTTGGTTTTCATAGTGACCAACACAATGCAAGAAGTTGATTATATCAGTATCACTATCGAACACTTGCTAGTTATGTACATTATTCGGGATAGTGGGTCTAGTTTTGAAGTCAATTTTTGTAATACCTCCTAATGTGATATCATCCCTTTTTAATGTGATATTTGCTAGAAAATCTGCCATAAGATTTTTTGATTTATCAATCTAGTTGATTGAGAAGGCATCAAACAACTCAACATCATCCCAGACAAAATTTCTATATTGCTTCATCCTCTTGTTTTTTGACAAGTATTTCTCTCTTACTTGAGAAGTAACCAATTTAGAATCACCATATACAACCAACTTTTTTATCTTATGCTTGGTGACTATATTCAAACCAATGAGCAAAGCCTCATATTCTGCTACATTGTTCGTGCATTCAAATGTCAATATGAACAAGTATTTAAAAATTTTACCTACTGGTGAAATGAATAATACTCCTACCCCATTTCCCATTTTGCTATAGGCACCATCAAAATACATCGTCCACACATCGTTCTCCTCTTTCTTAGATTCTACATGTATTGGATTAGTATTCTACAATTCTGGATGACTTGTTTTAACCTTGAAGGCTCCCAAATATGTATCACAAAATAAGTTTATTTGATTTTGATCCAAGCATTCTATGATCTTCTCATATCTTGGTTCCCTACATAGCTTGATCTCTTTGCCTCCCACTAGTATTGTGGCAAATGATAAATCTAATTGGACATTCCCTCCTGCCATTGCAGTCCATTGTCTTGATAAGAGCATACCATAATATGGTGGAATATCAACCACAATGATATCAATGTTATAGGTTGCTTTAGGGTATAAAGCAAGTTTTATTTCCACATCCCTCATAATGCCAATGATTGGGATGTATCTATTATCCATTGCATAACACCTACCAAATGTAGTGTCAACCCACATTCCTAGTTCTTTCATGACTGCTATTGGCATGATATTCATGGCCGTGCCTAAATCAATCATGCAATTCCTTACTATCCTATTTTTTATTAATAAGGTAGTGTAGAAAGGGTCCACCTGTGAGGGATTCTTTGTCAAGGTATCACCTAGGTATACTTCAAGAATTTGAAATATTTCTTGGTGAACATTGTTTGTTCTATTCTCTGATTCTTTATATTTTTGATTTGGTATATCTGAAATTAGTTTAACCACTGTATTTCTGTATTTGTCTATCTTCATCATTTCCAAAAGTGGTACTGATATCTTTACCTAAGATATTGCATGAGCAATGTCAAATGAATGGCCCATAGTTTGATCATTCCTTTTTGTCTTTATATGTTCTTTTTCTTGATTTTGTAATTTATCTTTTGTTTTAATTTTATCAATTTTTTCTGGTTCTCTAAATGATGACTTTGCATTATTCTTTTTGCGATTTTGATCTTTTATAAAGATACTCCCAGGTGTTCCTTGTTCAACATTTATTGTTTTGTTCCTTAGATTATAGTCATTTTTAGCTTGGGCTACTACAATTACTGTAAGAGTTTCTCTTTCATTTTTAGTAGGCTTTCTCTACTAATCATATGGTAAGCTGTTATAATAAGTAGGTTCTTCATAGCCATCCTCCTGATCTAAGAATATTTCTTGCTTTCCCATGTTGATATGATGTTTTTGGTTTCCCATACCATGTTTATATCCATCCTTCTCTATAGAAGAGTAGTCTTCATTCAACAGGTATGGCATATCTTGCATCATGTTTATTGTGTGATTATCTCTATTATAGTTGTATAATGCTTCTTCTTGTTGTACTATTTTAGCCACAACACAATATTCAGGTGAGTGTGGTAAATTACATACCAAACACCAAGGTTTGTCTTCTACCATATGTGCCCCATTTCTTTTTAGAGGGTCAGGAGTATCTTTGCCATAATGTTTCTTACTGTTGTTTTCAATGGGTCTCCTATCTTTCCAATTTGTATTTTATGGCCTATCATGCAATCTGGGCCTTTCATGTCTATGCTAACCTTCTTGTTTAGTCTGTTGAATGTTTGGGCTTTGAGGAATTCTAGGATTATCCCTTTTCCTAAGCATGCCTGCAGCTTTCCTATTGTTCTCAATAGTTAATGCTACTTTTTGTGCTTCAGCTAAGGTCACAGGGCACTGATTTCTGAGTTCATACCATGTCTTGGGATCAAATGCTTTCAAATAGATGCCCAGTGCTACTGGATCAGTTAGTTTAGATCCATGTGGTATTTTGTTTTGTAACTTGGAAAATATTAGATTGAAATCATACACTGACTCATTTTGGTATTTTTGGATGCCTATTAATTCATGCAATGCAAATTCAAGGGTATATTGATTGCCATATTGCTCCTTAAATTGACTATGGGAATTTGCTATTGAATTGATTGAAGCATCAAACAAGTTGTTGAACCAATCTCTTGCATCTTCAATTAGAGACATCATGAATAACCTCATTTTAATATCTTCATAATCCATACCGATATATTGTACAAAAGCATTGAAGCTTCTGATGTGATCCTCAGCTGACACTGCACTATTTCTAGTGAATTTGGGAACTATATTTCTCCAATTACTGTCAATAGGATATGGATACAATTGATATCCAGTCAGATCAAATTGGCCACATATGTTTGTGAGGTCTTGAGGTGGAAGATTCATGGGTGGCGGGTTAGGGTAATAATTATATGCTCCTGGAGGCTGATGATAAGCATGTTGCTATTGTGGGTTTATGTGGGGATTCATATAAGGATTTTGTGGTCTATAATACTGTTGGCTAGGGGGTGGGTATGGATTAGCCATATGTTGAGAGGTGTTGTGCATGAGGGGTGGTCTAGGATTTTTAGGGAGGGTATTTTGATGACTTCTAGATGCTTGTGAATTGGAAACACCACCTGTATTTTGGTGCAAGTTTTGCTGTGGATTCCTTGAAATGTTTCCTCTATGTGAAGGTACATATTTTGGGGTAGTTATTTTAGTCCTACTCTTTATCTATTGAATTTCTTATTTTAACAACCTCTCAGTTTCCTCTATCTTGATCATTTCAAGTTCTTCCTGGAGCTTAAGCACATTGTGTTGTGCTTCATTCATACTTCTTGTATTCTTTGGACTTTTATTCATTTATTGATTTGAGAATCCATGTTTTACCCCCTCTTCCTATTGTAATGACATTTTATAATCATATTCAGCTTGCCTTTGAACAATTTCCCTCATGGCCCATGCTTCACACTCAAGCTATTCTTGAGGATCAGGTCTATATTTTGCCAATATATCATCAAATACTCCATTGAAATTTTCATTTGATTCATGCAGAGGGGTAAAACTATTGTGAATTGTGATGGTTTGTTCTGTATTATCCTCTTGAGCCTCTTGATTATTATTCCGATGACAATAATTTGATGCTCCATTTCTCTTGGGAATGGTTCTAATTGGTGGAGATGATTGCAATTTCTTCCCCTCCATCTTGGATCTTCTATCATCCATTTGGTACTAGCTCTCCATTGAAATAGACTATAGAGTTGCCACCTATTTCTATAAATAGGGAAAAGTTTATATTTTATCTTTCCAGTTTCTTCTTGCCAGTAGAGTTACCAATTTGTATTCTTAAGATTTCTGACTCTATAAATGAATGGTTTCTAACTAAGGTCCTTTATTTGGTCCCCAGCAGAGTCCCCAATTTGTTAGCTCTCAAAAATACAGGTTGCAAATCCTAAGAGGATGCCAGGCTCTATGATTGGATTGGCAACATTTTTTAACTAACGTGATAGAGTTTACCTATAGGGTTGATGACTCCCTACACTTTAGGTTTTGCTATACCTAGGTGGGTAAACCTTAATAGCTAAAGCAAATTGAATGAATATGTTTGAGTTGATTCTATCCATAGATACTTCAAAGGTGATTGATGTGAATTGTATAAGCAATATCAAGGTACATTTTATAACTATGTTCAACTAATGAATGGGTTGTGCATAAAACTAAATGATGAACCGAAATAAGACCAGTGCCTTGTTGGGTAAATAGAGTCAAATGAAAGTCTAAGACCAGTAGCTTATATTGGTATTAACTCTAACTGTTTGGCACAATACTTTGGTTTATAACTTGTATAAATGTGTAGGGAGATGATTAATAGACTCTTCTTAATAATCCAACTGACACAATTAGTTTTCTTGTTATTCACCAGAGGAATTTGAATCCTTTCTTGAAGGAACCAATTGAATGAATTATACAAGAATAATAGACAATATCAACTTGGAGACAGAATGACAATCCTAATTATATGATTCTTCTTAGTGATCCAAACCAACACTTCCAAATTACTGTGACTGATCAGAAGGATTTTAATTCCTTTTATAGAAACCAATTAATCCAATCACACAAATACATCAAATGTGCATTCACAAATTAAATATATACTTGATATATTAATTTGAATAACAAGGAAATACTGAACTGGAGACAACCATATAATTGAATAATTTTAACAAACAATTGATGTCGAAATAAAGCTACAGAATCAGAGAGCTTCAATTTACTTCTTCAATATAATGCTTACAACATGGTCCTTTTAAAACATTATAAACTTCATGTATTATATCCTAGTGCTCATGATTATTCATCACTATATGTCCAACTTATATAGAAATACTTATGAAGAGACATAACTCTTCCAAATCTCTTTTGGGAATAAAATTGATTAACACAACATAAACAAAGAAAATGATTTTAAGCCCTGGTGAGCCATAAGTATATTTGAGCAAGGTGATCCAAGTATTCTTGGCTGCAATGTGTATCAACAAACTCAATAGCATTACTTGTGATCACGTCCATCATCACCATCTTCTCTAGATGCTTGCAGGCTTCCCCAAATGCAGAGTCTTTGTCCTTGAGAGCTCCTAAGGCTTCATGCAATATCACTTGACACTCTTTACTCCAATCATCTTTGCTCTTTAGCTCTTTGTCATTTCTGAACAACATGGGTACTCCTGCTTTTGAATCTTCAATACATTCTTTGGCATCATTTTTGAGCTAGTCATAATATTTCTAATGTTGCTCAATTAGTTCTTTTGCACTAGAAGTACTTGTAGTGTCAGAAACATCCTTACTCTACATCTCATGGAGTTTCTCCTAGAGCCTGTTGTTTAGCCTTTCATGCTCTTGGATCACTTTATAGTTTTCAGAATAAACATCCCAAAATTTGACCATCCAATGCATCATGTTAACATGCCTATTCTAGAGTACTGTTGCAAGTGTGTCAATCTAGACTTGAGCTATTTGATCAATAGATGGTGATTGGGCACTTTGTGAGCTCTCTCCTTGAGTTAACCTTTTCACTAAACCTCTGAAGGTACTCTTAATAGTATCTTTCAAGAAATCATTTTCTTTTGTTAACCTTTCAGAACTCAGTTTATATGCATCTCATTCTTTGATCAACATCTGAGCCTATGCTTTGTTCAACTTTGCAACATTTATGCCAATTTCTACAGTAATCAAGGGGTCAGTTTCCCCTACCTTCAAATTCATGACATGCCCAAAAGCCTTTTCAGTGTCTATAATGGTTGTCTTCTTATGAGGCAGGTACAAGGTCCATATCATTAGTGAATTTTCATCGTTGCTATATTTGGTGCCCATATATCCTTCTGTGATACCCTCAGGAGTGAGATTGTATTTGTCATCAGTATTATGCAAAAAACTATCAAACACTAAAGTAGAATTTAAATCAAGTCTAGAAAATATCATAACGCTTGCTTCTCTGAGTAGCTGTCTACCCTTACTAGGAGTCTTAGCTTTCAATTCATTCTCCACCATTGTTTTTAACATATCAATTAATTCTTTTTCATCATGAGTCGTGACATTATCAACTGACTCACTAATCTCTTTTCCCTTGCATTTATATAAAAATGATTTAAACTCTTTAGAAAGAATAAATTGATCATCTGAAATAAAAGAATCATATGCTAATTATCTAGGATCTTTATCAGCAGGCTCCTAGTCATCACATTCTATATCAGGATTTTGATAGCATTGCATTTTTCATTTGGATATTGTGGTTTCCTGTTGATGTGGCTCTTCTTCTTCTGTAGACCCCTCATCACCAGAGGACAACTCTATCTCTGCAAGATGTCTCTTCTTCTCTTCTAGTTCTCTATTATGTTTCTCATTCACCAGTTCAATCTCAGCTTCTTCCATATTCCTGATAATGTCATCATGTGGATATGGGACATGTGTATATCCACTAAGGTTTTGTTTTCTCCTAGAAAGGTCAATGAAACCCTCAGGATCAAATCATTTTCTTGCCTCTGCACATCTCATGTTATAATGCATCAATTTATCCATAATGAGACCATAACCCTCTTTGCATACCACAGTAAAATCCCCAAAGCATAGAGTACTGGGCATAAAGGATTGCTTGTCATAGGATCTCAAGTTCATCACATTCGATCAATTAATTTGCCTGACTATTTCTATATAGACAATTCTGTTAGGAACTGTCTTGGGCAAATAAACAGGGTGTCCTCAAAACCATAAACTTTGATCATGGTGGAATCCTCGAAACAATACAAATTGCCCCAGTTGTGGGTGATAGTAGGAGGACCACAAAAATCTTTGGGTCTGAGAAATTTCTTTATTTCATTTGATAGTGAATATTCACAAGGGTGATTGAAATATCTATACAACACTTTTACATAGTATTCTTCAAAATGAATATAACTAGAATGGGCATACCTGTTGTCCCATATCCTCGTCCACATGTGCATGGGTGATTTTTTCCTCCTCTGGTCCACTAGAGAAAATTTGAATTCACTTGGCCATAATCCTATTTCCTAGCCATAATAGAGTACCATGTGCATGAGGAGTGAGTAGTGTTCAAAAGAGACCAATGGGGCATTGTTCTTGATTGTAGTTAAACTAGAATCAATTCTTCCAAAAACATAGGCAGCATAGTCAAACTGCTTGGCATTGTGGCACTGGATATCTATGGCTATCACAATCAAAGGAATTGTCATAAGATAAGGAACTTCTGACCCTAGGACTTGGCCCACGGAATCATATGTGTATTGTATATATGGTTCAAACAATGAAACATGGAATGGAGGTCCATCATTATCATTTAGAGGCACCACTTCTCCTTCTGCCCTGGGCCCGTGAATAGGTAATCTCCATCCATTGTACATGGTGTCCATTCTCTAGTACTCTTTATCCAAATCTTCATAAACTATGGGAACAGTACACAAATCATCTAAGTCAAATACTTCACAAATGGCATTCTTAGACAAATGTATAACAGGCTCCCCTTGCAAGTTCCATATGGCCTTGAGGCTTGGATTATAATGCTTAGCCAAGAGTTTGAGGAGTTTTGTGTTCATAAACACATCAAGAATGGCCAATTTGCCCAAATTCAAGTGCCATGGGTTAGACACTGGGAAGTTTCTGAATCTTCTATTGTAATGGAATTTGAACAATTCATAACCTCTTATTAGAGTCCACATGTTTACAAGGTATTTGCACTTGTCTTCTAATTTCTCTACTTTTGCCCTAAGTTGTGTAGACCTTCGAGCCTTAGGGTTGATCCAGGAAATTGGTTAATTAAATCTTGATTCAATTTCCTATCTTTTACTTTTTCATCATGGCTTTTATCTATTTTCTATTATTTGGGCTTACTAGTTTTACCTGGCTATTTTCTACCCTTTCCTTTCACTAGAGTCTCCATTACACTTATGGATGGTAAATTCAAACTATAGTCTATCACACAGAGGTTTTTGAGTATGTACCTATTATGTGATGGTTGAACTCCTCTATCCTTTCCTTTGAGTTCTCACTTATGCGCTCCTATCAGACAATTCATTTGAATCTAATTGCAGTGATTTTGAATGTCTCTTCAAAGGATTTCTTCCTTGTCTGCCATTAATTGTTCCAGTATATTATTTTTCATAATCGTTGTGAGATGTCACATCACCATAACTACCTTCATTGGTAGGACTTTTGTAATGTTAGGATGATCTAATATCTTCTTATGGCGTGAACATTTGCATATGGATCAATCGTTGTGTCCCTTCATTTTGTCTCCTTGATGTCATCTTTTATATAAACATATATAAGTTTTGCATCGGCAAGATATTTTGAGGTCTACCTGATATAGAAATGGGCCTGGCCATCCTCAACCTGGCTTACTTTATCACTGTGGGAATAATATTTTACTCTGATATCTTAAGTGTCTCTGATATGAATATCGGTAAGAGTTATCGATGAACGTGGCCATTGTTATCATCAGAACAAGATATGACATCAGAATGACTTGATTTGAATTATCTGATCATGGTTGTTTCCCCAATATCTTCCTTTACATCCTTCATCGGAGTGATCATCACAACATGTTACCAACATCCTTCATCATTGTGAGCATAGGTTCAGTAAGACTTGTAAGCTTTGTTCTGACTTGTTCACTTTCACCGATGGTTTTTTATCTTCTATACATATCGGTGTGATTTAGGCCAAAACAATCTCTTTTAGTCACTGAGACATTAAAATTTTGGAGACACTTTAATTCTTCACTCTGATGTTCATCTCCTGCCAATGATCACTAATTGCATTCATTCCATGGGTTGGTCGGTGAGAGTCCTACCGAATTCCTTCATCAGTATGATTTATACTATCAGGGGGGGTTTTAGAGTATTCTCTGATAGTGTTTTCTTATGCCGATAGTTCTCATTTAGCATGACTACAAATTTTCTCTCTGATGAAAGGTCATCGGTGTTAGTTTCTTTATTGGTGATTCTTGAAATCTTCTCCCTGATCATTATTCTCATGCTGATACTCATTTATGCAGTCTCATGGATTGGTATAAAGAAAGTGAGGTCTTGCTGAAATTAAGGAACTTAGGCCCCTTATTGTATATGGTGTGATGGGTGAGACAATTGTTGGTGGTAAAAAAATCATGCAATCTTATAGAATTCATCCACTACTATTATGATTTTGGGCACATGATTTTCTGATTTGGTTGGACATGGGGTGGGTAGGAATATAGGAAAATTTTGAAATTTTCCTATGTCAATAGGAGTAGTGTGCTCTGGGTAGTGAACCTAAATGCATGTGCATTCCCATTTGTAAAATACTTTTAATAGAGTATTATTTTTTGTGGGTTAATTTCTGTTTATATGTTATTGATTGATGCTGAAATGTTTATATCATTAAATTGATTATAAGAGCTAAAGGAGGATTGAAAGTAGAAAATAAGAAAATGTGTGACAACTGATTCACGCCCCCTCTCAGTTGTCTAGACCTAAACCAACAAAGAATATATAAGAACACAATTTGAAAGACCTTGAGTCGGCATGACAAAGGGACCTCGATCTAAGTGATGTCTCATTCACCATGCATCATTCCCCTAGATGCAAAAAAGAAGAATGCTAAGGGGTTAGTTAGAAAATAGAAGAAGCATAAGAGAAGAAAAACACATCAAACACATAATTCATCTCAAAAGGAAAGTGCTTCCACTCAAGGGAATACAACAAGCTACCTCCTCAAGAGGAATTACACAAAGCTACCTCTTGCAATAGGATTTACACGAAGCCTTACAAAATAAGAAGGCGAAGCGAACTTACTATCAAACTCAAGTTAGTGGTGCAATCCTTCTCCCAAACATGCAAGAAGCTTCAACTTAGGAAAACAAGATAGAATCAAGATCTTGCTTCCAAGTTTCAACCTAGGAGAACAAGATAGACTCAAGATCTTGTTTCCAAGTTTCAACCTAGAAAAACAAGATAGACTCAAGATCTTGTTTCCAAGCTTTCAGTGATCATTTCCAAGAGAGTGTATTAACCAAGATAAGTACTTAGATAGAATGAAGGGAGTAAGGTGCATAGCTTGATATATGCTCCCACCTTAAAGTGATTGGTAATTCCAACAGGGAGCAATTTCCTTTAAGGTAGAGTGAGAGAGAAACATAGGAGAGGCATGAGAGCTTTCTAAAAGCACATGCCCAAATGAGATGTGTTTAAAAAAGATATATCACAAAAAGGGGTTGCCCCCAAGAAGAGTAAAATAAGGTGATACTTACGGGCATGATACACAATGGCTTGTGTAGTCATGGTATGACGCTGAGCATTGCTACAAGGTGCCATATAGAATGAAGAAGGAGAAGGTGCTCTAGTGACTACATGCAACATGCTGAGAAATGCTAGAGCTAAACCTTGTCCGAAGTTGTTGAATTTTTCTACTCAAGACTCAACATTCATTAGTGGAATGGCCAAGTGCTTGATGATATGTATAATAAAGTGTTGAATGATTATTTTGTTGAATCTTTGTGTTTTTAGAGGAGGAAGAGTGATTAAGCAGTCTTTGAGGAGACTCAACAACATACACTCATGTTGAGATATAAGATAAGATTTATGGGGAGTAGGAAGCAATCCTTTTTGTTTAGAACATGGTGGAGAGAAGGTAGGAGAAGGTTGAGAACCCAAACTTACTTTAGACAAGTGCGGTGTTGATTCCATGGGCTCTTTAATTCCTTGTTCTTTACATCCTAAACTATTTCCATTGTATCCCTACTTTGAAATAATTTTGATTCCATGCGCATAATGCTTCTCTAAGACCAAAGGATGAATAAAGGTTGTATATCTAGATTTGTTTTTAGAAGTATGATTATATGTTGAGGAATAAGGATAATTAGTTTTATCACAGTGAGGAGGGTCAATCTTTGTTTCAATCATCTGATGGAGATTGAAATATGAAGAGGTCACTACATTACCAAGACATGCATTAGAAATATATGATTCATTTGATTGATATTATTCTTTATCACAAATGGCCACCATTATTGTAGGAGAAGGTGGATCATCTTTAATATCAAAAGTTGCATCAACAATAAATTTAAGTTTAAACTTTGTAAGAGTAAGAGATTGTGTTGAAGAAATTGTATTTACCTTCAAGGTCTTAGGGTGTGAGGGTGGGATTTTATATTCACCCACAAAGGAGGGTGTTAAATCTAACAAACCCCAATCATCACTGAAAAATGCATTCGAAGGACCAACATTATCCTGACCAAAACTGTTGTTAGCAGTAGAGGGTAGTTTTGAAGAAGGGGTCAAACTACTTAAGGGAGTTTGATGTCTCACTTCTATTTTAAAGAAACTATCTAGAGTTGGATCGACTTCAATTGTATGTACTTGGTTGTTGTGAAGAAACTTTATTGATTGATGAAGGGTAGATGGGACTATCCCCATGGCATAGATCCATGGTCTACAAAGAAGAAGATTTTATGAAAGAGAATTAGGCATGACATGGATAAGGGTAGGCAATGTCTTAGGTCCATCCTTAATATCTATGGTGATGGTACCCAATGATTGTCTACCAACATTATCAAATCTAGGAATGTTGAGTTTGTCATCTGGTTGAATTAAATATGTATCAACATTGAGTATATGTAACAAATCTATTCCACAAACATTAACACTTGATCCACAATCAATCATAGTGCATCTTATTGTATTTTTATTGAAGACAACAAATATCAAAAGATGCTCATTTTGGTTTTTAACTTCTATGGGAGGTAACTCATGTTGGAATGATATATCGATAGTTGTCACCTGCATACACTTTAACAGAGATGCTACATCATTTGGTCTAACAGAAGGTGGAACACTCACCTTCTATAGAGCTTCATGGATCATTTTGTGATATATAGGTAATGTTTGTATTAAGTCCCATAGAGAGATCTTAGTCAAAGTAGTGTGAAGCTACTTGACAAGATCATATTCTTTACCAATATGAGTAGGAAGGTGAGGCTCTTGAGGAAGAATAGGTTCAGAAGATGGAAGAGAAACATGCACGTGCAGTCCTTGCTTACTTTGTTTGTTATTATGGGTGTTATATGTGTGAGCAATTGTGTGATGCTGTGACATATTTTAAACATCTTGAGTAATATATTTTGCATAATTGAGAATGTAACCTGGGGGTCAAGCTGGTGTTGGATCACCTTGGACAATAATCACTAGTTTGAAGTGAGGAGACATATTAGATGCTTCATGCATAATGATTTTAGGAACATTAGTACACTTATCCACTATCCCCTTGGAGGGTGGAATAAGTCTATTAATGATGATTAATTTGACATTGTTTTTTTTATTAAGCTCAACATCCATCTCCAAGGGATTTAATGTGAGAGACCCTTCCTCATCCACTAATGCTTCGTCTTTTGAAGGGGAAGCATTGGAATGAAGGGAGGGTAAAGTGTTGTTAAGAAAATTGTTGATTATTGTATCTTTAGTGATATCCAATGGGTTTGAACATGCAACCAAAGGAGAACTATACATGGTTTTTGAATCCTTAGTGATGTCCAAGATACTTGGGCATTTGACAAAGGAGGAAGATCAAGGGTCTTCACTTCCTTGGTGATATCTAAGGTGCTTGAACACTCAAATAAAGGAGGAATATCAATAGGATGATTCATAGACTCATCATCATCATCATATGATTTAGAGAGTAGATCCAAGGTATTATCATGATTTATAGTAGTAGAAGAAGATTTATGATCATCATGAGATATATCATGCATAGATGATATTTTATCTAACTTGTGAGGATACATATTAAAGAATTTAGAAAAAAATTTCAAAATCCATGATATGTGCATGCAAATATTTCAAGAAAGAAGGATCCATAATGAAATGCTTTATTTACCAAGTATGACCACTATCCCAATAAGATTACAATTAAAGACCTACAAGTGCAAGAGAAGCGGGGTCTACCAAAAATGTGATATTCTTGGTAACCACAACAACTACTCTTATAAATGTAGGTTGTGAAGTATGTTAAAAACAAGGGTCTAAATGATTTATTAACTTAGATGCAACAAATATTTACAACACTTTTCTTTGAAAAGATGCACTAAATGTAAGACCAACTAGGGTTTACCATCAAACCCTAGATTTTAAATGCTCACTTCTGGACCACAATTTTTTGATGCAAGCCTTATTTTTTAACACAAATAAAAATTATTAGATGAAACAGAAATGCAAGATCAGATTTGAAATGTTTATAACAATAGAAAAATCTGAAATAAGATTTTAATTACAAACCCTAGGTTTTGAATTTGACTAGGTTTTCAAAAATGTAACTTTTCAACAAAACCCTAGCAAATGAAAGCTTCAAATGCAAGGTGCACCACCATGAAATGATCAACTACTGTAATATGAATCAGATCTGATGTAAGAATCAGATATTTAAACTTTTCTACAATGATCTATAATATATGTGATGGAAACAATGCGCTAATATGCCTTTTTGCAAGCCTAAAGTGCTTAATTTTTTCACTTTTTCCACTATGAAATTTGAAAGGAAAAACAATTTTTGGATTGATACATTTTGAAAAAAAACATTAAATTTAGGGTTTTATTTGAAGATGAGTATGGATGATAGCTAATTTTCTTTAAGTAGAGCTGAAGTTGATTAAGGATTTATTGTTGCATTATATGTGTTTTCATTTTACCAAAAGTGTAAAGTATTGATTCAGTTAAAAAAAATCCAAACTTTTCTTTCATCACATCATTCATCTTTCTTTGTGTGCATCTTATGTGTCACTAAGGCTTGTAAACAATTTATGCATTTTCTGACCTGGTGCTCTAATTGAAACACTCTTGTGCAAATAAGTCTTTGAATTATGGGTTCTAATGCTTTGAATAACTCTGATAACAACACATAGGAACCCCAATTTGCAAGTTGAATCATACAAGAAGGCACACCACTTCTTCTTGATATCCCTACTTCACACATCCCAAAAGCATCAACTTTTCATGAATCCATTAGCATAGAATACCTTGTGGCTCATGTTCCTGAAGTTCAAATTCAAAGATTAGACACTAAGTTGGCTAATTTTTAGCAATCTGTAAGCTCAGAATATATAGTTGAAGAGGTTGTCCCTGTTGTTGAGATTCTAAGAAGTCTATTGCTCAAAGGACAAGAAGGATTAGAAGTCTTGTGTGGCCTAGCTCATATAGTGCACAATAACATTTTGTATGTATCTAGTTGTGCCAAAACCATCACTAATGTGACTTCTTCAAATCAAATAGGGACTCAAGTGTCAACACCCATACCAAAACTCTCTATTCCTACATATACTTCTACCATTCTCACCACAACTACACAACCAAGTAATAGTGCTACCACATGCGTTGGGTTATCTACTAGGAATCTCATTTGTCATTATAGTACCATTCCATTCAATTATCCAAATACTACACCTAGTGTAATACTACCTACATCAAATCAAACTAAGCCTAGTATCTGTTGGTCATGATGTTAGTCATTCACAAACATAGAATAAAAGTTACACAACAACCTTTACTCATCTTGAAAGATACGATGAATTCAGAGAACTCATGATCCCAAGTCTCTGTTGATTAGGTCTTAATCTACTAACATTACTTAGTGGTTGATGTGTGTTGCTGTTTTCCATTCAGGGGCCTTACGTATTTCTGCAAAGTTCATCATTATTCCTCCAAATATCCTGCTCTGTATGTCTGCTCTGCATAAATCTCCAACAATTCTACCTCTGCACTATGAATTTAGTCAAATAATGTGCCTACAGGCTGATATTTGCATGATTTCTACCATTATTTGCAATTCTTTGCATGATATTTTCAATACTGCATGCATTTAACTCAAATATGCTAATGATTTTCAGTTACCTATGGGATTTCAGCATATTTCTCTGTTTCTGCTTCTTATTTGTCATGATTTGCAGTTATGATGATGAATTTATGAAATTAAAAAAAGGAAAAGGGGTAAAGAATAAGATTCCCAAAACTACTTGACTTAGATCACTGATCCACATACAAGCTCCCATACATGCAATGAAAAGAAGGAAACTAGAATCATACTTCACCAGGACATTCCACAAATCTGCATGATCTAGTACAAATCTTCAAAGGAAAAGTTGACAACAACATGTAATGAAATGAAAGCGCTTCCAGTTGAACACAGCATTCACCAGTACATATCCAGAAATCAACAAGAAGATTACGTAAAATTTACAATCAGGATGTAATCCGAAACTTCATATCCATTCAGTATGCTCAAGAACAGGTACATTTACAATGATCTGAAGAAAGAACCTTGACATTTCAACAATTCAGTCTTCATTAGTCTCAGTAATCCGATCTCCTAATTGACTCTATAGTAATTGGCCTTAATGCCAGATGCGTCTGTGTATATATTCCTCCTCTAATGTCTCAGGCTCTGGCCTTTATATAGAGCAAATGCTAGAAAATAGTTACAATGATCCAAGGATCAGGATCCTCTCATAATAATCAACAGTCCAGATGACAAACACATGCTTCGCTAGTTGGCAAATGTACAGCTGGCATAGAATATTCTAGCATCTTTGATTTGATTCGGTCTCCAGCTGGCGAACAACATATTTGACAATATCCTCCTCATTTCTGGTTCATGTTGCCTCCATGTGCAACCATACAATGCTCAGCTTCAGCAGCAGCTCTAACAGCATCATGACTTCCTACAAGTAAACAGACAAACATTAAGTTCATCATCATGTGGATAAACAACAGGAATTTAAACATTTTATTAAACAAGCCTCCAAAATGTGTAGCTACAGGCAATCGAGCTTCAAATCTGTGGAAAATTATGCACTAAATGCATAAACAGCATCAAAACACTCAGGTCAACCATCGTTGACTGGAAATCAGCAATCGGGTCCTCAAATTTCCATCGCTTCATTTTCCCGCCCATTTTCTTGTATATCGGGTTCCAAATATGATCATGTATCTCAAAATATACAAGGAAATAATCGCTTTTAACAAATTATTTCAAATCCGGCTTTGCATGCTCTGTTTGTATGTTTCGGGTCATCATCATATTCGCATCAGTGTGACCACATATGATTGGGGTGACAAAATTAGACTTGGCCAATGGCAACAGTTATACCGACGCCAAAAATCATGATGATGCCCAACTCTATGTCTTCTATCTAGCTGCAAAATATCATGAAATATGATGCTCCTCCCTTCCGAATGCTCTGATGAAAAGCACATCAGGATGTTTCGCTTCTGCATATTGGGGAAAGAAAGACATCATCGTCATCATCATGTCGAAGGAAAATAGGAGGATTTGGAATATGATCCTGCCGCTGAGGAAAGGAATATGATGGTGACGTCATCGTCATATTTGGGCTTCATTAAAATGCAAAAGATGACATCACCGTCATGTTTCGTTAAGATCAGGGGATAAATGTAATATCAGGTCACCTAAGGAAGATGATCGGGTGGTGCATGTAATATGACCCCTTTGCGGCCAAGGTAACCCTCTCGAAAGATTAGGATGATGATGATCATTAGGATATCCGGGGCCTTTGTTGAACTTAGAACATGACGTCATCGTCATATTCGCGAACCGGATCACGTTTTGGAAAATATCCTGCCTAAGGAGAAATGTGATGGTGATGTCATCCTGATATTTGCTTCTTCGTTTATCAGGTCAGGATGACGTCATCAGGATATTTGCAAAAGGTTATATTTCTCGGCAGGAGGACATTACGAAATATCGGGTAGACAAACAAGATCATGATGATCTTGACAACATGACTTAGGAATGGAATATCACCCTCCCTTTGAAAGATAGGGTGATCATCATGATTGTGCAAAAGGAGATCAGGAGGATATGAAATATGATCCTGCCTTGAAAGATCAGGATGATGATGATCACTAGGACTTTGACGTGCGCATGCAAATTATGCAGATGGTGGATTTTCTAAGTAGGGTGATATTATAATATCAGCATGATATTATAATATTGGGTGATGTTAAAATATCATGATGCTCGCGATGTACCCAAGGTCATTTGACGGGTAAAACACGCTATCACTTAAGATTGACGTCCGGATATTAGGACTGCATGATTTTTATCGGGTGATAGACCAAGATCATGATGATGACCTTTCGCGATACAAAAGACCGCTCGACGGGGAAAACTTACTATGACTTAAAGTTGACGTCCGGATATTTCGACCTCAGGATATTATCAGGGGGCGTTTCAAATATGATGATGATGTTCTTCATACAGCAAAACTGAGTTTATAAAATATGACCCTCTTCTTGCGAATATCAGGTTTGACCAAAACTTTGACTGTGCATAACTCCCTCACATGGACGAATTTTCAAGTGATGTAAAAGGCAAACCTGCATGGAATTTCAAGCTCTTTCTAAATATGAGGTCATAGAAACAAAATATGAACTTTGACAAACTGACCTCATGATGATGACCAACCTCATCGAATATCATGATGATGATGCACCTGACCTATTTTTACCAAACCGCCAGAAAGCAGACAACACAAGCCAAGCCAAAAGTTGGGTCCCTGTTTTGATAATGCAAAATGGGGCGTGTTGTGTAACCACACAACAACTTGCCACCAAAGAAAACAACAAAATTCAAATGATTCAAGTGATATGATCATATTCATCTATAGTATTCTAATTCTTTCTAAGTAAAATCATCATGATCTTTGAATGATAAAGTTTCATCAAGGTAACAGTGCTAACAAAGGATCATGTGTGTGCATATGATTAATTATCCTCATCTTGAAAGCAAGTTGAAAATATAAGTAACTAGTGTTAAACTACATAGTTGGAGATCATCCCTCATAGCCAACCTGGATAGAGCCTTGCTGCCAGCGGGCATTCATAGCCCCGGCAAGGTTATCTATACAATCTCCCTAAGTAGAGCCCCACTGCCAGCAAGCATCTATAGCCCCGGTAGAGTTACTTAGATGGCCTAAGTTTATTGTTTATATATTTTTTATTTATATATCTGATATCATCATGTCAGCTCATTTGTACAAGGTATGGTCACTTGCAACTTTAGGTTGGAGATTGTATTGGTAGCAAGGGAGTCCCTTTAGATTTTTCACTTAACACCTATACTCATATCTTCAACAAGCCCAAGGCTGTTAGGTGTTTCATTGTGTTTGATTCACTTTAGACAAGAAAAGGCACCTGATGAAAAGATATTATAAAACCTGATCATGAGTATTTATCAGAATGAATTACAATCTATATCTAAATCTGATCTCATCACTTGAATCCTAACAATTTAGTTATTTTCTTAGGTGATGAAGTGCATCATCTTGACTTACCAAAACAAAACTCAACCAAAACAACACAAAACAGAAGAAACACTATACAAACAACTAACCTACAAAAAGGAAACAACAGGAACAGAACAAGAAAGCAAAACAAGCAGACTGTACAAACAACTAACCTACAAAATTAAATACAAACCACTACTAGGCAAACAAGAACCAGAAAAAGACCTAAGGACACCTGTATTTGCATACTTCTTTTGATTGTGCAGGGGCATCAGGGTATTAGTTATGGTTCTCAACCTAGCAAATTTATCTTTATATTCTGAAAAATATTCTGATATTCTGAATTCACTGTATTCAACAAAATGACTCTTGATGATCAGCAACTGAGGAAGCTCATCATGTTCATGATTAATCCATATGCATGTCTTATCTCCTGAATTTCCATAATTAAAATAGTATTCAACATCATTTACTGTGGAAAGGAGAAATACAACCTGGTGTATTTCTGGCTTTGCTGGACATGCTTCTTCATTGGCAATTGGTCCTCCATTTAATTCTATATTTTCACTGCTTGGCTCAGTGCCTGGTCTCTCTTCAAATTGAAGGATGTATGACTCTTGATGTATTAATTCTTCATCTTTATCCAGCCTTATCCCTTCATTCTGGATGTTCAGTTTATCCTCCAGTTCAGGAAACTTCTCAATATTTTCTTCAGTTTCCTGCACATCAGCATCTAAATAAGTATCTTTATCATCATAACCTGATATACAGAAATTTATCATTTCTAAATCATGTGACTGTAAAAGAGAAACAACTTTCACTTGATAAGGACACTCCCCTGTTTCATTTTCAAAATATTTCTGGAGTGATGTCTGATTATGCACAACAACTCCAAAGTCTTCTACATCTTCATCTTTCAGGAATTGTTCATTAAATAATTCACATTTTCTATCTAGTAAAGGATCTGGTTCCATTAACCTGCAACATTCTTACATTTGATCATTTAATTCAAAGAAGTCAGGTAATAAATCAACATTTATTTTCTTCTCTATGACTCCCTGAGTTACTATCATAGGAACTTTATCATCAGCAGTAGTGTATTTAAACTACTCTACTATCTGTTTACACTTCTCTTTACCATAGAATGACTCCAGGAAAGATGTTTCATCTTCTTTATCAAAAGTATTAGGATCAGAATCAAAAATATTATCCTGATGAGTGATTTCTTCTCTAAAATTTTCACAAGATTCATACCTGCATACTGACTGGTCCTTACTTGTATTAGGAAGTAGAGAACTCCTATCAATCTCACCATAAAATGAATCCAGGAAAGATGTTTCCTCTTCATTACCTTCTGGAACTGACTCAGCTATTGTATTTTCTAGAATCTTTTTCAACATGGCCAAGCAAGGGTAGCAATCCCTTTCTGAATGCTCTTCATCATGTAATTTCTGGTGCTGCATCTGCTTGTTGCTCTAGAATTTCCTCATTTTCCTGGCAAATTTCTTCATTTTCCTGGCAAATTTCAGCCCTGAACACATCCTGGAAGAATATTAGTCCTTTCAAGTATAAATCCAACCTTGTAAGGAAAGTTAAACAATTAATTTCACTGTGTTCCATAGTCTGGTGTATCCTGCAACAGGTAGATAAACCAAAGTTAGACAAACTGTGAGGGTAAAGCTGCCTATTCAAAGTTTCCTAAAATAAAGGAATGTTAATTTGACAATTGCCTTCATATGCATCCATCAAAATGAGACTATATTTTTCAATTTTTTAGTATTTTGAAATTTTAATGAGATCTATCATATCTCAGACTAAAACTTGAAAGTCCAGAAAATCCAACTAATCTTTGATGTTTCGAGCTAAATCTTTGCAAAGGTGCAACCAAAACATCTTAGATAAGAGATATTTGCAGACATTAACCTCAAATAATGAAATATTTATGTAATATTTGCAGAAATCTAGAAATTCACAGCTCAGGCCCTCCTTCTAGCGCCAATTTATGTTGCGTTAGAAGCGAGGGGCCTGCAGATATGTTAGCAAGATTTAAAGCGGGCTGATAAACAGAGGCAGGGGATATCACTTCAATTGAACAGGATTTATTTGCTGAGAAAAAGCTCATGCCCTCCTTCTAGCGCCAATCTATGTTGGTCATGATGTTAGTCATTCACAAACATAGAATAAAAGTTACACAACAACCTTTACTCATCTTGAAAGATACGATGAATTCAGAGAACTCATGATCCCAAGTCTCCGTTGATTAGGTCTTAATCTACTGACGTTACTCAGTGGTTGATGTGTGTTGCTATTTTCCATTCAGGGGCCTTACGTATTTCTGCAAAGTTCATCATTATTCCTCCAAATATCCTACTCTGTATGTCTGCTCTGCATAAATCTCCAACAATTCTACCTCTGCACTGTGAATTTAGTCAAATAATGTGCCTACAGGCTGATATTTACATGATTTCTACCATTATTTGCAATTCTTTGCACGATATTTTCAATACTGCATGCATTTAACTCAAATATGCTAATGATTTTCAGTTACCTATGGGATTTCAGCATATTTCTCTGTTTCTGCTTCTTATTTGTCATGATTTGCAGTTATGATGATGAATTTATGAAATTAAAAAAAGGAAAAGGGGTAAAGAATAAGATTCCCAAAACTACTTGACTTAGATCACTGATCCACATACAAGCTCCCATACATGCAATGAAAAGAAGGAAACTAGAATCATACTTCACCAGGACATTCCACAAATCTGCATGATCTAGTGCAAATCTTCAAAGGAAAAGTTGACAACAACATGTAATGAAATGAAAGCGCTTCCAGTTGAACACAGCATTCACTAGTACATATCCAGAAATCAACAAGAAGATTACGTAAAATTTACAATCAGGATGTAATCCGAAACTTCATATCCATTCAGTATGCTCAAGAACAGGTACATTTACAGTGATCTGAAGAAAGAACCTTGACATTTCAACAATTCAGTCTTCATTAGTCTCAGTAATCCGATCTCCTAATTGACTCTACAGTAATCGGCCTTAATGCCAGATGCGTCTGTGTATATATTCCTCCTCTAATGTCTCAGGCTCTGGCCTTTATATAGAGCAAATGCCAGAAAATAGTTACAATGATCCAAGGATCAGGATCCTCTCATAATAATCAACGGTCCAGATGACAAGCACATGCTTCGCCTGTTGGCAAATGTACAGCTGGCATAGAATATTCCAGCATCTTTGATTTGATTCGGTCTCCAGCTGGCGAACAACATATTTGACAATATCCTCCTCATTTCTGGTTCATGTTGCCTCCATGTGCAACCATACAATGCTCAGCTTCAGCAGCAGCTCTAACAGCATCATGACTTCCTGCAAGTAAACAGACAAACATTAAGTTCATCATCATGTGGATAAACAACAGGAATTTAAACATTTTATTAAACAAGCCTCCAAAATGTGCAGCTACAGGCAATCGAGCTTCAAATCTGTGGAAAATTATGCACTAAATGCATAAACAGCATCAAAACACTCGGGTCAACCATCATTGACTAGAAATCAGCAATCGGGTCCTCAAATTTCCATTGCTTCATTTTCCCGCCCATTTTCTTGTATATCGGGCTCCAAATATGATCATGTATCTCAAAATATACAAGGAAATAACCACTTTTAACAAATTATTTCAAATCCGTCTTTGCATGCTCTGTTTGTATGTTTCGGGTCATCATCATATTCGCATCGGTGTGACCACATATGATCGGGGTGACAAAATTAGACTTGGCCGATGGCAATAGTTATACCGACGCCAAAAATCATGATGATGCCCAACTCTATGTCTTCTATCTAGCTGCAGGATATCATGAAATATGATGCTCCTCCCTTCCGAATGCTCTGATGAAAAGCACATCAGGATGTTTCGCTTCTGCATATTGGGGAAAGAAAGACATCATCGTCATCATCATGTCGAAGGAAAATAGGAGGATTTGGAATATGATCCTGCCGCTGAGGAAAGGAATATGATGGTGATGTCATCGTCATATTCGGGCTTCATTAAAATGCAAAAGATGACGTCACCGTCATGTTTCGTTAAGATCAGGGGATAAATGTAATATCGGGTCACCTAAGGAAGATGATCAGGTGGTGCATGTAATATGACCCCTTTGCGGCCAAGGTAACCCTCTCGAAAGATCAGGATGATGATGATCATCAGGATATCCGGGGCCTTTGTTGAACTTAGAACATGACGTCATCGTCATATTCGCGAACCGGATCATGTTTTGGAAAATATCCTGCCTAAGGAGAAATGTGATGGTGATGTCATCCTGATATTTGCTTCTTCGTTTATCAGGTCGGGATGACGTCATCAGGATATTTGCAAAAGGTTATATTTCTCAGCAGGAGGACATTACGAAATATCGGGTAGACAAACAAGATCATGATGATCTTGACAACATGACTTAGGAATGGAATATCACCCTCCCTTTGAAAGATAGGGTGATCATCATGATTGTGCAAAAGGAGATCAGGAGGATATGAAATATGATCCTGCCTTGAAAGATCAGGATGATGATGATCACCAGGACTTTGACGTGCGCATGCAAATTATGCAGATGGTGGATTTTCTAAGTAGGGTGATATTATAATATCAGCATGATATTATAATATCGGGTGATGTTAAAATATCATGATGCTCGTGATGTGCCCAAGGTCATTTGACGGGTAAAACACGC
The DNA here is from genome assembly GCA_027924645.1 of Cunninghamia lanceolata. Classification (NCBI taxonomy): domain Eukaryota; kingdom Viridiplantae; phylum Streptophyta; class Pinopsida; order Cupressales; family Cupressaceae; genus Cunninghamia; species Cunninghamia lanceolata. Next base: position 1,837,963 of record BSBN01000762.1, on the reverse strand, counting down.
TATCACTTAAGATTGCCGTCCGGATATTGGGACTGCATGATTTTTATCGGGTGATAGACCAAGATCATGATGATGACCTTTCGCGATACAAAAGACCGCTCGACGGGGAAAACTTACTATGACTTAAAGTTGACATCCGGATATTTCGACCTCAGGATATTATCGGGGGGCGTTTCAAATATGATGATGATGTTCTTCATACAGCAAAACTGAGTTTATAAAATATGACCCTCTTCTTGCGAATATCAGGTTTGACCAAAACTTTGACTGTGCATAACTCCCTCATATGGACGAATTTTCAAGTGATGTAAAAGGCAAACCTGCATGGAATTTCAAGCTCTTTCTAAATATGAGGTCATAGAAACAAAATATGAACTTTGATAAACTGACCTCATGATGATGACCAACCTTATCGAATATCATGATGATGATGCACCTGACCTATTTTTACCAAACCGCCAGAAAGCAGACAACACAAGCCAAGCCAAAAGTTGGGTCCCTGTTTTGATAATGCAAAATGGGGTGTGTTGTGTAACCACACAACAGTATCACTTTCCAAAAAGCCAATCACATAGTGTCATAATGTATGGTTATCCCTATTCATTCATACTAATCTCAACCTAGTTAACCTTCTAACTCTATCATCAATCAACTTTGAAAAATATGAACTCCATCTAACAACAATTAGCAAGCATAAACCAGAGTGCCTCGAAACCCTCTATGAAATCACATTATATTCATAGCCCTTTATTTTATCCTATCCCAAGAGCTCAAATGCTCAAGAGGTTTGAAACCCCTCACTTTGAGAAGTATAATGGGAAGAGAGACTCTAACAACCATGTGGCAGCCTTTACAGCTGTGTAGTGATTTCTTCTTTGAGGATGTAATTTTGGCAAAACCCTTTCCTAGGTCACTCAAGGACACAACCTTGGATTGGTTTTTCTCATTACCTCATAATTCAATCTCTTTTTCTCACAACTAATCAATAAGTTCCTTGAATTCTTTCAAGCAAACATTAGACCTCAAGTCTCTTTGACCGACTTGGTTCATTGCAAACAAGGAAGAAAGGAGAAAGTAATAGATTTTATGGGGCATTATGAAGCCCTCTTTTCACAAGTTTAATATTCTATTTTGGATACTAATGTACAAAGAATCTTCATTGTAAAATTACAACCTCACATCCATGATAAATTATTGTTGATGTTTTATGCATATTTCACTCATATTAGCATAGCTCTCCATGATTACCAACTATTGATTATTCAATATGAGAATAATCCATCATCAGCTCTGGTTCATCAATTTGAAGCCTCAAACACTCATTCATTCAAAATACACAACAAAAATTTCATCAAAATTAATGCAATTTTAGCCATTAACATAAGAAAACATGTGGCAGCTGCATAACTTCCTACTACCACCCCATATACATTGAAACCAAAGACAAGACATTTCACACCATTATCAAAGTCTTCCTATTCTATAATGATGTAAGTTTTGAACAACAATCTCATTAAGCTTCCACCCATTAGACTGCTCGATCCAAGTAAGATGCAAGCATCTTCTTTCTATTTGAAGGCCTTTTGTCAATTTCACCAAACCGCGGGTCATGACATTAAAAGATGTATGCATCTTAAACATAAAGTTCAAGACCTCGTCGATTCTGATGTCAACTAGGTTGATGGTGTAAATGACAAAGGAAATAAATTAGTGGCCCCACCTAATCAAAACCTATAAATATATATAAATCCATTACCTCATCACAAATCTAATGTTGTGGATCCATCTCAGGAGATGCTATGTACTTATAATTAGATTCTCACCCTCATAAATAGCAACAAGAAGTTAAACCAACTATATCTTTCACTCCTCATGATGCTACTATTGAAGCTCATGATGGACCTCTATAGATCACCACTCGAATCAATGATAAACCATAAGAGGTGCTATGATAGATCTTATATGCATGGTAAATGTAGTAATTGGGGAGTTTCTCTACATGCATGGGTTACACTGTGATAACTACAATGTATCAGAAATCATGATTAGAGTAGATGATGGGTCTATCCTTACAACTCTTGGTTCTTTGACCCTTACAGTCAAGGTCATGCCAAGATGTTGGATGTTACTTTTGTCATCATAACCACATCAAACTTATTTCATGTGAAGTTGGGTCACCCATGGCTCTGATCGATGAAGTCAGTCCCCTCTATGGTTCCTAAGTGTTTAAAGTTTCAATTTGAGGGACGTGTGCATGTTCTACATCACAGTCAATACTAGACCATTGCTTGATAGGGAAACTTTACACTTGACTACTTTGGACCAAAACCAGTTGGAGTTGCTTGAGCTAGAGATAATTTATTATTTTTGTCATATTAAAAATTTAAAGCACAAAAAATTGTATAGTTGTCACTTACTAACATACCTCCTTGTGATGTCCTTGGACCTCCTCGATCTTATGACACTATGACAATAATTCCCCCTGTTCAATAGGTGGCAAATGAAGTTAAGCCTAAATTGAAGGTTCTTCCCCATCCTCGAGTGTTTGGTAGTTATGTAGAGTCTCCCCCACCACCATCCCTTCAAGGACAATGAGGCAATAGTCAAGCACAAAAATAGACCTCCCCACAATCACAATATTACTTTTGTCCCACCTTCTTCTGTGGAGACTAGTGAAAAACATTCAGTTGCACGCGTATTATTTCTTGAGGTTTCTCAACTACTAGTGGATGCTCAAGTACTTCTACATGTTTCACAAGTTGAGAAGGAAGAGAAACCCACATTGAGGAAATCTTCCCCCATGGTCTCAACCTTTCATGGTTCCTCTTGTTTGTTCTAGTGTTCCCAAAGCAAAGGATGAAAAGGAACCCACATTGGTAGATCCTATGATTCCCTTAACAAATATCACAACTAGCTAAGAAAAATAAAATTGCAAGAGAAAGAAAGAAGGTTGTTGTGCTATGGCTTGCCTTGCCATAGGAGAGGAGAATCTCCCTCCTCACAAGTGTCTATCATCGACAGATGCAAAAGAGAAATCCACTAGTGCTTTGTCTCCTCTAGTGAAGGATAGTACTTCATAACCTGTAGCAGAAACTATCATGTTGTGTTTTGATAGTGAGCTTGAAGATAATAATGACATAGGTATGGCTCTTGTTCCATACACCACACTTACTAAAGTTCCTCTTACATCTTTTCTGCCTTCCCAAATTGCTGATGAGAAAGATTGGGACAAGAATTATTTGCTTTATGCCAACTCACAAGTGTGGCCCCTATTTCTATTGTGTCATGAGTGCATTTGATTATTTTCCCCCATAATGTGTTGCTTTATGCTTTATTTATGTTGTTTTTAAGCTTTCTTTGGAGACCCTTGACACCCTTGTAGGTGCAAGGATACAAAGGGACCAAAATCCATTGTGACATTCTCTCTATTTGTATCATAATTCTTCTATATGTCGTAAGTTGCATTGTTGTTTCCTTTAGCGACAACACAAGGTGTAGGATGATTTTACATTATTCCTTGTTGATCCAAGGTTTTATTTGAATTCATGTGATACTTCTTCCTTTGTCTCCATAGTTCTACCAATTGGCGAATGATGACAGTTCCTAACATTTATACTCCTATTATACAATCATTCTTATACTGATGCCAGTCAGGTAGATCCCTTTGTGTTGTTACTTTATAATTCAATTTAACTTGTTTTTTATTGTGTGATTTCATTTATGTGGCACCTTGTTTCTATGCTTGGTGTCATACCATGACTACACAAGCCATTGTGTATCATGCTCATAGGATCGCTTTAGTTTGCCTTTTGTAGGGGAAACCCATTGTTGAGATGTAGGTTTTTGGGAACACCTATCATATGGGCATGTGATTCTAGAAATCTCTTGTGCCTATCTTGTAGTTTGTTCTACCTATTGTTACATAGATTTGTACCCAATGTTGAAGACTTTTAGGGCTCCAACAATCCAATGAAACATTGAGAAGACCTCTAGGTGTGGGATCTTATAGGGATGCCGAATCTCCAGAGAGTGGTTGGTTCCTTTGCTGAATATGAGATCCAGTGATCCTAAGACTAAACCTAATCTACCACCTATTTAAGAAAAGAGGGAGAGGGAGTAAAACTAAAAGTAAAGGGAGGTGATACACTAGGTTTGAATATGAGAAGGCCCTCTAAACAACCATTTATGCATAGAGTAACAATATCCAATAGAACAACATACACAAATCATGAACTACTTGTAGAGGTAAGAGAAACTAAATGAAATCCAAGAGGAAAGATGCATTCAAAGATGGAGATGAAATAGAAAAATGCAGAGTAAAGAACCATTCATGAGAAGGTAAAATTAGATTTCTATTATTAAAGAGGCATGGTTACAATTGCAAGAGATATGGTTTGTAAAACCAAAAGCCAACCTGAATATATTACATTTCATGCCTTATATAGCGTTACAAATGGAGTGCCATTAACTATAGTAATGAATGCACCCATGGGCTTGTCAGAGATATTTTCTTGCCAGAAGGGACGTCTACCCACAAGGATTCATTGTAGAAAATATTTAGATCCATCAAGCAATTGGAAGAAATTTTGAGTCTTTAATGTGAGTAGCTAATTCATCATCTGCAACAATGAATGTAACAAACATTTGGAAGGGGTAGCTGAGAGATATTTGGGTTCACATTTATGGTGTATGAGACAACACTTCTCAAGTAAAGCTTTTACAACACTTTAAATCTTTAGATGTTTTAGTCTCTATGTCTTCATCAATTCCTAATCCTTTGAAATTTTGACCCCTACAATAGCTTGTCGGCTAAGTTTGCATTTTTCTCGCCTTCAGGATGCTTGAGAGTCACCTTTGAATCCTAGTTGTAGATGAGTCTACTTTTAGAATCAACATCCATCGCTTTCCCTTTTGATTCTACATTGAGGCCCAAAGACTTCACCTAAATGAAAATTTTGTGGCTTCACTGAAAGCCTTTAAAGAGTCCCATGAAGAGTCTTCCTTTAGTGAAAGGTGAGGTGACATGATGAGTTTGTAGTTATATCTTTCTCTTTCTGGCTCTATCAGCTTGCTGGGGCCCACCAAAAGAAACACACCAAGGGCGCCACTTGTCATAATGATGCACACTTGAGGAGTCTCCCCTAAAATTTCTTGAGGAGGAGAACCAACATGCCACATGTCATCATCTTGTAGCTGCGCATTGGAGACATGATGTCAGCTTCGGCGGTCTGTGGGCTTGCAAAATCCAAGAATATCTTCAAGGTCTGTACATTCACAAATATCCAGATGCATAGCTTGATTTCACATAAGAATCTTCATATCTTGATATTCAGATGCACTTGTCAAATTTACCTTCACAACATGAAGAAGCTATCATCCATATGGATATTTGATGTCAAGAAATTAACTTGATATCCAGATATTAACTTAATATTTGTATGTCTCTTTAATATGCCACCCATGAATATCCTAATGATGTCATCAGCATGAAGGATTTCATTAGAGAGAGGATCTGGATGAGGTCATCAGGATATTAGCACTACAGGAGAATATATCGGTGGCAGAATGTCTGGATGACGTTGTTGGGACATATGTATAGGGCATGGACACTGAAAAGATCCAGACATTAGGAAATATCTAGATGTTAGGAAAACATTGGGGTATTTACTAAGGTCTGCACATTTGGGAAGTATTTGGATGCTAGTTAAGATCTGGATGTTAAGAAAACATCTAGATATTAGCTAAGGTCCTGATATTGGAAAAGGTTCGGATGTTAGTTAAGATCCAGATACTAAGAAAACATATAGATATTAACTAAGGTTTGGATACTTGAAAGATATCAATATTTTAGCTAAGGTCCATATATTTGAAATATATCAAGATTTTACCTAAGGTTTGGATATTCAAAAGATAATATCTGGATGTCAACTAAGATCTGGTTATTCAGACATCAAATATCCATACTAAAATGACCAAGTATGAAGATGAAAATCCCTGCGAAGGAAGACATTGAAGGCAAAAGGTTTCTGGGTTTTTTGGGTTTTTTGCAAGGATTCTCTAGATGATTTTTTTGGAGTTTTGTAAGGTAGATAACTAGGATTTGAAGAATTTAAGGCCTACAGGGCTGTATTCAAAGGGATATCTAGGAGATTTTCAAGGTGAACTATTTGACTTCGGACAAAGGAAAATAGGTCAACACTACCTTAAAGAAATTACTCCTTGATAGGAGTTAGTAATAACTTTAAGGTGCATGCATACATCACGCTATGCTCTTTTGATTATGTACTTGTTTATTATAGTTGACATGGAACTCACCTAGTGATTTGGAGCTCCTTACTAGCCCGTGATGTTTCCATTTGGTCCATGAATGACCTAGGACAATGAATTTTTCTAGCCCCTATGCTTCATGTGATTTGTCATGGTCACCTAGTAATTCAATAGTCCTTACTAGTCCATGATTCATGAGAAGTGTTTCTCTTCACACGATCCCTAGCAACAAAGAAATCTAGTGTCAGAGTCATGTGTCTTGTGTGTTTGTTTTCATGTTTGTTTGCATGATACATTGTTTGAACTTGTATTCTCTTAATGATTCCATGTGTTTTATCTCTTATCATGTTTTCCATGTGTATTCTATGTATTCTTTATGCCTTATCTATATGTTTTTTGTCAAGTGTGTATGCATTGTGTATGGCATGCATTACCTTTGTGTATTGCATGACTCTTGCTTGTATTCCTATGTATGCTTATAGTACTCCACGTATGTGTGGATTATGTTACAATGTCTTGTGTGTTTTAAAATCTCTTTGCTTATGTGTTTTCAAGCTTAGAATCCTAAGAATGGGGGCTACTATAGTCAACAACATGGTGGAATTCTTTGGGATTCTATATTTTCATGTTTCAAATTTGTCTTCTCCTTACTTTAGTGTGAGTTCAAATGTAAGTCTGTACCCACGCTAAAGTGGGGGATAAATTTTATGGAGTAAAATGTTTACCCTTGTTAATTAGGACCTTTTTAACACCTTTTTGAGCATTAAACAATTAAATCTTGATCTCAATGAATAAACCCGACAAAGTAAACTTAGGACTAGCCTAATCCCACCACATTTAACACTCCCTGGAGTTTGTGGGGCTAAAGAACCAGGGTGCTATAGTTTCTTTAGCCCTATTTTTTTGGTGTCAACTTAGAACACCTCCTTGGCTTTTACATTTCAGTCCCATTTATTTTTATTCGTTGTTGGTTAGCAAGAATGCATGTATAAAGGAGTCTTGTTATTCATTTATCACCTAGATGACTACTTGCTTGTGAAGAGAATATTAGATTTACTTACATGATTGATCTCCTATGCTCAAGTGTTCTTCATGCTTGGAATTTCTACATTCCTTTGGATGTTATGATGCTCATTTTTAGGTGTTGAAGGAAGTTCAAGCTATATTTATCTATCTCCTTGTTGGTGCATGATCTTCAATTATCTACTCCAAATAGGGTTTCAATATTGTGGTAGTATTTATCATTTTCATTCATACTTTCATCATATATTGATGATCTTGCCTCTGCCCTCCTAGGGAATGCACTCTTAGATCACTAATAATTGTTGTAGTGGAGGTGGTGTTGGGGTATAGGACAACACTGAGAGGGGGGTGAATCAGTGTTGTATAAACTTTTACAACTTTTTGCACCTTTTAAATTACAAGACAAAGAGAGAGGAAGACATAAATGATCTCTTAAAAACATATGCACAGGTATGATAATGAAAAGTATGAATCAGGATCTTAAGAACAAAACATTAGGCCACATGAACACATGAAGACAAACAAGAAACATAACACCTAATTTGATGAGTGGAAAACCCTCAAGGGGAAGAAAAACCACTCTAAAATGCCTCACTAGCTTAATCAAAAACCTCGCTGGTTACATTCAAGCCTCACTGGCTACAATGTACAATCTCAGAACAATACAATGAATACAGAGGGTTTCTTTGTTTCAATACAAACCCCTAAATTTACATCTCTTTGTAATCATACTCAACTCAATCTGCATTTCATTCTTATTATCTCTGCACAATCAATTCATCTAATTCAAATTATCTCTACATAATCAATTCATCTAATTCAGATTATCTCTGCATAATCAATTACAAATTGTCCTCATACTTGACATGGTTCAATCTATAAATTTGTTGCATAATGTCTTCATCCTGTGTTTGATTCATCCCTTCAAAAACATCTCATACATCTCTAAAATCACATACAAAATATCATCTGATTCATCTATATTTTCTCTTCAAAAGAATCTTCACAAAAATGTCTTTAACACTACATATTGGTCCACTAAAAATTAGAACACACTAAACCTACAATGTCATTATATAAAAAATGACCTTTCATTTCTTACTTCTCTTCATATTCCTTCTTCTACAAAAACCCCTCTTCAACAATCTCCAATCTGCAAAAATTAATCTTCAAGAATAAAATAAATCTTTAAATTAGATTGTCTTGACATGAAATAATATCATTTCATCTTCGAATCCCCTTCTCAAAAACCTATCTTCAAAAAGAATAATATCTTCACAAAGAAATTCCTCTTTGGTCTTCATTAAAAACCACCACTTTGATTAGATACTTTATTTCAAAACACTCTGATTTTATTTTTATAATAACCCTATCACAATGTCCATAACCTACAAATATTCCTGTACCAAACAGAAGAATAACTCCTTCCATAATCTTTGCATGAAGACCAAAAAGGAGAAATAATAAGATCATCTTAGCATCACTAAAAAAAATAAAGTTTCCAAAGTAATAAACTCCTCTCCTTTATACCTTTAATGCACTAGAGGGAGATCAAGAATAGTAAAAAAAATCTCCTTAAATAATGCCTTTAAAAAATCACCACAACTTGCCTTTAGAAACTACAGACATCCAAAATATCTTCATAAAGCACATTCTATAAATAGGATCCCACAAACAAGTGTTTTAAGTTCTCTCTATGGTTATGAAAGAATTAAAAATGCTAAGAAAAGATCTTCATGAATTTTGCATATTCGAGGAATAAACTGATCCTCATCTACCAAAAATAGACCTTCAAAATGCCTTAAAAAACTTAATCCTTGCTGTCAAAGGATAGATGACGACCTAGTGCATGTCAAAATTCATGCAACAAAGGAAGTGTTGGCATAGTAAAAAATTTAAATTTTTTACTATATTCTCATTTCACCATAGCTGGATGAATCATAAAACATCCCACAAGATGTCCATGGCTAAGCAATGCAAAATTAATTAAAATTCAATATATTGGCAAGACTTTGTGTTGCTTATAACGATACATGAGAAATCAACGAAAATGACTATCGGCGTGAGAGTAAAGATCAGAGAGAGATTTATAGGAGTTGTCGATAGAAGAAGTAATATCAATGGCCTTTTATCGGTAAAAGAACCAAGCAGTCACGCCGATCGATATGACTAGTAATCATCGGGTGGTCCTTTAAAATCTGCCCCAATGGTATTTATCATACCGATGAAATATTTCGACAAGAGTCTCACTGAACATCTTACGAGGACAAAGGAAACAATGACCATCGGCAAGAAAATAAATATCGGGATGAACAGTAAATAAGTCTCCGATACACTAGTCTCTTGGCGAAATCATAAAAGGCACTTTCAGTGTGAGTAACACCAATACACATATCCGTTGACGTAACTCAACATATCAGAATGAATCAATTATGTCTTGCCGACTCGCAAGTTACAATGATGAAAGGATGTCGGTGACACTTTGATAGATTCTCTCCAATAAGGAATATAAAGTGGCCATCGGGGAGATAATTGTGATTGGGTGATCTAAAAAGAATTACCCCAATGGTATATCTCACTCCGATGGAAATAAAGTCACACCCATTGATAAGAAGTTTTAACCATATCGGTGAGATATTAAGATAGTCATTCTGATCCAGAAGATTATCGGGAAGACGATGAAGCTCGGGGAAACATAAATATGTTATCCCGATGGTATTGATCACCCTGATAATAGATTGTTGTCACACAAGTCGGTGAGACTCTCACCGATAATCATATCGGTAAGACTTATTATATTGGAGGGAAATCTAAATCACACGGCAATAAAAGAAGTCATGCCAATGGTCGCGTCCTCTTAGATATGATTCAACATAGCATCGGGAATACAATTGAGGGGTCACGCTGATTGATTGTTTGTGCCATGAGGAACTATTAAGGTTGCCCAGACATTTTGAAAATCATGCTGATGACAGGAGTTATGGCGATGTGACATTTCACAGTGATGAATGACATTGAATTGATCAAACAATTAAATTCAGACAGCGATGAAATCCTTTAAGATCATTACAATTTCAATTGACAGAGTTGTCTGAGAAGAGAATACCGAGGAATTCTTGAAGCGCAAGCAGAGGATTTTGATCACAGCCTCAGAATGACAGGTACATACATACGAACCATTGTGTATATCCTGTGTTTGAATTTTCTGCTAAAATTTGAATATGGAGACTACGGGAAAGGGAAAAAGTAGAAAATCACAAGGGGAAACAAGTAAATCTAAGAAATAGAAAATTGATCAAACCCCTGAAAAAAAAAGTGAAGGATAGAAAACTCAATCAGGACTTAATTGATCAATTTCCTGGGTCAACTCCCAAGGCCAGAAGATCTACTCAACTTAGGGCAGAAGTTGAAAAGCTAGAAGACAAATGTAAATGCTTAGGAGATATCTAGACCCCAATCAGGGGATATGAGCTCTTCAGATTCCATTATAATAGAAGGTTCAGGAATGCTCCAGTGTCAAACCCATGGTACTTGAATTTAGGAAAATTGGTTGTGCCTAACGTATTCCTAAATGTTGAACTCCTCCAACTACTTGCCAAATAGTATAATTCAAGCCTGAAAGCCATATGCAACCCACAGGGGGAGCCAATTGTATATTTGTTAAAAAATGCCATTTGTGAAGTACTTAATTTAGATATTTGTACACTGTCCCCATTATTTATGAAGACCTGGAGAGGGAATATTGGAGAATTGACACAACCTACAATGGATGGAGGTTACCCATTCATAGGCCTAGAGTTGAAGGTGAAGTGATGCCTCTAACTGAAAATGACGGTCCTCCATTTCATGTAGCTATATTTGAATCATATATACAGCACACTTATTATTCAGTGGGCCAAGTCCTAGGTTCAGAGGTCCCTGATATCATGACTATCGCTTTGATGGTTATAGCTACTGACATCCAATGTCATAATGCAAGGCAGTTTGACTATGCTACCTATATTGTTAATAGAATATATTTTGGCTTGTCTGCAATAAAAAATAGTTCCCCAACATGCTCTTTTGAGCATTACTCACTGCTTATGCACATGGTGTTGTATTTTGGCCAAGAAGTAGGGTTATGGCCAAGTGAGCTTAAAGTTGTTTCTGCAGATAAGAAGGGGGAAAAATTACCAATCCAAATGTGAACTAGAATATGGGACAGTAGATATGCCCATTCTAGTTATGCCCAGTTTGAAGAACACTGTGTAAAAGTACTGTACAGATATTTTAGCCACCCTTGTGAATATTCAATCTCAACTGAGATAAAAAGGTTCCTTAGGCTGAGAGATTTTGGTGCCCCCCCTACTGTCACTCATAATTGGGGAGACTAGTATTTTTTTGAAGATGCTACTATGATCAGAATATATGGTTTTGAAGACACTCCATTCATATTGCCCAAAACTGTCCCTGACAGAATTGCTTATTTAGAGATAATTAGGCAGATGCACTACTCAAATGTAATGCATTTGAGTTCTCATGATAAACAATCCTTTATGTCCAGCACTTTATGTTTTGGAGATTTTACTGTGGTGTCAAAAGAGGGTTATAATCTCATTTTGGATAAGTTAATGCATTATAATATGAGGAGTGCCGAGGCAAGGAAAGGGTTTGACCTTGAAGGTTTTATTGACTTTGCACAAAGAAAACAAAATCTCAGTGGATACATGCACATACCTTATCCACATGATGATGTTATTAGAAACCTAGAAGAGGCTGTGGTAGAGTTGATAGAAAAGTATAAAAAGGATCTAAGTGAGAAGAAAAAATAGCTAGCAGAAATTAAGGTTGTATCCTCTGAGGATGAAGGACAGGTAGAGCAAGAAGAGCCACAAGACAAAACAGTAGAAATGTCCAAAAAGAAAATGCTACAATATCAGCCTCCTGTTGTAATACATGATGAGGAGGGGTCTGTTGATGAGGATCCATGTCAGATAGCCTATGATTCTTTCATTTCTGATGATAAATTTATTCATTCAAAAGAATTTAAGTTATTTTTGTACAAATGCAAAGGAAAAGAAATTAGAGAATCAGTGGATGATGTCTCTGCTGATAATGAAAAATAATTGTTAGATATGATGAAAGTAACAGTAGAAAAAGAGATGCAGGATATGACTCCTAGCAAGGGTAGACAATTGCCTAAAGATGCAGGGGTTATGATTTTTCCTGGTCTTGATCTGAATTCTGCTTTGGTTTTTGACAGTTTTCTAAATAGTGCAGATGATAAATATAAACTCACTCCAGAGGGAGTTAATGAAGTATATATGGGTACAAGATACAATAATGATGAAAATTCATTGATGCTATGGGCGTTATATCCTCCCCATAAGAAGACAACCATCATAGATACTGAAAAGACTTTCGGCCATGTCATGACTTTAAAAGCAAGGGAAATTGACCCTCTGATAACAGCAGACATTGGCGTCAATGCTGTGAAATTAAACAAAGCACAAGCTCAAATGTTGATCAAGGAGAGAGATGCATATAGATTGAGCTGTGAGAGACTAACAAAAGAAAATGACTACTTGAAGGATGTTGTTAAGAGTACTTTTGGGCAATCAACAAGGAGATTAACCTAGGGTGAGAGCTCACAAGGCACTCAAGCATTATCCACTGACCAAGCAACACAAATTCAAATAGATACACTTGTCATAGTACTACAGAGTAGATATGCAAACATGGTACAGTGGTTAAACCTGTTTTGGGATAATTACTCTCAGAATCACAAAGCAATTAAAGAACATGAAAGGCTTGAATAGAGAATGCAGGAAAAATTGATTAAAATACAAATCAAAGATGCTTTTGACAGTGCAAATACCTCTAATCCAAGAGCATTGATCGAGCAACATCATAAATATTATGAAAAACTCAAAACTGATGCTAAAGAAGGTGCTGAAGGCTTGAATGTAGGAGTGCCTGCGTTATTCAAAGATAATGGAGAAATAAAGAGCAAAGAAGAGTGGATGTTGATTGTCGAGTTATATTACACAAGGCTACAGGAGCTCTGAAAGACAAAACTTCTGCATCTAGAGAGGCTTGCAAACAACTAGAAAAGATGGTCACACTTGATGTGATTACAAGAAGTGCTATTGAGCTCACTGATTCTCATCGTGATTAGGAGTACTTGGATCACTTGGCTAAAGTTTACTTATGGCTGAATAAAGCCTAATCATAATTATGTAATGGTTGTTAATGCTTGTTAAGTTCCCAAAAGACTTATTGAAGGGTTATGTCTCTTCACATAATTATCTATATACGTTCAAACAATTGATGCTGAAAGATCATCAACAGTAGAATATATACATATATATAATATACAATGTTTCAAAATGACCATGTTGTATATTTTATTTGAAGAAGTAGATTGAAGTTCTCTAATTTAGTGGTTCTATCTTGACATCAGTGGTTTGTTAAAATCATTCAATTGTGTGGTTGTCTCCATTTCTACATTTCCTTGTTATTCAGATTAATATATCAAGTATATATTTAATTTGTCAATAGACATTTGCTATATCTGTGTGATTGAATAGGTTGGTGTCCATTTTAGGAATTAAATCCTTCTGGTCAGTCACTATAACCTGGAAGTATTAGTTTGGATTACTAAGTAATACCATATAATTAGGATTGCCATTCTGCCTCCAAGATAATATTATCTGTATTCTTGTACATTCATTTCAATTGGTTCCTTCAAGAAAGGATTAAAATACCTTCTGGTGAATTATAAGATATCTGATTATATTGGTTGGATTATCAAGAAGAGTTTGTCAGTCATTTCCTTGCCTGTTTATACAAGTTATAAACTTAAATCGTGCTAAACAACTAGAATTATTGTCCATTATAAGCCACCAATTTTTGTCCTTCAATTGCCTTTGTTGCCCAACAAAGCACTGGTCTCATTTCAATTCATCACTTATACAATTTCTACCAAAATCATTCATTAGACATTATATATAAAATCAGATAGGAAGCTTTTCATCTATCCTACATCCTTTGGCATTGTAGACAGATTTAATTAGTTAAAATATTCACATTTAGTCTGTTTTAATTCCCAAGGTTCACCCACCTAGGTGCAGTAGGACTTGAAGTGCAGGAAATCACTAAACCTTGAAGGTTGATTTTGTCAAGTTAGTTCAAAAACATTTCTAATCTAAGCATAGAGCCTGGCATCCTCTTGGGATCAGCAACCTACATTTTTGAGACCTAACAAATTGGCAACTCTACTAGGGAGCTTAAATAAAAGACCTTGCAAATTATTCCTTTCATAGAGTCATTCTAGAAAAATTTAACTTGGTAACTCTGCTAGTAACAAGAACCCTAAAGATAAATTACAAACTCTTTTCCTATGTACAAAATAGGTGGTGACTCTAGTTACAACATGGATGGTAGGAGATCCAAGATGGAAGGCAAGAAATTGCAGTCATCTCCACCACTTAGAAACATTTCCAAAAGAAATGGAACTTCAAATTATTCTTACCAGGATAATAACCAGGATACTCAAGAGAATAATACAGAGCAAATGGTTGCAATTCATAATAAGTTTACACCTCTTCATGATGCAAATGAAAATATCAATGGGGTAAATGATTACATATTGGCAAGATACAAACCAACTCCTCAAGAACAGCTTGAGCATGAAGCACAGGTCATGAGGGATATTGATCAAAACCAAGCTGAACATGATTTCAAGATGTCATTACATCACGGAGAGGGGGTAAGACATGGGTTCTCAAACCAAGAAATAAATGACAATATAGAAAATCTAAGAGGTATGAGTGAAGAGCAATAGGAGGTGCTCAGGCTCTTGGAAGAACTCAAAAGGTTCAAGATATAGGAAGAGAAAGGGTTATTGCAGAAAAAAATTCAACAAATGAAAAGTAAAGCTAAAACAGCTCCCCCAAAATATGTACCTCCACATAGAGGAAACACTTCAAGAAATCCACAGCAAAATACAAGTGGTGTCCAAAATCCACATACATCCGGAAGTCATCAAAACACTATTCCCCAAAACCCTAGGCCACCTCCCATGCATAATGCATCTCAACATATGGCAAATCCTTACCCACCCCCTAGTGAACAGTATTATCGACCACAAAATCCTTACATAAATCCCCACATGAACCAACAACAACAATATACATATCATCAGCCTTTAAGTGGATATAATTACTACCCTAATCCACCACCTATGAATTTCCCACCTTAAAACCTTGCAAATATATGTAGCCAATTTAATTTAACTGGATATCAGTTATATCCATATCCTATGGATAGTACTTGGAGAAATATGGTTCCAAAGTTTATTGGAAATAATGCAATATCAGCTAAAGATCATATCATAAGTTTCAATGCTTTTGTGCAAGATATTGGTATGGACTGGGAAGATATTAGAATGAGGTTATTCATGATGTCCCTCACTGAAGACGCCAGAGATTGGTTTAACAGCCTACCTAATGCCTTGATCAGTTCAATAACTGATTTCCATAATCAGTTTAAGGAGTAGTATGGCAACTAATATGCCCCTGAGTTTGCATTACATGAATTGATAAGTATACAGAAGTATCAAAATGAATCAATATATGATTTCAACCTAAAATTTTCTAAATTACGTAACAAGGTACCACATGGAGCCAAGTTATCTGATCCAGCAGCATTGAGTATTTATATGAAAGCATTTGACCCTAAAACAGGGTACGAGCTTAGAAATTGGTGTCCTACAACCCTGGCTGAAGCACAGAAAGTGTTCCTAACCATTGAAAACAATAGGAAGGTTGTAGGAATGGTTAGTAAGAGAGACAATCATAGAAATCCTTAGAACCCAAATGTTCAACAAATTAAACCAGAGGGTCAACATAGGCATGAAAGGCCTAGGTTGCATGATATGCCCTACAATACAAATTGGAAGGATGGGAGACCCATCGACAACAACAGAAAGCAATAGTATGGCAAGGATACTCCTGACCTCCTGAAAAGAAACACAACACATATGGTAGAAAATAAACCTTGGTGTTTTGTGTGTAATCTATCACATTTACCTATGTACATTTATAATAGGGACAACCATACTATTAATATGAGGTAGGATACACCTTGTGTGGTGACTGAAGATTACTCTTCTTCAGAGGAGGAAGGATCTGAATATGATGTAGGAAATCAAAAGTATCATATCAATATGGGAGAACAAGAAGTGTTCTCAGATCAAGAAGATAGTTATCAGGAGCCTACTAATTATAACAATTAGCCATATGATCAATGGAGAAAGCCTACTAAGGATGAAAGAGAAGCCCTTACAATAGCTGCAATAGCTCAAGCAAGAAACACTTACAACTTAAGGAATAGAACAATGAATGTAGAACAAGGAACTCCTGAGAGTGTATTCATAAAAGATCAGAATAACAAAAAGAATAATATAAAATCATCATTTAAAGAACCAAAAAAGGGTGGTAAAGGTAAAGTAAAAGAAAATTTACAGAATCAAGAAAAGGAGAACACAAAAATAGAAAAGAATGACCAAACCATGGCCCATTCTTTTGACATTGCTCATGCAGTGTCTCAGGTGAAAATATCAGTTCCACTCCTAGAGATGATGAAGATAGATAAATATAGGAATATAGTTGTTAAGCTGATTTTTGATACACCAAATCCAAAACATGAAGGGTCTGAAAAAACAACAAATAATGTGCATCAAGAAACATTCAAAATGCCTGAGGTATACCTTGGTGATACACTTACAAAGAATCCTTCATAGGTAGATCCTTTCTACACTACATTATTAATCAAGAATAGAATAGTCAAGAATTGCATGATTGATTCAGGTGCTGCCATGAACATCATGCCTATAGCAGTTATGAAAGAATTAGGAATGTGGGTTGATACTACATTTGGCCAGTGTTATGCAATAGACAATAGATCAATCCCAGTAGTTGGTATTATGAGGGATGTGGAGATAAAACTTGCCTCACACCCTAAAGCAACTTATAACATTGATATTACTATGGTTGACATCCCCCCGTATTATGGAATGCTTCTATCAAGGCAATGGGCTAAAATGGCAGGAGGAAATGTCCAATTGGACTTATCATATGCCACCATACTAGTGGGAGGCAAAGAAATCAAGTTGTGTAGAGAACCAAGGTATGATAATATTATAGAAAGATTGGATCGGCATCAAATAAATTTCTTTTGTGATACAGATTTGGGAGTCTTCAAGGTTGGAGAAAAAATGCTAGAATTGCATAATACTGATCCAATACATATTGAATTTATGAAAGAAGAAAATGATGTGTGGAAGATGTATTTTGATGGTGCATGCAACAAAATAGGAAATGGGGCTAGAGTAGTTTTTATTTCACTAGGAGGTAAAACTTTCAAATATTCTTTTCTATTGACATTTGAATGCACAAACAATGTAGCTAAGTATGAAGCTTTGCTCATTGGTTTGAACATAGCCACTAAGCATAAAATAAAAAACTTAGCTGTCTATGGTGATTCTGAATTGGTCACTTCCCAAGTAAGAGAAAAATACCTATCAAAAAACAAAAGGCTAAGACAGTACAGAAATGCTGTCTGGGATAGTATTGAATTGTTTGATGCCTTTGCAATCAACAAGGTTGATAGGTCTAAAAACATTATGGCAAATTTTTTGGCAAATATCGCTTTAAAGAGGGATGATGTCACATTAGGAGGAATTATAGAGGTTGAGTTCAAAACTAGACCTACCATCCCAGATAATTTACATAATTGCAAGTTTTTGATAATGATGCGGATATAATCAACTTCTTACATTGTGTTGATTATTATGAAAATCAAGAGATTAATTTCAGTGCATTTGTAGAGGAACATGATGGGAAGGAAACTCTTTTTGGTCAAGAGATAGTCTAGTTGAAAATGAATAAGATACCTAAGGGACTTATAGCATTAGAAAAGTCATTTGATGGACATGACAGATTTAAAATGAAAGACACACCAGTGGCACCTAATGACCTTGAAGAAATCAATTTGGGGACACAAGCAGCCCCAAAGAATGTGTACATTGGGAGAAATCTTAACCCAAAAATTAGGAGTAAAATCATCAACTTACTTAGAAAGTATAGGCATGTATTTGCCTGGTCATATGATGATTTAAAAGCATATAGGGAGGATCTGTTTCAGCATGAAATACCACTAAAGCCAGATGCTAAACCATTTAGATAGAAATAGAGGCCTATCAATCCCACATTATCTCCTAAGATGCTAAAAGAACTTACGAAGCTGAGGGATGGGGCACTCATTAAACCCATTAGACATTCCTCATGGGTTTCAAACTTAGAACCTGTCAGGAAAAAGAATGGTGATATTAGACTATGTGTTGATTTCAAAAATTTGAATAAGTCTTCTCTTAAAGATAACTATCCCCTCCCCAATATGGAAGCAATACTATAGAAGGTTACTGGATGTGAATTGTTGTCAATGATGGATGGCTTCTTAAGGTACAATCAGGTGAAAGTTAAAGAATCAGAGCAATTTAAGACTGCATTCACCACTCCATGGGGAACGTATGTATCTTTGAGAATGCCATTCGGGCTCACTAATGCTGGAGCAACATTCCAAAGAGCAATGGATGTGGCTTTTGATGAGTTAATTAATAAGATCATAATAGTATATCAGGATGACTTGACAGCATATTCTAAAAGAGCTGAAGATCATTGTTCACATTTAGAGCAAATATTTGTCAAAGCCCTAAAATATGGGATCTCATTGAATCCTAAGAAGTGCCATTTTGCAGTAACAGAAGGAAAATTTCTTGGCCACATAGTTTCAAAGGATGGAGTGAAAATAGATCCAAAAAGGGTAAAAGTGATTGACCAAGTCCCCATTCCTAAGAATGTGAAAGCCATACAATCATTTTTTAGCCAAATAAATTTTGTTAGGAGGTTTATACCAAATTTTGCAGAAATTGTTTGTCCTATATCAAAGATGCTGAAGAAGAACTCAGAAGTAAAATGGACAACAGAAACAAAAGAAGCATTCGCCAATGTTAAGAGGGCAATCAAGGAAGCCGTAGTCTTGATATCCCCTGACTTTAGTGTAAACCATTCCAACTATTTTCATTTGCTTCCTATCATACAGTTGCAGCAGTACTATTGCAGAAAAATAATGATGGATATGAACAGCCTATATCATTTTTCAGGAAATCTCTTCAGAATGCAGAGTTAAAATATGACATTATTGAAAAGCAGGCATATGCATTGGTAAAAGCAGTTAAAAATTTTAGACCATATTTGGTGGGAGCTAAAATTATAGCATATGTTCCTAATGTTGCTACGAAGGATGTATTGGTCCAAACCGAAGTCACTGGTAGAAGATGTAGGTGGATCAATAGAATCCAGGAATTTAATATTGAGATCCAAATCACTAAATTAGTGAGAGGACAGGGTCTTGCCAAATTGATGGCTGAAAGCAATCTTGAAGCCTCCCAGATATGTAATGCAAATGAAAGTTGCAGTATTGAGCATACTCAATGGTATGCTGATATAATATATTATCTAAAACATATGAAGTGTCCTGAAGGGTATGAGGATAACAAAAAGAGGACACTTAAATTGTAAGCATCAAAATATGTACTTATTGATGGGGATCTGTTGGTCATGATGTTAGTCACAAACAAACATAGAATAAAAGTACACATTAACTTTTATTCATCTTGAAAGATACAGTGAATTCAGAGAATTCATGATCCCAAGTCTCCAGTGATTAGGTCTTAATCGACTGACGTTACTCAGTAGTTAATGTGAAGTGTTGTTTCCATTTTGGGGCCTTACGTGAAATTACGCCATCATCATGACGTTCCTGCAGAAATTCCTTACAGAGAAGTCAAATTATACAGTTATTTGATGGAAAGATGTAGTAATACCTCGATCTTTGCATGAGATTTTCAATTGTGCATGCTTTTTATTCAAATATGCTAAATATTTGCAATTACCTACGGGATGTCTGCATATTTGCGTTATTTGCTTAAGATTATCAATTATTTGCAATTGTGATGGTGAGATGCTCTAAAATTGAAAGAAATTAAAAGAAATACTTCTAATCAAGTTGAACCTTTAGCTTTTGATCCACATACATGCTTGATACTGTCATGAGGAGAAGAAATCAAACCATATGTTCACCAGGACATTCCACAGCTAGACACAGTTGATGCAAACTTCAGAGGATAATGAATGAAAACAATACATGCAACATGATGAGCATTCCAAGGGACGCAGCAAATCAAAACACATATCCAGAATTCAAACATAGATTACTCAGGATTTACGAAGATCTGTAATCAAATACTCTTCTCTTTCATTAAGTATGCAAAAGACATGTACATATACATCAGCTTTGAAATGAGCCCTGAATATTTCAGCAAACAAATTTCAATTAAGTTTCGAATGAATATAACAAGGCATTCCACCGCCTTTTATAGAATAAGGTGAGGAATCCGTTACAATAGATCTACGGATCTGATATATCAATACAAATCAACGGTCATCATTTCATGACTCATCAACTTTACAAAATAGCACAAGTTGCCAGCTGGCAACTATATATATTACCTATGCAAAATATTCCCCCTTCATGATGTATCTTCATCATGTTCTTCAGCTGATTCATGTGGATCATCATCATGTGCATCACTTTCTGAACTTTCGCTATCCGGATGATGATGCTGCTGCATATGGGGTTGCATGCTGCACTGGATCTGTTCATATGACCACACAACCTGATCTATTCCTCCGCCATCTTGAGTCTTTGCCTTGATAATGGCGTGCTTGTGTGCCTCATACTTATCCTTGCTGTTATCCAGCTTATTTTCTTTGTTCTGCAGTGTCTCATTGTAGGTCTTCATCTTGACCTTGATCCTCATCACCTTATTTATAAACTCTTCTATCAAGTGGATGAGTGGACCATCATCTTCAATCTGGAAGTTACTGCGCAGAGCCTTAAGGGCAGAATCTTCATCTTGATTCTCTATCTTCCCTTCCACTTTGCCCTCTAATGTTTCTAGCATATCTGCTTCAATGCCCATTAAATCACGTAGCCTCATGCTGATCTCCCTCAACTTATTATTGCATCTCTTGAGGACTCCGCATTCAAATTGTACATCTTTGTACCAGATATCTACTAATAGTGCAGTATTATTATTTAATACCTGCTTACTGATAAGCAGTTGTGGGTTTATTTTCCTTATTTCTCCCAACAGGCTGAGGACTTTCTCCAGTTGATAAGACCTTTTCCCGGTTTGCGTCTGCAATCTGTCCACCTTGGTTTTGGAGTCACTTAATATGCTCCATCTTTTCAAAGAACCCTTCATTATTTCAACGGCATCATCCAATGTGGATGACATCCATTTTCTTATTACGGAAGCCTCATGTTTCATGAGGTCCAATTTATTTATCTCCTCTTGAGAAATGGCAGTCAATGGGACTACAGCTTCACTTGTAATATCCTCAGGATTCGTCAAGCCTTTAATGTATGCATGCAACTGAGCAATGTGCTCTTTATGTTTCTTATTCTTCTCTTTCTCTCTTTTCACTTTCTGAATTAGAGAGTCTATAATGTCCTTACCTTCTTGACCTTCCTGCTCTTCGTTGGCAAAACCCAAATCAACTATGCTTATCTGGAATTCATCCACAGTGATTTTGCCTTTCTCCTTCTCTACCACAGGTACAGCAATTTGTGCGGTCCTTCTCCCTGTCGCCGGATCTCTCTTGATGGCCGATGTCATTCTGGCCTTTCTCTTGGGCTTCATTATATCCACGGAGAATAGGGTGGAGACGTCGAACTCTTGAATTTCAAGTTCCTCCTCAACATTTACCTCCTTTTCTAACCATGGAGGCACCTGATCATGCTTTTTGGCATCATGATGCTGTTCACCTCTATCTCCCGTTTCCACCAACAAGCGTTGTGGAGATGGTGACTTTTCTTTTTCTGGCTCTTGATGCTCACCTTGCTACGGATCCTGTGGTGCCTCCTCCTGTTGAGGAACTTCCTTTTCTGGGGGAGCATCTTCTCTGTGTGGGGAACCTGGTGGTGTACCTGTATGTGGATCATGATGATCATGATCTTTCTCCATCCTTTCTTCACCTGTCCCCAGTTCTTCCCCTTGTGGAGGTTGATCATCCTCCTTTTGCTTCTCTATTTCTGGTGGCATGTCCACCGTATCTGATATCATTGGATCTGCCTGAGGTGATGGCATCTGTTCTGCAGCTGTTACTTGTTCTGTGCCTGCACCATCCACCTCTTTTGCCTTATCAGCCAGATCTTTTATTTCTTCCTTCTTCTCATCAGCCTTTATTTCTTAGACCTCCACTATAGCAGGTCCTACTGATGTATCTTGTGGGCTCGGCTGGCCTGATTCAAGAGCATGGCCTTCTGCTTCTGCCATCTCTATCTCCTCTATTAGGTGGCCCTTATCAGGTGATCCTGCTGGCTTCTCAGGACTTGCATCCTGTTTCTCTGCCAAGTCTACCACTACAGGACTTGTCACCTCAGTAATCAGTGTATCCAGCCCTATGTCCTGAGCTACCTGCTCCGGGTTCTTCTTTGGTTCCAGGCTCTTTTCTCACTCCGCTTCTACTTGTTTCATCTCCTCAAGCACCGATTGGACAGATGGAGGCTTGTGAGGAGTCACACTAATGCCAGCAGCCAGTGTTTCCATTTCTTGTGCAGCTACATCCTGCACCACCTCATCATCAGACAAATTTATTGTCTCGTCTAGCGAGACATGCCGTTCTACTTGTGTCTGAGATGCTTCTTTCTGTTGTTCTTCTGCCAGTTTAGTTTTGAACTTGACAATGGTAGGAAGTGGAACGTTATGCTGAAGTTCCTTCTGCACTTCACTACCTGCCTCCTGTAACTGTGCAGGAGGTTGACTTATCTCACCTCTCATGGAGGTTCTTGGTTTCTTGGGTGTGGTGGGAACCAACACCTGCGGAGCTCTCCTCTTTCTTCTTATTATTAGCAGAGCTTCCTCCTCTTCTTCAGGCTCCTCTTCCACGAGGATAGCTTTGCCTGGCTATTTGGATGACTGACCCACTTCTCGGGTCTCTGTGATTCCAGCCTCTGCTGTCTTGGTTTTCTTGGGCTTTGGGGGAGAATCTAATTCTGACCCTGATTTGGCTGCCTCCTCCGCTGTGGATACTGCCCTGTCAATTATGACCCCTTTGGGTCCCTTTTCCACCTTCTTGCCCTTTGTGCCCCTTTTGCTAGGCTGCTGTGGTGGAGGGGTCCTCTCTCCCTTAGTCTTCCTCTTCTCCAGCAGGAAGTCATCATATTCATCTGTGGGGATGTCCTGCCCCTTCTTCTTGCTATCTATCGTGATGGCCACACCCTTCTTCTTCAATGCCTCTACCTGTGCATCTACCCAAGCTTGGGTCAAGTGTAGGGTTCTGGCAAAGAATGGGTCCAAGGACATATCCTCCTGCATGGTGAGGTCAGGTGCAGATATGGTGTCATTATAAATCTTCTTCTGCTCATATTCATCTGCCATTATCCTGCCGTCATCATTCTTTAGCTGCTGAGGGAGGGATATGCAGTCAAATGTCCTAATCTGGTTCAGAGTCAACCTCTGATACCTCCTCCTCCTGGCCTCTGCCTCATCTTCGCAGTCAGCCCAAAAATCTTCTAGTGCCTCTGGTGAATAGACTTTCCTAGGATCTTCTGCATTTGGTCGTAAGGATCATATGGTCTCGTTACTAGGAAGGGCTGTAAATTCATCTTATTGAGGGTGACCATCACCTTCTTTATATTGTCAGAGTCAGGGCACGTGTAGTTGCCGATGCTGACTAGGAACAAAATTGGTGGCAGCTTCTTGGCATCCTTATACATCTATATCATGGTGGAGCCCTGCCTGATAAATTCCATTAAAACTACTGCATCTATAGGATATCTGGGCAGCATCAGGGGATGTCCTTCAAAACCTTCTATCCTAATGTAGGAAAAGGTGGCAAATTGTATGTACCATGCCCCATGCCTGTATACTACCTCCTGAGCTTCCATGCTCAGTCTTTTAGTTCTGTCATCCTCCATGGTCCTTACCAGATGCATAGAAAATGCATCATTGACCAGTTTGTAATCCTTGATATATTTGGTTCTTTACAGCTGGGGATGATGATCCCAGATATATGTTGCATTTGTGCCCGTCAGTTTTCCATCTGTGACCAGGGCATCAAAAGTGCCTCTATACGCACAGGAATAAATGATATAGGAAGTCATGTAGAATGCACAGTCTGAACCTCCCAGGTTCATCAGCTGCTCATGCAGAGCGTCGCCTATTATCTGGCCCCACAGTGGCTTGATGTCTGCATACAGGCACATCATTATTATGCCGTACATCCAATCTCTAAAATCACCAGTATCAGGCTGGCCAGTCGCCCTGTTCAGTAGGGCAATCACATACTGATATTCCTCATTAAAGTCAAACTTGAACATATGCACGGGGAGCTTGGCCGCTGCATTATATGTGTTGTTCTCGGCCCGCCAAGCATACATGTTCTTTCTGGCCACCTTCTTGTTGGCCTCATATTCTCTTTCAGACTTCTTCAAGTCTACACTCTTTACCTTACTGCCCATTGGCAGTCCAAATGTTTGGGAGAGACCTTTGATGGATAGGTCTGCATACACTCTCCCATGCTTCACCACCTGCCTCGTCTGAGGGTTATAATTTCGGGCGCATTCAATGACTAGCTCTGGAGACTCCATGGAGTATGGGAAGCCAGCAGCGTTCCACATACCTGATACAAACACTGCGTCCAGTACTGGACTCTTATCTTGTCCATCATTCAGCTTGGCTGACCAAGCCTCCAGGTTGGTAATCCCCTGATGGGTATCTGTAATTGCCCCATATTTGAATAGGACCCCTCTCTGGGAAGAGAACATAGGCCTGCTAAATTCCTCCTGATTCTTGACTGAGCGTTTTTCAGCCATGGGTACCTACAATTAACAACATTTCGTCTCACAACAGGGATATGCATGCATACATATTGCAAATATCATGCCTACTGCATCAATTTCACATTACTTACTTACATGGATACATAACTAGAACTTACAACATTATTTAGAAACAACATGATGAGGGTTTCATTTCACTTACCTGGTTATGCAGATTTTCTTTATACCAGTATATCGTTAAGATGCTCTTAATTCAACTGCTGATCACTTCTCTCCTTCTATCTGTGAGCTCGAATTGCGCAACGGTAGCTGTTATGCGGATATGGAGGCTAGTGCTCTGTAAAACAATTTTAACGCAGGTAAACGTAACAATGGCAGTTGAATTACCTTTTAACCTCGTAGTTAGGGTAAATTTAGGGCAACTCTGACAAGTTAGATTGCAATCTTTGATCATTCGTGCGAAAACTCAGTATCTCGTCAGGTATTTCATCAGGTTCTAGGGTCGGCGGGAATCACCTACCATATCTGCGTGCATTTAATGATAATGGCGGCAGGGGGAGCGGGGAATATCCATATGGCAGGATATCATGAGGGCAGGATGATATTTCACAAATATCGGGTTGAGTTTCAATATCATCCTCCCTAGCACTGGAATTATTATCGCTACAAGATTCGGGTGATAATGCACCCTTTGTTTACATTTTAGAACATCAGGAGGATGTTTTGGTTTATCGGGTGATGTTTCAAAACAAAATGATGATGATGAGACAAGCTTGCTCATCCTCCATTCTGAACATCAGGATGACGTCATCATGATATTCGCTCTTTGTATCGGAATGCTTCATGACGTCATCGTCATACTGGGCGAACATGATCATGTTTACAAAATATCCTATCGAAATGTAAATATGATGATGATGTCATCAGGATGTTTGTTTCTTCGTTTATCGTATTCAGATGATGTCATCAGGATGTTTGTTAAGGGTGATGTTTCGCGTCAGGATGATATTTTCGGGTTACTTTTCAAAACATGATGTTCGCTATATAAAAGACTGCTTGACGAAAGACTTACTACTGTTTAAAATTGACGTCAGGATATTTGAACCGTAGGATAAATCCGGGGAATGTTTCAATATGATGATGATCTTTAAACAACATGACTCAGATTATAAAATATGACCCCTTCCCTCTTGCGAATATTAGGTTTGACCGAGACTTTGACTGTTCATAACTCTCACATCCTGGTGAATACCAGGGTGACGTAAAAGACAAACCTGCATGAAATTTAATGTTCTTCCAGAATATGAGGTTATAGATACGAAATAGGAATTTTGACAAACTGACCTCATAATGATGACTTACCTCATCCTGACTCAACGTGATGATGCACTTGACTGATTTTTACCAAACCGCCAGAAAGCAAGAAAAACAAACCAAGCCAAAAGAAGTTGGGTCCCTGTTTTGCCAAGTCAAAATGGGGCGTGTTGTGTAACCACACAACAACTTGCCACCAAAGAAAATGAACAAATTCCAATGATTCAAGTGATGTGATCACATTTATCTATAGTGCTCTAATTCTGTCTAAAGGGTAAGCATCATGGTCCTTTGAATGATAAAATTTCATTATGGTGATAATGCTAATAGAGGATCAGGTGTGTGCATATGATTAATTATCCTCATCTTGAAAGTAAGTTGAACACGTAAGTAACTAGTGTTAAACTACATAGTTGGAGATCATCCCTCATAGCCAACCTGGATAGAGCATTGCTGCCAGCAGGCGTCTATAGCCTCGACAAGGTTATCTATACAATCTCCTTAAGTAGAGCCCCACTGCCAGCAGGCATCCATAGCCCTGGTAGAGTTACTTAGATGGCCTAATTTTATTTCTTTTCTGATTTTCATTTAAAATTTATATCTGATATCATCATGTCAGCTCATTTGTACAAGGTATAGTCACTTGCAGCTTTAGGTTGGAGATTGCATTGGTAGCAAGGGAGTCCCTTTAGATTTTTCACTTAACACCTATACTAGTGTGTTCAACAAACCCAAGGCTGTTAGGTGTTTCATTGTGATTGATTCACTTTGACCAAGAAAAAGCACCCTGATGAAAAGACATCACAAACCTGATCATGAACACTTCTTAGAATGAATCATAACCTATGTTTAAATGTGATCTCATCATTTGAATCTTAACAACTTAATTATTTTCTAGGGTGATGAAGTGCATCATCCTGACTTACCAGAACAAGGTCCCAACCAGCCAAACAAAACAGGCACAACAAACGAACTGTACAAACAACTACACAAATATACATTATGGTACATATGACTATCACGAAGTCATTCAGGCCTGGAAATAATGTTTGAGGAATTGTTCATTAACTGGCAATGGGACATCCTCGCCTGTTAGGTTCTTAAGCCTATAAGTGCTGTCTCCTAAGATCTCAGAAATCTGAAAGGGACCTATCCATAATCTATCAAACTTACCATGATCACCTTTCTTTTCATGGGCTTTATCCCACATCAGGACTAAATCAGATATCCTGAAAGCTTTAATCCTGGCTCTCTTGTCAAACCAGCGTTTGACAACAGCCTGATGTTTCGCAAATTGGTCAATCGCTTGACTTCGTTTTTCTTCCAGGTGCATCAACTGAAGCAACCTGACTTCCTGCTTATTATCTATGCCTAGATATTCTTGGGCAAACTGTAGAGTAGGAATTTTCAAGTTTACAGGGAGGATAGGATCTACCCCATATACTAGTTGGAAGGGTGAGTTTCCTAATGCAATTTTCATTCTAGTCCTGTCTACCCATAAGGCATATTTCAAAAATGAGTTCCATTCCCTAGGATTTTTCTCTATCAGTTTTCTTATGATACTCAGTAAATTCTTGTTAGTGGATTCTGCTAATCCATTTCCCTGGGGATAGTAGTTGGATGAAAACTTAAGTATGATCCCATGATCAAAAGCCCAACTTGACAATTTAGTGGAAATGAAGGCAGAACCATTATCACTTACCAATGCACAAGGAGTTCCATATCTGGTGACAATGTTGCTTTCCAGAAACTTGATGACATCATCTGTAGTGCAAGTTTTGCTGTTGATAGCCTCAGTCCATCTAGTACAATAATCAGTAATCGTTAAGACATACCTATGGCCTCAGGAAGACGGAGGATTGATTGGTCCTATGAAGTCCATGCCCCACTGTGCAAATGGGCGCTCTTCCACCACTGGCTGCAACGGTTGTGCAGCATATTTCTCTCTGTTAGCAGCAACCTGACAGACATGACAACATTTAACATGATCAACCGTGTCTTTAAAAATTATAGGCCAGTAATATCCTGCTCTGAGGATTGCATGTGTTGTGGCCAATGCTGATCCGTGTGCCGTTCCAAACTTGTCATGTAACTCTGTCAAAACTTTATTTGCTTCAAGCTTCTCTAAACATCTCAGGTATATTCCTTCATAATTCTTCTTAAATAAGGTTCCTCCCTTCATCATATACTTCTGGGACCTTATCTTCAAGGCTCTTCTCTGTGAAGCTTGCATTCTTGAAGGACATCTTCCAGTGATTAGGATGTGCCTGATATCTGAATACCATTCTTTCTTATCTTTCTCATTGATCACATACTGCTGACTGATGATGTTTGGATCTGTTTCAGATATCATCTGGCTCAGATCTTGTCCTCTCACCAGCTTCATTGGTGTGATTTCCATGTCATATTCTTGTAATACAGTAATCCATTTGGCTCTTTTTTCACCAGGTTCACTTTGCATCAGCAGCATCTTTACTGCTGCATCTGGTACCACGGCAATCACTCTGCTTCTCAGTATATAATGTCTGAACTTCTTTACTGCTCTGACTAATGTAAGTGCTTGTCTCTCAACATCTACATATCTTAATTCAGCATCCCTAAAAGGACAGCTCATGAAAGCAATTGGTTTCTCTTCCTTCTCTTCATTTCTTTGAGTTAATACTGCTGCAGAAGTATGTTCTGAGGCAAATGAGTAGATGTAGAAATCCCTTGTATAATCTGGACTAATGAGGACAGGAGCATCTGAAATGGCCTTCTTTATATCTTCAAAAGCAGCCTTGGCTTCTGGTGTCCACTCAATTTGTGCATCCTTTTTCAACATGGCATTTAGTGGTCTGACAATCTCAGCAAAACCGGTGATGAACTTCCTCACAAAATTTATCTTACCAAAGTAAGACTTAAGTTCCTTTTTGCTTCTTGGAAGTTGTAACTTCATAATAGACTCCACCCTGTCAGGATCAATGATAATTCCATCTTCTGTGATCAGGTGGCCTAGTAACTTTCCTGTTGTGACTCCGAATATACACTTCTTAGGATTTAAAGATATTCCATATTCTTCACATTTCTTCAACACGCTTCTGAGATCAGCAACATGATTTCCCCTTTCCTTGGAGAAAACCATCAGGTCATCCATGTAGATGACTATACACTTTCCTATTAAGCCTCTGAAGGCTATGTCCATTGCTCTCTGGAATGTAGCTCCAACATTTATGAGTCCAAATGGCATACGTCTGTATGCAAATATACCCCACTTTGTGGTGAAGGCAGTTTTCAATCTATCAATTTTATCAACCATCACTTGGTTGTATCCTGAAAAACCATCCAGGAAGGACATCATTTTGGCTCCATTTACGATCTATAGAACTTCATCCAAGGAGGGCAAAGGATAATTATCCTTTTCTGATGCTCTATTCAGGTTCCTAAAATCTACACATAACCTGATGTCTCCATTCTTCTTTCTAACTGGCACAAGATTTGCTACCCAAGTGGAGTGCCTTACAGGAAATATTATCCGAGCATTTAACAATTTCTTGACTTCCTCAAGAATGATTGGTTCAAGCAGAGCATTGACTGGCCTCTGCTTCTGTCTAAAAGGTTTTGCATCTGGCTTAAGAGGTATAGTATGAGTTATGACAGAAGTGTCATATGTCTTTAGCTCATCATAAGTCCATGCAATCACATGTATGTAATCTTTAAGGGCCTGAGTTATTCCTTCTAACTCTTCTGGTGTACAAACCTTACCCAATAAGATGTTTCTCTTGTCATCAGCTTGTCCAATATTCACTTGTGAATATTGACCTCCATCTGCCTTAGGCAAATCTTTATGTTTAAGCATATTATCTAGATCAAAAGCTCTTTCTAATTCAATCATACCTTTGGGAATTCTGTTGCTAGGCAATTCTAGTATCTCATCTTCTTCCCAGACATGATCCTCCATACCATTCTCATCTATGATCTGAGCTTCAAATATGTCTCTATTTGATATGAAGTCCAGAATGTGCTGATCATCATCAAACACCTGGAGATTAGTCACATTGTCAGGTACTGATGGTACTGACACCAATTCTACTAAAAATCTCTTCAGACTAGATATAGACAGTGGTTCCAACGTGCTGGCGGCCTGGGCGAGTGTATCTGCCCTCTGGTTTTGTTCTCTTGGTACGTGAATGATATTAAAGGCATCAAAATCTTCAATCAGGTCCCACACACGATGCCTGTAATTTGATAGTCTTCTGTAGTTACAGGAGTAAATTCCTCTTACTTGCCTCACAACTAGTTCTAAATCCCCAAAGACATGCAGGATCCTTACTTTTTTCTTATGAGCAAACAACATTCCATGAATCAGAGCTTCATACTCTACGACATTATTGGTACAGGGGAACTGTAGTCTATAAGCTGCTAAATAGGATTTTCCTGATGGATCAATGAGATCTATTCCTACCCCAGCACCTTGCTTAGATTTGGATCCATCAAACCTCAGGATCCAAGGTTTATCTTCAGCAGGACACCTATCCTCAGTAGGATATTTATTTGGTCCTCCTTTCTTCTTTGCAGCTCTGGCTGCTACTCCGCCTGATATCCACTTTAACTTAGAGATGTCATCATCCTCAAGTTTCTTCTTTTCTTTATTTTGTGAACCTGATGACTTTTCTGTTTTCTCTTCCATAGCAACAGGAGGATGATGTTCAAGATTTACAGCTGCATGCCTCTTCAAAAGGTGTAAACATAGTGAGCAAGTCGTTTCTGAGTGAGGCACCTCATGCAGCCTACACCAACCTTTAATTAAAACCTCCTGGGGAGATTTATGCTGTCGTGTCATCTTCTCTATTTCTTTTACCAGAAATTCTTCGAACTTCGTCAGGTCACTACCTTTGTCTTCATCGGACAACTCATAATCTGGTTCCATGAAGTAATCGCTACCAGGAGTGATCTTTTCCTTTTCTGCATCATTCATCTAGTTGGAAACCAGGATCTCTTCTGCTTCTGGGACACGACCTTCATCAGGATCTGTCAACTCTCCTATTCCTGCAGAAGACAAATAAGAATTAGTATCGTCATCATCATCAGATGTAGCACTCACCTCGGAATATGATGATGATGCCTCACTGTATGTCTGCTCCAGTATCATCATGTCTAAGCATGTTTCACAAGTCTTTTCTGAGTGTGCTTCGCTGTGTAATCTGCACCATCCATCAATCAAAATGTCATTAGCAGGTATATTCAATAATTGGCAACATTTTACCTGAGTAGATAAATGCATCTCAAAACCTCTGAAGCGATCTATTTCGTTCTCATTATCTGGATCTTTGTCAAATTCCATGTTTGAGATGTCTTCATGATAATCATCATCATGATGATGATGGACATCAAGCATCAGGATCTCCTCTATTTTAACAGTCTGCGGCCTGATACAATAAACTCCAGGTTCTACGTTTACGTACATGATCTCATTCATTTTGTTGTATTCCGTGATCATGTGTTTCATCCTAGGTTCAGCATCAATCCTGATCTGATTAGGTATACCTTTCCACGGCAACCACATGTGACTGAAATCTGTGGACATATATCCGTTAAGCGTTTTAGACTAGCCTCGGCTAAGCAACATCCCATAAGTATTAGGTATGTCAACTACCTGAATGTCAATGTAATACTGGATCCTAGGATCATATGCTAGCTGCATGTGAATGTGAGTTAGTTCTCCTACTACACTTACTTCTGTTTTGTCCAGCTGAGTGACCTTCTTTAAGGATTTAGCAGGATGTAGTCCTAATGCGTTACATATTGACAAAGGCATAACATTCGTTGAGGCTCCAGAATCAACCAAACAGTTGTGCAAGTTCTTGCTGAACATTCTTATGGTGAGGAGAAACGGAGGTGATTCGGTTTTATCTCTATACAAGGTCATGAGGGAGGTTTCAACGGCCTGGACCGTAGACGACACTTTAGGCTTGATAACATTATCTTTAGTAGCATGATCTTTGCCATTGGATTGACTTGAAAGATGACTATCCTCTTTAGGAGCAGGATCATCTAGTGACTTCATGAATGCCCTTTTGATGGCAGGAGTTTTCAGTAACTCCGATAAGGATAGGCTGATCTTGATTTTCTTCATTTCATCAGCCAAATAGCTGACTAACTTGTCAGACTCTTGAGGTGCATTTACGACCTTTGTTACTGTGTTTTGAGGTGACAAGTACTGAGCATTCATCTTGGGAAATCCAGGGTTATTGTTAGCCTTAGGATCAGGAGGTGTGTTGAAGTTGTTTGGAGGCAAAGATGATGTCAATGGACCAGTAGGTCTGTTAGCACTACTTCTCAAGTTATAATTATGCTTACCAGGATATTGCTGTTGGTATGCATGTACTTCCTCATGCTCTCTAGCAGGTTCATTTTCATCCTCAAAAGGAAAAACGTAATTTGTTTCAAAGGTTAAAGCAGATTCCTCACAGGTCTGATCACAACTCGGATGAGGCTGATTAGTGTACATTTCTAGCACAAAAGCTGAGTCATATCCACAAGGAACTATCTCATTTCCTTCTGCCTGAGGTGGATTTCCAGAAGTGTTGGATACTTCAGTCTGAAAGATGCTGGCAGCAATCCTAAACTGTGGACAATCTAACTCTGCATGTGCATTTGTATTGTGGATCCTACACCAATTGGTAAGGGCTGCCTCAACAAGATTGACTCTAGTAGTCTGTTTAGCTTCACCTGGAGGCTGATTATCCAGGGGTGATGGTAATGAACCATTATTTGGCCTGGAGTTCCATATTCTGGGCTGTCTAGGAGGATTATTGTTAGTTCCACCATTATTGTTGAAGTTATTGTTGTTATATCCTCTGTCAGGGTAGTTTGGTATGTCATTGGAATAATTCCTGTTCTGACCTGACTGTGCATAGAACCCTTGATTTCTCAAATGTGTCACTTCGGTGGTGAGTTTTCTCAACTGAGCAGAAATTTCTTTGATTTCTTCCTTTTCCTCTTGGGCTTTGGCAACTACATTTTCAGTCTGAGGCTTGAAAAAAGAAGATCCATGGTTATTGTTGGATAAATCAATACCCTGAGGTGTCTGAGCATGTACAGGATATTGTGGTAGTTGGCTATTTCCATTAGGAGGAGGCATAATGCTCAATGGAGGTACTTGCAAAGGTGCAGGCATGACTGCTGGAGGTATCACTGCTCCATTTGGATATTATGCAGGGTATTGAGGTGAATACGGTGCAGGATACTGTGCAGGATATTGTGATTGCATGCCTGACAAAGTAGGGAATACTAAATTCGGAGTAGGAGCAGGTATCAACTGTTGATTTACCTTGATGGCTTCTTGAAAAGCTCCTGTCAATGTAGTAATCTCTGGATGTGTTCTCCTGATGAACATGGAAGTTAATGGATCCAGGGCTGAATAATAGATACTCCTAGCAGCAGCATTAGTTACTACATATGGGGTAACTAGCTTGGACAACATTTTCTGGAACCTAGCATTGAAATTAGCAATAGGCTCATTCTCAAGTCTTTTGATTGTAGCAAACATGTGATAATTCATAGATGGATCAATAGGGACCTTGAACCTGTCAAGAAAAGCTTTCTCTAAGACAGCCCATGAACCAACAGAAGCTTGGCCCAGACTGATGAACCAATTATGAGCCTCTTCCCCTAAGGAAAAAGGAAATAATCTGCACACCACGTCCTGATGTTCTATTCTGGCTCTGCAGCAGGCTTCTTTAAATGTCCTGATATGATCATCAGCATCTTGATAGGGATGGTATTTTGGGCAAAGTTTGTCCAGATTCTTTGGTAACTCATGATATGCATTGAAGGTCAAAGGTGACTCTGCGGCAAAGAACGACATTGCGGCCTGAGGGGGCTGAACTGGCGGTGCAGCTGGCCGAGTTTGAACTAGAGGCACACCCTGGGGTTGAACAGGAGGTGCCACAGATATACCAGAAGGTATTTGCAAACCAACAGGAGTTACAGGAGGAGGTCCTGGTGAAGCCCTAGGCGCACTAGACCCTAGAGTATGATGAATGTCTACAGTCCGAGGTCTGAAACCTCTAACATGCAATTCTTCAAAAAATTCACTAGGTCTAGACCTGGTATTTATCCTGTGAGCCAGGATTTCTTGAATCGGAGGCAAATTGGCTGAAACTTTGCAAATATTGGCTGGATTCCACCGGATGAGGTGATATTTGCGATCAGATGGCAAATCAGACTAGATATTTATGAAATATTTGCGAAGATACTGTAAATATGACAGGATATTGGGGTATCATGACCCGTAGCACGAGATCTAAAGTGCCTCCGGCCTAAATTCTTCAACATTTTGAACAAATTTGTGCATCTTTGGCCAATATTTGTGAATTCATAACGATCTACTGTAAAGCTTGCAATATTTACGTGAGATCTGGAAATCTTTACATAGAATGAACATGTACAAACTTATCACAGTAAATATTTACGTAATTTACTGAAATTCACAGGTGATCCGAGGTTACCTTACGCTATGCGTCATCAAACCTGCAAATAATGATGATGAGCATGGTTTTCTGGACTGCCCTCCTTCTAGCGCCAATTCATGTTGGTCATGATGTTAGTCACAAACAAACATAGAATAAAAGTACACATTAACCTTTATTCATCTTGAAAGATACAGTGAATTCAGAGAATTCATGATCCCAAGTCTCCGGTGATTACGTCTTAATCGACTGACGTTACTCAGTAGTTAATGTGAAGTGTTGTTTCCATTTTGGGGCCTTACGTGAAATTACGCCATCATCATGATGTTCCTGCAGAAATTCCTTATAGAGAAGTCAAATTATATAGTTATTTGATGGAAAGATGTAGTAATACCTCGATCTTTGCATGAGATTTTCAATTGTGCATGCTTTTTATTCCAATATGCTAAATATTTGCAATTACCTACGGGATGTCTGCATATTTGCGTTATTTGCTTAAGATTATCAATTATTTGCAATTGTGATGGTGAGATGCTCTAAAATTGAAAGAAATTAAAAGAAATACTTCTAATCAAGTTGAACCTTTAGCTTTTGATCCACATACATGCTTGATACTGTCATGAGGAGAAGAAATCAAACCATATGTTCACCAGGACATTCCACAGCTAGACACAGTTGATGCAAACTTCAGAGGATAATGAATGAAAACAATACATGCAACATGATGAGCACTCCAATGGACGCAGCAAATCAAAACACATATCTAGAATTCAAGCATAGATTACTCAGGATTTACGAAGATCTGTAATCAAATACTCTTCTCTTTCATTAAGTATGCAAAAGACATGTACATATACATCAGCTTTGAAATGAGCCTTGAATATTTCAGCAAACAAATTTCAATTAAGTTTCGAATGAATATAACAAGGCATTCCACTGCCTTTTATAGAATAAGGTGAGGAATCCGTTACAATAGATCTACGGATCTGATATATCAATACAAATCAACGGTCATCATTTCATGACTCATCAACTTTACAAAATAGCACAAGTTGCCAGCTGGCAACTATATATATTACCTATGCAAAATATTCCCCCTTCATGATGTATCTTCATCATGTTCTTCAGCTGATTCATGCAGATCATCATCATGTGCATCACTTTTTGAACTTTCGCTATCCGAATGATGATGCTGCTGCATATGGGGTTGCATGATGCTCTAGATCTGTTCGTATGACCGCACAACCTGATCTATTCCTCCACCATCTTGAGTCTTTGCCTTGATAATGGCGTGCTTGTGTGCCTCATACTTATCCTTGCTGTTATCCAGCTTATTTTCTCTGTTCTGCAGTGTCTCATTGTAGGTCTCCATCTTGACCTTGATCCTCATCACCTTATTTATAAACTCTTCTGTCAAGTGAATGAGTGGACCATCATCTTCCATCTGGAAGTTACTGCACAGAGCCTTAAGGGCAGAATCTTCATCTTGATTCTCTATCTTCCCTTCCACTTTGCCCTCTAATATTTCTATCATATCTACTTCAATGCCCATTAAATCACGTAGCCTCATGCTGATCTCCCTCAGCGTATTATTGCATCTCTTGAGGACTCCGCATTCAAATTGTACATCTTTGTACCAGATATCTACTAATAGCGCAGTATTATTATTTAATACCTGCTTACTGATAAGCAGTTGTGGGTTTATTTTCCTTATTTCTCCCAATAGGCTGAGGACTTTCTCCAGTTGATAAGACCTTTTCCCGGTCTGCGTCTGCAATCTGTCCACCTTGGTTTTGGAGTCACTTAATATGCTCCATCTTTTCAAAGAACCCTTCATTATTTCAACGGCATCATCCAATGTGGATGACATCCATTTTCTTATTACGGAAGCCTCATGTTTCATGAGGTCCAATTTATTTATCTCCTCTTGAGAAATGGCAGTCAATGGGACTGCAGCTTCACTTGTAATATCCTCAAGATTCGTCAAGCCTTTAATGTATGCATGCAGGTGAGCAATGTGCTCTTTATGTTGCTTATTCTTCTCTTTCTCTCTTTTCACTTTCTAAATTAGAGAGTCTATAATGTCCTTACCTTCTAGACCTTCCTGCTTTTCATTGGCAAAACCCAAATCAACTGTGCTTATCTGGAATTCATCCACAGTGATTTTGCCTTTCTCCTTCTCTACCGCAGGTACAACAATTTGTGCAGTCCTTCTCCCTGTCGCCAGATCTCTCTTGATGGCCGATGTCATTCTGGCCTTTCTCTTGGGCTTCATTATATCCGCAGAGAACAGGGTGGAGACGTCAAACTCTTGAATTTCAAGTTCCTCCTCAACATTTACCTCCTTTTCTAACCATGGAGGCACCTGATCATGCTTTTCGGCATCATGACGCTATTCACCTCTATCTCCCATTTCCACCAACAAGCGTTGTGGAGATGGTGACTTTTCTTTTTCTGGCTCTTGATGCTCACCTTGCTGCGGATCCTGTGGTGCCTCCTCTTGTTGAGGAACTTCCTTTTCTGGGGGAGCATCTTCTCTGTGTGGGGAACCTGGCGGTGTACCTGTATGTGGATCATGATGATCATGATCTTTCTCCATCCTTTCTTCACCTGTCCCCAGTTCTTCCCCTTGTGGAGGTTGATCATCCTCCTTTTGCTTCTCTATTTCTGGTGGCATGTCCACCGTATCTGATATCATTGGATCTGCCCGAGGTGATGGCATCTATTCTGCAGCTATTACTTGTTCTGTGCCTGCACCATCCACCTCTTTTGCCTTATCAGCCGGATCTTTTATTTCTTCCTTCTTCTCATCAGCCTTTATTTCTTGGACCTCCACTATAGCAGGTCCTACTGATGTATCTTGTGGGCTTGGCTGGCCTGATTCAAGAGCATGGCCTTCTGCTTCTGCCATCTCTATCTCCTCTATTAGGTGGCCCTTATCAGGTGATCCTACTGGCTTCTCAAGACTTGCATCCTATTTCTCTGCCAAGTCTACCACTACAAGACTTGTCACCTCAGTAATCAGTGTATCCAGCCCTATGTCCTGAGCTACCTACTCCAGGCTCTTCTTTGGTTCTGAGCTCTTTTCTCGTTCCGCTTCTGCTTGTTTCATCTCCTCAAGCACTGATTGGACAGATGGAGGCTTGTGAGGAGTCACACTGATGCCAACAGCCAGTGTTTCCATTTCTTGTGCAGCTACATCTTGCACCACCTCATCATCAGACAAATTTATTGTCTCGTCTAGCGAGACATGCCGTTCCGCTTGTGTCTGAGATGCTTCTTTCTGTTGTTCTTCTGCCAGTTCAGTTTTGAACTTGACAATGGTAGGAAGTGGAACGTTATGCTGAAGTTCCTTCTGCACTTCACTACCTACCTCCTATAACTGTGCAGGAGGTTGACTTATCTCACCTCTCATGGAGGTTCTTGGTTTCTTGGGTGTGGTGGGAACCAACACCTGCAGAGCTCTCCTCTTTCTTCTTATTATTAGCGGAGCTTCCTCCTCTTCTTCAGGCTCCTCTTCCATGAGGATAGCTTTGCCTGGCTGTTTGGATGACTGACCCACTTCTCGGGTCTCTGTGATTCCAGCCTCTGCTGTCTTGGTTTTCTTGGGCTTTGGGGGAGAATCTGATTCTGACCCTGATTTGGCTGCCTCCTCCACTGTGGATACTGCCCTGTCAATTATGACCCCTTTGGGTCCCTTTTCCACCTTCTTGCCCTTCGTGCCCCTTTTGCTAGGCTGCTGTGGTGGAGGGGTCCTCTCTCCCTTAGTCTTCCTCTTCTCCAGTAGGAAGTCATCATATTCATCTGTGGGGATGTCTTGCCCCTTCTTCTTGCTATCTATCGTGATGGCCACACCCTTCTTCTTCAATGCCTCTCCCTGTGCATCTACCCAAGCTTGGGTCAAGTGTAGGGTTCTGGCAAAGAATGGGTCCAAGGACATATCCTCCTGCATGGTGAGGTCAGGTGCAGATATGGTGTCATTATAAATCTTCTTCTGCTCATATTCATCTGCCATTATCCTGTCGTCATCATTCTTCAGCTGCTGAGGGAGGGATATGCAGTCAAATGTCCTAATCTGGTTCAGAGTCAACCTCTGATACCTCCTCCTCCTGGTCTCTGCCTCATTTTCGCAGTCAGCCCAAAAATCTTCTAGGTGCCTCTGGTGAATAGGCTTTCCTAGGATCTTCTGCATTCGGCTGTAAGGATCATATGGTCTCGTTACTGGGAAGGGCAGTAAATTCATCTTATTGAGGGTGACCATCACCTTCTTTATATTGTCAGAGTCAGGGCACATGTAGTTGCCGATGCTGACTGGGAACAAAATTGGTGGCAGCTTCTTGGCATCCTTATACATCTGTATCATGGTGGAGCCCTTCCTGATAAATTCCATTAAAACTACTGCATCTGTAGGATATCTGGGCAGCATCAGGGGATGTCCTTCAAAACCTTCTATCTTGATGTAGGAAAAGGTGGCAAATTGTATGTACCATGCCCCATGCCTGTATACTACCTCCTGAGCTTCCATGCTCAGTCTTTTAGTTCTGTCATCCTCCATGGTCCTTACCAGATGCATAGAAAATGCATCATTGACCAGTTTGTAATCCTTGATATATTTGGTTCTTTGCAGTTGGGGATGATGATCCCAGATATATGCTGCATTTGTGCCCGTCAGTTTTCCATCTGTGACCAGGGCATCAAAAGTGCCTCTATACGCACAGGAATAAACGATATAGGAAGTCATGTAGAATGCACAGTCTGAACCTCCCAGGTTCATCAGCTGCTCATGCAGAGCGTGACCTATTATCTGGCCCCACAGTGGCTTGATGTCTGCATATAGGCACATCATTATTATGCCGTACATCCAATCTCTAAAATCACCACTATCGGGCTGGCCAGTCGCCCTGTTCAGTAGGGCAATCACATACTGATATTCCTCATTAAAGTCAAACTTGAACATATGCACGGGGAGCTTGGCCACTGCATTATATGTGTTGTTCTCGGCCCGCCAAGCATACATGTTCTTTCTGGCCACCTTCTTGTTGGTCTCATATTCTCTTTCAGACTTCTTCAAGTCTACACTCTTTACCTTACTGCCCATTGGCAGTCCAAATGTTTGGGAGAGACCTTTGATGGATAGGTCTGCATACACTCTCCCATGCTTCACCACCTGCCTCATCTGAGGGTTATAATTCTGGGCGCATTCAATGACTAGCTCCGGAGACTCCATGGAGTATGGGAAGCCAGCAGCATTCCACATACCTGATACAAACACTGTGTCCAGTACTGGACTCTTATCTTGTCCATCATTCAGCTTGGCTGACCAAGCCTCCAGGTTGGTAATCCCCTGATGGGTATCTGTAATTGCCCCATATTTGAACAGGACCCCTCTCTGGGAAGAGAACATAGGCCTGCTAAATTCCTCCTGATTCTTGACTGAGCATTTTTCAGCCATGGGTACCTGCAATTAACAACATTTCGTCTCACAACAGGGATATGCACGCATACATATTGCAAATATCATGCCTACTGCATCAATTTCACATTACTTACTTACATGGATACATAACCAGAACTTACAACATTATTTAGAAACAACATGATGAGGGTTTCATTTCACTTACGTGGTTATGCAGATTTTCTTTATACCAGTATATCGTTAAGATGCTCTTAATTCAACTGCTGAGCACTTCTCTCCTTCTATCTGTGAGCTCGAATTGCGCAATGGTAGCTGTTATGCGGATATGGAGGCTGGTGCTCTGTAAAACAATTTTAACGTAGGTAAACATAATAATGGCGGTTGAATTACCTTTTAACCTCGTAGTTAGGGTAAATTTAGGGCAACTCTGACAAGTTAGATTGCAATCTTTGATCATTCGTGCGAAAACTCAGGATCTCGTCAGGTATTTCATCGGGTTCCGGGGTCGGCGGGAATCACCTACCATATCTGCGCGCATTTAATGATAATGGCGGCAGGGGGAGCGGGGAATATCCATATGGCGGGATATCATGAGGGCAGGATGATATTTCACAAATATCGGGTTGAGTTTCAATATCATCCTCCCTAGCACTGGAATTATTATCGCTACAAGATTCGGGTGATAATGCACCCTTTGTTTACATTTTAGAACATCAGGAGGATGTTTCAGTTTATCGGGTGATGTTTCAAAACAAAATGATGATGATGAGACAAGCTTGCTCATCCTCCATTCTGAACATCAGGATGACGTCATCATGATATTCGCTCTTTGTATCGGAATGCTTCATGACGTCATCGTCATATTGGGCGAACATGATCATGTTTACAAAATATCCTATCGAAATGTAAATATGATGATGATGTCATCAGGATGTTTGTTTCTTCGTTTATCATATTCAGATGATGTCATCAGGATGTTTGTTAAGGGTGATGTTTTGCGTCAGGATGATATTTTCGGGTTACTTTTCAAAACATGATGTTCGCGATATAAAAGACCGCTTGAAGAAAGACTTACTACCGTTTAAAATTGACATCAGGATATTTGAACCGCAGGATAAATCCAGGGAATGTTTCAATATGATGATGATCTTTAAACAACATGACTCAGATTATAAAATATGACCCCTCCCCTCTTGCGAATATCAGGTTTGACCGAGACTTTGACTATTCATAACTCTCACATCCTGGTGAATACCAGGGTGACGTAAAAGACAAACCTACATGAAATTTAATGTTCTTCCAGAATATGAGGTTATAGATACGAAATAGGAATTTTGACAAACTGACCTCATAATGATGACTTACCTCATCCTGACTCAACGTGATGATGCACTTGACTGATTTTTACCAAACCACCAGAAAGCAAGAAAAACAAACCAAGCCAAAAGAAGTTGGGTCCCTGTTTTGCCAAGTCAAAATGGGGCATGTTGTGTAACCACACAACAAGATCTTTACTGGAAAAATAGAGATGGAGTCTTGCTATTATGCCTGGATGAATATCAGTCAAAACAAATTATGAAGGAATTACATGAGGGCATGTGTGGAGGTCACTTCTCAGCAAAGACTATAGCCCACAATATCCTAAGGGCCGGATACTATTGGCCTCAAGTTTTTAATGATTCATACCATTACACTAGGAAGTGTGAAGCATGCCAAAAGTTCTCAGGAAAATAAAAATATCAGGGAGCATTGCCCTTAAAACCTATGTAGGTTGAGGCTCCATTTTATCAGTGGGGTATTGATTTCATAGGTGAAATTGCAGAGAAATCAAGTGGGGGGCACAAATGGATTTTAGTAGCCACTGATTACTTTACAAAATGGGTGGAAGCAATCCCCACTAAACAAGCAACCAGTAAGGTTGTGATTAACTTTATAATGGAGAATATTATATGCAGATTTGGCACTCCAATGAGATTAATTACAAATAATGGGATGTGTTTTAGATCAGATGAATTCAAAGGATTTTGTAGTACACATGGCATCATTGTCTCCTATGCCGCCCGCTATCATCCACAGGCAAATCGACAAGCAGAATCAAGTAACAAAAGCCTCCTAAAAATCATAAAAAGAATGTTGGATAGAAACAAAAAGGCCTAGGATTCAAAATTAAGAATGGCAGTGTGGGTTGATAGGATTACTGTAAAGAGAGCAATTGGGAGATTTCCTTTTGAACTAGTGTACGGAACACAGGCAAGACTACCATTCAAAAATATTATACCGGTATACAAATTCATTCTCCAGGAAGACTTGAACATTCCTGAACCAATGGAGGAGAGGTTGGAACATCTGGCAGAACTTGATGAAACAAGAAGAATAGCTCAAAGGTAGAATGTTAAGCTACAATCACAAGTAAAATATCTCTTTGACAAAAAGACCAAGGATAGAAAGTTTGAAGTAAATGATCTGGTACTCATGTGGAATGCAAGATGTCAAGATAAAGGAAAGCATGGAAAATTTGAAGCCCTATGGTTAGGTCCTTTTGTCATCACTAGCAAAGGAGGTGATGACTCTTACTACTTATAGAATATGTCTGGAGAAGAGCAGGAATTGCCTGTACATGGGCAATACTTGAAGCAGTTCTTTTCATAAACATGTACAAGGAGGATTGA
This sequence comes from Cunninghamia lanceolata, assembly GCA_027924645.1. NCBI lineage: Eukaryota > Viridiplantae > Streptophyta > Pinopsida > Cupressales > Cupressaceae > Cunninghamia > Cunninghamia lanceolata. The sequence continues at coordinate 1,794,872 of BSBN01000762.1, read as the reverse complement.
GTGTTGCCAGTGCGTGGACAACCCTCAAACAATTCTCAAAATATTTTATTCCATGCACAGTAGTTTAGGAATCACTCCCGTTCCCCATCATGTGTCATTTTCCTTTCCTATTTTTCATCACCCCAAACAAATAAAACATGTGGTCTACTTCCCCAGGAGATCTGGATCCTTGTTATACTCACAGGGAGTATACATCCCAGATAGAGCCACTGTTGGGACAGTAAAAAATTTAAATTTTTTACTGTATTCTCATTTCACCATAGCTGGACGAATCATAAAATATCCCAAAACCATAGCAAGAATTTGATACATCCCACAAGATGTCCATGGCTAAGCAATGCAAAATTAATTAAAATTCAATATATCGGCAAGACTTTGTGTTGCTTATACCGATACATGAGAAATCAATGAAAATGACTATCAGCGTGAGAGTAAAGATCGGAGAGAGATTTATAGGAGTTGCCGATAGAAGAAGTAATACCGATGGCCTTTTATCGGTAAGAGAACCAAGCAATCACGTCGATCGGTATGACTAGTAATCATTGGGTGGTCCTTTAAAATCTACCCCAATAGTATATATCATACTGATGAAATATTTCAGCAAGAGTCTCACTAAACATCTTACGGGGACAAAGGAAACAATGACCATCGGCAAGAAAATAAACATCGGGATGAAAAGTAAATAAGTCTCCTATACTCCAGTCTCTTGGTGAAACAATAAAAGGCACTTTCGGTGTGAGTCACACCGATACACATATCCGTCGATGTAACTCAACATATTGGAATGAAGTAATTATGTCTTGCCGACTCGCAAGTTACAATGATGAAAGGATGTCGGTGACACTTTGATAGATTCTCTTCGATAAGGAATATAAAGTGGCCATCGGGGAGATAATTGTGATCAGGTGATCTGAAAAGAATTATCCTAATGGTATATCTCACTCTGATGGAAATAAAGTCACACCCATTGATAAGAAGTTTTAACCATATCGGTGAGATATTAAGATAGTCATTCTAATCCAGAAGATTATCAGGAAGACGATGAAGCTTAGGGAAAGATAAATATGTTATCTCGATGGTATTCATCACCTTGATAACAGATTGTTGTCACACAAGTCCTTGAGACTCTCACCGATAGTCATATCGGTAAGACTCATTATATCGGAGGGAAATCTAAATCACACGGCAATAAAAGAAGTCATGCTGATGGTCGCACCCTCTTAGATATGATTCAACATAGCATCAGGAATACAGTTGAGGGGTCACGCTAATTGATTGTTCATGCCATGAGGAGATATTAAGGTCACCCAGACATTTTGAAAATCATGCCGATGACAGGACTTATGGCAATGTGACATTTCACAGTGATGAACGACATTGAATTGATCAAACAATTAAATGCAGATAGCGATGAAATCCTTTAAGATCATTGCAATTTCAATTGATAGAGTTATCTGAGAAGAGAATACTGAGGAATTCTTGATGCGCAAGCAGAGGATTTTGATCACAGCCTCAGAATGATAGGTACATAAATACAAACCATTGTGTATATCCTGTGTTTGAATTTTCTGCTAAAATTTGAATATGGAGACTATGGGAAAAGGAAAAAGTAGAAAATCACAAGGGCAAACAAGTAAATCTAAGAAATAGAAAACTAATCAAACCCTTGAAGAAAAAGTGAAGGATATAAAACTCAATTATGACTTAATTGATCAATTACTTGGGTCAACTCCCAAGGACAGAAGATCTGCTCAACTTAGGGCAGAAGTTGAAAAGCTAGAAGACAAATGTAAATGCTTAGGAGATATCTAGACCCCAATCAAGGGATATGAGCTCTTCAGATTCCATTATAACAAAAGGTTTAGGAATGCTCCAGTGTCAAACCCATGGCACTTGAATTTAGGAATATTGGTTGTGCCTAACATATTCCTAAATGTTGAACTCCTCCAACTACTCGCCAAATAGTATAATTCAAGCTTGAAATCCATATGCAACCCACAGGGGGAGCCAATTGTATATTTGTCAAAAAATTCCTTTTGTGAAGTATTTAATTTAGATGATTTGTACACTGTCCCCATTATTTATGAAGACCTGGAGAGGGAATATTGGAGAATGGACACAACCTACAATGGATGGAGGTTGCCCATTCATAGGCCTAGAGTTGAAGGAGAAGTGATGCCTCTAACTGAAAATGATGGTCCTCCATTTCATGTAGCTATATTTGAACCATATATATAGCACACTTATTATTCAGTGGGCCAAGTTCTAGGTTTAGAGGTCCCTGATTTCATGACTATCCCTTTGATGGTTATAGCTACTGACATCCAGTGTCATAATGCAAGGCAGTTTGACTATGCTACCTATATTGTTAATAGAATAGATTCTAGCTTGTCTGCAATAAAAAATAGTTCCCTAACATGCTCTTTTGAGCATTACTCACTTCTTATGCACATGGTGTTGTATTTCAGCCAAGAAGTAGGGTTATGGCCAAGTGAGCTTAAAGCTGTTGCTACAGATAAGAAGGGGAAAAAATTACCAATCCAAATGTGGACTAGAATATGGGATAGTAGATATGCCCATTCTAGTTATGCCTAGTTTGAAGAACACTATGTAAAAGTACTATATAGATATTTTAGCCACCCTGAGATTTTGGTGGCCCCCCTACTGTCACTCATAATTGGGGAGACTGGTATTGTTTTGAAGATGCTACTATGATTAGAATATATGGTTTTGAAGACACTCCATTCATATTGCCCAAAACTGTCCCTGACAGAGTTGCTTATTTAGAGATAATTAGGTAGATACACTACTCAAATATAATGCATTTGAGTTGACATGATAAACAATCCTTTATGCCTAGCACTTTATGTTTTGGAGATTTTACTATGGTGTCAAAAGAGGGTTATAATCTCATTTTGGATAAGTTAATGCATTATAATATGAGGAGTGCCGAGGCAAGGAAAGGGTTTGACCCTGAAGGTTTTATTGACTCTGCACGAAGAAAACAAAATCTCAATGGATACATGCACATATCTTATCCACATGATGATGTTATTAGAAACCTAGAAGAGGCTGAGGTAGAGTTGGTGATAGAAAAGTATAAAAAGGATCTAAGTGAGAAGAAAAAATAGCTAGCAGAAATTGAGCTTGTATCCTTTGAGGATGAAGGACAGGCAGAGCAAGAAGAGCCACAGGACAGAACAATAGAAATGTCCAAAAGGAAAATGCTACAATATCAGCCTCCTGTTGTAATACATGTGAGGAGGGGTCTGCTGATGAGGATCCACATCAGATAGCCTATGATTCTTTCATTTCTAATGATAAATTTATTCATTAAAAACAATTTAAGTCATTTTTGTACAAATGCAAAGGAAAAGAAATTAGAGAATCAGTGGATGATGTCTCTACTGATAATGAAAAACAATTGTTAGATATGCTGTAAGTAACAGTAGAAAAAGAGATGCAGGATATGACTCCTAGCAGGGATAGACAATTGCCTAAAGATGCAGGGGTTATGATTTTTCCTGGTCTTGCTCTGAATTCTACTTTGGTTTTTGATAGTTTTTTGAATAGTGCAGATGATAAATATAAACTCACTCCAAAGGGAGTTAATGAAGTATATATGGGTACAAGATACAATAATGATGAAAATTCATTGATGCTATGGGCGTTGTATCCTCCCCATAAGAAGATAGCCATCATAGATACTTAAAAGACTTTCGGCCATGTCATGACTTTAAAAGCAAGGGAAACTGACCCTCTGATAATAGCAGACATTGGCATCAATGTTGCAAAATTAAACAAAGGACAAGCTCAAATGTTGATCAAGGAGAGAGATGCATATAGATTGAGCTGTGAGAGACTAACAAAAGAAAATGACTACTTGAAGGATGCTATTAAGAGTACTTTTGGGCAATCAACAAGGAGATTAACCTAGGGTGAGAGCTCACAAGGCACTCAAGCATTATCCACTGACCAGGCAACACAAATTCAAATAGATACACTTGTTACAGTGCTACAGAGCAGATATACAAACATGGTACAGTGGTTAAACCTATTTTGGGATAATTACTCTCAGAATCACAAAGCAATTAAAGAAAATGAAAGGATTGAATAGAGAATGCAGGAAAAATTGATTGAAATACAAAGCAAAGATGCTTCTGACAGTGCAAATACCTCCAATCCAAGAGCATTGATCGAGCATCATCATAAATATTATGAAAAACTCAAAACTAATGCTAAAGAAGGTGTTGAAGCCTTGAATGCAAGAGTGCCTACGTTATTCAAAGATAATGGAGAAATAAAGAGCAAAGAAGAGTGGACTGTTGATTGTTGAGTTATATTTCATGAGGCTACAGGAGCTCTGAAAGACAAAACTTCTGCATTTGGAGAGGCTTGCAAACAACTGGAAAAGATGGTCACACTTGATTTGATTACAAGAAGTGCTATTGAGCTCACTGATTCTCATCGTGATTAGGAGTACTTGGATCACTTGGCTAAAGTTTACTTATGGCTGAATAGAGCCTAATCATAATTGTGTAATGGTTGTTAATGCTTGTTAAGTTCCCAAAAGTCTTATTGAAGGGTTATGTCTCTTCACATAATTATTCTATATAAGTTCAAATAATTGATGCTGAAAGATCATCAGCAATAGAATATATACATATATATAATATACAATGTTTCAAAATGACCATGTTGCATATTTTATTTGAAGAAGTAGATTGAGGTTCTCTAATTTAGTGGTTCTATCTTGACATCAGTTGTTTGTTAAAATCATTCCATTGTGTGGTTGTCTCCATTTCTGCATTTCCTTGTTATTCAAATTAATATATCAAGTATATATTTAATTTGTCAATACACATTTGCTATATCTGTGTGATTGAATAGGTTGGTGTCCATTTTAGGAATTAAATCCTTCTGGTTAGTCACTGTAACCTGGAAGTATTAGTTTGGATTACTAAGCAAAACCATATAATTAGGATTTCCATTCTGTCTCCAAGATAATATTATCTGTATTCTTGTACATTCATTTGAATTGGTTCCTTCAAGAAAGGGTTAAAATACCTTCTGGTGGATTATAAGATATCTAATTATATTGGTTGAATTATCAAGAAGAGTTTGTCAGTCATTTCCTTACCTGTTTATACAAGTTATAAACTAAAATCGTGCCAAACAACTAGAATTATTGTCCATTATAAGCCACTAGTTTTTGTCCTTCAATTGACTCTATTACCCAACAAAGCACTGGTCTCATTTCAATTCATCACTTATACAATTTCTACCAAAATCATTCATTAGACATTATATATAAAATCAGATAGCAAGCTTTTCATCTATCCTACATCATTTGCCATTGTAGATAGATTTAATTAGTTAAAATATTCACATTTAGTCTATTTTAATTCCCAAGGTTCACCCACCTAGGTGCAGCAAGACTTGAAGTGCAAGAAATCACTAAACCTTGAAGGTTGATTTCATCAAGTTAGTTCAAAAATGTTGCTAATCTAAGCATAGAGCCTGGCATCCTCTTAGGATCAACAACCTGCATTTTTGAGACCTAACAGGAAGGATTCAAAGTTTAAATGTGGGCCATTGATTGGCCTTTTGTGCGCACATTTAAAATTAAAAAAGAATCCTCAATATCCTTTTACCACCTGTGGATGGGATGTTGAACTGGTGGAATCAATCACTATAGGGAGAGGGGACTAATTGCCCCACAATGGCAACCCCTCAATTTGTAACTTAAGTCACAACAGACCTGCGATTGGAAGTCAACACTTATTTAAAACAAAAAGTGCATCCCTTATGTGATGGTTAGATTTAGGTTATTGATGAATATGAATTAGGAATTAGGTCATAGGACTTAGGCTATAGTGACCTTTAGGATTCCAAGGGTTTAGGAAATTAGATATTAAATCTACATTGATATGAAATAAACTTTTAACTCTGCTACAGAGAAGTAGCACACAGTTAAATACATTTAGATTTTACATACTTTAAAGAAACTCATCTTTAATATTCTTTCTTTAAGACATTCTTGCACCAAGACCATACCTTGAAGACACCCCTGAATGAATTAAATTATAACCAAGGCAATTGAACACATAACAAGCCAACACTGATCAATACACAAACTACTTTGATAATGAATATGAAGGATGCCCATATCTTGAAGCATAGTGTCCATATGAATATATCTTGAAGTGAAAGCATGAAAGCATCCCGATGATAACGTTCTAAACACAAGACTATCTGAACATGAAGATATCATAACACACACCAAATCATGTAAGCTCCTTGTTTTGTGTGTCATCTTAAAGGTCATTACAAGCACCATGAAGTATAATGATGAAGACCAAATTCTTGAAACTACCAACATCAGGACCATCAATCAACAAGATAAACATCAAGATCATCAACATCAAGATAAGCATCAAGATCATCAACATTGCTACCTCAATTCACCATCCTCTGAAGGAACCACATCACATGAAAAACATACAACCTGATCTCAACAATCACATGAAGGGCATGAAATTTACATTTCTTGAGACAACATGATAAAATAATAACATCCTAACATGTTGACATGACATGATAAAAAACACAACAATACCTCATCTTTGATCACCTTTGAACATCTTGATGGGTTCTTTGACAATCAACCAGCTCCTACACTACTTTTGACATCAATGACAATTATGACCATCGGGTGGAAACACCAACATAGGGTTTGACTAAGGAAAGACCCTAAACATGACACAACCTTTTCCTCGTTGCTTGTGTGCAAGTTGAAGTAATAGGTTTCAGAAGTTAAGGTCTAAGAAGAAGGAAGGTTTTGTAGGTACAGGTCAGGTAAAGCTAAGAGTTTATGCAAAACCCTAATTAGTGTTTAGGGTGTTGAACACCCAAGATACTGAGAGGGGGGTGAATCAGTATTCTATTAAAACTTTTACTTGTTGAAGTAATAATCCATTTACCACATGCAATAACCACACAGATTAAACATAGAAGAAACAACCACAATACATCACACATGAACACCAGGATTTTTTATGTAGAAAACCCAAAACTAGGAAAAATAATGGTGAGTGTTAGCTCACAATATATTATGTAGGAACAATACCAAATTACAAAAAGGCTTACTACCTTAGGGCTCACTACCCAAAGAAATGCTCACTACAAGAAAGACTCATTGCCAAAATAGGCTCACTGCCTAGAGAAAGAAAGAAGAAGGAAGAATGGCTCACTACTAGGTTAAACTGCTTAGATTGCATCTACACATGCATGGTTATAGGTCTAATGAAGCACAAGAAAATTGTCTCAAAACTCTTCATCTCTGACTACTCTATTTTACTACTCTACTTTTACATGGGAACAAGATCTCTCTTCTTCTACTCTTATCCCCTCCACAATATCACATTACTTTTCATGTTGCACATATTCATTCACATTCACATCACCTCACTCAAACACCAAATTCAATCCCAAATATATATCCACAACAATTAAAAACTTCATATTAGGTCGGCCTAATAAGGTGTAGTGTGTACTCATGCCTTAAGTAACTTTTTAGCCAAATTCATTCTCCAAAATTTCTAGCAGACCCAAATAACACTTGAATTACATTCACATATGTTGGCCTCAACTATTCCACCCCTTAGGATTAAGTTCTAAACAATAGAACTTACCGCATACGATTCCAACTTATCATGTCGGCCTCCAACGCAGACTGCCACTGATTCAATTCATCTGTCAAACTACATCTTTTACTATAGACCACAAGACCTACTCAAAATCATGTGAAAGACTCCTCAGACATCATAGATCCTACCTTCAGAACTGCAAAGCAAAATATCCTTTTACAGAAAAATGCAGACCCCAAGAACACATGCCCTGTCATAGTCAAACTCTGTCAAGCCATGTAACGATATTCAATCATTCACACTTATCTTTCTAGTGGACTTAAGAAACTACAACTCTAGATTTAGACACTTCATAAAAGTGTTTACAATACCTCAAAACTGCATATCAATATATGTGACACCGAAGGAATGCAAACAAAATCAACTAAGTGTTTTGCTCTGAACAACATTGTGTTCTGCTCTGCCAGACTTAGGTTGTTTGAATATATGCTTCTGGTACTTATCAAGGGTTAAAATATTGGATATAGGATCACCTATGGACTACAAACAACCTACCAGAATCGCATGATCTGATCTTCAACTATGGACCAATGCTAGCCATTACACTGTCTGTTTGTCACCGTCTCCTGTATACTGCCAACACTTAGCCAAAATGACTAAGTCTTCTTTACTGAACCAAAACATTTGTCACAACCTTATTCCTTTTCTTGTTTCCATCATTGAAAACACCTTAAGACATCATGCATAATCATTCATCATGTTTTCCAAGTTGCCAACAATCTTCCCCTTTGGCATTGATGGTGACACTTGATGTGAAAAACTGTTGCAACTCCCCCTTTCTCTTTATAAACTACTCCCCCTATCTTCATGCTTCTCTTATAACTTTTAAAATTTTTTTCACATGCTTCATTTCTTCTCTCTCTTTGACATCAATAGAAAAGGTATACGATACAAAGATATGTACAAGTTGCTAAAATTTCAAAACTATTTTTCTACTTTCCGCATATATACAAGTGAAATCAAAATATCTTACTATTGTTCAGGGAGAACATCTTTGTAGATTTTCTTTAGCCACACCACTTCTTCATCCCAACTGGCCTTGGCAACGTTCAAAACTAGTATGTACCCATTAATTTGGGACACCAACTCTTCTTCTTTCCTTATGGTAGAAGGGGCCTCAGTGATATTTTTTGTCTTATCTATTGTTGCTACTAGCTTGGTTAGGGATGCAATCTTGAAGCTTGCTACCTCCTAGAGCTGAATCATTCTATGTTTTATGACCTCCCTCTAGGTCTACAACTTATGCATATTGGAATGAATAGTCTCAACTTGTGCCCTCTAATTGCTAATAACAACTTTTACCAGGTCATAAGTTCTGGATATCTTCGTTATTTGAGCTTCCCATATATCTATTTTATCTTTTATATCTTTAGTCATATCTGGCCATGTGAAACAAAATTGATATAGTTCACTAGCTTTTATCTAACAAAATTTTATCTAACAAAATTTTATATGACAAAATTGTGCATACTCTACACTTTTATCTAACAAAATTTTACCTTGAGCAAATTGTTAGTAAGCTAAACTAACCATTTTTCATCAATCTCTACTCTTACTTTATGTTCTATAGCCTTTTCAAGGGACTCAACTCCATTAACTTTTTCATTTGTGCAACAGGGGCTAGTGATGTATCTCTCCTTATTCTAGGCATTAACTTTTCAAAAATTGTTGATGCATTTTCTATCATCTCACTATCCTCCAAATTGGATTTCAACATCTCTTGTGTAGTAGTTTGAAAGATTGTTCCAAGTCTTAGTTTCTACAATGGAAACATTGTAGCAAGATTGATAAGTTCTTGCAATAGCTCAGGTACAGTCAAAATCTGAGCTTCCTTCTACTTTTCCAAGAACTCTCTCAAAGAGTTAGTAGTGTCTCTATTCTCTTCAACTTGAGATGCCTCAACATCTTGTCTCTCTGGAGATTGATCTTGAATGTTTTCTTGTTCATTTCCTTTTGGTTTTGGAACATGATTATCCATTACTTGTTCATATGTTTCTTCTCTCTACTCTTCTTGTCTCTCAGGGATATTCTCTTCTAGAGTTATCTTTGCTTCTTCAGAGTTCTTCTCTTTCTCATAATCTTTTATCTCTTCATCCTTTCCTGAACTATCTGGAGGAGTGACTGTACCTTGGCCCAAGCTCTGCTCAATATTTCCTTAGTTTCCTTCACCACATTTTCAATGTTGCTGGACATTAAAGTGTTTACCCTTTTCTTTGTTCTAAATTTCTCACTAAGTATGATGAAGGGGGTAATTCACAAAACACAAAACAACAGAAATTGAACACAGAAAATAGAACTTTATTTTATTGATCTAGGCAACTCATTACATTACAGAAGCTCAATTACAATTAGAGGATGAATCCCCTATTGGCTGCAACACATTATAGCTTTCCCAACTAGAACCTTCAACCTTCTGTAATCCCAAATCAGCTAGGGTTTCTATTTTCCCACCTATTCTTGACTCCACACTTGCCCCCTTAACTCTACTACTGCCCAGGGTTCCCAAAATAGTCATAAATAGCACTTTTTGGTGGTCTCCAGCTAAATTTCAAAATTTACAACTCCCTCCAAAAGTAGGTCAACTTCCAAGAAGCATAACTTTTGATCTAGGTGTTCAATTGACAAACCATTTTAAGCACCAGAAATCTTGTGATGTGAACTATCACACTGGAAATTATGGGATTTTTGTCAACTTTTTGGGACATTATGAGATGTTTTAGTGCCTCATATCTCATTTTAGAAATTTTCAGGGGCTTTTCAGAAAACAAAAACTTTAATATCTTTCATCTCACAAATGTTCTTTAGCTGATTCCTTTGCCAAAGGTCTTATATCTCCATTATGTAACTTTTTGGAAGTTTTTGCTTCATTCCATGCCCAAATGCAAACTTTCATAAAATAGCAGGTACACTTTCCAAAACAAGCAGGTTACTATTTTAAGCAGTTTTGGAAAAACTAAAAGTCCTACATCATTATTCTAGAAATTATGGAACCAAAAACACTAATTATGGAAAGAAATGAAAACAACTACAATGATTTTGAATTAACTTCTTTTTGGGTGATGCAAGATTGCCCTTACACCACTAGATGCTCCTGCATCAGACACCCAGGGTAATTTGAGAAGTGACCCTATCACATCTCAGATGTTTGTGTGAGGAAAACCCAAATGGTCAACCTCTACCTTAGACAACCAAGAAGAATCTTCAATAGGCCTTCCTTTCCACTTTACGAGATATTCTTCATATTGCTTGTTCTGAGTACTTCTTCCCACACAGCTATCCAAGATCTCTTCTATCTCCTCCATTGAAGTAGATGTCGGAATACTCCACTGCACTTCTGTTGGTCCTTCCTCTATTCCACCTTCATGATATTCTAATAAATCAACAATGTTGAAAATAGGGGAAATATTGATCCCACCTGGCAGCTCTACCTCATATGCATTTCCTGAATCATGCTTCTTCAGGATTCTGTATGGTCCAAATTTTGTCATTTTTAGCTTATTGTATGTTCCAATTGGGAACCTTTCTTTTCTCAAGTGAACCATGACTTCTTCACCTACTTGGAACTCCTTATATCTCCTCTTCTGATCTGCCTTAGCCTTGTACTAAATATTCATTTTATTAATGTGCTTTCTCACCTCTTCATGTAAATTCTTCAGATGTTCTGCAAAGTCTTCGTCTTCAGCACTTGTCTTTTCTCTTTTGTCCAACTTCCTTAACTCAGAAGCATTTCTCAGGCTATTGCCATATATAATCTGGAATGGTGATTTACCAATACTCCTATTGACAGAATTGTTGTAAGCAAATTCTACCTATGGTAAAATCAAATCCCATCCCTTGGGATTCTCTCCTACTAAGCATCGTAGCAGGTTTCCCAAACTCCTATTCATCACTTCAGTTTGTCCATCAGTCTATGGATGGTGCACAGAACTAAACTTCAAATTTGTCTTCAACTACTTCCATAATGTCCTCCAAAAATAACCAACAAACTTGGTATCTCAATCTAAAGCTATGCTCTTTGGTAGACCATGTAATCTCACCACTTCCCTAAAAAATAACTTTGTAATATGAATAGCATCATTAGTCTTCTTACACAGAATAAAATGTGCCATCTTTGAGAATCTATCCACCACCACAAAAATGGAATCATGTCCTCTCTATGTCCTTGATAAAACAAGAACAAAATCCATACTAATATCATCCCATGGCTTCTCTGGTATAGGTAATGGTTGATATAGACCTGTATTTTGACTTGCTCCTTTTGCCATCTGACACAGTCTCCAACTCTGCACAAATTTTCTCACATCCTGCTCCAACTGTGGCCAATAATAATTTTCACCAACAATAGAAATGGTCTTATCTCGACTAAAGTGTCCAGCTAATCCCACACTATGCTTCTCCTTAATTAGGTTCTCTCTCATGGAACTCCTCAGAATGCACAATTGGCTTCCTCTAAACAACATGCCATCTTAGATTATGAAATCCAACCATTTTGTCCTGTCCAAAGTAACAGGTTCCAAACAAGCTTTCCAAGCCTTTGCAAAATTTGGATCTTCTAGATACAAACTTTTGAGCTCATCAAACCCAACAACCTCTATCTTCATTTCTGTCAACAAATTTTGCCTTCTACTCAAGGCATCTGCAACTCTATTGGACTTCCCACTCTTGTGCTTCAAACAAAAGTATAGCTCTGCAAAAACTCAACCCATTTTAAGTGCCTTTGGTTCAACTTTCCTTGACTATTAAGATACTACAAAGCCTAATGATCAGTATATAAAACAAAATCTTTTGGCAACAAATAATATCTTCATTTCTTCAAAGCCTAAACTATTGCATAAAACTCCTAATCATAAACAAAATACTTTTTCTTGGCATCATTAATCTTCTCACTAAAATAGGCAATGGGTTTACCTTCTTGACTCAAAACAATTCCTATACCACTACCACTAGCATCACAATCTACCTGAAATACCTTATTGAAATCTGGAAGTGCCAAAATAGGTTGTTCTATGACTTTCTACTTCAATGTATCAAATCTCTTGTCTGCTCTTTTAGTCCATCTAAACTCTTTTCTATCCCCTCTCATTGTCTCAGTTAGGGGTGCACAAATGCTACTAGAATTCCTAATAAACTTTCTGTAAAAACTTGCCAAACCATGAAAAGATCTTACCTCTGTTGCACTCCTTGGCATAGGCCATTCAATGATAGCCCTTACTTTTTCTGGGTCCATCTTAAGACCTTCCTCTGAGACAACAAATCCTAGGTATACCAACTCCTTTGCAAAACTACATTTCTTTAGATTAATCAACAACATCACCTCCCTCAGCTTCTCTAGAACTCTTCTGATATACATCAGATGCTCATCCCAAGTCTTACTAAAAATCAAAATATCATCCAAATAAACAATAACAAAACTTCCCAAAAATTCTTTCAGTACCTCGTTCATGAGCCGCATGAATGTGCTCAGTGCATTGGTTAGCCCAAATGGCATGACTAACCACTCATACAAACCTTCCTTTGTCTTGAAGGCTATCTTCCATTCATCTCCTTCTCTGATACGGATCTGGTGATACCCACTCTTAAGGTCAATTTTTGTGAAGTACTTGGCTCCACTCAAACAATCCATGATGTCATCCATTCTTGGCAATGGAAATCTATACTTGATCATTATCTTATTGATGTCTTGAGAGTATGTACACATCCTATATTCACAATCCTTCTTTAGTGCTAGTACTACACATGGACTTAGGCTCTCCCTTATCAATCCCTTTCTCAACAACTCTTGAACTTGTCTATTCAACTCTTCATTCTCTGCAGGGGTCATTCTATGGGCTGCCTTGTTTGGAAAACTGGCTCTTAGTATCAAATCCATTTGATGACTTAGCTTCCTTACTGGTGGTAAACCTTTTGGTACATTATCAGAGATAATGTCCTGGAACTTTTCCAACATATCTAAAAATTCTGTTGGTACATCTTCACAGTTCTCTTGACTAATCTTAGGAATCAATGCAAAGTAATGACGCTCATGCTTCATACCCTCCAAAAATTTTCTACCATCTACCAGACAAATTCTGGCAGTACTACATACCTTTTCTTCCACCTCCTTCAAGGGCTTCAACTTATGATGAACTCCATCCTTTGTTAGGGAATATGTGTTTGCACGGCCATCATGGACAGTGCTCCTATCATACTACCATAGCCTCTCCAACAGCATATGACATGCATCCATCGGTATGATATGACACAACACCTCATCATGGTAGTCACCAATCTTGAACTTTACTAAACACTACTCATTGACCAAATCTCTATGGTCCTTCTACAACCATGCAATCCAATATGGATGTGGATTCTTTCTTCTTGTCAACTTCAACTTTTCAACCATCTCCTCTGAAACAAGATTATCAGTGCTTCCACTATCAATAATAATATCACAACACTTACTTTCACATTTACACCTTGTGTGAAATAAACTCTTCCTTTGATTTGGTTCTTCTCCTCATTTAGCAAGGTTATTCTGACAACTAGGGTTTCTCCCCTTTTAGCATCTTCAGAATGCTCAGACTATGCATCTTCATCTACATGTGCAACTCGTGCATTACCTTCAGGTCTTCTATTTCTCCTTCCTTGATGTTGCGAACACTCATATGCTCGATGCCCTTCTTCTCCACATTGGAAACATGTTCCTCTAAAACCTCCTCTTCCAGGTCCTTGCCCAAGTCTATCTCTTCCTCTTCCTCTTTGCTCACCATTGTTCTAGTCACAAGGGTGGTAGGTATTATCTCCTCTCTGATTTAAACAAGTGCCAACTTCTTCACTTTTCTTTGCATTTTCATTGCGGCCCCCATAGGGTCTTCCACAAATCCTTCCACCTTGACCTCTTCCCCTTTGCTTGCTATCAAATCTTTTATTCAACTTCTCTTCCACCTTCAAGGAAAACTGGTATGCATCTTCTATGGTGGTCATTCTAACCAGGCTCAGCTCCTCTTGAATACTTGGCCTTAACCCATTAATGTAACATGCTACCTTTTCCTTGTTAGGCTCTGCATGACCTATCCTAATAGTAATCTTATAAAACTCTTATGTGTACTCCTTGACAGACTTGTTACCTTGCTTTAGTCCTTGCAGCTTCTTCAACAACTCCATCTCATAGTCCAAAGGAATGAATTGCTTCTTGAATTTCTCCACCATCCAATCCCATGTAGTGATCTTTCCTTTTACCCTTCTGTTCCTCTCTAATTGGACCTCCTTCCACCAAATACTGGTGTGGCCCTCTAACTTTATTTTTGCAAACTTGACCTGATCTGGGTCCTCCACATCTTCATATTCAAAATACTCCCTCATGTCATTGATCTAATCAATAAGCTGTTTTGGATTCAAATCTCCATAATATGTAGAAAATTCAATCCTGGGCCTCTTTCCAATCTTTGAAATGGCCCTCAACAACCTAACTTCTGCATGATCTCTTGCAGCTTCTTGTTCTTCCTCGGATAGCTCATCTTCAGCTTCATCCTCGCTTTCTTCTCTTGTTCTTAGGTCAAACCCTCTTCGTAGCTCCTCTGACAGTGCATCGATCTGCCTTTGTAGGGATCTAAAACCCTCTTCCATTGAAGCATTCCTCCCAACATGATTTATTTGTAGAGGCATCTTGGTCTCCACAACAAACCCACAACCTCAGGTCCTGGTGTAAACTGCCTCACGGTTGGTGATCTATCTACACACTCAGGAAACCTTGCTCTGATACCACTTGATGAAGGGGGTAATTCACAAAACACACAACAATAGAAATTGAACACAAAAAAAGAACTTTCTTTTATTGATCTGGGAAACTCATTACATTATAGAAGCTTAATTACAATTAGAGGATGAATCCCCTACTGGCTGCAACACATTACAGCTTTCCCAACCTCAAGACTCTAGAACCTTCAGCCTTGTGTAACCCCAAATTAGCTAGGGTTTCTATTTCCCTGCCTATTCTTGACTCCACACTTTCCCCCTTAACTCTACTACTTCCCAAGGTTCCCAAAATAGTCATAAATAACACTTTTTGGTGGCCTCTGGCTAAATTTCAAAATTTGCAACTCCCTCAAAAAGTAGGTCAACTTCTGGGAAGCATAACTTTTGATCTGAGTGTCTGATTGACGAACCGTTTTAAGTGTCAGAAAGCTCACGATGTGAACTATCATGCTGGAATTTCATAAATGGATTTCTATCAACTTTTTGGGATGTTATGGGATGTTTTAGTGCCTCATATCTCATTTCAAAAAAATTTAGGGGCTTTTCAGAAAATAAAAACTGTAATATCTTTTAGCTCACAAATGATCTTTGGCTGATTCCTTTGCCCAAGGTCTTATATTTTTGTTATGTAACTTTCTAGAAGTTTTTGCTTCATTCTATACCTAAATGCAAACTTTCCTAAAATAGTAGGTACACTTTCCAAAACATGCAGGTTGCTATTTTAAGCTATTTTGGAAAAACTGAAAGTCCTACATCATTATTCTGGATATTATGGAACCAAAAACACTAATTATGAAAAGAAATGAAAACAACTACAATTATTTTGAATTAACTTCTTTTTGGTGATGCAAGATTGCCCTTACACCACTAGATGCTCTTGCATCAAAGTATCTTAGTGGCTCTAGTTCTTTCCTCAGCGGTGATGTCTAGACAGAGTTTCAACAAGACATATTCTTTTATTTCAACATATTTAGCCATGGCCCCTTCTTTTCTTGCTATCATTATGCTGGCCAAACTATCTGATAACTCATTTATAAATTCAATCAATGTCTTGCAAAACATATCCAAATATCTTAAACAACTATTGCTTAAGTGATTACCTTATCTACATCTAATCTTTCAGCATACATATCAACAATAGGTTTCAAGGTTCCATGTTGAGAAAATGCATTGACTATGGCTTCCAAGGATATAGTTGCTTCTTCTTCCTTGTTCTTAGTCTTTTCTTCTTTCTTCTTCTTGTTCTTAGCCTTTCTGGAAGCCTTTTCAGTAGTGGCTTCATCTATTTTTGCCCCTTTTTCTTTAACTTCCTCATCTATTTCTATTTCCTCCTCTTCTTCTTCTCCTCCAAGGCTTACATATACTATATTTGTAGCCTTTTCTTTCTTTCTTTTCTTGTTATCTTCTAGCTTCTTATTTGGCACTTTCTCTGCAGACTCTCTTTTCTTTCTCAACCTCAATGGTAAATGCTACTAAGGATGAGGCTCTTGTTCTTCTCCTAGAGCTAGATGCAGGCTTTTCTTTATTAGATTTCTCATCTTTCTTCTCTGGAGTCTTTGAACATTTCCCCTCTGAAGTACTTGCAGCCTTTGATGTCTCTACCTTGGCTCTTGCTTCACTTATTTCTTCATCTATAAATCCTTGTCTTTTAACAAAATCATCTACCATTTTTCTTGCATTCTTGAAGAATGCAAGAAAAATGGTCTTGATTTCTAGTTATTTTTGTTCCATAAACAATTTGAGAGATAATTCTTCAAATGTTTCAAATCTTCTCTCCTTAGGGTCTTTTGGTTTACTCAAAATTAGATCTACCAAATGGGTTAAGACTTCTTATGTGACTTCATATCCCATGGTTGGGACCCATATAGTTCTAGGTTCTATAGCCTCCATGAGGAATTTGTCCTTTCCCACCATGAACACAAGGTCCCTTTCATATTTCTTCACAACTTTTTTAGGGATTCTAGCCCTAGCTTACATTTTATTTTGGAAATTCTTGAAATAACCCCATAGTGTTGTATTTTGTTTATCAACATTTCCTAAACTTTGCAGATGATTTCTAATTTGTGTAGCTACAGGTAAATGACCAAGCCAACCAATATTATCCACACCTAGTAACTCCCTTATAAAATAGAAGAATAGACAGATGATTAGAGTTCTAGACTTGAAGGGATATTTTGGGTCCTTTGTCCTTTCTAGGTTCTCCATCAGTTGTAGCCAAAGCAACTCACATAGGTCATAGTTAGTGTTGTTCTTAACCATATCATATGTTGTATATATGGCCATTGCAGAGACTGAGTTCTCCCTGTTGGAGATATAGACCTTGTAACCAATTACCTTTAATACAAATCTCACTGTTGGATCCATAATATCATTTACAGTTAATGCTCTTTTATCAAATTTTGCACCTATCAACTGCATTACTATATTGTTCTTCGTAGTCTTCAATTCTAGAACCTTTCCGATGGAACACATGCCAATAATTGCTTTGATGGCATCCTTTTTTATCATATAAGGTACATCAATCCAAAAGAACTCATCATGAATCCTACTCAAGACATACCTAACCTAGGCATCATCCAGAACCATAGGAAAATCTAGCCAGGTATCCAACTTCTTGTCATCCAGGGTATTATATTCTTCTTTTCACTTGAATTTGTCATTAGTTAGTTCTTTTAGATAAATTTCCCTAAATTTTCCATGATCATATTCATCTAGGTTTACATGTATATATGCGCTAACGTCTTTCGTATGCATAATACCATGTGGACTCTCAGAAAATGTGCCATCCAAATCAGTCTCTAATGATTTAAAGGGATGGCTTTTGAACTTAGGGTAGGGCCTCTCTATTATCTCAACTACTTGAGGAGTATACATCTTTACAGATTCAACACATAAATTTTTCAAGAGAGATAGTTGTAAATACCTTTTGTTTCTAGTTAGGGTTTCTTCGCACCAATTGCTGAACACTTGGATTCACCTTAGCTCGCTTCTTAGACCTCTTTAGTCACTTGAGAGTTTGAATGCAAAGTGATTTTTCTTTCAAATAAATTCCTTATATCCTCTTTCCATCGAGATTCAATCATCATAAATGCTTATTTCAAAAAGCTGACAAACCCTTAACCTACCATCCACAGTCAATCTAAATTGCTCCACAATCCACCGCATTAGGTTCTTTTCTACTAGAATATTCTCCAAAAGATCTTTCATTCTATCTTACATCTCATATCTTTGTGTTGGATATTAGTACCACACTTCTGGCTGGGGAATAGGATTTTACATTTAATCTCCCCCTGAGCTAGAGCTTCAATTTACTTCCTAGAGGAAGTACTTGCACTAGAGTCTAGTGTAGACTCATCCTTGACTTCATGTACTTCCTTCTTAACCCACATCTGGTTCACCTCCTTTTAATCTCTGCCAAACCTGTCTTTTGTACCAGTTTTGTCATCTCTACCTGATTATCCTTCTTCATATTCTTACTTCTATAGAATCTTGCAAAATGTCTAGGCCTGTTGTAATTGAAGCATACAACATTTCTCTGTCCATTGTTCCTTTCATTCATCCTTGATCTACATTGGTTAGCCTTATGTCCAAATCTATTTCGTGCAAAATAATTCCCATTGAAAGATTGAGCATTCCTTCCAATATTATAGTTGTTCCTTATCTGACTTCTGCATTCACTAGCTCTATGACCAAACCTCTTGCATATAAAGTAGTTAACTTTGAAATTTTGATCATTCGTTCCATTTTTGTAACCATTCCTTATCTGACTTCTACATTCATTAGCTTTGTGACCTACTTTGTTGCAAGAGAAACATAACTAGAGAATGATGGAACATTTTGATTCACTCTGCTCCTACATTGAGTAGCCTTATGACCAAACTTATTACATACATTACTATAAAGCCTCACAAGTACATGTAAAAGCCATAAAAGCAATTCAAGGAAAATGAAGTAAATAATCCACTTAAGTACAACACCACAATATCCAAAACAAAAAGATGTAAATAATCTTCTTAAATACAACATTAAAAGATAAAAGATATACTTAATCCTCTTAACTACAATATATCAAATAAAAGATAATCTCATAAATATAAATCTCAATGTCATTAAATATTACAAAATCATGTGCTTAACCCAAGTAAAAAGCACTATAAAATAATATACATAAATTCATTGGCAAGAATTCCATGATACATCCAATCAAGTACAATAATCATGTACAACAAGAATAGTGAATCAATACTCTCATCAGTCGCATGAACCAAGTGGTCCACCACCTGTGAGCCGAGAGATGGGAACATGGCCTAGGTGCTTTTTCCACCCAACCATGAAGTATTTACACTTCCTCGTATCCTTTCATGAAACGATGGAAACCCAGCCCTGCATGAAATGTCTAGCTACCTAGTAACAATTGGCAGGAGGGAACACCTGATGCAACTCTAATGTTTGAATGTGCAATTCTAAATAATGAAAAGCAAATTGTCTCACAATAGGATGTGGTAGAGATATCAATATAATAAGTTTACTAGATAATAAACATCTATTTTAATGTCATCTCGATTAGATCTAATCCTTTATAAGTAACCTGGTACATTTCCTGAAAAGAGGAAAAGTCATCTTTGATAAATCCGCATTAGACATCCTAGCCTAGAAAGCAACCCATTTACATTACTAGAAGAAAATCTACTTCTTTCCCCAAGAAGCAAGAAAATAAATAATAATTCAAAAGAAACAATTTCCTCAATAAAGCAATTAAAATACCTTCCCCAAAATACTATTTGAAAATCATAATTTTTGCAAGCAATAAATCATCATTTTCATACAAATTTGCATTCACAAGTTTTATTAATTTTGACATAAGTTTATATCCATTATTCAATCATAATTTCTCATTATCATGTGAAATTTGGGTAATAATATTATCCATTTATTCAGTCATAATTCCACAAAAATCATGTGTAATCTAACCATTATCAATCTTGTTTTTTAATTTTGTTGTGGGAATACATAAAAACATAATTTAACTTTCTGTTGCTATAGCAAATTAAATGCAGAAAAATTAAATCAAACTTCCTGTTACTCTGTTATTTTCTATTATCAATATTAGGAATTGCAGAAAATATAAAATAAATAAAACATAGAGAATTAACTGCTTACTGTTATTTTCTGGAAATGTTAAGGAAAATGTAAATAAATACAGTCCATAACAGGAAACTAGGTTTTGTCTACCTTTTTGTGAGTTTTTGAGTTTCTAAAATAATGGATCGATTTTCTAATCAAATAGAAAGTTTCAATCAGCAAAAATAAAAGAAATACAATCTTAAATAGGTCTTCAAGGGATGTTTATGGCAGCCATATGAAGATTTTATCATTGGTTTTAATAGCTTCCATTCAATATTAATAATCAAAAGTCTGGGAATAATGATTTTGTTTCAAGAAGATTTAAACAATAGTGAAAACATGTTTAAAGACCACATTCAGCCAAGAAGGAATAATAGAGTGAGTGGAGGGTCGATTTACACCAAAATAAATGCCCACAAGTAGCCAAAATTTTATCATATTTGTAGTCATAAAATACATATTTCAAGTGGATAAAACAGAAATAAAAACCTGGTTTAAAGTAGTCATTTGATAATGAATTTGTAGCTACTATAGCTACCTTTCTCTCTCTCTCCTACAGAGGCCTAGAGATTCCTTATTCGCTGCTAAAAGACCAAGTTCCTGCTGCTAAATCACCCTTCCTATTATCAAATCATGGTATATTGCTTGCTGCCCCAAAACTCTTCTTTTATTAAATTCTCCAATCCTTTTTTTTTGGTGTTGCATGAATTAGGTTTAGAACTCAAGATTTTTTATTTTAGAACTGAAGTAATATTCCATTTGCATGATAATTCGACCAATGAAATTTGAGCAAAAATGCTATTTAAAATAATTAATAATATATTCTGTACAGTTTACTGTTATGCAATGTAAAATTGGCTTGCATAACAGGAAGCTGCTATTTAAATTCTTTTTTGTTTATTTATACAAAATATTTAATTATAATAACACTATAATTAATATTTATTTAATTATTTAACTAATACATATATATTTTAATAAATCAAGAAGTAAATAAAAATAATAATACAATAATATAAATACCTCTAATTATAATTTAATATAATTTAATTAATTCTACTTTACATATTGTCTTCCAAACATCTAAAATTAGGTAAATAAAGACAATATTTATTATTTATTTAATAAAAACTACAAATAAACATATATATATATATATATATATATATATATATATATATATATATATATATATATATATATATATATATATATATATATATATATATATATATATATATATATCATTATTCAAATTGTAATACCTATTTTAATCACAATTCAAAAGAGACATTAAATTAAATAATGCATTTAATATAAACTATTGTAGAAATTTAAACACAATATTTTCTAATTATTTAAATTATCAATCGTACTTATTTTCCACACAGAGATGCATAAGAAAACCATTCAAAATACATATGAAAACTATGTGGTGTGTGTGATTGCATCAGGATAATCCATCCATCAGTTCTTGCCAAGTGGCTAGAACACCTCTACCTCAACCATGCTCTCATCTTCGATGTGTACCTGCATCCATTTGCACTTAACTCGACGTCAATAGGTTAGTGTCTCTAAAAACAAAGCTAAGGAAAATCATTATAATCATGTCTACAATATTTAACATTTAAATCAATTTCCAATTCTCTTCAATATAAACTCATAATAATTACCTTCACATATGCAAAATTACTTAAGGTAAAGTCAATCACAATAATTGTTCACTAATCTAGAATAATTATATTGTTCATAAAAATGAGACATGACATCCTTCCCCACTTGGAAGAGACATCGTCCTGATGTCTTATTAAACATCAAAACAATAAAGTATCCATCAACCACCAATAAAGTATCAAGGTGTCCTAAAACAATAACATCAACTCAAAGTATCATAATCCATGCATGAATAAGAAATCTAGGCTATATCCTCAAATGAGGAAAAGCTCTATCAATCTCTGTTGCATCCTCCCATGTGGCACTGTCCTTAGAATACTAATCCCATTGGACCTTGTATTGCACCACATCTCTACTGTGCTTCCCTAGAATTTGAGTGGGCTCCACTAGAACCACTCCTGGATCATGAACCTATAAAACATGCCAATCAAGAATATGTGATGCACCAGGATGATAAAGCTTAAGTAAAGACACATGAAAAACATTATGGATTCTACCAAGTGCAAGCAGTAGAGCAAGTCTATAAGCTACAGGATTAATCACTTCCAGAACTTTGAATGGTCCTACAAAATGAGGAGAAAGTTTGGACGCTTTGCCAAATGATATTGAACTCTTATGAGGTCTTACCCTTAAAAAGACTTTGTCACCAACAGAGAACTATCTAGGCATTCTATTCTTATCTCAATAACTATTTTGATGACCTGAAGCTTACTTCAACTTCTCCTTGATCAACTTCATTTGATCATCCATTTCTCTTAACATTTCAAGACCAACCACAATTCTATCCTCAAAACAGGATAAGATCTCATCTTTTGCAGTATCTGGTTGTATCAGTTGTATCTATGTTGATTTCCTTTCTGTTTGCAAGTTAATGGGTACTTTCAATCCTTCCACCGGTTGATCCTGCAAATCGGTGGAATGGTCCTGTATCATAGTCTAGTTTGCATTTGTGTTTTCTGTTTATGCATTGCATTGTTCATGAGATCAGTTAGGAGCATGCTGTAAATCAGCCTAGCATCCTCATGTGCTAGGTATAGAAAGATAAACTGTTAGATTTTGGTTTGAAGGTGATCCGGCCTGGTCGTCACATTGTCTTTGTGAAATAGAGCGGATCTGAGTGTTTACATGCAGTGGACGGATACACAGGAGTCTGCATGAGCGTTTCCAGTCGGAACGAGCCGCATCATCATCTGCAAATCCATCGCCATCAGGATCAGGTCATGAAGTTGTTGAAGTTTGCATGTTGCAGGTGCATCATGATGTTTTGAGTTGGATATATACTCAGTGTATATATCGCAGTCAGGATCATCTCTCGGGGAAGCTCATCATCCGCATATCGCTAACGGATGCGGGTGTGAAAGTTAAGTTTTTTTGACTAAGTGTTGAAGAGTTCATCAGGATGATGTGTGACGTCATCGTCATCAGGATATGACGTCATCGTCATCAGGATATTAAGAAATCCCTCTATGTGAGTTTATCCTGTTGTCGCTAAGTGGTTAAGTATCGGCGAAGGCAGGAAGTTGTATTAGCATCATCAGGAGGTTTCGAGAGAACCGGATAAGTTAGATCATGATGCTGTTGCTTGTATCGTCGGGCAGAGGAGCATCGAAGGCAAGTTGTTGAAGTGGAACGTCATCAGGATATTAGAAGCTACTGGATATTTGGATATCCTGCTGACGAAGGTGGTGTCGAATATCATGATGATGCCGCTTGTATTTGGCACCCGATGAACAGTGCAACCGGAGGATGTTCGCGCCCGTTGATTATCATGATGATGATGATAGGCGACAGGTGGAGGAGGTGAACAGTAGTCGGCAGGAGGATAATTGTGCCCGACCGAAATATGATGATGCTGTTGGTGTTTCTAGGAAATATGATGATGATGCTGAGCCGATAGACATTTTTATCAGGTTGTTTGTATTATTGGCAGCTCCTTCCTGTTAGGTTGCCTCTGTTGCGTTTCGCTCTGCATCATCATTCTTGGATGACACCCATAGGGCCAAGAAGAAGAGCAAGAAAACTACTGAAGAAGCACCCTCCTCCACTTAGGAGACAAAAGAAAAGGCACCCTCTACTTCATCCCTAGCTACTAGAAAAGTAAGAAAAAGAAGAAAACATCAGAGGAAACACCCTCTTCCATTCAACAAATAGAATAGGAAAGACCAACACCCTCTACCTCTTCCCTAGCTACTAAGAAGAGGAAAAAGGGGAAGGAGATTATGGGAGAACTCTCTATTGTACTTGCACATGCAAAAGAAACAACTAAAGACCAACCTGATGCAGAGGCATCCACACTAAAACCTTGACATACAGCATGTATGTCTACAACCCATCATCATCATATTTTCTGTTAACATTGTCAACATCATCATATTTTCTCTTGCTGACCGATATCCTCCTACAGACAAACCTTCGACCTTTCGCCTGTCAGCAGCATCATCATATCCGGCTATCGGCAGCATCATCATATTCGGCAAGCGCAATCATCCTCCTGACGATCACTGTTCATCTTACCGCCAACCTCTATCTACAGCATCATGATGTTCGACATCATCTTCATCAGCAGGATATAAAATGTCCAGTTCCTCCCATATATCCTGATGACGACAACTTCACGCACCTTCCCTTCGATGCTTACGTCACCCTGATATCTGACTACTTAAACAACAGCATCAGGATATAACTTATCCGGTCAAATGAAACATCCTGATGATGGTACTCAACTTTATACTGATGATGAATATTCTGCCAAATATCCTCCTCCTGATCCACTTAACTCCTTGATGCCTTATGCCGATACCAAAACACTTATGGTCAGCAGGATAAACCTTTATCAGGTGATATTTTGGAATGTCCTGATGACGATTATCCTAATGACGATGGCGTCATATGCAGTTCCTTCAATATCCTGCTGTCGGCCAAACTTAACATTATCGGCCCGCGATGATTTTATCAACCCGATCGACTAACTTATGCCGATATACTCTTCCTCGGCAACACCTTGTGATGATCACCCCGAAATGCATTCACCTTATGCAAACAATTGTATCATGCTCACCTCCATCTACTCAGATGACACCCGAAGTAACTGCAGGATATACACAGAAATATCCTGATGATGCCGTTGTGACGAATTTCTAACCTTAGCAAATTTTGATCTGCCGAACCTCCTGAGGTGACCCGATCTGCTTCCTAGACAACTTTCCAGACTCGAACTACCAGCACGACCTAGCACATGCCCATGCTAGGGTTCTCAGCACATCTCGACTGCGATCCTACAAACATACATGTGAACAAATAGAAAATGCAAACTAAATCCTAAACTATTGTACATAGCCATTCCATCGATTCGACGAATCAACCAGTGGAATGGATCAGCAAATCCATGCAACCACCAGAACAGCAACTCGATTACACAATGGAATTCAAAACAGAGAATGGACACAAATAGGATCTCTTTATTGATTTCAAAAGATGCAAATACAATATTCTGTCTCTCTCTCTGTCTCACTCTGTGCAACCTAGCTCCTCAATATGTATCTCTATCTCAATCTATCTATCTGTCCTAAGACCAACCGATCCTACTGCATAAATAGGAACTGCTTGCGAGTACTACCACTCAATTCCAAGCGGCTGGGAGCTTCCAAGCGGCTGGGAGGAGATCCAACCAAACTAACAAACTATACAGCTGTCATCAGCTGTCATAACAAACTACCTAAAAATAGAAAAGCACGGTCAACTTGGACCTTATTACATGCATTGGTCTTATAAGACCTTCTTGGAAACATTAACAAGACCTATAACAAACTAACTGCCTCATGGAGGCCAGCTATCAGGTAGGTGCTCCTGCACCATACTCCCCAACAGAAAAGAACTCATGTCCCATGAGTTAGGTTGTGGAAGTCCTCCACCTTTACACTTTGCCTTTGCAGTGTCTTGACCTGTTCCAGCTTTGTCCTTTGCTGGCTCTCGGCTGCTCCAAGACTTCTGAACTGTAACTTGTTTTCTTTCAAGTAAATCCTCATGCCTGTCAATGTAGGCCCTTCTCACATATACCTTGTGTTTGTCAGGTTGTCTGACCAGAACCTCTATCTGAACTGCCTCTTGAACTTCTGTAATGTTCAACTCTGTCTTTCTTTCAACCTTTATAGGACAAACAATAGTCCCAACTATGACAACATCCTTGTCATTCCTCTCAACTGGTGGTTGTTTGTAAACCTGTTTCTGAACCTGCTGCTGACCTCTGTCAGTCACAACTAAAACTTTCTTCAAACTGTTGTCCTTAACAACTTCTTTCCCTGCAATGTCCTCAACTGCCTTTATGCCTGCTCCTATAGGCTTCTGCACAAATTCCTTCTTTCCCACTAAAATGACTTTTGCTGCCTTCTGTACTACAGCTGCTTCCTGTAATGGCATCAACATAATAGTTTTTCCATCTTTCTTGATGGTGTAGGTATTAGCATACCCATCATACAGTACCCTCCTATCAAATTGCCATGGTCTACCCAACAGTAGGTGACAACATTCCATGGGCAAAATGTCACACAAAACTCTATCCTGATATGCTCCAATCTGAAAATCCACATATGCCTATTCATAGACAAAAAGTGATTGACTATCACTCACCCAAGATGCCTTGTAAGGGTGATGGTGTGGAATCCTTTCCAAATTCAGTTTATCCACCATTTCCTGAGAGACCATGTTATCTATTGAACCAGTATCAATGACAACCTTACATACTTTACCTTTGCTCTTGCATGTGGTCTTGAAAAGAGCTCTTCTTTGCATCATATCCTTTGATGTCTGCAAACTAGTTCTCCTTAGCATCAATGCTTCTCCCTCCTCAGGATATCCATAATTGTCAGGAACTCTATCTTGATAAGTGTTTAAACTTTGCACACTTTGCTCTACTTTCTCTTCTTGCCCAAGTTGTACTCTCTTGTCATTCGTTCTATCATCTCTGGATGATGAACCCTTATTTTCTGGACATTTGAAAAATGGATGACCAAACTCACCACAGGTGTAACACTTTCCTGAAAATGTAGTAGAACCTCTACCACCTCCAAATCTGCCTCTATTACCTTTCCATCCACCTCTGAAATCAGACTGTCCCTGTCCTTTACCAGTGTCTTCTTGACCCTCATTGGTTTGCCTTGTTGTAGGGGCTAATCCTCTTCCCCTCATATTGCTGCCTCTTCCTCTCATGGACTTATCTTGTCTCCTATTCATCTTTTCTTCAATCCTGATTGCCATTTGGTAACAATCCTCCACACTCTTAGGGTTAGCTAAAACTAACTCATCCTGTATGTTCAATCTCAAACCAGCCAAGTACCTAGCCACCTTTTCTACCTCATTCTCATGATGACCAGATCTCATACTCAACTTATAAAACTCCTCAGTATATGCCTTCACATCCATTTCCTTCTGCCTTAAAAATTGCAGCTTCTTAAACATCTGAATTTCATAATCCTTGGGCAAGAATTTACCTTTGATCCTTGCTACCATTTTATCCCATGAAGTGATCTTTGACCTTCCTTGTTTCCTTCTCTCGGATTGTACATAATCCCACCATACCAAAGCATGACCTCCTAACTTGGTCTTTGCAATCTTTACCTTCTGATCCTCAGCAACATCTTCACATTCAAAGTGATTATCAAGTGCAGCAATCCAATCCAGTAACTCATCTTCATTCAAACTTCCATTATACTTGGAAACATCAACCTTTACCTTAGGTTTATCACTCTGCACTGCCTTTAACAGTTTTGCAAATCTCTGGTCTTCAGCATCCAGATCTTTAGCTACCTCTTCATACTCTTCAACAGCATCTTCATCTTCTTCTGATTCACTATCGTCCACTTCCCTCTTTTTGTTCTTCTCCAAGGCTACAAGCCTGGCTTGAAGTGCTTCAGCAAGCTCCGTCATCTTCCTCATCTCTCTGGCATGTTTTTCCTTCATCTCCTGCAATTCCCTTGCAGTACCATTACCTTTCGGAGGCATTTTGTCAACCTCTCACTCCTCTACCTCTGTCTTTTCAGTGACAGAATCAACACACAACAGCCCAGACCTTTTGCTGAGCTCTGATACCACTATGATGCAGAGGCATCCACACTAAAACCTTGACATAAGCATGTATGTCTACAACCCATCATCATCATCATATTTTCTGTTAACATTGTCAGCATCATCATATTTTCTCTTGCCAACCAATATCCTCCTGCAGACAAACCTTCGACCTTTCGCCTGTCAGCAGCATCATCATATCCGGCTATCGGCAACATCATCATATTCAGCAAGCGCAATCATCCTCCTGACGATCACTGTTCATCTTACCGCCAACCTCTATCTACAGCATCATGATGTTTGACATCATCTTCATCAGCAGGATATAAAATGTCCGGTTCCTCCCATATATCCTGATGACGACAACTTCACGCACCTTCCCTTCGATGCTTACGTCACCCCGATATCTGACTACTTAAACAACAGCATCAGGATATAACTTATCCGGTCAAATGAAACATCATGATGATGGTACTCAACTTTATACTGATGACGAATATTCTGCCGAATATCCTCCTCCCGATCCACTTAACTCCTTGATGCCTTATGTCAATACCAAAACACTTATGGTCAGCAGGATAAACCTTTATCGGGTGATATTTCAGAATGTCCTGATGACGATTATCCTGATGATGATGGCGTCATATGCAGTTCCTTCAATATCCTGCTGTCGGCCAAACTTAACATTATCGGCCCGCGATGATTTTATCAACCCGATCGACTAACTTATGCCGATATACTCTTCCTCGGCAACACCTTGTGATGATCACCCCAAAATGCATTCACCTTATGCAAACAACTGTATCATGCTCACCTCCATCTACTCAGATGACGCCCAAAGTAACTGCAGGATATACACAGAAATATCCTGATGATGCCGTTGTGACGAATTTCTAACCTTAGCGAATTTCGATCTGCCAAACCTCCTGAGGTGACCCGATCTGCTTCCTGGACAACTTTCTAGACTCGAACTACCAGCATGATCTAGCACATGCCCATGCTAGGGTTCTCAGCGCATCTCGACTGCGATCCTGCAAACATACATGTGAACAAATAGAAAATGCAAACTAAATCCTAAACTATTGTACATAGCCATTCCACCGATTCGACGAATCAACCGGTGGAATGGATCAGCGAATCCATGCAACCACCAGAACAGCAACTCGATTACACAATGGAATTCAAAACAGAGAATGGACACAAACAGGATCTCTTTATTGATTTCAAAAGATGCAAATACAATATTCTGTCTCTCTCTCTGTCTCACTCTGTGCAACCTAGCTCCTCAATATGTATCTCTATCTCAATCTGTCTATCTGTCCTAAGACCAACCGATCCTACTGCATAAATAGGAACTGCTTGCGAGTACTACCACTTGATTCCAAGTGGCTGGGAGCTTCCAAGCGGCTGGGAGGAGATCCAACCAAACTAACAAAATATACAGCTGTCATCAGCTATCATAACAAACTACCTAAAAATAGAAAAGCATGGTCAACTTGGACCTTATTACATGCATTGGTCTTATAAGACCTTCTTGGAAACATTAACAAGACCTATAACAAACTAACTGCCTCATGGAGGCTAGCTGTCAGGTAGGTGCTCCTACACCACAACCCTTTAGAGCAACTCTTTCAACAAAATAGAAATTGACCTTGGCTAAGGAATCCACCCCAGTTAGGAAAATGAAGGGTGTTGTAATTATAGAGGAAGAAGTAGAAGAGGAGTCTACCAAAACTACCAAGCCTAAGAAACACAAAGGAAAGGTAAAGGAGAAAGATACAGTGGGAAAGCCTCCAAAAACTCCTAAATCTAGTAAGCATAAAAAGATAAAGGAGGACTTAGATAGCTTAGATGAAATTTCCTTGGTAAGAAGAAGTACAAGAAGAGTGACCGAAGTAAGTGCTCTGGAGACCACTGCCCCTCCAACTGTCTAGGCTCCAGAGATCCCTGAGCCACAAGATACCCAAGCTCTAGAGATGGCACATAGTGAGGCTCTAACCATATCCGCATATTCTGAAGGAGATATACCAGTGCCGAAGAAACAATCAAAACCAATGCTCTTGAGGAGTAAGAGGAAAAGGTAGCCCACTCAAGCAAAAAAGGATACTTCCCTCCTAGCTGAGGTTCTTGTGGGATTTAGGACCTCCATGACTCCTCTGCAAGAGCAGGCCAGGCCATCATATGCCCTAGCCTCTACAGTAGACCAAGAAAAGGAGGAATAGAATGAGACACAACAAGAGGGCGTAGAAGAGTAGGAGGAGCAGGCTGACATTAGAAAATAGGGGGATATGGAAATCCCAAATGTAGGGTTGGTAGAGGGAGTAGAAATAGGAAGTTATTCACATCCATCTAACCAAGAGGATATTGAAATTCCAAGGGAACATCAATTAATGGAGGAGATTGAAAACCTGAAAAGATTATTATGGAGTAAGCATTTGGTTATCACTGACCTAAAGAAGGTCATGAATCAAAAAGAGACAACTCAGAATCATCAAATTGATGAGCTGAAAAATAAAGTAGAGGAGAAGCTAAAGATCATTGAATCCAAGGAGGCTGAGATCCAAAAAAAGAATGCAAAGGTCACACAACATTTCTAGTGTTATAAGAGCTAGGGACAATAACATTACTTTGATCTCAACCATGATTGAAAAATTGCAGGGCCAGACTTGGGAACTAAAAAGGTCCAATAATAAAATAAATGACCAAGCAGAGCTACTTCAAGAATTGACTATTCTAGTTGCTACTATTGAACAAGATACTCAAACAGATGACTATTTGGGGACACTTTAGATAGACATTCCTAGTGCCTTGTTCCATTAGGAAAGAAGATGCAACGAGTTAGAGGGAACAATTGTGATGTTACAATTGCAAAGGGTAGTGATAGCCACGACATAAAATATAAAAACTCTAGCTTGTAGGCCACACTCTCATCAGAGATCTTAGCCTGCATGCCCCACAGTGGTAGTTATGTTCTTTTTTTACAGGAGGGAGTCCTCTAGAGGAAGTTATCATTAGTTCTTTCTAATTTTACTGAGAATATATAGGATGGGAATGACTTGCTCAAGGTTTACATAAAGAGTACATATGAAGATAAAAATTTCCTGTGTGAACTATATTTACATAATTTCTTCATAGAGAACTACACTTTCTTTATCAACTTATTTGTAGGTGAATACTAGCTAAGGGCATTTATGTCATTGATGAGAAATCATCAGATCTAGAATGAATGAATGGAACCTTACACAAAAAAGGACACATGTATAGGCCTATTCCTAAGGAGAGACTGTTAAAATCCCATGGCCTTTGAAATTCATTTTAGAGTAGCAATTTATTCCCCAACAGGTAAAACAAAAATTCTACCCCTATACCAACAACATCTGTAAGAGTGTGCCAGTGAATTTGGTTTATTCATACATAACTCATCTAATCAAATGATGGCCATTTGTATGAAAAGATGAAATATTCTCACCCTAGAGCATAAAATGAAAGAAGTAGTATCTCCAGCCAACCTTTAGTGGTTTATGAGAAAGGTAAGGACAATATCCAAGTTAATCCACAAATTTTAGTAGAATTGGGTAGGGGGATGCTTTAGGCTACCCCTCATCATTGAGCCATTGTCCATATGGGTTGATTTGATGGAGGATGCTAGATTTCAAGAATGGGTGAAACGGGTTGAACAATTTAGGGGGAATGGCAACACAAACTTCACAACTTGGTCAACTTTTGAGAAGGAGTATTATACAACCTCAATAAATCTAGGTTATGAAGTGTAGGAGGACCTACAAAACCTTAAGCTCGGGGGGAATGATGAGTGTTAGGTAGCACTCATCTAAACATGCATTTTTACTTCCTTTTTCCCATCATTTCATATTGCCTATCCTATTATTTTGTACTATAGGAATTGTGAAGTCCTATTTTAATTATACTAATAAGAGATGAAGCACTGAAGATTATTATTATGATGAAAAGACTTATGTTGCAGTGAAATTGAGAAAATTGTGTAGAATTATCTCTTTTTTGTTTCACAGGTGTCTATGGCACTGTTGGAAAGAGATATTGCTAGGCATGTTAGGTGTTGTCATTGATGGAAATTGGATCTATCTTACACATCTGTAATGTATCATTTGATCATACCGAAAGTCATATTGCAAATTTGTCTAAGTCTAGATAGACAGGAACAAAGAATATGACAGGGTTCAACATTTTGGTCTATATTTCTCCACAGGTAATCATATTGTGCCACAGATCTGAGGGAATGTTAAGGGATATTAGGGATACCTAAATCCAAAGTTTCAGCCTCCAATGATGAAGGAATTGAAAGTTACAAGCATCTGAGTATCAGGTTTTTGTCAGACAGTTCAGTCTAGTGAAGAATAGGCCGACTTGGTGTTTGATCCTTGTAAGGATTAAGAGAAGTGGTTGATTGAGTTATTTATGAGATCTAGTGGTATTGGCCAACATGTGTGGTGACTTAAATTCATAGGTTTTGGTTCACATTGATGTTTGTGCATAGATTCAGCCAATAGAATAGTGATCTTGAAAAAGTTTCTAAGTTTTCTTGAGCTGACTCTAGTTGATGAAATTACATGTTGTGGATATATATGATCAATTGTCTTGAGTATTTCAGGGTATGGATGCACAAATATGAGATAAGAGGTGTTAATTATAGCAGTATCAAGTGCAAAGCAGAGATCTGAGCCTCAGATCATGGCAGAACAGTGAAACAAGGTAGTGAGATATGAAGTGTGTGAAGTCAGCATATTGAGCCTAACCAGAACTACAATCTCATATTGTTAGATCCTATTCTTTAGTTCAAGTATTTCAGTAAACTATTTGTAATTGATCTTGTAGGTAGTGAGCCTCCTTTGAGCAGTGAGCTCTAGGTAGTGTTCCTGAAGGCATGTTCCTTCCCATTTTGTAATACTTTTAACAAAGTATAAAATCTTGTGGGTTAACCCCCACCATGGTTTTTTCCTTAACCAAGTTTCCACGTAAAAATCCTAGTGTTCATGTGTGATGATCTTGTTGTTGTTGTTCTGAAGTTCATGTTTCTTTCTTTTGAATGTATGTGGTAAATTAATAAAGGAACATAATTATAAGTTTTGTAGAACACTGATTCACCCCCCTCTTAGTGTTCCTTAATTTCAACAATTGGTATCAGAGCTTTGTTCCTTGGAAGAAGTTTAACAACTTGAGGAAGATTTGGGAAGGTATTTCAATGGGTTCATTGAGGTATTCTGATGGCATCAATGAACAAATTCAAGTTGCTTTAGAAGATCTTGATCAGTCTAGAGCAGAAGTCAAAGAACTAAAGGAGAACCTTAAATATGCTGAGGATTTCATTCAAACTTCAAAAGGGTAACTGAGCAATTCTATGGAAAAGAGGAAGGAGGTACTTCAATGATTAGTGAATCATAATGAAGACAATGGCATGGATGAGGCTTTGAAGGGGAAGATAAAGGAATGTGAGAAGCTGAAAAAAGAAGTTGTTGTTCTAAAACATGAGATGGAATTCAGGGTGATGAGACTAACCAAGGAAATCGAGGAAAGGAAGAAGACTAAGAAAAACCTTAATCAGTCTCTGAAAGATAGAATAGAAGAGTGATGTAGATTGGATAGAATAATTGGCCATCTAGAATCTAATCTTCAAGAAACCAAGTATAATGAGGAACAACTTCAAAGGAAAATTGTTATTCTCAAACATGACCTAGAAGCTGCAAATGAATACAAAGAGAAGTTCAAGATAAGCTCAGCTAAACTTGAGGTGCTGCTTGATAGTCAGAAGAAGGAAGATGATAAGCATGGTATGAGATATGAGAAAGGTGAAAGCTCTAGATCTAGTCAAAGAAATCCTAAAGGAAGAAATCCAAGAAGGAATCTTAGAAGGCCTCCGATAAGACAACCTAATGCTCAAAGGTATCCATCTTTCAATGGAAATTGTTTCAATTGCAATAAATTTGGTCATAGAGCTACTCAGTGCAAAAGTAGAGTGAATCAAAGTGGTTCATCCTTCTCTAGTCAATGCTTCAATTGTAAAAGGTATGGTCATAGATCCAATGAATGCATACGTATGATGATGAACTACTCTAACAATAGAAGAAATGTCAATTCTTTCAATGGCAACTATTTTGCATGCAATAGATTTGGACACATGGCTAATTAGTGCAGATCAAGAGGAAATCAAGTAAATGAGGAAAGAAATGTTGTGTGCTTTAATTGCAACAGATCCAATCATATTACAAGATTCTGTAGAAGTAGGAATGATGATAGAAAAGGTTCGATAAACAGAAACCAAAACATGTAGAGACAAGATAAAGGCAAGGGTAAACTAGATGTGAATGAGATCCAGAATCAAATCAACAAAACATGGGTGAAGAAAGGTGAAATGAATGATGGCGATGGGTCTAGACCAAAATCTGGTGCTGATAATTCCTCTGGGAATTGAAACAAGAGCTCTAGCTCAAGGGGAGCTACATTGAAAATCTAATTCCCCCTACCAGTAAGTGGGTGCCTAAATCTGGCATGATGAATGAAGATAAAGAAGCCTATTTTAGATCTATTGAAGAAAATTTTGGAAGAAAAGAAGATAATGTGATTGATTGTGGAGCAATTAAAGATTG
Source organism: Cunninghamia lanceolata (assembly GCA_027924645.1). Taxonomy (NCBI): domain Eukaryota; kingdom Viridiplantae; phylum Streptophyta; class Pinopsida; order Cupressales; family Cupressaceae; genus Cunninghamia; species Cunninghamia lanceolata. Next base: position 1,759,951 of record BSBN01000762.1, on the reverse strand, counting down.
ACTATATTTAGAAATAGTGTAACTAGATGAATTAGGGTAAAACATTTATTACAATGGTGAATTAGGTTTTGCGGAGCATAAAAGGTTATTCACTCAACATTTTGAATCACTTTTCTTTCGAAGAGAACAAGGAGAAGAGCGCCTGATTTGAGATCTCAAAGATTTGGAGTGCAAAAAGTGAATTCAACAGCTAACCCTAACCGGTGAAACAAGGTATTCCCTATAAATCTCTCTGAATTTGTAATTTCTGGATATGGCTACTCCATTGGTTGTTGACATCACTGAAAGGCCCTGACTTAAATTCAAAAATCATCCACACAAATCTATAGAGGTCGATCTGTTAGGTGCCTTTTCTAATGTTCTACATGGTGTGTTGCACATTGAAGATATTAGGGCTTACATTCTTGCTAGAATAGATGAATTTGGGGATTCAAAGTTAGTAGATTTGTTTAAGAATCACCCCAGGGGTGAGATTTATGGTCTTAAACTTGAGTATAAGGCACTACAAGACAAACCTTTCATTCAGGTTATTGGATTCCCATCCTTTGATGAGGATGAGTGGGTTTGGTATGTACTGAGTCAGATGCATGTTGAATTCATGTGGTTGATGAAACCCTTTAAGATCACCAAGGATGCCATCAAGGCCATAGTAGGATTGAACTCATCCAGTGGATTGTCGATGCTAAAATCAGTGAAGAATCAGACTGTAACTGAAGCTACTGAATCAAAATTTGATAAGAGGGCAATGAAAATAAATGATATGACTGATCTAGATGTTGAATTTGCATCTATGGTGATTGGGTATAACATATACCACTCTAGCAGGGAAAACTCTATATCTAGTATAGCCATTTATGTTGCTTATTAGATGTTAAAACAAAATGCTAACTATGCCTTGTGTGAGCTATTGTAAAACTAGCTAATGGAGAATCTGAACAAGATTAAGAAGGATAAGAAGAACACATTCAAGTATGGTACATTGGTCCTGTGGTTGTTTTTTTATTTCATGAATGAGTTTCCTGGGAAGAAAAGCCTGTGTTGGACTAGTGATAAGCCTATTGCCATACAAATAAGAGAGCACTTGCCCAATATTGGTGACTCCAATGCCCAAAGGACTACTCTTTGGGGATACTTCAAGAATTTTCAAAATATGATGCAATCAAGGGAAAGAATCCCTAAGTCTGTGGTGGAAAAGTACAAGGATACAATTTGTTTCATGGTAGAAATAGATCAATGCTTGATGGAAGTAGTTGAACCAAGGACCGTATGGATCATGCCCATGGGGTATGAAGTTGATGAATAAATACTGGAAATGTATGCTCAATACCTTTTGAGAAAACCAAAAGACACCTCAGTTGAGAGATTTGGTACATATGGTGAACATAGTGTGAAACTGCATGTTGAACTTCAGAGACCTGAATCTAAGAGAAAGATCCAAAGGCAAGTTCAAATGTATGTAGAAAGTATTGGAATAACCAAAGAAGTTGTGAGACAAAAGAGGGAAAGGATAGAGAAAGATGAGAAGGAGAAGCAGGATAGGGAACAGGGAAGTGTTCCAATAGAACCCTCTTCTAAGTCAAGGACTACTAGGAGTTCTGGTTTAACCTCTGGTGCATCACCTTCTCCTATGGTAGAAAAAATCAAAGAAAAACCTACTAGTAAGGTAGGAAAAAGGACAAAAGTAAAGGGCAAAATGTCATATGTCAGTGTGGACGAGGAGGATGAAGAAGAGATTGAGTCAGATGGTGAGGTTAAAGAGTTGAAGGCCTTAGGCACTATTACTGCTAAATTATCTAAGGAGAAGCCCTCCAAAAGCACAAAATTAGAGAAAGAAGAAGCATCAAGGATTGCCAAAAACAAGCCCTCTAGAAGTATAAGGGTAAGCAAAAGACTAAAAACTGAAACTCATGTTGAAAAATCTACCTTGTCAGTTGAAGATATTGTTAATGTAGTAACTGTTCATGGGAATTTGAAGCCCATAAAAAAATATTATGACAACTTTGATAAAGTCAACAAGAAAATTTTGGAGGATGATACTGTCAAGTACTTGAATACATTCAACAAAGTACTAGTGGAAATTTTGTCTAAATTTCCTAAGAGTATAAGTGACATTTTGGAGATGAGAAAAGAACCTGCTAAAGCAAAGGATTTGGAGCTAAGAGAACATGTGTTGTCTAGTCTATGTCTGGTAATTTCTAGGAAGGAAGTAAATCAAATTTTCAAAGAAGTTAAAGATCAATTTAGAAGCAAGAAAAGGATGAATAAGCTAATGATTGGAGACATTGATGAAGTGGTCAAAGAAATAGAACAAATTCTGAGGAAAGCCCTAGACAAGAATAAGTTTTATGTGGTCACTGAAGAACCTATTGATGTTGATGATACATCCATTCCAAATGATGAACAGTTGAAGGAAGATGAGCAACAAGCTGAGGAAAATGATTTCTCTACTCCAGAAGAGGAAATATTGAATAAAGAAGATGAAGAGATGGTGAATAAATATAATGTTGATGGTGCAGAGGATACTCAAATTCCTCTGGACCAATCTGGTGAAGAAAATATAGAAATGAATATAAATGTTCCCACTGAAGGTGATTCTGAGAAGAGTAAAGAGCAGAAAGTAGAAGAGGTTAAGGACAAGGAAGATCAAGAAGAAAAAACTGATGATAGAATTGATTCCTCCATTCCATATGTTGAGTAATTTGATAGAAATGATGATAATGCTACTGAGGATACACAAAATCCTACGAAAAAGAATGTAGAAGACATTTTTGATAAAGACAAAAAGAAGGATGCCTCTGCTGATGATGTAGAGAAAGTAGAAGTAGAGAAAAAGAATGAAAACATGGTTGACTCCAGAAAGGGAGAAGATGTAGGCCCTAAAGAGCATAAAATTGAAACATCATATTGGGCAAGAGACACTACAGAAGTAGTGAAAGAAATTTTAGAGAAAGACAAACAAGTTGCAGAAGATCTAGATATAATACAAGGTCCAATCAATTTTGATACTCTATCACTTGTATAGAATATGAAGTTGGTCTCTTTTGCACAAGCTAAGGCCAGAGAGGAAATCTTGAAGTTCCATATAGAAGACAGTGAGTTGCTTAATCTTGCATTTGACATTCTGGAGAAAATCATGCCTTCATTCTAGAAGGATTCATTAGCATCCCCCTCTAGTCAGTTGAAGAGTTTGATAAATTCCGTAAGTACTCACTTTGAGTCTTTTGAGAAGTCAGTAGAAGTTAAAGTCTGGAATGAATTTAATGATAAAAGATTTAGTGAACTGAAAAGAATAATTGACAATGATAGAATTATGTTGGATACTAGTGTAAAGAGTATTCAAAATGCCCTCACTGAAGGAGATGTGTACAAATTTTGTATATCTTGGCCAAAAGTTGTAGAGGATATTGAGAAGAAAATAAAGGAGTCCAAGAAAAAATTGTCAAATGTAGCTCAATCCTTTAATCCTTTGACAATATTTGCGGCAAGTCAAGAATGTCAAGTAATTAGCTTGATTGATGAAATATAGTAATTGGTGAAAGAAAAGGAAAACATTGTGGCAAGGATGTGTGAACTCTGGGGAGTGATTTTCCCCAAGTTAGAAATAGTGTTTAATGCATTGACAGAAGCTCAAGCTACTGCTCTAACAAGTGATCCCATTGATCTACATAAGGCAAAGTCATAGGCATTTTAATTCAGTGGTCATACTTTAGTTTTGTGTAGCATGAAGAAAGTTGGAACAATGAATTGGAACTATTGAAAAACATTTTTGGTGATGTGTTTAGTTCATGTAGACAAGACATAAGGATTGTTTGTATGTATGTGCCCATGTACATAGAGTTTTTGCATGAATTTTGATATGCAGATTCCAACCTTTGCCATTAATGTCAAAGGGGGAGTGGAAAGCAATGAAAAATGAGGATTTCAACTAAGGGGGAGCAGTGGAAATCACAAGTGTACATAGTAAAGGGGAGTTGTTCTAACACTTAGTCATTTTTCACCAAGTGTTGCCATCAATGCCAAAGGGGGAGATTGTTGGCAAGAGACACTACTAGACATGTCAGGTGTTGTCATTGATAGTAATTGAATCTATCTTATACATCCACAATGTATCATTTGATCATATCGTAAGTCAGATTGCAGATTTGTCTAAGTCCAGATAGACAGGAACAGAGCATATGATAGGGTTCATCATTTTGGTCTGCATTTCTCCATAGGTAATCATATTTTGCTATCGATCTGAGGGAATGTTAAGGAATATCAGGGTACCTAAATCCAAAGTTTTAGCCTCTAGTGATGAAGGGATTGAAAGCTACAAGTATTTGAGTATCAGGTTTTTGTCAGACAGTTCAGTCCGGTGAAGAACAGGCTGACTTGGTGTTTGATCCTTGTGTGGATTAAGAGAAGTGGTTGATTGAGTTATTTATGAGATCTAGTAGTATTCGCTGAAATGTGTGGTGACTTGAATACACAGGTTTTGGTTTGCATTGATGTTTGTACATGGATTCAGCCAATAGAATAGTGATCTTGAAAAAGTTTCTAAGTTTTCTTGAGGCTAACTGTAGTTGATGAAATTACATGTTGTGGATATATATGATTGATTAGCTTGAGAATTTTGGGGTATGGATGTGTGAATATGAGATAAGAGGTGTGAAGTATAGCAGTATCAAGTGTGAAGCAGAGATCTAATCCTCAGATCATGGCAGAATAGTGAAACAGAGTAGTGAGAGATGAAGTGTGTGAAGTTAGTATATTTAGCCTAACCAGAATTGCATTCTTGCATTGTTAGATGCTATTCTTTAGTTCAAGTATTTTAGTAAACTCTTTGTAATTGATCTTGTAGGTAGTGAGCTCTGGGAAGTGTGCTCGAAGGTATGTGCCTTCCCATTTTGTAATACTTTTAACAGAGTATAAAATCTTGTTGGTTAACCCCCACTGTAGTTTTTCCCTTAACCGGGTTTCCACATAAAAATCCTAGTGTTCATGTGTGATGATCTTGTTATTGTTGTTCTTAAGTTCATGCTTCTTTCTTTTGAATTTATGTGGTAAATTAATAAAGGAACATAATTATAAGTTTTTCATAACACTGATTCACCCCCCCTCTCTTAGAGTTCCTTAATTTCAACATGCACATGCGGTAGATAGTTTTGAAGAACTCCTAAGGTAATCCTAATTATCTATGGAGCCAGGAATGAAGGGCACTATAGGGTACTCCAATGTTTTCTATCTTATTAGAGCATCTATGGAGTGAGAAGTAGAATAAAAAAGATGGTGATCTCCAGAGTTGTGTCTCAGTAGATTCTTGGGCATCTCTAGACTTGCTAGCAATAACATGGAGTCTCCAGAGCTACACAGAGTAGTTGGCACTATTGATTACCAAGATCTCCAAGGTGACTGTAGTGCTACAAAGCCCACCTATTCATGATTGAGTGTCCCAGAAGATCACTCTAGTTGTCCATGGGGACATGATACACTTTCACTTGTTTTTGCATGAGATTAGAATATTTCTCCCAGTCTGCTCATTTAGGAAACCAAGTTCCTTTTTATCAGGGCCTTGCTACCTATTATTGTTATAAGTTAAAATCTAGATTTAGTGGTACCTTCAGTATCACTAAAGTCCTTTTTCAAACTTTGCATGATTATACTCTAGATGTATAGTTGCACATTTTAGTTAAGAATAAGAGATTGTTTATATCTCAAGATGAACTAATTAGGTGAAGTAGTTAACTCTAGTAATATTATGTCACTCAGACTGATATATATTTGGATAGGAATAGTAGAATAATTAATCAAAATTTTATAGAAGTGTTTACGTAATTTAATTTTAGAGTAGAGACATTTACTTTTGAATACAATATACTTTGATAGACTAGATTAAAGGAAGCTGTGCTATTATACTTTTGTTCTAAGTGACAAGGGTCGTTGGTCCTCGACATTTAATCTTATTTTCATGTGTCAAATCTAGGCCTGTGTCCTTGGCTATTTGCAATTAGGAACCCTATAGTTGCCAATTTATTTAAGTAACACTAATGATCTCTACTAATTGAAGAAACTAATGCTACTGATCTATCTGCTATGGAAATAAATTATAGGAATGCTAGAAACAAGCTAAAATAATGAATTGCTAATGTAGATCTACACTAATACATACAATTGAAACATACATTTATCTATGAGAAAATAGTTGTTGATAACTGAGAGGGGGGGGGTGAATCAGTTATCCTAATTATTGCCCTTATTGAACTTTCCTTTTAATTGAAGCAGCATAAAATCAAACACAAAACATTAACCATGAAATAAGAAACACATGACACAGTATTTTTGACGTGGAAACCCTGTTAAGGGAGAAAACCACGGGGTGATTAACCCAAGAATTATTCTCTGTTAGAAGAATAGGAAATTACAAAAATGGCACTTGCCAATTAGGGCTCACTGCCCGAGCACACTGCTCACAAGAGGCTCACTGCCTACAAGAAGACACACTGTCTTACAGAGTGATAAGAATCACAGTCTTGAACTGATTGGAAGCATCTGCATATGCTGGAGTTCAGTTCCGGTTAGGTTCAGTATACTGATCTGCTGCACTTCATCTTTCCTCTGTTCTTTAGTCTGCTATCCTTTCACATACCGGATCTTTCTTGCTACTTCTACTCTACTCTGGACTTGTTCGCATTTCCTCTCACACACACACTTTACAACTAAATCCATCCTCTATATATATCCGCACAAGTTATTTCATCACCTTTCTAGTCGGCATCCGGAACAGTCTAGTTTCTTACAAACTTAGTTCTGTCGGCTGAATCCTTGCTCACCAAGCAATGCGGATCAAGCATATACTTGTAGATATCATCAATTATGTCGGCCAAACATGATTCATGCCTCCGCAACCTTTATCATCATCTGTAACACATCCGGAAAGTAGTCTGATACTCTGTCAGTCAGTTCTTCCTCTGTTTTCACTGTCTCTCAGGAATCCGGTACTCAACTATTCATATCTTTTTCCTTGTCCAACTCCGGAGGCTAAATCCTTGGAATATACCACTCAAGATAGTCCTCTTGACTTCCCCAGATCCGCACTGCACCAAGACACTTCCTCTGAGAGATCCGGACCAATCTGTCGGACCTTGCCACATGCTCTGTTCTTGTTCACCGGACCACAACAATCTTCAATCTGACTTCCGGTAGAGACATATCATGACTTGCGGATATGTGGGATGACCTTTGTTGCCATCAATGACAACAACCATGAATCCATATAGTGTCTCTTGCCAACAATCTCCCCCTTTGGCATTGATGGCAACACTTAGTGAAAAATGACTAAGTGTTTACACTATGCTCCCCCTTTGCTGATGCTCTGTCTTTATATACAATTTCCGGAACTCCCCCTGAGTTGGATTCCTCATTTTTCACTGCTCCTCACTCCCCCTTTGACATCAATGGCAAAGGGTAGGGTCCGCACACCAAAATTTTCAAAAATTTTCTATATATAGCCGCATATTTACATACTCACATATACTGCAGAATGTCTGCAAAGGATGTCTGCAGTTGAACCATTTCAGTAGCCCAACTTAGCTTCATTCTGTCCAAGATTGAAATGTGACCACTCAACAAAAATGCAAAAGCTTCTGCCCGCCTGAGATCTGTCGGATCTTTTGTATGGGCGGTGGTCTGGGCATCACTGATGGCCTCATGCATAGTTTCCAACTTAGGGACTATAATCCTTCTAAGTTCTCCCATCCGGTTGGTAATGTTCTTCCTCTCCTTCTCAAGATTCTTTATTTCATTCAAGACTGCAATAGTCTGACATTCTTGATTTATTATAGAGGAAGAGAGAGGATCAAAACTTTGAGATAAGCTTTGAAGCTTGTCCTGTTCCTCTTTTATTTTCTTGTCAATTGCTGTTGTTGCCTTTGACCAAGATATACAAAATTTGTAGATGTCACCGCCATCCTTAAGAGCATTTTCTAAGCTCTTTATTCCAATGCTTACAATCTTCCTATCCTTAGAGATTAATTCTAATATTTCAGAAAATCTCTTATCCAAAAATTCCTTCCGGACCTTTTCTTCAGCTGATTTTTCTAGAGAATTAAAATGTGTATCAATACTGCTGACTAAGGTTTTTAGATTACCGGAAGTGGAGGCTGTCGGATCTATCTGGATTGATGGCATGATCTTTACAAGTACTCCGGAAGCAGCCTCTATCAACTCACAGTCTTCCATATGAGACTTCAGGAGCTTTTCATTTGCCTTGGCATTTGCAAATGAGGCTATCTTCATTGTTTGTACCGGAGAGAGAGAGTCAAAATCAAATGGACCTTTTAGAAGCTCCGGTTCATCAATCTCTAGAGTTTCTTTGCTCAAAAATTGTTGAACAGTTTGTGCAGTGTCTCTTGCCGGAGACAGATGTTTCTTTTCTTCTGCAGTCTTAGAACTGTCAACCTCTTTGTCTGTCACCACTGCTTCCTTCTCCTACAATTGCTCTTCTTCTTTGGATCCGGAGACTGTAGGGGAAACCGGAGGAGAGATGCTTGCTTGTTCATGGGCCACTTCTTCTGGAGCAGAGGGTCCCAAGTCCTCACTTGTCTGTTCAGGGCTCACTTCTTCCGGAACAGAAGATTCCAACTCAGCAGCTGTTTCTGCACCTAAGTCCTCTACAACAGGAAGATTGAACCTTTTGAAGGCCTTCCGGAGGATCTCTTCTGTCTCTTGTGCCACTTTGTCAGTCTCACCAAGCATGAGTTGATTCATCCTGGCTTTACTTCTGAACTCATCTTTGCAGTCCTTGAAGATCATGTTCATTGTCTTGGGATCAATTTGAGGATATAGCTGAATAGCTATCTGCTCCCGGATCTCAAGATCTTTGGCATGAGCATTATTCTTTCTTACTTCCATTTCCTTCTCTAGGCTTTTAGGAATGAGAGATATGATCTCAATGAAAGCCTTATTGTATGTGTTCAGATATTTAACTGTGGCTTCCTGCAGAGTCTTTTGGTCTGCCTCACTGAAGTCATCATAGGATTCAGTCAATGGTTGAAGGTTTCCATCCACCGTGACCGACTTGATTATGCTCTCTAGTGACAGAGTGGGCTTTTCAACAGTTACCTCTGCCATTTCATCCTTGTCTTGGCCTGTGGAGGGCTTACCGGATCCTTTCTTCTTCTGTTTCTTTACTTCTCTTACTTCCTCATCTGATTCTGTTTCCTCTTCATCCTTTTGGCTTTCATAAGCCCTTGATGCTTTTGTCTTGGATCTTTTACCGGATGCCTGGACTTCCGGTTTTGAGCTTTTGGTTGTGGAAGGTGCAGATCTCTTTGATGATCTGGTCCGGGTGGGGGTTTCAACCGGAGCACTTTCTTTGCTTTTCTCTTCTTCCTCAGCCTTTCTCCTCTTTTCCCGGCTGGCATCAAGTGCCTCTTTTGAGATGCCTAGGCCTTGAGCAATGTGCTCTACTTCTTTTCTCACTTTTCTCTTAATCTCAGGTTCCCTGAGTTCTACATGTAATTTCACACTCAGCTCCTCAAAGGTTCCAAACCTTTCTGCCTTAGGATCTTTGGGCTGACTTAGCATGTGTTGAACATGCAGCTCTACTATCTGTTCATCAACTTCATACCCCATGGGCATGATCCAGACAGTCCTTGGCTCCACTGCCTCCATTAGGCACTGATCAGTGTCAACCATAAAGCATACTGAGTCCTTGTATTTCTCAATGAGAGACTGGGGAATTCTCTCTCTTGCTTGCATCATGCTCTGAAAGTTTTTGAAGTATCCCCATAGAGCTGTATTTCTCGCTTTTGCATCCCCAAGTCCATGCAAATAGTCTCTTATCTGGACTGCAACAGGTTTGTCATTCTGCCATACCCATCCACTTGTTCCGGGTAGCTCATTCATGAAGTAAAAGAATAGACATACAATGAGAGTACCATACTTAAAGGAGTTCTTCTTGTCTTTCTTGATTTTCTGTACATTTTCCATCAATTGGCTTAGTAGTAGTTCACAAAGATCATAATCTGCATTCTTTCTTAGCATTTCATATGCTGTGTATATTGCAGTTCCGGATACAGAATTCTCCCTGCTGGAGTGATAGATCTTGTATCCTATTATCATTGATGCATATTTGATATCCGGATCCGAAATATCTTCAATGGTCATTGCCCTCTTATCATATTTTGATCCGGTGGCCTCAGTTACAACGTTGTTCTTGACAGATTTGAGGATAGGTACCCCCCCGGAAGAGTATAGACCAGTTACTGCTCTAATTGCTTCTTTTGTGATCTTACAGGGTCTATCTAGCCAAAGGAAGTTGTCATGCATCCTGCTCAGTACATACCGGACCCATTCATCTTCTTCAAAGCTAGGGAAATGAATGAATTGCTCAAATTGTTTCTTCTGGATACCCTTATACTCTGGTTTGAGCTCAAAAGCATTGTCTATCAGTTGCTTGTGATAGAGGTCTCTTAATTTGAATTCCCCAAATTCCTCAATGTTTGCGTGTATGTAAACCCTAATATCTTCAGTATGTAAGACTCCGTGGGGAACACTAGAGAAGGCTCCTAGTGGATCTACCTCCAATGATTTGTAGGGATGTTTCTTGAATGAGGGGCGAGGTCTATCAGAGATCTTAACTATGTTTGGAGTAGCCATTCTTCAAAGATTTGCAGTGAGGCAATGAAAAACGAAGAATACCTTATGCGCCTTCGGTTTGCACGGAGTGGTTGGATTGATTTCTTTATGTAATAGCTTTGGCAGGAGATCCTTGGTGTGCTTGATGAACCTTGTTGCAGAGCTCCACTATTCGCTTCTTCTCAAGTGTAGAATGAGCAGATAACTTTTGAGAAATCCTTTATATTGCTCCGCAAACCCTAATATCTGTCTGCAATAAATGCTTCACCTGCATTATTCCGGTTTACCATGTCTGGACAGCTTGGAGTATCCCGGATTAGTCCTGATCACTGAATATCATCCGGATCTTTAAATCATGAATAAATCTAGGTAACATATTACAAGAACATCCCAAACACTCTGTCCAATCCGCGAGACAAGATCGTGCACTTCAGGATCTCTCCGGACCTTTTTGTAATCCTTTATCATACCGGAGCACCTCCCTGAACAGGTCTAACTTAATCGAACACAGCTTCTTCATAACTCCATGCGGACCTCTGAAAACTTGACTGAAGCATCTCAGGACTTATATCTACAAACCCTTTAATCCGCATCTTGTGCCACATCCGGCACAACTTGTTTGGCTGGGGGAACAGAATCTTCTTTGAGTCTCCCCCTGAGCCTGAGCTCACTTTTTAATTTCCGGAAGAAATATCAGCACCAGAATCTGGTGCGGATCCAACCTCTACATTCTCTGAGCTTTTCTTCACCCAAATCTTGCTCATCTGATTCCTAACTTCATCCGCATTCATCTTTTGTTTACCCTTGTCTTGATTCTGATTATACACCGGACCTCTTTTGTCCTGATTCTTGTTTCTGCAGACTTTAGCATTATGACCGGACCTATTGCAGATTTGGCAAATAACATTTCTTTGCATATTTAACTGATATCCCCTTGATCTGCATTGATTAGCCATATGACCTACTCTATTGCATGTAAAGCATCTACCTTTGAATGATTTGTTTACTTGCATAATTCTGCATTCATGGGATTTGTGTCCATACCTTTTGCAGTTGAAGCACTGTCCGGAGAAGGATGAATTAATCTGATTCATTCTCATTCTGCACTGATTAGCTTTGTGACCAAAATGGTTGCAGCTGTGGCAGTATCCATTGAAGGATGGATATTTTTGAGCATTTGGCTGTCTTACCGGAGGTCTTCTAGGCCTGCTCCTTGGATTTTCTGATCCAAGATTCCTCTGACCGGATCCGGAGCTTTCTCCTTTCTCATATCCCAAACCATACTTGTCATCAGTCCTCTTTTGACTTCCAAGAAGAACTTCAAGTTGAGCAGAACTTATCTTGAATTTCTCTTTATATTCATTTGCTGTTTGAAGATCTCTTTTGAGAGAGGTAATTTGATCCTCAAGTTTTTCTTCATTATCTTTGGCATCTTCAAGATCAGATTCAAGATGTCTGATAATCCTGTCCATCTGGTGGCATTCTTCTGATTTTTCCTTAAGAGATTGTCTTAGATTGTCTTCAGCCTTTCTTTTTTCTTCAATCTCTTGAGTGAACTTTATAGTTCCTGATTCCATTTCATGTCTTAACATAATGACTTCTTTTGATAACTTTTCACATAACTTGGTTTGCTCAGTCAATTCTTCATTTGTATTGCTTTCTTCACTTTGTCTTGCCAACTGTTGGAGCAGCTCCTTTCTCTTTTTCATAGAGAGACTTAATTTGTCTTTTAATTCTCTCATGAATTCATCAGCCTGTTTGAGTCTTTCCTTTAATTCACTGACTTCAGAATTTGACTGTTCAAGATCCTCAAGGGCAGTCTTGAGTTGCTCCCTTAAACCATATGCATCCATTTGAAATCCCAGATCTTCCTCAAGCTGTTAGGCTCTATTAGGAGGAACTTAGCTCTGATACCAATTGTTGATAACTGAGAGGGGGGGGGTGAATCAGTTATCCTAATTATTGCCCTTATTGAACTTTCCTTTTAATTGAAGCAGCATAAAATCAAACACAAAACATTAACCATGAAATAAGAAACACATGACACAGTATTTTTGACGTGGAAACCCTGTTAAGGGAGAAAACCACGGGGTGATTAACCCAAGAATTATTCTCTGTTAGAAGAATAGGAAATTACAAAAATGGCACTTGCCAATTAGGGCTCACTGCCCGAGCACACTGCTCACAAGAGGCTCACTGCCTACAAGAAGACACACTGTCTTACAGAGTGATAAGAATCACAGTCTTGAACTGATTGGAAGCATCTGCATATGCTGGAGTTCAGTTCCGGTTAGGTTCAGTATACTGATCTGCTGCACTTCATCTTTCCTCTGTTCTTTAGTCTGCTATCCTTTCACATACCGGATCTTTCTTGCTACTTCTACTCTACTCTGGACTTGTTCGCATTTCCTCTCACACACACACTTTACAACTAAATCCATCCTCTATATATATCCGCACAAGTTATTTCATCACCTTTCTAGTCGGCATCCGGAACAGTCTAGTTTCTTACAAACTTAGTTCTGTCGGCTGAATCCTTGCTCACCAAGCAATGCGGATCAAGCATATACTTGTAGATATCATCAATTATGTCGGCCAAACATGATTCATGCCTCCGCAACCTTTATCATCATCTGTAACACATCCGGAAAGTAGTCTGATACTCTGTCAGTCAGTTCTTCCTCTGTTTTCACTGTCTCTCAGGAATCCGGTACTCAACTATTCATATCTTTTTCCTTGTCCAACTCCGGAGGCTAAATCCTTGGAATATACCACTCAAGATAGTCCTCTTGACTTCCCCAGATCCGCACTGCACCAAGACACTTCCTCTGAGAGATCCGGACCAATCTGTCAGACCTTGCCACATGCTCTGTTCTTGTTCACCGGACCACAACAATCTTCAATCTGACTTCCGGTAGAGACATATCATGACTTGCGGATATGTGGGATGACCTTTGTTGCCATCAATGACAACAACCATGAATCCATATAGTGTCTCTTGCCAACAATAGTAACTATCTCTCTACATAGAATCTGAAAAATAACAAACAAACAATAATAGCCTTCTGCCTTGGTGGTGGGAGTGGGCCCTTTCTCCTCACCCTTGGGACTAAAGACTAATGCAATGAATCAACACAAGAATATAATATCACAATTCCCTTTCAGTCTAATTCCATTAATATCCTTTTGTATTTAGAAAAATATCTATATCAAACTGAGATTACAATAATAATAATTCATTCGCTATGTTTCTTCGGCTACTACTTTGTAAATTTATATCTAATCTAGCGATGAGATATCACTTACCCTAACTACTAGTTCAACTATGAGATAGCATCAATATCTAATTCTACCAACTGCTTAACTGCAGAGTAAAAATCATGCAATTAAAATAGATTTTAGTGGAACAACAGTCTCACTAAATTTGAGTCTTAGTTTCAAATACAACTGGGTAACGAGGCCCTAAAATATAGGTACTTAATCAATTTGTCAAGAACTCATACAAAATCAAAAAGAGAAATAAAACTTCTAGCAATTAACTAGAGTCTTCATTCAATTGCTTAGGTACTGATTGAGTAATATCTGGAGCACCCCAATTACCACTAGAAGTGTTGACTGGTAGTGGCGCTGGAAATTTGCATTTGTATTAAGGAGGCTCTGGAGGTGTGTGCTTTTGTCTGCAGCTCTAGAGATATGCTTATGACTTTTTGTTCAGCTCTAGAGATATGCTCATGACTTTAGTCTAGATCCAGAGATGATTCACCTCCTTATCTCAAAATCTCTCCAATCATATTGGAAAATATTGGAGACTAGTGCTGTATCCTTATGTTAGCTCTTGAGATATTAGGACCACCTTCAAAGATGCTCAAAATTATCTTTTCCAAAACACCTACACCTATAGATTCAAAAAGAGAGAATTTCTGTATATTTCCATTAATTTAATACACATTAGTCCTTTAATCAAAAATCATGATTTTAGGTAATTCATCTCTCATTAACATAATTAGAACAAATCTTGCCAATCTACTTTGGTATATTCATCAGGACAATGGAATAAGAAGGAAGAAAAAGAGAGGTAAAAAGGTGTATTGTCATGGGTGCTACCTAGCACTCATCATCCCCCTGTACTTAAAGGTTAGTAGGTCCTACTTTTCACAATCTGGACTTATTCAGGTGGAATATTCTATCAGTCAAATTATAGTCATCTGCATAAGTGGGCCAAGTGGTGCAGTCTATATTACCATTTCCTCTGAACTGATCAACCCGCTTCATCCATTTTTGAAATTTAGCATCTTACATTTGTTCAGCCTAGATAGGTAGTGGCTCAATAATGAGAGGAGGTTTGAAATGGCCACCTATCCACTCTAGTTGGTATTTATCCATCAATTTGGATACTATCCTGGCCTTCCTCATAAACAACCTTAGGTTGGCAGGGGACACTACTTCTCTCATCTTCTGTTCCATGGTTAAAGTGTTCCACCTTTTCTTTGCCACTGAAAGTATTTGATTTGATAAACTATTTATGAGGAGACCAAAATCAATGGAATATTCCTATAGATGTTTCAGATATAAAGGCAAAATCTTGGTCTTACCTTCTGGGGAGTAAATTTTTGCCCTGAAATGGATCTTAAAAGCATTGGGATTTGGACATTCCCTTCAAATAAAAGGCTTGTCTCTGCATCCTTCTTTATATAAGCCTCCATCCTTTCATTCCAAATTTGATGATTTCTCATTAGTGACATGAATGCCCTGAGTTGGAATTCTCCTACAAAATAGTTGATAATGAAGGTATGATCATCGATGTAGAAACCATGTAAATATAGCTCACATAAATTCTTTTTATTCTCATCAAAACTTCTCATGTATGCCTCCATGAAACCTATCCTTGTCTCTATGTCCTTAGTCAAATCAAATAGGACCAAAGATATCTTTCTCTGTAGGATTCTTTCTTGTAGAAACAAAGCATAACTTCCATTTGGGGGTTTGCAAGATAGGATTTTAGATGAAATGGAAGCTACTTGAAGGACCTCTTTCTCCAAAGTTTGTACTCTTTGTGACATGGTAGTCATTGCCCTTTGTAAGTGCAGCATTGGTTTAGAAGCCTCATATTCCCTACATCTTCTTTCCCAATAAAACATGGCCTTAGTGATATCTATTGGAATTGGTCCTAAGTATGGATCTGTTTGCATCCCCTATTCCATGGTTGCCACTTGGCCAATCAACTCCTGAATGTATTCTTCTTGATCATCTATCCTGTTATTAGCCCATGATCATTGTTTGGCTTGACTTTGTACTTTCTCAACAAGTGCTGCAATTATTGTGAGACTATTATCTTGAACCTTCGTAAGATCAGAAATATTTTGTGCTGCATCATCCTCCTTTTCCTTGATACGTTGGGTTGCCTCTATTTCTTTGTCTCTCATTTCTGCCTCTTTCTCTTGAACTTTTTTTTGTTTGTCGTAGAGCTCTGCTTGCAATCCTTGAATGATCTATTTTTGTTCCATTTCTTTTTCCTTTATGACCTTCTTAATGTCAATAATAATTAAGTTTTTCCCCCATAATAATCTCTTCAGATTATCTATTTCCTCTAGTAGTAGTTGTTCCCTTGGAATCTCTACATCCTCCTCATTAGAGGGGTGAGAATAAGTCCCCATTTCTTCTTTGGTTTGTTCCACTTCAGGGTTTTCCACAGCTCTTTTCCCTTCACTGTCAGCTACATCCACTTGCCCTCTTTCAACTTCCCCAGTAATCTCCTTATCCTGAGCTTTCTCTTGATTTTTCTCTGCAATTATTGGTGTTGATAAAGGTCCAGCCTCATCCACAGATGTTTTGAAACCTAAGAGAACCTCAGCCAAGAGAGCAATATCTTTTTCATCTTGAGTGAGTTGCCTTTTTCTCTTGCGTCTTCATAGCACAGGTGGAGTAGGTGCCTCTGTAGCAAATATATTATCCTTAGAGTCTAAGGAAATAGTGAAAGTGTCTCTTTGTGGTCTTTTTTTTCCTTTTTACTCTAGAGGACTGTGGTAGTAGAATTGAATATTACACTCAAAGATTTTTAGAGAATTCTGGAATCTTTGAATGGGGGTTGATATGTCAATTTGTTTACTGCTTAGATTATGGGAAAGAATCTTGAGAGTATTTAACATGGATATTCATTCATAATTGTAGGGGAGCGATGGGACATGTTGTGATGCTCACAACGTGCCCCATTTTACTTCTTAGCAAAATGAGGATCCCTACTGTGGCTGTGGATTTTTACTTGTGTGTGGGTCTGCTTGGTGGTAAAGGGAAAAGAGGTAAAGGTTACAAATTGTGTTCAAAATTAGAAAAAATTAGCATTAAGTACTAGAGTAGAATAGAGGTGAATTCTTTGTCAAAAATGAATAAGGGTTGCTTTTTGAACCATTTCAAAATTCTCAATATTTTGCAAGATATGCGTGTTTTTGGTAAAATGCATTATAGGAAGGTTTTGTATGTTGCATGTACAAGGTTGTTTGTATGTGGAGTCATTGTATTAGTCATATGCAGTGGTCAGGTTTATGAATCGTGTTACTTGTATGCATGTGGTTAATGTTTTATTCTCTGCATACAAGTCAAACCCGATGTGATTTGGAAGTAGAGTGGATAATTGGTCAAGTCCGCCTTGTATCTTGTATTATATGATTGTCGAAAAAAAAGATACAATGTGATGTACAACAGGATATACATATCATGGACCCAAAGAGAATATGAAATTTGGTTTTATTAAGGTATGTTTCGTTGTTTGTATGTTGCATACTTCAGGTTTGTATCTTTTAGTATACATATAGCACGGATGTCAAAAGGGAATTAAATCTGACATAAGTGATGCATCGTGCCTTAATGTATATTGAAAAGATGCATTCACTTTATATACATGTGTGGATCCAAAGGGTTATGCAAGATGGTTAAGAAAAGATGAGGAGTCTAGGATAATTATACAAACGAGTTTGCATGTATGGAGGCTTGTATTGAAGAGTAGATAGAAGTATTGTTGTTTCATCAAGATACAAGTGGGAAGGTAAAGTGGGTCCCATAGGTTGTATCTTGAAGTTGTATATTGTACCAATAGATGAATATACAAGAGCATATACAAACTGATATACAAGCAAAGATGCAAGGAGCCAGGATACAAGATGGATTTCAAAAAGAAATTGAATAAGGGTAAGGCTTTGCATGTTTGGGCGATTGTATGTTAACGATATACAATCCCGATATACAAGGAAATGAAATACATCACTAGAGAGATAAAAGGTAAAAAGGGTTTGTACGATTTGTTTGTATGTGCGCTTGTATCTATTTTACATGCATTACGATATACAAACAAAAGATACAAGAGAGGATATAAAGGAAAAGGGATAACATTGTTTATAGCTCGTGGCATATAGGCTTGTATATTGAAAGATGCAAGTGGATATACAAGAAATAATATACAAGGAAAGATACAAGAAAATGTGATGTATGCAGAAAGTAAGCTAACAGATAGAAGGTTTAAAACAAAACATTGAAATAAGAAGCCAAAGCCCTAGGTGCATTAATTGTTGTAATTAATGTTGATCTAACACTAAAAATGGTAAAACTTAATGGGTTAGGGAAAATTAAAAGCTATTTTTCTTTTAAATTTGCATTGTCAAAATTAAAATTGCATAAAAAGGAATTGCTACGAAAATTAAATGAAAATTCATTGCGGGACAAAATTCCAGAAGCGGGAACAGAGTAGAAAATGGTAAAGTGAGTCAACGTTGTAAGGTTGAGCTGTCAAAAGATACAGGTATTTATCTTAAATGTTGTTACAGTTCAGTTAATTAAAATGCAAAGTGAATTTCAGTAATTTCATTTTTGAAATGTAAGCAAGCATTAAATTGTTGTGTTTGATTATTAATTAGCTGGTTTGGGTTAAACAATGCAAAAGTCAAAACTAGAAAAGACAAACGAGGGGATAGGGTAAATGTAAAAAAATAGAAAATTCATAGTAAAACCCTAGGTAAGAAGGTAAAACAACCAGATAAAAAATGCATTTTTTACAAGATGGCCCTAAAATAGAAAAAGGTAGATATAGGCGGTGAAGAAAAGATAAAAAAGGAAAGAAAGCCTTGTAAAGAAACTAAGGAGGAGTTGCCAATATATATAGGGTATCCTTTATTACTGGGCACAAGTGGAGTGGGGACGGACACCAAAATAGGGTGTTATGACATGAATGATGTTTTGCAGAAGATCACAGCAGCCGATGCTACACCTGACATAAGGTGTATATGGGAGAGTGGATTATACAGAGTTGTAGGTTTCCCATTAGCTATGGAAGCTAAGGACCTATGTCTGGATTGAATATACTTATATGACCCAGTTACCAGAAAAATAATGTTTCATGATAGGCTCATTGTAGACTTATCTATAGAAGGAATTTCAAGAACATTTGGTCTAGAGATACATGAGAAAATGGTAGATATTGATATTGACTAGTACAATGAAGATTTCATTGATAATGCGAAGAATTGTAGAAGCAATATCTTCTACAACTGGTATAGTGCAGAAAATAAGCCCAAGGCTATGGCAAGAGTACATAAGAATCTGCAAAGAATATACTTTAAGGAAGAGATATATTTGATGATTACAATGTTAAGCAGACTAGTGGGATTGAGGGATGGCGTTAACTGTGAGTCCTGGATGTTCACTGTTATACAATTCATGAGGGAAGCAAAGAAGTAACTATGACAAATTCACTAGGCTAAAGCTATTAGCATAGCCATTTGGAGACAGGCAATGTCAACAAAACAAAAATTGATGCCTTTTTATTTGTCCTCATATGTATTATATTCATGTGCAGCAATGGTTCAACCATACATACATGGGATTAATAGAGTTGGAACCCTAGGAAATGGCCCAGATCAAAAACTTGTAAATGAACATTATCCTGATTTATAGGAGGAAAATGCATTGAGAAAGTATGCTTTAGTGAACGATGTATTTTATACATACATGGTCAGAATTTTAAGAGAAAAGCTAGATAAGAGATTTTCTAAACATGCAAAGGATACAATTGGTTTACACAGATCATGGTACATTCAATTCTAGAACTTTACTTATATCAGAACTAAGGGATTTGAAGGAAAACCTTTCATGTTTCCTAGATATCCTTCTAATAAGTTGATTGTTCTAGAGTTCTGATGCAGGAGCATCCAGTGGTGTAGGGGCAATCTTGCATCACCCAAAAAGAAGTTAATTCAAAATCATTTTAGTTGCTTTCATTTCTTTCCATAATTAGTGTTTTTGGTTCCATAATATCCAGAATAATAATGTAGGACTTTTAGTTTTTCCAAAACTGCTAAAAATAGCGACCTGCCTATTTTGGAAAGTATACCTACTATTTTTAGAAAGTTTGCATTTGGGCACATAATGAAGCAAAAACTTCCAGAAAGTTACATAATGGAAATATAAGACATTTGGTGAAGGAATCAAGCAAAGTTCATTTGTGAGCTAAAAGATATTAAAGTTTTTGTTTTCTGAAAAGGCCCTAAAAATTTTTAGAACAAGATATGAGGCACTAAAACTTTCCATAACATCCCAAAAAGTTGATGGAAATCCATTTACAGATTTCCAGCATGATAGTTCACATCATGAGCTTTCCGGCACTTAAAACGGTTCATCAATCGGACACCCAGATCAAAAGTTATGCTTCCCAGAAATTGACCTACTTTTGGAGGGAGTTGCAAAATTCAAAATTTAGCTGGAAGCAGCCAAAAAGTGTTATTTATGACTATTTTGGGAACCCTGGGCGGTAGTAGAGTTAAGGGGGGGCCAGTGTAGAGTCAAGAATAGGTGGGAAAATAGAAACCCTAACTGATTTGGGGTTACAGAAGGCTGAAGATTCTAGAGTCTTGAGGTTGGGAAAGCTGTAATGTGTTGCAGCCAGTAGAGGATTCATCCTCTGATTGTAATTAAGCTTCTATAATGTAATGAGTTGCCCAGTTCAATAAAAGAAAGTTCTATTTACTGTGTTCAATATTTGTTATTGTGTGTTTTGTGATTTACCCCTTCATCATGTGGTATCAGAGCAAGGGTTCCTGAGTGTGTAGATAGATTGCCGATCGTGAGGCAGTTTGCACCAGGACCTGAGGTTGTGGGTTTGCTGCGGAGACCAAGATGCCTCCATGAAGAAACCATGGTGGGAGGAATACTTTGACAGAAGAGGGTTTTAGAGCCCTACAAAGGCAAATCAATGCATTGCAAGAGGAGCTACGAAGAGGGTTTGAGCTAAGGATAAGAGAAGAAAGTGAAGATGAAGTTGAAGAAGAGCTATCTGAGGAAGAACAAGAAGCTACCGGAGATGCTGCAGAAGTTAGGTTGTTGAAGGCCATTTCGAAGATCGGAAAGAGGCCTAGGATTGAAGTTTCTACATATTCTAGAGATTTGAATCCAAAACAACTTATTGATTGGATCAATGACATGGAGTAGTATTTTGAGTATGAAGATGTAGAGGACCCAGATCGGGTTAAGTTTGCAAAAACAAAGTTGAAGGGCCATGCCAATATTTGGTGGAAGGAGGTCCAATTAGAGAGGAATAGAAGAGGAAAAGGAAAGATCACCAGATGGGATCGGATGGTGGAGAAACTGGAGAAGCAGTTCATTCCTGTGGACTATG
This sequence comes from Cunninghamia lanceolata, assembly GCA_027924645.1. Lineage (NCBI taxonomy): Eukaryota > Viridiplantae > Streptophyta > Pinopsida > Cupressales > Cupressaceae > Cunninghamia > Cunninghamia lanceolata. The sequence continues at coordinate 1,738,677 of BSBN01000762.1, read as the reverse complement.
AGATGGAGTTGCTAAAGAAGCTGCAAGGACTAAAGCAAGGTAACAAGTCTGTTAAGGAGTATACAGAAGAGTTTTATAAAATTACTATCAGGACATGCCATGCAGAGCCCAACAAGGAGAAGGTAGCCCATTACATTAATGGGTTGAGGCCGAGTATTCAAGAGGAGTTGAGCCTGGTGAGAATGACCACCATAGAAGATGCTTACCAGTTTTCCTTGAAGGTGGAAGAGAAGCTGAATAAAAGATTTGATAGCAAGCAAAGGGGAAGAGGTCAAGGCGGAAGGATTGGTGGAAGACCCTATGGGGGCTGAAATGAAGATGCAAAGAAAAGTGAAGAAGCTGGTACCAGTCAAAATCAGAGAGGTGATAATACCTACCGCCCTCGTGACCAGAAAAATGGTGAGCAAAGAGGAAGAGGAAGAGGCAGACCTAGGCAAGGACCTAGAAGAGGAAGTTTCAGAGGAACCTGTTTCCAATGTGGAGAAGAAGGGCATCGAGCATACGAGTGTCCGCAACATCAAGGAAGGGTGAATAGAAGACCTAAAGGTAATGCACGAGTTACACATGTGGATGAAGATGCACAGTCTGAGCACTCTGAAGATGTAGAAAGGGGAGAAACCCTAGTTGTCAGAAGAACTTTGTTGAATAAAGAGAAAGAACCCAATCAGAGGAAGAGTTTATTCTGCACAAGGTGCAAATGTGAAGGTAAGTGTTGTGATATTATTATTGACAGTGGAAGCACTGATAATCTTGTTTTAGAGGAGATGGTTGATAAGTTGAAGTTGACAAGAAGAAAACATCCACATCCATATCGGATTGCATGGTTGCAGAAGGACCATAGAGCTTTGGTCATTGAACAGTGTTTAGTGAAGTTCAAGATTGGTGACTACCATGATGAGGTGCTATGTGACACCATACCGATGGATGCATGTCATATGTTATTGGGAAGGCCATGGCAATATGATAGGAGTGCTGTCCATGATGGCTGTGCAAACACATATTCCCTAACAAAGGATGGAGTTCATCATAAGTTGAAGCCCTTAAAGGAGGTGGAAGAAAAGGTATGTAGCACTGCCAGAATTTATTTGGTAGATGCTAGGAAATTTTTGGAGGGTATGAAGCATGAGCGTCATTGCTTTGCATTGATTCCTAAGATTAGTCCAGAGAAATGTGAAGATGTACCAGCAGAAGTTTCAGATATGTTGGAAGAGTTCCAGGACATTATCTCTAATAATGTACCAGAAGGTTTACCACCAGTAAGGAAGATAAGTCATCAAATGGATTTGATACCAAGAGCTAGTTTTCCAAACAAGGCAGCCCATAGAATGACCCTTGCAGAGAATGAAGAGCTGAATAAACAAGTTCATGAGTTGTTAAGGAAGGGACTGATAAGGGAGAGCCTAAGTCCATGTGCAGTACCTGCAATACTAGCACCAAAGAAAGATGGAGAGTGGAGGATGTGTACAGATTCCCGAGCCATCAACAAGATTACAATCAAGTACAGATTTCTATTGCCGAGAATGGATGACATAATGGATTGTTTGAGTGGAGCCAACTACTTCACAAAGATTAATCTGAAGAGTGGGTATCACTAGATTCGAATCAGAGAAGGAGATGAATGGAAAATAGCCTTCAAGACAAAGGAGGGTTTGTATGAGTGGTTAGTCATGCCATTTGGGCTAACCAATGCACTGAGCACATTCATGCGGCTCATGAACGAAGTACTAAAAGAATTTTTGGGAAGTTTTGTTATTGTTTATTTGGATGATATTTTGATTTTCAGTAAGACTTGGGATGAGCATTTGATGCGTATCAGAAGAGCTCTAGAGAAGCTGAGGGAGGAGAAGCTGTTGATTAATCTAAAGAAATGTAGTTTTGCAAAGGAGTTGGTATACCTAGGATTTGTTGTCTCAGAGGAAGGTCTTAAGATGGACCCAGAAAAAGTAAGGGCTATCATTGAGTGGCCTACGCCAAGGAGTACAACAGAGGTAAGATCTTTTCATGGTTTGGCAAGTTTTTACAAAAAGTTTATCAAGAATTTCAGTAGCATTTGTGCACCTCTAACTAAGACAATGAGAGGGGATAGAAAAGAGTTTAGATGGACTAAAGGACCAGACAAGAGCTTTGATACATTAAAGCAAAAAGTCATAGAACAACCTGTTTTGGCACTTCCAGATTTCAATAAGGTATTTCAAGTAAATTGTGATGCTAGTGGTAGTGGTATAGGAGCTGTTTTGAGCCAAGAAGGTAAGCCCATTGCCTATTTTAGTGAGAAGCTTAATGATGCCAAGAAAAAGTATTTTGTTTATGATCAGGAATTTTATGCAAGTTCAGGCTTTGAAGAAATGGAGACATTATCTGTTGCCAAAAGAGTTTGTTTTATATACTGGTCATCAAGCTTTGCAGTATCTTAATAGTCAAGGGAAGTTGAACCAAAGGCACTTAAAATGGGTTGAGTTTTTGCATATTTGTACCTTTGTTTTGAAGCACAGGAGTGGGAAGTCCAACAGAGTTGCAGATGCCTTGAGCAGAAGGCAAAAATTGTTGACAGAAATGAAGATAGAGGTTGTTGGGTTCGATGAGCTCAAAAGTTTGTATCCTGAAGATCTAGATTTTGCAGAGGCTTGGAAAGCTTGTCTAGAGCCTGTTACTTTGGATAGGACAAAATGGTTGGATTTCATAATCCAAGATGGCATGTTGTTTAGAGGAAGCCAGTTGTGCATTCTGAGGATTTCCATGAGAGAGAACCTGATTAAGGAGAAGCATAGTGGAGGATTGGTTGGACACTTTGGTCAAGATAAGACCATTTCTATTGTTGGTGAAAATTATTATTGGCCATAGTTGCAGCAAGATGTGAGGAAGTTTGTGCAGAGTTGCAGAGTATGTCAGATGGCAAAAGGAACAAGTCAAAATATAGGATTGTATCAACCATTACCTGTACCAGAGAAGCCATGGGATGATATTAGTATGGATTTTGTTCTTAGTTTACCAAGGACATAGAGAGGGCATGATTCTATTTTTGTGGTGGTGGATAGATTCTCAAAGATGGCACATTTTATTCCTTGTAAAAAGACTAATGATGCTGTTCATATTGCAGAGTTATTTTTCAGGGAAGTGGTGAGACTACATGGTCTACCAAAGAGCATAGTTTCAGATCGAGATACCAAGTTTGTTGGTTATTTTTGGAGTACATTGTGGAAGAAGTTGAAGACAGATTTGAAGTTTAGTTCTGCACACCATCCATAGACTGATGGACAAACTGAAGTGGTGAATAGAAGTTTGGGTAACCTGCTATGATGCTTAGTAGGAGATAAACCCAAGGGATGGGATTTGATTTTACCACAGGCAGAATTTGCTTATAACAATTCTGTCAATAGGAGTACTAGTAAATCACCATTCTAGATTGTATATGGCAATAGCCCAAGCATTGCTTCTGAGTTAAGGAAGCTGGACAATGGAGAAAAGACAAGTGCTGAAGCTGAAGACTTTGCAGAACATCTGAAGAATTTGCATGAAGAGGTGAGAAAGTACATCAATAAAATGAATATTCAGTACAAGGCTAAGGCAGATCAGAAGAGGAGATATAAGGAATTCCAGGTAGGAGATGAAATCATGGTTCACTTGAGAAAAGTAAGGTTCCCAATTGGAACATACAATAAGTTGAAAATGAAGAAATTTGGACCATGCAGAATCCTAAAGAAGCATGATTCAGGAAATGCATATGAGGTAGAGTTGCCGAGTGGGGTCAATATTTCCCCTATATTCAACATTGCTGATTTATCAGAATATCATGAAGGTGGAACAGAGGATGGACCAACAGAAGTGCAGTGGAGTATTCTGGCATCTACTTCAATGGAGGAGATAGAAGAGATCTTGGATAGCCGTGTGGGAAGAAGTACTCAGAACAAGCAATATGAAGAATATCTGGTAAAATGGAAAGGAAGGCCTGTTGAAGATTCTTCTTGGTTGTCTAAGGCAGAGGTTGACCATTTGGGTTTTTCTCACACAAACATATGAGACGTGATAGGGTCACTTCTTAAATTACCCTGGGTGTCTGATGCAAGAGCATCCAGTGGTGTAAGGGCAATCTTGCATCACCCAAAAAGAAGTTAGTTCAAAATCATTATAGTTGCTTTCATTTCTTTCCATAATTAGTGTTTTTGGTTCCATGATATCCAGAATAATAATGTAGGACTTTCAGTTTTTCCAAAACTGCTAAAAATAGCGACCTGCCTATTTTGGAAAGTATACCTACTATTTTTAGAAAGTAACTAAGCAAAAACTTCCAAAAAGTTACATAATGGAAATATAAGACCTTTGGCGAAGGAATCAGGCAAAGATCATTTGTGAGCTGAAAGATATTAAAGTTTTTATTTTCTAAAAAGCCCCTGAAAATTTTTGGAATGAGATATGAGGCACTAAAACTTTCCATAACATCCTAAAAAGTTGACGGAAATCCATTTACAAATTTCTAGTGTGATAGTTCACATCGCGAGCTTTCTGACGCTTAAAACAGTTTGTCAATCAGATACCCGGATCAAAAGTTATGCTTCCTGGAAGTTGACCTACTTTTGGAGGGAGTTGCAAAATTCAAAATTTAGCTGGAAGCTGCCAAAAAGTGCTATTTATGACTATTTTGGGAACCCTGGGTAGTAGTAGAGTTAAGAGGGGGCCAATGTAGAGTCAAGAATAGGTGGGAAAATAGAAACCCTAACTGATTTGGGGTTACAGAAGGCTGAAGATTCTAGAGTCTTGAGGTTGGGAAAGCTGTAATGTGTTGCAGCCAGTAGAGGATTCATCCTCTGATTGTAATTGAGCTTCTATAATGTAGTGAGTTGCCCAGTTCAATAAAAGAAAGTTCTATTTGCTGTGTTCAATATCTGTTATTGTGTGTTTTGTGATTTACCTCTTCATCAAGTTCTCAAGACAGAACTTGAATGCCTTTAGAATGTACAAAAAGAAGTATAGCAGGGGAAATCTTAAGCTCCCTTGGTCAATTGGTAGACATACTTATTCCAGTGAAGAAGTGGTTGGTTACTCAGAGAGAGTTAAGATTTTATGGGTTTGAGGAATTTGAGTTAGCAAGAAGATTTGATCTTTTTCACAGGATCCAAAATACCATTGATTCTAAATTTAAACATCAAGTACACATTGAGGATTTCTAGTCAGATTGTGAGAATGATAGAAAAGTGAGGAAGAGGACGCACAAGATGCTGACAATAGACCAAATGAGGTCCATGGGAGACATCTATGTCCCCCCAAAAGTTGAGGATGATGGTAAATTGTTACATCATAGTTATGAAAGTGCCAGGCTTGCTCCCATTAGAGAGCCTGACTGGTTGCAACCATAGATTACATCTTTGGACACATTGTCCACACTGGTTAGGTTATTCTCCAAGACATGGTTGAAGGACAGAATTGAGGAGCTTAAGGCTAAGGGAATTGAGCCTACCTATCCAAAGAAAGGCAAAAAGAGAGTGAGAGGGCATCAAGATGATCTCCAGTGTTTCTATGAAAAGAAAAGAAAGATTCTAGAAGAAAAGATTGTGGAGAAAGCCAAAAATTCTATATTAATGCATCCTTATGCAATAGGGGTGACAATAGTGGTATCATCAGGCACATTTGTAGAGGCACAGTCATTGAGTCATGATACCAGTGTAGAGCAAGCACATGCTGCTAAAGAGTTAATAGGGGAAAAGGTTGTGAAGGCAATACCAATAGACATATCCAAAGGGGAAACTTCAAAACAAAGTGAAGTTATGGGAGCACAACAGGTAGGTGCTAAATTTAGTGATATACCCGGTGCATCTACCTCAGCAGAGAAAAGACAAGTATATGCTAAGGTAAAAATAGAATTAGCTGAAGAAAAGCTACATGTGTCAAAAATACATGAAGCCAAACAAGTTACTGAGACTGTCAACATTGAAGATGATAGCAGTGGAAGTGAAGTTAGAGAAATGGATTCAAGAAAAGAAGTTGGCATGAAAAAAGAAGAATCCGGTGAATATTTAAGTGAAGAAGAGGAATAAGACAATCAAGTAGATATGGAAGTTGAATAAGGTCCAGTGTCTAAAAAACAAAATGTACAAGAAGAATCAGGGGCAGTAGATCTGTTTGGTACATTGGTATCTCCTGAAATAATAAGGGATGTGCAAGATGTAGCACATCAAATTGAAGAATCTAAAAAAGAGGATGTACCTGAGGAAGCAGTAAAGGAAATACCTGATCAAAATAAAGAAGAAATAAGAGTTCATACTTCTAGTGTAGATGTATTAAATAGTCTGAACATGTATGGGGAACAAAGTGAAGAAGAAAGGAATGTAGAAAGCAAAGAGGAATAGGGAAAAGAGACAAAAGAGGTTGATAAGATAGTAGGTTCACCTTCACATGTAGAGCAAGTTGACATGCCTAAAAAGGTACAAAAGGAAGGTGAAATAGCAGAACAAACAACAAATAAACATGAAAGCAAAGAGAATACAGAGAATATTGAGGGAGATAAATCTAAAAAGCAAATAGAGGATAAAGATATGACAAATGTGGAACAAGAAAATAAAGAGGAAGACCAAGAGAAAGACTCATCAAGAAAAGAAGGTCCAGAGGAAGAGGATGAAGGTGGAGGAGATACAGAAATTGAAGAAGAGGATAATGAGGGTGAATCTAAACAACAAAATGATCCAATGGTACAGGAACTAGCCCCTCAACATCAACCTCCTCCACAACAACAAGAACAACAATAGCAGTAACAAGAACAAAGAGAAGTAGAAAGGCCTCAATAAGAGGTAATCAATGAAGAAAAGGCTACTAAAAGCAGAAAAGAGGCTCCAACCTAGTTGGGTGCAGAAATAAGGAAAGAAAAGGTGGAGGTACAGTTAGTACCTACAGACATCAAAAGTCTATTAGGCGATGCAATGCCAAGAAAAGAAAAGAGGAAGGCCAGAACCATGTCAACAATACATAGGGGTCTAGATGGATCTAGAACACTGAACTTGGCCATACCATAGAAAGAGAAAGCTAAAGGAGAAATAATAGTAGATGACTATAAGATACTTAATTTTGGCTTAGGACACACAACAAGGGAGCAACACATAATTGAATGGGGAGATATGCACCAGGCTACAACAGAAATGTTAAAGAAAGACAAGGATACACAAGAATATTTGAAAGGGCACATTGTCTAGTTACAACAATACATTAGGGGGATATTTGATCCCAATACTACAATACCTGAGTTGTCTAGTGAAATAGTAGTGTTTTCAAAAGATGAAGTGAAAGATATGGAAAATAAGAGGCTTAAGGCCAATATTTTTGAAGAGTGGTTCAGGGCATTTGTGCAAGAAGGAGAGGAGGTGATCAAACAAGTAGTGATAGGATGCGAATTGGCTACAATAGAAAGGAATAAATGCAGTATACTTATATATAATGGTCAGTTTAGAAAAGAAGAGTACAATTTTGATTTAGAACAGCTGGAATAAATTGAAGAGAGAGAAGATGAATTAATAAATGAAGGAGTCATTACTCCTTCAATGGCAAATCAAGTGCCATAGGCCAGGTTAGAGTTAAGATTTGAAGATGATAATTTGAGAAGGTACATCACAGCCACTTAGGGTTTACAAGAGAAAGTAGACAACATGATCAGGTTACATAAGAGGATAGTTGAAAGGCTCTTAGATCATGAGTGTATGGATGTACCAACGTATGAATTCCAAAGGGCATTAAAATAATTCAAGGCCATCTTTGCACCATGTATGGAGAATCCAGAGGCATATTTAAGTAAACAAATGATTGATTTAGTAATGGAAGCAAGTGCCAAGATGAAGAAATATAAGAAGAAGAGTGAAATTTTAGGTAAAGAAGAAAAGAAACTGAAATAAGGGGTCACAATGCAAGAATATGTATGGACAAGGAGTCCAGGGGGGAATCGTACCTCCATAGAAGGTGTAACCAATAATTTCAAGGCATATTTGAAGGAGTAGGAAAATATAAAAAGGGGCAAACAATACTAATGAAAGGGTTAATTGAAGGGTACATATGGGCAAGGTCAACAAGAAAGAAGAAGTCAAAGGAGGGGAATATTGTTTTGAAAAGATTCTATTGGCATCCTTTGACGTAGAAAAGATACCATAAAGATATTTTGAGAAGTGGTTAGGAACAAATTTACACCCTTGATCAAGAAAATATGAGTACTGACCGTAGATTGGGTTTTGTAGCCATAGCAGTATGAAGCTTCAAATTCTATATAAGAAGCTCTAGTACTTGTATATTACTTACACATGGATTTTAGAATTGTAGCTTGCACTTGTAACTTGTTTGAACATTTGAATAGAGAAGTATTTGTTTAGTTTAGAGGAGGTCACCTATGTCTACACTAGGGAATGCACAAAATTTATGGTTTCCTTACTGTATCTGTAAAAATGTCTATAAGTTCTTTGGCAATTTGATTAATGAAACAAAAGGTCATTCATACATTGTAAATTTTATATGACTGTGTGCTTTAAATACAAGTAAACTTGGAATTCTGTGTCTACTATAGTGTTTTCTAACTCTTACTAGTATTTTGAAGTATTATGCTTTGAAAGCTTGCAATCTTTGATGTGTGTTCATGAAAATACTCAGGGCTTTGCATTTGAAGATTTAGTGTTGATTTGATTAATTTGTTGTATCTCTTAAAGACGTGAGTAACAGAACATTTAGATCCTATAGGAAATGATTCTTAACATGATTTTTTCTAAATTTTCCCCAAACATTTGAAATAATTAGGTTAAATGTAGAAATCTTAAGGAAATTATCTTACGTTTGAAAGAAACAAGAATAATTTGTGTTAATATCTGATAATTTTCATATTAATTCGAAAGGCAAAGCTTGTTTCACTATAAATCATACAAGGATTTGTGATACAGTATTAAGTTCATGCGAAGGAATGAATAATTTGTCTATGTTTGTAACAATTTGCATAATTTGAGTCCAGTATGTTACAGATTATCTTAAATCAAGTAAGGCCTCTTGAATATTATAGTTTCACATCAACTTGCTGAATTGTCCACAAGGTCAAGACCTGACCATACAGAAACTTGGGATTAAGAACTCTTAAGTGATTTCTTCATATCTTTCAAGATAGTTTAGGTTTATTTTTTGAATTTTAACTTTTGTTATGAATGTATAAAAATAATCATCAACAGTTTTTAGCACTAGAAGGAGGGCCTAATTGGAGTTAAGGTAGGATTTATGCAAAGCTAGCTCATAACAGTGGTAGGGTGACCAGGTCTAGATCTAGTTCAAAAGCTATCTTTGTGCAATTACCTTATAGAAGGCAAAGTAAAAGTCCTCTGATCTAGAATCCTAGAATATCACACATAGAAGGCTCATCTGGAACACCTCTTGGATCACCTTTTAACATCCATAACATACTGAGTCTTGACAGTTCTTCATTCATATTTTTAAATCTTGGTTCAAGTCCTCTAGAGGTCCTAGTCTACCTAGAAATCTAGCTACTCCCAGAGGTCCAAGCCCACCACGTGGCCCTGCAATGGCTTATTTCAATGTTAATTGTCCTATAACATTCAATTATTATCATGAGATTCCAAAAAATCTTGAAAAGATATGTCCTAAATATCAATTGCATCAGGATCCAGAGGATCACATTAGGTTATTCAAGGAGGCATGCTATAGAGCTAGGTTAGAATATGAAGATGTTATGTGTAGATTGTTTCCTTACACCTTTAATGAGCAGGCTTCTAACTAGTATGTTAGCTTGCCTAATGGTTATATTTCTTCTTCGGCACTTATGGAAGAGGCATTTTTGTCTAGGTTAAGGGGACCCGTTGATCCTTCCACCTTATATCATAAATTGATTGCAAGTAAGAGAGGTGAAGGAGAGCTGATTGATAACTTTAATGATAGGTTTTAAAAGGCTTATTCCTAGTTAGTGGCTCCTTACACAGTGACTGTAGATGCATTATTAGCCATGTATTATGTCACTCTTGATCCACTAACTACTATGCTTGTCAAAAGAAAGGTTGATATAGATACAATATCCAAGGCTTATAAAGAAGCGGCCTCGATAAATTAGGAAATGAGACAAACAACTTATAATTCATTTCTTAATGGAGGAAATCCTCGGATGCAAAGTCAAGCACAACCTTGGAATGGAGTTCCTATGCATCATACTCTATTATTGAACCTAATTCCTACACACACACCTATGTATAATCCTTCCCCAATCCAGACTATAGATCCCTATACTAGTAATAGTACCAATAATAATAAGAGTAATGGTTAGTCATTCTTCCAACCTCCTCAGGATACATTTGTGACAAAGGCATAAGAGGATAGGGAAGAGATCAAAGAAATTACTGCACACCTGAGAAGATTGACTACTGAAATGACACAACTAAGAAATGAAAATTACAATGGTAGAAATAATCAAGGATATAGTCAGAACCATAACCAGAATCATAACTAGGGTTAGGGTTCAAAATAAAACTAGAATTATTATCAGAGTCAAAATGATAATCAAGGACAAGCAATGCAAAATAGAGGACCTGTTGTAGATAACAAGACCTAGGGTAATAATAATAAAAATCAGAATCAACCAAGGCCACCTAGGACATGGAACACAGGGCCAAATAATGGCACTCTAGCTTCTCCATTTGAGAGTTTGGATAATCAATAAACAAAACAAACAGCCAGAATTCAAATGGCCAATGTGGCATTAAAAAATTGGTGCAGGATTCATAATACTAGTGCACATGCTGAACTATATTGTCCTCAGTTTCATTTGGCGGCTAGCATTTTCAATGTGGATGTACAGGCTCCCACCTCTAAGTTTTTCATTCCCAAAGGTAATGAAATAGTGCCCCAGGATTTGAGACTACTTTAGTCTTAGAGACTTTTACCTTTGCAACTCGGGAGGAAGAGGATTAGCTGTTAGAAGATGAGCCTTACTTTTGTGAAAACTTATACCTTGAATCAACCTTAGTACTGAATGCATTTTAGTTTCATTTTGAAACTAAAAATGAGGTGTTATACAAAATAGAGGAGGTATAGGCTTTTCAACAGTCTAACAGAAATCATACCTACAATTTGAGAAGTAATACTAGGCTTGGAGGTCCTTTCACTACTTCCACTGCCCCCAACAATTTCAATACTCCTCTAGATCAACACATTTGTAATAACCCTACTATACTAAAGGATAATCATCATGTGAATGGTGGGACAGTAGCATCAAAAGTTCAAATATGGAAAATAGAGACGGTGGAAAAGTGAGTTACTTGTCTGAAGAGATTAAAAAATCAAGGTCAGTATACCTTTATGTGAATTATTGAAAAGTCCAGGGGTTAGAAATGATTTCAAAAAGTCCATGGATACCTTGGTGATAGGCGAGGTCTCTAATGATATGAATGTTTCTAGTAAAGATCCACAATCCAAAAATAAAAGTAAGAAAACTAAACAACCTTCCAACACTAATGTGGTCATGTATGTAGATAAGAGGGAAGCTCCTCATTTCTTGTTGGCCATTAGGATGTTGGGAAAGAACATACATAATTGCATGGTAGATTCTGGTGCATTAGCTAATGTAATGCCTTTAGGGATATGCAAAACTTTAGGGCTGACTCCCACCAAATCTACCAAGGTTTTTACACAATTAGACAAAACTGAGGTCAATGTGATAGGAGAATTAATGCATATTCAAATGCAGTTAGCCTCTGATCCTAGGGTGAATCACTTTATTGGCATTTAGGTAGTGGATATACTTGTGAATTATGGGATGTTGTTAAGTAGGGACTAGTCCAAAACATTAAACAGATATATGGCCACTTATTTTTCACATGTGGTTACCTTGGAGAGGTGTTCCAAATCAGATTAGGATAGAAGCTGAACCCCAAATGAAACACATGATTACAAAATACAATAGGACTAACAAGATATTATATGCTTCTGTTGAACCTGGTGTTTATAGTCACTAATAAGGGAGTGCAAATTGAAGAAATCTTGATGTTGAATTTTAAGAAAAAACCTGCCAGTAAAGAAATACTAGTGTTCATTAAGTCTGATTGTAATTCTTCTGATGAGGAATACAATGCAGTAAATAGTTTTGGTAAGATCATTAGGCAAGAAATAGAAAAGCATGTGTAGAGTCCATAATAAGCCTCATTCTGAAGAGAATTGTGGAATTGAACAAAGAATTCTAGTTCAATGCAAGTTGTACAAAAGCATGTGTAGAGTCCATAATAAGCCTCATTCTGAAGAGAATTGTGGAATGTATAGAGACATTATAGAATATCAATTAATAAAGTGCACAAAAGGGTTGTAACTATAGGAAGGAAAGGTTAATCCTAAGCAACCAGAGGTATACTTTTAGGATAACATGGATGTATTAATTTTAGATTTAGAGAAAGGAACAAAGGACAAGAGTGTTTGTCATTCTGATTTACAAATTGAGAATATAAATATGCAAGTAGGTCAAAATGAATCACCCATGAAGAAACAAGATAGTACAGTGCAGGTAACAGAAAGTGTGAGACATGCCAAAATAAAAGGTCAGAGGATTAAAGAAGGCATGTGGACACTGAAATGTGATGGGTCTAAATCCAAACAAGCTGTAGGTGTGAGTGTTGAACTTATAGATCCTAATGGTAAGTCATTTCTAGCAGCATATAGGCTACAATTTCCTTGTACTAATAATGTAGCAGAATATGAGGCTTTTATTTATGGACTTGTTATGGATATCAAGAAAAAGGTGAAAATGATTAGAGTATTTTTAGACTCTGAGTTAGTGGTCAGACAAGTGAGAAAGTTATATGCATGCAATTATAAGGAGATGGTTTGTTATAGGCATAGAGTGTGGGATTTAATAGATTCATTTGATGCCTTTAACATAGAACATATCCCTAGGGAATTGGATCATAGATCAGATGCATTAGTAATTACTGCTAGCACTTTGGAGCCCTTAACATTGTCAGGTCTAAAATGATTTGTTGTTGAATTAGTGAATATCTTGAGCATACCAGATAATGTTACTCATTTTCAAGTATTTGAAGGGGATCAGCAAATTGTGTATTTTCTCACTTGTAATGAAGTGTTTGAAGCTCAAATCATTGATGAACAGGAAAGGCCTGATGTGTCTTTGGATGAAGAAGACATAATAAACTTGAAAAGTAATTTTTTACCTAAGGGGGTAATTGAGTTCGAAAAGATTTTCAACTTTGATGAGGTAGTTAGACAAAAAGATTTGCCTAAAACTGAAGGAGGTAAATGTGATCCCTATAACTTGGGAACAAAGCAAAGTCCACAGAATGTACTAATTCGAAGGGCTTTCTATGAGAAGTTAAGAAAAGAAATTGTGAATGTTTTGAAAGAATACAAACATGTAATAGCATTGACATATGAAGATTTGAAGACATATGATACGTCCATCATAACTCATGTAATACCCTTGAAACTAGAAGTTAAACCATTTAGACAGAAACAAAGGCCTGTGAATACTATTTTGGAACATTTAATCTTTGAGGAAGTGAAAAAATTGCTATCTGCCAAGATAATCTTCCCAGTAAGACATTCAACTTGGGTAGCTAATTTGGTACCTTTGAGAAAGAAAAGTGGAGACATTAGATTATGTGTTGACTTTAGAAATTTGAACAAAACTTCTAAAAAAGATAATTATCCCTTGCCCCCAATAGATGAAGTACTACAAGCAGTAAATGGTGCTAAGATGATGTCTTTCATAGATGGATTTTTAGGATATAACCAGCTCTTAGTTGATAAAGAAGATAGGTTGAAGACTACTTTTACTTACAAGTGGGGTAATTATGCATATAGAAGAATGCCTTTTAGTTTGATCAATGCAAGTGCCACTCTTCAATGAGCCATGGACATTGTGTTTTGTGGATTATCAGGTAAATGCATTGTTATTTATATGGAAGATTTAACTGTGTACTCTAAAGATGCATCCACTCATGCAGAAGATTTGAGAAGGTACTTAAAAGATATGAAAGGTATGATATTTCTCTTAACCCAAAGAAATGTTCATTTGGTGTAACTGAAGGAAAACTGTTAGGACATGTCATTTCTAAAAATGGGATATCCATTGATCCCAACAAAGTAGAAGGGATAAGAAAATTGCAATTACCTAACAGTAAGAATGAATTAAAATCTTTTTTTGGTAAGATTAACTTTGTCAAGAAGTTTATTATAGGGTTTGTAGAGATTGTGCAACCATTAAATACAATGCTCAAGAAAGATGCAAAGATAGAATGGACACCAGTAGCCAAGGCCACATTCAAAGATATTAAGGAGGCCATTTCTAATGCTCCTGTGTTAGCAAGTCTAAATTATACCAAACCATTTTACATATATTATTTTGCATCTACACATTCAGTTGCAGCTGCCTTGATGCAAAAGGGAGAAGATAATGAATGAAAAAACCCATAGCTTTCATGAGTGCACCTCTGAAAGATGCACAACTAAAATATCTAGACACAGAAAGACAAGCATTTGCATTAGTAATGACAGTTAAAAAGTTTAGACATTACATCCTATGAAGTCAAGTCAAGGCCATAGTACTAGATGCAGCAGTAAAAATGCTGCTAATACAGAATGAGCCTAGAGAGAAAAGAGCTAAATGGATTACAATATTGCAAGAGTTTGATATGGAGATTATTCCAATGAAGCTAGTTCAAGGACAAGAATTAGTACAGACCATAGCAAACACAGATCCAAATTTGGTGAAATAGCAGTATGTATTAAACTCTAATGATGCATCAGGCTGGTATGATGATTTGAATACATTTCTGATCTCAGGTAAATATCCAAGTAAGATGAAGTCCTCTCAAAGGAGAGTTTTAAAGATTAAAGCACATAGATACATCGTACAAGGAGGTCTTCTATTCAAGAAGAACCATGAAGGTGTATATTTAAGATGTTTAAATAGAATTGAAGCAGATAAGGTATTTTCAGAGTTGCATGATAAGTATGGAACTACTCATGGTTTTCATTTAGCTACTATGCATAAGATATTAAGAGTGGGATACTATTGGCCAACAATGTTTAAAGATATAGAGAGTCACATTCGAAGTTGTCACACCTATCAAACTACAACAGACAAGGGAAGGAATCAGGCTAATCCATTACAACCAGTCATTGACTCTAGGCCATTTACACAATGGCACTTAGATTTCATTGGGGTTATAAATCCTCCATCATCTACAAGACATAAGTTTATACTAACAGTGACTGACTATTGTACAAGGTGGACTGAAGCCACATGTTGCAAGTTTTCTACTACTAAGGTAGTTATCAAATTTCTTGAAGAAAACATCATAACAAGGTTTGGAGCTCCATATTCACTGGTATGTGATAATGACCCTACATTTTCTTCTCTAAAATTCTCTAAATGGGCATTTGAATATGGGATAATTTTAAAATTTTCTTCAAATTATTATCCTCAGGCGAACGGTTTAGCTGAGTCCATAAACAAGATTTTATTGGATATAATCAAGAAACTAATTCTAAAAAATCCCAAAGAATGGAATACATTGTTAAAGTATGCGTTGTGGGTACACAGGACTAAGGTTAAGTCAGCCTTAGGCAATGCACCTTATCACTTAGTTTATGGGACTGATCCCATACTTCCAGTGAATTTAAGAATACCTATCTGGAAGTTTACTAATGAATATTTAGGACTTGATGATCACAGAGAAGCCAGGATAGTCCAAATGCTACAATTGGACAAGAAGAGACATCAAGCCATTGAAAAAATTGCCAAACATCAAGTAGTGGTTAATAGATGGTTTAATAAAAGAGCAAGAGTCAAAACATTCAAAATATCAAACTTAGTGTTGTGTTGGGATAAACCACATGAAAAGAAAGGAAATCATGGAAAGTTCAACAAATTATGGTTAGGTGCATTATAGGTCATAGAGATAATAGGAGATAATATGTTTAGGCTTAAGACCTTGACTGGAAAAGATGTGCTATTACCTGTTAATGGCCAACATTTGAAATATTACTTTCTGGCTTGAGGTGAGGGTAGTTGTTATGTTATGTATCATAGTGTAAATAATGTACAGTTTAGTTGGGTTTTGTTTTGTTTTGGTGTTGTTTTGTTTTGTTGTTGTGTTGGTCTGTGTGTTGTGTTTCCTTGGTGTGGATGTTTGTTTTGTTTTAAAGTATACATGAGCATATTAACAACCACTAAAAACAATAGAAAATTTAGAACATTCAGGATAATTATTTGAAACTTATGCATAACTTGTAACTTTCATGAGGGTAGAAAATGGTTTGGCTTGTGAAATTTTGTATTCAATAATTGTGGGTTTAGTATTCAAGGGAAGTTTCTCACAATGACACACCTAAAATCCTTGGGTTTCTTGAACATACCAGTGTAGGTGTTAGGTGAAAAATTAGAGGTCACCCTTTCTACCATTACAATTCTCACCTTAATTTTAGCAAGTGACCACACCTTGCATCATGAAGTTACAATGGTAATATCTTATAAAGTCTCTATTTTACACAAACTATAAAAAATATATAATAATAAGTAAATAAAGAAAATGGATTTTACTGAAAATCTAGATTAAGCCATCTGAGTAACTCTACCGGGGCTATAGACGCTTGCTGGCAGTGGGGTTCTACTTAAGAGAATTGTAACAATAACCTTGTCGGGGCTATAGACGCTTGCTGGCAGCAAGGCTCTATTCGGTTGGCTATGAGGGAATGACATCAACTATGTACTTTAATATTAGTTACTAGTTTATTCAACTTATTTTCAAGATGAGGATCATTAATCATATGCACCCACTTAAACTCAATTGGGAGATTCATGCACCTTATTGAATACATTAGGTCTCAAGTTAAATAATGATCTGCAAAAAAGAAAGTTGGAAGTTATGAATTTATTTCATTTAGTTTTCTTTAATGGTTTTAATTTAATTGTTTTGTTTGGTTGCTAGTTGTTGTGATGCTCACAACATGCCCCATTTTACTTCTTATCAAAATGAGGAACCTTATTGTGGCTGTGGCTTTTTACTTGTGTGTGGGTCTGCTTGGTGGTAAAGGAAAAAGAGGTAAAGGTTACAAACTATGTTGAAAATTGGAAAAAAATAGCATTAAGTACTAGAGTATAATAGAGGTGAATTCTTTGTCAAAAATGAATAAGGGCTGCTTTTTAAACCATTTCAAAATTTCTAATATTCTGCAAGATATGCATGTTTTTGGTAAAATGCATTATAGGAAGGTTTTGTATGTTGCATGTACAAGGTTGTTTGTATGTGGAGTCACTGTATTAGTCAAATGGAGTGGTTAGGTTTATGAATTGTGGTACTTGTATGCATGTGGTTAATGTTTTATTCTCTGCATACAAGTCTGACCCAATGTGATTCAGAAGTAGAGTGGATAATTGGTCAAGTTTGCCTTGTATCTTGCATTGTATGATTGTCGAAAAGAAAGATACAAGGTGATGTACAACGCGATATACATATCGTGGACCCAAAGAGAATATGAAATTTGGTTTTATTAAGGTATGTTTTATTGTTTGTATGTTGTATACTTCGGGTTTGTATCTTTCAGTATACATACAACGTGGATGTCAAAAGGGAATTAAATCTGACGTAAGTGATGTATCATACCTTAATGTATATTGAAAAGATGCATTCACTTTATATACATGTGTGGATCCACAGGGTTATGCAATATGGTTAAGAAAAGATGAGGAGTCCAAGATGATTATACAAAGGCATTTGCATGTATGGAGGCTTGTATTTAAGAGTAGATACAAGTATTGTTGTTTCATCAAGATACAAGTAAGAAGGTAAAGTGGGTCCCATAGGTTGTATATTGTACCAACAGATAAATATACAAGAGCATATACAAACCGATATACAAGCAAAGATGCAAGGAGCTGCACTACAAGATGAATTTCAAAAAGAAATTAAATAAAGGTAAGGATTTGCATGTTTCAGTGATTGTATGTTAACAATATACAATCCTGATATACAAGGAAATGAAAGACATTGCCAGAGAGATAAAAGATAAAAAGGGTTTGTATGGTTTGTTTGTATGTGCACTTGTATCTATTTTACATACATTACGATATACAAAAAAAAGATACAAGCATGGATATAAAGGAAAAGGGATAAAATTGTTTATAGCTCATGGCATATAGGCTTGTATATTGAAAGATGCAAATGGACATACAAGAAATAATATACAAGGAAAGATACAAGAAAATGCGATGCATGCAGAAAGTAAACTAACGGATAGAAGGTTTAAAATAAAACGTTGAAATAAGAAGCTGAAGCCGTAGGTACATTAATCGTTGTAATTAATGTTGATCTAACACTAAAAATGGTAAAATTTAACAGGTTATGGTAAATTAAAAGCTATTTTTCTTTTAGATTTGCGTTGTCAAAATTAAAATTATAGAAAGAGGAATTGCTACGAAAATTGAATGAAACTTCTTCGTGGGATAGAATTCCAGAAGCGGAAACAGACTAGAAAATGGTAAAGTGAGTCAATGTTGTAAGGTTGAGCTATCAAAAGATATAGGCATTTATCTTAAACACCATTATAGTTCAGTTAATTAAAATGCAAAGTGAATTTCAGTAATTTCATTTTTGAAATGTAAGAAAGCATTAAATTACTGTGTTTGATTGTTAATTAGTTGGTTTGGGTTAAACAATGTGAAGGTCAAAACTAGAAAAGACAAATAGGGGTTTATGGTAAATGTAAAAAAATAGAAAATTTGTACTAAAACCCTAGGTAAGAAGGTAAAATGGCCAGTTAAAAAATGCATTTTTTACAAGATGGCCACAAAATAAAAAAAGGTGGATACAGGGGGTGAAGAAAAGATAAAAAAGGAAAGAAAGCCCCATAAAGAAACTGACAAGGAGGAGTTGCCAATATATAGAGGGTATCCTTCGTTGCTTGGCACAAGTAGAGTGGGGACAAACACCAACATAGGGAGTTATGATGTGAATGATGTTTTGCAGAAGATCATAGCAGCTGATGCTACACCTGACATGAGGTGTATATGGGAGAGTGGATTATATAGAGCTGTAAGTTTGCCATTAGCTATGGAAGATAAGGACCTATGTTTGGATTGCATATACTTCTATGACCTAGTTACTAGAAGAATAATGTTTCATGATAGGCTCATTATAGACTTATCTATAGAGGGGATTGCAAGAACATTTGGTCTAGAGATACATGAGAAAATGGTAGATATCGATATTGACTAGTACAATGAAGATTTCATTGATAATGAGAAGGATTGTAGAAGCAAGATCTTCTACAGTTAGTATAGTGCAGAATATAAGCCCAAGGTTGTGGCAAGAGTACATAAGAATCTGCAAAGAATATACTTTAAGGAAGAGATATATTTGATGATTACAATGTTAAGTAGATTAGTGGGATTGAGGGATGGCACTATGTGTGAGCCTTGCATGTTCACTTTTATACAATTCATGAGGGAAGAAAAGAAGGAACAAGGATAAATTCACTGGGCTAAAGCTATTAGCACAACCATTTGGAGGTAGGCAATGTCAAGAAAGTAAAAATTGATGCCTTTTTATTTGTCCTTGTATGTATTATATTCACGTGCAATAATGGTTCAACCATACATACATGGGTTTGATAGAGTTGGAACCCTTGGAAATGACCCAGATCAAAAAATTGTATATCAACATTATCCTGATTTATAGGAGGAAAATGCATTGAGAAAGTATGCTTTAGTGAAAGATGTATTTTATACATACATGGTCTAAATTTTAAGAGAAGAGATGAATAAGAGATTGTCTAAAGATGTAGAGGATACAATTGGTTTGTACAATTCATGGTACATTCAATTATAAAAATTTATTTATATTAGAACTGAGGGATTTGAAGGAAAACCTTTCATGTTGCCTAGGTATCCTTCTAATAAGTTGATTGTTCTAGAGTTCTCAAGACAGAACTTGAATGCCTTCAAAATGTACAAAAAGAAGTATAGTAGGGGAAATATTAAGATCCCTTGGCCAATTGGTAGATATACTTGTTCCAGTGAAGAAGTGGCTGGTTACTCAGAGATAGAGTTAAGATTTTATGGGTTTGAGGAATTTGATTTAGCAAGAAGATTTGATCCTTTTCACAGGATCCAAAATACTATTGATTCTAAATTTAAACATCAAGTACACATTGAGGATTTCTGGTCAGATTGTGAGAATGATAGAGAAGTGAGGAAGAGGGCTCACAAGAGGCTGATAGTAGATCAAATGAGGTCCATGGGAGACATCTATGTCCCCCCAAAAGTTGAGGATGATGGTAAATTGTTACATCATAGTTATGAAAGTGCTAGGCTTGCTCCCATTGGAGAGCCTGATTGGTTGCAACCGTGGATTACATCTTTGGACACATTGTCCACACCTGTTATGATATTCTCCAAGACATGGTTGAAGGATAGAATTGAGGAACTTAAGGCTAAGGGAATTAAGCCTACCTATCTAAAGAAAGACAAAAAGAGAGTGAGAAAGCATCAGGATGATTTCCAGTGCTTCTATGAAAAGAAAAGAAAGTTTGTAGAAGCAAAGATCATGGAGAAAGATAAGAATGCTAAATTAATGGATCTTTATGCAATAGGGGTGACAATAGTGGTATCACTAGGCACGTTTGTAGAGGAAAATTCATTAAGTCATGATACTAGTACAGAGCAAGCACAGGTTGCTAAAGAGTTAATAGGGAAAAAGGTTATGAAGGTGATACCAATAGACATATCCATAGAGGAAACTTCAAAACAAAGTGAAGTTATAGGAGCACAACAGGTAGGTGCTAAATTTAGTGACATACTTGGTGCATCTACATCAGTAGAGAAAAGACAAGTATATGCTAAGGTAAAAATATAATTGGCTAAAGAAATGTTGCATGGGTCAAAAATACATGAAGCCAAACATGTTACTAAGACTATCAACATTGAAGATGATAGCAGTGGAAGTGAAGTTAGAGAAATGGATTCAAGAAAAGAAGTTGGCATGGAAGAAGAAGAATCCAGTGAATATTTAAGTGAAGAAGAGGAACAAGACACTCAAGCTGATATGGAAGTTGAACAAGGTCCAGTATCTAAAAAAGAAAATTTACAAGAAGAATTAGGGGCAATAGATCCATTTGGTACATTGGTATCTCCTAAAATAATAAGGGATGTGCAAGATGTAGCACATCAAATTGAAGAATCTAAAAAAGAGGATGCACCTGAGGAAGCAGTAAAGGAAATACCTGCTCAAACTAAACAAGAAACAGGAGCTGGTACTTCTAGTGTAGATGTATTAAATATTCTGAACATGTATGGGGAACAAAGTGAAGAAGAAAGGAATGTAGAAAGCAAAGAGGAACAGGGAAAAGAGACAAAAGAGGTTGATAAGATAGTAGGTTCACCTTCACATGTAGAGCAAGTTGACATGCCTAAAATTGTACAAAAGGAAGGTGAAATAGCAGAAGAAACAACAGATAAACCTGAAAGCTAATAGAATACAAAGAATATTGAGGGAGATAAATCTGAAAAGTAAATATAGGATAAAGACATGACAAATGTGGAACAAGAAAATAAAGAGGAAGACTAAGAGAAAGACTCATCAAGAAGAGAAAGTCCAGAGGAAGAGGATGAAGGTGGAGGAGATACATAAATTGAAGAAGAGGATAATGAGGGTGAATCTAAACAACAAAATGATCCAATGGTACAGGAACTAGCCCCTCAACATCAACCTCCTACATAGCAACAAGAACAACCACAGCAACAAGAACAACAACAGTAGCAACAAGAACAAGGAGAAGTAGAAAGGCCTCAAGAAGAGATAATCAATGAAGAAAAGGCTACTAAAAGTACAAAAGAGGCTCCAACCTGGTTGGGTGCAGAAATAAGGAAAGAAAAGGTGGAGGTATAGTTAGTACCTATAGACATCAAAAGTCTATTAGGCGATGCAATGCCAAGAAAAGAAAAGAGGAAGGCCAGAACCATGTCAGCAATACAAAGGGGTCTAGATGGATCTAGAACACTAAACTTGGCCATACGACAGAAAGAGAAAGCTAAAGGAGAAATAACAGCAGCTGACTATAAGATACTTAATATTCACTTAGGACACACAACAAGGGAGAAGCACATAATTGAATGGGAAGATATGCACCAGGCTACGACATAAATGTTAAAGAAAGACAAGGATAAAGAAGAATATTTGAAAGGGCACATTGCCCAGTTACAAAAATTCATTAGGGGGATATTTGATCCTAATACTACAATACCTGAGTTGCCCAGTGAAATAGCAGTGTTGACAAAAGTTGAAGTGAAAGATATGGAAAATAAGAGGCTTTAGGCCAATATTTTTGAAGAGTGGTTCAGGGCATTCATGCAAGAAGGAGAGAAGGTGATCAAACAAGTAGTGACAGGATGGGAACTAGCTGCAACAAAAAAGAATAAATGTAGTATACTTATATATAATGGCTAGTTTAGAAAAGAAGAGTGCAAGTTTGAATTAGAATAGCTGAAAGAAATTGATGAGAGAGTAGATGAATTAATAAATGAAGGAGTCATTACTACTTTGATGGAAAATCAAGTGCCATAGGCCAGGTTAGAGTTAAGATTTGAAGATGATAATCTTAGAAGGTGCATTGCAGCCACTCAGGGTTTAGAGGAGAAAGAAGACAGCATGATCAGGTTGCATAAGAGGATAGTTGAAGGCTCTTAGATCATGAGTGTATGGATGTACCAGCATATGAACTCCAAAGGGCATTAAAAGAATTCAAGGCCATCTTTGTACCATGTATGGAGAATCCAGAGGCATATTTAAGTAAACAAATTATTGATTCAGTAATGGAAGCAAGTGCCAAGATGAAGAAATATAAGAAGAAGGGTGAAAGTT
The DNA here is from genome assembly GCA_027924645.1 of Cunninghamia lanceolata. Taxonomy (NCBI): domain Eukaryota; kingdom Viridiplantae; phylum Streptophyta; class Pinopsida; order Cupressales; family Cupressaceae; genus Cunninghamia; species Cunninghamia lanceolata. Next base: position 1,715,803 of record BSBN01000762.1, on the reverse strand, counting down.
TAGGTAAAGAAGAAAAGAAACTGAAAGAAGGGGTCATAATGCAAGAATATGTATTTCCAAGGAGTCCAGGGGGAAATTGCACCTTCATAGAAGGTGTAACCAATAATTTCAAGGCATATATGGAGTAGGAAAATATAAAAAGGGGCAAACAATACTAATGAAAGGGTTAATTGAAGGGTACCTACAGGCAAGGTCAATAGGAAAGAAGTCAAAGGAGGGGAATATTGTTTTGAAAAGATTCTATTGGCATCCTTTGAGGTAGAAAAGTTACCATAAAGATATTTTGAGAAACGGTTAGGAACAAATGTACACCCTTGATCAAGAAATTATGAGTACTGACCATAGATTAGGTTTTGTAGCCGTACCAGTATGAAGCTTCAAATTCTATATAAGAAGCTTTGCTACTTGTATATTAGTTACACAGGGATTTTAGAATTGTAACTTGCACTTGTAACTTGTTTGAACATTTGAATAGAGAAGTATTTCTTTAGTTTAGAGGAGGAGGTCACCTATGTCTACACTAAGGAATGTACATAATGTTTGGTTTCCTTATTGTATCTGTAAAAATGTCTGTAAGTTCTTTGGCAATTTGATTAATGAAACAAAAGGTCATTCATACATTGTTAATTTTATATGACTATGTGCTTTAAATACAAGTAAACTTGGAATTCTGCATCTACTACAGAGTGTTTTCTAACTCTTACTAGTATTTTGAAGTATTATCCTTTGAAAGCTTGCAATCTTTAATGTGTGTTCATGAAAATACTCAGGACTTTGCATTTGAAGATTTAGTGTTGATTTGATTAATTTGTTGTATCTCTTAAAGACGTGAGTAACAAAACATTTAGATCCTATAGGAAATGATTATTAACATGATTTTCTCTAACTTTTCCCCAAACATTTGAAATAATTAGCTTAAATGCTGAAATCTTAAGGAAATTGTCTTACATTTGAAAGAAGCAGGAAGAATTTGTGTTAATAACTAACAATTTTCATATTAATTCGAAAGGCAAAGCTTGTTTCACTATAAATCATAAAAGGCTTTGTGATACAGTATTAAGTTCATGTGAAGGAATGAATAATTTGTCTATATTTGTAACAAATTGCATAATTTGAGTCTAGTATATTACAAATTATCTTAAATCAAGTAAGGCCCCTTGAATATTACAGTTTCACATCAACCTATTGAATTGTCCACAAGGTCAAGACCTGACCATATAGAAACTTGGGATTAAGAACTCTTAAGTGATTTCTTCATATCTTTTGAGATAGTTTAGGTTCATTTTGTGAATTTTAACTTTTGTTATGAATGTGTAAAAATAATCATCAACAGGACACTCTATAGATTAACAGTGTGGCAAATACGGCGGCATGCATGAGTTAAGAGGGGAAATAATGGTAGGGAGATGTGTCACAATAATGGCACCTAAAAATAGAATTGACAAGATAGTTACTAATTAAGGTAATTAAAGAGAATTACCTAAATCAATCTTAGTGATGATGGTCTGATGTACTTGGCTGCAATGTCATGGCCTTGATGAGATTTGATGTGACTCGACACGTGGGCAACTCTTGTGAAGCTTTGAACTGGTGTTAGCATCCTTGTCACATATTCTACAATTATTCCTACTGAGTGGTCTAGGATTGACATGTTGTCAAGTGATGTCAGTACAACAATTCGTGATGACTTGCACATGTGAGAGTGATCACTTTTTGATTGCTAATGATATGCATGTTGACTTAATCATTATTTATGTCATAGAGTGGAGGATGAGTCATACTGACCTCATTGAATGATGTCTCCACTTTATTACCTAGAGAGGTGGGTCCCCTACTTAATTTCTTATATTTAAAATGGCTCTTTATTGGTGGAGCACCAGAGGTGCTCCTAGTTTGTGAAGCGCTGGAGGTTCTCCTAGTTTGTGAGTGTTGAAGGTGCTACTAGTTTGTAATAGAGATGTGTTTTAGTAACTCTTGGCACTTGATTATTCCAATTTGGCAAGAAGAAGGGAACTCCCATTTACTGGTTTTCAAACCCCTTGGTTGAGAAAGATAGCCATTTACTGATGTTAAGGGAAAACTGGATTAAAATGAATAATCAATAATATCAAATATCAAGATACCCAAAACTCAATGAAATGGCGAACAAAGAAGGTTAATCAAATAAAGAAAAATACAATTCAAACCTCCTTCAATTTGAAGCTTCCATTGATTGCTTATCACAAATGATCTTGTCTATGAATATGGCCCTTAGAAGGTGCACTTCCTTGCTATAATTCCAAGATGTTCAAATGGGAATGGCTATGATAGTTTCACCATGAAGATGAGCTTCACAACAATGATAGTAGTGTACAATAATGAGTGTGATCACAAGCAATGAAAGAATTGATGCCAAAGGCGGGATGTAATTCCTACAGAGTAAAAATACTTATAGGTTGGATGAATGACATGGAAGAATAGGGTTTAATTTATAGACTTGAGAGAGAGAAGATCAACGTTATAGAAAGATTGAGAAGATCAATGGTTGAGAATAGTTGAGGAACGTGCGCAAATAAGAAGAAAACAAGTGTCACCCAAAAGCTATTTTATTTGAGTTAACTACTTTCTTTTCTAAAGATAAGACATGATTTTCATAAATTAGAAAGCTTTCTTCTAATTTAAGAGATATTGATAAAAACAAGATTGATTGAATAAATAACTCAACTTGTGATTTGCTTTTGCATGATTTGAGAGAAATTAAATAATAAATTATTTAATTTTGTGTGCATGGAGAAGACTTATTTTTAGAAGATCTGGAGGATATTTAAAGAATTTGAAGATAAGAAAGCAAATTAAATAAATAAATTTATTTAATTATTGTGCATGATTTGGAAGAATGAATAAAATATTTGATTGTATTTTATTTTTGGAGATTGAAAGGATTTAAATAAATTTGATTGATTTATTCAATTTTGGAGGAATGATTTGACTTAATTAAATAATTAAGAATTATTTAATTGTTAAGAAGAATTTAATTAAATAAAAGATTTTATTTAATTTTGACTTTAGAAGAGGTAATTAAATATTTCAATATTTAATTGATTTAGGGGAATGTGAATCAAATAAATAAATTTGTTTATTTATTTATTGATAGAGGAATTAGAATGGAATAAATATTAAGAATATTTATTTAGACTGAATCATGTCATTTTTAGGTGTATACAGTTTGCCCCTCTTTGATGTAATGCAGTTTATGACATTGCCTTAAAGAATCCATTGTCGGATAATGATACATGCCCTAGTTTACCCCTGGTATAGGTTATGACGATAGGATGCCCCCTTGGGAGATTGGACGGGAAGAAGGCAAAAGGCATGAGATGGACAATCTCATGATGAAGAAGGTGAAAAAAATAGGTTAGGATGAAGAAAGAGCTGAAATAATACGTGATGCAAGATAGAATGATCACACACACAAGCAAGTAAGTATGTACAAATGATACAAGAACAAACAAGGTATTGCCACTGTCCAGTTATAAACCAACGATATACTGATAACAATATATGACAATGTTGTCATGGCAGGGAATGATATATCCCTAGAACAACATGGTAGGCGTGTTGTCATGGTGGGGAATGATAGATCCCTAGAGCAAACATGAAGGATAGTGTTTGGTTTCAGGAAATGAAACATGTCGTGTAAGACGCGTGTGTTGGTCTGATTTCAACAATGTTACATCCTATATAAGACAATTTGATTGATTAACTAATTGAGTCAGTTTACAACTAGACAAGGATTAAGACCACTGATTGTAATTGGATCATTTAACAAGATTGACTTTGACTTGATTGGTATGGATTAAGGATGGACTTGCATTTTGATCACTGCTTAGATTGACTAGATTGAGAAGAATGGACCACAATGATAGATAGATTACTGATTGATAGAAGAATGACTCGACAGAAGGAATCACAAGCTTTTATTTGATACTCTACAGTTTGGATCTTTTATTGTATGGGATATGGATGTGAATGGTGCTTGCTTTGTGGATGTGAGTGGATGCGAATGGTTTTTTTGACATCTTGATAGTGCAAGTATTTTTGAAGTGCTTATTTCATTATTGGGTGATTTTTTTGGTACTTTTTCTGAATGTTGTAAGTTAATAAGAGCATCTAGGTATAATTCAACTGAGATGACCTGAGTATTGCTTACATGGATTTTTCTTTAGCAAGTTAATACAAGCATTGAGGTATAATTGAACTAAGATGACCTGAATATTTCTTACATATCAACAGATAGGGATTGCCCCCTTTCATGTTAGACCTTTGGTGTCCTCGATGATCTTTTGATGATCATGTCTTTAGACAAGGCATCACATTACTAAAGTTTAATCCACAAATAGCAAACAAAGAAAAAGAATTATGCTCCCATCATAGCATCTCTAGCTTTTGGCATCCTCGAGTAGCATAGAAAGACATGATAGCAGAAATCAAGACTCCTATAACTTAACCATGATTCCAACCCACAAAACATGTTTGCATTTAGATGTGTTTGTTTCTTGCCATAATTTAGGTAAAATCATTTAGAATGCTTAGGTATTTGCTTGCTTTGGTTTGGATAGGTTGAGGTCTTGCATCAAAATTTCTTCTTGAAAAGTGGGTTTTGCTTGCCCTTGCTTGCCTGGTGAGATAGACCCTAAGGGACTGACCTAGTGCCTCACAGGCTCATTGCTAAATGGTCTTGCCTATGTGACGACATAGAGGCAACGTAGTTTAGAGTAAACCCTAATGGACCTAAGACCTAGGTGATAGAAAGTGGTGTGGACTCATATAGATAGAAGGACCAGACATGGGATGGATGGGAAAGTGGGAGCCTCGAGGGTACATTTGAATAATGGCCTTACCTACGTGACAATGCAAAGGCACCATAGTTCATGATTGACTTTGATGGACCTAAGATATGGATCAGATGAGACATGATATGGAACAGATGTGGATCAGATATGGAACAAATAAGACATGACATGGAACAAATATGGATCAGATAAGACACCATATGGATCAGATATTGATCAAATATGACATGATATGGATCAGATAAGACATGATATGGAATAGATATGGATCAAATAAGACACAATATGGAATAGATATGGATCAGATAAGACACAATATGGAACAGATATGGATCAGACAAGACACGATATGGAACAGATGGTACCGATGACAAGGAAACACCATGGATAGGTAGATGTATAGGTTATAAAGAATGGGTAGGTACGAGGATGGGCAATAGTGGATAGAAGGAAACAAGGATGTGATCTCCAAGGACTATGTTGCATAAGAATAATGCACCCCATTGTAGGTAGAATACTTAGGATTTTTCATGGCAATGCTTATGACGATAAGAGGATGAGAGGATAATGAAGGATTTGCATGGTTTGGAGGGATAAGGTACGTCAAGAGACATCTAAAACATTTGTCAACATTGTGCCTGCAATCTTTATCAAGACCAAAAATAGAGGAATGGAAGATTAGGATGGATAGACTGGACAGTATAGGTATGCAATGGATAGAAGGATATGATAGAAAATAGTATGGAAGGAAACTGATAGGAGAAGGGTGATACGCCGATGAGACAAGGTGCCCCCAAGTGTAGGTGACTTAGAAGATCAACTTACACATGATGCCTGTTTGCCAGGTTTTCATCATGGTACTTATACAAGGCAAATATCCAAAGCATCTATTTGCCAGATTTTCACTATTGGACAAAGGGATTTTTCTTTACTTTTTTTTTTGGGATAGGATAAGGTGGAAGGGAGAGACTCAAGTGTCTAGTTCCCTAGAAGGTGATATGTTCCACTAGATGAATGTTGTCACATAGACTATGTCAAGTACTCTCACAGATGTTGGTAGGGGATTGCATGAAAGTGATATGGAGTAAGTAGATAGTGGATTATGATGAAGAATATGGAGGGAAGGCTTATGTTAAAGCATGGACCATATGAATAGGATGAGAAAGATATGTAGCATAATAGTGGAAGGAAGGGGAGGTACATAGAAATATTGTGGAATGGAATGGAATCATGACCAATGGTTGTACATACCATGATAAACATTGAAGCTGGTGATGGGAAAGTAGTGTAGGAAGCAACATAGACTTTCGCTTGTGGATGAATGACTTAGACATGTAGGGATCCACATAGACTGAGTATTTTTCTGAGCTTTGCTTGTCATTTGAGATGGAAGAATTGGAGACTTTTGGATGGAAAGGGAGAAAGTGGATGGTTGAGATTCTTGAGAGGTGGATGCCTCATGTAACTTGAGTGATTTTTGCTTAGGTACCCAAGCCATTTTTTTTAGATAGTACCTATGAAGGTATGGGTTTGGGTGTAGGCAGCTTTTGTGTAGCTTTAGAGGTAATTGTGTTAGATGCGGACCCTTTCAATTTAGCATATAGGTGTGTGGGTGTGTACAGCTCTTGAGAAGGATGTTTCTTTGATTCTTGGTTTTTGTATCCTAGGTCATGAGGACTAGTAGGATTTTTGACTTTATAGGTAGAGGCATCTAGATTTTTATGGTTGAATTCTCTTGAGATGGTGGAAGTGGAGTTTGAGGAAGTTCTCTGTTTAGACAACATGTGCATTGGTTGGTCATGATTGGGATTCTTAGAAGATTTATAGATGGATGAATAAGGTGTTTGAAGAAGTGGTGGTAAAATGTATGGAGGGATGTTAGGAGTTTGAAGTAGTGGAGGTAGGTTGGATGGTGGAAGGTGTATGGTCACATGCTTTTGACATCCATAGGATAATGGAGGTGGAATGGCAACATATGTTTTGGGGATATGATGGGATTTGCGATGGAAAATGGTAGATTTAGGAGAAAAGAAGTGGAGGAAATACCAACATCTTGAGATTGTTCACCTTGGGGTATGTATCCAAGGCTGTATGAATGAGGATGAACATTGACATGGACAGGCTCCAAAATACCTTGTTCATGAAGGCCTAAGCCTTTACCTTGATAGCTCATATGTTGGAGTATGCAGTGGATAGCAGGATTATGTGTAGGTGGAACACTAGACACAATTTCTCTAGTGGATTGAGAAGGAAAGATAGAGGATAATGGTTGCTGGTATTATAAGGAGGAACACTCATGAATGAAACTGGTAAGACCAAGGATAAATGGTGGGAGATTTGCAGCATGGTCAATAATGGATGGCAAAGGAGTATTATTGGTTTGATCTTCTACGCTTTCTTGGGAGGCAAGTGTCTCATCAAAGGAAGAGAAATTTGTTAGATCTTGGATTGGACTAGATGGGGTTATAAGCTTAGGACCATGGAATGTATAAAGTGGGCTAAGAGGATCATCATGGTCTACTTGATCATAGATAGGATTTAGTGTGATGGAATTAAGGTGCTCTTGTATAGCTTCATCATCAACGATAATAGCCTAATCACAGAAAGGATAGAGGTTATAGAGGGGCCAAAATTGGATCTCTAGCTCATGTATAGGATCAAGTTGCTCATGGATAGCTTCTTCATCAAAGGTAGTATCTTGATCATAAAAGAGATATAGGTTATGGATGGTTTGAAATTGGATGTCTTGCTCATGTATAGGTATAGGATCATCGAAAAGATAAAGGTTATGTAAGGGTTAGATGGGAGTACTTTGATCTTGATTTAGACAAGGGGTTGATGTTTCCATATGTTCTAAAGTGTGCTCTTGACATAACTCTTGATGTGCTTGAATTGAAGTTGAAGTAGAAGACTCTTGGATAGGCTCTTGGTCAACAACATGGAGGTGCGATAAACCTTGACTTTGGTGTATGGTAGGAGGTTCTTCAATATGCTCAAGGGGTTGCAGGTGACATGATGAGGTTTGAGTAATGGACATGCTTGAAGTTTCTTTGATAAGGTCAAGGACTAGAATCTGGGGATATGGTTGACTTTTTGCTAGTAGCCCTTGGATCACATAATTGGTAGGTGCATAGGTAGAGAAGTGAGGTAATGGATGAGTGGATTTGGATTTCTCCATGGTAGGATTAGTATGCTTTGGGCCATGTGCTCTAGGAGATGGTGAAGGAGGACTAGTAGATTGTGTGGTATATGTTTTCCAACTTGAGGTGGTGCTTGCCTTGTCAAGAGTATCATGAAGACAAGAAAATGATGTATTCTTTTTGGGTGAGGCATAGCTAGTACTGACACGCTCAGCTTGTAAGATTTCTATTTCTTGTTGTATGACTTAGAGTTCTTGGGCAATTGCTATACGATCTTGGGGTGAGATATCAAAGTCTAATTGTTCTCATAGGTATTGGAGTTCTTGAGCAATTGCTTCTAATTGGTTTGTCATTTCAACAGAAATTGACACAAGACTGAAATGGGTACCTAGAAAACTTGAAATTTTTCTCTAAAATATTGTGCAAGTGCTCTTTGTCATGCATGCACCAGAACAGATGCGCTATGATAACTAGTAAATGCACTGGAAGTTAGGATAGATGCGCCACACTGGTAAAAAATAGATGTGTTGTAACAGATAGTAAAAGTACTAGAAGTCAGTGTATATGAACTACAGGTCAGCAAAAATATGTAGCAGAAGAGGACGGATGCGCCACTCTAGTTTTCTTAGTATTTTTGCAAATTTTTGGTAATTTTTTTTATGTTTTTGGTATCTTTGGCTACAAGAAGGTCTTTTTGATCTGATTGTCTAAAATTATGGCAAGAAGACATAGTAAACACAAAAAATATTTTTATGGTTTTTTATTTTTTTGTGATTTTTTTGACTCTTTTTGGACTAAAAAGAAAGCAAGTACAAGCCTAGGTTTCAATGGACAGTATAAAACCAACTTCTCACTATCTCTAGTGAAGCATCTTTGAGAGGTGATAATAGCCCTTCCCTACACTAGATTATAAGGGTTTTTGGCCTACTAAAACAAGGATGAGTAATAAAGGCAACCATTCAAGTGGTTATACATGTGGCAGAACTACTCTCCGTTATGGAGTCTCCCAGCCTGCAAGGGTTGCACCTTGGAGGGTTTTGGGGGAGGTTGGCTGTCAGTATAACACAACTGCATTCATTGTTTGAAGCTTTCACTCCAAACACAATTTATTTATAGTGGCTTGGAAGGGCTTGGCATCTAACCTGTTACCACTTAGGGTCATTCCTACTTGGATAAACAGTATCCAAGAGCAGGCCCCTCTAAAAGAAAAACACATGTGAAAATGATATGTCTGGCATTTTGGTCACCCAAGATAGGGGAGAGCATAGGCCTGGTATCATTCCTAAAACACAAAATACAGTGGTTCTTTTCCCCTAATTAAAATGTGAAAAACTAGATGAGCTATCTACTTGGGCAAGCACAAAATTTTGTTAACTTTGAAGTGATAACAAGATAGCAATGGTCCAATTTTACCAAGATAGCAATGATGACTTCAATTTTTATCCCAGATAGTATGAATTGTTAACTTTGAAGTGATAATCGAGATAGCAATGGTTTAGTTTTACCTAGATAGCAATGATGAGTTTAATTTTTATCCCAGATAGCACAAATTGTTAACTTTGAAGTGATAATCAAGATAGCAATGGTTCAATTTTACCTAGATAGCAATGATGTATTCAATTTTATCCACATAGCATGAATTGTTAACTTTGAAGTGATGGTCGAGATAGCAATGGTTCAATTTTACCCAGATAGCAATGATGTATTCAATTTTATCCAGATAACAATGAGTTGTTAACTTTGAAAAGATAGCAATATAGAAATGATTCAATGATATGCAAGATAGCAATGATTCAATTACCATCTTCCTAGTTAAAACTATGTGAGATTTGCATGAGCATCCATTTACTTTCCCGTTTAGAAATTGAAGTGTGAGATAACAAGTGCAACTATATGAATCTAAACCAGTACCTAGCCTGCAAAATAGATCAAGAGAGTTCCTACAAAAAAAGATGTCAGTATTAGTGAAAACTTCAAGGAAACCCTAAAAATCACTGCTTAAGATAGATGCGCCGCTTCAGAGACTAAATGTATAGCAACATAGAACAAAAGCACCGTAGTACATATGCGCTAAGACAGAGGCCAAAAGCACAAGAAAATAGTGTATATGTGGTAGTCTTATATATGCACTGTCTCAGATGGTAAATGCATCGTAACAGAGTTTGTATGTGCTAGAAGGATGTATGCACTGGAATAGACAGTATATGCGTCAGAACAAAGACTATATGTGCTATAGAAACAAATGCACCATGAAAGGTAATAGATGTGTGTTAGGATGTGTCAAATGCACTATTTCCTCCTATGTACGACTTTCTAAAACACAAAAAACTTAGTTTTGGGGTTAAATATGGGGCTAGGCCCCATGGTGGGCACCAAAAATGTTAAGGAAAATTGGATTAAAATGAATAATCAATAATATCAAATATTAAGATACCCAAAACTCAATGAAATGGTGAACAAAGAAGGTTAATCAGATAAAGAACAATACAATTCAAACCTCCTTCAATTCGAAGCTTCCATTGATCACCTATCACAAATGATCTTGTCTATGAATATGGCCCTTGGAAGGTGCACTTCCTTGCTATAATTCCAAGATGTTCAAATGGGAACAGCTATGATAGTTTCGCCATGAAGATGAGCTTCACAACAATGATAGTAGTGTACAGTAATGAGTGTGATCACAAGCAATGAAGGAATTGGTGCCAAAGGCGCACTATAATTCCTACAGAGTAACAATACTTAAAGCTTGGATGAATGAAATGGAAGAATAGGGTTTAATTTATAGACTTGAGAGAGAGAAGATCAATGGTATAGAAATAATGAGAAGATCAACGGTTGAGAATAATTAAGGAACGTGCATGAATAAGAAGAAGACAAGTATCACCCAAAAGATGTTTTATTTGAGCTAACTACTTTCTTTTCTAAAGATAAGATATGCTTTTCATAAATTAGAAAGTTTTTTTCTAATTTAAGAGATATCGATAAAAACAAGGTTGATTGAATAGATAACTCAACTTGTGATTTGCTTTTGCATGATTTGAGAGAAATTAAATAATAAATTATTTAATTTTATGTGCATGGAGAAGAAGACTTATTTTTAGAAGATCTAGAAGATATTTGAAGAATTTGAAGATAAGAAAGCAAATTAAATAAATAAATTTATTTAATTGTTGTGCATGATTTGGAAGAATAAATAAAATATTTGATTGTATTTTATTTTTGGAGATTGAGAGGATTTAAATAAATTTGATTGATTTATTCAATTTTGGAGGAATGATTTGACTTAATTAAATAATTAAGAATTATTTAATTGTTAGGAAGAATTTAATTAAATAAAGGATTTTATTTAATTTTGACTTTAGAAGAGGTAATTAAATATTTTGAGATTTAATTGATTTAGGGGAATGTGAATTAAATAAATAAATTTGTTTATTTATTTATTGATAGAGGAATTAGAATGGAATAAATATTAAGAATATTTATTTAGACTGAATCATGTCATTTTTAGGCGTATACAACTAGTTTTCCATCTTTCTCTCTTTTTTTTCTTTTCTTTTTGCTTTTCATTTTTTTCAAGAAGGCCGCAATTTGTTGGTTTTCAACCTTCTTTTTTTTTCAAGAAGGCCACTATTTGCTAGTTTTCAACCTTCTCTTTTTTTTTCAGTCTAATCTATGATAGAGGATGTGTCCCCTGTAACTAAGCACAAATCCTTGATAAATTCCTCCTTAGTTGATGGGCTTTTATAGAGTCAAATTATGTGGCCATTCAATAAGAATGTATTTGTGCTTCCATCAATAGGTTCTAGCAAAACTGTTCCATTCTCAAAAACTTCCTTTATCTGAAAAGGACCCATCCAACGAGTTTGTAGCTTCCACTTGAACTCATTGAACTTAGAATCATATAGGAGAACCCAATCGCCCTACTGAAATGTCCTCCTTTTGATGTGTTGGTCATGCCATTGTTTCCTTTGATATTGAACAAGTTCTATTTGTTGTATGGCTTTTGTATGGAATTCATCCAACTCATTGAGCTAAAGAATCATGTTCTATTGTGCTATAGACAATGGTAGACCAATATCTAATGAAGTTTTGAGTGTCTGCAGTTCAAATTCTATAAATAGAATGAGTTTCTTCCATAAACCAATTCATATGGTGAGAATTTGGTTGTGGACTTCCAAGTGGTATTGTAAGCCCAAACTACTTCAAGTAATTTGTTAGCCCAATCCTTTCTATTCATGGCCATTGTCTTTGTCAGGATATTCTCCAGTTCCCTATTAGTCACCTCCACTTGCCCATTGGCTTTGGGATGGTAAGGTGAATATTTCATGTGCTTAACTTGATATAAGTCTGTGAATGCTCTAATTACTTAGGAAGTGAATTGAGGTCCTCTTTCTAAAACTATTGATCTCGGGGCTCCAACCCTTAAGAAAATTCTGCTATAAAGGAAATCAACAACTTTCTCTTCTCTTGCAAATTGCAATGCCTAAACTTCAGCCCATTTAGTTACATAGTCTGTGCATACCAGAATGTACTCTTTGCCTAATGATGGTGGAGAAATTGGTCCAACAAAGTCTAGACCCCATTGCTCAAATGGTTCCAACATTACTTGATGATGAAGTGACATTTCCTGGGTGAAGGTTGGCTATCCCATCCTTTGGCACTGATCACATTGTTGCACATACTTCTTGGTATCCTTATGAATAGAGGGCCATTAGTAACCATCTCCCAAAATTTTGTGGATGGTTCCTATGTGAAGAATAATGCCCACCAGATGGTTCATCATGACATGCCCTTAAGACATAAAAAATTTCATCAGCTTTTAGACACCTACATAAAATGAAATTAGTACCACATTTAAATAGTAAACCATTTAACCATTTGTAAGATAAGCTTTCCTTTAGTAATCGCTTCTTTTGTTTTGAGGTAAAATTGGATGGAAACAAGCCTGTAGCTAAGAGATTATCTATGTCTGCAAACCAAGGTTCAGTAGAGGAGATAGCAAAAAGATGTTCATCTAGAAATTTTTCCTCCACTGGTTCGTTCTCTCCACCTGTATGCAATCTTGACAGAAAGTCAGCAACCAAATTGAATTTGCCTGGATTATCAACTATGGTAATGTCAAATTCCTGCAATAGAAATAACCACCTAATTATCCTTGCACCCACTACTAGCTTATTCATTAAGTATTTGATGGTTGTATGATTAGTATGTACAAATATGTTGTATCTAGTGATATAATGCCTGAATTTGTTTATAGCATATATGATTACCAAGAATTCTTTTTTAGTTATGGTATAGTTTCTTTCTGTAGAGGTAAGGTTTTTACTAATGTAGTAAATGACATGCATACCTTCTCCCTCCTCTTTCTATCCTAAGATTTCTCCAATAGTCTCATTTGAAGCATCAGTTTGTATGTGAAATGGTAGAGACCAATTGGGTCCTCTTAAAATAGGTGTGACAGTAAGTTTCTCCTTAAGGGTTTCAAATGCTAATTGACAATCCTTTGTCCATAAGAATTTTATGTCTTTGTTAAGCAGGGTAAACAAAGGAGCAACTATTCTACTAAAATTTTCTATAAATCTCCTATAGTAGCTTGCATGACCCAGAAAACTTCTAACATTTGTCTAATTTTTAGGTGACGGTAAATATTTGATCACTTCTATTTTGTTTTGGTCCACTTTGATCCCATTTTCTAAAATGTGGTGTCCTAATACAATTCCTTCCTCTACCATCATGAAGCACTTTTCATGGCTCAGGGATAGTCAATTTTTTTCATAGCATTTTAGTACCTTCTCTAGGTTTATGAGAGCTTCTTCAAAGTTTTCCCCATACACAATAAAGTCATCCATATAGACTTCCATGCACTCATTAGCTAATTCAACAAAAATGGCTAAAACAAGCCTCTAAAATGTAGCTGGAGCATTACATAGTACAAATGGAATAACTTTGTAGGAAAAAGTTCCCCAAGAACAAGTGAAAGTGGTTTTATCTTAATCTTTAGGTGCTACTTGGATTTGGTTATATCCACTGAACCCATCTAGGAAAATAAAATACTTCCTCCCTACAAGGTTGTCTAGCACTTGGTCAATGAATGGTAAGGGAAAGTAGTCCTTCTTTGTGGCTTTGTTTAGTTCTCTATAGTCAATACACACTCTCCACTTCCCATTCTTTTTAAGCACTATGACTAAGGATGAGACCCATTGACTGTCTGAGATTGGATATATAAACTCTGCTTGCAGCATTTTTTCTATTTCAGTCTTAACAATGTCTTTTAAAGCAGGATTCAATCTTCTCTTGGGTTGTTTGATGGTTTGACATATTTAGTGTATATATGATGAGTATAGATCTTAGGAGGGATTCCCTTCATATCTTGGTATTCCCAAGCAAAATCTCCTGAATGGAAAATTAGGAGTTTAAGAAGCGCTTCTTCCTATTTTTCTGCTAATTGGGTGTTGATATTCAGTGTTTTCCTAGGTAAAATCATGACCTATTTTGTGATCTGATCTATAGATGTATTCAATCCATATCCTGGAGTCATGGTATTGAGGGGGAAAGAATGTGGAAGCAACATGTGGAATGTGGCTAAGTCTCTATAAAAGGTCTCTCCACAAGGAATGATATTTGCTAGGGTACAATGAGCAGAAGTGAGAAATTCTCTCCTTGAATCTTGGGCTAGCTCTATTATATCCTCATTAATAAGAATGTGGGTGATATCTTCCATTGTATCATAGTGGATTTCTTCTTCTAACTCACCCAAATATTCTTTGATGGTAACCATAGCTATTGAGGCACTGTTTTCCATGTTATCTGACTTATCTACCCATACTCTTCTTGAATAATATATTGATGGTTTAGCTAGAGGATACAAAGATATTTTCTTCAAATCTATTCCATTAGAAATGACCATATCCCTAGTTCAACAATCAATAAATGATGCTGCTATAGCCAGCCATGGTCTTCCTAATATCAATGGGTATGCATTTCATTGGTTTCTAGGTTCTAATATTAGGAAGTCTACTGGGAATTCCCATGATTCTATCACAACTGGAACATTAGTTATCAGCCCTTTTGGAATAGCTACTAACTAGTCAGCAAGTTGAATGATTGTGGATGTGGATTGGATACCTGTTAGGGCTAATTTGTCCATTGTATCAATTGTCATTACATTTATTGCTACTCCCAAATTAACCAAAACATTAGATATTTCTACCCCTAAGATGTAAATAGTTATGATAGGATTCACAGGTTCTCCATATTTTGGGAGGAGCATTTCTCCCATTAGGAGGTCTACTACTTTTCCTTCCACCTTAATGGTGGAAGGAAAGTTTTTCTTCCTACCCTGGGTCTTAAGACAATGTTGTTTGATAAATTGGTTCAGTTCAGGCACATCCCTAATTGCTTGTAGGAGCGAAATTTCAATGTTCAATTGTCTAATTTCTTGTAAAAGTTTTGATTCTAGGGTAGATTGGACTTGTTTTGGAAGACTTTTTTCTAAGGAACATGTTGTTTGAGCCATTCTGGGTATGGTGCTAGTTTTTCTATCTCTAGAGTATCTTCAGAGTTCTTAGAAGAAATTTTTCTAGGGGTGTTCTCTAGAGTCATTCTTTTAGGAGGAACTTCAGAGTTATCCAATGATGGTTCTTTTAGCACTGTTTCGATAGTAATCTCCTCTAGAAGCTGAGTGGATGGATTTTCAGTTTCCTCATCATTGGTTACTTCAACTATAGTTGGACAAGATGGTCTTGGATGTATTTTCCTAGAATGTAGCTGGAGATTATTGGAATATATGGCATTAATACTAGCCATGCTTTCTTGTTCTGTCATGTAAACAGCTGCTACCTACTTATTCCATGGGTTTGGTATAGGTTGAGCTGATAAGGGTGTTTGGCTAACTGGTTTGTTTTGTGACTGTCCTTGTGTGTTGGGGGGTCCAGTTAGCAATGCTTGTTGTTGAGGTTGGAAACATCAAGGTTATCCCTGGTATTGTTGATTAATCCCTGTTAAGGACCCCAATGAGGCTGCATGTTTTGTGGTTCAAACTGTTGTGGCCATTGTTGATTCCCCCAGGGCTGATTTTGCCAATGTTGGTTCTACCATTGTTGGTTTGGCCAATCTTGTGGTCCCTAAGGAGGATTATTCTGAGGCCAATGCCAAGTTGGATTCCATTGATTATTTCCCTAATTGGAAGGACCCCTATAAGAAGCCTAGTTTGGATACTGATTACAAGGGAAATTCCTAGCTTGTTTTTGTCCTACATAGTTCAACTCCTCTATAATGGTATTCTTTTTACTTAGCCTTTTTAAGGCTGGGAACTTATCACACTGGCTGGTAGGATCTATTCCTTGTCATAGATCTAACAAATCTCTAATTTATGTAAAGCGAATTCTCTCAACAGATGTTTGTTTCTACACCTAGGATAATAGATGGAGAGTGGTTCAGTTGTTCTACCTTGATTAGTTCTAGTTTTTTCCTGAATCCCATCTAATGTGGTGTTTAGTTGGACTAGAATATCTATTTTATGATTTACAATCTCCTCCATTAACTATCCTATTTCATTCTTCCCTTTGAAGGATTTGGGTGTTCTCACTCCATTATGGGTTTTGGAATAGTTCCTGCAGAGTTCTTCTATAGCAGGCATATCCATTTTATTAATATTCCCTTTTCCCATTAGACCCAGTGCCTATTTTGATTCTTTGTCTAATCCTTTTACAAATAGGGTTCTAGCGAAAGAGTGATTTACAGGGTTGCCATACCTTCTCAAATCAAATTTGAACCTATCCACATAGTCCTCTAAGGTTTCATCCTCTCTTTGTTTAATTTTGAACAATTCCTCATTTTGATCATTGACTCTACAGTAATCTTGGTATTTTCCTAAAAATTTTGTTTCCATCTGATTCTAGGAACCCATGAACCATCTCATAGCAGAATCTTTCAGAGTTAAGGGAAATAGTTTGAGTTTTAGATTATCCGATCCATAATCATAAGTCTGGCATACCACTTTGAATTCAAACAAAAATTGATTTGGATCCTCAGAAGCAAGACCCCTAAAGTTTGGCAAGTGTGTAGGTGAAATATTTTTTGGGGCATTATCTCCAGTAGCCAGAACAATGGGATATGAGAAGGCTCTTGGAGCTTGATTTTCCTCCTCTTCATGATTATCATCCATGTCTAATACTGGTTCTTCTCCTTAAGATTCAGTGTGACGTTCTGAGGAATTAGTTTCTATCAAAGGATCTGCCTAGAATTTCTGTTGCAATTCTTGGATGTATTTAGTGAGTGGAGGACTTGGAGGATTTAAGGGATTATTGAGTTGAGGTGTAGTTTCCAAGGTAGGTTCTAGGTGTCTCTCTTCAACAAGATCTTGTCCCACCCCATTTCTTTCTCCTATAGTTTGTTGATGGGGTGTCTTTTTTATGTATCTTCTTTTTGAATCCCTAGCTCTAACCATACAGATTCAATCTATCCTAAAACTGTTTAACTAAGTTTCCCTAACTAACATAGAGATCCCTGGCAAAGGTGCCAAAAATGACAAGGGTCATTGGTTCTTGGCATTTAATCATATTTTCATGTGTCAAATCTAGGGTTGTGACCTTGGCTATTTGCAATTAGGAATCCTATAGTTTCCAGTTTATTTAACTAACT
Organism: Cunninghamia lanceolata; assembly: GCA_027924645.1. NCBI lineage: Eukaryota > Viridiplantae > Streptophyta > Pinopsida > Cupressales > Cupressaceae > Cunninghamia > Cunninghamia lanceolata. The sequence goes on along the minus strand of BSBN01000762.1, from coordinate 1,698,189 downwards.
CTAATGATCTGTATTGATTGAAGAAACTAATGGTACTAATCAATCTTCTATGGAAATAAATTCTAGGAATGCTGGAAACAAGATGAAACAATGAATTGCTAATGTAGATATACACTAATCCATACAATTGAAACATACATTTATCTATGAGAAAAAAGTAACTATCTTTCTAAACAAAATCTGAAATAGAATAACAAACAATAGAATCTAAAAATAACAAACAAACAATACTAGCCTTCTACCTTGGTGGTGGGAGTGGGCCCTTTCTCCTCACCCTTAGGACTTAAGACTAAGGCAATGAATCGGCACAAGAATATAATATCACAATTCTCTTTCAGTCCAATTCCATCAGTATCCTTTTGTATTCAGAAAAATATCTATATCAAAATGAGATTACAATAATAATAATTCATCTGTTATGTTTCTTCTGCTGCTACTTTGTAAATTTATATCTAATCCATTGATGAGATATCACTTACCCTAACTACTAGTTCATCTATGAGATAGAATCAATCTCTTATTCTACCAACTATTTAATTACAGAGTAAAAATCATGCAATTACAATAGATTTTAGTGGAATAGCAGTCTCACTATATTTGAGTCTTAGTTTCAAATACAACTGGGCAGCGATGCCCTGAAATATAAGTACTTAATCAGTTTGTCCAGAACTCATGCAAAATCAAAAAGTGAAATAAAAATTCTAGCAGTTAACTAGGGTCTTCATTCAATTACTCAGGTGCTGATTGAGTAATATCTAGAGCACCCCAATTACCACTGGAAGTGTTGACTAGTAGTGGTGCTGGAAATCTAAATTTGTATTAAGGAGGCTCCAGAGGTGTGCTTTTATCTGCAGCTCCAGAGATATGCTTATGACTTTCTATTTAGCTTCAGAGATATGCTCATGACTTTAGTCTAGCTCCAGAGATGATTTAGCCCCTTATCTCAAAATCTCTCCAATCATATTGGAAAATATTGGACACTGGGTAGTATCCTTATGTCATCTCCAGAGATTATTAGGACCACCTCCAGAGATGCTCAAAATTATCTTTGCCTAAACACCTACACCTGTAGATTCAAAAAGAGAGAATTTATGCATATTTCCATTAATTTAATGCACATTAGTCCTTCAATCAAAAATCATGATTTTAGGTAATTCATCTCTCATTAACATAATTAGAACAAATCTTGTCAATCTACTTTGGTGCAGTCATCAGGACAATGGAATAAGAAGGAAGAAAAAGAGAGGTAAAAAGGTGTATTATCATGGGTGCTACCTGGGACTCATCATCAAGTTTCTTGTTTAGTCTTCAGTTCTGAAGGTGTGGAGCAAGGGCCCACTCCCACTAACGAATAAGGAGGATAGTATCTTTTCTTTATTATCTTGTTGCAATTTTTCATTAGAAGTTCCCTGTTTTCATAAGATAGATCAATTATTGTTAAAATAGTTTTGTTTCCATTTAATGCATGTTTTCAACTTGTGTGTGAATTATATAAATTTCTTTCAGCAATTTACTATTTCAGTCTTTAGATCAGGTTTTCCTTTCAAGAAGATAATTAGCAACATTGATTATTAGGATAGTTCAACCAATATATTGGCTAAGGAGTATTGATTATTAGGTTCCTTATTGCAAACAATCGAGGACACAACCTAGGATTTGACACCTAAAACATGATTAAATTCCAAGGCACAGTGACCCTTGTCACTAGTAATTCAAGTACAAGTCCCTATAGCTTTCTTTAATGTTGAGTTGCCCATCCGCTTTGTGGCATATAATGATATGCCAAAGAAACTAGACAATTTATGTCCAAAATATCATGTTCATCAAGATGCAGAGGATCATCTTAGAAATTTCAAGGAAGCTTGTTTCAGAGCTTGAATTAAGCATGAAGATGTAGTCTACAGATTGTTTCCTTACACTCTTGGAGAAGAAGCATACTGCTGGTATGTCAATTTCCCACAAATTTTCATTACTACTTGATAGTTAATGGAACAAGCCTTTAAAGCCAGATTTATAGTTCCAGTCGACACAACAACAATGTATCACTAGTTTGCTAAGATTAAAAGAGGAGAAGGTGAATTTATCACAACCTTCAATGATAGGTTCTAGAGAGCATATTTTATATTGATAGCTCCATATAACATTATAGAAGATGCAACTCTATTAGTATACTACTTTGCTCTGAATCCATTGACCGCAATGTTTGTGAGAAGAGTGAATCCTAGCATTACAACTCTATTTGGTGCTTGTATTGAGACAATAAAAGTTAATACCAAAATGAAACAAGTAGGATATGGTCCTCTGCTGAGTATAGGACCTCTTGAAGTATCTAATCAAATGCAGAAAATAAATAGAGCACTGATGAACCATACTCCATTGATGAATCCCCTGCTAGTTCCTACAATCAATACAACCCTGCCACAAGGAAACAATCAGATGATAGTACATCTTGGACCTACCTTTGCCAAGGTCAAACCAAATAAAAATTTTAACTCATTCTTCCTTCCTATTCAAGACAATGTAGCAGAAAAAGTTTAAGAAGAAAAGAAAGATGTGAAAGAGATCATAGCTCAATTGAAGAGGTTGATTGCTAGAGTAACTCAGCTGAGAAATTAGAATCTTTACTCTCAAAGTAGTGGTTAAAATTAGCAAAAAAGGGGATATAATGATAGAGGATACAATGTACCTAGACCTCCAAGAGTCTGGAATACCAGACCAAACAATGGAAACCTACCTTCACCCCTAGACAATTAGGTCTTTGTAGAGCCTAAGCAGACAACCAAATTTAACCTAGCAAAGGCCACCTTGAACAATTGGTGCATAATACACAATACTAGTGCTCATGTTGAATTGGATTGTCCATACTTCAAGATCACTATGAGTGTTGACCAAATTCAACCAAAACTAACCAACTGAACTAGGGAAAAAGATGAAAGCCTAATTGACCAAGATCTACAAATAGATGACTATTAGAAATTGACATAGAGATTCTAAAAGTACAACAGAGATTAGGAGATAGAGAAGAACCTAGATTTGAGTTCGGGAGCACAGAAGTACCAAGACACTAGGTGCCCTATGTTGGCAACTTAGCAAACATGATGAATGATTGTGCATGATGTCTTAAGGTGTTGTCATTGATGGCAACAAGAAAAGGAATAAGGTTGTGACAAATGTTTTGGTCTGGTAAAGAAGATAGTCATTTTGGCTAAGTGTTGGCAGTACACAGGAGATAGTGATAGAGAGATGGTGTAATGGCCAGCATTGGTCCATAGTTGAAGATTAGATCATGCAGTTCTAGTGGGTTGTTTATAGTCCATATGTGATCCTATATCCAAGATTTTAGCCCTTGATAAATACCAGAAGCATATCTTCAAATAACCTAAGTCTGGCAAAGCATAACATAATGTTATTTAGAGCAGAACACTCAGTTGATTTAGTCCACATTCCTTTGGTATTGCATATCTTGATATGTGGTTTTGAGGTGTTGTAAACACTTGTATGAATTGTTTAAACCTAGAGTTTCAAGTTCAAAAGTCCACCAGAAAGATAACTATGAATGACTGAATATCGCTACATGGCTTGATAAAGTTTGACTATGACAGGGCATGTGTTCTTGGGGTCTGCATTTTGCCGCAAAAGGATATTTCTCTTTGAGGTTCTGAAGGTATGATCTGTGATATATGAGGAGTCTTTGACATGATTTTGAGCATTTCTTGTTGTCCACAGTAAAATATGTAGTATGACAGATGAACTGAACTAGTGGAAGTCTAAGTTGGAGGCCAACATGATAAGTTTGAATTGTATGTGGTAAGTTCTATTGTTTAGAATGTAATCCTAAGTGGTGGAATAGTTGAGGCCAACATATGCAATGTAATTCAAGTGTTTTTTGGGTCCACAGGGAATTTTGGAGAATGAATTTGGCCAACAAGTTACTTAAGGCATGACTACACACTATGCCTTATTAGTCCAACCTAATATGAAGTTTTTAAGTGTTGCACACACACACACATATATATATATATATATGGGATTGAATTTGGTGTTTGAGTGAGGTGATGTGAATGTGAATATATATGTGTGACATGAGAAGTAAGGTGATTTTGTGGAGGCAATAAGAGTAGAAGAAGAGAGATCTTATTCCCATGTAAAAGTAGAGCAATAAAATAGAGCAGTCAGAGATGAAGAGTTTTGAGACAATTTTCCTGTGCTTCATTGGAGCTGTAACCATGCATGTGTAGATGCAATCTGAGCAGTTCAACATGGCAATGAGCCATTCTTCCTTCTTCTTTCTTTCTCTAGGTAGTGAGCCTATTTTGGCAGTGAGCCTTTCTTGCAGTGAGCCTTTTTGTAATTTGATATTGTTCCTACATAATATATTGTGAGATAACACTCACCATGGTTTTTCCTAGTTTTGGTTTTTCCACGTAAAAAATCCTTATGTTCATGTGTGATGTATTGTGGTTGTTTCTTCTATGTTTAATCTATGTGGTTATTGCATGTGGTAAATGGATTATTAGTTCAACAAGTAAAAGTTTTAATAGAATATTGATTCATCCCCTCTCTTAGTATCTTGGGTGTTCAACAATTGGTATCAGAGCCTGGTTCCTTGGAAGAAGTCTAACAGCTTGAGGAAGATCTTGGAGATTGAACACATGGTAGGTAAAAAGTGTCCTACTCTTCCTAAAGAAATTGATTCAACTATTATTAATGAAGAAGAAATCAAGCTTTCTCTTGAAGATCTTGAAAAGGTTGAATTAGAAAATAGGGATCCGAAAGATAATGTCAAGGAAGCAGATGAGTACATTAAAAATTTGAGAGACCAAGTCAAGAAGTTTAAAGAAAAATATAAGGTCAGTGAACAATTGATATCTATAAATGACACATTGAATGATTTGAAAGTGGAAGTTGTAAAAAAAGCAAAAGAAGAAGAAGACCTAAGTCAATTGGTGAAAATCAAATCTGAAGATTATACAAAACTTGAACAAGAAGTTGTGGATTTGGAAGCTGATCTAAAACAGGCATGGATTCAAGAAGAGAAATTTAGAGTGAGTGCTTCCCAACTTGATAGAATACTTGCAAGTCAGAAGAGTCATGATGACAAGGAAGGCCTGGGATATGAGAAAGGTGAGAGCTCTAAAGAGGGTCATGAAAAGAATGTTGAGATCAAGAAGGACAAAGGTAAATAGATCTAGAATAAAAGGAACAGACCTAGAAGACCACTAGTCAGGCAAACAAATGTTCAAAGGTATCCTAATTATTTCAATGGTTATTGTAATTGTCATGTCTCATTTTTATGAACAATATAATTATTCTAGATTAGTGAACAATTATTGTGATTAACTTTACCTTAAGTAATTTTGCATATGTGAAGGTAATTATTATGAGTTTATATTGAAGAGAATTGGAAATTGATTTAAATATTAAATATTGTAGACATGATTACAATGATATTCCTTGGCTATGTTTTTGGAGACACTAACCTATTGACATCGAGTTGAGTGCAAATGGATGTAGGTACTCGTCAAAGATGAGAGCATGGTTGAGGTAGAGGTGTTCTAGCCACTTGGCAAAAACTGATGGATGGATTACCCTAATGCAATCACACACACCATGTAGTTTTCATATACATTTTGAATGGTTTTCTTATGCATCTCTCTGTGGAAAATAAGTGTGATTGATGATTTAAATAATTAAAAAATATTGTGTTTAAATTTCTACAATAGTTTATATTAAATGTATTATTTAATTTAATGTCTTTTTCGAATTGTGATTAAAATAGGTATTGCAATTTGAATAAATGAGATATATATGTTTATTTGTAGTTTTTATTAAATAAATAATAAATATTGTCTTTATTTACCAAATTTTAGATGTTTGGAAGATAATATGCAAAGTAGAATTAATTAAATTATAATTAGAGGTATTCATATTATTATATTATTATTTTTATTTACTTCTTGGTTTATTAAAATAGATATGTATTAGTTAAATAAATGAATAATCAATTGAGATTATTTTGAAAGATAGAGTGGAGATAGGGCCTGAAGTTTGATGTTCTGGTGCTGACTCAGGCACGTGAAGACATGGTGGTTTTGGAGGACTGTCTCCTCCATGTGGTTTGCATACAATTCTTCCTTATGCTTTTCATTTAATGTTCTTCTTTACTCTGCGTCCTCCATTTTAATTGTTTCCTCTGGCCGAGCATATAAATTTTTGTCTGCCTTAATGGAGGTGGAAATGGATGGAGACCCTTAGTCTCATCCTTCACCTACCTCTTCCCAACCCCCTTTGCAACCCAAAAAACCCTTCAGTGAAGCTATGGGTAGGGTTTCATCATCAATTGCCCAGGATGCCAGATTCATTGCCATTGGTGGAGATGGTGGAGCAAGTCCAGATGGTATGGACCTTGGCCTCGACTCCAACTCTATCTCCATTTCACCTAATGATTCTATGGCCAATGAAATTTCTATTAAAAAAATAGGTTGAAAGACTACAATTTTTTTTTCTTGTGTGGATGTTGATAAATGCCCTCCTCAAAAATTTATGGATGATTGGTTTCATAACTACTGGAATTTAAAATTAGGGTTTAGAATCTCCTTCTGTAGGCAAATTCAGAAAGGATTGTTCATTATTTTTTTAATACTCATGAAATGTAGTTAGCGGTTCTTCAAAAATTGTATTAGAATGTTGGTAAAACTTCGTTTCATGCCCTAGGTTTGTCTCCTGAGGTGATTTCTGATAAAATCTTGGCTCTATCGTGCCCTAGGTGGGTAATTATCAAGAACATTCCTCCATTTTGTGGAAATTTATCCCTCAAATTATGGAACCCATCAGTAAATTCATCCATATGGATGACTCTCCATGGCTCGTGCCCCATCTCGATGCCAGATTGCTTATTTCCATTAAACCTGGGATTAATCTTCCTAATACTCTCAATCTCAATATTGAGGGAGTTATTTTCTCTTGCCCTCTAGAAATTTTAGGGGGTTTAAACATGTGTTTCCTCTGTAAAAAAGGTGGCCATGTTTGTAAAAACTACCCTATTCTTAATAAGAAATCCTCAAGTTTGAACTCGCGGAGAACCCATACGGATAATATGGATCCCTCCTAACCCTATGGCTCCATCCTCCCTTGTGGTCCAGCTTGTCATGGGTAGTACCCTTGCTATTATTCTTGACTTACCCATATCGGATACATGCCCTAAAAACTCTCAAACCAATATGGCTCCCTCCCACTCCCCTATTGTAGATAACATAGAACAACCAGGTGGGGAACAACACGATAGCTTTCAAATGGTTACAAACAAGTCTAAGAAGCATAAAAGGAAGAATGCACAACAATTAGCCATTGATAAGATTAGGTCTGATAATTTTGGTGTTAACCCTGCTCAGAATAATGTCAATCTCACCCCACCCGCAATTGATGCTAATTTCTCAAAAGTTAAGAGTATTATTAATAATTTTGAAACCCCTGGTAGATGTATTAGTGATTTCAATATGGGTGATGGATCTATAACTTCCCCAAGGGCTAATCATATATCTGATAACCTCGGCTTCATTGATCCCACCCCCTGTATTGGTATCATTAGTGAATCTAGTGGGAGTTTGCCTCTGAAAGTCTTCAAAGAACTTGATGATGATGACGTGATTCAGGTCATCACTACTGATACTAGTGTTGATAGAAATTCTTCTCTTTTTCCCTCTAACCTGTCCTCTACACAAATGCCTTGTATGGTAGTGAATGATACCCCTGTCCAGGCTACTACGTATGCGAAACCTTCTTCTGGAAATGTCTCTCAAGGAGATGATGATTCTGGTGAAGACCATGATGATCAAATTGAGGCCTGTTCCAAACCCAATAGAAGAGGACGCCCCTTGGGCTCAAAGAACAAGGCCCCCTCTGGCAAGGAAAAGAATGGCAAGGGTCTCCCTGCCTATTATAGCAGCCTTCATGCTACTAAGAGCTTGTAATTTCCCCCCTATTTACCATGAAGTACATCTCATGGAATGTGAGAGGTTTGGAAGCTCTAGACAGAAAGCAGATTGTTAAATGTTTCTTGGATTCTCATAAAGACTTGGATTTTTTGATGCTTCAAGAGCTTAAAACTATTAATTTTACCTTGGATATTACCTTAATTTCATTTGGAAAGACTCCATTAAAATTTTCTCCAATCACCTCAGGGGTAAAGGTGGTGTTGGACTGCTCATTAATCCTAGATGGTCAAACCATATTATTGACAAGGGTTGCTCCCCATGTAATAGGGCTCTATGGGCCTCTATTAATGTTGACAACACCCTCATTGGGGTGTGCTCTATCTATGCATCCAATGACTATAAGGAAAGAATTTCCCTTTGGGATTGGATTGCATCCTTACCTGATATTCCCTAGATCCTTGGAGTAGACTTTAATATGATTGAGAATTGTAATGATAAAATGGGGGGTAATGCTTTGGAATGGAAAGGCTCTGAAAAATCCCATTGGGATAGAATGAAATTTATGAAAAACCTATTTGATCCTCTTCTCGGTAATAAGGCTGATACCAGGGGTCTCTGGAACACTTGGTGCAATTTCCAAAAAGGTTGTAATAGAATTTATTGTAGACTTGACCATTTTTATGCCAATAAAGATGTTTTTTCATTTATCCCTAGTAACCATGGCAATTCTGTTGTTGTTTGGCCTTTTACTCTCTCGAATCATCACCCTATTACTGCTCACATCAAACTTGCTAACTCCTTACCTGTTAATGTGGTGGGGCCTAAGAAGTTCATTCTTAACACTAATTTACTAAAAGATCTTGATGTTCTTGCTGCCATTAACCTCATCAGACTCCTAAATAAGGATAATAAGAACTTAGCTTCACATATTGATAGGTGGAATTATAATGTTGTTTCCTGGCAAAAACTCTTGCAAACTATTGTTCAAAAAAGGGCCAAAGACTTCAGATTTGTGGAAAAGACTCTTAATCTTAATCTGCTTCACCTTGAAAATGAAATTCAGTTGACTCCTTCCTGCCCTGACCTTGCCAACCAAGTGGCAAAAGCTAAGGATGCCCTTAGATTGCATCAGCAAGTTAAGATCAAGGGGGGCATGATTAGAGCCCATAGCCATTGGCTCCAATTTGGCAATAAAGGCTCCAATTTGGCAATAAAGGCTCCAAGTTTTTCTTTAATCTTCTTAAACATAAACAAAACTGGGAAAAGATTGATAGACTAATTGTTGATAATCAAGAAATTGTTGATTTGGACAACATTAAAGAGGCCTTTGCCCTCTTCTACCAGAAACTTTTCACCTCTGAAGACTCTAATTCTGCCAAGGCCCTTAGACTTAAATACAATCCATCATTCCCTATAGGATATCCATGGGGGAATCTTGCCTCCTTAATCAGAATTTCACAATTGATGAAATTTAGAAAGCCATCAACTCCCTCCACAATGACAAAGATTCAAGGCCTGATGGGCTCCTAGTTGAGTTCTACAAAGCCAACCTTAACTGGATTTGCTCTGATCTTCTTGATATCTACAATGAGGCTTTGGGTAAAGGTTCCCTTGATGATGTTATCAATAAGGGCATTATTAAACTCATACCCAAGGATGGTGACAAGGCCCTCGTTAAGAACTAGAGACCAATTACCCTTCTTAATGTGTCCTATAAGATCCTGGCTAAAATGTTGGCCATTCGACTGGAAAAGATCCTACCCAAGTTCATCTGCCCCACCCAAACTCTCTGTTTGGTGGATGTAGCCCGAGTTTGGGTGAACCACGTTAAATCTTGTCTCTCGCTGTTATTAATTCTGTATATTTCCATTTCTCTGTTTAATCATTATTTGCATTTAATTGATATCTTCTGCCGGCTAACCCTAACAAGTGGTATCAGAGCGGGTTGTGTTCGATTATCGTCTGCAGGAAAGTCTCACGGTTGAGTGGGAGCAATGGCAGACGAGGGTAAAATGAAGGTTGATAAATTCAATGGGTAGAACTATCAGTTATGGAAGATGCAGATGGAAGATTACCTCTATCAAAAGGATTTATAGAGGCTGTTGGAAGGAGTAGCCAAGAAACCGGCAACAATGTCTGATGAGGATTGGAATCTTCTTAACAGAAAGGCACTGGGAACCATTCGGTTGTGCCTGGCACCGTCGGTGGCATTCAATATAATGGAAGCGAAGACAACAGATGGTCTGATGAAAGCTTTGGCTAAATTGTATGAAAAACCCTCAGCCTCAAATAAGGTATTTCTCATGAAGCAGTTGTTTAATTTGAAAATGGTTGAAGGTGGATCTGTGACAGGTCATTTAAATGAATTTAATACGATTGTCAGTCAATTGACTTCTGTAAATGTAAAATTTGATGAAGAAGTTAGAGCTCTCTTGATATTATGTTCATTGCCTGAAAGCTAGGATAGTTTGGTAATGGCGGTTAGTAACTCTATTTCTTGTTCAAATACCCTAAAATTTGATGATGTTGTTGGTGTTATTCTGAGTGAGGAAATTCATAAGAAAAGCTTAGGTGGATCCAAATCAGGTAGTGTTTTGAATGCAGAAAGTAGGGGTAGATCAAAGGAGAGAGGAAAAGGTTCTGGAGGTCATGGGAAGTCATGAGGAAAATCAAAGGACAAAAGATCCCAAACCAGAGGACAGAAGGATTGCTGGTACTGTGGAAAACCAGGTCATCTGAAAAAAGATTGCTGGTCTCAGAAAAATAAAGAAGGAGACAAACAAGAAGGCAATAAGGAAGCAAATGTGGTAAGCAATAAGTCTGAAGATGATGCTTTGATTCTTTCCCTAGATAATGCTGATGATTCATGGGTTTTAGATTCAGGGGCTTCATTTCATGCTACGCCCCATAGAAGTTATTTCCTTGATTATGTCCAAGGGGATTTTGGGCTGGTTTATTTGGGAGATAACGAACCCTGTCAGATTGTTGGAAAGGGAAGAATCAAGATTAAGTTGCAGAATGGGAATCATTGGCTACTACAAGAGGTGAGGCATTCCAAGGCTCAGTAGGAATTTAATTTCAGCAGGGCAGCTAACTGAACAAGGTTGCACTGTTACATTTACTGATAAAAATTGGAAGGTTTGAAAAGGTGCCTTAGTAGTAGCAAAAGGTGTAAAAGTAGGCACCTTATATCTTTGTACAGGTCATACTGTTCCTTCTACTTTAGATTTTATAGAGGAAAAACAAACAAGTTTAGGAACAGTTGTTGCAGGTTTGCAGGAAGAGACTGGAAAAGTTGCTGCAGGTTCTAAAACAACACTGTGGCATAACAGACTTGGGCATATGAGTGAAAAAGGTATGAAAGTACTTCATTTTAAGAAAGTTTTACCAGGTCTGAAATGTATTAATATGGATTTCTGTGAAAGTTGTGTGTATGGAAAACAAAAGAGAGTCAGTTTTCTCAGAGATGGGAAGCAAAAGAAAAATGAAAAGTTGGAGCTTGTGCATACAAATGTATGGGGACCAGCTCAGGTATCTTCTTTTGGTGGCTCTCGGTATTATGTTACATTCATAGATGATGCAACTAGGAAGGTCTGGATTTATTTCCTTAGACAGAAATCTGATGTATTTGAAACATTTAAGAAATGGAGAAGCTTGGTTGAAAATGAGACGGGTAAAAGATTAAAATGTCTCAGATCTGATAATGGCGGTGAGTATTGCAGCAAAGAATTTGAAGATTATTGTTCCTTTAATAGAATTCGTAGGCAGAAAATGGTTCTAGGGACTCCACAAGAAAATGGAGTGGCTGAACACATGAATAGGACAATAATGGAGCGTGCAAGGACCATGAGATTGCATGCTGGACTACCTTTAAACATGTGGGCAGAGGTTGTCAACACTGCTGTATATTTAATTAATAGAGGTCCTTCAGTTCCTTTGGGCTGTGGTATTCCAGAGGAAGCATGGACTGGCAAGAAGGTGAGTTATTCTTTTCTGAAAACCTTCGGCTGTGAAGCATTTACACATATAGATTCTAAAAATAGAACCAAGCTGGATGTGAAATCGAAAAAATGTACCTTCGTTGGATATGGCATTGATGAATTTGGTTATAGGCTTTGGGATTTTGAAAATCAAAAAATTGTGAGAAGCAGGGATGTCATATTCAATGAGAAGGTGTTGTACAAAGATCAGTTGCAGCAGCATGAGAAGAAAGAAAAGGATTATGTGGTGCTGGATGATACTCCAAATAGTGATGTTCCAGTGGCTCCTCATGCTCTGCAATAGCAACCAGAAATACCACAAACTCCAGTGAATGTTAGACGGTCAACAAGGATAAGTAGACCTCCTGAAAGGTTTTCTCCCTCTTTGTATTCTATTTTGCTAACAGATGCTGGTGAACCAGAAGGGTATGATGAAGCTATGCAGGTGAATACACAAGTTCAGTGGGAGCTTGCCATGAAAGAAGAAATGGACTCCTTGCTGAAAAATCAGACTTGGGAATTATGTAAGTTACCTGTAGGTAAAAAGGCTTTACCAAACAAATGGGTTTATAGGTTGAAAGAGGAAGATGGAGGTAAGAAATGATTTAAGGCCAGGTTAGTTGTAAAAGGATTTGCACAGAAACAAGGCATTGATTTTGATGAGATATTTTCTCCGGTTGTCAAGATGACTTCTATTCGTACTGTTTTAAGTCTTGTGGCTGCTGAAGATTTGCATTTGGAACAGCTAGATGTGAAAACTGCCTTTCTCCATGGTGATTTGGAGGAGGAGATATACATGGCACAACCACAGGGCTTTGAGGTCAAAGGTAAGGAGAAACAAGTGTGCAGATTGAAGAAGAGTTTGTATGGCCTGAAACAAGCACCTCGGCAATGGTATTTGAAATTTGATAGTTTTATGGCTGAGCAAGGCTACATCAGGTGTAATTCTGACCATTGTGTTTATTTTAAGAGGTTGGATAATGACAGCTACATTATTTTATGTTTATATGTTGATGACATGCTTGTAGCTGGGTCTAACATGGATCACATCAGAGAGTTAAAACATCAGTTATCACAGTCATTTGCTATGAAGGATTTGGGGGCAGCAAAACAAATCCTTGGTATGAAAATTTGCAGAGATAGGACGAACAAAAAATTGACTCTATCTCAGGCTGCTTATGTTGAAAAGGTGTTGTAGAGATTCCATATGGAGAATGCAAAAGCTGTCAGCACACCTTTACCTAGTCATTTGAAATTGACTAAGGAGATGTGTCCAAAGACACAAGAGGAGGAAGACAAAATGTCCAAGGTCCCATATGCTTCAACTGTAGGAAGTTTAATGTATGCCATGGTATGCACAAGACCGGATATTGCACATGCTGTTGGAGTCGTTAGTAGGTATATAAGTCATCCCGGATTTGAGCATTGGAATGCGGTAAAATGGATTCTCAGATATTTGAGAGGTACATCTAATAAACACTTATGTTTTGGGGGCTCTAATACTGATTTAGCAGGTTATGTAGACTCAGATTTGGTAGGGGATATTGATACTAGGCAGCGTACTACAGGTTATGTCTTTACTGTAGGAGGAACCTCGGTGAGTTGGATTTCCCCGTTGCAAAAGGTGGTTGCTTTATCCACCACAGAGGCAGAATATGTTGCTGCAACAGAGGCAAGCAAGGAGATGATATGGCTCCAATCTTTCATGGAAGAATTGGGTAAACAACAGGCGAACAGTTCTTTGTATACAGACAGTCAGAGTGCCATACATCTTGCAAAGAATTCTACCTTGCATTCAAAGATCAAACACATACAGTTGAGGTATCACTTTATTCGGTCGGTGTTGGATAATGGACAGTTAAGGCTGGAAAAGATACATACAGATGAAAATCCAGCAGATATGTTTACAAAGGCAGTGACAAGGGAGAAGCTAAGCTCCTCTTCAGCTTCGATTGGTCTTCTAGACTGAACACAATAAAAATTGAACAGTAGAGTCCAAGGTGCTTATTTCCAGTGGGAGCTACATGCACAGCGGTGACGTCCAGGATTAGTCTCCAAGTGGGAGATTGTTTTGGTATGGAACCTGATCAGTCTCCAAGTGGGAGATTGTTGGTAGGTGGTGACTGATCAGGAAAGTATTGTACACTAGCCATGTATCCTCGCCGGGGTTCGAGGCCGGGCCGGGCCCCGAGCGGGGGTTCGAGGGCGGCAGCCCCCGAGAATGGGGGTTCGGGGGCGGTAGCCCCCGAGAAATTTTTTTTAAGGCCAACTTAAAAAATCCTATTTTTTATGACCGACATAAGAAAACCTTAATTTTTGTAACTGACAAAAAGGCTTGATAAAAAGCAGCCAAGGGTTAGGGTTTGAGTATTGTATTGTAGCATTTGCAGCGGTATTGAGTTGCAGGGATTGCTAATTGTAATCAGTTTGATTTACTGAATAATAATATTGGACTCTCTGTTTGGTGGATGTAGCCCGAGTTTGGGTGAACCACGTTAAATCTTGTCTCTCGCTGTTATTAATTCTGTGTATTTCCATTTCTCTGTTTAATCATTATTTGCATTTAATTGATATCTTCTGCTGGCTAACCCTAACAATAACTCCCTCTCCCCAAAGGTTAATGGGATTAGGCTCCTTGATAATAATGAATTAATAAATATTCAATTTGCCAATGACACAGCTCTTTTTCTTGAGCTCACCAAGCAAAACATGGATAACCTTAGCCTTAAAATCTAATGCTTTGGGTCAATTTCTGGAGCTCGGATCTCCCAGACCAAGTCTACCTTCCTTAGCTGGAAGGATCACCCCCCTGACTAGTTTGGACACCTTAGCTACCAATGGGGTGGTCCTAACAAAATCGTTAGATACCTTGGAGTTCCCTTCTTGGTGTCCCCTTCCCTTAAAGATATGTGGCTCTGGGTTAAGGAGAAAATTGATAAGAAACTTAGTAAATCAAACAATAGATTCCTCTCCCTGGCTGGCAGGGTTCAAGTGTGCCAAAAAATTCTCTCCTCCTATAATATCTACCACTCCTCTACTTGGATGTTTAGCAACTATTAGATCTTTGAAATTCAAAAGGTTGTTAGACGGTTCCTTTGGTCTGATGGCAAAGGTAATAATAAATTACATGCTATTAACTGGAAGTGCTACCATATTGAGAAATCTCTTAGTGGCCTTGGATTAAAAGATCTTAGGATCCAAGGTATTTCCCTTGTAGCTAAATGGATCTTCCATTCTCTCAAAGGTCAAGAACCTTGGAAGGTTTTAATCAGACACAATATTGAGAGGGCTGTCCCTAAGAATGCTAAGTCTTGGAAGGGTTTACCACTCACCGACCTTGTGGCCGGTGGTTTTCCTATTTCTGTCCAGGGCACTTGTGTGTTCAAGTCTATTTGGAAATCCTGGGAACATGTTAGGGGGTTTTTGGTCAACACTAGTGTCAACAATGGTGACCTAATTCATGGCAAGAGATCCTTATGGTGGAACCTCTTCCATGTTGGCAAACCCCTAGCCCTTACTGAGGGATGCTCAGCTAGAGCCTGGTCTAGCAAAGGGATCAAATATCTTATTGACGTCTTGGAACATGATACTCTTATCACGTGGGAAGATCTCAACTCAAAATTTAACCTCCCCCCGCTCAAAAAAGAACCTACAACATGATTAAGTAGGCTTGTATTGATTTTGGTCTTCCTTAAGACTGTGATGTTGATTCTCATAGATTTCTGTCTTTTAAATGGGCTGATGGTACTCTTTTGGCTAAAATTAAGGCTCGTAACATTTACTCTGTCTTGACTTATGAGGCTTCCATTATTAATCATGTTAACATATTATGGTATTTTGATCTGTCTGTTATGCAGTGGCAAAAGACCTTCAGCAGGCTCTGTAAAAGTCTAATCGAGCCAAAAATCAAGTGCTTTAAATGGCTTATGATACTTAATAGACTTCCTCTCAGGAGGAATTATAATAATAATGATTTGTGCCCTATTTGTAAACTTCCTGAGACTGGCAGGCATATTTTCTTTGATTTCTCCATTGCTAAGGAGATCTGGTTAATGTTTGGCTTTTCTATCCCTGATCTTGTGAATATTATGGAAATTATTTGTGGGCACATTCAAGGATTGAAAAAGGATGCTAATATCTTTTGGTTTACTTTATCTGCTAATATTCTTTGGTATATATGGAAAATTAGGAATGCTGATAGGTTTGAAGGCCAAGCCAGGGCCCTTACTAAGTCTTTTCAAAGACTGGCACTCTTCAAAGTTGTTGTGTAGGTTGCCTCTACTATGAACGTTGAGAGGAACAAGCTCCTAAGGTTCCTCAAGGATGGACATGCCACCATGTTCATCTATGAGATGAAGGATGATTATGAGTGGAGGTGCAACATGGACAACCTATCCTCCTTTGAGGAGGCTCTCAAGAAGCTGAACAATGAAATTAAAGACAACAGGGAGCCCTCCTACGCCCAAGTTGAGATGCTGACATAGATTTAGAGCTAGAAGACCATTGTTTGGATGGAAGGACCTCAGGGATGGGCAGCATGGGTTGAAGCCCATGATGACATCCTCTCTTGATGCTTTTGTTGATGTTTTGTATATAATTTCTTCTCACGATGTAGTTAGTTTGTTAGTACTCTTTTGTACGAATTACACACCCTATTGTAACTTTGGTTTTTATTGTCCTGTGGTGGTGACAGGTATGTTTTACTAAGGCCTAGCCTCCTTGTACTGGATTCTCTCAATTTTTAATATAAAAAATATATATTAATTATAGTGTTATTATAATTAAATATTTTGTATAAATAAATAAAAAAGAATTTAAACAACAACTTCCTGTTATGCAAGCTAATTTTCCATTGCATAACAGTAAATTACATAGAATATATTATTAATTGTTTTAACTAGCATTTTTGCTCAAATTTCATTGGTCGAATTATCATGCAAATAGAATATTACTTCAGTTCTAAAATAAAAAATCTTCAATTCTGCTAGTTTTTCTTCTGAATCAGCATTAGGGTTTGCCAGTTCTAATGCACAGGCAGATTTAGCCAACTAATACAGGAGGTTGCGTGAGCTGCCTCCCCTTCACTTCTGGTTTTGCCGCACCAAGGGGGTATCCCTATAACTCAAGATGTAACCTTGACTAGCTCAATGATATGAAGATTTAACTTGACAACATCAGGCAGAATACTCTCATGTATGGACCAAGATCTGCATGGTAGATCACAAGGTTGGCAACATTCTTGGACATATTTGTCTAGTGGGTATGAGAGCATGCAGGGGGTTCCTAATCCTACTCCTACAACTAACAGGTGGAAGTGACGAAATGGGTGGACATAATGTCCTGGATGCAAGACAAGGGGTTTTGGCTTATAACTACTGACCTAGGAGCAGACTGGTGCCTATCCATTGGGCAAGGAGTCAACTAGACGTATACAACAGATGGTTTGCAACTTTCACTCAAGTTTCAGGGGGTTTGGACTTGATGCTTGCCTTACAAACATCACCCAAGAGTGGGTATCTAACAACCTCTACTTACAGATATCCTTGCAGACATACAACCTTCTCCATACATTGACCTAAAACAGTTTAATCCAATCCTTGAATGGAAGTTACAGATCAATCATGCAGTATAGATATTTATACCCTAGAATCTATGAAACCCTTAGCAACTAGATTCAAAAGAAGGATGACATGCAGCAAATGGAGACAAGAAGATAGACACATGCAATATAGCATTTTTCATTTATATCAACATGAAACTGAACATATGTGCAAAATACATTCATGCTGCAACAGATAAACTCCAAAATGGGATAGAATAGCCAAGATCATGCCTTGTTCTTCATTATTTACACAAAAAGATGCCCAGGTCCTCAACCCCCAACAACTAAGCAACACAACCCTACTTATACAGCAAGGAGGTGCTCGGCATTTACCACTAGGCAAACTCCAAATTCGCCAGATACAGTACCTTGAAAAAATGGCATTCATCGCATTGAATGCAGCAGGGGAAGGAGGAGACAAGAAGTGGCCTTGAGCCATGCGCCGCCGCCTAGGGATTCACATCTTTTGTCAAGTGGCAGATCCGTCCAATCCTTGCCCATACTCCATAACATCTGCCATTAATGGTACACCAACTCACGGCCTTGGGAAAAACATCATACTATGCATCGCAAACCTTTCCCGCCAAAATACCTCATCCTAATATTTGAAAATATGCAGGATATCAATTATCCCACATGCACCCCACGGTGACCTCCTCATCACTATATATAGAGTCATAAGCATATATGATGTCAGTGCTTTTGCTCTTGACGACATCAGCATAAAACCCCATCATCATCCTCCTGCATGATATCCGGATGCACAAAATATCACCCTGACATAAGAAAACCACCTACTGAGCTCATCCCAATAATTCATATCACCCCGATATGAAATATCACCCTACAAAAAATATCACCCTGCGGGAAAGTATCATGCTGTCCTCATCACCTGATAAAAAATATCACCCTAACGTCAGCATCATATTGCAATATCACCTGCATGATAATCACCTTCATTGGCACAACTTGATGCATCGGAGGAAGATCCTCTTGCTTAGCCGATACCAAATGTCTGGCCGATGAATCCTGATGATGTCACCGTCATATCCTACTGATGTCATCAGCATATCTGCCTACTACACACCTCCTCATATCTAGATGATGTCATCATCATATTCGCAACATTGGGGGATCTCCATAAAATGATTGATGTTAAAATATGACCCCCTAGACCTTGATGATGTCACCATCATGTTGGCATCAGGATGATATTCAGAAGATAACCAAATATTTGGAAATATCATCTTGATACACAAAAATCATGCTGCACTATAGCTTCACTGTAAGATTGGGGCGATATATGAAGATGACAGATATTTGAAATGATCACCCCCCACTGGACAATGCATGAAGCCGACAAGCAGATATCTCCCTGACATCAGCATCATCATGATGTTGGAACAAACATACATCCAGGTGATATTTCGGATATGGAAATATCACCCCCTCCTTCAGAAATATCATGATACAGACAGGCAGAAAAGTGGATATCACCCTGACATAAGAATGATGTCAGCATCATTAGGGTGATAAAACAACATGAAGTGATAAAATAACATCAGGATGATCTTAACTAAGATCACCCGATGTTCAAATATGATGACCCCGATGAATATCGGGTCACACTTAGAACCTTGCAGCAACATCATCAGGATGATCTTAACTAAAATCACCCGATGTTAAAATATCACCCCAGCAAAAGATCATGCTCGCAGAAAATATGATGACCCTCGCAAACAACATCAGGGTGATGTCTGGAAATATGATGATGATGACCTCCTCTCCTTAAGAAAATATGATGCTGATGTTGAAAAATGCCGAGGAGGTCCATGGACTTAGAGCTTTTTTGGATTTTTTGGGAAGGTGCCTACATGTTTATATGCTTGAAACCTAACTGCTTATGCAGGCACCAACAAATTCTAAACCTAATTCATGGAATGCCAAAAAAAAGATTGGAGAATTTAATAAAAGAAGAGTTTTGGGGTAGCAAGCAATACACCATGATTTGATAACATGAAGGGCGATTTAGGTATAGGAACTTGGTCTTTTAGTAGTGAATAACGAAGCTCCAGGCTGCCATAGGAGAGAGGGAGAAAGGTATCTACAATAGCTACAAATTCATTATCAAACGACTACTTTAAACCAAGTTTTTATTTATGTTTTATCCACTTGAAATATGCATTTTATGACTACAAATATGATAAAGTTTTGGCTTCTTGTGGGCATTTATTTTGGTGTGAATTGACCCTCCACTCACTCTTCTATTCCTTCTTGGTTGAACGTAGTCTTTAAACATGTTTTCACTATTGTTTAAATCTTTCTGAAACAAAATCATTATTCCCAGATTTTTTATTATTAAGATTGAATGGAAGCTATTAAAACCAATGATAAAATCTTCATACGGCTTCCATAAACATCCCTTGCAGTCTTATTTAAGACTGTATTTCTTTTATTTTTGCTGATTGAAACTTTCTATTTGATTAGAAAATCAATCCATTATTTTAGAAACTCAAAAACTCACAAAAAGGTAAACAAAACCTAGTTTCCTATTATGGATTGTATTTTTGTACATTTTCCTTAACATTTCCAAAAAATAATAGTAAGCAGTATATTCTCTATGTTTTATTTATTTTATATTTTCCGTAGTTCATGTTATCAATAACAGAAAATAACAAAATAACAAGAAGTCTGATTTAATTTTTTTGCATTTAATTTGCTACAACAACAAAAAGTTAAATTATGTTTTTATGTATTCCCATCACAAACTTAAACAATAAGATTGATAATGGTTAGATTGCACATGATTTTTGCAGAATTATGACTGAATAAATGGATAATATTATTAGCCAGATTTCACATTATAATGAGAAATTATGATTGAATAATGGATATAAACTTATGTCAAAATTAATAAAACTTGTGAATGCAAATTTGTATGAAAATGATGATTTATTGCTTGCAGAAAGTATGATTTTTAAATAATATTTTGGGGAAGGGATTTTAATTTCTTTATTGAGGAAATTGTTTCTTTTGAATTATTATTTATTTTCTTGCTTCTTGGGGAAAGAAGTAGATTTTCTTCTAGGAATGTAAATGCATTGCTTTCTAGGCTAGGATGTTGAATGTGGATTTATCAGAGATGTCTTTTCCTCTTTTCAGGAATTGTACTAGGTTACTTATAAAGGATTAGATCTAATCGAGATGACATTGAAATAGATGTTTATTGTCTAGCAAACTTATTGTATTGATATCTCTACCACATCCTGTTGTGAGACAATTTGCTTTTCATTATTTCGAATTGCACATTTAGACATCAGGGTTGCATCAAGTGTTCCCTCCTACTAGTTGTTACCAGGTAGCTAGACATTTCATGCAGGGCTGGGTTTCCTTCGTTTCATGAAGGGATCCAGGGAAGTGTAAATACTAGAACCACTGATCATAGTGACAAATCAGGAAGTGGTCGTGGAAGAGGATCACATGGAGGTGCTTGTGGTGGTTGAGTTGCAAGAGATCGTGGAGATGTTAGTGATGATCAAGATGGAAGATTTGACCATATTCTTGCTCTCATGACCCGATAGGACTTGAGGATGAATGCTCTTGAGTAGGAGATTAGAGGGAATTGTAGAGAGCTGAATACTAATGACAATCCTAGAAATGCTAATGCAAATGAGAATCCAAGGATAGAAGTTCAAGTTCCTGAAGTTGGAACTAATGTTAATAATCAAGCAAGGATTATAGAAGAATTGGGGAAGGACCTCAAGAAAGTATCACTACCAAAATTTGATGGAAAGACAATTGGAGATGGAGCTGAATCCTGGATAATAGAAATGGAGAAATACTTTCATCTCTAAAACCTTTTAGATCACACTTAGGTAATGTGGGGATCTTACCAGTTGACTGGTGAAGCAACATGGTGGGATAATGAGAAGGCAGATAAGAAGCAATTATCTAGTGAGATAACTTGGGAGATTTTCTTGCAACTGTTTAGAAAAAGATGGCTACCACAGTTATTCTTTGATAAGATGACAGAGTTTCAGAATTTGGTTCAAGGAGGTATGTTCGTAACCAGTTATTGGGAAAGGTTTTCTTATCTACTTAAGTATGTTCCACAGTATCAGACAGATGAGATATTTCAGATCAGGGAGTTTATTCTAGGATTGAGGCCACAGATTGGAGCTGAGGTAGACATTCATAACCCACTCACTATGGATGTCGATTTTGAGAAAGTAATAAAGTAAGAGCAGAGATTGTAGCAGGCAGCTAGTTACCATAGGCAAAGAGATGCTAAGTTTTCAAATAAGAAACCATAGAATAATCAACAGAACTATCAATAGAATAACAACCAAGGCAATAATAAATAGATCAGGAATCTGAAGAGAGGTAATAATTCTTAGGATGGAAATGGTGAAAACAAAAGAGGTGGCTATAACAATAGAAACAACAATCAGAGGGAATGAGCTGAAGGACCGAGAGAACCTAAGGGTAGATGCTACAACTATGGAGGAGAGCATTATGCAAATGCATGTCCACATAAAAGGGGAAAGAAGAATTAGCAAGGAGCACCACAGTATCAGATTCATGTTGTAGTGGATAATTGGCAAGCAAATTTTCAAGCAGCACCTATTCAGTTCCAAGGTAAGCTCTATGGACTACCTATTTCTATTTTAATTGATACTGGTGCCACAGAATGTTTTGTAGATCCTAGAGTAGTATCTAAGTTATCTATTAGACCTAGACATATGGAAAACTCTTGGATGGTACAATATGGCAATAGTACATAGAAAAGGATAGACTCATGTCTAGCATGCAGTGAGTTAGAACTTCCTAGTTTTTAGATGCAAGTGAATCTGCATGTAGCACCTTTAGGCTCTAATGATGTAATTCTAGGAATCAACTAGTTAACTGAACATAAGTCTCTAGTAAACTATGAAGACAAGGTTGTTAGATGTTTGGATGACTTAGGGAATCAAGTAGAAATTAATGGATCTAAAAGACCTTTAGAGCTTAGACAAATCTCAGCTATGCAATTGAAGAAATCCAAGAGGAAAGGATGTGCCATTTATGTTGTCCAAGTAAAGGACCTTAACAAAGAAGAACTAGTGTTCAATGACTATCCAATCCTTAGATATTTTAGAGATGTATTCCTTGTAGAGTTGATAGAGTTACCATCGAAGAGAGAATTTGACTTCTCCATTGACTTGCTACCAGGGACTAAGCAACAATCTAAGGCACCCTATAGGATGACTACAATAGAATTGTATGACCTTAAAGCATAATTGTAGGAGTTTCTAAATCAAGGGTTCATTAGACCTAGTGTGTCACCATGGGGCACACCAGTTATCTTTGTAAAGAAGAAGGATGGTACTTTGAGATTATGCATTGATTATAGGATGCTTAACAAAGCTACTATAAAGAACAAGTATCCACTTCCAAGAATAGATGAGCTCTTTGATTAGATGAAAGGAGCAACAGTGTTCTCAAAGATAGACCTTAGATTTAGCTATCACCAATTGTGGATTAAGGATGAGGACATCTCTAAAACAACTTTTAGGACTTGATATGGTCACTATGAGTTCATAGTAGTACCATTTGGGTTGAGTAATGTTCCAACAGCTTTCATGAATTTGATGAATAGCATTTTTAAATATTGCTTAGATGATTTTGTGTTGATCTTCCTTGATGACATATTGATATACTCTAAATCAGTGGAAGAGCATGAAAGGCATTTGAGGATTGTTTTGCAGCATTTAAGAGAGAGAAAGATTTATGGTAAATTATCTAAGTGTACATTCTTTCAAGATAAAGTGCACTATCTTGGTCATGTGATCTTAGCTTAAGGGATTGTAGTTGATCCTAAGAAGATAAATGAAATAATCAAATTGCCTACACCATAGAGTGTGATAGAAGTCAAAAGTTTTATGGGACTTGTAGGTTATTATAGAAAGTTTGTGGAAGGTTTCTCAACCATAGCAGCACTGATTACTGCACTACAAAAGAAGGGTAAAATTTTTGAATGGACAGAAAGGTGTAAGGAAGATTTCCAAGTGTTAAAGGAAAAGCTCACAACTACTCCTATCCTGACCATACTAGATCCTAATGGGCACTTTAAAGTTATAACAGATGCTTCAGGGGAAGGATTAGGAGGATTGTTGATGTAGAATGAGTAAGTGGTTGCATATGATTCAAGGAAGTTAAAGCAACATGAGTTCAATTATGTGCTGCATGATCTTGAGTTAGCTGCCATAGTTCATGCACTTTAGATGTGGAGGCATTACCTTCTAGGTAAGTGTTGTGTGGTTACACAACACGCCCCATTTTGACTTGGCAAAACAGGGACCCAACTTTTGTTTTAGCTGGTGTTGTCTATTTCTGGCGGTTTGGTAAAAATAAGTCAGGTGCATCATCATCATGAAGGTCAAGATGAGGTAGGTCATCATCATGAGGTTAGTTTGTCAAAGTTCGTATTTTGTTTCTATGACTTCATGGTTAGAAAGAGCTTGAAATTCCATGCAGGTTTGCCTTTTACATCACCTGAAAATTCGTCCATATGAAGGAGTTGTGCACAGTCAAAGTTTTGGTCAAACCTGATAATTGCTGTTGAACAAGATCATCATGATATTTGAAAAGCCCCCCGATAATATCCTGAGGTTGAAACATCCGGACGTCAAGTTTAAGTCATAGTAATCTTTTCCCGTCGGGCGGTCTTTTGTGTCGCCAAAGGTCAGCATCATGATATTCCAACATCGCGAGCATCATGATATTCCAACATCGCGAGCATATTATAATATCATGCTGATGATCATCCCCTTGCTTAAGAAACCTACAATCCGCAAAATTTGCGCGCGCACGACCAAGTCCTAGTGATCATCATCATCAGGATCTTTCTGGGCGGGATCACATTTCGAAATATCCTCCTGATCTCCTTTTGCGTGATTATGATGATCACCTTATCTTTCGAAGCGGAGGGTAATATTTCATTCCTTAGTCTTGTTGACATCATCATCATGATCTTTCTCTACCCGACATTTCGCAATATCCTCCTGCCGAGAAGTATAAACTTTTGCGGATATGATGATGACGATGATGTCACCATCACCTTTCTCCGTCGGCAGGATATTTTCCAAGGCGTGATCCATTTTGCCAATATGATGATGACGATGACGTCATGTTCGAAGATTAACGAAGGCCGCGGATATCCTGATGACGTCATCAGGACTTTCAGCAGGATCATATTTTAAATCACCCAGTTCGCCAATATGATGATGATGATGTTCATCATCCTGATCTTCCAAGCAGGTTACCTTGTCCGAAAAGGGGGTCATACTGCATTCGTCCACCTGATCATCTTCCTCGGAGGTGACCCGATATTCCATTTATCTCCTGCTCTTAACGAAACATGACGGTGACGTCATCCCTTTGCATTTTAACGAAGCCTGATGATGACGATGACGTCATCATAATATTCCTCAGCGGCAGGATCATTTTCCAAGTCCTCCTGTTTGTCTTCATCATGATGATGATGACGATGTCTTTCTTTCCCAGTATGCAGTCCCGAAGCATCCTGATGTGCTTTTCATCAGGGTATTAGGAAAGGAGGAGCATTGTATTTCATGATATCCTGCGGCCAGACAGGGGGCATATAGTCGGTCATCATCATGATTTTTGGCGTAGGTATAAGTATTACCGTCGGCCTAAGGTAAAATTGTCACCCTGATCATATGTAGTAACGCCGATGCAAATATGATGATGATGCAAAGCCGGATTCTAAGGATGGTTGAAAGGCGATTATTTCCTTGTATAATGTGAGATCATCATGATCATATTTTGAACCCGATATACAAGAAAATGGGCAAAAACATGAAGCGATGGAAATTTGGAGCCCGATTACCTTCAGCTGCGCACTTTGAGGGATTGTTTAATAAAATGTTTAATTCCTGTTGTTATCATGATGATGATGAACTTAATGTTTGTCTGTTTTCTTGCAGGAAGTCATGATGATGCTGCTGAAGCTGAACATTGAAGTGATGATGCTGTTGAAGCTGAACATTGAAGTGATGATGCTGCTGAAGCTGAACATTGAAATGATGATGCTGCTGAAGCTGATAATTACAAAGTTGCGCATGGAGTCAACATGGCCTAGAAATGAGGAGGATATTGTCAAATATGCTGTTCGCCAGCTGGAGACCGAATCAAGTTGAAGATGCTGGAATATTATGCGCCAGCTGTACATTTGCTAACTGGCGAAGCATGTGCTTTTCATCTAGACCGTTGTTTGTTATGAGAGGATCCTGATCCTTGGATCATTGTAACCGTTTTCTGGCAGTTGCTCTATATAAGAGCCAGAGCTTGTCATTAAAAGTGTGGATATACATTAGAATACATAGACGCATCTGGCCCGAAAAGTCAATTACTGAAGGATCAATTAGGAGATCGGATTACTGAGACTAATGAGGATAGAATTGTTGAAATATCAAGGTTCTTTCTTCAGATCACTGTAAATGTACCTGTTCTTGAGCATACTGAATGAATATGAAGTTCCAGATTACATCCTAATTGTAAATTTTACGTAATCTTTCTGTTGATTTCTGGATATGTACTGGTGAATGCTGTGTTCAACTGGAAGCACTTTCATTTCATTACATGTTGTTGTCAACTTTTCCTTTGAAGATTTGCACTAGATCATGCGGATTTGTGGAATGTCCTGGTGAAGTATGATTTCTAGTTTTCCTTCTTTTCATTGCATGTATGGGAGCTTGTATGTGAATCAGTGATCTAAGTCCAGTAATTTTGGGAATCTCATTCTTTCCTCCTTTTCCCTTTTTTCAATTTCATTAATTCATCACCATAACTGCAAATCATGATAAATAACAAGCAGAAACAGTGAAATATGCTGAAATCCCGTAGGTAACTGAAGATCATTAGCATATTTGAGATAAATGCATGTAGTATTGAAAATATCATGCAAAGAATCATAAATAATGGTAGAAATCATGTAAATATCAGCCTGTAGGCACATTATTTGACTAAATTTACAGTGCAGAGGTAGAATCGTTGGAGACTTATGCA
The DNA here is from genome assembly GCA_027924645.1 of Cunninghamia lanceolata. Taxonomy (NCBI): domain Eukaryota; kingdom Viridiplantae; phylum Streptophyta; class Pinopsida; order Cupressales; family Cupressaceae; genus Cunninghamia; species Cunninghamia lanceolata. The sequence goes on along the minus strand of BSBN01000762.1, from coordinate 1,671,604 downwards.
GAGCAAACATCCAGAGCAGGATATTTGAAGATAATGATGATGAACAGTGCAGAAACACGTAAGGCCCCTGAATGGAAAATAGCAACACACATCAACCACTGAGTAACGTCAGTAGATTAAGACCTAATCAACGGAGACTTGGGATCATGAATTCTTTGAATTCATCGTATCTTTCAAGATGAGTAGAGGTTGTTGTGTAACTTTTATTCTATGTTTGCGAATGACTAACATCATGACCAACATAAATTGGCGCTAGAAGGAGGGCAGAACAGAGAATTTCTGGATTTCATCAACAGAAGGAGGGCCAACTGGAAAAGGCACCGCTGCTTCAGTCATCATTCATTATGCAGGCCCCTCGCTTCTAACGCAACATAAATTGGCGCTAGAAGGAGGGCCAAAAAAAAAAATCCAGAAGATCACTTTCATCATCAGTACTTTCAGGTTTGATGACGCTCAGAGTAAGGTAACTTCAGATCATTTGTGAATTTCATCATATTGCGTAAATATTTGCTGCGATAAGTTTGTATTTGCACATTCTATGTAAAGATTTCCAAGTCTCACATAAATATTGCAAGCTTTACAGTAGATTTCTTTACATTCACTAAATATTGGCCAAAGATGCATAAGTTTGTTCAAACTTTGTCAATTTGAGCCTTAGACACGTGAGATCTGGTGCTACTGGTCGAAATATCCCAATATCCTGTCTATTTGCATTGTCTTCGCAAATATCGCATAAATATTCAGTCTGATTTGCAAGTTGACCGCAAATATCACCTCGTCCGGTGGAATCCAGCCAATATTTGCAAAGTTTCAACTAATTGGCCTCCAAATCGAGAAATCCTGGCTCACAGGATAAATACCAGGTCTAGACATAGTGAAATTTTCGAAGAATTGCCTGTTAGAGGTTTTAGACCTAGGACTGTAGACGTTCACCATACTCCAGGGTCTGGTACGTCTATAGCTTCACCAGGACCTCCTCCTGTAACCCCTGTTGGTTTGCAAATACCTTCCGGTATACCCGTGACACCTACTGTTCAACCTCGGGGTATACCTTTAGTCCAACCTCAGCCAACTGCACCACCAGTTCAGCCCCCTTAGGTTGCAATGTCGTTCTTTGCAGCAGAATCACCATTGACCTTTACTGCGTATCATGAGTTACCAAAGTATCCGGACAAGCTCTGTCCAAAATACCATCCTTATCAGGATGCGGATGATCATATCAGGACGTTTAAAGAAGCTTGCTGCAGAGCCAGAATAGAGCATCAGGACGTGGTGTGCAGATTATTCCCTTTTTCCTTAGGGGAAGAGGCTTATAATTGGTTCATCAGTCTTGGTCAATCTTCTGTAGGTTCGTGGGCTGTCTTAGAGAAGGCCTTTCTTGACAGATTCAAGGTCCCTATTGATCCATCCATGAATTACCACCTGTTTGCCACAATTAAGAGATTTGAGCATGAACCTATTGCAAATTTCAATGCTAGGTTCCAGAAAATGTTGTCCAAGCTAGTTACCCCATATGTGGTGGCTGATGATGCTGCTAGGAGTATTTATTATTCAGCCCTGGATCCATTAACCGCCATGTTCATCAGGAGAACACATCCTGAGATCACCACATTGACAGGAGCTTTTCAAGAAGCTATCAAGGTAAATCAGCAGCTGATACCTGCTCCTACTCCAAATATAGCATTCCCTGCTTTGCCTGGCATGCAATCACAATATCCAGCACAGTATCCTGCAACTTATCCTTCGCAATATCCTGCACAATATCCAAATGGATCAGTGATGCCCCCAGCAATCATGCCTGCACCTTTGCAAGTACCTCCATTGAGTATCATGCCTCCTCCTAATGGAAACGGCCAATTGCCACAATATCCTGCACATACTCAGACACCTCAGGGTACTGATCTATCTCATAATAACCATGGATCTTCCTTTTTCCAGCCTCAGCCTGAAAATGTAGTGGCCAAAGCTCAAGAGGAGAAAGAGGAAATCAAAGAAATGTCTGCTCAGTTGAGAAAACTCACCACAGAAGTAACACACTTGAGAAACCAAGGGTTTTATTCACAGTCTGGGCAGAATAGGAGTTATTCCAATGACAGACCAAATTACCCTGACAGAGGATACAACAATAACTTCAACAGTAGTGCTGCAAATAACAATAATCCTCCTAGGCAGCCCAGAGTGTGGAACTCCAGGCCAAATAATGGTTCATTACCATCACCCCTAGACAATCAGCCTCCTGGTGAAGCCAAACAGACTACTAGAGTCAATCTTGCTGAAGCAGCCCTTACCAATTGGTGCAGGATTCACAATACCAATGCACATGCAGAATTAGATTGTCCACAATTTAGGATTGCTGCCAGCATCTTTCAGACTAAAGTGTCTAATACTTCTGGAAATCCACCTCAGGCAGAAGGAAATGAAATAGTTCCTTGTGGATATGACTCAGCTTTTGTGCTGGAAACATACACTAATCAGCCTCATCAGGATTATAATCAGACCTGTGAAGAATCTGCCTTAACCTTTGAAGCAAACTATGTCTTCCCTTTTGAGGATGAAAACGAACCTACAAGAGAGCATGAGGAAGTACATGCATACCAGCAGCAATACCCTGGTAAGCACAATTATAATCTGAGGAGTAATGCCAACAGACCTGCCGGTCCATTGACATCATCTCTACCTCCAAACAACTTCAACACACCTCCTGATCCAAAGGCTAGCAATAACCCTGGGTTCCCTAAGGTGAATGCTCAATACTTGTCTCCTCAAAACACAGTAACAAAAGTCGCAAATGCACCTCATGAGTCTGACAAGTTAGTCAGCTATTTGGCTGATGAAATGAAGAAAATCAAGATCAGCCTGTCCCTATCTGAGTTACTGAAAACTCCTGCCATCAAAAGGGCATTCATGAAGTTGCTGGATGATCCTGCTCCTAAAGAGGATAATCACCTTTCGAGTCAATCCAATAGCAGAGACCATACTGCTAAAGATAATACTGTCAAGCCCAAAGTGTCAGCCACAGTCCAAGCTGCTGAAACCTCTCACATGACCTTGTACAGAGATAAAACTGAATCACCTCCGTTTCTCCTCACCATAAGAATGTTCAGTAAGAATTTGCACAACTGTTTAGTTGATTCAGGAGCCTCAACTAATGTTATGCCTTTGTCAATATGCAACGCATTAGGACTGCATCCTGCTAAATCCTTAAAGGTCACTCAACTGGACAAGACAGAAGTAAGTGTCGTAGGAGAACTCACTCACATTCACATGTAGCTAGCGTCTGATCCTAGGATCCAGTATTACATTGACATTCAGGTAGTTGACATACCTGATACATACGGGATGTTGCTTAGCCGGGACTGGTCTAAAATGCTTAACGGATACATGTCCACCGACTTCAGTCACATGTGGTTGCCATGGAAAGGTATACCTAATCAGATCAGGATTGATGCTGAGCCTAGGATGAAACATATGATCACTGAATATAACAGAACAAATGAGATCATGTATGTAAACGTAGAACCTGGAGTTTATCACATTAGGCCGCAAACTGTCCAAATAGAAGAGGTCCTGATGCTTGATGTTCATCATCATCATGATGATGATTATCATGAGGATATGCCAGTCGTAGAACTTAATAATGATCCTGATAATGAGAATGAAATAGATCGCTTCAGGGATTTTCAGATGCATTTGTCTACTCAGATAAAACGTTGTCAATTATTAAATATACCTGCTAATGATATCTTGATTGACGGATGGTGCAGATTGCATGGCGAAGCACACTCGGAAAAGACTTGTGAACCATGCTTAGACATGATCATACTGGAGCAGACGTATAGTGACGCATCATCATCATATTCCAAGGTGAGTGCTACATCTGATGATGATGATGATACTAATTTTTATTTGTCTTCTGCAGGAACAGAAGAGTCGACGGATCCTGATGAGGATCATATCCAAAAAATAGAAGAGATCTTGGTGTCTAATCAAACGAATGATGCGAGAAAGGAAAAGATCACTCCTGGTAGTGATTGCTTCATGGAACCAGATTACGAGTTGTCTGATGAGGACAAAGGCAGTGACCTGACGAAGTTCGAAGAATTTCTGGTCAAAGAAATTAAAAAAATGACACAACAGTGTAGATCTCCCCAGGAGGTTTTAATTAAAGGTTGGTGTAGGCTACATGAGGCGCCTCACTCAGAAACAACTTGCTCACTGTGCTTACACATTTTGAAGAAGCATGCAGCTGTATGTGCTGAACATCATCCTCGTGCTAGGATGGAAGAGAAAAGAGAAAAGCCATCAGGCTCATCAGATAAAGGAAAGGAGCAACAAGCAGATGCAGCACCAGAAGTTATTAGTTGTCCAGACACTGAAGTGGATCATTCTGAAGATTTTGAATTATACTTGTCTAGAAATATACAGCGTAGTCAAATATTAGGTTTGCCCATTGATGATGTTTTGATTGAAAGCTGGTGCAGATTACATGATGAAGAGCATTCAGAGAGAGATTGTTACCCTTGCTTGGTCACGTTGAAAAAGATTCTAGAAAATATAATAGCTGAATCAGTTCCAAAAGGTAATGAAGAGGAAACATCTTTCCTGGAGTCATTCTATGGTAAAGAGAAGTGTAAACAGATAGTAGAGCAATTTAAATGCACTCCTGATGATGAGGTTCCTATGATGGTAACTCAGGGAGTCATAGAGAAGAAAATAAATGTTGATTTATTACCTGACTTCTTTGAATTAAATGATCAAATGCAAGAATGTTGCAGGTTAAAGGAACCAGATCCTCTAATAGATAGAAAATGTGAATTATTCAATGAACAATTCCTGAAAGATGAAGATGTAGAAGACTTTGGAGTCGTTGTGCATAATCAGATGTCATTCCAGAAATATTTTGAGAATGAAACAGGGGAGTGTCCTCATCAAGTGAAAGTTGTTTCTCCTTTACAGTCAAATGATTTAGAAATGATAAATTTCTGTATATCAGGTTGTGATAATAAAGATACTTATTTAGATGCTGATGTGCAGGAAATTGAAGAAAATATTGAGAAGTTTCCTGAACTGGAGGATAAACTGAACATCCAGAATGAAGGGATAAGGCTGGATAAAGATGAAGAATCAATACATCAAGAGTCATACATCCTTCAATTTGAAGAGAGACCAGGCACTGAGCCAAGCAGTGAAAATATAATGACAAATGGAAGACCAACTACCAATGAAGAAGCATGTCCAGCAAAGCCAGAAATACACCAGGTTGTATTTCTCCTTTCCACAGTAAATGATGTTGAATACTATTTTAATTATGGAAATTCAGGAGATAAGACATGCATATGGATTAATCATGAACATGATGAGCTTCCTCAGTTGCTGATCATCAAGAGTTGTTCTGTTGAATACAGTGAATTCAGAATACCAGAATATTCTTCAGAATATAAAGATAGATTTGCTAGGTTGAGAACCATAACTAATACCCTGATGCTCCTGCACAATCAAAAGAAGTATGCAAATACAGGTGTCCTTAGGTCCTTTTCTGGTTTTTGTTTGCCTAGTAGTGGTTTGTATATAATTTTGTAGGTTGGTTGTTTGGGCAGTTTGCTTGTTGTTGTTGTTGTTTTGTTGGTTGGGACCTTGTTCTGGTAAGTCAGGATGATGCACTTCGTCACCTTAAGAAAATAGTTAAATTGTTAGGATTCAAGTGATGAGATCAGATTCAGATATAGGTTATGATTCATTCTAAGAAGTGTTCATGATCAGGTTTATGATGTCTTTTCATCAGGGTACTTTTTCTTGTCCAAAGTGAATCAAACACAATGAAACACCTAACAGCCTTGGGCTTGTTGAAGATATGAGTATAGGTGTTAAGTGAAAAATCTAAAGGGACTCCCTTGCTACCAATACAATCTCCAACCTAAAGCTGCAAGTGACTACACCTTGTACAAATGAGCTGACATGATGATATCAAATTTAAATTTTTAAAGGAAAATCAGAAACGCAATAAACTTAGGCCATCTAAGTAACTCTACCGGGGCTATGGACGCCTGCTGGCAGTGGGGCTCTACTTAGGGAGATTGTATAGATAACCTTGCCGGGGTTATAGACACCTGCTGGCAGCAAGGCTCTATCCAGGTTGGCTATGAGGGATGATCTCCAACTATGTAGTTTAACACCAGTTACTTATGTTTTCAACTTACTTTCAAGATGAGGATAATTAATCATATGCACACACCTGATCCTTTGTTAGCTTTATCACCATAATGAAATTTTATCATTCAAAGATCATGATGATTTTACTTAGACAGAATTAGAACGCTATAGATAAATATGATCACATCACTTGAATCATTGGAATTTTGTTGTTTTCTTTGGTGGCAAGTTGTTGTGTGGTTACACAACACGCCCCATTTTGACTTGGCAAAACAGGGACCCAACTTTTGTTTTGGCTGGTGTTGTCTGTTTCTGGCGGTTTGGTAAAAATAAGTCAGGTGCATCATCATCATGAAGGTCAAGATGAGGTAGGTCATCATCATGAGGTTAGTTTGTCAAAGTTCGTATTTTGTTTCTATGACTTCATGGTTAGAAAGAGCTTGAAATTCCATGCAGGTTTGCCTTTTACATCACCTGAAAATTCGTCCATATGAAGGAGTTGTGCACAGTCAAAGTTTTGGTCAAACCTGATAATTGCTGTTGAACAAGATCATCATGATATTTGAAAAGCCCCCCGATAATATCCTGAGGTCGAAACATCCAGACGTCAAGTTTAAGTCGTAGTAATCTTTTCCCGTCGGGCGGTCTTTTGTGTCGCCAAAGGTCAGCATCATGATATTCCAACATCGCGAGCATCATGATATTCCAACATCGCGAGCATATTATAATATCATGCTGATGATCATCCCCTTGCTTAAGAAACCTACAATCCGCAAAATTTGCGCGCGCACGACCAAGTCCTAGTGATCATCATCATCAGGATCTTTCTGGGCGGGATCACATTTCGAAATATCCTCCTGATCTCCTTTTGCGTGATTATGATGATCACCTTATCTTTCGAAGCGGAGGGTAATATTTCATTCCTTAGTCTTGTTGACATCATCATCATGATCTTTCTCTACCCGACATTTCGCAATATCCTCCTGCCGAGAAGTATAAACTTTTGCGGATATGATGATGACGATGATGTCACCATCACCTTTCTCCGTCGGCAGGATATTTTCCAAGGCGTGATCCATTTCGCCAATATGATGATGATGATGACGTCATGTTCGAAGATTAACGAAGGCCGCGGATATCCTGATGACGTCATCAGGACTTTCAGCAGGATCATATTTTAAATCACCCAGTTCGCCAATATGATGATGATGATGTTCATCATCCTGATCTTCCAAGCAGGTTACCTTGTCCGAAAAGGGGGTCATACTGCATTCGTCCACCTGATCATCTTCCTCGGAGGTGACCCGATATTCCATTTATCTCCTGCTCTTAACGAAACATGACGGTGACGTCATCCCTTTGCATTTTAACGAAGCCTGATGATGACGATGACGTCATCATAATATTCCTCAGCGGTAGGATCATTTTCCAAGTCCTCCTATTTGTCTTCATCATGATGATGATGACGATGTCTTTCTTTCCCAGTATGCAGTCCCGAAGCATCCTGATGTGCTTTTCATCAGGGTATTAGGAAAGGAGGAGCATCGTATTTCATGATATCCTGCGGCCAGACAGGGGGCATATAGTCGGTCATCATCATGATTTTCGGTGTAGGTATAAGTATTGCCGTCGGCCTAAGGTAAAATTGTCACCCTGATCATATGTAGTAACGCCGATGCAAATATGATGATGATGCAAAGCCGGATTCTAAGGATGGTTGAAAGGCGATTATTTCCTTGTATAATGTGAGATCATCATGATCATATTTTGAACCCGATATACAAGAAAATGGGCAAAAACATGAAGCGATGGAAATTTGGAGCCCGATTACCTTCAGCTGCGCACTTTGAGGGATTGTTTAATAAAATGTTTAATTCCTGTTGTTATCATGATGATGATGAACTTAATGTTTGTCTGTTTTCTTGCAGGAAGTCATGATGATGCTGCTGAAGCTGAACATTGAAGTGATGATGCTGCTGAAGCTGAACATTGAAGTGATGATGCTGCTGAAGCTGAACATTGAAATGATGATGCTGCTGAAGCTGATAATTACAAAGTTGCGCATGGAGTCAACATGGCCCAAAAATGAGGAGGATATTGTCAAATATGCTGTTCGCCAGCTGGAGACCGAATCAAGTTGAAGATGCTGGAATATTATGCGCCAGCTGTACATTTGCTAACTGGCGAAGCATGTGCTTTTCATCTGGACCGTTGTTTGTTATGAGAGGATCCTGATCCTTGGATCATTGTAACCGTTTTCTGGCAGTTGCTCTATATAAGAGCCAGAGCTTGTCATTAAAAGTGTGGATATACATTAGAATACATAGACGCATCTGGCACGAAAAGTCAATTACTGTAGGATCAATTAGGAGATCAGATTACTGAGACTAATGAGGATAGAATTGTTGAAATATCAAGGTTCTTTCTTCAGATCACTGTAAATGTACCTGTTCTTGAGCATACTGAATGAATATGAAGTTCCAGATTACATCCTAATTGTAAATTTTACGTAATCTTTCTGTTGATTTCTGGATATGTACTGGTGAATGCTGTGTTCAACTGGAAGTGCTTTCATTTCATTACATGTTGTTGTCAACTTTTCCTTTGAAGATTTGCACTAGATCATGCAGATTTGTGGAATGTCCTGGTGAAGTATGATTTCTAGTTTTCCTTCTTTTCATTGCATGTATGGGAGCTTGTATGTGAATCAGTGATCTAAGTCCAGTAATTTTGGGAATCTCATTCTTTCCTCCTTTTCCCTTTTTTCAATTTCATTAATTCATCACCATAACTGCAAATCATGATAAATAACAAGCAGAAACAGTGAAATATGCTGAAATCCCGTAGGTAACTGAAGATCATTAGCATATTTGAGATAAATGCATGTAGTATTGAAAATATCATGCAAAGAATCATAAATAATGGTAGAAATCATGCAAATATCAGCCTGTAGGCACATTATTTGACTAAATTTACAGTGCAGAGGTAGAATCGTTGGAGACTTATGCAGAGCAAACATCCAGAGCAGGATATTTGAAGATAATGATGATGAACAGTGCAGAAACACGTAAGGCCCCTGAATGGAAAACAGCAACACACATCAACCACTGAGTAACGTCAGTAGATTAAGACCTAATCAACGGAGACTTGGGATCATGAATTCTTTGAATTCATCGTATCTTTCAAGATGAGTAAAGGTTGTTGTGTAACTTTTATTCTATGTTTGCGAATGACTAACATCATGACCAACAGTAAGCCCTTTGAGTTAAAGACAAATCATTTAGTGCTCAAGTATATATTTACTCAACTTAACCTTAATGCATGACAGAGAAGATGGTTAGAATTACTTAGTGAGTATGACTTCGGAATTGTATATAAAGGAAAGAAGAATAGGGTAGCAGATGCTCTTAGAAGGAGAAGACGTTTGGTTGCCATTGTTACAATGAGATCCAATTTGAAGCGGAAAGTGATTCAGAATCTTCAAGGGGATGAGAATTATGGAGAGTAAAGCAAGCTTTGGAAGTAGACACCTAGATCATAGGTTTGATGGTTATGTTGTTGAATCAAATGGACTTTTAAGATTTCAGGGAAGGATGTAAATTGCTAACTCAGGAGAGTTGAGGAAGTTAGTACTTCAAGAGATCCACAATACACCTTATTCAGGTCACCCTGGAGTGATGAATATGGTTGAAGGTTTGAAACCTTTATACCTTTGTCCTAGACTTAAGAGGGATGTGACATAATTTGTGGCACGATGTTTGGAATGCCAAAGAGTCAAAGTTGAGCATGTACATCTAGTAGGATTGTTGTATCCACATAGTATCCTTGAGCACAAGTGGAAAGTGATAAGCATGGATTTTATTCTAGGGTTACCTATGTCTAAGAATTGGCATGATGTCATCTTAGTGGTTGTGGACAAGTTGACAAAAGTAGCACATTTTATTCTGGGGAATCTTTCAGATGGTTCTATGGTCTTAGCTAAGAAGTTTGTTTAGGAGATTTTCTGATTGCATGGAGTGCCTGAGATGATCATTTCAGATCGAGACACTCACATGACATCTAGATTTTGGACAACTCTTAATGTAGCGTTGGGTACAAAGTTGAATTTTAGTTCAGCTTATCATCCTCAAATGGATTATCAAACAAAAAGAGTCAATCAGGTGGTAGAAAACCTTCTCAGAATGCATTGTATGGATCAGTAGTATAGATGGGAGGGGTATCTTCCATTGGTAGAGTTTACATACAACAATTCATACCATGCATCTTTGGGAATGGTACCTTTCAAAGCTCTTTATGGGTGTAGGTGTCGAACACCAATTAGTTGGGATATGGTATGATGCAAAGCGAAACGCAACAGAGGCAACCTAACAGGAAGGAGCTGCCAATAATACAAACAACCTGATAAAAATGTCTATCGGCTCAGCATCATCATCATATTTCCTAGAAACACCAACAGCATCATCATATTTCGGTCGGGCACAATTATCCTCCTGCCGACTACTGTTCACCTCCTCCGCCTGTCGCCTATCATCATCATCATGATAATCAACGGGCGCGAACATCCTCCGGTTGCACTGTTCATCGGGCGCCAAATACAAGCGGCATCATCATGATATTCGACACCACCTTCGTCAGCAGGATATCCAAATATCCGGTAGCTTCTAATATCCTGATGACGTTCCACTTCAACAACTTGCCTTCGATGCTCCTCTGCCCGACGATACAAGCAACAGCATCATGATCTAACTTATCCGGTTCTCTCGAAACCTCCTGATGATGCTAATACAACTTCCTGCCTTCGCCGATACTTAACCACTTAGCGACAACAGGATAAACTCGCATAGAGGGATTTCTTAATATCCTGATGACGATGACGTCATATCCTGATGACGATGACGTCACACATCATCCTGATGAACTCTTCAACACTTAGTCAAAAAAACTTAACTTTCACACCCGCATCCGTTAGTGATATGCGGATGATGAGCTTCCCCGAGAGATGATCCTGACTGCGATATATACACTGAGTATATATGTTGGATCTAGGGCATACAACTGAGAGGGGGGGGGGTGAATCAGTTGTATAGAACTTGTTCTTTTTCAAACACTTAATTCTCTGTTGTTAGTTAGCAGCATATCAAATAATCATTCATGGAAGCACAATACATAAACACAAGAGCAGATAAGCATCAACACATTGAACACCAAGATTTTGACGTGGAAAACCCGGTTAAGGGAAAAACCACGGGGTGATTAACCCAAGAATTATTCTCTGTTAGAAGAATAAGGAAAAATGAATGGCACATGCCAATAAGGGCTCACTGCCCGAGCACACTGCTCACAAAGAGGCCCACTGCCTACAAGGAGACACACTGTCTACAAAAGTGATAAAAATCACAGTCTTGAACTGGAGAATGACATCTTTACTATGTCCGGATCAGTTCCAATTAAGCCCAACAATCTCTGCTCTGCCTTTCGCACCTTTCTTCGCTATATCCTGCTCATCTACATGCCACACACTGAAATGAATTCACAAATCATTATTTATACAAGACATCGACTTAGGAACAAGCATCTAAGTCGGCAAACAACCATAGGAGTATCCGCAAGATGAATAACGCATCCGGTCGGCCATCACAAGAACATTCGCAGGATGAACAACTCATCCGGTCGGCTAAACAGAGCAATAACTTCATCCGGAAGAATAACTTCAATTCCGGGCTCTACCATCAATGCGGACCAACAACACAACCTAAACATGATCCAAGAACCTTCACAAGCCTGTCTGAAGGTCCGGATACATCCGCACTTCCTCTGCTTACTGGGATCTCTTGTCTTCCTCATCCGGAACTTCAAGAACACAGTCTGTCGCCACTGTCATAATGCAAGAGGTACTTCCGGACCTCCAAATCACACACAAATCAGGATGACACATCACGAGGACATCTCAAACACTCCTTCCAATCCGCAGATTATGATAATACAATTCCGGACCTCACCAGACCTTTTTGTGATCCTCTGTCACCTCCGGATAAATGCCGGACCCGGTTCTATACCGGCAGCCACAACGCCTTCAGATCTTCATGCGGACCTCTGAAATCTTAACTGTAGCATCTCAAGACTCATATCTACTAACCCTTTAATCCGCATCCTCCGGTTCTCAACCTATACAGTACATTTACCTTCTTCTCATCACTGTTCTTCACTGTTCCTGACTGAGTCTAATTTTCTCAATATCCTCAGCACACAGCTCATCAAATCCTTCTTGTCAGTGCAGTATGAGTATGTTGACATCAATGACAACACTGGCTCACCTCATACTTGCCAACAATCTCCCCCTTTGTCATTGATGGCAACATATGATGTGAAAAACCATTAAGACAAGAACTTCTCTTTTCTGTCACAGCTCCCCCTATCAACAACAACTCTTCACACGTCTTCCTTTGCTGCTCCTCCTTTGATCATCAACCACTTGTTTTTCACATGTCTTCTCTCCCCCTTTGACATCAATGGCAAAGGGCTCATACTTGCAACTCTCATGCATCAGAATAATAGCAGCTGCTCCCCCTTAGTTGCAGCTCCCCATTAGTCCGGATCACAAGATATGACTGTGATAGCCACCGGACTGATGCACATCAGTGCATCTTAGTTCATTACCGGAGGGGCCATGACCCCTAACTTCTCCCGGAGATATTCAAAAGAGTCCTTGGGAAGAGGTTTTGTAAAGATATCTGCAATCTGATCCTTGGAGGGAACATACTCCAATCTGACTTCTTCCTTGTTTACTTGTTCTCTCAAAAAGTGAAATTTGATAGATATGTGCTTAGTCTTAGAATGCAATACCGGATTCTTGGAAATATTAATTGCACTTGAATTATCACAAAAAATTGTAATAGGCTCCTCATATTCAACTTTGATGTCTCTTAGCATCTGCTTCATCCACAAGATTTGAGTGCAACTACCTGCTGCTGCAATGTATTCTGCTTCAGTTGTAGACAGAGATATTGCATCTTGTTTCTTGCTTAGCCAAGAAACCAATCTCTTCCCCAAAAAGAATGCTCCACCACTAGTGCTCTTCCGGTCATCCACATCTCCTGCCCAATCTGCATCTGTGTAAGCATGAAGAGAGAAATCCGGATCTCTAGGATACCATAGACCATACTCAACTGTCCCTTTCAAGTATCTAAAAATTCTTTTGATTGCCATAACATGAGATTCTCTAGGATCAGCCTGGAATCTTGCCACAAGACCAACAGCTTGCATTATATCTGGTCTAGTTTGAGTGAGATACAACAATCCACCAATCATTGATCTATACTTTGTCTGATCTGCCTTTGGAGAATCATCATCTTTGCTTAACTTACATCCGGTTTCCATAGGAGTGTTCATAGGCTTTGAGTCTTCCATACCAAATTTTTTTAACAATTCTTTCACATATTTGGTCTGAGAGATGAAGATCCCTTCTTTTGTTTGAGTAATTTGCAGACCCAAGAAGAAATTCATTTCACCAAGCATAGACATTTCAAACTCACTTTTCATCTGATTTGCAAAAGTTTTACACATACTATCTCTTCCTCCAAAAATGATGTCATCCACAAACACTTCAACAATCAGAATGTTTTCATGATCAATTTTGAAATATAAGTTGCTGTCAGCAGTACCTTTGTTGAATCCAATCTGCACAAGATGCTTATCCAACCTTTCATACCATGCTCTTGGGGCTTGCTTCAATCCATACAAAGCTTTCTTCAACTTGCAGACCATATCATTATTATCAGACAATTGAAATCCATCCGGTTGTTCAATGTAGACTTCTTCTTCCAGATCACCATTTAGGAAGGCAGACTTGACATCCATCTGATATACCTTGAAATCTTTGAAGGCAGCAAATGCAAGAAGTAATCTGACTGCTTCAATTCTTGCTACCGGAGCAAAAGTCTCTTCAAAGTCAATTCCTTCTATTTGAGAGTAGCCTTTGCAGACCAATCTAGCTTTGTTTCTGATTACTTCACCAGCTTCATTTAGTTTGTTCCGGAAGACCCACTTGGTTCCAATTACATTCCTGTCTCTAGGTCTGGGAACAAGATCCCAAGTATGATTTTTCTCAATTTGCATCAGTTCATCTTCCATTGCTTTGGTCCAATTTTCATCATTGCAGGCTTCATTTATTGTTTTAGGTTCAATCTTTGAAATCAGACAACATTCATTCTGATCTTGAGCAATATTCCTTCTAGTTTGTACACCTTTGCTTCTGTCACCTATGATCTGATCTTCAGAGTGATTCAGTTTTACATACCTTGGAATTTTGGGAGTATCCAGTACTGCTGTTTCTTGATCAAGCTCATTCAAACCTAACTCTTCTTCCTGATTTACCGGATCAGGCTGACTCTGTTTCACCGGAGAGGATTGAGTTCCTTGAACACTATCTTGGTCATCTTCATCAAATTCATAAAATCTTGAAGGCTTCTCAATTCCTTCATCAACCTTTACATTGGTACTTTCTATCATCTTCCTCAATCTCTTATTGTAACACCGGTATGCTTTGCTTTGAGTGGAGTAGCCCAAGAAAATTCCTTCATCACTTCTAGCATCAAACTTTCCTAGATCTTCATCTCTTTTAATATAACACTTGCTACCAAATACCCTGAAATATTTCACAGTAGGAGTGATGCCAAACCAAAGTTCATAGGGGGTCTTACCGGTGTTGTTTCTGATTTGAACTCGATTGAGAGTGTAGACTGCAGTGCTGATAGCTTCTTTCCAAAACATTTGAGGAACATTTGCTTCCAACATCATTGTCCTAGCAGCTTCCTGGATGGTCCGGTTCTTTCTCTCAACTACTCCATTCTGCTGTGGAGTCTTAGGAGCAGACAACTGTCTCCTTATACCCTGTTTCTCACAAAAGTCAATGAATTCACCAGATGTAAATTCACCACCTCTATCAGACCTTAGACACTTTAGTTTCAATCCGGTTTGATTCTCCACCATAGCTTTGAAGATTTTGAACTTCTCAAAAGCTTCTGATTTTTCTTTTAGAAAGGTAACCCACATCATCCGGGAATGATCATCAATTAACAACATGAAATATCTATCACCTTGCAGACTCTTGATTCTTGTCGGACCACATAGATCAGTATGTACTAATTCCAACAATCCGGTAGAAGACTGATCTTTGCTTTTAAAAGAGACTCTGCTTTGTTTGCCTAACTGACATTCTTTACACACACTGTTTGTAGGTTTTATCAACTTTGGAAGATCTCTCATTTTCAATCTTTCAAATTTCCCTTTCAGACTTTGCAACCTTGCACTTTTGACAAACTCATCTCCTTCATACAGAAGTTCCAGTTTAGTTAGGATCTCATATGCAGTTGGTAGGTCAATGACATTCGAGAGATCTGAGTCATTCAATGCGCTTAGAAGAGCTTCCTTGGTCCGCAGATTGTTTTCAGCTTCTGTGGTTTCATCTGGAGTTGTCGGACCACCTTGTGGGGGTATATATGGTTTTGAAATCATAGCCAAGTATGCTTTTCCCATACATTCCAAATGACACTTCATGCGACCTTTCCAGAGAGTGAAGTTGGTTCCATCGAACTTCGGACTATCCTTCTTGTATGACGACATCCTGGATCACCTCAAGCGGTTAAGCTCCTATCAGAGGAACTTAGCTCTGATACCAATTGTTGGATCTAGGGCATACAACTGAGAGGGGGGGGGGTGAATCAGTTGTATAGAACTTGTTCTTTTTCAAACACTTAATTCTCTGTTGTTAGTTAGCAGCATATCAAATAATCATTCATGGAAGCACAATACATAAACACAAGAGCAGATAAGCATCAACACATTGAACACCAAGATTTTGACGTGGAAAACCCGGTTAAGGGAAAAACCACGGGGTGATTAACCCAAGAATTATTCTCTGTTAGAGGAATAAGGAAAAATGAATGGCACATGCCAATAAGGGCTCACTGCCCGAGCACACTGCTCACAAAGAGGCCCACTGCCTACAAGGAGACACACTGTCTACAAAAGTGATAAAAATCACAGTCTTGAACTGGAGAATGACATCTTTACTATGTCCGGATCAGTTCCAATTAAGCCCAACAATCTCTGCTCTGCCTTTCGCACCTTTCTTCGCTATATCCTGCTCATCTACATGCCACACACTGAAATGAATTCACAAATCATTATTTATACAAGACATCGACTTAGGAACAAGCATCTAAGTCGGCAAACAACCATAGGAGTATCCGCAAGATGAATAACGCATCCGGTCGGCCATCACAAGAACATTCGCAGGATGAACAACTCATCCGGTCGGCTAAACAGAGCAATAACTTCATCCGGAAGAATAACTTCAATTCCGGGCTCTACCATCAATGCGGACCAACAACACAACCTAAACATGATCCAAGAACCTTCACAAGCCTGTCTGAAGGTCCGGATACATCCGCACTTCCTCTGCTTACTGGGATCTCTTGTCTTCCTCATCCGGAACTTCAAGAACACAGTCTGTCGCCACTGTCATAATGTAAGAGGTACTTCCGGACCTCCAAATCACACACAAATCAGGATGACACATCACGAGGACATCTCAAACACTCCTTCCAATCCGCAGATTATGATAATACAATTCCGGACCTCACCGGACCTTTTTGTGATCCTCTGTCACCTCCGGATACTTGCCGGACCCGGTTCTATACCGGCAGCCACAACGCCTTCAGATCTTCATGCGGACCTCTGAAATCTTAACTGTAGCATCTCAAGACTCATATCTACTAACCCTTTAATCCGCATCCTCCGGTTCTCAACCTATACAGTACATTTACCTTCTTCTCATCACTGTTCTTCACTGTTCCTGACTGAGTCTAATTTTCTCAATATCCTCAGCACACAGCTCATCAAATCCTTCTTGTCAGTGCAGTATGAGTATGTTGACATCAATGACAACACTGGCTCACCTCATACTTGCCAACAATATATCCAACTCAAAACATCATGATGCACCTGCAACATGCAAACTTCAACAACTTCATGACCCGATCCTGATGGCGATGGATTCGCAGATGATGATGCAGCTTGTTCCGACTGGAAACGCTCATGCAGACTCCTGTGTATCCGTCCACTGCATGTAAACACTCAGATCCGCTCTATTTCACAAAGACAATGTGACGACCGGGCCGGATCACCTTCAAACCAAAATCTAACAGTTTATCTTTCTATACCTAGCACATGAGGATGCTAGGCTGATTTACAGCATGCTCCTAACTGATCTCATGAACAATGCAATGCATAAACAGAAAACACAAATGCAAACTAGACTATGATACAGGACCATTCCACCGATTTGCAGGATCAACTGGTGGAAGGATTGAAAGTACCCATTAACTTGCAAACAGAAAGGAAATCAACACAGATACAACTGATACAACCAGATACTGCAAAAGATGAGATCTTATTCAATTGAAATTCAAAAGTCCTGAATACAGATTCACAATGTCTGAACTGCGCTCAACTCAACACAACACCAACACATCTATCAACACCAATCTCAATATCAATATGAACTGTCTAAACCCTAACAGATCGAAGGTATATATAACAAATCCTTCGAGTACTACCAACTCACTTCCCAGCGGCTGGGAGAGAGGACAGCTCAGATAACCTTATCCCGATCTCTAACTGCCTACACATACTCCTATGCTGATCTAATACATAGCATCGGTCCAATGGACCTTATTACATGCTAAAGTCAAACATACTAAAAATAGACTATCCTGTCATCATGCTGATAATTATCCTATATCCTGATCATGTATGTCATCATGCGGACCTATATCCTGATCATATCCGGGTGCTCCTGCACCAAATGACTTCCATAAGGCCTCTCCACCTATTTTAGAGATGAAAGGGTGGTTGACAATCAACTAAATAAGGCCATAGTGTTTCATAGGACCCTTCCCCTACTGGTATTTATCTATTGAGGCTACTACTCCAGAATACATGAAATTTGGTAGGTTTATGTTGTATTCAAGATGGGCATGTCCATGCCTTAGGAAAATCAACATTTTCATGATGGACCCTAGTACTAGTGAAAATTGTCCATCACATGTGAAGTATTTCATCAACCACATGGCCAAAGATTACCATGGATGAGGAAGTGAAGTCTTAATGATCATTTTTACTTCTCCTTTATTATAATGTAATTGTACCTCAGGGTCATTATCTATTGAGAAAGTTTTGATTAATTTAGAGTAGAGGGTTTTAAGATGGTAAAACCTCTCACCTTCTTTTGGGAGGCCTAATATGTTGTTGATAATGGTGGTTGAGATATCAATTATCACTCCCCATACCTTTGTTTGGTTGTTCTTCAGACTAGAGAGGCATTCATCCACTATGTCTTCCCGGTAGCCTTCAAATTTCTCTAAGAACTCCAACCACCTTGCAATTCTCAAAACATCAGCTGAGGCCTAATCCTGAAGTAACCCCTCTAATGTTTGAGGATTAGATTTCTTCTTGATTTCCATACTACACTTGACAGTAATCTTCATCCCTTCTTTTGCTTGTATTGATTTCAAAACCCTCACTTTTAACTTCTTCCTCTGAGTAGCTTTTGTTGGAAGGATTTCCCCTCTAAAGATCTTCCTCTACTATTACAGACTAACCCTAACTCTAGAGCTCCCCTATTTCTATTGAAAAATTTTACTGTGTTTGTTATGTGCTATCTCTAGAGTTTGAAAGCTCTTTTGTTTGGTTATGAATGACAATGATTTCTTGGTTTAGGAGGGGTTTTTACTTGAATAATTCAAATTGGAGGGTCAATTATGACTATAAGGGAGGATGTGACACTCTAGATTGGATGTGTCAGTTAGGTAGTTATGGGGACATGAATGAATGGTGATAGGAATAATGGTAGGGTTTACGTGTCCAGGTAAATTGCATAAAAATAGAAATGAAAAGACTTGTAATAATTAACTAAGTAAGTGAAGTACCTGAAGTACCTTGATTACCATTTGTAATGATTAAATGATATTTTTGGGTTGCTACACCACTATCTTCATTAGGTATGATGTGATTCTGCATTTGTGCAACCTTCCTGTCACTCGCCACAATGTTAGGAGTACATGATCTAGCAAGTTTCCCTAAGAATAGATGTGACTATTGTTGAAAAGCACAATACAACTAAGAGGGGGGGTGAATTAGTTGTAACAAATGCTTCAAAACCATTAACACATCAACCACTTAATCACTGTTATTGTATTTAACCATGAAACATGAAATTGGGAACTTAAACACATTCACACATCCTATAGATTAGATAAACATTCAAGGTAAAAAAACAAACTAATATGCATAAAACACAAAGTTATACCTCACAAATGCGAATCCAATCTTATCAAGGGAAGTAGGAGCATGCACCCAAGAACTCCTAAGACTAAGATAATCCCTAGACAATAGATTTAAATGTAAAATGCTACTCAAATTTGCAATTTACTATTCTAGCTCAAGAGTGATTTTGGCATCATAACATTGCATTAACTTGGATCTTTGAATGGGTGGAGAGATGTTCTATTTATAGATTTTTGGAAGGGATTTTGATCCAAGGGTGGAGATTGATTTGGAAGATCAATGGTGGAGGATGAAAGTGATGTGGAGGGCCTAGATTTAATCTTGAATGAATGGAGGGCTAGGAATAAAAGTGAATCTTTTATTCATTTTGGGAAAAGGAGTTATTTAATGAGAATGGGGGTGAAGGATTATTTTTGAATTAAAGATTCATATGGGGGAATGTAAATGAATTAAAAATTCATTTGGGGAAGAGAGGAAATAAATGAGTATGGGTGAGGTAAGAGTTTGTAAGGAAAATTAAATGTGATGTGTGATGTTTAAAAATAAAAAATTGACTTAGGTGGATTAATTTCAATTTTTTATTTGGAGGATGTGGGGAAGGGTGTTAAACAGGGTTTGACCACCCAAATGAGAGGTTAGGATTAATTAAACATAGGTTTTATTTAATTAATCCTAGGGCTAGGATAAGGTAGGCTAGGGTAGGCAATTAAATAATAGCTATTTAATTGTCTAGGGTAGGGATAGGTCAATTAGTAGGCTAGATTAATTAGTTAACATGGTTTTCAACTAATTAATTGGATTTAGTGGAAAGGGGAAAATAAATTTAATAAATATTGCATATTTATTAAATCAATTGGCTAAGGTTTGGATTATTGAATTAATGAAATTAATTCAATTGTTGGGATAAAATAATGGAAAATAGGGTAATGAAGGGATAGTTAATTAAATAAAAATTTAATTAATTGGTTAGGAGGGAAAATGACATGATTAGGGATATCGGGAGTCAGTTTGATGGTCGAGACATTTTTAGGTGTCTACATTTACCCCTCTTTGACATGGCATCATGACCTAGGAGGGAAGTGGCGTCAGGTTGAAGAAAAATATGCCCCAGCTGCCGGGAAGGAATAAGATGGATAGGGGATGCCCCCTCAAGAGATCGACAGGAAAATAAAATTTTCTAGGTGATCTCTTGAAAGGATGTGACAGAAGTGAAAGTAGGGTAGACAATGAAAAAAGAGGATGGTAGGAAGAAAAACAGAGAAAAAAGGCTAAGATCTACACCATGGAGGAAAAAAGAAGGGGTGGAAGGATGACATGGCCCACTATATTAGGAAAAGTGGGCCCTAAGAGTACATTTGCACACTTTGACTTTAGAGAAGGAGCGAAGGAGAGATGGCTGACCGTAACCCCCAGTTTCCATGACTTTGACACATCTCAGAGCAGTTTCGAGAGTTTGGCCAGGCACCTGACGCTGGACCCCAGGTAGGGCATAACCCTGACTTTGTAATTTTTTTGTTTTACGCGCATTTTTTTGGTTTTGGGATTTGGGATTGGAGGGCATAGTGCCAATGGTAAGACAGATTAGTGCCATCCTCTGGATTGACACTATTCGCTAGGGTAGGGGTAGGGTGGTTTTGTTGCCATTTGGTAGGTATTTTGGCGCTATCATCCTGATTAGTGCGATTCCTTAGAAGAATAGGGTTTGAACGCTGTAGCGCCAACCTGGGGTTAGAGTAGCACAATCCTCTATAATGGCACTATCTATGGGGAGTGGCATTGTGTTAGCACTTTGGGGGGAATTGGCACTATTCATTGGAATGGTGCCAAATGGTATTTCGATGCCATTTTGCAGAATGGTGCCAAAGGTATTGCGCAGTAGCGCAATCTCAGGATTTAGCACGAAAGGAGGGGACTCATTGGCGCTATTCTCTGGAATAGCACTATAAAGAAGAAATTGAAGTGCCATTTTTGGAATGGCGCAAAAGATTGCCTATTTTAGTGCCAAATATTTTGGCTGTTAGACAGTAGAAGAAAGGGTGTGATTTAGAAAAAGATAGGTTAATATCTAACCAGAAAGTTGTGGATGCAGGATACGAGTCAGTTTATACTCGCTTCACGAGAGCCTTTTTGACGGTTTTGATGATGCGCCATAGGCCAGACTGGCTAGGTTGGGTCTTCTGACAATGGCTTCGATGCTAGTTTTACGAGCTCATCGAGCTCTGATGATGGCCATTGTGGAGCGGTACCGTTCGGAGACGTGCACCTTTTTGTTGCCCACTGGAGAGATTACCATCACACTTGAGGATGTTTATCGCATCCTCAAGCTACCTATCCGAGGCCGGCGTGTTAGATATGACATGAGGAGGGGGCAGAGTGCATTGGTTAGGGTGTTTGGTGTGGATCATATGGTTCTCTCAATGGACAGGAGAGAGATGGACTATGAGGAGACACTGGATGCGGGTTTGTGCATTGATTAGAGGCGTTGTGATGCCTAATAGGCAAGGCAGGGTTTTTTTGGTTGGCTGGGGAGGCTGAGTTGGTGCAGTTTTGGTAAGCTTCATTAACTATCTTCTTTAAGATGCAGAGGATGGTTTTATTAGATGCCTCTACTTGACCATTTCCTTGAGGGTAATACGGTGTGGAGAAATGGTGTTTGATATCAAACTTGTTGCACAAGGTGCAAACTTCTTAGTTCTTGAATGGCTTTCCATTGTCGGTGACAATGGAATGAGGGATACCATAGTGACAAATGATGTAGTGGAGGATGAATTTGGAGATTTGGGTGCCAGTGGTGAAGGTGAGTGGTATTGCTTCCACCCACTTTGTGAAGTACTCGGTAGCAGTGATTATGAACTTATGGCCATTTAAGGATGGCGTATGTATTTTCCCTATGAGGTTGAGTCCCCACTGTGAGAAAGGCCATGGTATTGTGATGGGTTGCAACTCCTGTGCTGGTGCATGGATGAGATTGCCATGTTGTTGACATGGTAGACATTTTTTGATGAACCTGTAGGCATCGCGGTCCATGGTTGGCTAGTAATACCCAGTCCTAAGGATCTTTTTAGATAGAGCAGGTCCACTAGAATGCACCCCACAGATACCTATGTGTACCTCTTCTAAGGCTATCTCAACTTCCCTAGAGTCTAAACATTGTAGAAGCATGTCGTCAAGACTCCTTTTGTATAGTGTGTCGCCTACAAGTATGAAGCGGGAGGCACGATGGATGAATGATTTTCTTTATGATGGGGACCAATGACTTCACACACTAGTTCAGATTGAGGAACATTGTATGCTGGGATGGGGAGTTCTTCTATCAGGAACTCACATTTCTTGCTGTCCTTCTTCATGTCGACCAAAGAGCTAATGGTAGCCCTAGTGTTTGCAACTTTATTGTTGAGCCTTGGGATTTGCTTGAAGTGGATATCATTGAAGTAATCATTGAAATCATCGACCATCTTTTTGTAGGGCAAGAGTTTGTCATCTTTGGTCTTGTACTCATTATTGACCTGCCTAATGACTAGTTGAGAATCTCCATACACAATCAGGTTCTCAATTTTCCATTTAATTGCCATGTAGAGACCAGTGATGAGGGCCTCATATTCTACCACATTATTGGTACATGGGAATGTGATCTTGAAAGACTTAGGGATGGTGTCGCCCTGAGGGGTAACAAATAGGACACCTTCCCCTGAGCCTCTGTGTGTGTACGACCCATCAAAGTACATCTTCCATGCATCTATGGCTGGTGTGATTGTTAGGATAGCTTCGTCAGGAAACTCTATGATTGTAGGATGTTTTACCGGAATAGGTGCTTCGGCCAGCTGATCAGCTATAACTTGTCCTTTGATGGCCTTTCTCTCAGTGTATTTAATGTCAAATTATGTGAGAATCATGACCCATTTTGCCATTCTTCCAGTGAGAGTAGCTCTGTTTAGCAGATACTTCAGTGGGTCAATCTTAGCGATGAGTTTGGTCTTGTGATTGAGCATATAGTGTCTTAACTCTGCGAAGTAAAGATGAGGGCTAGACATGCTCTTTCAATTTTTGTGTAGTTGAGCTCATATGAAATCAAGGTGTGACTGATGTAGTAGATGGCTCGTTCTTTTCCATTCTCATCGTGCTGTGCTAGTAGGTCTTCAATAGCCATCTCTGTTGTGGAGATGTATAACAAGAGGGGTTCTCCTTGCCTTGGTGGAGTTAGCACAGGGGGATTGGCTAGGTATTATTTCAGTTGATCAAAGGCATCCTGACACTAGTGTTCCAGACAAAGGCTATATCTTCTCAGAGTAGATGCTGGAATGGTTGGCACTTATCGGCAAGCTGGGCAATGAATCAGTGGATAGACTGGAGTTTTCCTTGTAGACTTCTCAGTTGTTTCAATGTTTTTAGAGGTGACATTTCAGTAATAGCCTTGACCTTTACTGGATCTACCTCAATTCCTCTTCGAGAGACTATGTATCCTAGCAGTTTTCCTGAGGTGACCCCGAAGACACACTTCTTTGGATTTAGGCGCACATTGTATTGCTCTAAGTAGTTGAAGATCTTGGCCAACACATCTAGGTGTTCTTCTCTAGTCTTTGATTTCCCTAGAAAGTCATCCACATAATCTTCCATGATGTGGTGGAAGAGGTCATGGAAGATTACAGTCATAGCTCTTTGATATGTAGCTCCTGCATTTTTCAGGCCAAATGGCATTATGACCCAGCAGTATGTTCCCCATGGGCATATGAAGGTTGTCTTATGCTGATCCTCTTTGGCGATTTTGATTTGGTTATATCCTAAAAAGCCATCCATAAGGGATAACATCTCATGTCCTACCATGAGATATACGATCATGTCAATGTTTGGTAGTGGGAAGTCATCCTTCAGGCAAGCCTTGTTGAGGTCTCTAAAATTAGTGCAGCAACGAATTTGGCCATCTGGTTTAGCTACTGGTATGAGGTTTGAAACCCATTTAGGATAATCAATTGGGTGAATGAATCCAACATCCAGTAACTTCTTTAGTTCTGTCTTGATGAGGAGAGCCACCTAAGGATTCATTTTTCTGAGCTTTTGCTTTACTAGTTTTGCATCAGGGCATACTGCAAGGTGATGAACAACCAATGTGGGGTCTAGCCCTGGCATGTCTGCATAAGTCCATGCAAAATTGTGATTTCAGCGTGTGAAGAATGCCAAGAAGTTTTCCTATTCTTGTGTGCTGAGGGATTCTTCCCTGAAAGTAATTTTTGGTTCTTGTTCCATCCCAAGGTTCATCTCTTGTGCTGGCTTGACTAGGATAGGTGATCTATCGGGATAAACCTTGTCCATCTCAAGGAGGCCCATGCTTCCATCTCCTAGCACCTCATGGAGGTTTTCACCAGGAGATACATCTTTTGTTTTTACTTTTTTGGGATCTGATACTTCTGCAGAATGGTTTTCACCATTAGATCCATTTTTTATTTTTATGTTTTTATGACTGGAAGCAGGGGTTGTCTCCTTGAAATAAGCATGCAGATCAAGTTCCATGATATATCCTACCCTATGATCTCCCAAGGGGAAGTTGTCTCTAACTCCCATCATTTCAGCAATGGATTCATCATTTGGTACGATATCAAAGATAGGAGGTCCTTGTTGGTCCCAATCAATGAGGTCAGGGTAAACTAATGGTAAGTCATTGGATGGTGAAGCAAGAGTGGTGACTGAGTAGATGGTGCAAATGGATGAGTCAAAAATTTTGGCAAAGTCACTAAAGGAGTCTTGAAGGCCCATTTCATTAACATTGTCGACGTTTAAGGAGACCGTAGCGACCTCGACTAAGATACATTCGCCAGTATTGAGGATACGTTGTGGTTAACCATACCCTAACCCTTGAGTGTAGGGGTTTCTTGTTGCTTGTAGCAGTTCTACGATCCTCTGTTCATGAAGGCCAATACTGCCTTGTCCTTTGTAACCCATGCTTTTGGCCATTTCAGAGCCTTTGCCATAGATTTCTGTGGGGATGGTAGGGACTCCTTATTCAGGCTCTGCATCCTTATATAGCCATGATGAAATATCCTTGAGTACATCCTGATCTAGAAGGTGTTTCTTTTCAAAGATGGGCGAGGGTTTGCACTTGATGATGACCGTGTTGGCTGCCTCTATGTTTGGGATGCCAAATTTTCTTAGGATTGGGTAATGTGCCCACACAAAAAGTACCGTGTAGGTCATATTCCCCACATCCCATGTCAGTTAGTTTGATCTTGACCTCAGGTGGTGGAGGTGTTTGGGATGAAGTGGTGGCAATGTTGGCAGGGTCGATGTATGAGGAGGAAGCTATAGAATTGGTTTTGGTGGTGGCTTTGTTGTATGGATAGAAGGTATGGTTATGACCTTCCAAGAAATTGCAATATTGGAAAGGGCAGGGGTTGGCATAGATAGTGATTTATGTACCATTGTGAGGAAATTTGAGGCATTGATGGAAGGTAGATGGGACGTCTTTCATGGCATGAATCCACAGTCTGCCGAGAAGAATGTTGTAGGGGAGGTCAAGATCAAGAACCTAACATTTTGTTTTGAGGATTTTCTGCCCTACTTGGATAGGGAGCTTGATGGTGCCTTCAGATAGCCATTTAGTGTCATCATAGCCTTTGATTGTGATGCATTTGCTAGTGTCTACAACCACATCAGAGTATCCCAAGTGTTTTAACAGTTTTAGAGTTCATATGTTGAGGCTGGAGCCACCATCTATTAAGACTCTTTTAATGGTGTGTTTATGAATGTGGACCTCGATGTGTAATGCATCATTATGTAGGTGTTTAGAGGTGGAGAGGTCTTTTATAGAAAACGTGAGATGGTGTGGTGTGGCGATATGTCCTACCATGGCTTGGAATTGAGTTACAATCAAGTTGGCGGGGACTTTCATTTCCAAGAGTGCTTTGTCAAGGACATCTTTGTGGAGAGGTAATGTGCGGAGTAACTCAAAGCTGGAGATTTGTGCGGGTGTCTTTCCTAGATGCTCTAGGAGGTTATACTGATGGTTAGGTAATGGACATGTGGTTGGACGAGGAGGTAGGGGAGTAGATGTGGATGAAGGCATTTGTTCGGTGGTAGGGGCTATACAGATAGATACACGGCCTCGGTATGTTGTCATAGCACAATTAGGTGCTTGTGCCCAAATGGTGATTGTGTTGACATGGTGGGATGATGGTTCAATCCACCCTATGATAGAGTCATAGGATGTGGGTGGTGGGGTGACATTGTATGCTTGGTTGGATGAGGAGGCTTTATTATGTTTAGGTAAAGGATCCTTGTAAGCTCTGAGGTTGGCATTTGGTGACGGTTGAGCACTTTGATCTAGGCTGACTTGATTTTGATCTATGAGGTCTTGGATACAATGTTTCAGTTGCATGTAGTTGACTGTTTTATGACTCGCAATGCGGTGGTATTCACAGTAATCATTTTCATTGTACCATGTTGCTTTGAGCTCATTGTCATTTGTTGCATACATATGTGCAGGTGTTTGGTTTTGTACATGTTGGATGACTTTCACATCCATGACACCGTCATTCAGATTGTTCTTGTTCTTCCCCCAATAGCATGATTTGTCGTTTAATTGCGTGTTGGCATTGTTGTTTGCATTGGGGGTGCTATTATTGGATTTGTAGTAGTTGTTGTTGTTGTTGGACTTGTAGTCATATAGTTTGATGGAGCCCTTGGCAATGAGGGCCCATTCGATGGTGGTACCTTTGTCAATGACCTCTTCAAAGGTAGATGCACAAAGAATTTGTAGATGAAACCCTAATTCTTGGTTGAGGTTGGTCATAAACATGGTGACAAGTTGTTTTTCAGGAATTGGCCATGGGAGTTTGCTTGCTAAGCCTCTCCATCTTTGTAAGAAAGAAGCGAAGGCTTCTCTATTCTTTTTTTGGTGTTGCAAAGGTCTATCATAGACATCTCATGTTCAAAGTTGTAGGAGAAGTGGTTTACAAACTTTTCGGCAAGCTCAGGGAAAGTCCTAATGCCCGGTGGAAGATGTACGAACCATTCAGTGGCTTGACCACCAAGGCTTCATGGAAAGAGTCTCATAAGATATGTATCATTATGGGAGACTTCTAAGAAAGTGATGTAGAACTCCCTAAGGTGGTGATGTAGACAACCTAGTTACTAAGAAGGACACCTCAAGAACTCCAGTGAAATGACTCATAATGTTCACTGACTCTAATAGAAATCAGGCTTCTCATAATGAAGGGCTTTAACACAATCACTAACTTGTTCTTGACATACAAAATGAGGGACTTCAGGACACATATCATAAGATGCCTAACTCAATTCAAGATTTCATCCAACCCACTGTGCAAGGTCTGCAGGACAACAGTCTTTATTATGCCTTTCTAAGATAGTCACAACATCTCTGCTTCACTAGAGAGAGAGACAGTCATAGTGACTTCCTTGGGATGATTTCTATTGAGACAAATTCAATCTCATGCAACATACCAAATCAATAACATAC
Source organism: Cunninghamia lanceolata (assembly GCA_027924645.1). Classification (NCBI taxonomy): domain Eukaryota; kingdom Viridiplantae; phylum Streptophyta; class Pinopsida; order Cupressales; family Cupressaceae; genus Cunninghamia; species Cunninghamia lanceolata. Next base: position 1,643,640 of record BSBN01000762.1, on the reverse strand, counting down.
CAAACACCTAATGTCTTCATTGGTAAATCAATAACACACCAAACTTACCTAGTGCCTTCCTTGTGGTGACTGTCTCCTAGAGGACTGATAGAGATAGAAAAAGGCATAATGGACTACTTTCTCTGAGAAGTCTCTATCTACTCCTTGTCACAAGACCATTGCTAGATCAGGAGCCCTTTGTGTTGGTCACAATGCATGGCATTCTCTAATTGACCACTAAATACAGTCAAGGGTAATCACCTAGCTGCTGTTGTCCTTCACCAAGTCTCAACACATGGTTCTACATGACAAACCCAACACAACCCATTCTGCTGCCTCTGAAACCTTCACAAGCATGTGTACTGACTATGATACAATCCATTCCACTGATCATAAACAGAAAAGATTAGTGGAATGAGGATAAATCCATTAGATTGCTCAGAAGAAGCCCTAACTCAGGGTTTACAATAGTCTAGCACAAAAATAGTGATTTCTCACACCAAATCTAATGTCAAGACTTCAAACAAGATTTAAATCAAAGCTACTTCCTCTTGTTAACCATCCAATACACTCATGGGCTATGACAAATCCATACAGGGTCAGGTACAACAGAAAATAGTAATGAAAAACATAGAAAAATGCAAGAAAATGGTTTCTTTATTTCATTACACTTCAACCTCCCTTCACTCTCCAAAATGAATAGTTTCATGGCTTTTTAAAGCCTACCTCGATGCCTTCTACATGTTGGAGGTATTTGAACCAATGGAGGGAGTAGAAAACTATCCCCAAACCATCAACTGCCTAGCCTACAATTGTTTACTGTCTTGTAACTATCCTGTCTTGGACTGAAACAACTGTTTTGTGTTTAACAATGTTTTCTTTAACATTTGGTTAACCTTGGACAAGGTTTTAACCCACCTCCTAACCTTTGACATGCCTCCAACTAAGAGGGTTGCCTCCTACACACTTTAGGAAGGCTACAAACTTAAGGAAACACATGATTACCTTATACAATATGACTATCCTTCTTAGGACTTACAACATGACAATAGTTTTTAGACACTTGGACATAGTCCCTTACAAGCATGGCATCCAAGCCTTATTACAACATTGAATGGTCTCAAGGACTTTATTTAAACAAAACAACTTGAAGATTAACCTAGATATCTTGGTGTTCCTGCACCATACTCCCCAGCATGAGGAAAACTCTTGTCCCAAGAGTTATGGGATCTGCTCCAAGCATTCTTCAATCTTGTTGGACTGTTCCTCTGACTAGTGATAGGAAACATGAACTCTCCAAGAGTTATCTTCCTCCTTCTCCAGCCTGCATGGCTCCTGTAAACAGTGTTAGTACCACAAAACATGTTGTGATGTCCTTGCCTAGGACCCTGCTACTGCAATGGTTCTGTTCTTCTGAACTGGAGGTTCTGATTTATTCCTCCCTGTACTATTTGTTATTTGCCTTCCTTCTTCTGCCTCCTTATAGGACAGTCAATGTCTCCAATCTTGACATAACTCAAGTCCCATATCTATTGTTCTTTAGGACTGTCATCCACCTTCTTCTGCTGCAACTATTCTGACTGTTTCAAATCATCCTTAACCTGCACATCCAACTGCAATTTCTCTCCAAAATAGATAGAAACATGTTCCTTCTTGTCTTCACAAGGTAAAGGCACTAATTTGAACTTTCTACCATCTTTGTGCACCAAATAGTTATTACTATAACCATCATGAACTATCCTCCTCAAGTGTTGCCATGGTCTACCCAAAATTATATGCCCACATGTCATTGAAATGACATCACATAAAACATAATCCTGATATGGACCAATGGAAAAATCAGCATATGCCTTCTTACTAACCCTTACTTGTTGTTCTTGACTTACCCAAGTGACATTGTAATGACTAGGATGATCAAATGTTTTCAATCCCAACTTATGCACCATTTCCCAAGAGACTAAATTATCATGTGAACCTGAATCTATAATCAACTTGCATATTTTTCCATGGCTTAAACAATTAGTTTTAAAAATAGATACCTGTGGTGCTTGCTGCATTTTACCCTTTTCCACCATGAGCATTTCTCCAACCATTACTGGAGAGGCTGACAACATTTCTGGTTCTTCTGGCTTCTCCTCCTCTTGTGCCAAGTGAACTCTTCTATCCTTGCTCTTGTCAACATCATCCTTCTTAGGACATTTGAAAGATGTGTGTCCCACTTCATTGCAATGATAACATCTACCTGTAAACACTCCTCTTCCTAATCCAAATCTACCTCCACCTCTATATCCACCTCTCTGATCTGAAGAAAACTCCTTACCTTTCTCAAAACTGCTCTGTACTTCATTAGTAGGTCTGCCCCTACCTCTATATCCTCTTCCACTACCTCCTTGCCTTTCTTTCTTCCTCTTCACCCTCTCTTCAACCCTTATGGCCAACTGAAAACATTCTCCAAGTGATTTTGGTACTGTCAAACCAATCTCATCTTGCAAATTATACCTAAGCCCATTAAGGTATCTTACCACTTTCTCTTCTTCATCTTCCAATCCTCCTCTAATACTAAGCTTATGAAATTGCTCAGTATAGGACATAACATCCATGTCCTTCTATTTCAAATTCTGCTTCATCCTCTTTGTTTGAATGGAGTAATCAGATGGAAGAAACTGATCTTTCATCATATCCTTCATCCTACCCGAAGAAGTGATTCTTGCTCCACCTATAGTTACTCTTTCTGTTTGCACACTACTCCACCATGTAAGTGTTGTTCCTCTCAGTTTTGTTTTTGCGAATTTAATCTCTTCTCATCACTCATCTCCTCATACTCAAAGAAATTTTCAAGGGCATCTATACACCCTAATACCTCTTCACTATCCATCTTCCCCTGATAGATAGGTAACTCTATGTTTTCCTTTGTTCCACTTCCTTGGACTGCCTTTAGCAATCTCACAAATTTCTTTTCTTCAGCATCCAACTCATCCTCAAGAGGATTCTCATCTACCTCCTCATCTCCTTCTGAATCATTTTGTTCATCCCTTCTAGGATTCTACTCCAATGCTTCCAACCTTGCCAAGATTGATGCATTCTCCCTTCTTACTTGCATTAACTCTCTTTCCCTCATAGCATCCTACTCTCTTCTATCCCTCAACTCTTTTTCTCTAGCCTCTAAGGCTTCTCTCAACTCATTGTTCTCCCTAGCCATCTGATTCTTAGGAGACATCCTTACAACTCTCAAAAACCCTTACTGTTTCACAAGATCCTACTACTCCCTCAAGGACCTACTAGTGGCTCTCATACGACAAATGATGCAGACAACCTAGTTGCTGAGAAGGACACCTCAAGAGCTCCAGTGAAATGACTCACAATGTTCATTGACTCTAATAGAAATCAGGCTTCTCATAATGAAGGTCTTTAACACAATGACTAACTTGTTCTTGACATACAAAATGAGGGACTTCAGGACACATATCATAAGATGCCTAACTCAATTCAATATTTCATCCAACCCACTATGCAAGGTCTGCAGGACAACAGTCTTTATTATGCCTTTCTAAGATAGTCACAACATCTTTGCTTCACTAGAGAGAGAGATAGTCACAGTGACTTCCTTGGGATGATTTCTATTGAGACAAATTCAATCTCATGCAACATACCAAATCAATAACATACCAAACACCTAATGTCTTCATTGGTAAATCAATAACACACCAAACTTACCTAGTGCCTTCCTTGTGGTGACTATCTCCTAGAAGACTGACAAAGACAGAAAAAGGCATAGTGGACTACTTTCTTAGAGAAGTCTCTTTCTACTCCTTGTCACAGGACCGTTTCTAGATCAGGAGCCCTTTGTGTTGGTCACAATGCATGGCATTCTCTGATTGACCACTGAATACAGTCAAGGGTAATCACCTAGCTGCTGCTGTCCTTCACCAAGTCTCAACACATGGTTCTACATGACAAACCCAACACAACCCATTCTCCTACCTCTGAAACCTTTACAAGCCTATGCACTGACTATGATACAATCCATTCCACTGATCATAAAAAGAAAAGATCAGTGGAATGAGGATAAATCCATTAGATTGCTCAAAAGAAGCCCTAACTCAGGGTTTACAACAGTCTAGCACAAAAATAGCGATTTCTCACACCAAATATAATGTCAAGACTTCAAACAAGATTTAAATCAAAGCTACTTCCTCCTGCTAACCATCCAATACACTCATGGGCTATGACAAATCTATACAGTTTCGGGTACGATAGAAAATAGTAATGAAAAACACAGAAAAATGTAGGAAAACAGTTTCTTTATTTCATTACACTTCAACCTCCCTTCACTCTCCAAAATGAATAGTTTCATGGCTTTTTAAAGCCTGCCTCGATGCCTTCTACATGTTGGAGGTATTTGAACCGATGGAGGGAGTAGAAAACTATCCCAAACCATCAACTGCCCAGCCTACAACTGCTTATTGTCTTGTAACTATCCTGTCTTGGACTGAAACGACTGTTTTGTGTTTAACAATGTTTTCTTTAACATTTGGTTAACCTTGGACAAGGTTTTAACCTACCTCCTAACCTTTGACATGCCTCCAACTAAGAGGATTGCCTCCTACACATATTAGGAAGGCTACAAACTTAAGGAAACACGTGATTATCTTATATAATATGACTGCCCTTTTTAGGACTTACAACATGACAATAGTTTTTAGACACTTGGACATAGTCCCTTACAAGCATGGCATCCAAGCCTTATTACAACATTGAATGGTCTCAAGGACCTTATTTAAACAAAACAACTTGAAGATTAGCCTAAATATCTTGGTGCTCCTGCACCAGGTGGTCCCTAGGGTCTCCCTTCCCCTTGTATTTGTCGAATTTTAGCGTTTCAAAGTTCTTGGGGAAAGGGGGCATGTACAATGTGCGATCAAATGGATAGGGGAAAATGTCCTCAAAGGAGTAGTATTTGTGTTTGCCCCCAGTTTGCATGTCATCTACCTTTTGGATCAAGGACTGTACAACAGTGGTGAGATCCTATGGTTGTTGTGGTTGGAATGTGTAGGGCTGTTGGTTGGTGAGATGTTGGAGGTGGGGTGGGATTTGATGTTGGAGATTTGTTTGGTTGAGGTGTTGGTATTGTGGGTTGGGGTTTGGATTGATTGGTGCCTGATGTTGTTGATAGGCGTGAAGTTGATGGAGAATGTGTGGTGGTATTTGGGGATTGGGATTATGTGGACAGGCGATAGTAGACGGATTGACATTGGGTAGGTGGATGTTGGATTGGTTAGACGTGTTATGAGGTAGATGTGATAATAATTGTCATAGGTATGCTATGGTTTGAGGATTGGGTGGAGGCACACTCATGGAGGTACTTGCCTGTGTGGTGTTCCCTTGTACGCTTAGGGTGATTTGTGGGATGGAAGGGTTTATGGTAGTTGTGGTGGTGGATGTGATGACAGGTTGGGAAATGGTAGGGATGGTGGTATTTGTGGGAATTGTAGATGTGGTAGCAGTTGAGCTTGTGGAGGTGGTAGATACAGTAGGTGTTGATGTTTGAGAGGTGGTGGGTTGAGTATGTGAGGTAGATGCTTGGGTATTCGATGGGGTAGGAACAATTGTAGAGGTGGATGGTTGTGATGATTTCGTGATGGGGGGAGTTGAGCTCCAATTTTGAGAAGATGATCAAGATATCTACTTGGGTCTGACCTTAGGATTTTATCAAGTAGGTCCATGTTATTGGCATCTTGCGTAAAGCTCAAGACATCTAGATCATCTTGGGAAATGGTGGGGATGTTTTGTGCTGGTGGTGGTGGTGGTGGTGATGGTTGTATTTGTTGTAAGTAGTGAAAAGGATTTTCATTGGGGCCATATGGGGGGATGTACAAGTATGTAGGTGGGTTGTATGTGTGATAGATGGGTATGCTGTTGTTGTTGGTGTTAGGCATGCTGAATTGCCACTGTTCTGCCATTTCTTGTTTCTTTTTGTGTTGTGATCTTGTGATGGGCATACACGTATGTGTTTGATTTCTAGAAGTCGAGTGAGATGGGAAATGGGGACCTTGGAGAATCAAATTGATTATGTTGGACCCAAAGATTGATGTGGTAACAAGATGAAGAGGGTGATAAGCCAAAAGGTGTTAACCTAAAGGTGATAAAAAAGGACAATATTAATTTTTTGCACAAATTTTTGGACCAAAGATGGATGGTGACGATGTGTGTTTCGAGGATGATTTTGATGAAAGGGGTTTTGATTTTTTATGTTGGATTTGATTGATTAGGATGATGTTTTTAGGAAGGACTTGATGGTCGACAAGTTGAGCTTTAGGTAAGATCTAGACTTTGTGTTGGCACAAAGGGATGTTTCTCTTTGTTTAGGGTAGACTAATGACCTTATGCAAAGAGAGGTGATTTGTTTTTCTTGAAAGGTAGACTAATGACTTTTCAAGGAAAATGTGATGTGTAGGATGAAATCTAGATCAAACTTTGGCTCAAAAGGATGACAAGTTTTGGTTGATGATTTGTTTGATGGGTGGTTTGATTTAGATTTTGGATATTTTGAAATAATTTGTTTTGGTCCAAGGAAATATGCAAAAGGATTTAGATGGGATGGATAGATATGGACTTGGGCTGATTTTTGATGTAGCAAAGGGTCCAATAATGGTGATGGTGGATTCTTTAAGGTTGAAATGATGGTATGTTTTGGAAAAATTTTAGGAGAAGATGGACTGACTGTTGCCAGATTTTTGGAAGATGAGTATGGATTATGGCAGAGCAGATAGTGGGGATCACAACTGAATAGGTCTTAGTTTTAGGCAAGTCAATCTGAGAATGGTGCTAATCCATGATGAAATGGTGCCACAATCAGACAGATATGGCGCTAAAACTAGGTAGACAGATTTTTGATGGCAATTTTTGGATTTTCTTTGTTTGAAGTTTGATCAAATGGTTTTCAATATCTCTTGGCAAGTTGTTTGAGAACAATTAAAGCACATTAACACACAATCAAGCACATGAACGCACACTAACCAAGATTTTTTTGTTTGTGAAATGATGTATGATTTTGTTAAACAAGCACTTTTCACAACCTAAGGCAAGAATATGACAGTATTTGTTGAATCCCCTAGCTGCGCCTATTCAAAGTAGGTAGCTCCAAGATCTTGGTAGCACTGGCTCCTCCTTAAAATTGCACACACTTCTCATGCATACCAAGATCTGGGTTTCTTATAAGGCTTGTCCCTCATCAAACCTTTAGATTGTCCCTGCTACCTCAGCTAAGAACCGCATGAATTGGGGCCGCTTCAATGGTTTCCCTTCTGCATCAACAAATAGAAGGATTTTGGCTTTCTAAACAATGGTTCATAGTAAGGGCATCCGTTTAGGTGGTTATACATGTGGCAGCGCTACTCTCCATTATGGAGTCTCCCAACCTCCAAGGATTACGCCTTGGAGGGTTTTGGGGGAGGTTGGCTGTCAGTATAACACAACAACACCTATTGCTTGAGACTTTCATCCCAAACACCTTATTTTATATAGCGGCTTGGAAGAGCTTGGCTTTAGCTTGATGCCGCTTGGGTCGTTCCCACCTTTCGAAGTGGGGTGGCAGGGCCTCTAAGGATTACAAAAGCAATACAATCAAAAAAATACTTTTGATCCCCAAGTTCATACAAAGATGTGAGGGGAGAGCATACGTATTCTCTATGATTGTATCACGCTAAACATGGTTTATTTTTAGATCTTTGGATTAAATTGGGTGTGATTAATGCAAGTTTTGTGAGAAGCTTTTGATTCCCAAGGTCACCAAAATGGTGCGAGGGAAGAGCATACACTTTTTCATACCACAAACAAAAGACCACAAGACACTTCACACAATTTAAAATGATTTTCTTGATTATATGCATGAAAGATGCAAGTTGTTGTTCTTTTTAACGAAATGCTTTCAATTGATGCAATTTGTGGTTCTTTTTAAACTCCAAATTGAAGTGTTTGGATTGTTTGGTTGTTGGCACACAAATTGTAAATTTTAGAACACCAAATTAAATGTTGGGCACACACTTCACACAAAAGATTTGTTTGATTGTTTGTTTGTTCAATTTTAATTGCACCAAATCAAAGTGTTTGACTAACTAACATGCAAAGGGTTTATTTTAAGTTGTAAATTGAAGTGTTTTGGTTTGTTAAAACAGAAAAAAATCACCCTACAAAAGTTAGTTAGCATCCCCGAAATGATAGCAAAGACCTGCAAAAACACTTGTCAGTACCTGCATAGATAGCAAAGTCAGTTTTCAAAATGACACTAAAATAGAGGTACAATAGTGCCACTGTAGACAGAATAGATAGAATCTGACACTTATACAGATGGCGCTAATTAAAACTATAGTGCTAATAACAAACCCTGAAAGCACGAAAACAAATTATCGCGCTACAAAATTGCAATGAAAGCACTAATACAAAATTTAGTGCTAATACATAATATGGAAAGCATTAAAATGGATAATAGCGCTGAAATATGCCTATGAATCCGCCACTGTGCACTTTTCCAGAGAGTTTGTTTACACCTGTGGATAGCACCAATCTAGGGGATAGCGCTAATACGGCACCGAACGCATCCGACCTGCAAAAAGTGGTTTTTTCTAAGCAACACAAGGGATCAGATAGCAAAGTGGAAGTCTTGGTTAGTCTTGTTAGTCATTAGCAAATAAAAAACAAACCAAAATAAACACTAGCATGCATGTTAGATTTTATGCAAAAAATTTGGCATAACCTCCCCTTGTTCAATCAATATTCCTATAAAAATAGAGAGCAATCAAGTCATAAAAATAATAAGAAGATCATTTGAGAGAAGTAGATGTGAAGGAGTTTCTGGTTTTGAAAGAGCAATATGCTATATGGAATAGCACCAAAACAGAGAATGGTGCTAAAAGGAGCTAGTGATGGTGTCGCTACACAGGTATGATAGTGCCAGACCTGTAAAAAGCATGTATCTCACACCAAAAACTCACAAAATGGATTAGATTTGGACCTTGTGGGTCCCACCAGGCATGCCAATGTAGATTAGATAAACATTCAAGGTAAAAACACAAACTAATATGCATAAAACACAAAGTTATACCTCACAAATGCGAATCCAATCTCATCAAGGGAAGTAGGAGCATGCATCCAAGAACTCCTAAGACTAAGATAATCCCTAGACAACAGATTTAAATGTAAAATGCTACTCAAATTTGCAATTTACTATTCTAGCTCAAGAGTGATTTTGGCATTATAATAGTGCATAAACTTGGATCTTTGAATGGGTGGAGAGATGTTCTATTTATAGATTTTTGGAAGGGATTTTGATCTAAGGGTGGAGATTGATTTGGAAGATCAATGGTGGAGGATGAAAGTGATGTGGAGGGCCTAGATTTAATCTTGAATGAATGGAGGGCTAGGAATAAAAGTGAATCTTTTATTCATTTTGGGAAAAGGAGTTATTTAATGAGCATGGGGGTGAAGGATTATTTTTGAATTAAAGATTCATATGGGGGAATGTAAATGAATTAAAAATTCATTTGGGGAAGAGAGGAAATAAATGAGTATGGGTGAGGTAAGGGGTTGTAAGGAAAATTAAATGTGATGTGGGATGTTTAAAAAAAAAATTGACTTAGGTGGATTAATTTCAATTTTTTATTTGGAGGATGTGGGGAAGGGTGTTAAACAGGGTTTGACCACCCAAATGAGAGGTTAAGATTAATTAAACATAGGTTTTATTTAATTAATCCTAGGGCTAGGATGAGGTAGGTTAGGGTAGGCAATTAAATAATAGCTATTTAATTGTCTAGGGTAGGAATAGGTCAATTAGTAGGCTAGATTAATTAGTTAACATGGTTTTCAACTAATTAATTAGATTTAGTGGAAAGGGGAAAATAGATGTAATATATATTGTATATTTATTAAATCAATTGGCTAAAGTTTGGATTATTGAATTAATAAAATTAATTCAATTGTTGGGATAAAATGATGGAAAATAGGGTAATGAAGGGATAACTAATTAAATAAAAATTTAATTAATTGGTTAGGAGGGAAATTGACATGATTAGGGATATCGGGAGTCAGTTTGATGGTCGAGACATTTTTAGGTGTCTACACATCCAACAAATGAGACGCTAGATTTTTTATGTGAAAAATCCTATAAGGGAAAAACCACAGTGAGTGTTAACTCGCATTATAAAAGATATATCAAAATTTACAATAAGGCTCACTACCCAGAATGTTCACTCCAAAAGAAGCAGCTCACTGCCAATGGGGTGGCTCACTACATGTGGGTGGCTCACTACCAAAGTTGGTGAACTCAGATAGTAGCATCTACACTATGCAAAGGTTTAGTTCCATTGAAGCACAATAATTTTCCTCTGCTCTACTCTACTTCTTCACTTCACACTTATCTTTGTATCTTCACATTCTACAAATTCATTCTCAACTTCATTTCATGTATTTATATAATTCATCAACCTTGGAATGAACATCAAGGTCGGCATTACAATCATCAACCTTTGGAACAATCTCTAAGGTTAGAATACATACATATTTAGCCAATAATCAAATTAGGTCTGGTCTCAAATGGATTGAGGGAGAATAGAAATGAATACGGACTGTCCCAAGCCTTAGCTAGGACTCAAATGTAGTTTTCCACGCAACAACACACTTTAAAAACTTTGAAGCATAACCACAAGTAGTGAGAACAACCAGGTCAGCCAAGACTAGAGTTAATGTTGATCATGATGTTAGTCATAAACAAACATAGATAAAGAAATGTAATTCAAACCTTTATCATCTTGAAAGATACGATGAATTCAAAGAATTCATGATCCCAAGTCTCCATGGATTAGTTCATAATCTACTGATGTTGCTCAGTGGTTTGATGTGCATTATTGTCTTCCTTTTAAGAGGCCTTACATTTGTAGTTCTAAGAGGTTTACACCTAGATATCCTGTATTCTATCTGTTATCTAAGAATTATTACTAAATAGAGTCAAATCCTACTGCATTTAACTAAAAGATGCAAATATTTTGCAATTTTGATCAATTCTTCTAGATGTTGCTTCACAGACTTGATTTCTACTCTGTACTCCATATTTTGTTTAAATGATGCATTTACAAGCATGTATTCTTATTATTATTGTCATTGTTCATGTATATTTGCATGATCTTTATCATTTCAGTATGTTATTTCCTCAAACATGCTAAAGATGTTTAGTTTCCTATAAGATATCAACATATTACTTATATCTACTTAAGATTTCTTATATTTTGCAGTTATGATGATGATGATGATCAAATGAAACTAAACAAATTTAAATGAATGCTTTCTAATTTTACTAAAATAATTGAATCTTTAGCCACTAGTTCATATACACTCTTGATATTGTCATGAAGAGAAGGAATCAGACCATATGTTCACTAGGATGCTCCATAGCTAGGTATGGTTGATGCTAACTTCAAAGGAAAGGTATGAAAAAAACATGTGTAGACTAACAAGCACTCCAAGGGACACAACAAATCAAAACACATATCCAGAATCCATTCACAGATTACTCAAAGTTTACAATTGTATGTAATCAAGAAACTTCTCTTTCATTAAGCATGCAAAAGAAATGTATATTCACAATAGGATTTGAGAATTAGTCACGATGCTTCAGCAATCTAATCTCAATTAAGTTTCAAATGAGTTACAATGTGTACTCCATCTCCTTTTATAGGAAAAGGATAGGAGGTGGTTACAAAAGATCCTATGATTAGTATTTGTCTATTGAAATCAATGGTCCATTACATCCTTTGACTAATTCAACAAATAAACATGTGGCACAAGTTGCCAGTTGGCAACCATCTGGTGGTATATAGCTATCCTCTTCAACACGTCATGTACATGACTATGCCACATTGCACTTTACTTATTATTTTTCTTCCTCATTAGTAGATGAGTCATCTTCTACATGTACCTCAATAATCCCCCTGATGGGTTCATACAACTGTATAATTATTTTAACTGCACCTCCATCTTGTAGCTTGGCCTTAGTAACTACATGCCCCTATGATTGAAACTGGGCATGTAGAGCAGTCCACTTAGTCTTCCTGCTATTCAGCATTTTATTATATTTATCCACTTTAGCCTTCATCCTCATGGCTTTATCTATCACATCTTTAGATAAATGACTAAGTGGGTCATCTGCTACAGGTTTAAAATTATCCTGAAAGGCCTTGATAGCAAAATCAACATCTTGATTTTCTTTCCTTCTACCTTTTCTGCAAGGGCCTCTAGAATTTCTACCTCTTCTGACTAAAGCTCATGTAATTTGACAATGATATTCCTGAGCTTAGTATTGCACTTCTTTAGGATATCCACTTCAAATTTGGTATCCTCATACCATATTCACAACAATTGTGAAGTCTGGTTATTTAAGACTTGGTTACTTACCAAGACATTCACATCTATGTGCTTCATTTCAACGAGGGCAGTCAAATGTTTTTCAATTTTTATTGACCTTTGTGCAACCTCCTTTTGCAACTTATCCACCTGGCTCCTCAATGTGCTGATCAAATTCAAGTTAGCCAGGGAGGTCTTTATCACCTTCTCTACTTCAATGATGAATTGGATAAACTAATTATCCATCACACGTGCCTTATGTTTCATGATATCCAACCCTATCATTTCATCTTGAGATATTAAGCTCAACAGGGTGGATATACTGATAAGAATATTAGTAGGAGCTAGAAATCCCCTTATGAATGTTTGTATTTGAGCAATATGCTATTTTTGCACTTTATTTTATTTTTCTCCTTCTCTATCTTGATCAATAATGAATCTATTATGTCTTTGGCTTCCTGGCCCTCTTGTTGCTCAGTAGCAAAGCCTAAATCCATAGTGGTTATTTGAAACTCACTGACACTTATTTCCCCTTTAGCTTTGTCCACTATAGGTACAACCACTTGAGTTGTTCTATGTCATGTAACCTGATCTCTCTTTATTGTTGATGTCACCCTATCCCTCCTCTTTGGTATGGCTATGTTAGCTGAAAATAATGTAGAAATGTCAAAATTTGAAGAGACACTTGGTGGAGGAGGATTTACCTTGTGCTATAACCAATATGGCACATCAACCTTAAACCCTTTCTAATCTGTATGTTCAATGTGAACATTTGGTGCTCTTATGCTCTATTCTACCCTTTATGGTAATGGTTCCTTTTCTTCCCTGTTATGAACCTCCTCATGTGTTTCCTTTGCATTATTGTCCTACTCATCTTGAGGTGATTGGTTCACATTAGGGTCTTGATGACCTGGATCTTGTGTATCCTGATGATCTCCTTGGCTATCCTTATTAATATTTTCTCCTTTCTCATTATCTCCACCCACTTGTGAACTTCGTTGCCCACTTATTGGTATCTTAGCATTTGTAGGACCTTGGGATTCAATTGTCTCAACTTCCCATGTCTCTTTATTCTACATCTATTCACTATCTTGGGCATCCTACTGATCAGGCACATCCCTATCTTCCTCCATACTTGTATTGTCTTCCAAGTCATCCTACTTTGGAGCTTTGTCATCATCTTTATTTTCATCTTCTCTGCCTTGATATGCTAAGTCAATGGCCGCCAGGCTATCAACTAGTCTTGTCAAGTCAATTTTCTGAGCTACATTTTTAGCACTGTCCTCTTCTATATTTTCTTCCTCCCTCTCCTTCTACACAATGGGAGTATTTTGGGGAGTCATGGCTATGTTTTTCACAAGTGTCTCCATAGGTCTGGTGGAGACTTACCTCACCACTTCATCAGAATAAAGCTCTACAATTTCATCTAGTGGAAGAGACTGATCACCTTCTTTATTCCTTATCTCTTCTCTCTTTTCTTCAGCCAATTTAGTTCTGAAATCCACTATGGTGGGGATAGGCACAGTATGTTGTAAATTGTTTATGATTCCCTCACCCCCTTTTCCTATCAGTATAATAGTAGGGTTTGTATCCACTGACCCCCTCATTGTAGGTGTCAGATTCTTCTTTTGTGGCACTTCTTGAGTTTTCTTCTTCTTCCTACTTATGAGGAAATCATCTTCATCAGTACTTTCATCTACATCCTCATAGGTGACAATAGGCTTTGTGATGGGCTTTTGCTACTTTGTAGGTGCCTGAGATATTGTGGCAGTAGATGTTGAGGTTGAATCCTTCTTAGGTGAAGGATGATAGATGATCCTCACACCTACAGCTTGATTACCCCTCTTGTATCCCTCATGCTTCCTCTCTCCTTTGGATGCCCTCTTTTCTTTGAGGAAATCATCATATTCCTCCTCTGTTAGGTCTTGCCTTTTTCTCTTCTTGTCAACAATGAGGGCCACTCCCTTGTTCTTGAGTGTAGCAACTTCTCTATCCTCCCATTCCTTGGTTAGCTGCATGACCTTTTGTGTTATAATTTCCAATGAGGAATCTTTTGGTTTATTCCAGTCTGGAGATGAGACTATTTCATTATATATTTTATTATCCTCATACTCCTATGACATAATCATTTCATTATCCTCATGCAATTGTGTTGGCGCTGGCATACAATTCAATATACGAATCTTCTTCAAAGTAAGCCTTTAATAGCTTCTCTTTCTTACTTCCATCTCATAGTCACAATTAGTCCAATAGTCCTCAAGGTGCACCTGATGCACTGGATTCTTGAATAATGCCTGCATCCTATCATAAGGGTCATATTACCTTGATACTAAAAAAGGCTACAAGAACATTAGTTACAATCCCCCTGTTGCTTATTTGGCACTCACTACAACAAATCCCTATGATTAGCTCCCTTTTTTGCTCCTTTTTTTGCTTCCACCCACTGTTTTAATGTATTTTTTTCCAATTTTTTTAAAAAGTCGATGCTATTTATTGGGATGGCGCTATTTTTGACATTTTTTGCGCTGATCAAATCAAGTAGGTGCTAATTAATGCCCAATTTAGCACCTACTTTAGTGCCTATTTTAGGGCCTACTTTAACACCTACTTTAATGCCTACTTTAGTACCTAATTTAGTGCCTACATTAGTGCCTACTTTAGCGCCTAACTTAGCACATAGTTTAGTACCAAATGTAGTGCCTAATATATGGTTACTTGGGTTTAGGAGTATTATTTAGGGTTTAGGGTTTATGGTTTTGGGGTTAGGGGTTAAGGTTTAGAGGTTTAGGTTTTAGGGTTTAGAGAGAGATAGAGGACCAATAGGGAGATATACAAGAGATCGAGGGGAGAGATAGGGAGATAGAGAGTGAGGGATATGGCTAGAGAGATAGGGAGAGAGATTGAGAGGTAGAGGGACAAAGGCAATAGGGAGAGATAGGGAGATAGAGGTTTCAGTTACTTGGGTTTAGGGTTTAGGGGTTAGGGGTTTAGGTTTAGAGGTTTAGGGTTTAGGGTTTATAGAGAGAGAGGAATGATAGGGAGATATAGAGGAGACTATGGCGAGAGATAGGGAGATAGACTAGGTTTAGAGTTGCTTGGATTTAGGGTTTAGGATTGCTTGGGTTTGGAGATACTTAGATAAAGAGAGAGAGGAGATAGATAGGTAGAGATAGAGGAGACATAGAGGGGAGAGATATGGAGATAGGGAGTGAGAAAGATATATAGAGAGATAGGGAGAAGGATTGAGAGGTAGACTAGGGACGATAGAGATAGGGAGATAGGGGTTTAGGGTTTCTCAGGTTTAGGGTGTAGGGGTTAGGGGTTAAGGTTTAGGAGCATTATTTAGGGTTTATAGTTAATTAATGTTTAGAGGTTTATATATGTTTTAGGGGTTAGGGGTTATATGTTTAGGGTTTATATATGTTTTAGGGGTTAGGGGTTAGGGTTTAGGGTTTAGGGGCATTATTTAATGTTTAGAGGTTTGGGGTTGCTCAAGTTTAGGGGCATTATTTAGGGTTTATAGTTGCATGTCAAAAGAAGTCTCTCTCTCTCTAAATCCCTCAACCTTAAATAATGCCCCTAATCCCCAACCCCTAACCCCTAAACTCTAAATGGCCTGAGCAACCCTAAACCTCTATCTCCCTATCTCTCCCTTATCTCCTTCAAATCTTTATCATGCCTCTGCCTCTAAATCTCTCTCCCTATCTCTTTAGACATCTCACTCACTCTCTATTTCCCTATCTCTCCCTCTATCTCCTCTATCTCTCCCAGTCTATCTCCTCTCTAGTCTCTCTACCTATCTATCTCTCCCTATCTCTTGCCTCTCTCCCCCTATCTCTTGCCTCTCTCTCCCCTATCATTCCTCTATCTCCCTATCTCTCTAGACATCTCTCTAGTCACTCTTTATCTCCTTATCTCTCCCCTATGTCTCTCCTATCTCTCCCTATCTGTCTCCTCTCTATCTCTCTCTACCTAGCTATCTCTACCTATCTCTCTATATCTTGCCTCTGCCCCCTATCATTTGACCTATTTTTTCCTATCTCTCCCTTAATCTATTAATTCTCCCTCTATCAATGAAGGAAATGAACAAGAAAACTAGGAATCTCTCTCTCTCTAGTCTCTTCCTCTTTCCCTTTATCCATCTCCCTTATCAACAAAGCAAATGGAAACAAGAAAACTAGGACATGAAAAGAGGGATGATGATATAAATTGGTAGGATGAAATGGAAACAAGATAAAAGTAAAGTTCATTGGATGGGAAGAATGATGAGAGGAGAGGTGGAAATTAATAGTAAAATAGGGAAAAATTGGTGGGATCTAAAGGGAAATTGGAAGGGAAAAGGAAAAGTAGCTAGGAAAGCTAGGAAAAGGATTTAACTAGGAGGTAGATAGGTCACAGAGAGAGAGAGCATTCTTTTTTTCATAATGCATTAGTTAATCATGCACTTCACATTTGACATCATGCTAAAAAGATCAAATAAGTTTTGTATTTCTTCTCAACTATTTCATTTCTCTATCTTAATTACTTAATATCTCAATATTTTATTCTACTCTCAAATCCTTGTACTTTAAAGTTTAATTAAATCTAGGATTGGACTTAAATCTTCTATTATAGTGTATGATTTATTTCCCTACATTTGTTTGAACTCGCAATTTCCATGCTTATGTTTAGGATAAAAAAAGATTGATTTTTTATTTTGAGATTTTTGTGGTTTGCATTTGTAGGAAACAACGTAATGCCTTTAATTTTGCATTCCTAAGAAACATCTAGGATCCTTATTCTTGTATATATTTCCAAAATCCAATTTTGTTTTTCTATTTTAGGAGTAGGGTTTAAAGATTTATAGAAAACATTAATCCATTGTTATGTTCTTGTGTTGACTGTTTGTTTCTGGTTGTTGATCCTTTAAGTCACAACCTTAAGTCTTGATGTTCGTGGGTTGACTGACCCCTTAGCCTAGTCATTACCTGTTCCTGTCTGTAATTCCTAAAATCTTATAAATGAAAATTGCACCATCACAGAGCATGTCAGGATGATGTCATACCCAACCACAATGCCATGACAGGCCGCCACCTATTTGTGTAACCATTACCTGCAAAGTGTCTGCCTCATCCAATTGTCCACCACCACATGCTAATGTTGAGTGTTTAGATCTAACAGTTGTGTGCCAATGTAGTGGTATCTTCGCATAAGGAATATTCACTATGAGATGGTGAGATAGAGACACGTGGCATCCACCAATTAAAAAGTAAGTGTCATAAAGGAGCATGGGTGTTATGTCATACCATCACGCAGTAGGTATATGGTGGGCCCTCCTTGACTATGATGCCACGAAGAGGTGACACACATCCAGTCTATGCTGAAGACTTGGCTCATTCCCATTGAACAATGACTTGTCAACCAAGAAGACTATGATTATCAAATCTAGTCAGTGAATCAAAGCCATAGATTTTAGGAAAGATAATGAAAGATCAATAGTTGGTACAGTCATGGTAGGAGGGTTCATAGAATGAAGTGTTTGGACCATATAGCAAGAGTAAACACAATAGAAACAACTCAAAGAAATGAAACAAATGGAGATTTAGTCATTCAGTATATCGTAGAATTCAAATACAATTTGGCTGGCAATAAGAGGGCTTACAATTAGGGCTTACAGGCCTCATTACATACATGCACAAGATAAAGTTTTAAAGCTCCTTTGCATAAAATCTAAACTATCAACTATCACTATGATAAGAACTACTTTCCTAGGGATCTCTTACATCATTATATATCATTTCTAGACCAATAGATTCCTCCGCGTTAGCCAAGGAAGGTCACAAACTCTAATGAAGAGATGTAACATGTTCATAGATAGGTCAGACGTAAATGCATAGAACACTTCCTCAAATGAATGGAATAACATGCAGACCTCCAGGGAAGGTTGGCCACAAACCAAGGAACATTGAATGATGTGTCATTAAGATTTACAAGTCAAGGAATGATCCATAAGCCTTCTCCTTCAGCTGATTATTTGAGACTATCAGGGTACTCTGCTCTGAGAAAATAGTTGATCTTCTGATAGCAATATCTATCTGGTAACTGATCCAAATGCTTTGAGTTCTTGATATGATGTATATGAATGAATGTAGATGCTAAGTCTAGATCTGTAATATGTGAAATGCCAATACCGGACCATAAACTAAAACTACTTCTAACTAAATTGCCTGAATTAAACTAGAAAATGAAAAGAAACAAACTGCAAAAAAATTAGAATGCAAATGTTTTTGGTTGATGCAAGATTGCTCTTGAACTAGGTATGCTCCTACATCAGACATCCAGGGTTATTGAAAAAAAGTGAGTCCCTCACTTTGTTGGGGCTAGTGGAGAACCAAGACAGTCCACCTCAGCCTGAGAAATCCAAGATGAATCTTCTTCTAGTCTGCCTTTCCACTTCACAAGATATTCTTTGTATTATCTTCCTTTGGTGCTGCATGCAACTGTGTTGTCCAAAATGTCCTCTATCTACTCCAGTACTTTGTGTGGTAACTACTCCTTCAAGTTTTCTTCCATGCTGTTACTGAACCCTGCTTCATGATACTGATATAGATCTGTAATGTTGAAAATAGGTGATACACCCAATGTCTCCGGTAGCTCCACTTCATATGCATTTCCTAAATCAAATTTCCTGAGTATCTTACAAGGTCCAAACTTCTTCATCTTCAACTTTTTATAAGTCCCAAATGGAAATTTTTATTTTCTCAAGTACACCATTACTTCATCTCCAACTTCAAATTCCTTATGTCTTCTTGTCTCATTTGCCTTTTCCTTATACTTATTGTTCATGTCTTTTAAATGCTTCTTCACCTGATTATGTACTATCTTCATATGATCTATAAATTCTTCTGCTTCTCCACTTCTCTTTTCCTCTATATTGATGTCTCTTAATTCTACACCTCCTCTAGGATTCACTCTGGTAACAATCCCAAAAGGTGTTCTTCTAGTACTCTTATTTACTGAATTATTGTATGCAAACTTTGCTTGTGAAAGAATCAAATCCCAACTTTTGGCTTTCTCTCCACCAAACATCTCAACAAGTTTCCCAAACTCCTATTCACTACCTCTGTCTATCCATCTATCTATGGATGAAAAGTTAAACTAAACTTCAAATCGGTCTTCATATTTTTCCAAAGTGTCTTCCAAAAATATCCAACAAACTTTGTGTCTCTGTCTAAAACTATACTCTTAGGTAATCCATGCAATCTCACATTCTCCTTGAAAAATAGCTCAGCTACATGCACTGTATTAGTTGTCTTCTTACATGGTATGAAATAAGCCATCTTTGAAAATCTATCAACCACTACGAATATTGAATCATGTCCTCTTTGTGTCTTAAGTAATTCCATTACAAAATTCATGCTTATGTCTTCCCAAGGTCTCTCTGGTAATGTCAAAGGTTTATACAATCTAGTATTCTGACTACTCCCTTTTGCAACTTGACAAACTCTACAACTCTGCACAAATATTTGAACATCCTTATGTATCTAAGGCTAAAAGTAGTGTTCACTCACCAAAGCCACTGTCTTATCAATGCCAAAATGTCCTGCTAATCCACCACTATGCTTCTCCTTGATCAAATTATCTCTCATTGAACTTCTAGGTATGCACAATTGACTTCCTTTGAACAACATATCTTCTTGAATGAAATAGTCCAACCACTTGCTCCTATTTGCCACAATAGGTTCCTTACATGTTTTCCAAGGTTCTGTAAAATCAGTGTCTCCCTCATACATGTTCTTCAATTCATCAAAACCCAACACTTCAATTCTCATCTCTGTCAACAAGTTTCTTCTTCTAATCAATGCACTAGCAACTTTGTTTGATTTGCCACTCCTATGCTTCAACACAAAAGTATAACTATGCATGAACTCTACCCATCTCATATGTCTCTGATTCAACTTACCTTGACTATTCAAATATTTCAAAGATTGATGATCTGTATACAACACAAATTCTTTAGGCAAAAAATAATGTCTCCACTTCTTCAAGGCTTGAATTATGGCATAGAACTCTTGATCATAAACTAAATATCTTCTCCTTGCATCATTCAACTTCTCACTGAAATATGTTACAGGTCTACCTTCTTGACTTAACACTGCTCCAATTGCATTTCCACTTGCATCACAATCAACTTGAAATACCTTATTGAAATCTGGTAATGCCAAAATAGGTTGCTCTATCACTTTCTTCTTTAACAGCTCAAAACTTTTATCTACTCCTGATGTCCACTTGAAATCTTTTGTCACCTCTCATTGTCTCTATCATAGGGTTGCAAACTGAACTAAAATTTCTAATGAACTTTTGGTAGAAACTAGCCAATCCATGAAATGATCTAACCTCTCCAATACTCTCCTATGTAGGCCATTTAACTATTGCTTTCACTTTCTCAAGGTCCATCTTCAATCCTTCTATAGAAATCACAAATCCCAAGTATACCAACTCTTTTTTCATGAAACTACACTTCTTGATGTTTATCAGCAATTTCTCTTCCCTCAGACTCTACAAAACTTGTTTAATATGCCCCAAATGTTCTTCTTTTGTTTTATTGAAAATCAGAATATCATCCAAGTATACAATAACAAACTTACCCAAGAATTTCTTTAGAACTTCATTTATCAATCTCATGAAAGTACTCGGTGCATTTGTCAATCCAAAAGGCATCACTAACCATTCATACAATCTGTCATTTGTTTTAAAAACAATTTTCTATTCATCTCCTTCTCTAATTCTAATCTGATGGTATCCACTCTTCAAATCTATCCTTGTGAAATATCTTGCTCCACTCAAACAATCCATAATATCATCCATCCTAGATAAAGGAAATCTATACTTAATTGTGATCTTGTTTATTGCTCTAGAGTTAGTACACATTCTCCATTCTCCATCCTTCTTTGGTGCTAACACTGTAGGTACTACACAAGGACTCAAACTTTCTCTGATCAAACCTTTTCTCAACAACTCTTGTATCTATCTATTCAATTCTTTATTTGCTGTCGGTGTCATTCTATGTGTTGCTTTGTTAGGAAAACTTGCTCCTGGTATAAGATCCATGTGATGACTGATACTCCTTATAGGTGGTAATCCTTTAGGCACATTATCTGATATGATGTCTTCATATTCTATCAACAACTCCTTTATCACCTCTAGTTGTGATTCTTCAGTCTCCTTCTTCAATGCTTTAGGATTCTTAGGAATCAATGCATAACACATATTCTGATGTCTCAAACCATCCAGAAAATTTCTTCCATTTACCAAACAGATTCTAGCATTTCAACACACTTCACTCTTAGGATCATCCTCTAAAGGAATCAAAGTAATTCTCTTTCCATTTTCTATTATAGTATATGTATTCTTTCTCCCATCATGTATAACTTTTCTATCATACTACCAAGGTCTAACCAACAAGATATGACAAACATCCATAGGCATAATATCACACAAGACTTCATCATGTAAGATCCACTATGAAATTTCACCAAACATTGTTCACTCACCAGTATCTTATGATCATCCTAAATCCATGCTATCTGATAGGGCTTAGGGTGTTTCAATTTAGTCACATCTCCTCTGAAACTAGGTTATCTGAACTACCACTATCAATTACAACTTTACAACACTTACCTCCTGATTTGCATCTAGTTCTGAACAACCTTTTCCTCTATGGTGGTTCCTCATTTGTCTCTACTTGAAATAGTGTTCTCCTCATCACCAATGATTCTCCTTTCTCAGGTTTTCCAACTAAACAAGGATCACTTAGTTCAATAGGTTCTTCTTCAACATAGGTTGCTCTTCCACTGCTCTCTGTCCTCTTGTTTGTACTACCCTGATTACACTTAAATGCTCTATATCCTTCACCTCCACACTTGAAACAAGTACCACTGAATGTTCTCTTATCAAATCTTCTTCCCTCTCTTTTATATCCTTCATTCCAGTATGTACTAGGGTTTCCTCTTTGGTAAAAGTTTCTTTCATCTCTCTGATAAGCATTGTTATCTCTATCATCCTTCTTAAGTGGGTTGTCAAACTTGTTCTTCTTCAGGTATGATCTATCTCCTCTAAAAAATGTTCTACCTCTCTAAAATTTACCTCCTTTGCCTCTCTGTCTCTGATCATGTCTTTTATTTAGTTTCTCTTCAACTTTCAAGGCAAACTAATATGCTTCTTCCAAAGATGGCATCCTTACCAAGCTTAGTTCTTCTTGAATGTATCTAGCCACTTTCTCCTTGTTTGCTTCACTGTGTCCTATCCTTATGATCATTTTATGAAATTCTTTGGTATATTCCTTCACAGATTTCTCCTTTTGTCTTAGGTTTTGCAATCTCTTCAACAGCTCCAACTCATAGTCAGCGGGTATAAACTAATTCTTCAATTGTGTCACCATTCAGTCCCACTTTGTAATATTTTCCTTTCCTCTTCTATTTCTTTCCAACTAAACTTCTTTCCACCATATAGTAGCATGTCCTTTCAACTTTGTCTTTGCAAATTTCACCTTCTCTAGATCTTCAATTTCCTCATAATCATTCTTCCATGTCATTTATCCAGTCAATCAATTCTTCAAGATTTAAATTACCAGTATAATTTAGCACATCAACTCTAGGTCTCTTTCCAATCTTTGAAATAGCTCGCAACATCTTTACTTGATCTGATTCTTCTTCTTCATTACCTTCTAGGGTTTCACTAGTTTGTTCAGTAGATTGAAATTCCTCTTCATCGTCACTTTCAATATTAGGTCTCAGTGTCAATCCTCTTCACATATCTTCCTCAATAGCATCCAAATGAATTTGCATTATTCTCATCAGTTCCATCATCTCATCCATTCTATTAGCTATTGTACCAATAGGAGGAACTCTTCGCGATGGCATCTTCCTAGGATAAAGTGCAAACTACCTCAAATTCAATGATCAGGCTACAAGAGACAATTGCCTCTCAATCAATGATTAGTTGCACACTAGTAACCTACCTTAGATCATAGATCTGCTCACAACACAATCTTATAGAATCCCCTTCACCAATTCGCTCCAAAGAATTAAACTTACACAATCTTGCAGTAAGAGTAAACACAATAGAAACAACTCAAAGAAATGAAACAAATGCAGATTTAGTCATTCAGTGTATCATAGAATACAAATACAATCTGGCTGGCAACAAGCGGGCTTACAATTAGGGCTCATAGGCTTGATTACATACATGTGCAAGATAAAGCTTTGAAGCTCCTTCGCACAAAATCCAAACTATCAACTATCACTATGATAAGAACTACTTTCCTAGGGATCTATTACATCACTATATATCATTTCTGGACCAATAGATTCCTCTGCGTCAGCTAAGGAAGGTCACAAACTCCAATGAAGAGCTATAATGTGTTCATAGATAGGTCAGACCTAAATGCATAGAGCACTTCCTCAAATGAATGGAACAATGTACAAACCTCTGGGGAAGGTCATCCATGAACCAAGTAATGTTGAATGATGTATCATTAAGATCTGCAAGTCAAGGAACGATCCACAAGCCTTCTCCTTCATCTGATTATCTGAGATTGTTAGGGTACTTTGCTATGAGAAAATGGTCAATCTTTTGATAGTGATATCTATCCAATAACTAATCCAAATACTCTGAGTTCTTGATATGATGTATATGAATGAATTTAGATGCTAAGTCTAGATCTGTAAGATGTGAAATACAAATACTGGACCACAAGCTAAAATTGCTTCTGACTGAATTGCCTAAACTAAACTAAAAAATGAAAAGAAACAAACTGCAAACAAACTAGAATGTAAATGTTTTTGGTTGATGCAAAATTGCTCTTAAACTAGGGATGCTCTTGCATCAATGGTCCAAATTCAAAAATACAAACAATGAAAATTTTCAAACAACTGTGGCATGAGTAGAGTTATGGTTGTTGCGACCTCCATTAATATACAGAGTGGTAGAATTCAAGTTATTTCCTTTCATTCTTCAAGAAGCAATCATATTCAGGGCCATAGAATCATCAAAACAAGCAAAGAGAAGCAATTCAAAGCCTCTGCGACATCCAAAATTAGTAAGTCATAGTATCTCCCCTACAATTAGTTTTATATCTATAAGAATTCTTTGAAACATATAGGGCAACCGTTAATTATATAAACCCTAGGTTGCCTGCATAAAATACAAAATGAGTCAGTTCGGTGAAGCTTTGACCTCCAAATGTAGCCTTAATAAAGAGATCATGATTCAGTGTCCTAGCTCATCTAAAAGACCTTTGAAAAATTTAGGAGAGGTTGGTACAAATGATAAAATGTATGACCTTTGTGTAGATTGTAGATATGTTAGGCTCCCTATGTCTGCTTGGAGTCTGTTTGAGCATTGGCACAAATGAAGTGACTACAGAGCCCTGGTCTACCATGCTTGGACATTAGACTTGGCCAAATTGATATGCTCTAATGTCTTCATAAACACAGACTTAGTGAGAGCTGTAGCAACTAGGTATGACCCTAAGACCATGTCTGTCTTGTCTAGAAATGGTAGTGTTATCATTAGATTCACAAAGGACAACATTACTACTATCTTCAATCTTAATTCTACTACTGGTATACCTATAGACTTAAATTCTTTTATAGAAAAATACAGAGGTCTTAGGTATGCATAACAATCTTACAACTTGGCCAAGCATAGATTGAAGGGGGTTGATGGAGCTCTAATCAAAATCCCTGTCACAGAAGAGGAACCTCTCTGATGTAGCCTGTTCATGGAATATTTTGCTAAAACTTATCATAACTTGTGTCATGTGCTCGAGATAGATGCATTAGATAGAATGCTAGTGACTCTAATGATGATGGCAATATATATCCAAGATTATGAAGCTGACAAGCCATATGATTATGTAGGGTACTTGTCAAAGAAGATGCATGAACAAATGATGGCCATTAAGAACAAAATGTATACTCTAGGCCCCCATGTAAGTTTCACTTGGTATTCATTAATGTGCCACATGATTTGTTTTCTCTATCTAGCCATTGGGAAAAGAAATTGCATTTGAGAATGATTGATGTAGAAGACAATGCCATGCCAGTTCAGATGTGGACCTGCATGCTAGACATGCACTTCAAATATGCTAGTTATGTCACCTTTGAGGAGCATTTTGTGAGGAAAGTAATGGGATTCCTAGAGCCTATTGTAGAAAGGATACCAAAGGAAATTAAGGACTTTCTAAAACCAATGGAGTAAACCCCCCATCTAAATATCAATCACAATTGGGGAGATTGGTTTTTACATGAAAATACAACCTATATCAGAATCTATGGGTGTGAGGATCCACCCTATTCCTTACCAAAATTTGTGCCTAGAAAAATAAGATTTATGGAGATCATCAGATAGCTAAATGCAATAGATAAGGAACATTTTAGAAAGCATAAGAAGGGATCTCTTATCCCAGCATCTCTGAAGCTTCATGATTTTATTACAATTGACAAGAATGGTTTAGACCAGATCAGTTTCATGTTGCAATGTTATAGGATGGATATGGAGGCAATAAGGCTCTTTGATCCTGAAGGCTTTATTCATGACAAAAGGCGTAAAATTGGCAGGTTTGAATATCCACACCATGTCCTGCTTGATGAGGATACTATCAGAAATTGTGAATCAATGTAGTAAGTGTTTTTCTTGAGAAATAAATGGAAATTGATAATGGATGCAGAGAAAAGGAAGAAAAATCCCAACTCTGCATATCAAGGGGCATTCATTGAAATTCAAGACCCCATTGAAAGAATCAAAATGTTTTTTGCAATGGGAGATGAATTGATTGCTAAGGCACCTGCTAGAGAGGAAAGGCCCACTTATCAACTGAGTAGTTCAAAGGGAAAATATATTAGGAAAAGTTCCCCTGACTCCCCTAATGCCCCTGCCCCAAAAAGAGTAAAGATAATTGATATTGAGACAAAAGATAAAATGGAAGTTGTGAATTTGGAGAAAGAGGTGGCAGAGGAACAAGATCCATAGCCCCCACATCAATTGCATTCTCCCCCAAGGATAGCACCATATGCCTCCCTAGAGAATAGGTTGATAAGGTCCATAGTCAACAATGAGGTGGACACCGAAGATGTGAGGGAAGTGGCATGCAATCAATTTTTCTCTGATGATGCACTCATTGCCACCCCAAAATTCAAATCCTCTATGTTGAGAACAAAAAGTGAAGAGTTCTAGAAAAGAATAGAAGAAGCAAAAAGTGGTGCAAACCCTTCAGAATATGGTGCTATCACAAGGAGGGTTTTGGGTGAGGTGAACAAGGATATCAGTGCCATGACTCCTGAAGAAGGGAGAGCACTTATGAAGAAAAGTAAAATATTACTATTGCCACATTGGACATTATCAGATGCTATCACATTTGATACCATTACCAGGGATGATGCAGATGTAAGTGGAGAACATGCCAAGAGAGCATTACAGGGTGCTATCTTTGACTCTAAATTTGATACCTTGGCTATCTAGGCATTGGCCCCAAATGATAAGAAACCAAAGGTAGGCTTGGAGGAATTAATTGGTAATGTGATCATCAAGAGGGTGTTAGACACCCCTTCTCTTTAGATAGCCAACTTGAATGTATAGACAACACATTTTGCAGAGGCAACAACACTTAAACTATAGAAAGATTACAATGAATTATTGGGGAAATACACAAAGGTAATGGCTAGGCTTAGTGTCTATGAGATTCAACCTCAATTGGAACATGGTCCATCACAAACTCCCCCAATCATACAGACTACAAAATCATTGCTAGTGGACACACAACCCCTACTTCAAGAGATAAAGGAATTGAAAGAAGAGAATAAGAAGTTGAATGAAGGAATGGAAGGTAAAATGAAGGATGTGGCCACAAATTTAGTTAAGTATAGAGTTAACAAGATATTAGCTAGGTTGGAGGAGACCCATAAGTCTTACTCCCTGTTAAGGATAGCACATGAAAAACATGAGTCAGACAAATAGAGGCTATCAGCAATGAAGACCAAGTGGCTACCAAGGACTAGGAAAATTAGTGAATTTCTCAGGTGTTCTAGATATGATTCAGAGGCTCCTCCTAAGATACAGTTGGTAGCAGGAATGCTCAAAAATTTTGAGGAGGTGGCTTCTTATCAACTAAAATTGGATACAATATTAAAGGATAAAATGCAAGCAGTTGAAAAGCTGGACAAAAAATGGTTGCCTCATATTTTAGAAGTTGATGGGACTACAAAAAACTTGAATAAGTAGAGGAAGGAAATCATTGATAATGGTAATTATTTAATTCCATCTTGTTATGATAAAGGAGACCTAGCTCAACATGTGTTAAGTTGGACACTTGAAAGACTACACATGGTAGACATTACATTTGAATTATTTTATAAAAGTGTCAAAGGTATCTTTGATGCAGAGTATGTCAGCCACAATGGTAAGATAGAAGAAATCATCTCATTTCCTTGGCCAGATGAAAGAACATACGGTGGGTGGGAGGAAAGATATGGATCTAAATAATGACAACTTGGATATCATCTTCCAACCACAACAATGCAAATCCCCAGGCAACTTCTCATGTTTCCCAAGGCCAACAACTCCTTCATTTCTATTTCCTTCGGTGCAATTAATGTTTCTCCAATGCCCTTAGGCGCTTCTTTGTATTCA
Source organism: Cunninghamia lanceolata (assembly GCA_027924645.1). Taxonomy (NCBI): domain Eukaryota; kingdom Viridiplantae; phylum Streptophyta; class Pinopsida; order Cupressales; family Cupressaceae; genus Cunninghamia; species Cunninghamia lanceolata. The sequence goes on along the minus strand of BSBN01000762.1, from coordinate 1,615,602 downwards.
TGGAATTTGAAAGATAATGTATTAATTGCTGAGGGTACACATTCTTGTTATATAATGCAACTGTATCACTCATTTGTTGTTGTTGAAGACTTAGAAAATTTTAAAGAATTAAGGAAAATGCAAAGTTTTCTAGGCTGTTCTATTCTCTTTGCTATGATTTTATGAGTTGTATGTTCATTTCTCTATCTTAATTACTTAATATCTAAATATTTTATTCTAATGATGAAGAAGAATATTATGATCATGATGTCTTTATTAAAAGTGTTGAAAATGAATAGAAACATGTGATCATTGATAAATTGAAATATTTGTGCAATCAATTAGCTAATATAGATGACAATATGTCCACTTCATTTTTCATTGATGGTCTTACTCAAGTACTTATCACAATTAGATAACATGGCATAGATATAATTAAGGATATATATGAAAATAATTAAAGATAAACAAACTCCTCATGTGGTAGGCATTGGTCATTCTCTTTTGAAAATCATTCCCTTGTATATATTTTCAAAATCCAATTTTGTTTTTCTATTTTAGGAGTAGGGTTTAAAGATTTATAGAAAACATTAATCCAAATCATATTCCAAATTGGGTTAAGTGAAGTGGATGATCTAATTGACAAAATTACATAAGCTCCTTCATCTGTTTTGAAGTCATCAACAAACTTGAAAGTAAATTGTCATTGGTGAAAAAAGGTAACACGCACCTAGGCTTGAACAGAGCCTAAAGTGACGAGAATTTTGATTAATCTGAGCAATTCTATTAGTTGGCCAAATTCACATATAAAACCTAATCATAATATTTGGCATATCTTTAGGGTAACATACATTAGCAACAAAAGAAGCTACTCTCAATGTTCATACTACTATGTTTACTCATGCTGCTATGAAGAAGTTAGAACAAAGGTTACAAGATTATGAGAAAACTCATAAAGTAATGAATGATGAAGTAAACAAATTGTATTTTGGAAATGTAAAATTAAAGAAACAATTGCAAGCTAGGGGTAATGCATCAACTTTACTTTGCATCTCATCAATTATTTTAAGGATGACATCTATGTTGGAAGGATGAATATTAGGAGTTATGATTAAAATGGGAGTGGAAGTGGCAACATGAGATAATACATGGAGTGTATTTGTGTAGTAACATTATTGCTCAAATTCGTAAAGGTTTGATGTAAGTATTTGTGTAGTAAGATTCATGTCTTGCCTATCCATATGTGCAACATGTGCATCATGATGAAAAACATCTTCCCCATTAAAATATGTAGTAGTCATCAAATCCTCAATCATAACTTCCTCACAAAATGAAGATTAGGTTGAGAACTTGACATTCAAGAAAAATATAAAGTAATGAAAAGGAAATTGCATCCAAGTAATCCTAATGTTTTCTGCCAAAAATTCATACCAAAGATTGAACAATTTAAGGATATTGCAATAGGTAATTTGTATTGACACAAATAATATTACTGAAGCATTTCAAAGTTTAGGCCATAAGAATCACCCTTTTTTAAACATGGATTGCAAATAATTCTAAAAATTTAGAAGTCTTGGTCATTAACATTATTGTATGCTACAATGTCATCTAGTGTATCATTGTCAATGTTCATATATTCTTTCAAGTATTTAATATTATCACCATCCTCATCTTGACCTGTATCATCTTCATCATCATTGAAACCTAACTATAGACCATCTATATTGTTACTAGATGTATTTGGATCATCATTTTTTATACCATCCATATTCTTGTCTTCCATAACATCATCCAACTCTGGACTGTTGCCTTCTTGTGCTTGAACATAACCATCTTCAACATCATCATGGATATCAATTTCTTCGATGTTCTCTAATCCCTCTCTCTCATTTTGTTAGACATCATTGTTTTGCTCAATATCCACTAATGTATTATCAAATACATGCCTTAATATTGGATCATAATGTATGACAATATCCATTTTGGGTCCAAAATATCTTCATAGAAAAATACCTACACATGAATGACATAAATATATTAGACGTATGGTATAACAATTTTATTGATTAATAAACAGATGTATATATTAGCATTTCTTGTTTGAGTTAAAGAAATATTTTCTCACAATGAATTGGTAGAACATAAGTATCCTTATCCTCCGATAGGAAACATGAGGAATCTATAGAAAACAATCCACTATGGGTATCATGTCTTCATGTCCTCTCAAGTGCTTCATACCATCTACACTTAAAAATACAACATTTAAAAGAGCGGTAATCCAAATCAGTAATTTCTTGTATTTTCCCAACATATTGTAGATTCCCTTCAATTATATTCTTATCTTTTGAGCTTGATTGACTAGATTGCTTGAAGTCAACCATGATGCCACAATTGAAGGATCATCTCTTTACATCTACACTTTCTACACAATAATGTTGACCATATGCCCACATTGCTAGATATTTCTTCACCTATAAAAGACCATTTATTTCAGTGAAAACAAATATAATGATGAATATTAAAATAGTTAATAGTGTCAAAACTGTAAGGAAACAACATTTTGTAAATTTCCAACTATACCTTTCTTTCACATCCTCTAGACATGTTGATTTTATCTTCTATTATGTTTGAATCTATACCTGCATCTTCTATTTGATTTTGAATTTGTTCAATAACCCATTCTAGTGTGCAATCTTTGCCCCATTCCCTAAGCAGATTAGTGGGAAGTGGAGTATTCCTTGGGTTCGATCTCTTAAATTGTCTCCTTTCTTCTAACACTTCTTGTCTCTTTTTATCGTACAGATCAATCCATTTGTTCATAAAGTCCATGTGGTATAGAATGAACTTGTCTAGTATAGCACTTTCATCTACACCTATTACATGCCAGCATGTTTATTTGAAACTCCAAATGTCATGCTGTTAATTTGACAAATAAATTACAGAGTAAATTAATGATTGCAAGGAAAAAAAAAACACACTGATCATGAATTTACTTACTAATTTCTACTTGAACACCATTAGACTGTGGTTTTTCTCCATCAATAATATTGGATGCTTGTTCTTAATCCTAGAAGTATGGCCCATCTTCAAAATCCTTACCAAGGAATTCACATAGGAAGAAAAATGCTTCATTCAATACATACCCTTCAACCATGCAACCCTCTAGATGTGCCTTTTGTCAAACATATCTTTTTAGAGTTTTCATTTACCTCTCAAAGAAAAACATCCACCTCATTGATTTGACACCCACCAATTCAATGTCATCGACGAGGTGTATAAGTAAATGGACTTTAGGTCCATGAAACTTGTAGGGAGCTCCTCAAATACACATACAATTTCTGCAATTTCCTTCTTCCATTTTGGCACTTCACATCCGTGGATCTCCTTGGAGGTTACCCACCTAATATAAGAATAGTAAATTAGTATGAATATAAAATCTCTATATCTCTCACACATGAACATTTTGTATAACCACATACCTTGTAAATGCTAACAATCGACTTATGGCATTCCTTAAGTCAACTGTAAGACATGAATCCACCTAATTGCCAATGACATGATATGCTATCAAACACATTTATGAAAAGGTCATTAGTAATTTTTTCTCACACAAAAAAATATCAAAATATATTTAGTACTTAATAATGTTACCAGTAAATGTTAAATGATGATATACAATACCTTCATAAAATTATGAAAATCATGTGTTTTAAATCTTGTGATATGTCCATCAACTGTAAAAGCTTTAGCCAATGATGACCCATAGCTAGTAGGTGTCCTTATTGAACGGATGACATTTTTTAGTTGGTCTAGCTCTTTTTTTTTCAAAATCCATGGAGCTTCTGCATATGTTTCATTTTCCCCGTTTGGCCACAAATATTTTCTATCAATTTTGGCACGCAAAAGAGCAATATCTCTCCTTGAATACAAGGTGTCCTTCTCTTTGCTTGATATATGTTGAAATATAGAATCTGGGACATTTTTGAAGATGTGCATAGGATCTAATAGGTGAGATATTAATAGATCCGTTCAGTAAGGGAGCTCATAAAATATGGATTTCCTTTTCATTCCTTCTGGCATATTAACTACACCTTGTTCTGGTTCTTCAATTGAATCACCCCAATCAAAAAAATCCTCCCAACCTTTCAATTCAGCATCTTCATACTTCTTAAGCCAATCACCTAGACCCATAATCATGGGAGGGCCTCTATTTTCAACTTTTCCATCAAATTGATTCTTCAAGCAATTTCTAAACTTATGATTTAGTGGTAGAAAAACCTTGTTGTCTGCGTAAATAAATTTATGTAGATCTTTAGAATATTACCCTTGAAATTCTTCTGCACATCTTGGACATGAAAATATCCCCTTTGTTTGAAGCCCTACAATTAAATAAGTAGTGTTAATAACATCAAAAAAATAGTATAAAACTAAGTATGAAAGTTGGGATGAAAGTAAATTATGAGTGTAAATACGTAAATATTTTATCTTAACAGAACAAACACCAAGTCCTAAGAAATCATGAATAGTCCAACATAGCACACCGTACAACATGAAGGACCTATTTGATGGGGGACGTGATATGTCATACATTCTTATGCATTTCCATAGCAGTTGCATCTCATCAATAAAAGGTGCAAGATAAACATCCATGTTTTTAACTTGATGTTTTCCAGGAATAATGAGAGTTAGCATAAGGTGCTCCTTTCTAACACTCATCCATGGGGGAATATTGTATACTATCAATCTGACTAGGAAAAAACTATAATTTGAGCTCAGGAAAGAGAATGGGCACACTCCATCAATTGCAAGACCAAACCTGATACTACAGAGTTCATCTTTGAATTTTCTTGGCCATTTTTCCTCTGTGTTTCATTGTTTTGGAGTTGGCTAGAATTTGCATGAATCCATCTTTACTCCTGTTCTTTGCATGCCAGTCCATCAATTGTGCAAGTGACTTGCAATGAAACATTAGTTGAAGTCTAGGTATAATTGGCATGTGACGTAAAACCTTCTTTGGAACTATAGGACCTTGTACATTTGTACGATATCTCTTCTCTTTGCATATAGGGCATTCTACCTTGTTTTGATATTCATCTCTATATAAAATGAAATCATTTTTACATGAATGAATTTTCTTATATTCAATCCCCAACTCAACCAACAACAGACGCACCTCTCTGCAAGTTGATGGTAACACATTGTCTTCAGGGAATATTTTAGTTTTTAGTGCCCTGTAAGATTGCCAAAGATTAAATCAATTGAATGTTTGACTTATGATGAACATGTTTGATATGTCAATCTATACTAAGACTATTTATATACAATATATGGTTTTAAAATCCCCTTAAATAAATATAAATGAAGTTGATGAATGCTTACGAATTATGTACACCAATTAACAATTGCAAAGTAAGAAATAGATTTCAACTCACTTCAGTAGGGTAGTGAATCCTTTGTCTGACCAACCAAATAGTGACTTGATTTCTAATAATATTAATGTGCATGCTAGTTTTGAGGTTCTACTTGCACCTGATTTGAACACGGGTGTCTTCATTGCTTGCTTGATAGAATCTTTAAGGTTGTTATCATCAACATTACATTGGTGGTAATTACCCCTACTATCATCATTACTGTCAACCATATGATCATTATTATCACCATTCTTTTCATCCCCAAAGAAATCTATAAGCATTTCATTCAATCTTTGTTCATGTAGTGCATTTTCACTATCATGATCATCATCATTAAGGATAGGTGGCATGTCATCAGTGTATGCGGATCTCATCAGCTCTTCAAATCTCTCAGCTGGTAGTATTCTCTTCAATAATGCTCTTTTCACCCTGGTAGTGTTTAAAGGATGGTTTGGATCATCTTGTCTAAATCTTAATAACCCAGTTGGATCTTGGGTATTAGTATGTGTTTCATCAACATATTTTACCTATCAACAAATGCAAGCATTATTTAATGTTTGGCAATAATTGGATAAATCATAAATGTATCAATTTCAAAGAAATATAATAAAAAATGGATTAAAAAATAAAAATATAAATTGTATGAACATATATACATCAATTGAATAATGGAACATTATTTTATATACTACCTTTTTTATACAATAATTTAAATAAACCATAATTTTGACAGCATAGTTTATAAAACATTAGTCCACACTCATTTATTATTCTTTGGTTTTCTACCCTTAAGAACATCCTTAGGGAGACCTTGTTCTTCGCTCTTCTTTCATGTAGGAGTGCATTTTAAGAAGGGGTAATCAATCAATAACTCATCCCCAATGGTAAGGTCCATAGTAGCCTCAACCATTATCAATCTATCAACATCTTTTTCCATTTCTCCATCTTTATCATTTAGAACCTCAACAAATTGATGATTTGGTCTTATAGTAGGGTCCCTTCCCTTACTAATATTTATAAATCTTGAAATGTTTTTATGTGTGTATGCACGTCCATCTATATACATAAGATGACCTCTATTCATTTCTTTTCCACTTTCCAATTGGAGACAATGTGTATACATATTCGAATTTAGACCATATGCTGACATGCTAGGCTTATATTCTACTAGCATTCTCCTTTCACCACTATAATAGGATGGACCATAATATGGCATTAATCTCCTAGGGAATATTTTAGTTTAGGGTCCTGTAAGATTGTCAGAGATTAAATCAATTGAATGTTTGACTTATGATGAACATGTTTGATATGTCAATCTATACTACAACTATTTATATACAATATATGGTTTTAAAATCCCCTTAAAGAAATATAAATGAAGTTGATGAATGTTTATGAATTATGTACACCAATTGACAATTGTAAAGTAAAAAGTAGATTTCAACTCTCTTCAGTAGGGTAGTGAATCCTTTGTCTGACCAACCAAATAGTGACTTGATTTCTAATAATATTAATGTGCATGCTAGTTTTGAGGTTCTACTTGCACTTGATTTGAACACAGGTGTCTTTGTTTCTTGCTTGATGGAGTCTTTCAAGTTGTTATCATCAACATTACATTGGTGGTAATTACCCTTGCTATCATCATTATTGTCAACCATATGATCATTATTGTCATCATTATTTTCATCCCCAAAGAAATCTATAAGTATTTCTTTCAATCTTTGTTCATGTAGTTCATTTTCACTATCATGATCATCATCATTAAGGTTAGGTGGCATGTCATCAGTGTATGCGGATCTCATCAGCTCTTCAAATCTCTCAACTGGTAGTATTGTCCTCAATAATGCTCTTTTTGTCCTGGTATTGTTTAAAGGATGGTTTGGATCATCCTGTCCAAATATTAATAACCTAGTTGGATCTTGGGTATTAGTATGTGTTTCATCAACATATTTTACCTATCAACAAATGCAAGCATTATTTAATGTTTGGCAACAATTGGATAAATCATAAATGTGTTAAGAACCCATGTTTAGCCCTTCTCTTTACTATATTAGTATATTTGTGTTGGACGCATATGCTTTGTAAGTCGTCCCATGAGTATATGGTATTATCCCACATTCATGGGGAGTAATGGTTGTTTAGTTATACTGAGTATATAAGTATGTGTTTAGGCCTATGAAGGCACCCACAAATTTATTGTATTGAGCTTGCTCAAAGGAAGTTGCCCCCTTGAAGTGGCCTATGATCAATAATTTCTTCTGTGTTCTACTATTTCTGCTATATTATTGTGTTTTCATTATATTGTTGTAGGAGGTTCCCCTCATCTAGTATCAGAGCGCTTTCTTGGGCTCGCTGGGTGGAAATTCTGCCAATTTTTTTTCTTGGGCTCACTAGGTGGACATTCTATTGAATTATTTTTTTTTTCAGTAGCCTCCAGGCACTGTGCTTCTTGAAGTAGTCTTTTTTCTTTGCATCTATATCTATCTTGTTCATTTTAATTGCAAGTTCGGATCAGGGAATAATCCCTATTTGCTTAACTATGGGAAGTGCTTGGGCATAGCTCTAAAACTCATTGTGAGGAGTACCACAAGAACCCCAAAGTAGCTGGCCCACTGAGAGGACCTGCTAGCGAAAAGGGCAATGACCCCTACCTGATTGACTAGTTTCCATCCGTGAGGTAAACCAAGAGTTGTCGTTTGTGGCAAAGTGGTTATCAGTTTTACTTGAGCTGTGGAGTGAGGGGTACTGCCCTAATACGCAAGCCATTAGACAACATTGGTATTCGAGTGAATCCCCTGAACCTTTAGGAAGCTGAACATACCTGGGGTCCATAACCAGCTGTTAAATCATCGGTTGAATCTATCCAGTGTTGTTGTAGAGCTTGTTACAGATCCTATTGTAGAGCTTGTTGCAGAGCTTATTGCAGATCCTGTTGCAGAGCTTGTTGCAGAGCTTGTTGCAGATCCAGAAAACCCTCTATTTTTTTGCCATCTCTTCCTTGCAGATTCCATGTAGATCATTTCCAGAAAAAAAAATATTCTAGTTTTTCACCATATTTTCCTTATTTTCACTCCATTTCCTCTGAAAATTCACCGGAGCCCCTGAAATTCTATTCTACATATTTCCTTCCTTGAGGACCATATCCCAAATTTGTCTATTTTTAGGGTTTGTCATAACTTCTTCGATTTTCACCCAAACATCTTCAAATTTGGCCAGTGTTCATTTCCCATTTCCGCTCCTGTGTCCCTCTTCGACAGATTTTCTCATTCTTTCACTCTGCTTCTGACATCCCAATTTTTCTACTTCTCTATCCCTCAGAAAGTACCCAAACCCTAGTCAAACCCCCATTACCCATCTGAGTTTTTCCCAAATCCAAATTTTCCCTTACTAAAAAAGTTTTTGTTTCTTTTTTTCTACCCATTCCCAAAAAAAAAAATTATTTAAAAGAAAAAAAAAATCCTGGTTATGGTTGTCACCCGTATAGGAGAAAAAAACATGGAGAATGAACTTGCAGCCCTCAAGGCCAAACTCCAAGATCTAGATGAAAAAATTCTTGGTCTCAATCTTCAGTATTCAGCCATGAACACCAAGTGGCCACCAGAGTCTTCTATAGACATTGGGTCCTCTTCTTCCAGCAATTTTTGTGGGTCGAGGCTTGATTTTCCTCACTTCAATGGTGATGATCCGACTGGATGGATCCACCGGGCTGAACAATATTTTAGCCTACATACTACTTTTGATGTCAACAAAGTTCCACTTGCATCCTTTCATTTGGAACATGGCACCCTTCAATGGTTTTGTTGGTACATCAAGGCTCATGAAGAGCCAACATGGACAGATTTTTGCAAACTCATTTTGCAACGATTTGGCTCTAGTGCTTTTGATGACTTCACAGGTGCACTCACTAAACTTCACCAAACTGGTACTGTGAGAGAATATCAGACTGAATTTGAGAAACTGGCCAATCACACTGAAGGATTGTCTAATGAATTTTTTTAGAGTTGTTTTGTCAGTGGTCTGAAGATGCAATCCGATCTGAGGTTAAAATGTTCCATCCTAGCACAATGATGGAAGCCCTAGGGTTGGCTAAGTTGGTAGAGGACAAGCTCACAGCTCAACAATGCTCCAAATCCACTTTTGTTCCATTCAGAAATATGGGTTCCTAAAGACCTCCAATCACGCTAGCTCCTCGAACAATGCCTATCAAGCATTTGTCTGAAGCTGAGATGAGGGCACGTCGAGAAAAAGGGCTTTGTTATAATTGTGATGAGAAATTTACTCGGGGACATAGATGTGTTCAACAAAAGCTCTATCTCTTGGATGTGGATTCCTCGCATGCACCTGAAGTTTATGAAGATGCTCAGGATACAGTAGATGATCAAGTCGACATTTAGCAACCGCATGTTGACTCTCCTTATCAAGAAGACCACCCAGAGATCTCTCTCCAGGCTTTAGCAGGAGTCACCACCCTACAAACTATGCGGGTCAAGGGTTACTTCAAGAAGCTCCCTCTGATAATACTCATTGATTCTGGTAGCACTCATAACTTCATTGACCCTCGGATCGCCACACAGGCTGATTGTTTTATCGATCCTTGCTCCAGCTTCGAAGTCATGATTGCCAATGGGGGCACATTACCTTGCAAAGGGAAGTGTCGCAATGTGCGTCTCTCTATTGGAGATTATAACCTACGCTCCAACATGTTTGCCTTGCCCTTAGGTGGATGTGATGTCATTTTGGGTGCTCAATGGTTACGCACACTTGGCCCCATCTTATGGGATTTTGCTAAACTTTGGATGCAGTTTTCTGACAATGGGCAACAACACACATTGAAGGGCTTACAACCAGGGTCTCTTAGCATCATTAGTTCACATCGCATGGAAAAGCTCCTTAAGAAGAATTCACATGGGGTCATCGCTCAGCTCCACTCCATTCAGATGCACCCATCAGCGGTCTCCACTAGTCCTTTGGATCTACAACGACTTTTGGATAGATATGCCTATGTTTTTGCGGAACCAGTGGGATTGCCACCTTCACATCTAGAGGGACCATTGTATTCAGCTCCTTCCTAGAAACATTCCTCCCAACATTAGGCCCTATCACTACCCATTTCACCAAAAGACAGAGATTGAGATGCTCGTTTGGGACTTACTGAAGTAGGATATTATTCACCCTAGTACTAGTTCTCCTTGTCCAAAAAAAGATGGGTCATGGCATCTCTGCATTGACTTCTGAGCACTTAATCACATTACAATCAAAGAAAAGTTTCTGATTCCTATTGTTGATGAGCTTCTTGATGAGCTTCATGGTGCTCATTTTACCTCCAAGTTGGATCTTTGTTCTGGGTATCACCAATTCGGGTTCATGAGGATGATATCCCTAAAATGGCTTTCCACACACATGATGGCCACTATGAGTTTTTGGTCATGCCCTTTGGCCTCACTAATGCTCCTTCCACATTTCAGGCATTGATGAATAAAATATTCTGGCCCTACTTGTGGAAATTCATTCTGGTTTTCTTTGATGATATCCTCATCTATAGTACAACATGAGCTGAGCATCTCTAGCATCTGGATCTTGTACTGCAACTTCTCTTTGCTCATCATCTCTGTGCAAACCAGTCTAAATGTGTTTTTGGATAGGCAGAAGTGGAGTATCTTGGGCATATTGTTTCCGCCCAAGGGGTTCAAGTGGATCCTACCAAAATAGATGCCATGACAAATTAGCCGCATCCTCAGACACTCAAGAGCCTCCATTGTTTTCTGGGACTGACTGGCTACTGCCACAAGTTTGTCAAGGATTACGGGAAGATTGCCGCTCCATTAACAGCTCTATTGAAAAAGGATGCTTTTCAATGGATGCATGCTGCTGAGTGTGTATTTGAAAAAATAAAACAAGCCATGTGTACTACACCTGTTCTAGCTATGCCAGATTTTTCCAAGACCTTCACTATTGAGAGTGATGCTTGTGGCAATGGACTTGGTGCTGTTCTTCTTCAAGATGAACATCCCATTGCATTCACTAGCAAAGCCCTTTCAGGTAAGAATTTAGTCCTCTCTACATATGAGAAGGAAATGATGGCTATTTTGCATGTAGTACAGAAGTGGCGGCTATCCCTATTAGGGAATCATTTCTGCATCAAGACTGATCACCAGAGTCTGAAATATTTCCTTGAACAACGGCTCTCCTGCCTAGCACAACAAAAATGGGTTAGCAAACTCATGGGTTATGACTATGAAATCACTTACAAGAAAGGCAAGGACAATATTGTGGCAGATGCTCTTTCTCACACATTTGATGACCAAGCTTCTCTTTTAACTATTTCTATGCCTGTTCTGAATTAGCTGGAATATGTCTAGCAAGGGTATGTCAATGACTCTTCATTATCTTAACTCATCCAACAGTTGACCCATAACCCTTCTGTTGTACCGCATTACTCTTGGGATGGTGCTTCTCTGAGATACAAGGGTCATTTGGTGCTTTCCCAGACCACGGATCTTCAATAGGTTGTCTTCTATGAACTCCATGCTTCTCCATCAGTAGGGCACTCTAGGTTCCTTAAAACTTATGAGCGGGCATGGCATAACTTCTTTTGGAAGGGAATGAAAAGGGCAATTCAACAGATGGTGGTTGAATGTGATATCTGCCAGCACCACAAGGGTGAAATGACACTCCTTCCTGGACTGCTCAAACCCTTGCCCATCCCTACATGGATTTGGATAGATATTTCTATGGATTTCATTGGGGGGCTCCCTAAATCTGGAGGGAAGACAATGATCTTGGTTGTGGTTGATTGCCTCTCCAAATATAGTCATTTTTGTGCCATCAGCCATCCCTATACCGCCTCCTTCGTCGTACAGATTTTCTTGGACCAGATTTTTCATCTTCATGGAATCCCTTCTTCCATTGTCTCAGATCATGATGCCACTTTCACCAGTCATTTTTGGACCGAACTCTTTTGCCACACTGGCACCACACTGAAGATGAGTTCTGGGTATCACCCACAAACAGATGGTCAGACTAAAGTTATCAACAAATGTTTGGAAACTTATCTTCATTGTTTCACCTCAGAACAATAGCATTAATGGGCAAAGTGGCTCCCTCTCGCTGAATGGTGGTACAATACCTCCTACCACACTGCATCTAAAATGACTCCATATGAAGCGGTCTATGGTTAGGCACCGCCAATGCTCCTTCCATACCACCCCAACAGTTCACCAGTTCAGGCCGTTGACATGGTTCTCTGAACCCGAGCTTAGATCCTTCGCATTTTGCAGGACAACCTTCACCTGGCAAGAAATCGCATGAAACAACAAGTCGATCAGCACCGTTTTGAGCGCACTTTTCAAGTAGGTGATATGGTTTTTCTACGTCTACAGCCCTACAAGCAATCCTCCTTGAAACTCAAAGGGCATCAAAAGCTAGCTCCAAAGTTCTATGGGCCATATAAGGTTCTTTAGAAGATTGGGTCTGTTGCTTATAAATTGGAGCTTCCTCCTTCTTCTCGCGTTCATCCAGTCTTTCATGTCTCTTGTCTCAAGCAAGTTCTTGGCACCAACATTAGAGCACAAACTATTTTACTAGAACTGGATAACGAAGGATCCATCATTTTGGAACTAGAGGCAATCCTCGACAAGTGCACCCGTCAACTTCGTTCTCGATCCATCACCGATGTATTAATCTGGTGGTATGGCATGCAACCAAAGGATACTACCTGGGAACCACTCCTTTAGATTCAGCATCAATTTCCACATCTTAAGCTTTGAGGACAAATCTTTTCTATGAGGGAGGGGATGTTAAGAACCTGTGTTTAGCCCTTCTCTTTACTATATTAGTATATTGTTGTTGGATGCATATGCTTTGTAAGTCATCCCGTGAGTATATGGTATTATCCCACATTCATGGGGAGTAATGGTTGTTTAGTTAGACTTAGTATATAAGTATGTGTTTAGGCCTATGAAGGCACCCACAAATTTATTGTATTAAGCTTGCTCAAAGGAGGTTGCCCCCTCGAAGTGGCCTACGATCAATAAATTCTTCTGTGTTCTACTATTTCTGCTATATTGTTGTATTTTCATTATATTATTGCAGGAGGTTCCTCTCAAAATGTATCAATTTCAAAGAAATATAATCAAATATGGCTTAAAAAATAAAAATATAAATTGTATGAACATATATACATCAATTGAATAATGGAACATTATTTTATATACTACCTTTTTAATACAATAATTTAAATAAAACATAATTTTGACAACATAGTTTATAAAACATCAGTCCACACTCATTTATTATTCTTTGGTTTTCTACCCTTAAGAAAATCCTTAGGGAGACCTTGTTCTTCCCTCTTCTTTCATGCAAGAGTGCATTTTAAGAAGGGGTAATCAATCAATAACTCATCCCCAATGGTAAGGTCCATAATAGCCTCAACCATTATCAATCTATCAACATCTCTTTCCATTTCTCCATCTTTATTATTTATAACCTCAACAAATTAACGATTCGGTCTTATAGTAGGGTCCCTTCTCTTACTACTATTTATAAATCCTGCAATATTTTTGTGTGTGTATGCATGGTCATCTATATACATAAGATGACCTCTATTCATTTCTTTTCCACTTTCCAATTGGAGACAATGTGTATACATATTCAAATTTAGACCATATGCTGACATGCTAGGCTTATATTCTGCTAGCCTTCTCCATTCACCACTGTAATAGGATGGACCATAATATGGTATTAATCACCTAGTGGTTTGTTCTGAATTGTTTCTATGTTTAGATCCCACATGTACATTTTGGACAATAAAGAGGCCTAGATTCACTCCATGAATATTGGAGTGTCATATTAGGTAGCTGTATCCCCAAAATTGAAACACCTCATACACTCTAGGTAGTTGTTGATCACTAGGCCAAGCATAATATAGTCGACAATGAAATGTCTCTTTGTAAATTGATCTCAAACTCAAGGGCAAGTCATCATCTCCTTCACATTCATTCTCATAGGGTATGTAGTCCACCTTCCCCTTGTCTTTAAGCAAATTATGCATCTTTAAATCAGTTCTTGTTCTGTTGCTTGTTTTCATCAATTCCTCATCTTCTGAGCTGGTATATTGGCACATATTTTTGTTAGATGTATCATCTGATAAATGATCATTTCCCTCTAGACTGGAAATCAGTGATCTAGGAAACTTTGAACCAAGAATTTTATCTTGCAAGTATTGATTAAGAAAAAAATTAGTTATTTAAATAATATAAAACAATGTTTAAATGAAGTATACATGTTATTTATATCAATTTGGAAAACTCCTTACCACGATTCCTATTGGATTTGAATCGATTATAGGAGGCATACTACCGACTGGAAGCTCATCATATATGTAATGTCTTTGTACAATCACTCGTTTGAATTGCTTCTTTCCATGACATACAGAACATCCACTAACAACAATTTTCTCAAAGTATTCATCCCATGTACTATAGTCCTGACCAACCTCTTGTTTAGTTCAATCATTTTTTGTGTCTGCATGATCCATTGTCATATCCTCTTCCACCCACTGTTGTCTACATGATTTAATAGTTTTAGGTCCACATCCACATACATATCTTTTTCATTTGCTAGTTGAAGGCTCAGGCTCTACATTTGCTCCAATCTCCATCTAAAATAATCAACAACATGCATTAATTTATGTCAAGGTTGGATAATACATTATAAATTTCAATAATACTATGAAAAAAGATGGACATGTCACAAAATGCCATCACATCATTTTTTCCTAAGGAAATTGGATTTGAGTACCTGATTTCCTGCTTCATCCATTGTGTCCTCATTTGATATGACATGATCTGTTGCCATGGCCTCGTCTGGCCCCTATAATACACACCATAGTAAATAATTTTTAGTACACCAATTATATCATTTCAATGAATATGCTATCCAACACAAAACCTCACTTTATTCATATATTTGACATATTGATATCATGTTTTGGCCATCCTAATTTTCAAACTTTTCCCTTGATCGTAGAATCACATTTAATCACCATTCCTGTGCATTTTAAACCAATAAGTTTGACCTTAGAAGCCTCATGGATAGAAAAATGACTTTATCTCCTCTATGTTGTAGCATTTGTGAATTCATAAACACCTTCCTCCTTTGGTTGAGGTTGCTTTCTCTTCTTACCTCTATTGTATCTGCAGATTCCGTTGTCATATCTATTTCCACCCACTTTCCTCTCTGCGATTTAGTAGTTCTACGCCATCCACATCCTCTCTCCATGGTCTCCTCTAGATCTTGTAATACACTTGAATTTATCTTGTTAATACACTCACTTTTCATTAAGATGCACTATGAAAAATAAATAGGACATTGCAACATTTTGCTCTTTAGAAAAAGTTTACACGTGAAATCTTGACAACTAGAGCTCAAAACTTATGATTACAAGATGACTACAAATTCACATCAAAAAGACATTTATTTCATATTTGACTCTCCTTTTTCTTTTATGGGTCATTTTAAGGCAATCTTTATCTTTCCAAGTGGCCATAAAACCTCAAAACTATCATAGAACCATCAAAACAGTCTCAAAGAGTCTTTGGAACCAAAATTTTAAATTCTTGATGGAGGGAAAGATAATTTGGATGTTAATTTTGAAATCATGTAGTTAGATCTTTGTTAGGTTAATCCTAGCCATTGGATATTCTTTCATTATAGGGACTTTATGTTATATTTCACCAATACCTTTCACTCTAAAATTAATGGTTTCCTTTGAAAAGAAAACCCTCCATTAGCTATCATAACCCCAACCATTTGTATTTAGGGATGTTTTCATCATGCCTTAAGGATTGACAAGATCTAAGGAATAACTAGATGTATAAATAGGACTATCACAGGTATGTGAGGAAATGGAAGGTTGTCAAATAGTGAAGGAGATAGTTCATGGCCTCTTAAACTAGGCCTCAAGATTATAGTGAAGTCACATAATATAAACAAATATTGTCATGACTTAGCTAAAATGTTGTCAATCTCCTATCACATATCTTAAGGTTGTCCTTAATAATCCCAAATCCAACTCTCAAATGTTAGATGGAAGGTCATGGCTCCAACTAAAATAATTGGTGTCAAAATGATAAGCTAGGGGACCATCATAGTGTTGATCTACTATTGTAGTGGGATCATGAGGATTAACATTGTAGAGGTTGTCATACCATGAGGCATAGGTAACAACCATAGGAGGTCTAAAAGCAACACTAGCAACATTAAATTATTGTCATAGTACACCTAGGATAGCTAGGTATGCATCCATAGAGTTATTACTATAAAATTGTCTCATTAATCTTGTGACCAAGTTAAGTCACTATCATAGTAACAATGTAGTTAGTCATCAATCAACATGTTGTCTTTGCATTTCAATGAGATCAATTCTTAAAAAATGACAATCCAGAGGTTAAAGAGACAAGTTGATACCTTACCCAAGTTGTCACGTTCTTGAAACCTTGTCACTATAAAGAGGAGATAGCTAGAGAGTAATGTCACAAGGACATAACCAATGCATGCACTATCATGAGCCATAGAGACAAATTACTACACCATCCAAAACTCCATTTGAACTAGCTACTATCAATAATTCACATTATTGGGGACTGTCATGAAGAAAGTACCATGCATAGGACTGTCATAGTCAAAGTGGAGAGGATTGTCTAGTAATTGTATGACTGTCATAATAGCTAGTGGGTTAGTAACCATGCTTCAACCTAAAATAGGTTAATGAGAACATAGAAATTAAAATCACAATACCATAAGCACACTCCATAAACTGCCAATATAGTCCCAATATCATATCATCATGATAGTAAGAGAAGAGTTGTTTGGTTTATCCAAAGCCATATCACTTGCATAAGGATTGTCACCAACCATTTGTGTAAGGTCGTGAAAGAATGAGTCATTATTGAGCTAATCATAAGAGAAGCATGAAGTCAAAATGCTATCATGGAAACAAGATATAGTTACTTATTATAAGGACAATCCAAATTTGGTGAGGTTACTTTTTTATCAACTTCCAAGAAAAATACATCATTTTGCACTAATTGGCACTAAATTAGGCACACTTTGTGCTGCCTTTTGCACCCCAAAAAGATTACATTTAGGCCTAAAAGTCAGTGATAACTGCTTCGACTATAGTACCAACTACTGGATCAAAAAACAATTTAAAAAATTCCCGCCTGCACATACCCTAAAACAAAAAACAAAAAAAAAAAAACTTTATTGATTTTTGGTGTTCATTTTTTGTTTGGAGATCAAGCGTTTGGCGTGCAGAGATCGAGCATTTGGGTTTTTTGTGTTTTCCCTTATTTTGGCAATGGTAGTACCTGTAAAGGAAAAACAAAAAATAAAAACTTTTCACCTTAATTATATGAGAAATTTCATAATTATAGGGGGAAAACGCCATGTGAATTAGAGGAGAAAAAAGAAGAAAAATGTCACGCGAAGAGGAGAAAAAAGGGAAAAACAAGCAAGCAGATGAGAAATTCGATTTAGTTTGCAACACCATAGGTAAGGTTACAATTACAATGAAAAATGTTTCATTCCTAAATTTTTTTTTGTTTTGATTAAATATAGAAGATTGTGAAGAAAGGGTTGTGAATATTGTTTTGTTTACAGGCGAATCATTCAAGTCTCATGTGGTTGCAAAGGATGAGGGTAAAATTATAGACATTGCATTATTTCCTCTACATCTAAGAGCAATGAATGCATTTTTCAAACCCCAATACCCAGGTTCGCTTATCATTCCCATCAATACCTTTCTCAAAAGACAAATTTCTCGCTTCATTCCTAAAAAAGTAGTCGAGTGCTTTAAGACAAGTTGATTGTGAGAAAACTAAAATCAGGGCTTCTGAGACTTGGGTGAGCAAACTAAAATTAGGCCTAGAACTATAGATTCCCTCCCAAGGCACCAATTGATTCATAGGAAAATAGCTTCATGATTTTCTCTACAAAGTAAAGGTCAAAAACCTTGAGGAATACAGAAAAACTAGACGAAAATGTTCATACCTTGCAGTGTGTACTTCGTTTGCCTCCACAGACTGAATGAAAATAATTTGCCCTAGGTCACCTCAAAATGTCAAGCAATAGAGGGAAGAGTGAAAAGGGAGGAGACTCTGGCCACAATGAGGTAATTCATTGGCAATTTATAGATTTGTAAATGTTTCCATTGTTTCTTTGATTTTTAGTTTTTAGTTTTTTATTTGTAAATTTAAAACAAGAAATTATATATATATATAGGAACATGAGACTAACAAAGATAAAGAGGCATTGGCTTCCATATTGGGGGTAAAGGTAGTGAACAAATTGGATGGTGTGGACTTGACAATGCTTGCCAAAAACATAGAAAAATAATCTGGTAAAGCTCCTGAAACATTACAACCAAATCAATAGTGTCAAAGGGTCAATTGATTCCCCAACTAGTCCTCGATCGAGCAAAAGATCTAGGAGGAAGTAAATAACAATAACTTCTAAGAATGTGGAATAGGGAACATAGTCTTCCAATGTCCCACGCACTCCTAGGACACAGACTTCTTTGACCACCATGCCATGTTTTGCATCTTGCATTGGTACCTATGATACCAAGATAGAATAAGATGTGGTTTCAGGGGAAGTCCGAATGACAGATGCTAGAAAAACATTTGTGACTAGGTTGAAGGAATCATACCTTCAATGGTTCAAAGACCATCTAAATTTGACATTCTCAAAGATACCCATGCACCTACAAAAACCAGTTATTGAGGACATGGAGACTGAATTTGGCACAAGTTGGTCTATAAAGAAGATAAAGTTACGAATGTATCAAAACTGCAAGAGATTTTGGTGCAACCAAACAAAGAAGATAAAAAAACTCACTCCTAAGCTAAGGCTCAAAAAAAGGCCAATTGATGTAAGTGTGGAAGTATGGAAAGAGCTTGTAAAAGCATATGAGAAGTTCGATGCACGGAGGAAGTCCGGTGAGGAGAGTACACAGGTATTTGAATTTGGTCATAAGATTATATCAAATTTATTAAACAATTTTTAAATTTTATTTATGTATCATTAAATTGAATTAGTATATGTTTCAGGACAAGGCCTCCAAGGCTAGGCTTGACAAACTTCGTGCCATGCATCACAGTGGCTAGAAAGGTCTTGATATGTACATTTGTAAGTATATTTAATATGTTAAATGATATTTTTTTAATTTCCTAGGAAAAAGTAAATGATTGGATATTAATTACTTTAACTAATCCATGTGCCATGTTTTGATAGGAGGAGAAATATAGCCGGTATCCAATGCAATTTGAAAAGGATATGTTATTTGTAATCTGGATGGAGAATGAGATATCAATCGTTGACTTTCAATAACTTAGTTGGATATTGTTGTGTTAATATGTCAATTTGTATTGCTTGTGTTGAGTTGTTTATTGATGCATAGGATGAGTTCTAAAGTGCTTCTCTATTTGCCCTAGCACCCTTAAATGTAAGATTTCTCATAGATGACAAATGATTACTCTTATATTTTTGGGGACCCTTCTTGGTGCCATTAGGATCATAATGAGTATACTAGTCTTGTGCTTGCTTACAAAAAGTGGTTGCAATTAACCTAATCTTGTGGTCATTATCCACAACATTTTGTGTGTGCCATGCTATCCCATATGCTTAAGTTTAATGGGCTAATAATGAACAAAAAACCATTGTTTGCCTAACTCCAACTAATGGACTTGTTGGAACCTAAAATTTCCTAACATTTTTTGCAAAATTTTCACATTCCCATGATGAAAAATCCAAATTCCACAACCTTTGCTACAATCCTCCCTGCCTATGTCAGAATGGGAGCTTTGGAATAGGGTATGGACATCCATCAATACATAAAGGATAGAGGAATTTTTGTCAAATGTTGTAGTTGCAACTACCTTGTTAGACATGTATGCAAAATGCGGAAGCATAGACAAGGCATGTGAACTATTTGACAAAATGCCTCAAAGAAACATGGTCTCATTAACTGCAATGACTCTAGGATGTGCACAAAATGGATTTGTTGAAAAGGCTTCAGAAATTTTAAAGCAAATGCAATTAGCTGGTGTAAAGCCAAATTCCACAACCTTTGACACTATCCTCCCTGTCTGTGACAAAATGGCAGCTTTGGAAAAGGGTATGGACATCCATCAATACATAAATCATAGAGGAATTTTGTTAGATGTTGTAGTTGCAACTGCCCTATAAGACATGTATGCAAAATGTGGAAAAATAGAAAAGGCATGTGAATTGTCTGATAGAATGCCTCAAAGAAATGTGGTCTCATGGATTGCAATGACTGCAGGATATGTACAAAATGGATTTGTTGAAAAGGCTTCAGAAATTTTAAAGAAAATACAATTGGCTGGTGTAAAGCCAAATTCCACAACCTTTACCATCATCCTCCCTACCTGTGTTAGAATGGGAGCTTTGAAATGGGGTATAGAGGAATTTTGTTAGATGTTGTAGTTACAACTGCCCTTTTAGACATGTATTAAAAATGTGGAAGCATAGACAAGGCACGTGAACTATTTGACATAATGCCTCAAAGAAATGTGGTCCCATGGACTGCATTAACTGTAGGATATGCACAAAATGGATTTGTTGAAAAGGCTTCAGAAATTTTAAAGTAAATGCAATTGGTTGGTGTAAAGCCAAATTCCACAACCTTTGTCACCATCCTCCCTACCTGTGTCAGAATGGGAGCTTTAGAATAGGGTATGGACATCCATCAATACATAAAGGATAGAGGAATTTTGTCAGATGTTGTAGTTGCAACTGCCCTCTTAGACATGTATGCAAAATGTGGAAGCATAGACAAGGTAGCTAAACTGTTTGATAGAATGCCTCAAAGAAATGTGGTCTCATGGACTATAATGATTGCATGATATGCACAAAATGGATTTGTTGAAAAGGCTTTAGTTATTTTAAAGCAAATACAATTAGCTGGTGTAAAGCCAAATTCCACAACCATTTCCACCATCCTCCCTACCCATGTCAGAATGGGAGCTATGGAATAGGGTATGGACATCCATCAAAACATAAAGGATAGAGGAATTTTGTCATATGTTGTAGTTACAACTGCCCTATTAGACATGTATGCAAAATGTGAAAGCATAGACAAGGCACGTGAACTGTTTGACAGAATGCCTCAGAGAAATGTGGTCTCATGGATTGCAATGACTATAGAATATGCACAAAATGGATTTGTTGAAAAGTCATCAGAAATTTTTAAAGTAAATGCAATTGGCTGGTGTAAAGCAAAATTCCACAACCTTTGCCACCATCCTCCCCACCTATGTCAGAATGGGAGCTTTGGAATAGGGTATGGACATCCATCAATACATAAAGGATAGAGGAATTTTGTCAAATGTTTTAGTTGCAACTACCCTGTTAGACATGTATGCAAAATGTGGAAGCATAGACAAGGCACCTGAACTATTTGACAGAATGCCTCAAAGAAATGTGGTCTCATGGACTGCAATGACTGCAGGATATGCATAAAATGGATTTGTTGAAAAGGATTTAGAAATTTTTAAGCAAATGGAATTAGCTGGTGTAAATCCAAATTCCACAACCTTTGCCACTGTCCTCCCTGCTTGTGTTAGAATGGGAGCTTTGGAATAGCTTATGGACATCCATCAATACATAAAGGATAGAGGAATTTTGTTAGATGTTGTAGTTGCAACTGCCCTATTAGACATGTATACAAAATGTGGAAGCATAGACAAGGCACGTGAACTGTTTGACAGAATGACTCAAAGAAATGTGGTCTCATGCACTGCAATGACTGCAGGATATGCACAAAATGGATTTTTTGAAAAGGCTTCAAAAATTTTAAAGGAAATGCAATTGGCTGGTGTAAAGACAAATGCCACAACCTTTGTCACCATCCTCTCTGCCTGTGTCAAAATGGGAACTTTGGAATAGGGTATGGACATCCATCAATACATAAAGGATAAAGGAATTTTGTCAGATGTTGTAGTTGTAACTGCCCTGTTAGACATGTATGCAAAATGTGGAAGCATAGACAAGGCACATGAACTATTTAACAGAATGCCTCAATGAAATGTTGTCTCATGGACTGCAATGACTGCAGGATATGCACAAAATGGATTTGTTGAAAAGGCTTCATAAAATTTAAAGCAAATGCAATTGGCTGGTGTAAAGCCAAAATCCACAACCTTTGCCACCATCCTCCGTACCTATGTCAGAATGGGAGCTTTGGAATAGGTTATGGGCATCCATCAATACATAATGGATAGATGAATTTTGTCATATGTTATACTTGCAACTTCCCTATTAGACATGTATACAAAATGTGGAAGGATTGATAAGGCACTAAATTGTTTAACAAAATGCCTCAAAGAAATGTGGTCTCATGGACTGTAATGCCTCCAGGATATGCACAAAATGGATTTGTTGAAAAGGCTTTAGAAATTTTAAAGCAAATGTAATTGACTGGTGTAAAGCCAAATTCCACAACCTTTACCACCATCCTCCTTACCTATGTCAGAATGGGAGCTTTGGAATAGGGTATGGACATCCATCAATACATAAAGGATAGAGGAATTTTGTCAGATGTTCTAGGTGCAACTACCCTATTAGACATGTATGCAAAATGTGGAAGCATAGACAAGGCACATGAACTATTTGCCAGAATGCCTCAAAGAAATGTTGTCTTGTGGACTCTAATGACTATAGGATAGGCACAAAACAGATTTGTTGAAAAGGATTCAAAAATTTTAAACCAAATGCAATTGACTGGTGTAAAACCAAATTACACAACCTTTGCCACCATCCTCCCTGCCTATGTTAGAATGGGAGCTTTCAAATAGGGTATGGACATCCATCAATACGTAAAGGATAGAGGAATTTTTTTCGATGTTGTAGTTGTGACTTCCCTATTAGACATGTATAAAAAATGTGGAAGCATAGACAAGGCACGTGAACTATTTTGTAGAATACCTCAAAGAAATGTGGTCTCATGAACTGCAATGACTATAGGATATGTACAAAATTGATTTGTTGAAAAGGCTTTAGAAATTTTAAAGAAAATGCAATTAGCTAGTGTAAAGCCAAATTCCACAACCTTTGCCATCATCCTCCCTACCTGTGTTAGAATGGGAGCTTTAGAATAGGGTATGGACATCCGTCAATACATAAAGGATAGAGGAATTTTGTCAGATGTTGTAGTTGCAACTACCCTGTTAGACATGTATGAAAAATGTGGAAGCATAGACAAGGCACGTGAACTATTTGACAAAATGCCTCAAAGAAATGTTGTCTCATGGACCTTAATGACCATAGGATGTGCACAAAATGGATTTGTTGAAAAGGCTTTAGAAATTTAAAAGCAAATGCAATTAGTTGGTGTAAAGCCAAATTCCACAGTTTTTGTCACCATCCTGTCTGCTCGTGTTAGAATGGGAGATTTGGAATAGGGTATAGACATCCATCAATACATAAAGGATAGAGGAATTTTGTCAGATGTTGTAGTTGTAACTACCCAGTTAGACATGTATGCAAAATGTGGAAGCATAGACAAGGCACGTGAACTCTTTAAAAAAATGCCTCAAAGAAATGTGGTCTCGTGGACTGCAATGATTACAGGATATGCACAAAATGGATTTGTTGAAAAGGCTTTAGAAATTTTAAAGCAAATACAATTGGCTGGTGTAATGCCAAATTCCATAACCTTTGCCACCATCCTCCCTGCTTGTGTCAGAATGGGATCTTTGGAATAGGGTATGGACATCCATCAATACATAAAGGATAGAGGAATTCTCTTAGATGTTATAGTTCCAACTTCTTTGTTAGACATGTATGCAAAATGTGGAAGCATAGACAAGGTACACGAACTGTTTGACAGAATGCTTCAAAGAATTGTTTTCTCATGAACTGCAATGATTGTAGGATATGCAAAAAATGGATTTGTGGAAACGGATTCAGAAATTTCAAAGAAAATGCAATTGGTTGGTGTAAAGCCAAATTCCACAACCTTTAACACCATCCTCCCTGCCTATGCCAGGTTGGGAGCTTTGGAATAGGGTATCGACATCCGTTAATACATAAAGGATAGAAGAATTTTGTCAGATGTTGTAGTTACAACTGCCCTATTAGACATGTATGCAAAATGTGGAAGCATAGACAAGGCACATGAATTGTTTGACAGAATGCCTCATAGAAATGTGGTCTCATGGACTGCAATGACTACAGGATGTGCACAAACTGGATTTGTTGAAAAGGCTTCAGAAATTTAAAAGCAAATGCAATTGATAGGCGTAAAGCCAAACTCCACAACCTTTGCCACTATCCTCCATGCCCGTGTTAGAATGGAAGATTTGGAATAGGGTATGGACATCCATCAATACATAAAGGATAGAGTAATTTTGTCAGATGTTGTAGTTGCAATTGCCCTATTATACACGTATGCAAAATGTGGAAGCATAGACAAGGAACGTGAACTGTTTGATAGAATGCCTCAAAGAAATGTGGTCTCATGGACTACAATGACTGCAAGATATGCACAAAGTGTATTTGTTGAAAAGGCTTTAGAAATTTTAAAACAAATGTAATTGGCTGGTGTAAAGCGAAATTCCACAACCTTTGCCACCATCTTCCCTACTTGTGTTAGAATGGGAGCTTTGGAATAGGGTATGGACATCCATATATATATAAAGGATAGAGAAATTTTGTCAGATGTGTTAGTTGCGACTGCGCTATTAGACATGTATACAAAATGTGGAAGCAAAATGTGGAAGCATAGACAAGGCATGTGAACTGTTTGATAGAATGCCTCAAAGAAATATGGTCTCATTGACTGTAATGACTGCATGATATGTACAAAATGGATTTGTTGAAAAGGCTTCAAAATTTTTAAAGCAAATACAATTGGCTGGTATAAAGCCAACTTCCACAACCTTTACCACTATCCTCCATGCCTGTGTCAAAATGGGAGCTTTGGAATAGGGTATCGGCATCCATCAATACATAAAGGATAGAGGAATTTTGTCAGATGTTGTAGTTGCAACTGTCCTGTTAGACATGTATGCAAAATGTGGAAGCATAGACAAGGCCCGTGAACTATTTGACAGAATGCCTCAAAGAAATGTGGTCTCATGGACTGCAATGACTGCAAGATATGCACAAAATAGATTTGTTGAAAAGGTTTTAGAAATTTTAAAACAAATGCAATTGGCTGGTGTAAAGCCAAATTCCACAACCTTTGCCACCATCCTCTATGCCTATGTCAGAATGGTAGCTTTGGAATAGGGTATGGACATGTATCAATACATAAAGGATAGATGAATTTTGTTAGATGTTGTAGTTGCAACTACCCTGTTAGACATGTATGCAAAATGTGGAAGCATAGACAAGGCATGTGAACTGTTTGATAGAATGCCTCAAAGAAATGTTGTCTCATGGACTGCAATGACTGCAAGATATACAAATTATGGATTTGTTGAAAAGGCTTCAGAAATTTTAAAGTAAATGCAATTAGTTGGTGTAAAACCAAATTCCATAACCTTTGCCACCATCCTCCATTCCTGTGTCAGAATGGGAGCTTTGGAATACGGTATGGACATCCATCAATACATAAAGGATAGAGGAATTTTGTCAGATGTGGTAGTTGTAACTACCCTATTAGACATGTATGTAAAATGTGGAAGCATAGACAAGGCACGTGAACTATTTGATAGAATGCCTCAAAGAAATGTGGTCTCATGGACTGCAATGACTGTAGGATATGTACCAAATGGATTTGTTGAAAAGAATTCAGAAATTTAAAAGCAAATGCAATTAGCTAGTGTAAGGCCAAATTCCACAACCTTTGCCACCATTCTCCCTACTTGTGTCAGAATGGGAGCTTTCGAATAGGGTATGGACATCGATCAATACATTAAGGATAGAGGAATTTTGTCAGATGCTGTAGTTGCAACTGCCCTATTAGACATGTATGCAAAATGTGGAAGCATAGACAAGTCATGTGAACTATTTGATAGAATGTCTCAAAGAAATGTTGTCTCTTGGACTACAATGACTGCAGGATATGCACAAAATGGATTTGTTGAAAAGGCTTCAGAAATTTCAAAGCAAATGCAATTGGCTGGTGTAAAGCCAAATTACACAACCTTTGCCACCATCCTCCCTGCCTATGTCGGAATTGGAGCTTTGGAATAGGGTATGGACATTCATCAATACATAAAGGATAGAGGAATTTTGTCAGATGTTCTAGGTACAACTGCCCTATTAGACATGTATGCAAAATGTGGAAGCATAGACAAGGCACATGAACTATTTGCCAGAATGCCTCAAAGAAATGTTGTCTCTTGGACTATAATGACTGTAGGATATGTACAAAATGGATTTGTTGAAAAGGCTTCAGAAATTTTAAAGTAAATGCAATTTCTTGGTGCAAAACCAAATTCCATGAAGTTTTCCACCATCCTCCTTGCCTGTGTCAAAATGGGAGTTTTTGAATAGGGTATGGGCATCCATCAATACATAAAATATAGAAGAATTTTGTCAGATGTTGTAGTTGCAATTGCCTTGTTAGACATGCATGCAAAATGTGGAAGTATAGACAAGGCACGTGAATTGTTTGATAGAATGCCTCAAAAAAATGTTCTCTCATGGACTGCAATGATAGCAAGATATACACAAAATGGATTTGTTGAAAAGGCTTCAGAAATTTTAAAGCCAATGCAATTGGCTGGTGTAAATCCAAATTCCACAATCTTTTCCACCATCTTCCCTGCCTATGTTAGAATGTGATCTTTGGAATAGGGTATGGACATCCATCAATACATAAAGGATAGAGGAATTTTGTTAGATTTTGTAGTTGCAACTATCCTGTTAGACATGTATGCAAAATGTGGAAGCATAGACAAGACATGTGAACTGTTTGATATAATGTGTCAAAGAAATGTCGTCTCATGGACTGCAATGACTACAGGATATGTACAAAAAGAATTTGTTGAAAAGGCTTAAAAAATATTAAAGCAAATGTAATTGGCTGGTGTAATGCTAAATTACACAACCTTTGCCACCATCCTCCCTGCCTGTGTTGGCATAGGAGCTTTGGAATAGGGTATAGACATCCATCAGTACATAAAGGATAGAGGAATTTTTTCAAATGTTGTAGTTGCAACTACCTTGTTAGACATGTATGCAAAATGTGTAAGCATACACAAGGCACGTGAACTGTTTGACAGAATGCCTCAAAGAAATGTTGTCTCATGGACTGCAATGACTGCAGGATATGCACAAAATGGATTTGTTGAAAAGGCTTCAAAAATTTTAAAGTAAATGTAATTAGATGGTGTAAATCCAAATTCAACAACCTTTGCCACCATCCTCCCTGTGTGTTTCAAAATGGGAGCTTTGGAATAGGGTATGGACATGCATCAATTCATAAATGATAGAGGAATTTTGTTAGATGTTATAGTTGCAACTGTCCTGTTAAACATGTATGCAAAATGTGGAAGCATTGACAAGGCACATGAACTTTTTAATAGAATGCCTCAAAGAAATGTGGTCTCATGGACTGTAATGACTATAGGATATGCACAAAATGGATTTGTTGAAAAGGCTTCAAAAATTTTGAAGCATGTGCAATTGGCTGGTGTAAAGCCAAATTCCACTACCTTTGCCACCATCCTCCCTGCCCCTATCAGAATGGGAGCTTTGAAATAGGGTATGGACATCCATCAAAACATAAAGGATAGAGGAATTTTGTTAGATGTTGTAGTTGCAACTTTGTTGTTAGACATGTATGCAAAACGTGGAAGCATAAATAAGGCACATGAACTATTTGATAGAATGCCTTAAAGAAATGTGGTCTCATGGACTGCAATGACTATAGGATATGCACAAAATGGATTTGTTGAAAAGGCTTCAAATATTTTAAAGCCAAATGCAATTGGCTAGTGTAAAGCCAAATTCCACAGCCTTTGTTACCATCCTCCATGCCTGTGTCAGAATGGGAGCTTTGGAAAAGGGTATGGACATCCATCAATATATAAAGGATAGAGGAATTTTGTCAAATGTTTTAGTTGCAACTGCCATGTTAGACATGTATGTAAAATGTGGAAGCATAGACAAGGCAGCTGAACTATTTGATAGAATGCTTCAAAGAAATGTGGTCTCATCGACTGCAATGACTACAAGATATGCACAAAATGGATTTGTTGAAAAGGCTTTAGAAATTTTAAAGCAAATGTAATTGGCTCGTGTAAAGCCAAATTCCACAACCTTTGCCACCATCCTCCCTGCCTATGTCAGAATTGGAGCTTTACAATAGGGTATGGACATCCATCAATACATAAAGGATAGATGAATTTTGTCAGATGTTGTAGTTGCAACTACCTTGTTAGACATGTATGCAAAATGTGGAAGCATAGACAAGGCACATGAACTGTTTGATAGAATAGCTCAAGGAAATGTTGTCTCTTGGACTGCAATGACTATAGGATATGCACAAAATGGATTTTTTGAAAAGGCTTCATAAATTTTAAAGAAAATGAAATTGGCTGGTGTAAAGCCAAATTCCATAACCTTTTCCACCATCCTCCCTGCTTGTGTCAGAATGGGAGCTTTGGAATAGGGTATGGAGATCCATCAATACATAAAGGATAGAGGAATTTTGTCAGATGTTGTAGTTGCAACTATCCTATTAGACATGTATGCAAAATGTGGACCCATAGACAAGACATGTGAACTGTTTGACAAAATGCATCAAAGTAATGTGATTTCATGGACTGCAATGACTGTAGGATATGCACAAAATGGATTTGTTGAAAAGGCTTCAAAATTTTTAAAGCAAATGCAATTAGATGGTGTAATGCCAAATTCCACAACCTTTGCCACCATCCTACCTACCTGTGTTAGAATGGGAGCTTTGGAATAGGGTATAGACATCCATTAATACATAAAGGATAGAGGAATTTTATTAGATGTTGTAGTTACAACTACCTTGTTAGACATGTAAGCAAAATGTGTAAGAATAAACAAGGCAAATAAACTATTTAACAGAATGCCTCAAAGAAATGTTGTCTCATGCCCCATAATGACTGTAGGATATTGTTGTGTGGCTACACAACACACCCCATTTTGCCTTGACAAAACAGGGACCCAACTTTTTTTGCTGCTTTGGCTTGTTGTTTTCTGCTTTGGGTGGTTTGGTAAAATTAATCATGCAAGTAGTCCTATAAGAGGTCGGATATGTCACCGTGATGAGGCTAGTTATCAAATTCAATATTTCACATTTTTAATCTCACAGTGGGAAAGTGTACAAAATTCCACGCAGGTTTGCCTTTTAGATCACCCCAAAATTGTCTAAGGGAAGAAAGTTATGTTGAGTCAAAGATCGGTCAAACCTAATTTCCTTGGAGGGGGGGTCATATTTCAAAAATCAATCATCTTAGATTAGATCACCTTGATATTAGATTATCACCTGATATTCACTTGGTCCATGATGTGCGGATGTCAAGTTTACATAAGAGCTGATATCTACCTGTCAAACGACTTCACTTATCTTGCGGGGGGTCATATTTTTAACATCAGTCATCTTACGAATATCACCCTCTTCAAATATATCACCCTATACCAATATGATGGTGATGTCATCCAAGTCCAATGAATGAATGACATCACACTGATGATGATGTCATTGTTCCATTCTACCCCGTGGAGGTATATATTCGATGTCCATCATATTCCTTAACATGACGGTGATGTCATTGAAACATAACAATTAAACAATGTCACTGACATGGTGATGTCACCCTGATCTTTTCCAAAGGGGGTCATTTTATCTGTGGGGTCATATTTTTGAACATCCCCTGATCTTAGTTTTGTGACCCGATATGCACGTGGTCAACGATTGACCACATCACCTGATCCTTTTGCATTTAGTTTTTGCCACTCAAAGGCAGGGGGTCATTTCATCCAAAGGGGGTCATATTTTTGAATATCCCTTGATCTTTCAAAGATCACCACCCCTGTTTCCTGACATTAAATGTACTTAAATGGGATAGATGAATTCCTACTGATTATAAATATAAATCGAACACTTGGCAGCATCCATGGATTCCCTGCAAAAGATCAATAGATTTAATCAAGACAACTCATTTTTACCCTAATTTGTCCTATTGACCTTCTTTAAAGGTGAATTCGAAGGTTATTTTCATTTACCTTGTGAAAAAATGAGAAATTACAAAGCTGTGAAGTCAAACCCTCATATAGCTACCTATCAATGGATTGGATCCCTCAACATAGCGGAACGGGTGATCTTGAATGTCTACAGCCATTTTTTGTAATCAGTCATCTAATCCAGGAGGGAAGCACTATCAGATAAGTAACTGAAAACCCTCCTGTTGTCATTTTCTGCATGTTTAGGTAAGGTATTGGTCCTTTCCTGTGGTTTGGCTCTGTGAATATACATATCATGATGAGGTAAAGAATAATAGATAGAGTATGCATGATACAGAAATGCATGATGTTGTAGAAATACATGTGGATAATCTAGGGTAAAGCACATTATGTTTAGTGTAGGAAGCTATGGTGGATCTTAGAATGAATAGGTCTAATGTAGAGTTTCTCAAGCCTATGTTTGTCCAGCCCGAGGGGGTGCAGTTTAAATATGGGGTTATTGGTGATATGCACCAGGGAGATACAGACCTAGAAGCATGGTCAACTAGAGTAGATCATGATAAGGATAATCCCATTCTAGATGGGGTATATGTTTCAGGAATGTGGCATGCAGCCAGCTTTCCATATGCCATGGACACCCCAAAACTAGTAGTGGAATGTACTAGAAGTTATAACCCTAAAACCAAACAGGTGGAAAAACATGGAGGAATATATGCAGACTTCTCAATCAAGGGCATTACCATCACTTTTAATCTACTAGTTGGGCAGAAGGTGGTAAGCGT
The DNA here is from genome assembly GCA_027924645.1 of Cunninghamia lanceolata. Taxonomy (NCBI): domain Eukaryota; kingdom Viridiplantae; phylum Streptophyta; class Pinopsida; order Cupressales; family Cupressaceae; genus Cunninghamia; species Cunninghamia lanceolata. The sequence goes on along the minus strand of BSBN01000762.1, from coordinate 1,584,236 downwards.
GGATCTACGCAAGTTGGAAACATAGTACAACAATAATAAGAAGAATGCAAGGAGGATCTACCAATGGAGGTTAAAGAGCAGTACCTATGCTGCCTCAGCCAAGTTACCCATACATTTATATAAGTTTGATTTTGATGATAAGAACCAGTATATGATTGCCCTGTTGAGCAGGATGATAGGTAAACCTCATGCTAGAAATTTTGAGAATTGGATGTTTGGGATCATCCAGATGGTCCTAAATGTAGACAATAGGCCATTATGGGCCAAGATCATGTTAGGGTTAGCTAGCAGAAGATATCAATTAAATGCAAATAAAGATTAAATAGAGGAATGGAAATACATAGAAATAATAACAATGAGAGACAAGTTTTAACGTGGTTCACCCAAACTCGGGCTACATCCACCAAATAGAGAGTCTAATATTTTTATCCAGTAAATCAAACCAATTACAATCAACAATCCCTATAACTCAATACAGCTGTAAAATGCTACAATAAAATATATGAAAACCCTAACCCTTAGCCACTTTTATCAAGCCTTTTTGTCAGTTACAAAATAGGGTTTTTTTATGTCAGTCAATGAAAAATAACTCCCGGTGCCTTTATAAAGTAATAAAAAACCGTGTGAAGTTTTGGGGGCGCTGTCCCTGGACCCCGCAAGGGGTGCTGCCCCCAAACCCCCACAAGGGGCACTGCCCCTTGACCCCATAGGAATTTGGGGGGAAACCACACTGATAAAAGTGGGGTAAATTTAACCTCCGAGTCTGATTAGGCTCCATATAACAACAATCTCCCACTTGGAGATTGATCAAACTCCACACCATATCATCTCCCACTTGGAGACTGATCATAACACCATTGACCCTGTAGCTCCCACTAGAAATAAGTACCCTGGACTCTGTTGTTCTATTTTTGTTATTTTCAGTCTAGAAGACCAACTAAAGCTGAAGAGGAGCTCATCTTCTCCCTTGTCACTACCTTTGTAAACATATCCACTAGATTGTCATCTATATGTATCTTTGCCAGCTATAATTATCCATCATCCAACACTGACCGAATGAAGTGATACCTCAACTGTATGTGTTTGGTCTTTGAATGCAAGACATAATTCTTTGCAAGATGTATGGCACTTTGGCTGTTCATAAACAAATAACTATTAACCTGTTGTGTGCCCAATTCTTTCATGAAAGATTGTAGCCATATCATCTCCTTGCTTGCCTCTGTTGCTGCTACATATTTTGCCTTTGTGGTGGATAAAGCAACCACCTTTTGCATCCTGGAAATCCAACTCACCGCTATCCCACCTACAGTAAGGACATAACTTGTAGTACTCCACCTGTTATCAATATCCCTTGCCAAATTTGAGTCTACATAACCTGCTAAATCAGTATTAGAGCCCCCAAAACATAAGTGTTTATTAGATGTACCTCTCAAATATCTGAGAATCCATTTTATCACATTCTAATGCTCCAATCTGAAATAACTCATATACCTGTTAACGACTCCTACAACATGTGCAATATCCAGTCTCGTGCATACCATGGCATACATTAAACTTCCTACAGCTAAAGCATATGGTACCTTGGACATTTTCTTTTCCTCCTCTTGTGTCTTAGGACACGTCCTTGGTCAATTTCAAATGACTAGGCAAAGGTGTGCTGATAGCTTTTGCATTCTCCATATGGAATCTCTGCAACACCTTTTCAACATAAGCAGCCTGAGATAGAGTCTATTTTCTATTCTTCCTATCTCTACAAATTTGCATACCACAGATTTGTTTTGCTGCCCCCAAATCCTTCATATCAAATGACTGTGCTAACTTCCGTTTTAACTCTCTTATGTGATCCATGTTAGACCCAGCTACAAGCATGTCATCAACATATAAACATAAATTAATGTACTTGTCATTATCCAACCTCTTAAAATAAACACAATGGTCAGAATTACACCTATTGTAGCCTTGCTCAACCATAAAACTATCAAATTTCAAATACCATTGCTGAGGTGCTTATTCAGGCCATACAAACTCTTCTTCAATCTGCACACCTGTTTCTCCTTAGCTTTGACCTCAAATCCTTGGGGCTATTCCATATATATCTCCTCCTCCAAATCACCATGGAGAAAGGGAGTTTTCACATCTAGCTGTTCCAAATGCAAATGTTCAGTAGCCACAATACTTAAAAAGTATGAATAGAAGTCATCTTGACAACCAGAGAAAATATCTCATCAAAATCAATGCCCTTTTTCTGTGAAAATCCTCTTACAACTAACCTGGTCTTAAATCTTTTCTTACCTCCATCTTCCTCTTTCAGCCAGTAAACCCATTTGTTTGGTAAAGTCTTTTTACCTACAGGTAACTTACATAATTCTGAAGTTTGATTTTTCAGCAAGGAGTCCATTTCATCTTTCATTGCAAGCTCCCACTGAACCTATGTATCCACCTGCATAGCTTCATCATACCCTTCTAGTTCACCAGCATCTATTAACAAAATAGAATACAAAGAGGGAGAAAACCTTTCAGGAGGTCTACTTATCCTTGTTGATTGTCTAACATTCACTGGAGTTTGTGGTATTTCTGGTTGCTGTTGCGAAGCATGAGGAACCACTGGAACATCACTATTTGGAGTATCATCTAGCACCACATAATCTTTTTCTTTCTTCTCATGCTACTGCAACTAATCTTTGTACAACAGCTTCTCATTGAATATAACATCCCTGCTTCTCACAATTTTCTAATTTTCAAAATCCCAAAGCCTATAACCAAATTCATCAATGCCATATCCAATGAAGGTACACTTTTTTTTATTTTGTATCCATCTTGGTTCTATTTTTAGAATCTATATGTGCAAATGCTTCATAGCTGAAGGTTTTTAGAAAAGAATAACTCACCTTCTTACATGTCCATGCTTCCTCTGGAATACCACAGCCCAAAGGAACTGAAGGACCTTTATTAATTAATATACAGCAGTGTTGACAACCTCTTCCCACATGTTTAAAGGCAGCCCAACATGCAATCTCATGGCCCTTACATGCTCCATTATTGTCCTATTCATGTGTTTAGCCACCCCATTCTCTTGTGAAGTCCCTAGAACCGTTTTCTACCTACGAATTCTATTAAAGGAACAATAATCCTCAAATTCTTTGTTGTAATACTCACCACCATTATCAGATCTGAGACATTTTAATCTTTTACCCGTCTCATTCTCAACCAAGCTTCTCCATTTTTTAAATGTTTCAAATACATCATATTTCTACCTAAGGAAATAAATCCATACCTTCCTAGTTGCATCATCTATGAATGTAACATAATATCGAGAGCCACCAAGAGAATCCCTGAGCTGGTCCCCATACATCTGTATGCACAAGCTCCAACTTTTCATTTTTCTTTTGCTTCCCATCTCTGAGAAAACTGACTCTCTTTTGTTTGCCATACACACAACTTTCATAGAAATCCATATTAATACATTTCAGACCTGGTAAAACTTTCTTAGAATGAAGTACCTTCATACCTTTTTCACTCATATGCCCAAGTCTAATATGCCATAGTGTTGTCTCAGAACTTGCAGCAACTTTTCCAGTCTCTTCCTGCAAACATACAGCAACTGTTCCTGAACCTGTTTGATTTTTCTCTATAATAGCTAAAGTAGAAGGAACAGTATGACCTGTACAAAGATATAAGGTGCCTACTTTCACACCTTTTGCTACTACTAAGGTACCTTTTGAAACCTTCCAATTTTTATCAGTAAATGTAACAATGCAACCTTGTTTAGCTAGCTACCCTACTGAAATGAAATTCCTACTGAGCCTTGGAACATGCCTTACCTCTTGTAGTAGCCAGTGATTCCCATTCTGCAAGTTAATCTTAATTCTTCCCTTTCCAACAATCTGACAGGGTTCATTATCTCCCAAATAAACTAGCCCAAAATCCCCTTGGACATAATCAAGAAAATAACTTCTATGGGGTATAGCATGAAATGAGGCCCCTGAATCTAAAACCCATGAATCATCAGCATTATCTAGGAAAAGAATCAAAGCATCATCTTCAGATTTATTGATTACCACATTTGCCTCCTTATTGCCTTCTTATTTGTCTCTATTTTTCTGAGACCAGTAATCTTTCTTCAGATGACCTAGTCTCCCATAGTACCAACAATCCTTTTGTCCTCTGGATTGGGATTTTTTGTCCTTTGATTTTCCTCATGACTTCCCATGACCTCCAGAACCTTTTCCTCTCTCCTTTGATCTGCCCCTACTTTTTGCATTCAAAACACTGCCTGATGTGGATCCACTTGAGTTTTTCCTACGAATTTCCTCACTCAGAATAACACCAACAACATCATCAAATTTTAGGGTATTTGAACCAGAAATAGAGTTACTAACCGCCATTACCAAACTATCCCAGCTTTCAGGCAATGAACATAATATCAAGAGAGCTCTAACTTCTTCATCAAATTTTACATTTATAGAAGTCAATTGACTGACAATTGTATTAAATTCATTTAAATGATCTGTCACAGATCCACCTTCAACCATTTTTAGATTAAACAAGTGCTTCATGAGAAATACCTTATTTGAGGCTGAGGGTTTTTCATACAATTTAGCCAAAGCTTTTATCAGACCATCTGTTGTCTTCTCTTCCATTATATTGAATGCCACCATTGGTGCCAGGCACAACCTAATGGTTCCCAGTGCCTTTCTATCAAGAAGATTCTAATCCTCATCAGACATTGTTCCCAGTTTCTTGGCTACTCCTTCCAACGGCATCCATAAATCCTTTTGATAGAGGTAATCCTCCATCTGCATCTTCCATAACTGATAGTTCTACCCATTAAATTTATCGACCTTCAATTTACCCTCGTCTGCCATTGCTCCCACTCAACTATGAGACCTTCTTGCAGAAAATAATCAAACACAACCCGCTCTGATACCACTTGTTAGGGTTAGCCAGTAGAAGATATCAATTAAATGCAAATAAAGATTAAATAGAGGAATGGAAATACACAGAAATAATAATAGTGAGAGACAAGTTTTAATGTGGTTCACCCAAACTCAGGCTACATCCACCAAACAAAGAGTCCAATATTATTATCCAATAAATCAAACCGATTACAATTAGCAATCCCTACAACTCAATACTACTGCAAAATGCTACAATACAATATATGAAAACCCCAACCCTTAGCTGCTTTTATCAAGCCTTTTTGTCAGTTACAAAATAGGGTTTTTTTATGTTGGTCAATGAAAAATAACTCCTAGTGCCTTTATAAAATAATGAAAAACCATGTGAGGTTTCGGGGGCGTTGCCCCTGGACCTCGCAAGGGGCATTGCCCCTTGACCCTATCTTAGGGGTGCTGCACCCAAACCCCCACAAGGGGTGCTGCCCCTTGACCCTATAGGAATTTGGGGGAAACTGCACCGATAAAAGTGGGGTAAATTTAACCTCCGAGTCTAATTAGGCTCCATATAACAATAGATCATCAGTGACGCCCTGGATGAAGGAATGAGGAACCTAGGAGGTGAAATGTGCTTATTTTATATGACCTCATGCTTGCAAGTATGAGCCTAACTAGTGTTATCATTGATATCAACATACTCCTGTTACATTGATGATAAGGATTGGATGAGTTGTATGCTGAGGATATTGAGAAAATTAGTCTTATTAGGAACAAAGAAGAATAGTGAAGATAGTAAGGTAAAGATCCCAGATAAGATGAATATCAGAGGATGCACATCAAATGGTTTGTAGATATGTGTCTTAAGATGATCCAGTAAAGATTTGAGAGGTCTGCATGAAGATCTGAAGAAGTTATGGCCACTTGAGAAAAACTAGTTCTGGTAGATGTTTAGAGGTGACAGATAGGTCTGGTGAAATCTAGAAATGCAATATCTTGTTCTACAGATTTGGTGGAGTGTTTAGGAATACAATGTGAATTGACAACTCAATTGGTTCATGGTCTGGAGGTCTGCAAGCATCTATTCCAATATGACAGTGATGACAGACTGTGTTCTTGAGGTTTCAGATGAAGGAGAGGATGATTTCAGTAAGTAGAAGTAGTGTGGATGTTCTTGGTGATTCAGGCAAGCTTGTGGAAGTCTTTGGATTGTGTCCAATTCATGTTGGTGGTCTGCATTGAAGATTGAACTCGTAATTGAAGAATTACTTCCGGATGATGATGTTCTTCCTAAGTCAGGCTGATCGGATGAGTTACACATCTTGTGGATGATCTTGAAGATGTTATACAAAGCATGGCATGTTCCTATAGGAAGATTGAATTCCCAGATCTATGTAGCTAATAGTGTGTTGATCCGTGTGAAGTCTTTTTGTAATTAGTCATGTTGTATTTATATATTTGCTCTGTAATGTATGCCGACTTGGATGATTATCCCTAAGTCAAATGTCTTGTATAAATAAGAGGTTGTGAAGTCATTTCAAAGGTATCTTATGGAGATGAGAGTGTGGTAGAGAGTAGAGAAGTGAAAGGTAGAGTAGAAGTATTGGGCTTAAATGGAACTGACTCAAGCATGGTGAAGATGCTCTTCTTCAATTCAAATATGTAATATTTATTATTCTGTAGATAGTGTCTCCTGGAGGCAGTTGACCTCTTGTGAGCAGTGTGCTTGGGCAATGAGCCCTAATTGGCATGTGCCATTTTGTTCTTCTTATTATTTTAATAGAGAATACAATCTAGGTTTAGTCACCCTGTGGTTTTTCCCTTAACTGGGTTTTCCACATTAAAATATTGGTGTCACATGTGTTAATGTGTTTTTTCTCTTGAATTGTTGTATTATATTTTCATGATTGATGTATTATTATGCTGCTGAACTATAAAGAGGATTTAAGTGATTAATTGTAAGAAAGTTTTGGACAACTGATTCACTCCCCCCTCTCAGTTGTTTGTTCTGAATCCAACAATTGGTATCAGAGCTAAGTTCCTCTAAAAGAGTTTAACTACTTGAGGAGATCTAAGATGTCATCCTACAAGAAGGATAGTCTGAGGTCTGATGGAACCAATTTTACTCTATGGAAAAGTCGCATGGAATGTCACTTACAATGTATGGGAATGCAGTATTGGATCATGGATTCAAAGAAGTATGTTCCTCCACAGAATGGTCCGAGTACCATAGATGAAATCAGAGATGTTGAAAACAATCTTTGGACTAAAGAAGCTCTACTAAGTGCCCTATCTGATTCAGAGTTGAGAAATGTTATTGATCTAAAAATTGCATATGAGATTTGGCAAAAACTGGAACTTCTACATGAAGGAGACAAGTATGTTAAATGTGCCAATCTACAGAGTCTAAAAGAAAATTTGAAAACTTGAAGATGAGAGAAGATGAAAATATCACAACATTTATGCCAAGAGTAAATAAGCTTGTTTGTGGCATTAGATGTGCCGGTGGAATCTTAGATGAAGATGAGATTATTGCCAAAGTTCTCAGATCCCTTCCTGATTCTTACAAGTACAAGGTTGCTACTATTGAAGAATTCAGATCTTTCTCAAATATCACAAGAGATCAATTGGTTGGTAAATTAGCTACATTTAAATTGGCCAAGTTTGGAGATGCACCCCCTAAGACTAAATCTGCTTTCAAAGCTAGTGCCTCTGTAAAATGAAAACAAAAGTTTGATCTGGGAGAGAACTCTTCAAAGAAACTATCATGGTATGAAAAAGCAAGAAAAGATCTAGAAGAAGATGGAGTAGAAGATGCACAACTTGAAGCCCTTATTGCAAAAAGACTGCCAAGAGGATCTGGTAAGTATGAATGGAAATTGCCTTCTAAATGTTTTAACTGCAATAAGATTGGTCATTTTGCCTCAAGGTCTCTAGAAAGATTTTCAAGGCCAAATCCTAACAGATCAAGATTCTAAAAGAAATGTTACTATGTTCATGAAGATGATGATGATGGAGTAATAGATGATGAATTAGAGATAGGAAACAAATCTAGAAGTGACTGGGTGTTTATTGCCATCAAGGAAGAAGATCTAATGCCTTATGAATCTGTCAATCATAAAATGGTAGAAAGAGCTCTGGCTACCCAAGATAAAGAAAAGGATGACTGGGTCATTGACAGTGGATGCTCCTATCATATGACAAGTGACAAAAATAAGTTCATATATTTGGAAAGATATGAAGGAGGAGTGGTAAATTTTGGTGATAATTCTACTGGCAGAATCAGAGGTAGAGGAACTATTTATTTTGATGGAAAGAACAAAACCAGTAATGTACTATATGTTGAAGGTCTGAAGCACAATCTTCTTAGTGTTGGATAGTTGGTGGGAAAAGGCTATGATCTCTAATTCAAAAATGGAAAATGTAAGATCTTTGAAAGTTCTAGAACAGAGATTGCATCCGGTACTCAAACAAAAGGTAATATCTTCCACTTAGTTGGTACTAGTAAAAGTTGTTTATTTGTTCAAATTGATTAGAGTTGGTTGTGGCATAGGAGAATGTGTCATGTGAATTTTGATAATATCATCAAGATAAGCAACACTCAGGCTATAAGAGATCTTCCTAGACTAGTGAAGCCTACTAACAGTTTGTGCAAGGAATGTAAGTTGGGTAAGAAAAGCATGGTCACATTCAAAAGTAAGGAACAGTCTTCTACCAGATTACTGGACTTAGTTCATACTGATCTATGTGGTTTGGTAAGAATCAAGAGTGTGCAAGGTGATAGATACTTCATGTTATTAATTGATGACCACTCCCAGATGATGTGGGTGACTTTTCTAAAAGAAAAATTAGAGGCTCTTGAGAAGTTCAAAATATTGAAGGCTATGGTAGAGAATGAAACTAGATTGAACATAAAATGTCTGAGTTCTGATAGAGGTAGAGAATTCACATCCGGTGAATTCAAAGAATTCTGTGAGAAACATGGGATAAGAAGATAGTTGTCTACTCCAAGGACCCCATAGCAAAATGGAGTGGTCAAGAGAAAGAACCAAACCATCCAGGAAGCATCTAGAACCATGATGATGGAAGCAAATGTTCCTTAAATCTACTGGAGAGAAGCTATACACACTGTAGTCTATACTCTCATCGAGTACAAATTAGAAGCAATACTAGTAAGACTCCTTATGAACTCTGGTTTGGCATCACTCCCACTGTGAAGTATTTTAGAGTCTTTAGTAGAAAATGTTACATTAAAAGAGACAAAGATCTAGGAAAATTTGATGCTAGAAGTGATGAAGGAATATTATTGGGTTATTCTACTCAAAGAAAAACATACTGGTGTTATAACAAGAGATTGAGAAAGATTATAGAAAGTAAAAATGTGAAGGTTGATGAAGGTATTGAAAAACCCTCAAGGTTTTATGAATATGATGAAGATGATTAGAATGATGCATTGGTTCAAGAAGTCCAAGCCCCTTCTAAAATTCAAATCTAGACTGATCCACAAAATTAGGAAGAAGAGATAAGTTTGAATGAACTTGTTCAAGAATTAGAAGTGCAAGAAAGTCCCAAAATTCCCAGGTATGTAAGACTAAATCACTTTGAAGATCAGATCATAGGTGATAAAAGCAAAGGTGTTCAAACAAGAAGAAAGATTGCTCAAGACTCAGAAGAGTATTGTCTAATTTCAAAGATTGAACCAAAGACAGTGAATGAGGCATGCAATGATGAAAGATGGACTAAAGCCATGGAGGAAGAGCTGATGCAAATTGAGAAAAATCACACTTGGGATCTTGTTCCTAGACCTAGAAACAAGAATGTGATTGGAACCAAATGGGTCTTCTAGAACAAACTGAATGAAGATGGGGAAGTAGTTAGAAACAAAGATAGATTGGTCTGCAAGGGTTACTCTCAAGTAGAAGGAGTTGATTTTGAAGAAACTTTTTCTCTGGTGGCAAGAATTGAAGCAGTCAAATTATTTCTTGCCTTTGTTGCCTTTAAGGACTTCAAAGTATATCAGATGGATGTCAAGTCTACCTTCCTAAATGGTGACTTGGAAGAAGTATACATTGAGCAACTGGATGGATTTCAATTGTCTGATCATGGTGATATGGTCTGCAATTTGAAGAAAGTACTCTATGGACTCAAACAAGCCCCAAGAGCTTGGTATGAAAGACTGGATAAGCATCTTTTGAAGATTGGTTCAACAAAGGTATTGGTGACAGTAATTTGTACTTCATAAATGATCATGAAAATATCTTAATTATTGAAGTATTTGTTGATGATATCATTTTTGGAGGAAGAGATAGTATGTGCAAAACTTTGCAAATCAAATGAAAAGTGAATTTGAGATGTCTAGTTTGGGGAAATAAATTTCTTCTTGGGTTTGCAAATCACTCAAACAAAGAAAGGAATCTTCATTTCACAGACCAAATATGTGAAAGAATTGTTGAAGAAATTTAGGATGGAAAACTCAAAACCAATGAGTACTCCCATGGCAACTGGATATAAATTGAGCAAAGATGATGACTCTCCTAAGACTGATCAGAAAAAGTACAGGTCAATGATTGGAGGATTATTGTATCTCACTCAAACTAGACCTGACATTATGAATGATGTTGGTCTTGTTGCTAGATTTCAAGCTGATCCTAGAGAATCTCATGTCATGGCAATCAAGAGGATTCGTAGATATCTAAAAGGGATAGTTGAGTATGGTTTATGGTATCCTAAAGACCATGATTTATCTCTTCATGCATATACAGATGTGGATTGGGCAGGAGATGTGGATGACTGGAAGAGTACCAGTGGTGGAGCATTCTTTTTGGGGAAAAGATTAGTTTCTTGGTTGAGCAAGAAACAAGAGGCAATATCTCTGTCCACTGCAGAAGCATAATATATTGCAGCAGTAGGTAGTTGCACTCAAGTATTAAGAGACATTAGAGTGAAGTATGACGAACCTATCACAATCTTCTGTGATAATTCAAGTGCAATAAATATATCAAAAAATCTAGTGTTGCATTCAAAGACAAAACATATATCCATCAAGTTTCACTTTTTGAGAGAGCAAGTAAACAAGAATGAAGTTAGATTGGAGTTTGTGCCTTCTAAAGATTAGATTACAGATATTTTTACTAATTCTCTACCTAAGGACTCTTTTGAGTATCTCAAGGAGAAGTTAGGGGTTTTTACCCCTCTAATTCTTAGTTAAGGTGCACTAATGTGCATCAATCTGGTAGATCTCACAGTCATATCTTATGGTTAGGATTGATGTTGGGAAGTTGTTACTTAGGGGGAGCAGCTGGTATGATTCTGAAGTGATGCAAATATGTATCGTTTGCCATTGATGTCAAAGGGGGAGAGAAGACATGTGAAAAATAAGTGGTTTCTGATCAAAGGGGGAGAAGTAAAGGAAGAGAAGACATGTGAATGGTTGTTGTTGATAGGGGGAGTTATGTCAGTGAGGAGAAGTTCTTGTCTTGATAGTTAAAATAGTTTTTCACGTCATATGTTGCCATCAATGACAAAGGGGGAGATTGTTGCAAGTATGGGCCTAATTGGTGTTGTCATTGATGTCAACATACTCTTGTTACATTGATGATAAGGATTGGATGAGTTGTATGTTGAGGATATTGAGAAAATTAGTCTTATCAGTAATAGAGAAGAAAAATGAAGACAGTAAGGTAAAGATCCCAGATAAGATGAATATCAGAGGATGTGCATCAAAGGGTTTGTAGATATGTGTCTTAAGATGATCCAATAAAGATTTGAGAGGTCCGCATGAAGATCTAAAGAAGTTATGGCCACTTGAGTAAAACTGGTTCTGGTAGATGTTCAAAGGTGACAGAGTGACACAGATAGGTCTAGTGAGATCTAGAAATGCAATATCTTGTTTTGCAAATTTGGTGGAGTGTTTAGGAAGATAATGTGAATTGACAACTCAATTGGTTCATGGTCAGGAGGTCTGCAAGTATCTATTCCAATATGATAGTGATGACAAACTGTGTTCTTGAGGTTCTAGATGAAGAAGAGGATGATTTTAGTAAGCAGAAGTAGTGTGGATGTTCTTGTTAATTTAGGTAAACTTGTGGAAGTCTTTGGATTGTGTCCAGTTCGTGTTGGTGGTCCGCATTGAAGATTAAACTTGTAATTGAAGAATTACTTCTGGATGATGATGTTCTTCCTAATTTAGGCCAATCAGATGAGTTACAAATCTTGCAGATGATCTTGAAGATGTTCTGTGAAGTATGGCGTGTTTCTATACGAAGATTGAAGTCCCAGATCTGTGTAGCCAATAGTGTGTTGATCCGTGTGAAGTCTTTTTGTAATTAGTCATGTTGTATTTATGTATTTTCTCTGTAATGTATGCCAACTTGGATGATTATCCCTAAGTCAAATGTCTTGTATAAATAATTAGTTGTGAAGTCATTTCAGAGGTATCTTGTGGAGATGAGAGTGTGGTAGAGAGCAGAGAATCAAAAGGCAGAGTATAAGTATTGGGCTTAAATGGAACTAACTCAAACATGGTGAAGATGCTATTCTTTAGTTCAAGTATGTAATATTTATTATTCTGTAGGTAGTGGGCCTCTTGTGAGCAGTGTATTAAGGCAGTGAGCCCTAATTGGCATGTGCCATTTTGTTCTTCTTATTCTTTTAATAGAGAATACAATCTTGGGTTAGTCACCCCGTGGTTTTTCCCTTAATTGGGTTTTCCACATTAAAATCTTGGTGTAACATGTGTTAATGTGTTTTTGCTCTTGAATTTTTGCATTATGTTTTCATGATTGATTTATTATTATGCTGCTAAACTACAAAGATGATTTAAGTGATTAATTGTAAGAAAGTTTTGGACAACTGATTTACCCCCCTCTCAATTGTCTATCTTGAATCCAACACTCATATGTGGTATATTCATGTGCTTATAAGGGAACTTTTGATGCCTTGAAGACAATGGGTAAGGCTAGTGGTGATGCTGATGATGCCCACATATGGGATCACTATCCCTAGTTACAAAGAAAAGATTACCTCCTAGACTACAAATTGGTAAATGATGCATTCTCTATGCATCTGGTCAGAACCATGGAGGAGGACATGACTAAAATGCTAAGCATGGAAGCTCAAGAAGTTTTTTATAGGCATGAGGCCTAGTTCATCTAGTTTGCCACCTTTTCATACATCAAGATAGAAGGATTTGAAGGACAACCTCTTATGTTGCCAAGATACCCTACTGATGGGGTTGTCTTGATGGAAATTGTCAGGTAGGTGTCTACAATAGTTGAGGCCTACAAGCCACAAAAGACAATACCTCCAATGTTATTCCCAATATCTATGGGCTGGTATATGTGCTCAAACTCTAAGAGCATAAAAAATGTCATGGGAGGGCTAAAACTGATGTATCTACAGCCATTTCCCTTGGCTAGATCTTATGATCCCTATGGCAGGATGCAGAAAATATTAGGAAAACTGATACATCAGAAGCATCTAGAAGACTTCTGGACCGACTGTGAGGATGAAACTAAGGTGAGGAGAAGGAAGTACCAGAGACTCACTTTGAACCAAATAAAGACCTTTGACTGCATCCCGGTGTTAGTGTAGCTGAGGAAGGATGATGGAAAGATTATGTCTAATGAGTATGAGGACAAAAAGGTGTATGATGACACCATATCAGCCCCTTATCTTACACAGTCAGAGGATATATCCCTAGATTAGATGAGAAGTGGGGTGATACAGTTAACCCAAGCTTGGGTGGATGAGGAGATAAATAGATTGAAGAAAAGGGGTGTTTCCCCTATAGTTGATGCCAAGAAGAAGAGGCAAGAAATAACTGATGAGGAATATGATGATTTCCTCAATGAGAAGGGAAAACCCAATAGAGAGAGGTTTCCTACACAAAAACAAAGGAAAGGTCCCCCTAGAGGTAAGAAAAGTGAAGATGAACCAAAGGGGGTGATAATAGAAAGGATGGTCATGTCATCTATAGGTGCATCTACATCAACTCAGGCATCCACATCATCTACACAGCCTCCTGTTGAAAAGCCAAAGACAAAGTATTTTGAGGCCCACTATTGAAACAATAGAAGTACAGGTGGAAGGCCAAGCCCTATATCAGGAAGTGAGAGAAGGCATCCCTCTAGAGGAAGAGTAGGTAAATAAGGAACCTACAGGTGATGACCTGATGGTATCTAGAAAGAAGAGGAGGGTGATGTCGTTGACATCACCACCTAGGAAGCAAAGAACAACCATGAGGGGGGACATCAGGGCTAACCCTATTATATTGAGAGGAGCTAGTGGTGAAGCATTCAAGAAGGAACTATAACATGATGTTCCGCTTCCCACCATAATAAAATTCAAAACTGAGAAGGCAGAGGAACAAACAAGAGAAGTGTTCAAAGAAAGTCAGGGTGGTCATTTCTCTTTGAAGGATACTGTGGACTTATCTTACGATGAGGTAGTTCAAAGTGTGGCCTCTCAACAAATGGAGACTCTCACTTCCAACACCCGCATGACCCCTCATGGGACCCCATTAGCACATATGGTGGTGTTGGAAGAAATAAAGAAAATAGAGGAGGAAGTAAAACAAGGTAGCCTAGAGAGGGCAGCCCAACAGATAGGGCTTGATAATTTGGTTGAGCAGGTGACTAGCCATACTACTATAGATTTAACATATAGGGGTGATGTAAGCCCTAAGGATAGAATAGGTACACCTAAGGAAACAAAGAAGATTGAAGTGGCCAAACATGTAGAAAAAGATAGTACTATTCCGGATATGGGTCAGCAATAGCAAGGGATACCCACAGAACCAAAAATAGTAGAAATTCAAAAAAAGAGTGGGGGTGATAAGGATATATCAGGTGCTGCTACTACTCAATCTCAGGGAGATCTGGGAGAAGCATCAAGAGAAGAGGATAAATTAGGTCAGGAGGACCCCAAGCCACAAGATATTGATGCATCAAGTGGAGAACAAGAAATGACCCTTGATCAGGGTGATGCACAAGGCCAAAATACAAAGACATCCATGGATGTCAATATGCCTTAGAATGAGGAAAGAAATAAAGAATATGAAAGTTAGAAGGAGGGAGTACAAGATCAAACACAAGATCAGAATGTGGACATTCCACAGGATCCTCCTTTGTAGAAGGAAGCCCCTCAGTAGGAAGAAATGCAACAAGATCCCCCTCATGAAGAAATAAATGAGGAAGAAATTAAGAAGGTACCTTCTCCACCAAGAATAGATGCAGATACTGGAGAATAGGGTAGACATGATGTTGACCAAGGACACCAAGAATTGGGAGGTGATGTTCCTTAGTGGCTGGAAAAGGAGATGGGTATGGAACAAGGGTCAGAGATCCAAGAGTTTGATGTTTCTACCCTATTCACTAAAACAATGATGAAGCCAAAGAGGAAGGCTAGATTAACATTGGCCATAAAGAGAGATCCTACTATAGGTTGAAGGACTACACAGGTAGTACTTCCCACAGTAGAAAAGGAAAAATGCAAGATCACCCTAGAGGAATTCCAAGTCATAACTGTTGATTTAGGTTTTGCTAATGAGGACCAGGAGGGTCAAGAAGGGAAAGATATTATTGATTCTTTAACCCAAAGGGTAAAGAAGGAGAAAGATAAAACTAAAATGCATAAGGAGCACATTACTCAGTTACATTCTTTCATAAAATGGTTGATTAACCCTGATAATACAATAGTTGATCTAGCAGTCCCATTGACTGTCATATCACAAGAAGAAGTCACCAAGTTGGACCTCATGAAACATGAGGCGATGGCCATGGAGAAGTGGATGTTGTCAGCTCTCACTAGGGCTAAGGATGTTTTGAGAGCCTCACTACAGAGATGGATTTATATGAGTAAATTAAAGAGAAAGGTAGATAAAATGCAAAATGAAATAGGAAAATGGTCATTCCAGTCAGAAAAGGACCTGACTGTTTTAAGTGAAATGAAGAAAATTGATCCACAAGTCTTGATAAGTAATCAAGTGTTGAATGATAATACTGCCCTGCTGATAGGCATATGGTATGAGGATATCAGGTTTGAATGTGATATTTTGAAGAAGTGTAGTGTTAAGCTCAAGGATATAAGTGTAAAGCTGCACAACATGATGGCTTATGAAGTAGAGATCCTTGAGGTCTTGGAAGGAAAAATAGAAGGCAAAATTGAAAATCAAGATGCAAACTTTGCTATTAAAGCTCTATATGATAATTTCAAGTCGGTAGCAGATGACCCCCTCACCCACCTAACAGAAGAAGTAATGAATAAAATCATGAGGATAAAAGTCAAAGTACAAATGTTTAATGAGACTTTAAATAGCAGGAAAGGTAAGATGGAAGCTCTCAAGGCTAAGTTCCAGTCTCATAAACATGCGATAACAAAAGATAGAATCCAAGATGGGGGAGAGGTGGATAAAATAGTACAAGCATATGAATACATCAGGACAGCGATGAAGGTCCACATACAAGAGAATGTATATCAAAGTGACAATGATGTTGAGAGTGATGAAGATGAGAAGAATGATGAAGAGGGAGAAAATGAAGAAGAAGAGCCTGAGGAATGAATGAAAGTGCATCACTAAGTGCACATATGCATAAGGTACTCATCAATAATGAGTCATACAGATGGTTGCCATCTGGCAACCTATGCCACGAGGAAGAGTTGACTAAGTCATAGGGTAATTGTCAACCATTGATCTTAATTGATAAATCTTGATTGTTGGTCAATTGTAACTACCTTTTCACCTTATTCTATAAAAGGTGTAGGGGTGCAATATTTTAGGCATTCAAAACTCAATTGAAATTTGATTGCTGAAAAGTTTAGGACTCATTTCAAAGTCATTGTAAATGTACATGTTATGCAAAAGCCATTTTGATTACAAATCATCATAAATCTTGAGTAATCTATGTTTGAAATCTGGATATATACATTGATTAGTTGCATCCCTTGGAGTGCTTCTCAGTCTACATGTATTGTTTTCATTCCTAGTTCCTTTGAAGTTAGCATCAACCATATCTAGCTATGGAACATCTTGGTGATCTATGGTTTGATTTCTTCTCTTCATGAATTTATCTTGTATGTATGTGATTTAATGACTAAAGATTCACTAAAAGTAGAACTATTCTTTTAAATTTCTTTCAATTTCATTACAGACCATCTCCATCATTGTAAATAATAGAGAATCAAAAGCAAATAAAAATGAAATATGCAGATATCCCATAGATAATTAAAAATAGAGACCATATTTAGAGTAAAAGCATGTCAAATTGATAAATATCATGCAAATTCAAACAAGATATCCATGAAATACATGTAAATATCCACTAATAGATACATCCTTTGAATAGATTTATAGTGTAGAAGAAAGATCAAGTTCATAATGATCAATGATCAGAAGAATTGATCAAACTTGCAAATATCTCAGCTATCTTTAAAAAAAGTACAGTAGAATTTACCTCTATGGAGTGAATTTATAGGACACAGTGCAATACTAATCATCTAGACAAATGTAAGACCCATTGAAATGGAAAATAGCATGTCACATCAACCTTTGAGTAATGTCAGATGATCATGACCTCATCAACAGAGACTTGGAGTCATCAATTTATCCTAAATTGATTGTACTTTACAAGATAATAAAGGTTTGTTGTGCAAATTTTTATGCATGTTGTTATGACTAACAATCATCATCAACATAAATTGGCACTAGAAGGAGGGCCTTTCATCAGTAGATTTGTCTGACTTGATGACATAGACAGAAAGTTAATACTCATACAACTTTGTATTTCAAATCGTATGCAAAGATTTGCTATCTTGAGTCCGTTTGTGTTTGTCCATTGCAACGTTTTCAAAATTGAGCTTAAATATTTCAAACTTTGTGGTTGATCACTGTGATATTCAAAGATAAGCTCTCTTTCAAGTCTTTTGGCTAAAAGCTTTGAGGTGATTTTCTTAAGAGACCTGATATCATGTTGCTTGTGTCCAAAAGCCTCATATCACCTCATATTTACATCATTTCTACAAATATTACACAAATATCTAGTCAGTCTTAGATTCTGATCATAAATGCATCCTTTGCTACAGTGTTTTAGCTAACCTTTATAGTCAACAAGACAAATTTTCTTAAATATTAAAAAATCTTGGCTCTCAGGACAAATACCAGGTCCAGATCCAGTGGACTCTTTAAAGAATTGCCTATCCGAGGATTCAGACCTATAATAGTAGATATTCATCATTCTCCTGGTTCTAGTGCGTCAGGAGCTTCACTAGAACACACTCCAATAACTCCTATCGGATTACAAATACCTACAGGACCACCTATCACACCTCCAATCCAACCTCCACCAGTCACAATGTCATTCTTTACTGCAGAGTCACCTTTGACTTTTACTACATATCATCCTTTACCTAAAAATCCTGATAAAATTTATCCTAAATATCATCCATATCAAGATGTTGATGATCACATTAAAACATTCAAGGAAGTCTGTTGTAGAGCTAGAATTGATCATCAGGATGTAGTATGCAGGTTATTTCCATTTTCCCTAGGGGAAGAGGCGTATAACTAGTATATCAGTCTTGGTCAAGGTTTGGTCGGTTCATGGGCAGCCTTGGAGAAAGACTTTAAGGATAGATTCAAAATACCTATAGATCCTTCAATGAATTATGATTTATTCACCACAATCAAGAGATTTGAAGGAGAACCTATTGCCAATTTTAATGCAAGATTCCAAAAGATGCTCTCAAAGCTAGTTTCTCCCTATACTATAACAAATGAAGTTGCTAGGAGCATATACTACTCTGCCTTAGATCCCCTGACTTCTATGTTTATCAGAAGGACACATCCTAGTGTCACAACCTTGGCAGGAGCTTTTGAAGAAGTTGTCCAAGTGAGTCAACAATTGATCCCTGCTCCAACACCTAATATTGCATTTCCTACACTCCTTGTTTATCCTACATATCCTGCTCAACCATAGAACAATGGAGCCATGATACCTCCAACTATAATGCCAAGTCCTTTATAGATACCTCCACTTAGTATCATGCCACCTCCAAATGGAAATAGTCAAATGTTGCAATATCTAGGACATACATAGGTACCTCAAGTTGTGGAACAATGTAATAACAATAACAATGGCTCTTTCTTCTTTAAGCCTCAAACAGAGAATGTAGTAGCCAAAGTTTAGGAAGAAAAAGAGGAAATTAAAGAGATATCAACACAACTAAGGAAACTCACCACTAAGATCACTCATTTGAGGAGTCAGAATTTCTATTCTCAACCAAATTAGAATAGAGGATATGCCAATGATAGATCTAATTATCCTGATAGGGGATACAATAACAACTACAATAACAACAATGTTAACAATAATCCCCCTAGACTGCCTAGAGTGTGGAACACTAGGCCAAACAATGGTTCCTTGCCATCACCCCTAGATAATCAGCCTCCAAGTGAACCTAAGCATACCACTAGAGTGAACTTGGTAGAGGCAGCTCTTACAAACTAGTGTACGATACATAATACCAATGCTCATGTAGAGCTGGATTGTCCTCAGTTTAGGATAGCCACCAGTATATTCCAAACTGAAGTATCAAGTACTGCAGGTAATCCACCTTGTGTTGAAGGAAATGAAATTGTCCCCTGTGGATATGATTCTGCTCTTGTATTAGAAAGTTTCATCAATCAACCTCATCAACAGACAATGTCACCTCATGAGAATTACACCTTAGCATGTGAAGAGTCAGCTATGGCTTTTGAAACCAATTATGTTTTTCCATTTGAAGATGAAAATGAGCCATCAGTTGAACATGAAGAAGTACATACTTATCAATAGTAGTATCAGGGTAGGCATAATTACAACCTAAGGAATAACTCCAACTGACCTGCTGGTCCTTTGACTACATCCTTGCCTCCAAATAATTTCAACACTCCTTCTGATCCTAAGGCAAGCAATAGCCCTAGATTTCCTAAAGTTAATGCTTAGTACTTAGCACCACAAAATACAATACCAAAAACTGGTAATCTACCCCTTGAGTCTGATAAATTGGTCACATACTTAGCAGATGAAATGAAAAAGATCAAGATTAGCCTATCATTATTAGAGTTACTCAAAACCACAGCTATTATAAAAGCCTTCATGAAATCCTTAGATGATCCTACTCCAAAAGAAGATAATCATACCTAAAGTCAGACTAGGAATAAGGATCATGCCATTAGGGATGTTAATGTTAAACACAAAACTCTAGCCACTATTCAAGATATAGATACTTCACACATGAACCTTTACAGAGATAAAACTAAGTCACCTCCTTTTCTCCTTACCATAAGGATGTTCAGTAAGAATTTGCATAATTGCTTAGTAGATTCAGGAGCATCTACTAATGTAATGCCCCTATCCATATGTAATACCTTAGGGTTACATCTTGCTAAGTCACTGAAGAAAGTAACACAGTTAGACAAAATAGAGGTGAGTATAGTAGGAGAATTAACTCACATCCATATGTAGTTAGCATTAGATCCAAGAATCTAGTACTACATTGATATTTAGGTAGTGGATATACCTGATACCTATGGGATGCTGCTCAGCAAGGATTGGTCGAAAACACTCAATGGATACATGTCCACTAATTTCAGTCACATGTGGTTACCTTGGAAAGGAATACCTAACCAAATAAGGATAGATGTTGAGCCTCGCATGAAACATATGATCATTGAATACAATAAAACCAATGAGATCATGTATGTAGATGTTGAACTTGGAGTGTATTCCATCAGACCCCAGACTATCAAGATAGACGAGATCCTCATGTACAATATTCATGTTCATAATGACAATCTTTAGGATGATAGAATAATTTTAGAATCTGATTGTAGCTCTAAAAATGAGATAGAAGTTGATCACTTCAAGAATTTTGAGAAGCACTTGTCCAAAGAGGTGCAACATTGCCAATTGTTAAAGGAGTATGCATAGGATGTTCTAATTGAAGGATGGTGCAGGTTACATGATGAAGCACATTCTGAAAAGACCTGTGATGCTTACTTAGACATGATGGAATTGGAATAGGCATGCAATGAGGGGGCATCATCATCATCTGAGGTAAGTTTTGCAAGATGTGATAGTGATACTAATTTTTGTATGTCATTTGCAAGGATAGAAGAAAACACATATCATGATGAAGGCCTATCATGTCCCCTTTCTAAAATAATTAATTAATGGCCAATATTAACCCATCTTATTCTTCCATGGGTTAATTGGGCAAGCATAGGAAGAATAAATATTTAATATTTAATATTTAATATTGTCCAACTAATATCTATTTCAAGAGGACAATTAAATATTAAATTAAATATTTTGAGACTCAAAAAGGGGCATTGGGTTTGGTGAGGTGTCCATTTGCATGAAGATTTCAAAAATCTTGGTAAATCACAAGTGGTAGGGGATTTTATGATAATGTATGACAACTTATGACAACTGTCATACCCCAAAATAGCAAGGAATCGAGGAAAAACGTGGGAATCTTGGATTTCCCTCTCTCCCATGAAATATTGATATAAAATATGTAATTTTGGTGATTTGGGGCTATTGTTGATTTGATATTTTTCTCTCAAACTTGCAGATTTGTAGATTGTTGCTTCAATGGATGAAAACACATTAGAGTAAAGAGGCTTGTAGATGAAAACCCATGAGCTTTAGGTGGCCATAGGATGCAAACCCTTTGATCACAAAGAGTAGCTTCATGCAGAGGTTGCACAGAGCTTTAAGGATTGAGTGGTTTTCGACAGTTTCTGGTAGTGTCCATTGTTTGTGTGTGTAGTTCTTGTGTTGCCGTGGTAGTTCCAGAAGTGTTGGGAAGAGTTTCTATTGTAATTTCCTTTGGTTTTCTATGTAATGTCTGTATATTTCCATTTTCTAATGTCAGAGATTAGTATTGAAAGTTGTGGGTAGTGTTGTGTTGATTTTGGTTTTGTGGGTCAAAATACTCAGTGTATTTCAACTTTTTGTGAAGATTTGGTTGTGTAGTTGCTACTGCTTACTACAGGTGTTCTCTACTATTACTTTAATGGTATCAGACCATATTTCATGTACTTTCCATCTAAAAATGAAACAATATCAGTTTTGGGTGTTTTTGGTGTATTTCGGTGATTGACAGTGTTGGCAATTTTTGTGGGTTTGATCATATTTGCTCTAGATTTGAGATTTTGGTTGTTGTTTATGTTATGGATGTTATGACAGTCCAAAATGATGTAAAATCCATTTAATATCAGTCAAAATCAGTTCTATTAATTTCTAGGCAAGTTTGTGTTAGTTTGGTGTTGTTCTATGCATGACTAGCTTGCTAGTCTTGGTGAAATTATTGTATTTTTGGTGGTATTAAATAAATTCATTTTCAAATCAGATTTAAAGTTAAAATCTCAGTTTGGATCATTATAGTGGTATTAGAGCATGATCTTGCTAGCCTATAGGTTATTCAGATAATTGATGATACCAAGTGACAGAGAAATTAGATATTTGAGGAGAGAGCAAAAGAAATTGCAATTGGAGGAAACAATGGTAGATAGAAGAGATGCAGAAGAAGATGATGCTTCAAAGAAATTTACTCAAATGGTTGAGGCACATACTAGACTTACTGAAATGTTTGGGTAAATGATGCAATGGATCCAAAACAACAACAACAACAATAACAAAAACAATGAAAACAATGGTGGTAGTACATCGGGTGCAAACAACAGTAACAATGGAAAAGGGAAGGAAATTGAGACATAAAATTTAGGGGCTGCAAAAAAACCTTTATTCCTACCTGAAGAGGAACCTAAACAAGTTGAGTCTGCAACTACTAGTTTGTTCAATGCGGAGACCCTTAACAATTGGCGTTGAGAATACAATGCATTGGCAGATGAGATCAAGAATGATATGTCTTGGGGAGAATATGTAGAGTTCCTGAGAAGAGGTGAATCTCAAAAGGAGGGGAAAGGAAAAAATAAAGAACTAAAACACAAGTTGGGTAAGTTAACCACAACTTTCTTTGATGGAAGTGAAAAGATTTTAGCTAGAGCTTGGCTGCAGAAGATAGAGACATGCTTTATGCTCAATCCCATGACAAAGAAGGATGCAATTCAGTTTGCCACTTTGCATTTGGAAGGAGAAGCCTATGAATGGTGGTACCATGGTCGCACTACTTTGGGACATGATCAGGTACAAACCTTTGGTGATTTCAAACAAAGGATTCTTGATAGGTATGAAATGAAAGAAGAAGAAGAATATTTCAGCCAGTTGTCTGAAATTAAGCAAAAGAACTCAGTATGTGAGTATATAGAAGACTTTCAAAAGATTGTAGTGATGGTACTTGAAATATCAGAGAAGAGTAGATCTATTCATCACAGGGCTCACTGAACCTCTTAGGGGGTTGTCAGATCTTTCGCACCTCTCACTTTGCAAGAAGCTATCAAGAGCATTCTAACCCTTGAGCCATCAATTCCAAAGAATGCTTTCCCACACTCCTCTAAACTAAACACATGGCATCATAAGGGAGGATTCCATAAGAAACCATTCCATGCACCTGCACCTATACAAAAAAATACAACTCCTAATACTGCAAAGAAGATGGATGAAGAAACAAGGAATGAGCTTATGAAGAAGAAACTTTGCTTTTCTTGTAGAGAGCCTTGGGTCCCTAGACATAGGTGTTTGGGAAAAGGACAAGTCCATTACATAGAGGTTTTCTCAGATAAGGATTCAAACTCAGATGGTAATGAGGAGTTTCATAACATAGAGGATACTGAACCTGTGGTCGAAGAGGAGACTAAAAAAGAAGGTTCATTAGCTGCACTTTTAGGAGCACCAAGATATCATCCTTTTAGGGTTCGTGGAGTGTTAGCAGGATAGCAAATGACTATTTTGATTGATAGTGGGGCAACCCATAATTTTATTGATGAAGGGTTAGTAATGAAGAGAGGATTGAAGACCAAAGAATTTGAAGGGTTTAATGTGACTGTTGTAGACGGATTCACTATGTCGTGCACTAGAGTTGTCAAACAATTGAGCATCACTATGGGAGACTACAAGGTTTGTGATGACTTTTATGTTGTTGGCATTGGTGAAACTGATGTTGTTTTGGGTGTTCAATGGTTGCATTCTATTGGAGGACACTATCAAAACTATCAAACTATGGAGTTCAAGTTTCAGTCAGAAGGCAAGGAGATTACACTCAAAGAGATTTCAAATGGAGCTCCATGAGTGGTGACATCAAAGAAGATGGAGAGAACTTTCAAAAGAGGTCAAGTTGCTTGCGCAGCCACTTGCTTGATCTGACCTTCAAGCTCTCCAAATGGAAAAGGTAAATTTCATTTTGAAATTCAAGAAATTTTAGATAAGCATAGCATTGTTTTCAGTGATATACCCCCAGGATTACCTCTAGATAGAGGGTTTCAGCATGTTATAGAGTTGGAAAAAGATGCCAAACCTATTATAACTATGCCATATAGACATCCAAGGGGTTACAAGGAAGAGATAGAGAAGACTATTAGAGAGCTCTTAGATATGGGATTCATTAGACCAAATTCTAGTCCTTTTGTGTCATCTGTAGTTCTTGTGAAGAAGAAGGATGGAACTCTAAGGATGTACATTGACTAAAACTATTAAGAATAGATATCCCATACCAAGGATAGATGAACTTATTGATGAGTTACATGGAGCTGTTTACTTTTCTAAGATTGATTTGAGAATGGGATATCACTAGATTCGGATGAGAGACAAAGATGTGGAAAAAACAACTTTTCAATGTCACTATGGGCATTTTGAGTTCTTGGTCATGCCCTTTGGCCTCACTAATGCACCAGCAACTTTCTAATTATGCATGAACAAGGTATTTAGCAAGCAACTCAGGAAGTTTGTCTTGGTTTTCTTTGATGATATATTGATCTATAGTGAAACTTGGAAAGAACACTTGGAACATTAGATACAGTTTTGGGTATTTTGGAGCAGCAATCTTTCTATGCTAAGTTGTCCAAATGTGAGTTTGGAATAATTGAAATTCTTTACTTGGGATATGTCATAAGTTCTAAGGGTGTTCAAGTAGATCAACAGAAGATTCAAGAAATACTTGATTGGCCTCCACCTACAAATCTTACACAGTTGAAATGATTCTTTGGGCTATGTTGCTATTATAGGAGGTTTGTAAAAGGTTTTTCTTAGCTTGCTGATCCATTAATAGATTTGACTAAGAAGGGAGCCTTTGCATGGTCTGAAGAAGCTCAGAAAACTTTTGACAAGTTTAAGGAGGTAATGAGTTCATGCCCTGTGCTTGCTATTCCTGATTTTTCATTGCCTTTTGTAGTTGAATGTGATGCTTCGGGTGAAGGTGTTGGGGCTGTCCTAACTCAAAGGGGACATCCAATTTCTTTTGAGAGTAGGAAGCTAAACAATC
The DNA here is from genome assembly GCA_027924645.1 of Cunninghamia lanceolata. Classification (NCBI taxonomy): domain Eukaryota; kingdom Viridiplantae; phylum Streptophyta; class Pinopsida; order Cupressales; family Cupressaceae; genus Cunninghamia; species Cunninghamia lanceolata. Next base: position 1,558,923 of record BSBN01000762.1, on the reverse strand, counting down.
TAGAAAAAAACATATCACATTTATGACAAGGAAATGTTGGCAATTATGCATGCGCTAGAGAAGTTTAGACAATATCTTGTGTGTGGGAAGTTTGTTGTGAAAACTGATCATAATAGTTTGAAGTATTTCCTTGATCAAAAAGATTTGAATGATCACCAACAAAGGTGGGTAAGCAAGCTGCAAGCATATGATTTTGAAATAGAATATATGAAGGGTAAAAGAAATGTGGTAGCGGATGCACTTTCTAGGAAGCCAACTTTGTGTTCATTATCTTCTATTTCTGTAGAGTGGAAAGATTCTATCATTGCTGAATATGTCAAAAATACCTTTGCATCTAATGTATTGGATGATTTAGTAGAAGATGATAAGTATAAAGTGAATGATGGGCTGATTTATTACAAGAACTGAATTTTCTTTGTTCCTGAATCAAAAATCAAGGAAACGATTTTAAGAGCTTTCCATGATACTCCCTTGGCTAGTCATCAAGGTTACTTCAAAACATACAGGCAGATCTATGAGAGATTTTCTTGGAAAGGTCTAAAAGAGGATGTCCACAAGCATATCAAAGAGTGTATGACCTGCCAAAGGAACAAAGGTGAACAAATTTTTCATGTAGGTCTCCTATAACCACTTCCAATTCCTAAACAGAAATGGGAGAGCATTTCCATGGACTTTATCACAGGACTTCCCAAGGTACAAGGTAAGGATTGTATATATGTGGTGGTGGATAGATTAAAAAATATGTTCATTTCTTTCCCATCACTTTAGAGTTTAAGGCTCCTCAAGTAGCAGAGTTGTTTTTCAAAGAGATATTTAAGCTGCATGGTTTGCCAAAGAACATTGTTAGTGACAGAGATAGTAGGTTCCTTAGTTCTTTTTGGAAGGAACTATTTCACTTTATAGGAATAGAGATCACACCAAGCACAAGTTACCATCCACAAATAGATGGACAAACATACATTGTTAACAAGTGGATAGAGGGATATTTGAGGAATTATGTTTAAGATCAGAAAACTACTTGGGTCAAATGGTTGCACTTGGGAGAGTATTGTTACAATACATCACATCATATGTCAATTGTTATGCCTCCATTTCAAGCTCTTTATGGTTATGATGTACTTTATTTTTCTGATTTGATATTTATAGATAGTAGAGTACCTGCAGCTAGTGATCTTATCAATCATAGTCAAGAGATCATAAGCTCACTAAAAGATAACTTGAGGCAAGCACAAAACCAACAAAAGATATACGCAGATAGGAAGAGAACAGAAAGATTTTTTGAGGTGGGAGACTTGGTATTTCTTAGATTTCAGCCATATAAACAAAGCTCATTGAAGAAGAGTGGGGCTGAAAAGCTTGAGCCTAAGTTCTTTGGGCCTTACAGGATCATCAGGAAAATTGGTGAGGTAGCTTATGAGTTGGAGCTTCATCCAAACAACAAGATACATAATGTATTTCATGTTTCTTGTTTGAAGAAGGTCCTTGGACAAAAAATTGTACCTTCATCTGATTTACCACCTTTGGATGATGAAGGGAAGTTGATTTGTATACCTGAAAAGATCTTGGAAACGAGGGATAAAAGATTGAGGAACAGGAGCATTTCAAAATATTTGATCAAATGGAAGAATTTGCTAGTGGAAGATGCAACATTGGAAGGACCATAAATTCTTGACCATCCAAAATTGCATTGCTTGAGGACAAGCAATTTCCAAGAGGGAGGACTTGTCATGTCCCCTTTCTAAAATAATTAATTAATGGTCAATATTAACCCATCTTATTCTTCCATGGGTTAATTGGGTAAGCATAGGAAGAATAAACATTTAATATTTAATATTGTCCAACTAATGTCTATTTTAAGAGGACAATCAAATATTAAATTAAATATTTTAAGACTCAAAAAGGGGCATTAGGTTTGGTGAGGTGTCCATTTGCATGAAGATTTCAAAAATCTTGGTAAATCACAAGTGGCGGGGGATTTTATGACAATGTATGACAACTTATGACAACTGTCATACCCCAAAATAGAAAGGAATCAAGGAAAAATGTGGGAATCTTGGATTTCCCTCTCTCCCATGAAATATTGATACAAAATATGTAATTTTGGCAATTTGGGGCTATTGTTGATTTGATATTTTTCTCTCAAACTTGCAAAATTGTAGATTTTGGCTTCAATGGACGAAAACCCATGAGTTTCAAGTGGCCAGAGGATGCAAACCCTTTGATCACAAAGAGTCACTTCATCCATAGGTTGCACAGAGCTTCAAGGATTGAGTAGTTTCTGACAGTTTCTGGTAGTGTCCATTGTTTGTGTGTGTAGGTCTTCTTGTGTTGTCGTGGTAGTTCCAAAAGTGCTGGGAAAAATTTATGTTATTATTTCCTTTGTTTTTCTATGTAGTAGCTATAGATTTCCATTTTCTAATGTTAGAGATTAGTATTGGAAGTTGTGGGTAGTGTTGTGTTGATTTTGGTTTTGTGGGTCAAAATACTCAGTGTGTATTTTAGCTTGTTGTGAAGATTTGGTCGTGTAGTTGCTGCTGCATACTGCAGGTGTTTTCTACTGTTAATTTAATGGTATTAGACCATATTTCATGTACTTTCCATCTAAAAATCAAACAATATCAGTTTTGGGTGTTTTTGGTGTATTTCAGTGATTGACGGTGTTGGCAGTTTTTGTGGGTTTGATCATATTTGCTCCAGATTTGAGATTTTGGTTTTTGTTTATGTTATGGATGTTATGATAGTCCAAAATGATGTAAAATCTATTTAATTGCAGTCAAAATCAGTTCTATTAATTTCTGGGCAAGTTTGTGTTAGTTTGTTGTTGTTCTGTGCATGACTAGCTTGCTAGTCTTGGTGAAATTATTGTATTTTTGGTGGTATTAAATAAATTCATTTTCAAATCAGATTTAAAGTTAAAATATTAGTTTGGATCATTACAAGGCCCTATTTAGATGATAGAAGAGATACTGGTGTCTAACAAGAACAATTCTAAGAGTAACAAAAATATCACCCCAGGGATCGGTTGCTTGGTTGAGTCAGATTGTGAAATATTTGATGAAGATGGGGACAATAATTTGTCCAAGTTTGAGTAATATTTATCAAAACAGACTCAAAAACTGATACGGCATCAAAGATCCCCACAAGATGTCCTAATTGAAGGATGGTACAGGTTATATGAAGCACCACATTCAAAAACCACTTGTTCATTATGTTTGCATATCCTAGAAAAGTGGATATTGCCTAGTTCAAGAGATTCTTCTCCTGATGACCAAGAAGAAAAAAGAATATCAGCCCCACATCAGTTAGATAAGGTGAAGTTTGAAAATATTGAAACACCAAAATTAAGATGGATATCAAGTGGTAAAGTTGCCAGAGCTAAAAAGAAAAGAGAAGGGCCAGACAAGCCTTTAACTAAATTTAAGCCATGGATCCTTAAGTTTGATGGGTCTAAATCAAAAGAAGGGGCTGGAGTGGGAATAGATCTTATTGATCTAGTTGGTAAATCCTAATTAGCAGCATATAGATTACAATTCCCATGCACAAATAATGTGATAGAATATGAAGCTCTAATTCATGGGATATTGTTTGCACTTAGAAAGAAAGTAAAGATTATGCATGTCTATGGAGACTTAGAATTGATTGTAAGACAAGTAAGAGGCATATATTCTTGTAATTACAAGAAGTTGTCTAATTACAAACATAGGTTATGGGATCTGATAGAAGATTTTGATGCATTTAACATCACCCATGTGCCTAGAGAACAAAATCACAAGGCAGATGCCTTGGCCCCAGTCGCAAGTACTTTCGAACCATTATCCATAACTGGTTTGAAGAGATTTTTAGTTGAATTAGTGTTAGTACCCTCTGTACCAGACAATGTAGTTAACCTTCAATTATTTGATAATAACTAACACATTTTAGACTTTATATCCAATAGAGATGTGTTTGATGCACAGATCATAGATGAAAAAAATGTAGAAGATCATATCTGGGAAGAAGAGGAAATCATAGAGTTGCCTAGTAATAAGATTCCTAAAGGGATGATAGAATTGGAAAGAGCATTTGATTTAGATAATATGTTGAAATAGAAAGATATTCCTAAAGTAGATGGAGGAGAGTATTCACAAATTAACATAGGACATGATGAAGAAAAAAGGAATATCCTGATTAGAAAGGTATGTACAGAAGAAGAAGTGGAAGGGATAAGCCAAACACTTAAAGATTATATTCAGGTTATTGCCTGGACATATGATGAGTTGAAAACTTATGATACATCAATCATCACTCATACTATACCGTTAAAGCCAGATATCAAGCCCTTTAGACAAAAACAAAGACATGTTAATGATTTTCTGGAACCCATCATTTTTTAGGAAGTGAAGAAATTACTTAATGCTAGGATCATATTTCCTGTGAGACATTCCACATGGGTGGCTAACTTGGTCCCACTAAGGAAGAAGAATGGTGACATTAGGTTGTGTGTAGACTTTAGAAATTTAAATAGAGCTTCTGAGAAAGATAACTATCCTTTGCCTTCTCTAGATGAGGTCTTGCAGATTGTAAATGGTGCAAAGATGATGTCATTTTTGGATGGTTTTTTAGGCTACAACCAGGTGATGGTAGACAAGATAGATAGATTGAAGACTGCATTCACCACTAAGTGGGGAATATTTGTGTACAGGCGCATGCCTTTTGGATTGATAAATGTTGGAGCTACTTTTCAGTGAGCAATGGATATAGCCTTCAGGGGATTAATTGGTAAATGCATCATTATATACATGGATGACTTGACAGTTTTCTCTAAAGAGAGAGGGAATCATGTAGAAGACCTCAGGAAGGTACTAAAGAAATGTGAACATTATGGAATATCCCTAAACCCTAAGAAATGCATATTCGGGGTAACCAAAGGGAAGTTATTAGGTCACCTAATAACAGAGAATGGGATCATCATCAACCCTGAGAAAGTATAATCAATCATGAAGATACAACTACATAGGAGTAAAAATGAGCTCAAATCTTATTTTGGTAAGATTAATTTCATTAGAAAGTTCATTACTAGTTTTGTAGAAATTGTTAGACCATTGAATGCCATGCTCAAGAAGGATGCCAAAATTGAGTGGACACATGAAGCTAGAGCAACTTTTGAGGATATCAAGAAAGCCATATCTAATGCTCCTATTCTAATTATTCCAGATTATACCAAATATTTTTACATTTATTCATTTGCTTCAAAGCATATGTCTTCAGTAGTACTAACACAAAGAAATGAGGCTAAAGAAGAAAAGCCTATAGCCTTCATGAGTTGTCCTTTCAGGGATGCAGAACTCAGATACATGGATGTTGAAAGACAAGCACTTGCTTTAGTTTGAGTTGTCAAGAAGCTTAGACATTACATCCTGAGGAGTAAAGTGATCGTTGTAGTACCAGATGCAAAAGTGAAGATGCTTTTAATGCAAAGTGAACCAGGTGAAAAGAGAGCCAAATGGAAAACTATCCTCCAAGAGTATGATATGGACATAACACCCATGAAATTAGTAAGAGGACATGTATTAAGTCAAATGATATCTGAAATTGATCCTAACATCATGAGCCAACAATATGTCATAAATACAAAGGAAACTAGAGAATAGTATTCAGACATCAAGCATATCTTGATTACTAGAAGATGCCCTTCAAGATTATAGGCCTCACAGAGGAGAGCCTTGAAAATAAGATCACAAAAATACATGATAAAAGGAGGAATCCTTTTCAAGAAGAACTATGAGGGAATATACCTTAGATGCCTAGAAAGGCAAGAAGCAGACAAAGTTTTAACAAAATTACATGACAAGTTTGGAACCATGCATGGATCAAGCTTAGATACCACTCATGCTATCCTTAGAGTAGGGTATTACTGGCCCACTATTTTTAAAGATACTATTGGACACATGAAATGTTGTCATATGTGTCAGGTTGTTGCAAATAGAGAAAGGTATGCTGCTCAGCCCTTGCAACCAGTGATGGAGATGCACCCATTTGCTCAATGGGGGATGGATTTCATAGGACCTATCAACCCTCTATCATCTTCAGGCCATAGGTATGTGTTGACTGTTACTGATTATTGTACCAGGTGGACTAAAGTTGTCAGTAGTAAGACCTACAATGCTAAGGATGTGATCAAGTTCTTGGAAAATAACATAGTGACCAGGTATGGAGTCCCTTATGCTTTAGTATGTGAGAATGGATCTGCCTTTGCATCAATAAGATTATCAAGTTGGGCTTTTGACCATGGAATTATTTTGAAGTTCTCTTCAAATTACTATCCTCAGAGGAATGGATTAGCAGAATCTACAAACAAGAATTTATTGAACATCATAAAGAAGTTGATAGAAAAGAACCCAAGGGAGTGGAACACCCTATTAAAGTATGCATTATGGGTAGATAGAACTAGGATGAAACCTGCATTAGGAAATTCTCCTTTTCACCTAATATATGGGGTGGATCCCATCCTCCCTGTTAACCTAAAGATCCCCACATTGCAGTTTGTACAAGAATATCTAGGCATAGATAACAAACAAGAAGTCAGGTTGCTTCAGTTGATGCACCTAGAAGAAAAAAGGAATAGAGAAATTGATCAATTTGCTAAACATTAGGTTGTTGTCAAGCATTGGTTTGACAAAAGAGCTAGAATTAAGGCTTTCAAAATTTTAGATTTAGTCCTTATTTGGGATAAAGCACATGAAAGGAAAGGATATCATGGTAAATTTGATAAACTTTAAATAGGTCCTTTTCAAGTTTCAGAAATCTTAGGAGACAACACCTACAGGCTTAAGACTTTAACTGGTGAGGATGTCCCATTACCAGTTAATGGATAGTTCCTCAAGCATTATTTTCAAGCCTAAAACAGTGCCATGTAAGCCAAGTGTATCATAGTGTGCATATTTGTATAGTTGTTTGTACAATTTTGTTTTATTTGTGTGTTTTCCTGTTGAGTTTTGTTTTGGTTAGTCAAGATGATGCAACTCATCACTCTAAAAAAAAACCAAATTGTTAAGATTCAAGTGATGAGAACAAATTCTTATATAGGTTGTGACTCATTTTGAGAAGTATTAGTGATCAGGTCTATGGTATCTTTTTCATCAGGGTGCCTTCTCTTAACTAAAGTGATTTTTCACAATGACTCACCTAATAGCCTTGGGTTTTTGGAACACATAAGTATAGGTGTTAAGTGAAAAATCTAAAGGGACTCTCTTGCTACCAATGCAATCTCCAACCTAAATCAGCAAGTGACCATGCCTTGCACATTAAGCTTACATGATGGCATCATATGAATAGAAAGATAAATATTGAAAATCCATAAAGGAATAAAATTAGGCCATCTAAGTAACTCTACCAGGGCTATAGATGCCTACTAGTAGTGGGGCTCTACTTAGGGGGATTGTATAGATAACCTTATCGGGGCTATAGACGCCTGCTAGCAGCAAGGCTCTATCTAGGTTGGCTATGAGGGATGTTCCCAAACTATGTCGCTTAACATTAGTTACTCATGTTTTCAACTTACTTTCAAGATGAGGATAATTAATCATCTACACACACTAATCCTTTGCTAGCATTATTGCCATGATGAAAACCTTATCATTCAGGAAGATTATAATACATAGAAAAAGTTAAAATACTATGTTAGAATGTGATCACATCACTTGAATCATTGGAATTTCATTATATTTTTTTGGTGGCAAGTTGTTGTGTGGTTACACAAAATGCCCCATTTTGCCTTGACAAAATAGGGACCCAACGTTTTTTGTTGCTTTGGCTTGTTGTTTTCTGCTTTAGGCAGTTTGGTAAAAGTAGTCATGCATGTAGTCCTGTAAGAGGTTGGATGTGTCACCGTGATGAGGTCAGTTATCAAAGTCAGTATTTTGCATTATTAACCTCACGGTGGGAAAGTGCATGAAATTCCACATGGGTTTGCCTTTTAGATCACCCCAAAATTGTCTAAGGGAATAAAGTTATGTTGAGTCAAATATCAGTCAAACCTGATTTCCTGAGAGGGGGGTCATATTTCAAAAATTAGTCATCTTAGATTAGATCACCCTGATATTGGATTATCACCCGATATTCACCCGGTCCATGATGTGCAGACATCAATTTTATGTAAGAATCGATATCTACCCATCAAATGACTTCACTTATCTTGCGGGGGGTCATATTTTTAACATCAGTCATCTTATGAATATCACCCTCTTTGAATATATCACCCTATGCCAATATGATGGTGACATCATCCAAGTCCAATGAATGAAGGACATCATTTTCATGATGATGTCATTGTTCCATTCTACCCCACAGAGGTATATATCCCATGTCCATCATATTCCTTAACATGATAGTGACGTCAATGAAACAAAACGATTAAACAATGTTGCCGACACAGTGATGTCACCTCGATCTTTTCCAAAGGGGTTCATTTTATCCATGGGGTCATATTTTTGAACATCCCTTAATCTTAGTTTCATGACCCAATATGCACATGGTCAATGATTGACCACATCACTCGATCCTTTTGCATTTAGTTTTTGCCACTCAAAGGAGGGGGGTCATTTTATCCAAAGGGGGTCATAGTTTTGAATATCCCCCAATCTTTCAAAGATCACCCCTGTTTCTTGACATTAAATGCACTTAAATGCGGTAGATGAATTCTCACCGATTATAAATATAAATAAAACACTTGGTAGCATCCATGGATTCCATACAAAAGATCAACGTATTTAATCAGGACAACACATTTTTACCCTAATTTTTCCTATTGACCTACTTTAAAGGTGACTTCAAAGGTTATGTGAAAAAATGAGAAATTACAGAGCTATGAAATCAAACCCTCATATAGCTAACTGTCAACAGATTGGATCCCTTAGTGTAACAAAATGGGTGATCTTGAACGTCTATAGCCATTTTCCATAATTAGTCATCTAACCCAGGAGGGAAGCACTATCAGGTAGGTAACTAAAAACCCTCATGTTGTCATTTTCTGCATGTTTAGGTAGGAGATTGGTCCTTTCCTGTGGTTTGGCTCTGTGAATATACATATCATGATGAGGTAAATAATAATAGATAGAGTATACATGATGCAGAAATGCATGATGCTGTCGAAATGCATGTGGATACTGTAGGGTAAAGCACATTATCTTTATTGCAGGAAGCCATGGTAGATCTTAGAAGGAATAGGTCTGACGTAGAGTTTCTCAAGCCTATGTTTGTCTAGCCTAAGGGGGTGCAGTTTAAATATGGGGTTATTGGTGATACACACCAAGGAGATACAGATCTGGTAGTATGGTCAACTCGAGTAGATCATGATAAGGATAATGCCATTCTAGATGGGATATACATTTTAGGAATGTGGCATATGGCTAGCTTTCCATATGCTATGGACACCAAAGAGCTGGTAGTGGAATGTGCTAGAAATTATAACCCTAAAACTAGACGAGTGGAAAAACATGGAAGAATATATGCAGACTTCTCAATCAAGGGCATTACCACCACTTTTAATCTACCAGTTGGGAAGAAGGGGGTAAGCATAGATCTATGCAAGCTAGAAATAGAGTACAACAATAAGAAGAAGAATGCAAGGAAAAGGATCTACCAATGGAGGCCAAAGAACAACATCTATGTCACCTTAGCCAAATTACTCATACATTTATATAAGTTTGATTTTGATAATGAGTACCAGTATATGATTGCCCCGCTGAACCTCATGCTACAAATTTGAGAATTAGATGTTTGGGATCATCCAGATGGTCCTATATGCAGACAACAGGCCATTATGGGGAAAGATCATCAGTGACACCCTGGATGAAGGAATGAGGAACCTGGGAGGCCAGACGTGCTTATTTTATATGACCTCATATGTGGTATATTCATGTGCTTATAAGGGAACTTTGATTCCTTGAAGATAGTGGGTAAGACTGGTGGTGATGCTAATGATGCCCACATATGGGATCACTATCCCTAGTTACAAAGAAAAGATTACCTCCTAGACTACAAATTGGTAAATGATGCATTATCTATACATCTGGTCAGAACCATGGAGGAGGACAAGACTAAAAGGTTGAGTATGGAAGCTCGGGAAGGTGTTTATAGGCATCGGGCCTAGTTCATCCAGTTTGCTAGCTTTTCATACATTAGGATAGAAGGATTTGAAGGACAACCTCTTATGTTGCCAAGATACCATACTGATGGATTGGTCTTGACAGAATTTATCAGGCAGGTGTCTACAATAGTTGAGGCCTACAAGGCACAAAAGAAGATACCTCCAGTGTTATTCCCAATATCTATGGGTTGGTATATGTGCTTAGACTATGAGAGCATAAAACATGTCATTGGGGGGCTAAAAATGACGCATCTACAACCATTTGCCCTGGCTAGATCTTATGATCCCTATGGCAGGATGCATTAAATATTAGGAAAACTGATACATCAGAAGCATCTAGAAGACTTTTGGATCGACTATGAGGATGAAGCTGAGGTGAGAAGGAAGTACCAGAGACTCACTTTGAACCAAATAAAGACCTTTGACTGCATCTCGATGTCAGTGCAGCTGAGGAAGGATGATGGAAAGATTATGTCCAATGAGTATGAGGACAAAAAGGTGTATGATAACACCATATTAGTCCCTGATCTTACACAGCCAGAGGATATATCCCTGGATCAACTAACAGGTGGGGTGATAAAGTTAACCCAATCTTAGGTGGATGAGGAGATAAATAGATTGAAGAAAAGGGGTATTGCCCTTACAGTTGATGCTAAGAAGAAGAGGCAAGACATAGCTAATGAGGAATATGATGATTTCCTCAATGAGAAGAGAAAATCGAATGGCGAGAAGTTGCCTATGCAAAAACAAAGGAAAGGTCCCCCTAGAGGTAAGAAAAGTGAAGATGAACCAAAGGGGGTGATAATAGAAAGGATGGCCATGTTAGCTCCATTTGCATCTATGTCAGCTCAGGCATCTGCATCATCTACATAACCTTCTATTGAAAAGTCAAAGACTAAAAGGATTTTGAGGCCTGCTATTGAAACTACAGAATTATAGGTGGAAGGCCAAGCCCTGCAATAGGAAGTGGGAGAAGGCATCCCTCTGGAGGAAGAGTAGGTAAATAAGGAACCTACAGGTGATGACCTGATGGTAGCCAGCAAGAAGAGGAGGGTGATGCCGCTGACATCACCGCCCAAGAAGCAAAGAACAGCCATGAGGGGGGACATCAGGGCTGACCCTATTATATTGTGAGGAGCTGATGGTGAAGCATTTAGGAAGGAATTACAACATGATGTTTTACTTCCCACCATAATAAAATTCAAAACTAAGAATATAGAGGAACAAATAAGAGAAGTGTTCAAAGCAAGTCGGGGTGGTCCTTTCTCTTTGGAGAATACTGTGGACTTATCTGACAATGAGGTAGTTCAAAGTGTGGCCTCTCAACGAATGGAGACTCTCACTTCCAACACCTGCATGACCCCTCATGGGACCCCATTAGCATAGATGGTGGTGTTGGAAGAAAAAAATCAAATAGAGGAGGAAGTAAAACAAGGTAGCCCAAAGAGGGCAGCCCAACAAATAGGGCTTAATAATTTGGTTGAGTAGGTGACTAGCCCTACTGCTGTAGATTTAACATATAGGGGTGATGTAAGCCCTAAGGATAGAACACATGCACTTGAGGAAACAAAGAAGATTGAAGTGGCCAAAGAGCTAGAAAAAGATAGCACTCCTCTGAATATGGGTCAGCAACAACATGAGATACCCACATAACCAAAAATAGTAGAAGTTCAACAGAAGAGTGGGTGTGATAAGGATATATCAGGTGCTATTGCTTTTCAAACTCAGGGAGATCTAGGAGAAGCGTCAAGAGAAGAGAATAAATTAGTTTAGGAGGACCCCAAGCCACAAGATATTTGTGCATTAGGTGGAGAACAAGAAATGACCCTTGATCAGGGTGATGCACAGGGCCAAAATACATAGACATTTGCGGATGTCAATATGCCTCAGAATGAGGAAAGCAATAAAGAAGATGAAAGTTAGAAGGAGGGAGTACAAGATCAAACATAGGATCAAAATGTGGACATTCCATAGGATCCTCCTTTACAAAAGGAAGCCCCTCAGTAGGAAGAAATGCAACAAGATCCACCTCATGGAGAAATACATGGGGAAGAAATTAAGAAGGTGCCTTCACCAAGAATAGAAGCAAATACTAGAGAATAGGGTAGACATGATGTTGACCAAGGCTACCAAGAATCAAGAGGTGATGTTCCTCAATGGCTGGAAAAGGAGATAGGTATGGAACAAGGGTTAGAGATCTAAGAGTTTGATATTTCTACCCTGTTCACCAAAACAATGATGAAGCCAAAGAGGAAGGCCAGATTAACATCGGCCATAAAGAGAGATCCTGCTATAGGTAGAAGGACTACATAGGTAGTACTTCCCACAGTAGAAAAGGAAAAAGGCAAGATCACCCTAGAGGAATTCCAAATCACAACTGTTGATTTGGGTTTTGCTAATGAGGACCATGAGGGTCAAGAAGGGAAAGATATTATTGATTCTTTAACCCAAAGGGTAAAGAAGGAGAAAGAGAAAAATAAAATGCATAAGGAGCACATTGCTCAATTACATTCTTTCATAAAAGGGTTGATTAATCTTGATAATATAGCAGTTGATCCGGTAGTCCCATTGACTGTCATATCACAAGAAGAAGTCACCAAGTTGGACTTCATGAAACATGAGGCAATGGTCATGGAGAAGTGGATACTGTCAGCTCTCAATGGGGCTGAGGGTGTTTTGAGAACCTCACTATAGAGATGGAATTATTTGAGTAGTTTAAAGAGAAAGGTAGATAAAATACAAAATGAAATAGGAAAATAGTCATTCTAGTTGGAAAAGGACCTGACTACTTTAAGTGAAATGAAGAAAATTGATCCACAAGTCTTGATAAGTAATCAAGTGTTGAATAATAATATTGCCCTGTTGATAGGCATATGGTATGAGGATATCAAGTTTGAATGTGATATCTTGAAGAAGTACAGTGGCAAGCTCAAGGATATAAGTGTAAAGCTACACAACATGATGGCTTATGAAGCAGAGATCCTTGAGGCCTTGGAAGGAAAAATAGAAGGCAAAATTAAAAATCAGGATGCAGACTTTGCTATTAAAGCTCTGCATGATAATTTCAAGTCAGTAGCAGATGATGGTGCAGGAGCACCTTGAGACCTACGAATCAGAAGGATTCCATGCATGCTCTATTCTATCCAAAGTAGTCTTTTCATGTTGTAAGGCCTTAGCACCATATTGAATCTTAGTTGGCCAAGTAGCGGCATAATCTTGAGTCTGCATATGTGTCACTAAAGATTGTAACCGAACTGTGTGAATGTAACTGAACAACGGAGGTGGTTATAGGGTGGTTCACCTTCCACATTATGTAACTGTCGATATGAGAGTCTTTATATAGTTAGTCTCTGTTAGTTGATAGATAGAGAGGGAGAGAAAGTGGTGCAGGAGCACCCCTGCAAAACAGAGCATAAGTCTATTTTTAGTATGTTGACTTCATGATGTAATAAGGTCCATTGGACCAATGTGTATGTTTTAGGTCGATCTAGGAGGATGTGCAGGTTAGTTAGAAGTTTGTTATGACAATTGTCTTAGCTGTCTCCTCCCAGCCGCTTGGAAGTCTCCCAGCCGCTGGGAATTGAGTTGGTAGTACTTGCGAAGGATTACTATTTATGCCCTAGATCAGTTGGTTTTAGACATCAGAGTAGATACAGTTGATAGTTCATTGAGGTATTGTGTTTTTGAGATTGAATAGAGTACTATAACACAGTGGGACTATGAGATCTATATGCAATTCTAATTTGAAAGTAAGAGATCCCATTAGTTTCATTTGTCTAGTTTACAAGCTATCTGTGTGCTGATTCTCTTATTGCAGGCGAAATGGATTCACCCAACCATTCCATTGGTTGATTCTCTGAATTAGAGGAATGGGCATGTATCATAGTTAAGTTTGCATCTTTGTTTTTCTTTTTATGCATTTCATGTTCATGGGATTGATTACTAGCATGCTATGAGTTATCCTAGCATCCTCATGTACTAGGGTTTAGGAGGATAAATTTTTAAGCTTGTATTGTTCAGGAGATGATCCGGCCCGATCATCATGTTTCCTATGTGAAGTTGTGAAGTTCTAAGAGTTGTGTCAAAAATATACATTTGATGGATATACAACTTCTGCATGTGACATTACAGACTGTGTATATCACATCTGCATCTATGTGCATATCGCTATCCGGATCGGGTCTTGAAACTTATGGAGAATGCATGTTTTGAAGGCATCAGGATGATATAGGTTGGATATATATTTCCTGTGTATATCATCTTCAGGATCATTGTTTTGAGTGTATCCCTCATCTGCATATCGTGGTTGTATGCTAGAGCATGCACGCAGGCGAAGACACAATCAAACGGGTCAACGGCGAGTCAAAGTCACATTTGCCAAAGAAAGGAGGATCATCTTTTGTTTGAATATCGGGTAGCTAAGGATCACATAGATCTCAAGATCATCATTAGGATATTATAATATGACCCGACAATTCATATCATGCCGCAAAGTATGTAAATGAGTCTTATATCTGGATGATGTAGACATCAGGAGAAGTAGAAGTGCATGTGACGTCATCGTCATCAAGACATTCCAAAAATAACTAGATAAAGGTTTATCCTACCGACGATAAGTGTTTGGCATAGGTAGAGGATATCGGGGTGATCAGTGCGAAGTGTTCGCTATCAGTTCATGTCTTGGCGACAAGAGGTTAACACTAAGTGGATCGCAGGAGGAATATTCAGTGGAATATTCATCATGTGCATAAAGTTGAGTATCGTCATCAGGATGTGTCAATATGACCTGATAAGTTACATCCTGATGTTGGTTGTGTAAGTGGGTCGAATATTAGGGTGACGTAAGCATCCGAATAGAGGTACATGAGGTTGTCATCATCAGGATATATAGGAGGAACCTAATATTTTATATCCTGCTAATAAAAGGTGTTGATGATGCTGAACATCATGATGTGGTAGATAGAGTTTGACGGTAAGGTGAATAGTGATCATCAGAGGGATAATTGTGTTCACTGAATATGATGATCTTGCCGATAGGAAGTAGTAATAGCTATTTGGTGGGTTTAATGGGTTTTTCACCTTATCTGCAAGCTTCTACTGTGTGACTCTGCATCATAGTGGTATCAGAGCAAAGGTTAAATCTTTTGGGGTAGATTTGAGACAGCAAGATGTTGGATGAAGAAGGAACATCAGAGTTCCCAACAAAAATGACCAATGCTAAGTTGGCAGTTCTGGTAAAGAAGTAGATTGCCGAGAGCAAGGCTGTGAAGGATCAGAATCAGGAATTGAAGGATGAGTTGGAGAAGTTGAGGGACAGAGTAGGTTCTAGTAGAGAAGAAGATAGGGAAGAAGAAGAGATCTCTAGGTGGAACGAGGAGGTCATTCCTGTAGACCAGAGGCCACTGTTGAACACCGTCAAAGCCATGGAGAGGAGAACCATGGATGTGAAACTGGATTTACCAGTGTTTACAGGAAAGATGGAACCTGATTCAGTGATGGAGTGGATAGACTCCCTAAACAATTTCTTTGAGACAGAGGAGATACCAGAACAACAGAGAGTGAAGATAGCCCAATCAAAGATGAAGGAAGCTGCATTGACATGGTGGAATTTTATCCAAGATGACAGAGTACAAGAAGGCAAGCGTAGAGTTGCTACATGGAAGAAGATGATGGCTTTAGTGAAGGAAGCCTATGTTCCATTGGATTATAGTATCCAATTGCACAAGAGGAAATAAAATTTGAAGCAGAAGGAGCTAGATGTCAGCTCATATAAAGAAGAGTTCATGAAACTTTGTGTGAAGACAAAGGTAAAAGAAAGTGAGGAAGAAAAGGTAGCTAGATACCTTAATGGATTGAGGTTCAACATTTAGGAAGATTTGAATTTGCATAATCCTGATATAGTTCAGAAATATTTTTAGTTGGCATTGAAAGTGGAAGAGAAGTTAAAGTGAAGACAAGAACAGAACAATAGAGGAAGAGGAAAACAACAAAGAGGTGGAAGAGGTCCTTTCAGAGGCAGAGGACATGGACATGGATATCAGGGAGAATCCAGTCATGACAATAGCAAGGGAAATAATAGTCAAAACTAGAGAGAAAGTTACAACCAACAAGGAAACTTCAGAGGCAGAAGACCTTTCAGAGGAAGATCCCAGCGCAGAGGATCTATCAGATGTTATAACTATAACAAAGAAGGCCATATAGCCAGCAGATGTCTAGAAAATGCAACAAGCTCAATAGGAGAAAGGAGAACAAATCTGATCCAAGAACCTGATAGTCAAAGTGCAACAGGCTCTAATGCTTTTCAGAGTGTGAATGCTCCTGACAATTATGGATATCCAGAGAGTGGAGAATCTCTGATGATGAGGAGAACAATGACTACCATGAAGGTACCTGACAAAGAACCCCCACAAAGAAAGTCTCTTTTCAGAACCATTTGCAAAGTAGGAGGTAAGGCATGTAAAGTTTTAATTGATTCTAGTTCTACTAAAAATTTTATATCTGATGAAATGGTAACAAAGCTTAAGCTTAGGAGATTGCCTCACCCATCCCCATATAAGGTCTCATGGCTTACCCAAGGTCAGCAGACAGTTGTAGAAGAATAGGCTTGGGTAGAATTTCAAATTGGAGCATATAAAGACAGGTTGTTGTTTGACATTACCAAGATGGATGCTTGCAATCTTTTATTTGGTAGACCATGGCAGTATGACTTGAAGGCACGCCATGATGGTGTTAGAAACACCTATACAATCACTAAGGATGGTAAGGTGATAGAGTTACTACCATTAATAGAGAAGGAGGAGAAATCAAAAGGGAAAGAGGTGAAGGTAGTGTTGATGGAAGGAAAATAGTTCATGAAAGAAGTAGCAGCAGAAGGTGCAGTTGCATATGCCCTAATTCCATGTATGGCAGTGAATATAGAACAGCAGCAAGAAGTCAAGAAAGAGAAGAAGCAGAGGTTCATATACCTAGCTGTCCAAGAGCTATTGGATAAGTATAAAGGTATCATTTCTGATGGAATGCCAAGATCCCTACAACTTGTAAGGGATATCAGCCATTGCATAGATCTAATCCCAGGATCTACACTTCCAAACAAAGCAGCATATAAGCTAAATCTAGAACAAAATACAAAAGTAGCAAGACAAATTGAGGAATTGTTAGACACAGGTCTAATTGGTAAAAGTTTAAGCCCATGTGCAGTACCAGCTATACTAGCACCAAAGAAAGAAGGCACTTGGAGGCTTTGCATAGATTCTAGAGCTATTAATAAGATCACAATCAAGTATAGATTTCCAATCCCTAGGATAGAGGATTTACTTGACTGTTTGGGAGGTGCTAAGTATTTTACAAAAATAGATTTGAAGAGTGCTTATCATCAGATTAGGATTAGGTCAGGAGATGAATGGAAAACAGCATTCAAAACCAATGAAGGGTTGTATGAGTGGAAAGTTATGCCTTTTGGGTTGTCTAATGCGCCTAGTACTTTTATGAGATTGATGAATGAGGTTTTGAGAGAATTCATGGGTAAGTTTGTCATAGTATATCTAGATGACATTCTGATTTTTAGCAACACAAAGGAAGAACATCTTAGACATATAGATTTGGTTCTCAAGAGGTTACATGAAGAGCAGCTGATGATAAATTTGGAGAAGTGTTTGTTCATGCAAGAGATCACATATTTGGGTTTTGTCATTTCACAAGGAAAGCTGCAAATGGATAAGGAGAAGGTAAGTGCCGTATTGTCTTGGCCAACTCCAAGGACTATGAATGATGTTAGAAGTTTCCATGGGTTAGAAACCTTCTACAGAAAGTTTATAAGAGGGATTAGTCATATTTGTGCACCCATGCTTGATACTATAAAAGGAGGACATAAGTGCAGATTTGCTTGGAATAGGGAAGCAGGTGATTCTTTTGAAACATTGAAGAAGAAGGTGGCACAGCAGCCAGTCCTTGCACTTCCAGATTTTAATAATATCTTTCAGGTAGAATGTGATGCTAGGATATACGGGAGGAACCTGATATTTTATATCCTGCTGATAAAAGGTGCTGATGATGTTGAACATCATGATGCGGTAGATAGAGTTTGACGGTAAGGTGAATAGTGATCATTAGGGGGATAATTGTGTTCACCGAATATGATGATGCTATTGGTTCATCGAATATGATGATCTTGCTGATAGGAAGTAGTAATAGCTATTTGGTGGGTTTAATGGGTTTTTTTCCCTGTCTGCAAACTTCTACTGTGTGACTCTGCATTAGAAAGAGAGGTAGAGAATCAATTTGTATGTATATTTTTTGAGAAGAAGGAATAAAGAAGATCTATTTGGATTCATTACATGGAATGTAGATTGGAAGCATTCCACTGGTTGAGATTTCTTTGAAATCAGTGGAATGACTTCCTTAGGAGTAGATTGTTTTCTATCCTGTTAAGTTTTTGTTGTTTCTGTGTGAGTTGTTTGGTTGCAAAGTTGTAGAGGCAGTCATCGGCATATTAGTATATCGGTGTATTGGAAGGAGAGGAAAAGACCCCACTGATGATATAAGTCTTGCCGACGAGTGAGATCAAATGTGTATTGCGAATGTATATCGCAAATGTATGTTGAGAATATACATTGTGTCAGATGAAAAAGGTGACTGGTAGTATCGGTGAAGTCAGGGTGAAGAAACTTTAGTCCACTGGTGATAGCAAGTCATGTCAAGCACATACTAAGTTGGTATATCAGCCAAGGTTCTTAAGTGTTTGCCGATGAACAAAGTATTACCAATAGGCGCGAAAAGTAGAGTCCTCCATTGGGGAGACTCGTGAGATTGGAGGGATAAATAACAAGGTGGCTGATAGTATTAAGTCCTACTGATAGTGAGTTCAAAAGGTTCAACGGGTTCAATGGTTCAAAATTTGACCAAGTGTTCAGTTTTCGCTATGCGCTCTACATCAAATTAGTATCAGAGCTGGTGAAAGGTCTAGGCAGTTGTGTATTTGATTTCTATCACTAGAAGGCAAGTGAAGAGTTGAAGCAAAATGTTTTAGTTAGTGACCATTTTTTAAAACAGAGATCATAGAAAGTATTTTGAAGTCTAACAGTAGTTGCTAGACTATTGCAGATGCTCGTGCCATCTAGTTGCGAGAAGGAATAGGATTCCTATAGTGTGTGGATAGATGGTGATGAGGTCTGTCAAGACCATTCACCAATAGAGATTTGGCTAGAAGAGGGTGGAGAGTGAGGCCATTGTGAGAGAGAGTGGTAGTGCATCTGTAGGATCTACTATTGGACAAGAGGAATGGGTCTGTGAAGCAGCGTGTAGGATGGACATCTGAATGAGCATGGTGTTATAGTCATTGAATCTTTGATCAGTTTGAGAGTACTCCATTGCTAGGAGTAGAAGGAGCTTGAAGATGCTCTGAAATGTTGATGGTAGTTTGCCATTATTGGTTGGTTGGTCACTATTCCATTGATGTGAAGATTTGAAGCCTGAAGTTGAAGAGACAGAGTGAAAGATGAAGCCAGATAGAGATGCAAGAAAAGGTAGTTTTGTTTTGCAGGTACATTTCCAAGGGACTTGGAAATCTTAGTTGGTTGGTTGTATGGTGCAGGACCACCATGAGACCTATGAATCAGAAGGATTCCATGCATGCTCTATTTTGTCCAAAGTAGTCTTTTCATGTTGTAAGGCCTTAGTGCCATATTGAATCTTAGTTGGCCAAGTAGCAGCATAATCTTGAGTCTGTTTACGTGTCACTAAAGATTGTAACTAAACTGTGTGAATGTAACTGAATGGCAGAGGTGGTTATAGGGTGGTTCGCCTTCCACATTATGTAACTGTCGATATGAGAGTCTTTATATAGTCAGTCTGTGTTAGTTCACAGATAGAGAGGGAGAGAAAGAGAGCCAGAGAATCAATTTTTATGTATATTTTCTGAGAAGAAGAAATAAAGAAGTCCTGTTTGGATTCATTACACGGAATGTAGATCGAAAGCATTCTACTGGTTGAGATTTCTTTGAAATCAGTGGAATGATTTCCTTAGGAGTAGATTGTTTTCTATCCTGTTGAGTTTTTGTTGTTTCTGTGTGAGTTGTTTGGTTGCAAAGTTGTAGAGGCAGTCATTGGCATATCAGTATATCGGTGTATTGAAAGGAGAGGAAAAGACCCCGCTGATGATATAAGTCTTATCGATGGGTGAGTTTGAATGTGTATTGTGAATGTATATTGCAAATGTATGTTGAGAATGTATGTTAAGAATATACATTGTGTCGGATACAAAAGGTGACTGGTAGTATTGGTGAAGTCAGGGTGAAGAAACTTTAGTCCACTAATGATAGCAAGTCATGTCAAGAACATACTAAGTTGGTATATAGTCCAAGCTTCCTAAGTGTTTGCTGATGAACAAAGTTTTACTGATAGGCACGAAAAGAAGAGTCCTCCATCGGGGAGACTCATGAGATCAGAGGGATAAATAACAAGGTGACCGATGGTATTAAGTCCTACCGATAGTGAGTTCAAAAGGTTCAATGGGTTCAACGGTTCAAAATTTGACCAAGTGTTCGATTTCCGCTGTGAGCTCTACATCAGATGACCCCTCACCCACCTAACAGAAGAAGTAATGAATAAAATTATGAGGATAATATTCAAAGTAGAAACGTACAATGAGACTTTGAACAATAGGAAAGGTAAGTTGGAAGCTCTCAAGGCTAAGTTCTAGTCTCATAAACATGCCATAACAAAAGCTAGAATCCAAGATGGGGGAGAGGTGGATAAAATAGTACAAGCATATGAACACATCAGGACAGCAATGAAGGTCCACATACAGGAGGATGTATATCAAAGTGATAGTGATGCTGAAAGCGATGAAGAGGGAGAAAATGAAGAGCCTAAGGAATGAATGAAAGTGCATCACTAAGTGCACATATGCATAAGGTACTTATCAATAATGAGTCATACAGATGGTTGCTAGATGGTAACCTATGCCACAAGGAAGAGTTGACTAAGTCATAGGGTAATAGTCAACCATTGATCTTAATTGATAAATCTTGACTGTTGGTCAATTGTAACTACCTCCTCACCTTATTCTATAAAAGGTGTAGGGGTGCAATATTTTAGACATTCAAAACTCAATTGAAATTTAATTACTGAAAAGTTTAGGACTCATTTCAAAGTCATTGTAAATGTACATGTTATGTATGCTTAATGAAAGAGAAGCCATTTTGATTACAAATCATCATAAATATTGAGTAATTTGTGTTTGAACTCTGGATATGCATTGATTAGCTACGTCCCTTGGAGTGCTTCTCAGTCTGCATGTATTATTTTCATTCCTAGTTCTTTTGAAGTTAGCCTCAACCATATCTAGATGTGGAACATCATGGTGATCTATGGTTTGATTTCTTCTCTTCATGAATGTATCTTGTATGTATGTGATTCAATGACTAAAGATTCACTAAAAGTAGAAGTATTATTTTAAATTTCTTTCAATTTCAATACAGATCATCTCCATAATTACAAATAATAGAGATTAAAAAGTAAATAAAAATGAAATATGTAGATATCTCATAGATAATTGAAAATACAGAGCATATTTAGAGTAAAAGCATGTCAAATTGATACATATCATGCAAATTTAGATAAGATATCCATGAAATACATGTAAATATCAACTAATAGACACATCCTTTCAATAGATTTATAGTGTAGAAGAAAGAGCAAGTTCATAATGATCAATGATTAGAAGAATTGATCAACCTTGCAAATATCTCAGCTATCTTTAAAAAAAATAGAGTAGAATTGACCTCTCTGTGGAGTGAATTTATAGGACATAGTGCAATATTGATCATCTAGACAAATGTAAGACCCCTTGAAATGGAAAAGAGCATGTCACATCAACCTCTGAGTAATGTTAGATTATCATGACCTAATCAACGGAGTCTTGGAGTCATCAACTTATCCTAAGTTGATCGTACTTTACAAGATAATAAAGGTTTGTTGTGCAAATTTTTATGCATGTTGTAATGACTAATAATCATCATCAACAAATATGCAAAAAATGGATTTGTTGAAAATGCTTCAAAAATTTTAAAGCAAATGCAATTGGCTGGTGTAAAGCCAAATTCTATAACATTTGCCACTGTCCTCCATGCATGTGTCACAATGGGAGCTTTCGAATAGGGTATGGACATCCATCAATACATAAAGGATAGAGGAATTTTGTCAGATGTTGTAGTTGCAACTGCCCTATTAGACATGTATGCAAAATGTGGAAGCATAGACAAGGCATGTGAACTATTTGCTAGAATGCCTCAAAGAAATGTCGTCTCATAGATTGCAATGACTATAGGATATGCACAAAATGGATTTGTTGAAAAGGCTTCAGAAATTTTAAAGCAAATGCAATTGGCTGGTGTAAAGCCAAATGCCACAACCTTTGCCACCATCCTCCCTGTCTGTGTTAGAATGGGAGCTTTGGAATAGGGTATGGACATACATCAATACATAAAGGATAGAGGAATTTTTTTAGATGTTGTAGTTGCAACAACCTTGGTAGACATGTATGCCAAATGTGGAAGCATAGACATGGCACCTGAACTGTTTGACAGAATGCATCAAAGAAATGTGGTCTCATGGACTGCAATGAGTCTAGGATATGAACAAAAAGGATTTGTTGAAAAGGATTTAGAAATTTTAAAGCAAATGCAATTGGTTGGTGTAAAGCCAAATTCCACAAGCTTTGCCACCATCCTCCATGCTTGTCTCAGAATGGGAGATTTGGAATAGGGTATGGACATCCATCAATACATAAAGGATAGAGGAATTTTGTCAGATGTTGTAGTTGCAACTGCCCTGTTAAACATGTATGCAAAATGTGGAAGCATAGACAAGGCATGTGAACTGTTTGATAGAATGACTCAAAGAAATGTGGTCTCATCAATGTTGTGTGGTTACACAACACGCCCCATTTTAACTTATCAAAACAGGGACCCAACTTTTGCCTTGGCTTGTGTTGTCTGTTTCTGGCGGTTTGGTAAAAATAGGATGAGGTTCATCATCATCATGAAGGTCAGGATGAGGTAGGTCATCATCATGAGGTTAGTTTGTTAAAGTTCATATTTTGTTTCTATGACTTCATGATTAGAAAGAGCTTGAAATTCCATGCAGGTTTTCCTTTCACATCACTTGAAAATTCGTCCATATGAGGGAGTTATGAGCAGTCAAAGTTTTGGTCAAACCTGATAATTGTTGTATGATGAACATCATCATCATGATATTTGAAAAGCTCCCCGATAATATCCTGAGGTCGAAACATCCGGACGTCAAGTTTAAGTCCTAGTAGGTTGTTCCCGTCGAGCGGTCTTTTGTATCGCGAAAGGTCATCATCATGATCTTACTCTATCACCTGATAAAAATCATGCAGTCCCGAAACCTCCGGACGTCAATCTTAAGTGCTAGTGTGTTTTACCCGTCAAGCAACCTTGGAAACATCGCGAGCATCATGATATTCTAACATCACCCGATGTGATAATATCATGCTGATGATTATCATCACCCTACTTAGAAAACCCACCATCTGCATAATTTGCACGCGCACGAGTCCTGGTGTTCATCATCATCATGATCTTTCAAGGTAGGATCGCATTTCGCAATATCCTCCTGATCTCCTTTTGCGTGATCATGATGATCACCTTATCTTTCGAAGCGGAGGGTAATATTTCATTCCTTAGTCTTGTTGACATCATCATCATGATCTTTCTCTACCCGACATTTCGCAATATCCTCCTGCCGAGAAGTATAAACTTTTGCGGATATGATGATGACGATGACGTCACCCTCACCTTTCTCCTCCGGCAGGATATTTTCCAAGGCATGATCCTGTTCGCCAAATATGATGATGACGATGACGTCATGTTTTAGGATTAACGAAGGCCGCGGATATCCTGATGACGTCATTAGGACATTCAGCAGGATCATATTTTAGATTACCCAGTGCGGATATGATGATGATCATCATCATCATCCTAATCTTTCGAGCGGGTTACCTTGGCCGCAAAAGGGGTCATATTGCATTCATCCACGCGATCAGCTTCCTTAGAGGTGACCCGATATTCCATTTATCTCCTGATCTTAACGAAACATGACGGTGACGTCATCCCTTTGCATTTTAACGAAGCCTGATGATGACGATGACATCATCATGATATTCCTTTCCTGCAGCAGGATCATATTCTGAATCCTCCTGTTTGTCTTCATGATGATGATGATGATGAGGTCTTTCTTTCCCCAATATGCAGAAACAAAACATCCTGATGTGCTTTTCATCAGAGCATTCGGAAAGGAGGGGCATCATATTTCGTAATATCCTGCAGCTAGATGGAAGGCATAGGGTTGGTCATCATCATGATTTTCGGCGTTGGTGTAACTGTTGCCGTCGGCCAAGTCTAAATTTGTCACCCTGATCATATGTAATCACGCCGATGCAAATATGATGATGATGCAAAGCCGGATTCGAAGGATGGTTGAAGGGCGGTTATTTCCTTGTATAATTTGAGATCATCATCATCATATTTCGAACTCGATATACAAGAAAATGGGCTAAAACATGAAGCGATGGAAATTTGGAGCCCGATTGCCTGTAGCTGCGCATTTTTGGGGGCTTGTTTAATAAAATGTTTACTTCCTGTTGTTTATCCACATGATGATGAACTTAATGTTTGTCTGTTTACTTGCAGGAAGTCATGATGATGCTGCTGAGGCTGAACATTGAAGTCATGATGATGCTGCTGAAGCTGAGCATTGAAGTCATGATGCTGTTAGAGCTGCTGCTGAAGCTGAGTATTACAAAGTTGCGCATGGAGGCAACATGAGCCAGAAAATGAGGAGGATATTGTCAAATATGTTGTTCGCCAGCTGGAGACCGAATCAAGTTGAAGATGCTGGAATATTCTGTGCCAGCTGTACATTTGCTAACTGGAGAAGCATGTGCTTTTCATCTGGACCGCTAATTGCTATGAGAGGATCCTGATCCTTGGATCGTTGTAACCGTTTCTGGCATTTGCTCTATATAAGAGCCAGAGCTTGTCATAAATAAGGAGGATATACATTAGAATACACAGACGCATCTGGCGCAAAAAGTCAATTACTGTAGGATCAATTAGGAGATCGGATTACTGAGACTAATGAGGATAGAATTGTTGAAATGTCAAGGTTCTTTCTTCAGATCACTGTAAATGTACCTGTTCTTGAGCATACTGAATGGATATGAAGTTTCAGATTACATCCTAATTGTAAATTTTACATAATCTTTCTGTTGATTTCTGGATATGTACTGGTGAATGTTGTGTTCAACTGGAAGCGCTTTCATTTCATTACATATTGTTGTCAACTTTTCCTTTGAAGATTTGCACTAGATCATGCGGATTTGTGGAATGTCCTGGTGAAGTATGATTTCTAGTTTTCCTTCTTTTCATTGCATGTATGGGAGCTTGTATGTGGATCAGTGATCTAAGTCCAGTAGTTTTGGGAATCTCATTCTTTAACCCTTTTCCTTCTTTTAATTTCATTAATTCATCACCATAACTGCAAATCATGATAAATAACAAGCAGAACAGTGAAATATGCTGAAATCCCGTAGGTAACTGAAGATCATTAGCATAATTGAGTTAAATGCATGTAGTATTGAAAATATCATGCAAGGAATCATAAATAATGGTAGAAATCATGCAAATATCAGCCTGTAGGCACGTTATTTGACTAAATTTACAGTGCAGAGGTAGAATTGTTGGAGAATTATGCAGAGCAAACATCCAGAGCAGAATATTTGAAGATAATGATGATGAACTGTGCAGAAACACGTAAGGCCCCTGAATGGAAAACAGCAACACACATCAACCACTGAGTAACGTCAGTAGATTAAGACCTAATCAACGGAGACTTGGGATCATGAATTCTTTGAATTCATCGTATCTTTCAAGATGAGTAAAGGTTGTTGTGTAACTTTTATTCTATGTTTGTGAATGACTAACATCATGACCAACATAAATTGGCGCTAGAAGGAGGGCCGAACTGTTTCTCAGCATCATCAACAGAAGGAGGGCATGAGCTGTTTCTCAGTAAATAAATCCTGTTTAGTTGAAGTGATATCCCCTGCCTCAGTTTAGCAGCCCGCTTTAAATCTTGCAAACGTATCTGCAGGCCCCTCGCTTCTAACGCAACATAAATTGGCGCTAGAAGGAGGGCCGAATAATAGATCCTGTTCCTAAACAAAGAATTTTTGATTTATGCAAATATTGCATAAATATTTCAGCATTTCAGTTAAATGTCTGCAAATATCTCTTACCTGAGATGTTTTGGTTGCACCTTTGCAAAGATCTAGCCCAAAGCATCAAATATTTGTTTGATTTTCTGGACTTTCAAGTTTTAGTCTGAGATATGATAGATCTCCTTAAAATTGCAAAATACTAAAAGAATTGAAAAATATAGTCTCATTTTGATGGATGTATATGAAAATAAGTGCCAAATTAACATTCCTTTATTTCAGGAAACTTTAAATAGGCAGCTTTACCCTCACAGTTTGTCTAACTTTGGTTTATCTACCTGTTGCAGGATACACCAGACTGCAGAACACAGTGAAATAAATTGCTTAATTTTCCTTACAAGGTTGGATTTATATTTGAAAGGACTAATATTCTTTCTGGATGTGTTCAGGGTTGAAATTTGCCAGGAAAATGAAGAAATCTGCCAGGAAAATGAAGAAATTCTGGAGCAACAAGCAGATGCAGCACCAGAAGTTATTAATTGTCCAGACACTGAAGTGGATCATTCTGAAGATTTTGAATTATACTTGTCTAGAAATATACAGCGTAGTCAAATATTAGGTTTGCCCATTGATGATGTCTTGATTGAAAGCTGGTGGAGATTACATGATGAAGAGCATTCAGAGAGAGATTGTTACCCTTGCTTGGTCATGTTGAAAAAGATTCTAGAAAATATAATAGCTGAGTCAGTTCCAGAAGGTAATGAAGAGGAAACATCTTTCCTGGATTCATTTTATGGTGACATTGATAGGAGTTCTCTACTTCCTAATACAAGTAAGGACCAGTCAGTATGCAGGTATGAATCTTGTGAAAATTTTAGAGAAGAAATCACTCATCAGGATAATATTTTTTATTCTGATCCTAATTCTTTTGATAAAGAAGATGAAACATCTTTCCTGGAGTCATTCTATGGTAAAGAGAAGTGTAAACAGATAGTAGAGCAATTTAAATGCACTCCTGGTGATGAAGTTCCTATGATGGTAACTCAGGGAGTCATAGAGAAGAAAATAAATGCTGATTTATTACCTGACTTCTTGGAATTAAATGATCAAATGCAAGAATGTTGCAGGCTAAAGGAACCAGATCCTCTAATAGATAGAAAATGTGAATTATTTAATGAACAATTCTTGAAAGATGAAGATGTAGAAGACTTTGGAGTTGTGCATAATCAGATGTCACTCCAGAAATATTTTGAGAATGAAACAGGGGAGTGTCCTTATCAAGTGAAAGTTGTTTCTCTTTTACAGTCAAATGATTTAGAAATGATAAATTTCTGTATATCAGGTTGTGATAATAAAGATACTTATTTAGATGCTGATGTGCAGGAAATTGAAGAAAATATTGAGAAGTTTCCTGAACTGGAGGATAAACTGAACATCCAGAATGAAGGGATAAGGCTGGATAAAGATGAAGAATTAATACATCAAAGGTCATACATCCTTCAATTTGAAGAGGGACCAGGCACTGAGCCAAGTAGTGAAAATATAATGACAAATGGAAGACCAACTGCCAATGAAGAAGCATGTCCAGCAAAGCCAGAAATACACCAGGTTGTATTTCTCCTTTCCACAGTAAATGATGTTGAATACTATTTTAATTATGGAAATTCAGGAGATAAGACATGCATATGGATTAATCATGAACATGATGAGCTTCCTCAGTTGCTGATCATCAAGAGTTGTTCTGTTGAATACAGTGAATTCAGAATATCAGAATATTCTTCAAAATATAAAGATAAATTTGCTAGGTTGAGAACCATAACTAATACCCTGATGCTCCTGCACAATCAAAAGAAGTATGCAAATACAGGTGTCCTTAGGTCTTTTTCTGGTTTTTGTTCGCCTAGTAGTGTGTTGTATATAATTTTGTAGATTAGTTGTTTGTACAGTCTGCTTGTTTTGCTTTCTTGTTCTGTTTCCTGTTGTTTCCTTTTTGTAGGTTAGTTGTTTGTATAGTGTTGCTTCTGTTTTGTGTTGTTTTGGTTGAGTTTTGTTTTGGTAAGTCAAGATGATGCAATTCATCACCTAAGAAAATAACTAAATTGTTAGGATTCAAGTGATGAGATCAGATTTAGATATAGATTGTAATTCATTCTGATAAATACTCATGATCAGGTTTTATGATGTCTTTTCATCAAGGTGCCTTTTCTTGTCCAAAGTGAATCAAACACAATGAAACACCTAACAGCCTTGGGTTTGTTGAAGATATGAGTATAGGTGTTAAGTGAAAAATCTAAAGGGACTCCCTTGCTACCAATACAATCTCCAACCTAAAGCTGCAAGTGACTACACCTTATACAAATGAGCTGACATGATGATATCAAATTTAAATTTTTAAAGGAAAATCAGAAACGAAATAAAATTAGGCCATCTAAGTAACTCTACCGGGGCTATGGACGCCTGCTGGCAGTGGAGCCCTACTTAGGGAGATTGTATAGATAACCTTGCCGGGGCTATAGACGCCTGCTGGCAGCAAGGCTCTATCCAGGTTGGCTATGAGGGATGATCTCCAACTATGTAGTTTAACACCAGTTACTTATGTTTTCAACTTACTTTCAAGATGAGGATAATTAATCATATGCATACACGTGATCCTTTGTTAGCACTGTTACCTTGATGAAACTTTATCATTCAAAGATCATGATGATTTTACTTAGAAAGAATTAGAATACTATAGATGAATATGATCATATCACTTGAATTATTTGAATTTTGTTGTTTTCTTTGGTGGCAAGTTGTTGTGTGGTTACACAACACGCCCCATTTTAACTTATCAAAACAGGGACCCAACTTTTGGCTTGGCTTGTGTTGTCTGTTTCTGGTGGTTTGGTAAAAATAGGATGAGGTTCATCATCATCATGAAGGTCAGGATGAGGTAGGTCATCATCATGAGGTTAGTTTGTCAAAGTTCATATTTTGTTTCTATGACTTCATGATTAGAAAGAGCTTGAAATTCCATGCAGGTTTGCCTTTCACATCACTTGAAAATTCGTCCATATGAGGGAGTTATGAGCAGTCAAAGTTTTGGTCAAACCTGATAATTGCTGTATGATGAACATCATCATCATGATATTTGAAAAGCTCCCCGATAATATCCTGAGGTCGAAACATCCGGACGTCAAGTTTAAGTCATAGTAGGTTGTTCCCGTCGAGCGGTCTTTTGTATCGTGAAAGGTCATCATCATGATCTTACTCTATCACCTGATAAAAATCATGCAGTCCCGAAACCTCCAGACGTCAATCTTAAGTGCTAGTGTGTTTTACCCGTCAAGCAACCTTGGAAACATCACGAGCATCATGATATTCTAACATCACCCGATGTGATAATATCATGCTGATGATTATCATCACCCTACTTAGAAAACCCACCATCTGCATAATTTGCACGCGCACGAGTCCTGGTGTTCATCATCATCATGATCTTTCAAGGTAGGATCGCATTTCGCAATATCCTCCTGATCTCCTTTTGCGTGATCATGATGATCACCTTATCTTTCGAAGCGGAGGGTAATATTTCATTCCTTAGTCTTGTTGACATCATCATCATGATCTTTCTCTACCCGACATTTCGCAATATCCTCCTGCCGAGAAGTATAAACTTTTGCGGATATGATGATGACGATGACGTCACCATCACCTTTCTCCTCCGGCAGGATATTTTCCAAGGCATGATCCTGTTCGCCAAATATGATGATGACGATGACGTCATGTTTTAGGATTAACGAAGGCCGCGGATATCCTGATGACGTCATCAGGACGTTCAGCAGGATCATATTTTAGATTACCCAGTGCGGATATGATGATGATGATGATCATCATCCTAATCTTTCGAGCGGGTTACCTTGGCCGCAAAAGGGGTCATATTGCATTCATCCACGCGATCATCTTCCTTAGAGGTGACCCGATATTCCATTTATCTCCTGATCTTAACGAAACATGACGGTGACGTCATCCCTTTGCATTTTAACGAAGCCTGATGATGACGATGACGTCATCATGATATTCCTTTCCTGCAGCAGGATCATATTCTGAATCCTCCTGTTTGTCTTCATCATGATGATGATGATGAGGTCTTTCTTTCCCCAATATGCAGAAACAAAACATCCTGATGTGCTTTTCATGAGAGCATTCGGAAAGGAGGGGCATCATATTTCGTAATATCCTGCAGCTAGATGGAAGGCATAGGGTTGGTCATCATCATGATTTTCGGCGTTGGTGTAACTGTTGCCGTCGGCCAAGTCTAAATTTGTCACCCTGATCATATGTAATCACGCCGATGCAAATATGATGATGATGCAAAGCCGGATTCGAAGGATGGTTGAAGGGCGGTTATTTCCTTGTATAATTTGAGATCATCATCATCATATTTCGAACCCGATATACAAGAAAATGGGCTAAAACATGAAGCGATGGAAATTTGGAGCCCAATTGCCTGTAGCTGCACATTTTTGGGGGCTTGTTTAATAAAATGTTTACTTCCTGTTGTTTATCCACATGATGATGAACTTAATGTTTGTCTGTTTACTTGCAGGAAGTCATGATGATGCTGCTGAGGCTGAACATTGAAGTCATGATGATGCTGCTGAAGCTGAGCATTGAAGTCATGATGCTGTTAGAGCTGCTGCTGAAGCTGAGCATTACAAAATTGCGCATGGAGGCAACATGAGCCAGAAAATGAGGAGGATATTGTCAAATATGCTGTTCGTCAGCTGGAGACCGAATCAAGTTGAAGATGCTGGAATATTCTGTGCCAGCTGTACATTTGCTAACTGGAGAAGCATGTGCTTTTCATCTGGACCGCTAATTGCTATGAGAGGATCCTGATCCTTGGATCGTTGTAACCGTTTCTGGCATTTGCTCTATATAAGAGCCAGAGCTTGTCATAAATAAGGAGGATATACATTAGAATACACAGACGCATCTGGCGCAAAAAGTCAATTACTGTAGGATCAATTAGGAGATCGGATTACTGAGACTAATGAGGATAGAATTGTTGAAATGTCAAGGTTCTTTCTTCAGATCACTGTAAATGTACCTGTTCTTGAGCATACTGAATGGATATGAAGTTTCAGATTACATCCTAATTGTAAATTTTACATAATCTTTCTGTTGATTTCTGGATATGTACTGGTGAATGCTGTGTTCAACGTGAAGTGCTTTCATTTCATTACATATTGTTGTCAACTTTTCCTTTGAAGATTTGCACTAGATCATGCGGATTTGTGGAATGTCCTGGTGAAGTATGATTTCTAGTTTTCCTTCTTTTCATTGCATGTATGGGAGCTTGTATGTGGATCAGTGATCTAAGTCCAGTAGTTTTGGGAATCTCATTCTTTAACCCTTTTCCTTCTTTTAATTTCATTAATTCATCACCATAACTACAAATCATGATAAATAACAAGCAGAACAGTGAAATATGCTAAAATCCTGTAGGTAACTGAAGATCATTAGCATATTTGAGTTAAATGCATGTAGTATTGAAAATATCATGCAAGGAATCATAAATAATGGTAGAAATCATGCAAATATCAGCCTGTAGGCACGTTATTTGACTAAATTTACAGTGCAGAGGTAGAATTGGTGGAGAATTATGCAGAGCAAACATCCAGAGCAGAATATTTGAAGATAATGATGATGAACTGTGCAGAAACACGTAAGGCCCCTGAATGGAAAACAGCAACACACATCAACCACTGAGTAACGTCAGTAGATTAAGACCTAATCAACGGAGACTTGGGATCATGAATTCTTTGAATTCATCGTATCTTTCAAGATGAGTAAAGGTTGTTGTGTAACTTTTATTCTATGTTTGCGAATGACTAACATCATGACCAACAATCAATTGCAATGATTGCAGGATACACACAGAATGGATTTGTTGAAAAGGCTTCAAAATTTTTAAAGCAAATGCAATTAGCTGGTGTAATGCCAAATTCCACAACCTTTGGCACCATCCTCCCTGCTTGTGTCAGAATGGGAGCTTTAGAATAGGGTATGGACATCCATCAATACATAAAGGATAGAGGAATTTTGTCAGATGTTGTAGTTGCAACTACCCTATTAGACATGTATGCAAAATGTGGAAACATAGACAAGGCACGTGAACTATTTGACAGAATGACTCAAAGAAATGTGGTCTCATGGACTGCAATGACTACCAGATATGCACAAAAAGGATTTTTTGAAAAGGCTTTAGAAATTTTAAAGCAAATGCAATTGGCTAGTGTAAATCCAAATGCCACAACCTTTGCCACCATCCTCTCTACCTATGTTAGAATGGGAGCTTTGGAATAGGGTATGGACATACATCAATACATAAAGATAGAGGATTTTTTTTAGATGTTGTAGTTGCAACAACCCTGGTAGACATGTATGCAAAATGTGGATGCATAGACAAGGCACATGAACTCTTTGAGAGAATGCGTCAAAGAAATGTTGTCTCATGGACTACAATGACTGTAGGATATGCACAAAATAGATTTGTTGAAAAGGCTTCAAAAATTTTAAAGCAAATCCAATCAGCTAGTGT
This sequence comes from Cunninghamia lanceolata, assembly GCA_027924645.1. Taxonomy (NCBI): domain Eukaryota; kingdom Viridiplantae; phylum Streptophyta; class Pinopsida; order Cupressales; family Cupressaceae; genus Cunninghamia; species Cunninghamia lanceolata. The sequence continues at coordinate 1,525,974 of BSBN01000762.1, read as the reverse complement.
AAAGCCAAAATCCACAACATTTGCCACCATCATCCCTACCTGTGTCAGAATGGGAGCTTTGGAATAGGGTATGAGCATCCATCAATACATAATGGATAGGTGAATTTTGTCATATGTTATAGTTGCAACTGCACTATTAGACATGTAACTGCGCTATTAGACATGTATGTAAAATGTGGAAGGATAGATAAGGCACTAAATTGTTTGATAGAATGCCTCAAAGAAATGTCATCTCATGGACTAAAATGACTGCAGGATATGCACAAAATGGATTTTTTGAAAAGGCTTTAGAAAATTTAAAGCAAATGTAATTGACTGGTGTAAAGTAAAATTCTACGACCTTTGCCACCATCCTCCCTGCTTGTGTTAGAATGGGAGCTTTGGAATAGGGTATGGACATACATCAATACATAAAGGATACAGGAATTTTTTAGATGTTGTAGTTGCAACTGTGCTGTTAGACATGTATGCAAAATGTGGAAGCATAAACAAGGCACATGAACTCTTTGACATAATGCCTCAAAGAAATGTTGTCTTATGGACTGCAGTGACTGTAGGATAGGCACAAAATGTGTTTGTTGAAAAGGCTTCAAAATTTTTAAACCAAATGCAATTGGCTGGTGTAAAGTCAAATTACACAACCTTTGCCACCATCCTCCCTGCCTGTGTCAGAATGGGAGCTTTTGAATAGGGTATGGATATCAATTAATACATAAAGGATAGAGGAATTTTGTCTGATGTTATAGTTGCAACTACCCTATTAGAATTGTATGCAAAATGTGGAAGCATTGACTAGGCACGTCAACTATTTGGCAAAATGCCTCAAAGAAAAGTGGTCTCATGGACTGTAATGACTGCAGGATATGCACAAAATGGATTTGTTGAAAAGGCTTTAGAAATTTTAAAGCAAATGCAATTGCCTGGTGTAAATCCAAATTCCACAACCTTTGCCACCATCCTGCTTGCCTGTGTCAGAATGGGAGCTTTGGAATATGGTATGGACATCCATCAATACATAAAGGATAGAGAAATTTTGTCAGATGTTGTAGTTACAACTGCCCTATTAGACATGTATGAAAAATGTGGAAGCATAGACAAGGCATGTGAACTATTTGATAGAATGCCTCAAAGAAATGTTGTCCAATGGACTTCAATGACCACAAGATATGCACAAAATGGATTTGTTGAAAAGTCTTTAGAAATTTTAAAGTAAATGCAATTAGCTAGTGTAAAGCTAAATTCCATAGCCTTTGACACCATCCTCCCTGCCCGTGTCAAAATGGGATCTTTGGAATAGGGTATGGACATCCATCAATACATAAAGGATACAAGAATTTTGTTTAATGTTGTAGTTGCAAGTACCCTATTAGACATGTATCCAGAATGTCGAAGCATAGACAAGGCACGTGAACTATTTGATAGAATGCCTCAAAGAAATGTGGTCTCATGGACTACTATGATTGAAGGATATGCACAAAATGGATTTGTTAAAAAAGCTTCAAAAATTTTAAAGCAAATGCAATTAGCTGGTGCAATGCCAAATTCCATAACCTTTGCCACCATCCTCCCTACCTGTGTCAAAATGGGAGCTTTGGAATAGGGTATGGACATCCATCAATACATAAAGGATAGAGGAATTTTGTCAGATGTTGTAGTTGCAACTACCCTCTTAGACATGTGCAGAAAAGTGTGGAAGCATAGACAAGGCACGCGAACTATTTGATAGAATGCTTCAAAGAAATATCATCTCATGAACTGTAATGACTGTGGGATATGCAAAAAATGGATTTGTTGAAAAGGCTTCAAAAATTTCAAAGCAAATGCAATTGGATGGTGTAAAGCCAAATTCCACAACCTCTACCAAATCATCCCTACCTATGTTAGAGTGGGAGCTTTGGAATAGGGTTCGGACATCTGTTAATACACAAAGGATAGAGGAATTTTTTCAGATGTTGTATTTGCAACTGCCCTTTTAGACATGTATGCAAAATGTGGAATCATAGACAAGACACGTGAACTATTTGAAAGAATGCCTCAAAGAAATGTGGTCTCATGGACTGCAATGAATACAAGATATGCACAAAATGGATCTGTTGAAAAGACTTCAGAAATTTTAAAGCAGATGTAATTGGCTGGTTTAAAGCCAAATTCCACAACCTTTACCACAATCTTTACTACCTATGTTAGAATGGGAGTTTTGGAATAGGGTATCGACATCCATCAATACATAAAGGATAGAGGAATTTTGTCATATGTTGTAGTTACAACTGCCCTCTTAGACATGTATGAAAAATGTGGAAGCATAGACAAGGAATGTGAATGGTTTGACAGAATGCATCAAAGAAATGTGGTCTCATGGACTACAATGACTATAGGATATGCAAAACATGGATTTTTTTGAAAAGGCTTTAGAAATTTTAAAGCAAATGCATTTGGCTAGTGTAAAGACAAATTCCACAACCTTTGCCACCATCCTCCCTGCCTGTGTTAGAATGGGAGCTTTGGAATAGGGTATGGACATCCATCAATACATAAAGAATAGAGGATTTTTGTCAGATGTTGTAGTTGCAACTGCCATGTTAGACATGTATGTAAAATGAGGAAGCATAGACAAGGCATGTGAACTATTTGACAGAATGCCTCAAAGAAATGTTGTCTCATGGACTTTAATGACTACAGGATATGTACAAAATGGATTTGTTGAAAAGGCTTCAGAAATTTTATAGCAAATGCAATTGGCTGGTGTAAAACCAAATTCCACAGATGTTTCCACCATCCTCCTTGCCCATGTCAGTATGAGAGCTTTGGAATAGGGTATGGACATCCATCAATACATAAAGGACAGAGGAATTTTGTTAGATATTGTAGTTACAACTACCCTATTAGACATGTATGCAAAATGTGGAAGCATAGACAAGGCAAGTGAACTATTTGACAAAATGCCTCAAAGAAATGTGGTCTCATGGACTACAATGATTACAGGATATGCACAAAATAGATATCTTGAAAAGGCTTCAAAAATTTTAAAACAAATGCAATTGGTCGTGTAAAGCCAATTTCCATAAGCTTTGCCACCATCCTCCCTGCCTGTGTCAGAATGGAAGCTTTGGAATAGGGTATCGACATCCATCAATACATAAATGATAGAGGAATTTTGTCAGATGTTGTAGTTGTAACTGCCCTGTTAGACATGTATACAAAATGTGGAAGCATAGACAAGGCACGTGAACTATTTGACATAATGCTTCAAAGAAATGTGGTCTCATGGATTGCAATGACTGTAGGATATGCAAAAAATGGATTTATTGAAAAGGCTTCAGAAATTTCAAAACAAATGCAATTGGCTAGTGTAAAGCCAAATTCCTCAACCTTTACCACCATCCTCATTGCCTGTGTCAGATTTTGAGCTTTGGAATAGGGTATGGACATCCATCAATACATAAATGATAGAGGAATTTTGTCACATGTTGTAGTTGCAATTGCCATATTAGACATGTATGTAAAATTCCACAATCTTTGCCACCATCCTCCCTACCTATGTCAGAATGGGAGCTTTGGAATAGGGTATGGACATCCATAAATACATAAAGGATAGAGGAATTTTGTCTGATGTTGTAGTTGCAACTACCCCATCAAAAATTTATGTAAAATGTGGAAGCATAGACAAGGAACATGAACTATTTGATAGAATGCCTCAAAGAAATGTGGTCTCAGGGACTGTAATGACTGTAGGATATGCACAAAATGGATTTGTTGAAAAGGCTTCAGAAATTTTAAAATAAATACAATTGGCTAGTGTAGAGCCAAATTCCACAACCTTTGCTAGCATCCTCCCTGCTTGTGTTAGAATGGGAGCTTTGGAATAGGGTATGGACATCCATCAATACATAAAGGATAGAGGAATTTTGTCAGATGTTTTAGTTACAACTACCCTGTTAGACGTGTACGCAAAATATGGAAGCATAAACAAGGCACATGAACTGTTTGGCAGAATGCCTCAAATAAATATGGTCTCATGGACTTCAATGGCTGCAAGATATGCACAAAATAAATTTATTGAAAAGTCTTCAGAAACTTTCAAGAAAATGCAATTGGCTGGTGTAAAGCCAAGTTCCAAAACCTTTGCTACTATACTCCATGCCTATCTCAGAATGGGAGCTTTGGAATAGGGTATGGACATCCATCAATACATAAAGGATAGAGGAATTTTGTCAGATGTTGTAGTTGCAATTGCCTTGTTAAACATGTATTCAAAATGTGGAAGCATAGACAAGGCATGTGAATTGCTTGATAGAATGCCTCAAAGAAATGTGGTCTCATAGACTGCAATGACTGTAGGATATGCACAAAATGGATTTGTTGAAAATGCTTTAGAAATTTTAAAGCAAATACAATTAGCTATTGTAAAGCCAAAATCCACAACCTTTGCCCCCATCCTCTCTACCTGTGTCAGAATGGAACCTTTGGAATAGGGTATGGACATGCATCAATACATAAAAGATAGGGGAATTTTGTTAGATGTTGTAGTTGCAATTGCCTTGTTAGACATGTATGCAAAATGTGGAAGCATAGACAAGGCACGCGAACTGTTTGATAGAATGCCTCAAATAAATGTTGTCTCATGGGCCGCAATGACTGTAGGATATGCAAAAAATGGATTTGTTGAAAAGGCTTCAGAAATTTTAAAGAAAATGCAATTGGCTAGTGTAAACCCAAATTCCACAACCTTTGCCACCATCCTCCTTGCTTGTGTTAGATAGGGAGCTTTGGAATAGGGTATGGATGTCCATCAATACATAAAGGATAGAAGAATTTTGTCAGATGTGGTAGTTGCAACTACCCTTTTAGACATGTATGTAAAATGTGGAAGCATAGACAAGGCACGTGAACTATTTGATAGAATGCCTCAAAGAAATGTTGTCTCATGGACTTCAATGACTGCAACATATATAGAAAATGGATTTGTTGAAAAGGATTCAGAGATTTTAAAGTAAATGCAATTAGCTGGTGTAAAGCCATATTCCACAATGTTTTCCACCATTCTCCATGCCTGTGTCAGAATGGGAGCTTTGGAATAGGGTATGGACATCCATCAATACATAAAGGATAGACAAATTTTGTTAGATGTTGTAGTTGCAACTTCTCTGTTAGACATGTATGCAAAATGTGGAAGCATAGACAAGTTACATGAATGGTTTGATAGAATGCCTCAAAGAAATGTTGTCTCTTGGACTACAGTGACTGCAGGATATGCACAAAATAGATTTGTTGAAAAGGCTTCAAAAATTTTAAAGCAAATGTAATTGGCTGGTTTAAAGCCAAACTCCACAACCTTTGCCACAATCCCCCCTGCCTATGTCAGAATGGGTGCTTTGGAAAGGGTATGGATAGTCATCAATATATAAAGGATAGAGGAATTTTGTCTGATGTGTAGTTGTAACTATTGTGTTAGACATGTATGCAAATTGTGGAAGCATAGGCAAGGCACGTGAACTGTTTTATAGAATGCCTCAAAGAAATGTTGTCTCTTGGATTGCAATGACTGCAGGATATGCACAAAATGGATTTGTTGAAAAGGCTTCAAAAATTTTAAAGCAAATGCAATTGGCTGGTGTAAAGCCAAATTCCACAACCTTTGTCACCATCCTCCTTGCCTATGTTAGAATGAGAGCTTTGGAATAGGGTATGGACATCCATCAATACATAAAGGATAGAGGAATTTTGTCTGATGTTGTAGTTACAATAGCCTTGTTAGACATGTATTGAAAATGTGGAAGCATAGACAAGGCACGTGAACTATTTGATAGAATGCCTCAAAGAAATGTGGTCTCATTATGCATAAAATAGATTTGTTGAAAAGGCTTCAGAAATTTTAAAGCAAATGCAATTGGCTGGTGTAAATCCAAATTCCACAACTTTTTCCAGCATCCTCCCTGCTTGTGTTAGAATGGGAGCTTTGGAATAGGGTATGGACATCCATGAATACATAAAGGATAGAGTAATTTTGTCAAATGTTGTAGTTGCAACTGCCTTGTTAGACATGTATGCAAAATGTGGAAACATAGACAAGGCAAGTGAACTGTTTGATAGAATGCCTCAAAGAAATGTTGTCTCATGGACTGCAATGACTACAAGATATGCACAAAATGGATTTGTTGAAAAGGCTTCATAAATTTTAAAGAAAATTCAATTGGCTGGTGTAAAGCCAAATTCTACAACCTTTGCCACCATCCTCCCTGTCTGTGTCAGGATGGGAGCTTTGGAATAGGGTATGGACATCCATGAATACATAAAGGATAGAGGAATTTTGTCAGATGTTGTAGTTGCAAATGTCTTGTTAGATAGGTATGAAAAATGTGGAAGCATAGACAAGACATGTGAACTATTTGACAGAATGCATCAAAGAAATGTGGTCTCATGGACTGCAATGACTGCAGGATATGCACAAAATAGATTTGTTGAAAAGGTTTCAAAAATTTTAAAGCATATGCAATTGGCTGGTGTAATGAAAAATTCCACAACCTTTTCCACCATCCTCCCTGCCTATGTCAGAATGGGAGGTTTGGAATAGGGTATGGACATCCATCACTACATAAAGGATAGAGGAATTTTGTGAGATATTGTAGTTGCAACTGCCTTGTTAGACATCTATGCAAAATGTTTAAGCATAGACAAGGCACATGAACTGTTTGACAAAATGCCTCAAATAAATGTTGTCTCATGGACTTCAATGACTACAAGATATGTACAAAAAGGATTTGTTGAAAAGGCTTCAAAATTTTAAAGCAAATGCAATTAGCTGGTGTAAAGCCAAATTCCACAACCTTTGCCACAATCCTCCCTGTGTGTGTCAAAATGGGAGCTTTGGAATAGGGTATGGACATCCATCAATACATAAAGGATAGAGGAATTTTGTTAGATGTAGTTGCAACTACCCTGTTAGACATGTATACAAAATGTGGAAGCATAGACAAGGCACCTGATCTATTTGATAGAATACCTATTAGTTCCTAATGAAAGTGTTTGAAGTTTGAAAATTATGAATAGGATTGTGAAATGATATTTGTGATGACGAGGGATTTCATCTATTGGGCAATAGAGTCAAAAGTTAATGGTATATGGATCTCTATAATTGGTTTAACTCATATTACTGGGTATTAGGTTAATCTACACCTTGTGTAGATGTGCAAAGTTGTTGAGTTGTAAGGTTCTTGTTACTGATCCCAATGGTATTTTCTTAAATCGTTGTGATCGTAGGAAAGGATTTTTATTCAAGTGGAAAGGAAAACTAACAAGATGACCTATCTTAAAGTATTTTTAACTCTTAGGTAGAGACCAATAAACACAGGCAGCTTTAGTAGGAATTAAAACAACTTTCCACAGAAAATAATCAAATTGATCACACAGAAACAACAATTGTGCTCTGATGAATTAAACATACCCTTGATATATTAATTTGAACTGATTTAAGAAATCATTACGGAGACAACCACACAGCTCATAAACATGAAATTCCACACAGCAATTGGACACCAAAAATATAATCCACCAGATAACTTCTACTCCTTTGCATTAAATTATAAGTTCAGAACACATGAGAATATAACATAACATAAGTATTGTAGGTTTTAGATTTGCATATATATATTAAAGAGTCATGTAATTGTTCTCATAATTTGAAGTAGCCTTGGTATCCCTTATTTATGGGATACGAAACAAGCTTTAGGCCAAAATGACATGCCTTTTCATAAACATACTCCTAACTAATGCAATGATTAAGGAAATAAGAAAATAATTTGTAGATATGCAAGGTGATGAATACTGTGCTCAGTTATTCATTGGAGGTAGACTCATGACCCATAGGTCTGGCAAAGTCATCTCTTCAGGATCAGTTTTGACATGTCCAAGGTATCTACTCAAAAATGTATCTCCACACTCCTGTATATTCACTATGTCTTGGATATAAACATGTTTACTCTAGCCAGGTGATTCAATGTACTCCTATTCAACACATGTATCTAAAGCAATTATATCACTTATAGAAAATTCTAGGGCAAACAACTTCTTGAGGCACTGATAGGTATTATACAATACTTTTTCTTCATCATTCACCTTATCCAGGAGTGGTTGCAACATCTGGCTCATTTCCCTTACCCAGTCATCCTTATCTCAAAGATCACTTCTAGAAAAGAAGTTTGGAAATGTTAACTCAAGGTTTTGATCAAAATCATTTAGGTCATCAGTCAATGTAGTGTTATACTTTTCATGCTGGACAATTAAGTTGTTATATTCCTCAAGTATTTGACCCTAGAGACCTGACTTAGTGCTGAATTCTTCTTTTGTTTCTAATAGCCTCAAATGAAGCCTTTTATGCTCTTGATGTGCAAGATATGTCCTTTTATGCATACTCCAAGTTTGGTCACTGAACTTCATTATTTTATCAAATCTTCTTTTGATTAATGTTGAGGCCATGTGGTATTTGATTAATTTTATCTCGACCTCAAGCTGTTCACTCTTCTTTTGAAACTTTTATGCTTTGGTGTTCTAGTAATTTGAATCAGCTTTTTCTTCAAGGATCTTTTGATCTTTTTCCAGGTAGGGTGAATAAGAACTTGAAGGCAATCTATCCTTGTAAGTGGCTACCTCTTGTCTTAGTTTTGCATTCTCAACCATATAAGCATTGTTTTTCTTTATCAACTACTTAATCTGAGCCTTAGTAAATCTTGCCATATTGATATTGAGGTCAACAATTCCAAGAAGGTCTCTGTCATCAACTCTCTAGATCAACAAATGGCCAAATGCTTAATCAGGATTATTTATAAACCGAGGTTTCTTATGTGAAGGATAGAGGGACCATATTAGCAATATCATTTTATCTAGGTCATAGCCTGATCCATTCTTAATCTTATCCAATACCTCAATACTAAGCTACATTTTCTTTTCTTGATTCTTTTTGAAGGTATAAAAAACAATGGATAAAGTCATGTCCCACCCAGGGACCAATACCACTCTTGCTTCTTTGAGCAATTGTCTACCTTTCTCTAGTGTCATGGCATTCATGGCATTGTCTATTTTTGACTGAAGTTCTTGTAGAACTTCCTCTTGAACTTCAAGAGTAATGTCCTTCATCCTTTCCCTAGCCTATTTTCCTTTGTACTCATAAAGGAAGGCTTTGAATTCTGAGGTTTTAGTGAAATTAGCATCTGCAATGAATTTTTGATTGGCCAAATATCTTGCATCATCTATTAATTCATCAAAATTTTCTATTCTAACTTCTTCTCTATCCACAAGGGGCTCATATTCCTCAATAAGTGAAGAGGATGCTTGCAAGTATTTATTTTGCCCCTCTTCACTTTCTTCTTCAAAAGAAATTTTTGGATTTTGTTGAGGAGAGAATTGGCAAATATGAATCTCATCTTCTGCTTGAGTTCCTTTAATAGCTTTTCCTTTTCTTTCAAAAACATAGGAAGGGACATTTTGAATCAAATCTATAGCATTTATTATCAATGTATCCAGCCTTTCAATAAGATCATTCATATCCATGAAGGCTCCTCTATAAGTGGGGTTTTTGGCTACCCTCCAAGCCTCAGCAAGTGTTATCTGATAATACAAATCTCTTCTTTTAATTGCAGCTTGTTCATCATAGTTTCTAACTAGGTCATCATCGACAAATAAAACATGGTCATATCCTCTAAGCTTTTGTTTTGTCTTGACATTGTTTATGAAACCTTCTAGATCAAAGCTTTCTCTGCAACTCCCTGATGGTAGCCTATAATGTTCCAATTTTTTTTCAATTAATTGGTACCCCTTGTCAGATATAACTATGAAATCATCAAAACATAGAGTGCTTGGCATAAAAGACTACTTATTATGTCGTTTTAAGTGCATAAAATTAGAAAGAGCAAGCTATCATACAATCTCTAGATAAGCCACCTTATCAGGACAAGTTTTTGGTAGTAGTAGAGCAGACCTTCAAACCCAAACACTCTTATTTTTGTACAGTCAATGTAAGAATACCAATCTCCCTAATTATGAGCAAATTTTCCAGTCTCATACTTGTCCTTTGGACTCAAAAACTTCTAAATTTTAGGTGATAGGTTGTAATTATAAGGATGCCCTAAGTGTTTATAAATTGGTTTCACGAAGTACTCTTCAAAATATATATAATGGGATATGTCACACCTGCTATCCCATATGGCAATCCATCTTTAGATGGGCTTCACATCTCCATTTATATCCAAGTCCCTTAATCCCAAGTATTTGTCCCACAATCCCCAGTTTTGGCCTTCATAAAAAACTAGATGCATTAATAGGGAGTAATGCCTGAATTTACTACCTCCTCCCTTGATGGAAACCAATTTGTTGTGAAGGGTGCTAGCTAAGAACTGAGTATAATCAAAATGCAGGGCCTGTTGGCTTTGGATATCATCTATTAAAACCATGGGAGCTACTTCCATAAACATTTTGCCCTCCACTCCCAACAATTGGCATACAGAGAAATAAGTATACTAAAATTATTCTTCAAACAGTTCAATGGAAAATAGGGGATCCTCTGCAACTAAAAAAACCCTTAATTTATTGTTTCCATCACGAGGTTGGTGCATAGGCAACCTCCATCTTTTGTAATTGTTACTCAAGCTATAATATTCACCAATTAAATCCCTAATTCTGAGTTTCACATCAAAGCTACTATCTAGTTGGAACACCATTAAAATGTGGTCCCGAGTGATAGGGCAAAATCCATTACCATCCTTCAATTCAATCATGCAGTTTTTTAGGTTGTAGCTTTCAGCTAACATTTTTCAAGAATTCCACATTCACAAAAACATTTGGCACTACCAACTTTCCTAAATTTAGCCACCATGGGTTTGACATAGGGGAATGCCTATGCATTTTCTTGTAGTGGTAGATGAAAATATCATACCCTCTTACAAGAGTCCACACATCTCCTACTTGTTTGTATTCATCCTCTAATTTCTCTACATTTGGATTTAACTGGGCATTCCTCCAGGATTTTTGCCCTGATTTTGGACATTGGTCTATTAAGTCCTTGTTCAGGTGTCTTTCGTTTAAATTTTTGCTTTTATCCTTAGGCTTATCAGATGTTTCTTCCATGATGGAATGCAAGAGATTTTACTTAGATGCAATTCCAAATTAGAAAGCTTAAGCTTCATAATACTTACTTGGAAAACTGAACTATATCAGTTACAGATGGTTTCCCCAACTCTCGTGCTTGCGTACTAAACCAAATATTTCAAGATTTCCCCTTTTACTCTACTCTGATCATTAATGGCATCTTTCAAATCATTGGAGAAACATTAAATTTGTGCAACATATCACCTCCTGTCACCTCGCCAAAATAATCATTTTGTTTGAAGGATTTATTATTTCTTTATTTATTGGGACCTCGTTATAGCTCAAATGGTGGTCTTGCCGAAATCCCCTCCTTTTGATATATGTGCCTTTCCTTAATGTTTTCTTAATTATCAATGTGTTCATTTTTTGGGAGAGACTAAATATGGACTCCCTTCAACACTTCGAAATATCAGTCATTCGACAGGACATATCTCTAAGTCACCCCGTCATGCCAAAATGTAATGTTACTTCTATATTTGGAAATCTCATTGATAGGTTCCTTTCGGGATGGAATGTCAAATAGACCTTAGAAAGATTCATCCTGACACTTCAATATCTTTCTCTCTTCAAACTTGAAATGTTAGCTCAAAATACTTGTCAAATGTTCATGTATGCAGATATTGATTTAATCGTTTTATCGGTGTGACACATTAAAGGTGTCACACCTAACTCCCAATCACATTTTAACATTTTTTGGGGTGTCGAAGTGATTTTCAAAGAAGTCCTACCAATATGTCGAAGGTTCTTCCATAAAGACTAAGGCTTTGACACACTGTATATAATTTTTTTGTGGGTCGAAGGCAGATATGGTGGGGACGCTGATTAAATAAATGAAAAGTACATGGTGGGAAATGGATCTTATGGGTGAATTCTTTAGGGTTCAAATTTTTGTCCCAACACATCCATCAATACATAAAGGATAGAGGAATTTTATCAGATGTTGTTGTTGCAACTACCCTATCAGACATGTATGCAAAATGTGGAAGCATAGACAAGGCACGTGAACTATTTGACAGAATACCTCAAAGAAATGTGGTCTCATGGACTGCAATGACTGCAAGATATGCACAAAATGGATTTGTTGAAAAGGCTTTAGAAATTTTAAAACAAATGTAATTAGCTGGTGTAAAGCCAAATTCCACAACCTTTGCCACCATCCTCCATGTCTGTGTCAAAATTAGAGCTTTGGAATAGGGTATGGACATCCATCAATACATAAAGGATAGAGGAAATTTGTTAGATGTTGTAGTTGCAACTACCCTGTTAGACATGTATGCAAAATGTGGAAGCATAGACAAGGCACATGAACTATTTGATAGAATGCCTCAAAGAAATGTGGTCTCATGGACTGTAATGACTATAGGATATGCACAAAATGGATTTGTTGAAAAGGCTTCAGAAATTTTAAAGCAAATGCAATTAGCTGATGGAAAGCCAAATTCCACAACCTTTTCCACCATCCTCCCTACCTGTGTCAAAATGGGAGCTTTGGAATAGGGTATGGACATCCATCAATACATAAAGGATAGAGGAATTTTGTTATATGTTGTAGTTGCAACTACCCTGTTAGACATGTATGTAAAATGTGGAAGCATAGACAAGGCACATGAACTATTTGACAGAATGCCTTACAGATTTTTTTTTTTTGTAAACACTACCAGATATGGGGGTAGCCCCCTATATTAAAATATTAAAAAAAAATTACATAGAAAGTTGAGGCATTACATCTAGTGATATATATAATCTATTCCTATAGCAATATCTACCATCCTAGCTATTACATTTTTATCAATCAAACTTGGGTTGGCTTCCAAGAATTTCAAAAACTCTTCTATGTTATTTTCTTTCTCCATGCCCTTTTTGTAGAGGGCCCAAGATTTGTGCAGCTTCACCTTCTTCTTCTCCTCATTCAGGTTGAGGGTGGCAAGAGCAAATCCTTGTTTGGGCTCCACTACCACACCATCCATGGAAGTCTTGACCATGTCCACCAGATCTTCCCTCACCAATCTCATCATAGCTCTTAGCCCCTAGAGCCTTGCTCCCACAACCTGTACATAGTTCTTGAAAAAATGTTCCAGCACTTGTCCATCATGAGTGTGCCCTCCTGACGAAAACTAGCCCCGATCACTTTCAAGATGGCCAATTTTTCTTCATCAGAGGCTTTGTTGAACAAGTACGCAATCTATTTCCCTTCGGTTTCATCCTCCTCGCAGTAGCACTCCACTTTGAAATGTTGAGGCATCGCTTCATTTAGACCATTCCTAAGAACAAATAGTATAATTTGCTTCAATCTCGCCTTAGCTTAAAAAGAAGCCTGTGGGCAAGTTCTCCCCCAACCTCTAATCCCAAGGATCACCATTCCATGTGCGGTATTTTTCCACCTATGGGAAGATGGTACATTCGCAACATTTGGACTGCCTCCATTTGGAGGTTCGTTCTTAGAGTCTTCCATCGTATCTTGCTTGAGGATTCTCCTGCTTCTCCTACGACAGCCTCTTATTTTATAGAAGCCTTGAGAGGCTTCATCAAAGCCTGTAGATCCCAAGGATAGCATATAGTTTGTACTTTAGTTGTACTTCTTAGATTGATGTGTGACAAACCTTACACTAGTAATTGACAGGAACATCCTTTCACTTTTGCAATAGTGGACAATTTCATGAGTCTCATGACATATGGTGCAATTAGGTATCTGTTGAGCAAGAGGGAAGTATATGGAATTAATAGCTTGAGTTCCCACCACTAGATAGTTTGTAGTTGTATGCCCCTTAGTGTGGCACTTTGTTCATCATAAACAGAAAAGGATAGAGAAATTTTGTCAGATGTTGTAGTTGCAACTTCCCTGTTAGACATGTATGCAAAATGTGGAAGCATAGACAAGGCACGTGAATAGATTGAAAAAATGGCTCAAAGAAATGTGGTCTCATGGACTGCAATGATTGTCGGATATGCAAAAAATATGGAATCATAGACAAAAAATTTGAACTATTTGATATAATTCCTCAAAGAGATGTCATCTCATGGAATGCAATGATTGCAGGATATGCACAAAATGGATTTTTCAAGGACACTCTCAAAATATTTGAATTAATTAAGCACTCTAGAACATATCCTAACATTGTAAGCTTTACTTGTATTCTAGGTGCATGTAGCCATGCAGATTTAATGGATGAGAGTTGTACATACTTCAATCACATTTGTAACCCTTATTGCATTACACCTATAGTTCATCATTATATGTGCATGGTTGACCTCCTTGCCCAAGCTAGCTATCTTGAAGATACCCTAAAATTTATCTTTCTTTCTAAATCCCCAAATTTTCCCTATTCCTGCTCACATTGAAGACCTGTGAGCGGGAATAGGGCTAACATTTTTTCTTTCTAAAATTAGCCGGATAAAGCCATGTTGTTAACTTCATTTTTTTTTTCAAACAAAATAGACCTTTATCTTAAGGTTACTCATGAACCTTAAGATAAATAATTATTGAAAAAAAACTGTGCATTCCTTAATGACATGTAAGAGAATTTAATCAACCGCTACTTAAAAACTCTTTAATGTTTCTATCTAATGCAGGTGATTAGATTAATAGTGAAAAAGAACATACATGGACCAAGAAATTTGTGGCACTTAAGGTTATATAATAGAATTTACAGTTGATAGTTAAATTTATAACAATTTGTTTTATGATTTTTACTAACGTTTACTAGAATTGTTGCATGTTTTACATCATTGGAATGACATATTAGCTGTAACTTTTTTAAAATTTTATTATGGTATGTGCACTTTGATATGATATAATATGATTATGGTTTTGTTTCATATGTTGTAATATTAGATATATAACAAAAAAAATAAATTATTACTTGAAATAAATAATAACTTTTCATTTTAAATGTTTTTTTTGCAAAACATAGGTCTTCTAGAAGATCAAGATGATCCTCATGATAGAAATCTAGATTATGTTGGTTCTAGTATAGATCACATGGAAAATGATGATGATGATGTAGATATAGAAGACACTGAGGCTGATAATGATGATGATGATCATGATCATGATGATCATGATGGTGATGATGATGATTATGATGATGAGGCAATTGTTGGTAGTAGCCAGTGACATTCATGATCATATAGACTGCATCATGGATCATTGTTGATATATCGTTATGATTCCTCTTTTCATGGTCACTATCATATGTATCAATTTCATAGCCTGCAGTACCATATTAATGAGTTGTATCATAAATTTATGTATCATTTTGACTTATATCATTTGGACATGTATCATCTTGAATTGTATCATTTTGAGTTACATAATTTATCATTTTTAATTATATCATTTGTACATGTATCATTTTTACATGTTATTGATCTATTGGCATATTTGACTTTCACTTGTTTTAGTTATATATGATGATCTTATTAGTATTGACTTGTCAATTTATATATATTGAAAGTGGTCGATGATTTTTGGATGGATATTTATTACATATGATGATTTTAATTTATTGCTCAGGATGGATGTTGTCAAATTCAATTAAATTATAGATATTTGACTCACTTGTTTTAATTATAGATGATGATTATGTTATAATAATTATCTTGTTATTTAATCATATGAGTTAAATAATTAAATTACTTACTCTATAATCATATGAGTTATTTAAGAGGCATAATATATTTAACTAGTTAAATTGAAATAAAACATATTAAATTAATAAATGTAAGCAAAACAAGAAGCATTTTTAGAAGAAAAAAAGGAAGCAACAATGGAAGCCAAACTAGAAGAAATTTTAGAAGCAACAAAAGACGCAAAAATGGAAGCAACAAGTGACATTATATCGGAAGTAAAATTGGAAGAAAAACTGGAAGCAACAATGGAAGCAAAACTAGAAGCAAAATTGGAAGCAAAACCAGAAACAAAATCAGAGGAAAAATTGGAAGCCAAACTGGAAGTAAAACTAGAAGCAAAACCTGAAGTAAAATTGGAAGAGAAACTAGAAGAAAAACTGGAAGCAAAACTAGAAGCAAAACCGGAAGCAAACCTGGAAGCAAAATTGGAAGCAAAACTGGAAGCAAAACCGGAAGCAAAACTAGAAGCAAAACTGGAAGCAAAACTGGAAACAAAACTGAAAGCAAAACTAGAAGCAAAACTAGAAGTAGAACTGGAATCAAAATTAGAAGCAAAACCAAAAGCAAAACTGGAAGCAAAACTAGAAGCAAAACCAGAAGCAAAATTGGAAGAAAACTAGAAGCAAAACTAAAAGCCAACCTAGAAGCAAAACCATAAGAAAAATTGGAAGCAATAGTGGAAGCAAAACTAGAAGTAAAACTGGAAGCAAAATTGGAAGAAAACTTGAAAGAAACACAAGAAGCAAAACCAGAAGTAAAATTGGAAGCCAAACTAGAAGCAACAAAATCTGTCACTAAATCTGGTGCTAAACTTGGCACTAAAATCTAGTGCAAAACCCCACGCTAACACTGGTGTTATAACCAGCACTAAACTTGGTGCTAAATCTAGAGCAAAAGTGAAATGCAATTGGGTACCAAGTTTGGCACCGATAGAAGTTTCTAATTCATGGACTCAAATGCACTAAATTCTGGCACTATTTTAGGTGCTAATTGCCTATTTTGTTGTAGTGACTTTCTTTGTTAGGGCACATATACCACCCAATGATGAGTGGGAACAATACAGTGGGTATTTTGTTTCTCTCAATAAAGGCTTCGAATGAAGGCAATATCTACCTGGCCATCTCCATCAATATGACCTAATCTGTTGGGTATCTTGGCAACATGAGAGGTTTCCCAGTGAAACCTTCTATTCTTATATATGTGAATGTGGGGAATTGGATAAACCAAGCCCCATGCTTGTATATCATGGCTTGAACTTCCATACTCAACCTCTTTGCTCTATCTTCTTCCATGGTTCTTACTAGATGCATAACAAATGAATCATTCACTCTCTGATAGTGTTGAAGAGATTCCCTCTGTTTCAACTGTGGGTAATTATCCCATATGTTCACATCTTCAGGGTTTCTACCAACTGTACCAACTTTCTGTAGAGCATTGAATGTACCCCTAAATGTACATACATAAACCACATATGAGTTCATATAAAACATATTTGTCTTTCCTACCAGACTCCTCATGCCCTCATCTAGACTGTCACTTATGATCTTTTCCCATTAGGGCTTTTCATCAGTAGTCTCTACCATCCTCATGAGACCATACATCCACTCCTCAAAACATCCATCATTTGTTCTTCCCCTCATACTTCTAAGTATCACCATCATGTACTGATATTCAGGGGCAAAATCAAATTTATATAAATGTACTAGCAACTTTGTAGAAGCTTTATATGTGCTATCACTAGCCCTCCATGAGAACATGATTCTTCTACAATCCTTCAGGGTGCTATTATATTTCTTCTCTAACTCCTCCACGCCTATTTTGTATACGTGAGGTCCACTTGGCAAATTGAAAGCTGATGTGATGCCTTCAATTGACAAGTTTGCATATACTCGGCCATGCTTTTCTACCTTCATGTTGTTGACATTATAATTACGAGCACATTCAACTACTAGCTTGGTGGCCTCTGTTGGATAAGGGAATCCTTCGGCATGCCACATGCCTAAATTATATATGTTAATGAGCAAAGGTTTCCCACTCTCCTTTTCTGACAGTGTCATCCATGTATCCAAATATGTGTTCCCTGCATGAGTATCGTTTATCTAGCCATATTTGAATGATATCCCCTCAGGTTGTATACACATGGGCTTTAAGAATTATGTGTTCGACCTATTTTTATGAACTGTCATTGTATCCTATGATAAAACATATGTATTTCTTACCCTACATGCCTTATATGCATTCAGATTTAAAACTTATATGAATATCATGATGTTTTGCTTCTTATTCAACATAATTCACACATCATCATATTGATTTACTCTGGGAAAAACCACATTTACCTGTTTATTACCCATAAATAACAAAAGAGGGTTTCATCATTACATACTTGATATTTGCTACCTTTTAACTATTTGATTGATATCCATATATGCACGTCACCTTGCAATTACCCTCCTCCATTTGCCATTTGAATCTGGACCCCATTCCGTTGCATTCACAAGTCACTGTAATGTCGCCTTAATGGTACAGGAGCTCTATAACTTCTTAATTACGTTGTAAGTATAAAATGAACTCAAATCCTTGTTTTTAATCAAAAACCTTAGTGAATTAGGGTGTGATTAATGCTAAGTTGTTGATATCCATTGATCAACACTTGAGCTTTGGAGATGTTAATAGGTGGTGGGATATTATTTGAAATTTTGAAGGTTCACCTACCATTAGAATAACATTTAATACGGGATCATCACATTCACAAATATCAGAGATATTAAGAAATGTGCATGCTCTTTTGAATATACCCATGATGTAAGCATGACAATGGTCAACCATTGACTAATGATTGAAAGATCAGGTCACCTTACCTTTGTTTATCATCCTAACATTAAGATATGCTAACATGGTTTAGACACCCAAAATTGACCCATTTCATTCTTTATGCATTAAACTCATATTGCATTACAGTATCTAGACATCTTGTAGCATGTTTTTCCCTAAGCACCCATATCATCACCTAATTAGTTAAATAAAATTTATTTATTTGACTAATTTCATTTATTCCCTTTCAATCCCATAATCCTATCTTCTATAAATAAATAAATAAATATTTATTTAATTATTCATGTCCATTTATCCCCTCTAATTAAATAATTATTTTTAATTATTTAATTATCTTTCCACATCATCTCTCACCACAATCCAAAATTAATTAAATAAATTAAATATTTATTTAATTAATTTAAAATCCTAAAAAGATCTTACTTTCTTTCCAAAATTAAAACTTATGTGTATCTAATTAATTTATTTAATTAGATAATTTCTCAATTATCCTCCCATCTTTTTTGAAGATTTATTTCCTTTTTGAGGATTTAAAACTGAAAGCAAGTCTTTTTATTTTTTCCTATCTTATCTTCTTTATTTCCTCTTTTGTCTAATAAAGCAAAAATCCAATCCTTATCAAATCTTATCAAATCTTCTTCCCTCCACATCAAAAAGTCTATAATTATGGCCTCTCATAAGCCATTTGGTATGCATTGAGCTTTATATCATTACACTGCTGAAATTACATTGGAACCTTTGCATCATTCAATATTTCATCCATTCTCCATCATCTATCTATCTTATTCCATCAATCTTCATCCTATCAATGTTATGCTGCAGATTTGAGAAATCAATATCCAATCGTTCGAGTGATCAATCATGCATGCATCATCATTTGAGGTATTCGAAAGATCAGAGCAACCAACATCCAAATCATTCGAGCAAATTAAACATGTATGCATCAATCTAGGTATTTGAAACGGTTTGGATCAAGGTATTGCATTTAATTTGTTTTATCTTCATTTGTCCAAATTTTCTTATCTACACATGGATTTGTTAGTATGCCACGTGGCAACACATGATTGGTTAGCAAAAATCTATGTGTTATATGTCCCAAGAATGGATAAGAGGATATTAAGAAATATCAAAATGTTCAATTATGCGGAATATCCCCCCTATGGGTGAAGATCAGGATGATGTCAACACTTTTATTAATGTTTCAAATTTGCCTAGGAGATGATGTCATCATCATATTAACGAAGATCAAGGATCTTAGCCAATGTGCAGGATATTAGGGTTTGCCTTTGTATTGCATTAGATCAAGATATTAGTAAATATTTGGGATATTAAGAACAAGATGACCCTCTTGTTGTCGGGGGATATGATGATGTCATCATCATATCAGGTTCTCTTTTGAATAAAACAAGATGACATCATCGTCACATTAATGAAGATCAGGGATCTTAACTAATATGACAAATATTAGGAAATATGCCAATACTGGGTATTTACGTCATATTGGAGGTAAGCTCACACATTAGTGAATGTCAAGGATATTAAGAAATATGACCCTCAGGTATGTGCACGGGTGTCGACGGGTAGATGTTTCTTGAGTTGAAATTTGATGTCTACATGTTAGAAAATATGTAGATATCGAGTTTTTCTATGTTAAAACATATGTCCAGTGATGCAGAGGCATCCACACTAAAACCTTGACATACAACATGGATGTTTGCAACCCTTCATCATCATCATCATATTTTCCTTTACACTGTCAGCATCATCATATTTTCTCTGCCGACCGATATCCTCCTGTAGACAAACCTTCGACCCTTCATCTATCAGCAGCATCATCATATTCGGCTATCGGCAGTATCATCATATTCGGCAAGCGCAAACATCCTCCTGATGTTCACTGTTCATCTTACCGCCAAACTCTTTCTTCATCATCATGATGTTCAACATCATGTTCATCAGCAGGATATAGAACATCCGGTTCCTCCCATATATCCTGATGACGACAACCTCATGCACCCTTCCTTCGATGCTTACGTCACCCCGATATCCTGATGACGATGACATCACATGCAGCTCCTTTAATATCCTGCTGTCGGCCAAACTTAACATTATCAGCCCGCGATGGTTTTATCAACCCTATCTTCTACCTTATGCCGATACGCTCCTCCTCGGCAACACCTGATGATGATCACCCCGAAACACTTTCCCCTTATGCAAACGATTGCATCATGCTCACCTTCATCTACTCGAATGATGCCCGAAGTAACTGCAGGATATACACAGGAATATCCTGATGATGCCGTTGTGACGAATTTCTAACGTTAGCGAATTTTTGATCCACCGAACCTCCTGAGGTGAACCGATCTACTTTCAGGGTGTTCTTCCAGACTCTAACAACCAACACGACCTAGCACATACCCATGCTAGGGTTCTCAACACCTCTCGACTGCGATCCTGCACACATGCATATGAACAAACAGAAAATGCAAACTAAATCCTAATCTACTGTACATAGCCATTCCACCGATTCGACGAATCAACCGGTGGAATGGATCAGCGAATCCATGAAACCACCAAAACAGCAAATCGATCACACAATGGAATCCAAACAGAGAATTAACACAACAGGATCTCTTTATTGATTTCAAAAGATGCAATTACAATGCTCAGACTCTCCCTCTGCCTCACTCTCTGCAACCTAGCTCGATGATCTAAAACCAACCGATCCTCATGCATAAATAGGATCTCCTGCGAGTACTACCGACCTGACTCCAAGCGGCTGGGAGCTTCCAAGCGGCTGGGAGGATCCAACCAAACACACAGCATAACAGCTGTCCTAACAACCTATCTAAAAATAGTAAAGTATGGTCAACATGACCTTATTACATGCATTGGTCTTATCAGACCTTCTTGGAAACATTAACAAGACTCAAAACAAACTAACTGCCTCATGGAGGCCAGCTGTCAGGTAGGTGCTCCTGCACCATACTCCCCAACAGAAAAGAACTCATGTCCCATGAGTTTAGTTGTGGAAGTCCTCCACCTTTACACTTTGCCTTTGCAGTGTCTTGACCTGTTCCAGCTTTGTCCTCTGCTGTCTCTTGGCTGCTCCAAGACTTCTGAACTGTAACTTGCTTTGTTGCAAGTAAATCCTCATGCCTGTCAATGTAGGCCCTTCTCTCACATACCTTGTGTTTGTCAGGTTGTCTTACCAGAACCTCTGTCTGAACTGCCTCTTGAACTTCTGCAATGTTCAACTCTGTCTTCCTTTCAACCTTTATAGGACAAACAATAGTCCCAACTATGACAACATCCTTGTCATTCCTCTCAACTGGTTGCTGTTTGCAAACCTGTTTCTGAACCTGCTGCTGACCTCTGTCAGTCAAAACTGAAACTTTCTTCAACCTGTTGTCCTTAACAACTTCTTTCCCTGCAGTGTCCACAACTGCCTTTATGCCTGCTCCTATAGGCATCTGCACCAATTCCTTCTTTCCCACTAAAATGATTTTGGCTGCCCCCTGTGCTGCAGCATCTTCCTGCAATGGCATCAACCTAATAGTTTTCCCATCTTTCTTGATGGTGTAGGTATTAGCATACCCATCATATAGTACCCTCCTATCAAATTGCCATGGTCTACCCAACAGTAGGTGACAACATTCCATGGGCAAAATGTCACACAAAACTCTATCATGATATGCTCCAATCTGAAAATCAACATATGCCTGTTCATAGACAAAAAGTGATTGACTATCACTCACCCAAGATGCCATGTAAGGGTGTTTATGGGGAATCCTTTCCAAATTCAGTTTATCCACCATCTCCTGAGATACCATGTTGTCTGTTGAACTAGTATCAATGACAACCTTACATACTTTACCTTTGCTTTTGCATGTAGTCTTGAAAAGAGCTCTTCTTTGCATCATATCCTTTGATGTCTGCAAACTAGTTCTCCTTAGCATCAATGCTTCTCCCTCCTTAGGATACCCATAACTTTCAGGAACTCTATCTCCTTGATAAGTGTGTAAACTTTGCACACTTTGCTCTACTTTCTCTTCTTGCACAAGTTGTACTCTCTTGTCATTCGTTCTATCATTTCTGGATGTTGAACCCTTGCTTTCTGGACATTTGAAAAATGGATGTCCAAACTCACCACAGGTGTAACACTTTCCTGAAAATGTAGTAGAACCTCTACCACCTCCAAATCTGCCTCTATTACCTTTCCATCCACCTCTGAAATCAGTCTGTCCTTGTCCTTTACCAGTGTCTTCTTGACCCTCATTGGTTTGCCTTGTTGTAGGGGCTGCTCCTCTTCCCCTCATATTGCTGCCTCTTCCTCTCATGGACTTATCTTGTCCTCTATTCACCTTTTCTT
Organism: Cunninghamia lanceolata; assembly: GCA_027924645.1. Classification (NCBI taxonomy): domain Eukaryota; kingdom Viridiplantae; phylum Streptophyta; class Pinopsida; order Cupressales; family Cupressaceae; genus Cunninghamia; species Cunninghamia lanceolata. The sequence goes on along the minus strand of BSBN01000762.1, from coordinate 1,503,002 downwards.
CAATCCTGATTGCCATTTGGTAACAATCTTCCACACTCTTAGGGTTAGCTAACACTAACTCATCCTGTATGTTCAATCTCAAACCAGCCAAGTACCTAGCCACCTTTTCTACCTCATTCTCATGATGACCAGATCTCATACTCAACTTATACAACTCCTCAATATATGCCTTCACATCCATTTCCTTCTGCCTTAAAAATTGTAGCTTCTTAAACATCTGAATTTCATAATCCCTTGGCAAGAATTTACCTTTGATCCTTGCTACCATCTTATCCCATGAAGTGATCTTTGACTTCCTTTGTTTCCTTCTCTCGGATTGTACATAATCCCACCATACCAAAGCATGACCTCCTAACTTGGTCTTTGCAATCTTTACCTTCTGATCCTCAGCAACATCTTCACATTCAAAGTGATTATCAAGTGCAGCAATCCAATCCAGTAACTCATCTTCATTCAAACTTCCATTATACTTGGAAACATCAACCTTTACCTTAGGTTTATGACTCTGCACTGCCTTTAACAGTTTTGCAAATCTCTGGTCTTCAGCATCCAGATCTTCAGCTACCTCTTCATACTCTTCAACAGTATCTTCATCTTCTTCAGATTCACTGTCTTCCACTTCCCTCTTTTTGTTCTTTTCTAGGGCTACAAGCCTGGCTTGAAGTGCTTCAGCAAGCTCCTTCATCTTCCTCATCTCTCTGGCATGTTTTTCCTTCATTTCTTGCAATTCCCTTGCAGTACCACTACCTTTCGGAGGCATTTTGTCAACCTCTCACTCCTCTACCTCTGTCCTTTCAGTGACAGAATCAACTCTACCTCTGCCCTTTCGGTGACAGAATCAACACACAACAGCCCAGACCTTTTGCTGAGCTCTGATACCACTATGATGCAGAGGCATCCACACTAAAACCTTGACATACAGCATGGATGTCCGCAACCCTTCATCGTCATCATCATATTTTCCTTTACACTGTCAGCATCATCATAGTTTCTCTGCCGACCGATATCCTCCTGCAGACAAACCTTCGACCCTTCGTCTGTCAGCAGCATCATCATATTCGGCTATCGGCAGTATCATCATATTCGGCTATCGGCAGTATCATCATATTCGGCAAGCGCAAACATCCTCCTGATGTTCACTGTTCATCTTACCACCAAACTCTTTCTTCATCATCATGATGTTCAACATCATGTTCATCAGCAGGATATAGAACATCCGGTTCCTCCCATATATCCTGATGACGACAACCTCATGCACCCTTCCTTCGATGCTTACGTCACCCCGATATCCTGATGACGATTATCCTGATGACGATGACGTCACATGCAGCTCCTTCAATATCCTGCTGTCGGCCAAACTTAATATTATCGGCCCGCGATGGTTTTATCAACCCGATCTTCTACCTTATGCCGATACGCTCCTCCTCGGCAACACCTGATGATGATCACCCCGAAACACTATCCCCTTATGCAAATGATTGCATCATGCTCACCTTCATCTACTCCGATGACACCCGAAGTAACTGCAGGATATACACAGGAATATCCTGATGATGCCGTTGTGACGAATTTCTAACCTTAGCAAATTTTCGATCCGCCGAACCTCCTGAGGTGACCCGATCTACTTTCAGGGTGTTCTTCCAGACTCTAACAACCAACACGACCTAGCACATACCCATGCTAGGGTTCTCAACACCTCTCGACTGCGATCCTGCACACATGCATATGAACAAACAGAAAATGCAAACTAAATCCTAATCTACTGTACATAGCCATTCCACCGATTCGACGAATCAACCGGTGGAATGGATCAGCGAATCCATGAAACCACCAAAACAGCAAATCGATCACACAAAGGAATCCAAACAGAGAATTAACACAATAGGATCTCTTTATTGATTTCAAAAGATGCAATTACAATGCTCAGACTCTCCCTCTGCCTCACTCTCTGCAACCTAGCTCGATGATCTAAAACTAACCGATCCTCATGCATAAATAGGATCTCCTGCGAGTACTACCGACCTGACTCCAAGCGGCTGGGAGCTTCCAAGCAGCTGGGAGGATCCAACCGAACACACAGCATAACAGCTGTCCTAACAACCTATCTAAAAATAGTAAAGTATGGTCAACATGACCTTATTACATGCATTGGTCTTATCAGACCTTCTTGGAAACATTAACAAGACTCAAAACAAACTAACTGCCTCATGGAGGCCAGCTGTCAGGTAGGTGCTCCTGCACCATACTCCCCAACAGAAAAGAACTCATGTCCCATGAGTTTAGTTGTGGAAGTCCTCCACCTTTACACTTTGCCTTTGCAGTGTCTTGACCTGTTCCAGCTTTGTCCTCTGCTGTCTCTTGGCTGCTCCAAGACTTCTGAACTGTAACTTGCTTTGTTGCAAGTAAATCCTCATGCCTGTCAATGTAGGCCCTTCTCTCACATACCTTGTGTTTGTCAGGTTGTCTGACCAGAACCTCTGTCTGAACTGCCTCTTGAACTTCTGCAATGTTCAACTCTGTCTTCCTTTTAACCTTTATAGGACAAACAATAGTCCCAACTATGACAACATCCTTGTCATTCCTCTCAACTGGTTGCTGTTTACAAACCTGTTTCTGAACCTGCTGCTGACCTCTGTCAGTCAAAACTGAAACTTTCTTCAACCTGTTGTCCTTAACAACTTCTTTCCCTGCAGTGTCCACAACTGCCTTTATGCCTGCTCCTATAGGCATCTGCACCAATTCCTTCTTTCCCACTAAAATGATTTTGGCTGCCCCCTGTGCTCCAGCATCTTCCTGCAATGGCATCAACCTAATAGTTTTCCCATCTTTCTTGATGGTGTAGGTATTAGCATACCCATCATACAGTACCCTCCTATCAAATTGCCATGGTCTACCCAACAGTAGGTGACAACATTCCATGGGCAAAATGTCACACAAAACTCTATCATGATATGCTCCAATCTAAAAATCAACATATGCCTGTTCATAGACAAAAAGTGATTGACTATCACTCACCCAAGATGCCTTGTAAGGGTGTTTATGGGGAATCCTTTCCAAATTCAGTTTATCCACCATCTCCTGAGATACCATGTTGTCTGTTGAACCAGTATCAATGACAACCTTACATACTTTACCTTTGCTCTTGCATGTAGTCTTGAAAAGAGCTCTTCTTTGCATCATATCCTTTGATGTCTGCAAACTAGTTCTCCTTAGCATCAATGCTTCTCCCTCCTCAGGATACCCATAACTTTCAGGAACTCTATCTCCTTGATAAGTGTGTAAACTTTGCACACTTTGCTCTACTTTCTCTTCTTGCACAAGTTGTACTCTCTTGTCATTCATTCTATCATTTCTAGATGATGAACCCTTGCTTTCTAGACATTCAAAAAATGGATGTCCAAACTCACCACAGGTGTAACACTTTCCTGAAAATGTAGTAGAACCTCTACCACCTCCAAATCTGCCTCTATTACCTTTCCATCCACCTCTGAAATCAGTCTGTCCCTGTCCTTTACCAGTGTCTTCTTGACCCTCATTGGTTTGCCTTGTTCTAGGGGCTGCTCCTCTTCCCCTCATATTGCTGCCTCTTCCTCTCATGGACTTATCTTGTCCTCTATTCACCTTTTCTTCAATCCTGATTGCCATTTGGTAACAATCTTCCACACTCTTAGGGTTAGCTAAAACTAACTCATCCTGTATGTTCAATCTCAAACCAGCCAAGTACCTAGCCACCTTTTCTACCTCATTCTCATGATGACCAGATCTCATACTCAACTTATAAAACTCCTCAATATATGCCTTCACATCCATTTCCTTCTGCCTTAAAAATTGTAGCTTCTTAAACATCTGAATTTCATAATCCCTTGGCAAGAATTTACCTTTGATCCTTGCTACCATCTTATCCCATGAAGTGATCTTTGACTTCCTTTGTTTCCTTCTCTCGGATTGTACATAATCCCACCATACCAAAGCATGACCTCCTAACTTGGTCTTTGCAATCTTTACCTTCTGATCCTCAGCAACATCTTCACATTCAAAGTGATTATCAAGTGCAGCAATCCAATCCAGTAACTCATCTTCATTCAAACTTCCATTATACTTGGAAACATCAACCTTTACCTTAGGTTTATGACTCTGCACTGCCTTTAACAGTTTTGCAAATCTCTGGTCTTCAGCATCCAGATCTTCAGCTACCTCTTCATACTCTTCAACAGTATCTTCATCTTCTTCAGATTCACTGTCTTCCACTTCCCTCTTTTTGTTCTTTTCTAGGGCTACAAGCCTGGCTTGAAGTGCTTCAGCAAGCTCCTTCATCTTCCTCATCTCTCTGGCATGTTTTTCCTTCATTTCCTGCAATTCCCTTGCAGTACCACTACCTTTCGGAGGCATTTTGTCAACCTCTCACTCCTCTACCTCTGTCCTTTCAGTGACAGAATCAACTCTACCTCTGCCCTTTCGGTGACAGAATCAACACACAACAGCCCAGACCTTTTGCTGAGCTCTGATACCACTATGATGCAGAGGCATCCACACTAAAACCTTGACATACAGCATGGATGTCCGCAACCCTTCATCATCATCATCATATTTTCCTTTACACTGTCAGCATCATCATATTTTCTCTGCCGACCGATATCCTCCTGCAGACAAACCTTCGACCCTTCGTCTGTCAGCAGCATCATCATATTCGGCTATCGGCAGTATCATCATATTCGGCAAGCGCAAACATCCTCCTGATGTTCACTGTTCATCTTACCGCCAAACTCTTTCTTCATCATCATGATGTTCAACATCATGTTCATCAGCAGGATATAGAACATCCGGTTCCTCCCATATATCCTGATGACGACAACCTCATGCACCCTTCCTTCGATGCTTACGTCACCCCGATATCCTGATGACGATTATCCTGATGACGATGACGTCACATGCAGCTCCTTCAATATCCTGCTGTCGGCCAAACTTAACATTATCGGCCCGCGATGGTTTTATCAACCCGATCTTCTACCTTATGCCGATACGCTCCTCCTCGGCAACACCTGATGATGATCACCCCGAAACACTTTCCCCTTATGCAAACGATTACATCATGCTCACCTTCATCTACTCGGATGACGCCCGAAGTAACTGCAGGATATACACAGGAATATCCTGATGATGCCGTTGTGACGAATTTCTAACCTTAGCAAATTTTTGATCCGCCGAACCTCCTGAGGTGACCCGATCTACTTTCAGGGTGTTCTTCTAGACTCTAACAACCAACACGACCTAGCACATACCCATGCTAGGGTTCTCAACACCTCTCGACTGCGATCCTGCACACATGCATATGAACAAACAGAAAATGCAAACTAAATCCTAATCTACTGTACATAGCCATTCCACCGATTCGACGAATCAACCGGTGGAATGGATCAGCGAATCCATGAAACCACCAAAACAGCAAATCGATCACACAAAGGAATCCAAACAGAGAATTAACACAATAGGATCTCTTTATTGATTTCAAAAGATGCAATTACAATGCTCAGACTCTCCCTCTGCCTCACTCTCTGCAACCTAGCTCGATGATCTAAAACTAACCGATCCTCATGCATAAATAGGATCTCATGCGAGTACTACCGACCTGACTCCAAGCGGCTGGGAGCTTCCAAGCAGCTGGGAGGATCCAACCGAACACACAGCATAACAGCTGTCCTAACAACCTATCTAAAAATAGTAAAGTATGGTCAACATGACCTTATTACATGCATTGGTCTTATCAGACCTTCTTGGAAACATTAACAAGACTCAAAACAAACTAACTGCCTCATGGAGGCCAGCTGTCAGGTAGGTGCTCCTGCACCATACTCCCCAACAGAAAAGAACTCATGTCCCATGAGTTTAGTTGTGGAAGTCCTCCACCTTTACACTTTGCCTTTGCAGTGTCTTGACCTGTTCCAGCTTTGTCCTCTGCTGTCTCTTGGCTGCTCCAAGACTTCTGAACTGTAACTTGCTTTGTTGCAAGTAAATCCTCATGCCTGTCAATGTAGGCCCTTCTCTCACATACCTTGTGTTTGTCAGGTTGTCTGACCAGAACCTCTGTCTGAACTGCCTCTTGAACTTCTGCAATGTTCAACTCTGTCTTCCTTTTAACCTTTATAGGACAAACAATAGTCCCAACTATGACAACATCCTTGTCATTCCTCTCAACTGGTTGCTGTTTACAAACCTGTTTCTGAACCTGCTGCTGACCTCTGTCAGTCAAAACTGAAACTTTCTTCAACCTGTTGTCCTTAACAACTTCTTTCCCTGCAGTGTCCACAACTGCCTTTATGCCTGCTCCTATAGGCATCTGCACCAATTCCTTCTTTCCCACTAAAATGATTTTGGCTGCCCCCTGTGCTCCAGCATCTTCCTGCAATGGCATCAACCTAATAGTTTTCCCATCTTTCTTGATGGTGTAGGTATTAGCATACCCATCATACAGTACCCTCCTATCAAATTGCCATGGTCTACCCAACAGTAGGTGACAACATTCCATGGGCAAAATGTCACACAAAACTCTATCATGATATGCTCCAATCTAAAAATCAACATATGCCTGTTCATAGACAAAAAGTGATTGACTATCACTCACCCAAGATGCCTTGTAAGGGTGTTTATGGGGAATCCTTTCCAAATTCAGTTTATCCACCATCTCCTGAGATACCATGTTGTCTGTTGAACCAGTATCAATGACAACCTTACATACTTTACCTTTGCTCTTGCATGTAGTCTTGAAAAGAGCTCTTCTTTGCATCATATCCTTTGATGTCTGCAAACTAGTTCTCCTTAGCATCAATGCTTCTCCCTCCTCAGGATACCCATAACTTTCAGGAACTCTATCTCCTTGATAAGTGTGTAAACTTTGCACACTTTGCTCTACTTTCTCTTCTTGCACAAGTTGTACTCTCTTGTCATTCATTCTATCATTTCTGGATGATGAACCCTTGCTTTCTAGACATTCAAAAAATGGATGTCCAAACTCACCACAGGTGTAACACTTTCCTGAAAATGTAGTAGAACCTCTACCACCTCCAAATCTGCCTCTATTACCTTTCCATCCACCTCTGAAATCAGTCTGTCCCTGTCCTTTACCAGTGTCTTCTTGACCCTCATTGGTTTGCCTTGTTCTAGGGGCTGCTCCTCTTCCCCTCATATTGCTGCCTCTTCCTCTCATGGACTTATCTTGTCCTCTATTCACCTTTTCTTCAATCCTGATTGCCATTTGGTAACAATCTTCCACACTCTTAGGGTTAGCTAAAACTAACTCATCCTGTATGTTCAATCTCAAACCAGCCAAGTACCTAGCCACCTTTTCTACCTCATTCTCATGATGACCAGATCTCATACTCAACTTATAAAACTCCTCAATATATGCCTTCACATCCATTTCCTTCTGCCTTAAAAATTGTAGCTTCTTAAACATCTGAATTTCATAATCCCTTGGCAAGAATTTACCTTTGATCCTTGCTACCATCTTATCCCATGAAGTGATCTTTGACTTCCTTTGTTTCCTTCTCTCGGATTGTACATAATCCCACCATACCAAAGCATGACCTCCTAACTTGGTCTTTGCAATCTTTACCTTCTGATCCTCAGCAACATCTTCACATTCAAAGTGATTATCAAGTGCAGCAATCCAATCCAGTAACTCATCTTCATTCAAACTTCCATTATACTTGGAAACATCAACCTTTACCTTAGGTTTATGACTCTGCACTGCCTTTAACAGTTTTGCAAATCTCTGGTCTTCAGCATCCAGATCTTCAGCTACCTCTTCATACTCTTCAACAGTATCTTCATCTTCTTCAGATTCACTGTCTTCCACTTCCCTCTTTTTGTTCTTTTCTAGGGCTACAAGCCTGGCTTGAAGTGCTTCAGCAAGCTCCTTCATCTTCCTCATCTCTCTGGCATGTTTTTCCTTCATTTCCTGCAATTCCCTTGCAGTACCACTACCTTTCGGAGGCATTTTGTCAACCTCTCACTCCTCTACCTCTGTCCTTTCAGTGACAGAATCAACTCTACCTCTGCCCTTTCGGTGACAGAATCAACACACAACAGCCCAGACCTTTTGCTGAGCTCTGATACCACTATGATGCAGAGGCATCCACACTAAAACCTTGACATACAGCATGGATGTCCGCAACCCTTCATCATCATCATCATATTTTCCTTTACACTGTCAGCATCATCATATTTTCTCTGCCGACCGATATCCTCCTGCAGACAAACCTTCGACCCTTCGTCTGTCAGCAGCATCATCATATTCGGCTATCGGCAGTATCATCATATTCGGCAAGCGCAAACATCCTCCTGATGTTCACTGTTCATCTTACCGCCAAACTCTTTCTTCATCATCATGATGTTCAACATCATGTTCATCAGCAGGATATAGAACATCCGGTTCCTCCCATATATCCTGATGACGACAACCTCATGCACCCTTCCTTCGATGCTTACGTCACCCCGATATCCTGATGACGATTATCCTGATGACGATGACGTCACATGCAGCTCCTTCAATATCCTGCTGTCGGCCAAACTTAACATTATCGGCCCGCGATGGTTTTATCAACCCGATCTTCTACCTTATGCCGATACGCTCCTCCTCGGCAACACCTGATGATGATCACCCCGAAACACTTTCCCCTTATGCAAACGATTACATCATGCTCACCTTCATCTACTCGGATGACGCCCGAAGTAACTGCAGGATATACACAGGAATATCCTGATGATGCCGTTGTGACGAATTTCTAACCTTAGCAAATTTTCGATCCGCCGAACCTCCTGAGGTGACCCGATCTACTTTCAGGGTGTTCTTCTAGACTCTAACAACCAACACGACCTAGCACATACCCATGCTAGGGTTCTCAACACCTCTCGACTGCGATCCTGCACACATGCATATGAACAAACAGAAAATGCAAACTAAATCCTAATCTACTGTACATAGCCATTCCACCGATTCGACGAATCAACCGGTGGAATGGATCAGCGAATCCATGAAACCACCAAAACAGCAAATCGATCACACAAAGGAATCCAAACAGAGAATTAACACAATAGGATCTCTTTATTGATTTCAAAAGATGCAATTACAATGCTCAGACTCTCCCTCTGCCTCACTCTCTGCAACCTAGCTCGATGATCTAAAACTAACCGATCCTCATGCATAAATAGGATCTCATGCGAGTACTACCGACCTGACTCCAAGCGGCTGGGAGCTTCCAAGCAGCTGGGAGGATCCAACCGAACACACAGCATAACAGCTGTCCTAACAACCTATCTAAAAATAGTAAAGTATGGTCAACATGACCTTATTACATGCATTGGTCTTATCAGACCTTCTTGGAAACATTAACAAGACTCAAAACAAACTAACTGCCTCATGGAGGCCAGCTGTCAGGTAGGTGCTCCTGCACCATACTCCCCAACAGAAAAGAACTCATGTCCCATGAGTTTAGTTGTGGAAGTCCTCCACCTTTACACTTTGCCTTTGCAGTGTCTTGACCTGTTCCAGCTTTGTCCTCTGCTGTCTCTTGGCTGCTCCAAGACTTCTGAACTGTAACTTGCTTTGTTGCAAGTAAATCCTCATGCCTGTCAATGTAGGCCCTTCTCTCACATACCTTGTGTTTGTCAGGTTGTCTGACCAGAACCTCTGTCTGAACTGCCTCTTGAACTTCTGCAATGTTCAACTCTGTCTTCCTTTTAACCTTTATAGGACAAACAATAGTCCCAACTATGACAACATCCTTGTCATTCCTCTCAACTGGTTGCTGTTTACAAACCTGTTTCTGAACCTGCTGCTGACCTCTGTCAGTCAAAACTGAAACTTTCTTCAACCTGTTGTCCTTAACAACTTCTTTCCCTGCAGTGTCCACAACTGCCTTTATGCCTGCTCCTATAGGCATCTGCACCAATTCCTTCTTTCCCACTAAAATGATTTTGGCTGCCCCCTGTGCTCCAGCATCTTCCTGCAATGGCATCAACCTAATAGTTTTCCCATCTTTCTTGATGGTGTAGGTATTAGCATACCCATCATACAGTACCCTCCTATCAAATTGCCATGGTCTACCCAACAGTAGGTGACAACATTCCATGGGCAAAATGTCACACAAAACTCTATCATGATATGCTCCAATCTAAAAATCAACATATGCCTGTTCATAGACAAAAAGTGATTGACTATCACTCACCCAAGATGCCTTGTAAGGGTGTTTATGGGGAATCCTTTCCAAATTCAGTTTATCCACCATCTCCTGAGATACCATGTTGTCTGTTGAACCAGTATCAATGACAACCTTACATACTTTACCTTTGCTCTTGCATGTAGTCTTGAAAAGAGCTCTTCTTTGCATCATATCCTTTGATGTCTGCAAACTAGTTCTCCTTAGCATCAATGCTTCTCCCTCCTCAGGATACCCATAACTTTCAGGAACTCTATCTCCTTGATAAGTGTGTAAACTTTGCACACTTTGCTCTACTTTCTCTTCTTGCACAAGTTGTACTCTCTTGTCATTCATTCTATCATTTCTGGATGATGAACCCTTGCTTTCTAGACATTCAAAAAATGGATGTCCAAACTCACCACAGGTGTAACACTTTCCTGAAAATGTAGTAGAACCTCTACCACCTCCAAATCTGCCTCTATTACCTTTCCATCCACCTCTGAAATCAGTCTGTCCCTGTCCTTTACCAGTGTCTTCTTGACCCTCATTGGTTTGCCTTGTTCTAGGGGCTGCTCCTCTTCCCCTCATATTGCTGCCTCTTCCTCTCATGGACTTATCTTGTCCTCTATTCACCTTTTCTTCAATCCTGATTGCCATTTGGTAACAATCTTCCACACTCTTAGGGTTAGCTAAAACTAACTCATCCTGTATGTTCAATCTCAAACCAGCCAAGTACCTAGCCACCTTTTCTACCTCATTCTCATGATGACCAGATCTCATACTCAACTTATAAAACTCCTCAATATATGCCTTCACATCCATTTCCTTCTGCCTTAAAAATTGTAGCTTCTTAAACATCTGAATTTCATAATCCCTTGGCAAGAATTTACCTTTGATCCTTGCTACCATCTTATCCCATGAAGTGATCTTTGACTTCCTTTGTTTCCTTCTCTCGGATTGTACATAATCCCACCATACCAAAGCATGACCTCCTAACTTGGTCTTTGCAATCTTTACCTTCTGATCCTCAGCAACATCTTCACATTCAAAGTGATTATCAAGTGCAGCAATCCAATCCAGTAACTCATCTTCATTCAAACTTCCATTATACTTGGAAACATCAACCTTTACCTTAGGTTTATGACTCTGCACTGCCTTTAACAGTTTTGCAAATCTCTGGTCTTCAGCATCCAGATCTTCAGCTACCTCTTCATACTCTTCAACAGTATCTTCATCTTCTTCAGATTCACTGTCTTCCACTTCCCTCTTTTTGTTCTTTTCTAGGGCTACAAGCCTGGCTTGAAGTGCTTCAGCAAGCTCCTTCATCTTCCTCATCTCTCTGGCATGTTTTTCCTTCATTTCCTGCAATTCCCTTGCAGTACCACTACCTTTCGGAGGCATTTTGTCAACCTCTCACTCCTCTACCTCTGTCCTTTCAGTGACAGAATCAACTCTACCTCTGCCCTTTCGGTGACAGAATCAACACACAACAGCCCAGACCTTTTGCTGAGCTCTGATACCACTATGATGCAGAGGCATCCACACTAAAACCTTGACATACAGCATGGATGTCCGCAACCCTTCATCATCATCATCATATTTTCCTTTACACTGTCAGCATCATCATATTTTCTCTGCCGACCGATATCCTCCTGCAGACAAACCTTCGACCCTTCGTCTGTCAGCAGCATCATCATATTCGGCTATCGGCAGTATCATCATATTCGGCAAGCGCAAACATCCTCCTGATGTTCACTGTTCATCTTACCGCCAAACTCTTTCTTCATCATCATGATGTTCAACATCATGTTCATCAGCAGGATATAGAACATCCGGTTCCTCCCATATATCCTGATGACGACAACCTCATGCACCCTTCCTTCGATGCTTACGTCACCCCGATATCCTGATGACGATTATCCTGATGACGATGACGTCACATGCAGCTCCTTCAATATCCTGCTGTCGGCCAAACTTAACATTATCGGCCCGCGATGGTTTTATCAACCCGATCTTCTACCTTATGCCGATACGCTCCTCCTCGGCAACACCTGATGATGATCACCCCGAAACACTTTCCCCTTATGCAAACGATTACATCATGCTCACCTTCATCTACTCGGATGACGCCCGAAGTAACTGCAGGATATACACAGGAATATCCTGATGATGCCGTTGTGACGAATTTCTAACCTTAGCAAATTTTCGATCCGCCGAACCTCCTGAGGTGACCCGATCTACTTTCAGGGTGTTCTTCTAGACTCTAACAACCAACACGACCTAGCACATACCCATGCTAGGGTTCTCAACACCTCTCGACTGCGATCCTGCACACATGCATATGAACAAACAGAAAATGCAAACTAAATCCTAATCTACTGTACATAGCCATTCCACCGATTCGACGAATCAACCGGTGGAATGGATCAGCGAATCCATGAAACCACCAAAACAGCAAATCGATCACACAAAGGAATCCAAACAGAGAATTAACACAATAGGATCTCTTTATTGATTTCAAAAGATGCAATTACAATGCTCAGACTCTCCCTCTGCCTCACTCTCTGCAACCTAGCTCGATGATCTAAAACTAACCGATCCTCATGCATAAATAGGATCTCATGCGAGTACTACCGACCTGACTCCAAGCGGCTGGGAGCTTCCAAGCAGCTGGGAGGATCCAACCGAACACACAGCATAACAGCTGTCCTAACAACCTATCTAAAAATAGTAAAGTATGGTCAACATGACCTTATTACATGCATTGGTCTTATCAGACCTTCTTGGAAACATTAACAAGACTCAAAACAAACTAACTGCCTCATGGAGGCCAGCTGTCAGGTAGGTGCTCCTGCACCATACTCCCCAACAGAAAAGAACTCATGTCCCATGAGTTTAGTTGTGGAAGTCCTCCACCTTTACACTTTGCCTTTGCAGTGTCTTGACCTGTTCCAGCTTTGTCCTCTGCTGTCTCTTGGCTGCTCCAAGACTTCTGAACTGTAACTTGCTTTGTTGCAAGTAAATCCTCATGCCTGTCAATGTAGGCCCTTCTCTCACATACCTTGTGTTTGTCAGGTTGTCTGACCAGAACCTCTGTCTGAACTGCCTCTTGAACTTCTGCAATGTTCAACTCTGTCTTCCTTTTAACCTTTATAGGACAAACAATAGTCCCAACTATGACAACATCCTTGTCATTCCTCTCAACTGGTTGCTGTTTACAAACCTGTTTCTGAACCTGCTGCTGACCTCTGTCAGTCAAAACTGAAACTTTCTTCAACCTGTTGTCCTTAACAACTTCTTTCCCTGCAGTGTCCACAACTGCCTTTATGCCTGCTCCTATAGGCATCTGCACCAATTCCTTCTTTCCCACTAAAATGATTTTGGCTGCCCCCTGTGCTCCAGCATCTTCCTGCAATGGCATCAACCTAATAGTTTTCCCATCTTTCTTGATGGTGTAGGTATTAGCATACCCATCATACAGTACCCTCCTATCAAATTGCCATGGTCTACCCAACAGTAGGTGACAACATTCCATGGGCAAAATGTCACACAAAACTCTATCATGATATGCTCCAATCTAAAAATCAACATATGCCTGTTCATAGACAAAAAGTGATTGACTATCACTCACCCAAGATGCCTTGTAAGGGTGTTTATGGGGAATCCTTTCCAAATTCAGTTTATCCACCATCTCCTGAGATACCATGTTGTCTGTTGAACCAGTATCAATGACAACCTTACATACTTTACCTTTGCTCTTGCATGTAGTCTTGAAAAGAGCTCTTCTTTGCATCATATCCTTTGATGTCTGCAAACTAGTTCTCCTTAGCATCAATGCTTCTCCCTCCTCAGGATACCCATAACTTTCAGGAACTCTATCTCCTTGATAAGTGTGTAAACTTTGCACACTTTGCTCTACTTTCTCTTCTTGCACAAGTTGTACTCTCTTGTCATTCATTCTATCATTTCTGGATGATGAACCCTTGCTTTCTAGACATTCAAAAAATGGATGTCCAAACTCACCACAGGTGTAACACTTTCCTGAAAATGTAGTAGAACCTCTACCACCTCCAAATCTGCCTCTATTACCTTTCCATCCACCTCTGAAATCAGTCTGTCCCTGTCCTTTACCAGTGTCTTCTTGACCCTCATTGGTTTGCCTTGTTCTAGGGGCTGCTCCTCTTCCCCTCATATTGCTGCCTCTTCCTCTCATGGACTTATCTTGTCCTCTATTCACCTTTTCTTCAATCCTGATTGCCATTTGGTAACAATCTTCCACACTCTTAGGGTTAGCTAAAACTAACTCATCCTGTATGTTCAATCTCAAACCAGCCAAGTACCTAGCCACCTTTTCTACCTCATTCTCATGATGACCAGATCTCATACTCAACTTATAAAACTCCTCAATATATGCCTTCACATCCATTTCCTTCTGCCTTAAAAATTGTAGCTTCTTAAACATCTGAATTTCATAATCCCTTGGCAAGAATTTACCTTTGATCCTTGCTACCATCTTATCCCATGAAGTGATCTTTGACTTCCTTTGTTTCCTTCTCTCGGATTGTACATAATCCCACCATACCAAAGCATGACCTCCTAACTTGGTCTTTGCAATCTTTACCTTCTGATCCTCAGCAACATCTTCACATTCAAAGTGATTATCAAGTGCAGCAATCCAATCCAGTAACTCATCTTCATTCAAACTTCCATTATACTTGGAAACATCAACCTTTACCTTAGGTTTATGACTCTGCACTGCCTTTAACAGTTTTGCAAATCTCTGGTCTTCAGCATCCAGATCTTCAGCTACCTCTTCATACTCTTCAACAGTATCTTCATCTTCTTCAGATTCACTGTCTTCCACTTCCCTCTTTTTGTTCTTTTCTAGGGCTACAAGCCTGGCTTGAAGTGCTTCAGCAAGCTCCTTCATCTTCCTCATCTCTCTGGCATGTTTTTCCTTCATTTCCTGCAATTCCCTTGCAGTACCACTACCTTTCGGAGGCATTTTGTCAACCTCTCACTCCTCTACCTCTGTCCTTTCAGTGACAGAATCAACTCTACCTCTGCCCTTTCGGTGACAGAATCAACACACAACAGCCCAGACCTTTTGCTGAGCTCTGATACCACTATGATGCAGAGGCATCCACACTAAAACCTTGACATACAGCATGGATGTCCGCAACCCTTCATCATCATCATCATATTTTCCTTTACACTGTCAGCATCATCATATTTTCTCTGCCGACCGATATCCTCCTGCAGACAAACCTTCGACCCTTCGTCTGTCAGCAGCATCATCATATTCGGCTATCGGCAGTATCATCATATTCGGCAAGCGCAAACATCCTCCTGATGTTCACTGTTCATCTTACCGCCAAACTCTTTCTTCATCATCATGATGTTCAACATCATGTTCATCAGCAGGATATAGAACATCCGGTTCCTCCCATATATCCTGATGACGACAACCTCATGCACCCTTCCTTCGATGCTTACGTCACCCCGATATCCTGATGACGATTATCCTGATGACGATGACGTCACATGCAGCTCCTTCAATATCCTGCTGTCGGCCAAACTTAACATTATCGGCCCGCGATGGTTTTATCAACCCGATCTTCTACCTTATGCCGATACGCTCCTCCTCGGCAACACCTGATGATGATCACCCCGAAACACTTTCCCCTTATGCAAACGATTACATCATGCTCACCTTCATCTACTCGGATGACGCCCGAAGTAACTGCAGGATATACACAGGAATATCCTGATGATGCCGTTGTGACGAATTTCTAACCTTAGCAAATTTTCAATCCGCCGAACCTCCTGAGGTGACCCGATCTACTTTCAGGGTGTTCTTCTAGACTCTAACAACCAACACGACCTAGCACATACCCATGCTAGGGTTCTCAACACCTCTCGACTGCGATCCTGCACACATGCATATGAACAAACAGAAAATGCAAACTAAATCCTAATCTACTGTACATAGCCATTCCACCGATTCGACGAATCAACCGGTGGAATGGATCAGCGAATCCATGAAACCACCAAAACAGCAAATCGATCACACAAAGGAATCCAAACAGAGAATTAACACAATAGGATCTCTTTATTGATTTCAAAAGATGCAATTACAATGCTCAGACTCTCCCTCTGCCTCACTCTCTGCAACCTAGCTCGATGATCTAAAACTAACCGATCCTCATGCATAAATAGGATCTCATGCGAGTACTACCGACCTGACTCCAAGCGGCTGGGAGCTTCCAAGCAGCTGGGAGGATCCAACCGAACACACAGCATAACAGCTGTCCTAACAACCTATCTAAAAATAGTAAAGTATGGTCAACATGACCTTATTACATGCATTGGTCTTATCAGACCTTCTTGGAAACATTAACAAGACTCAAAACAAACTAACTGCCTCATGGAGGCCAGCTGTCAGGTAGGTGCTCCTGCACCATACTCCCCAACAGAAAAGAACTCATGTCCCATGAGTTTAGTTGTGGAAGTCCTCCACCTTTACACTTTGCCTTTGCAGTGTCTTGACCTGTTCCAGCTTTGTCCTCTGCTGTCTCTTGGCTGCTCCAAGACTTCTGAACTGTAACTTGCTTTGTTGCAAGTAAATCCTCATGCCTGTCAATGTAGGCCCTTCTCTCACATACCTTGTGTTTGTCAGGTTGTCTGACCAGAACCTCTGTCTGAACTGCCTCTTGAACTTCTGCAATGTTCAACTCTGTCTTCCTTTTAACCTTTATAGGACAAACAATAGTCCCAACTATGACAACATCCTTGTCATTCCTCTCAACTGGTTGCTGTTTACAAACCTGTTTCTGAACCTGCTGCTGACCTCTGTCAGTCAAAACTGAAACTTTCTTCAACCTGTTGTCCTTAACAACTTCTTTCCCTGCAGTGTCCACAACTGCCTTTATGCCTGCTCCTATAGGCATCTGCACCAATTCCTTCTTTCCCACTAAAATGATTTTGGCTGCCCCCTGTGCTCCAGCATCTTCCTGCAATGGCATCAACCTAATAGTTTTCCCATCTTTCTTGATGGTGTAGGTATTAGCATACCCATCATACAGTACCCTCCTATCAAATTGCCATGGTCTACCCAACAGTAGGTGACAACATTCCATGGGCAAAATGTCACACAAAACTCTATCATGATATGCTCCAATCTAAAAATCAACATATGCCTGTTCATAGACAAAAAGTGATTGACTATCACTCACCCAAGATGCCTTGTAAGGGTGTTTATGGGGAATCCTTTCCAAATTCAGTTTATCCACCATCTCCTGAGATACCATGTTGTCTGTTGAACCAGTATCAATGACAACCTTACATACTTTACCTTTGCTCTTGCATGTAGTCTTGAAAAGAGCTCTTCTTTGCATCATATCCTTTGATGTCTGCAAACTAGTTCTCCTTAGCATCAATGCTTCTCCCTCCTCAGGATACCCATAACTTTCAGGAACTCTATCTCCTTGATAAGTGTGTAAACTTTGCACACTTTGCTCTACTTTCTCTTCTTGCACAAGTTGTACTCTCTTGTCATTCATTCTATCATTTCTGGATGATGAACCCTTGCTTTCTGGACATTCAAAAAATGGATGTCCAAACTCACCACAGGTGTAACACTTTCCTGAAAATGTAGTAGAACCTCTACCACCTCCAAATCTGCCTCTATTACCTTTCCATCCACCTCTGAAATCAGTCTGTCCCTGTCCTTTACCAGTGTCTTCTTGACCCTCATTGGTTTGCCTTGTTCTAGGGGCTGCTCCTCTTCCCCTCATATTGCTGCCTCTTCCTCTCATGGACTTATCTTGTCCTCTATTCACCTTTTCTTGAATCCTGATTGCCATTTGGTAACAATCTTCCACACTCTTAGGGTTAGCTAAAACTAACTCATCCTGTATGTTCAATCTCAAACCAGCCAAGTACCTAGCCACCTTTTCTACCTCATTCTCATGATGACCAGATCTCATACTCAACTTATAAAACTCCTCAATATATGCCTTCACATCCATTTCCTTCTGCCTTAAAAATTGTAGCTTCTTAAACATCTGAATTTCATAATCCCTTGGCAAGAATTTACCTTTGATCCTTGCTACCATCTTATCCCATGAAGTGATCTTTGACTTCCTTTGTTTCCTTCTCTCGGATTGTACATAATCCCACCATACCAAAGCATGACCTCCTAACTTGGTCTTTGCAATCTTTACCTTCTGATCCTCAGCAACATCTTCACATTCAAAGTGATTATCAAGTGCAGCAATCCAATCCAGTAACTCATCTTCATTCAAACTTCCATTATACTTGGAAACATCAACCTTTACCTTAGGTTTATGACTCTGCACTGCCTTTAACAGTTTTGCAAATCTCTGGTCTTCAGCATCCAGATCTTCAGCTACCTCTTCATACTCTTCAACAGTATCTTCATCTTCTTCAGATTCACTGTCTTCCACTTCCCTCTTTTTGTTCTTTTCTAGGGCTACAAGCCTGGCTTGAAGTGCTTCAGCAAGCTCCTTCATCTTCCTCATCTCTCTGGCATGTTTTTCCTTCATTTCCTGTAATTCCCTTGCAGTACCACTACCTTTCGGAGGCATTTTGTCAACCTCTCACTCCTCTACCTCTGTCCTTTCAGTGACAGAATCAACTCTACCTCTGCCCTTTCGGTGACAGAATCAACACACAACAGCCCAGACCTTTTGCTGAGCTCTGATACCACTATGATGCAGAGGCATCCACACTAAAACCTTGACATACAGCATGGATGTCCGCAACCCTTCATCATCATCATCATATTTTCCTTTACACTGTCAGCATCATCATATTTTCTCTGCCGACCGATATCCTCCTGCAGACAAACCTTCAACCCTTCGTCTGTCAGCAGCATCATCATATTCGGCTATCGGCAGTATCATCATATTCGGCAAGCGCAAACATCCTCCTGATGTTCACTGTTCATCTTACCGCCAAACTCTTTCTTCATCATCATGATGTTCAACATCATGTTCATCAGCAGGATATAGAACATCCGGTTCCTCCCATATATCCTGATGACGACAACCTCATGCACCCTTCCTTCGATGCTTACGTCACCCCGATATCCTGATGACGATTATCCTGATGACGATGACGTCACATGCAGCTCCTTCAATATCCTGCTGTCGGCCAAACTTAACATTATCGGCCCGCGATGGTTTTATCAACCCGATCTTCTACCTTATGCCGATACGCTCCTCCTCGGCAACACCTGATGATGATCACCCCGAAACACTTTCCCCTTATGCAAACGATTACATCATGCTCACCTTCATCTACTCGGATGACGCCCGAAGTAACTGCAGGATATACACAGGAATATCCTGATGATGCCGTTGTGACGAATTTCTAACCTTAGCAAATTTTCAATCCGCCGAACCTCCTGAGGTGACCCGATCTACTTTCAGGGTGTTCTTCTAGACTCTAACAACCAACACGACCTAGCACATACCCATGCTAGGGTTCTCAACACCTCTCGACTGCGATCCTGCACACATGCATATGAACAAACAGAAAATGCAAACTAAATCCTAATCTACTGTACATAGCCATTCCACCGATTCGACGAATCAACCGGTGGAATGGATCAGCGAATCCATGAAACCACCAAAACAGCAAATCGATCACACAAAGGAATCCAAACAGAGAATTAACACAATAGGATCTCTTTATTGATTTCAAAAGATGCAATTACAATGCTCAGACTCTCCCTCTGCCTCACTCTCTGCAACCTAGCTCGATGATCTAAAACTAACCGATCCTCATGCATAAATAGGATCTCATGCGAGTACTACCGACCTGACTCCAAGCGGCTGGGAGCTTCCAAGCAGCTGGGAGGATCCAACCGAACACACAGCATAACAGCTGTCCTAACAACCTATCTAAAAATAGTAAAGTATGGTCAACATGACCTTATTACATGCATTGGTCTTATCAGACCTTCTTGGAAACATTAACAAGACTCAAAACAAACTAACTGCCTCATGGAGGCCAGCTGTCAGGTAGGTGCTCCTGCACCATACTCCCCAACAGAAAAGAACTCATGTCCCATGAGTTTAGTTGTGGAAGTCCTCCACCTTTACACTTTGCCTTTGCAGTGTCTTGACCTGTTCCAGCTTTGTCCTCTGCTGTCTCTTGGCTGCTCCAAGACTTCTGAACTGTAACTTGCTTTGTTGCAAGTAAATCCTCATGCCTGTCAATGTAGGCCCTTCTCTCACATACCTTGTGTTTGTCAGGTTGTCTGACCAGAACCTCTGTCTGAACTGCCTCTTGAACTTCTGCAATGTTCAACTCTGTCTTCCTTTTAACCTTTATAGGACAAACAATAGTCCCAACTATGACAACATCCTTGTCATTCCTCTCAACTGGTTGCTGTTTACAAACCTGTTTCTGAACCTGCTGCTGACCTCTGTCAGTCAAAACTGAAACTTTCTTCAACCTGTTGTCCTTAACAACTTCTTTCCCTGCAGTGTCCACAACTGCCTTTATGCCTGCTCCTATAGGCATCTGCACCAATTCCTTCTTTCCCACTAAAATGATTTTGGCTGCCCCCTGTGCTCCAGCATCTTCCTGCAATGGCATCAACCTAATAGTTTTCCCATCTTTCTTGATGGTGTAGGTATTAGCATACCCATCATACAGTACCCTCCTATCAAATTGCCATGGTCTACCCAACAGTAGGTGACAACATTCCATGGGCAAAATGTCACACAAAACTCTATCATGATATGCTCCAATCTAAAAATCAACATATGCCTGTTCATAGACAAAAAGTGATTGACTATCACTCACCCAAGATGCCTTGTAAGGGTGTTTATGGGGAATCCTTTCCAAATTCAGTTTATCCACCATCTCCTGAGATACCATGTTGTCTTTTGAACCAGTATCAATGACAACCTTACATACTTTACCTTTGCTCTTGCATGTAGTCTTGAAAAGAGCTCTTCTTTGCATCATATCCTTTGATGTCTGCAAACTAGTTCTCCTTAGCATCAATGCTTCTCCCTCCTCAGGATACCCATAACTTTCAGGAACTCTATCTCCTTGATAAGTGTGTAAACTTTGCACACTTTGCTCTACTTTCTCTTCTTGCACAAGTTGTACTCTCTTGTCATTCATTCTATCATTTCTGGATGATGAACCCTTGCTTTCTGGACATTTGAAAAATGGATGTCCAAACTCACCACAGGTGTAACACTTTCCTGAAAATGTAGTAGAACCTCTACCACCTCCAAATCTGCCTCTATTACCTTTCCATCCACCTTTGAAATCAGTCTGTCCCTGTCCTTTACCAGTGTCTTCTTGACCCTCATTGGTTTGCCTTGTTGTAGGGGCTGCTCCTCTTCCCCTCATATTGCTGCCTCTTCCTCTCATGGACTTATCTTGTCCTCTATTCACCTTTTCTTCAATCCTGATTGCCATTTGGTAACAATCTTCCACACTCTTAGGGTTAGCTAAAACTAACTCATCCTGTATGTTCAATCTCAAACCAGCCAAGTACCTAGCCACCTTTTCTACCTCATTCCATGATGACCAGATCTCATACTCAACTTATAAAACTCCTCAATATATGCCTTCACATCCATTTCCTTCTGCCTTAAAAATTGCAGCTTCTTAAACATCTGAATTTCATAATCCCTTGGCAAGAATTTACCTTTGATCCTTGCTACCATCTTATCCCATGAAGTGATCTTTGACTTCCCTTGTTTCCTTCTCTTGGATTGTACATAATCCCACCATACCAAAGCATGACCTCCTAACTTGGTCTTTGCAATCTTTACCTTCTGATCCTCAGCAACATCTTCACGTTCAAAGTGATTATCAAGTGCAGCAATCCAATCCAATAACTCATCTTCATTCAAACTTCCATTATACTTGGAAACATCAACCTTTACCTTAGGTTTATGACTCTGCACTGCCTTTAACAGTTTTGCAAATCTCTGGTCTTCAGCATCCAGATCTTCAGCTACCTCTTCATACTCTTCAACAGTATCTTCATCTTCTTTAGATTCACTGTCTTCCACTTCCCTCTTTTTGTTCTTTTCTAGGGCTACAAGCCTGGCTTGAAGTGCTTCAGCAAGCTCCTTCATCTTCCTCATCTCTCTGGCATGTTTTTCCTTCATTTCCTGCAATTCCCTTGCAGTACCACTACCTTTCGGAGGCATTTTGTCAACCTCTCACTCCTCTACCTCTGTCCTTTCAGTGACAGAATCAACTCTACCTCTGCCCTTTCGGTGACAGAATCAACACACAACAGCCCAGACCTTTTGCTGAGCTCTGATACCACTATGATGCAGAGGCATCCACACTAAAACCTTGACATACAGCATGGATGTCCGCAACCCTTCATCATCATCATCATATTTTCCTTTACACTGTCAGCATCATCATATTTTCTCTGCCGACCGATATCCTCCTGCAGACAAACCTTCGACCCTTCGTCTGTCAGCAGCATCATCATATTCGGCTATCGGCAGTATCATCATATTCGGCAAGCGCAAACATCCTCCTGATGTTCACTGTTCATCTTACCGCCAAACTCTTTCTTCATCATCATGATGTTCAACATCATGTTCATCAGCAGGATATAGAACATCCGGTTCCTCCCATATATCCTGATGACGACAACCTCATGCACCCTTCCTTCGATGCTTACGTCACCCCGATATCCTGATGACGATTATCCTGATGACGATGACGTCACATGCAGCTCCTTCAATATCCTGCTGTCGGCCAAACTTAACATTATCGGCCCGCGATGGTTTTATCAACCCGATCTTCTACCTTATGCCGATACGCTCCTCCTCGGCAACACCTGATGATGATCACCCCGAAACACTTTCCCCTTATGCAAACGATTGCATCATGCTCACCTTCATCTACTCGGATGACGCCCGAAGTAACTGCAGGATATACACAGGAATATCCTGATGATGCCGTTGTGACGAATTTCTAACCTTAGCAAATTTTCGATCCGCCGAACCTCCTGAGGTGACCCGATCTACTTTCAGGGTGTTCTTCCAGACTCTAATAACCAACACGACCTAGCACATACCCATGCTAGGGTTCTCAACACCTCTCGACTGCGATCCTACACACATGCATATGAACAAACAGAAAATGCAAACTAAATCCTAATCTACTGTACATAGCCATTCCACCGATTCGACGAATCAACCGGTGGAATGGATCAGCGAATCCATGAAACCACCAAAACAGCAAATCGATCACACAATGGAATCCAAACAGAGAATTAACACAATAGGATCTCTTTATTGATTTCAAAAGATGCAATTACAATGCTCAGACTCTCCCTCTGCCTCACTCTCTGCAACCTAGCTCGATGATCTAAAACCAACCGATCCTCATGCATAAATAGGATCTCCTGCGAGTACTACCGACCTAACTCCAAGCGGCTGGGAGCTTCCAAGCAGCTGGGAGGATCCAACCGAACACACAGCATAACAGCTATCCTAACAACCTATCTAAAAATAGTAAAGTATGGTCAACATGACCTTATTACATGCATTGGTCTTATCAGACCTTCTTGGAAACATTAACAAGACTCAAAACAAACTAACTGCCTCATGGAGGCCAGCTGTCAGGTAGGTGCTCCTGCACCATCCAGGATATTGATGAATATTAGGGATCTTATTGAATGTGATGACCCTTCCTTATGAGAGACTAGTTTGACCAAACGTTGACCAAACATAACTTCTTATCCTTAAGGAATTTCAGGGTGATCTAAAAGGTAAACCTACTTGAAATTTTGCACTCTTTCATCTGATGAGGTTTGTGGTAGAAAAATTCAACATCAACACTTAACCTTTTTATGAGGTCTCTTCATGCATAGGGTGATATCATATCACTACCTCTGGCATATAAATTTTACCAAACCACCCAAAGCAAAGGGAACAAACAAGACAAAAAGGTTGGGTCCCTATTTTACTGAAGCAAAATGGGGCATGTTGTGTAACTACACATCAACTTGCAACCAAAGAAAACAACAAAATTCAAATAATTAAAGGGGTGGAGACATATTAAAACACAATTTTCTAACTCTTGTCGAACATAAGCACCTAAATCTTTCTGAATGATATCAGGTTCATCAATGCAACAATGGTGAAAAGGGATCATGTGTGTGCATGTGGTTCATATCCCTCATCTTTTAGATGAGTTGAAAACAATAGTGATGGGGTTAGGCTACATAGTTTGGTTCTTCCCTCATAGCCAATCTGGATAGAGCCTTGCTACCAGCAGGCGTCCATAGCCCTGGTATGGTTATCATTACAATTCCCCTAAGTAGAGCCCCACTACTAGTCAGATGTATATAGCCCCGGTAGAGTTACTTAGATGGTCTTATTATTCTTTTTTTTTATATTCAATATACACATTTCTTTTTATAAGATATCATCTTGTAAGCACATTCTGCAAGGTATGATCACTTGTTGTTTTAGGTTGGGAATTGCAATGGTACCAAGGGTAACCTTTATATTTTTCACTTAACCCCACACTGATGCATTCAACAAACCCAAGGCTATTAGGTGTGTCATGTGAAGATCACCTTAAGTAAGAAAAGGTATCACTAATGAACTGGATATCACAGACTTGATTAAGAATACTTTTCCTAACATGAGTCACAACCTATGTAGAAATTTGTATCCAACTCTTAATTTCTAAGAATTTCAGTGGTTTTTTGAAGTGAAAGGATGCACCTTTTTGCTTAACCAAAACAAGGGCTCAACAACATGAAGAAAACAAACACACAAAGAAAACTATACAGACAACTATATAGAATATACATTGTTTACATATGGTGCATTACCATGATATGGTCTACCTAGGCTTGAAAATAGTGTTTGAGGAATTGTCCATTGACTGGCAATGGAACATCCTCACCTATTAGGGTCTTCAGCCTATAGGTACTGTCACCTAGGATTTCTAAAATTTGGAAGGGACATATCCATAACTTATCAAACTTCCCATGATCACCCTTCCTTTCATGTGCTTTGTCCCATGATAGGACTAGGTTTGAAATCCTAAGAGCTTTTATCTTGGCTCTTTTATCAAACCAACGTTTGATAGTAGCCTGATGTTTGGCGAATTGATCAATCGCCCTATCTCTTTTCTCTTCTAGGTGCATGCGCTGAAGCAACCTAACCTCTTGTTTGTTGTCTATGCCTAGGTATTCATGTGCAAACTATAGGGTAGGAATCTTGAGATTAATAGGGAGGATGGGATCCACCCCATAAAGTAATTGGTAAGGGGAATTCCCTAATTTAGTTTTCATTCTAGTTTGATCCACCCATAAGGCATATTTAAGAAATGTATTCCATTCCCTAGGGTTCTTTTCTATTAGTTTCTTTATGATATTTAGTAAATTTTTATTGGTTTACTCTACTAAGTCATTCCCCTGGGGATAATAGTTTGAAGAAAACTTTAAGATAATGCCATAATCAAAATCCCAACTAGGTAATCTTAAAGATGCAAATATAGGTCCATTATCACATACTAGGGCATAAGAAACTCCATACCTTGTGATGATGTTCTCTAAAAACTTGATCACATCCTCAGCAGTGCATGTCCTACTACTGATTGCTTTAGTCCACCTAGTACAATAATCTATAATCGTTAAAACATAACTGTGTCCTAATGAAGATGGGGGGTTGATAGGGCCAATGAAATCCATGCCCCATTGTCCAAATGGGCAGATCTCTGTGACTAGCTTAATGGTTGGGCAACATATCTTTCTCTATTGGCATATGTCTGGCATGTATGGCAACATTTTATGTGGTCAACAATATCTTTAAAGATTGTTGGCCAGTAGTGTCTTGCTCTAAAGATAGCATGTGTAGTGGCTAGATGAGATCCATGTGTTGTTCCCAAACTATCATGTAATTATATGAGGACTTTATCAACTTCTAGCTTGTCCAGACATCTAAGGTATATTCCTTCATAATTTTTCCTAAAGAGGATTCCTCCCTTGATCATGTACTTCTAGGATTTAATCTTTAAGGCTCTCCTTAAAGAGGCTTGCATCTTAGGTGGACATCTCCTGGTGATCAGGATATGCTTGATATCTGAATACCAATCTTTATTTTCTTTTGTATTCACCATGTATTATTGACTTACCATGTTGGGATCAATCTCTTCAATCATTTGGCTCAAGGCTTGTCCACTGACCAGTTTCATAAGAGTTATGTCCATATCATACTCATGGATCACTATTGTCCACTTCGTCCTCTTCTCTCTAGGCTCATTTTGCATCAGGAGCATTTTGACTATTGCATCTGGAACCACAACAATTATCTTTCTTCTCAAGATATAGTTTCTAAACTTTTTCACTACTCTAACTAGAGCAAGGGCTTGTCTCTCAACATCCATATATCTAAGCTCTGCATCCCTAAATGGAGAACTCATGAAGTTGATGGGTTTCTCTTCCTTTTCTTCACTCCTCTATGTCAGGACTAGTGCATAGGTATGTTCTGAAGAAAATGAATATATGTAAAAATCTCTTGTATAGTCTAGACTGATGAGGACAGGGGCATCTGCTATGGCCTTATTGATGTCCTCAAATGTAGCTTTTTCTTTAGGTGTCCATTCTATTTTGGCATCTTTTTTAAGCATTGCATTGAGTGGCCTGATAATCCTTGCAAATCCAGTGATGAACTTCCTCACAAAGTTTATCTTACCAAAGTAAGACTTAAGTTCTTTCTTGCTTCCTAGAAGTTGTAGATTCATTATAGAATCTACCTTGGTAGGGTCAATGGTGATCCCATTTTTTGATATTACATGACCAAGTAACTTTTCTGTGGTCACCCCAAATATGCATTTCTTTGGATTAAGTTAGATACCATATTGTTCACACTTCTTAAGTACTTTTATTAGGTCTTCTATATGATCACCCTTGTTCTTTGAGAAAATAGTCAAATCATTCATGTATATAATGATGCATTTGCCAACCAGACCTCTAAATGTTATGTCCATTGCACATTGAAACATGGCCCCACATTAATCAAGCCAAAAGGCATGCGTCTCTGGGCAAATATCCCCAAATTGGTGGTGAATGTTGTCTTTAGCCTATCTATTTTGTCTACCATCACCTAGTTGTATCCTGAGAAACCATCCAAGAAAGACATCATTTGAGCTCCATTCACTATCTGCAAAACTTCATCCAATGAGGATAAAGGATAGTTATCCTTTTCTGAGGCTCTATTTAGGTTTCTAAAGTCTACACAAAGGCATATGTCACCATTCTTCTTTCTCACTGGTACCAAATTGGCTACCCATGTTGAGTGTCTGATAGGAAATATGATCCTAGAATTAACAGCTTCTTAACTTCTTCAAAGATTATAAGTTCTAATAATGCATTGACTAGCCTCTACTTTTGTCTAAATGTCTTAGCATTTGGCTTCAATGGGATAGTATGAGTGATGATTGATGTGCCATATGTCTTCAGCTCATCATAAGTCCAGGTGATAACATGGATATAATCCTGTAATGCTTGGGATATTCCTACCTTTTCTTCTTCTGTACATACCTTGCCAATCAAGACATTCCTAGTGTCTTCACCTTGTCCTATGTTGACTGGTGAGTATTCTCCTCCATTTGTTTTGGGGAGATCCTTTTGCTTTATCATGTTGTCCAAGTCAAAAGTGCTTTCAAGTTCTATCATTCCTTTAGGAATTTTGTTACTTGGCAAGTCCATAATTTCTTCTTCTTCCCATACATGATCTTCCATGTTTTTCTCATCTAGGATCTGTGCTTCAAATATATTTCTATTTTCTATGAAATCTAGTATATATTGATCATCATCAAACACTTGGAAATTTGTCACAGTATCAGGTATGGAAAATACTGATATTAATTCCACAAAATATTTCTTTAGTCCAAAGATAGACAGAGGCTCCAATGTGCTAACTGCTTGTGCCAATGCATTAGCTATATGATTTTGTTCTCTAGGTACACACATTATGTTGAATGCATCAAATCCTTCTATTAAGTCCCAAACTCTATGCATGTAGTTTTATAGTCTTTTTTAATTACATGCATAGATACTCTTGACTTGTTTTACCAATAATTCTGAGTCTCCATAGACATGCAAAATTTTAACTTTCTTCTTGAGAGAAAACAATAATCCATGAATTAAGGCTTCATATTCAGTCACATTATTGGTATATGGAAACTGTAATCTATATGTTGCTAAAAATGACTTTCCCGATGGGTCAATGAGATCAATACCTACTCTAGCCCCTTGTTTGGACTTAGAACCAATGAATCTTAAAATCCAGGGTTTATCTTCTGCCAATGGTTAGTTAGGGCCTTCTCTTTTCTTTTTGGCTCTAGCAGCTACACCACTAGATATCTATTTCAACTTTTGAGGTTTAATCTTTATCACTTCTTGTGGTGTCTGTGAGCTTGATATACCTTTTCTTTTCATCACCTTAGGGCTATCAGTTTCATCATCTAGGTATATTGCAACTTCACTATCTTCATTTTTGGAGACATCTTTGGTATCATGTACTGTATCCTTAGAGCATAACTGTCCTTCATTAGTCAATACATGAAAGCATAGGGAACACGTTGTTTCTGAATGTGGAGCCTTATGCAATCTACACCATCCTTCAATTAATGCTTGATGTGAATACATTCCTTGCAAGACAAGTCTTTGGAGTTGCTTAGACAAGAACTCTTCGAATTGTGTTAGATAATTCCCATTGTCTTCATTTGTCAATTCATAATCTAACTAAATAAGGCAGTTAGTTCCTAGGTTGATAACATTTTCTTTTCCATGGGGACCTTAAGCACATATTAGGATTTCCTCTAAATTATGTATGCTAGCATTATCCTGATGTACATCATTTTCCTATTCTCCTCCATCTAAAGAAAACAAATAAAAATTAGCATCATCATTATCAGATATTTCACTTACCTTGGCTGAGGATGATCCTACTTCTCTATAAGTTCTTTCTAACTTGATCATGCCTAGACATGCTTCACAGTCCTTTTCAGAATGTGCCTCATCATGTAACATGCACCAATCAGATATCAGGATACTTTCATTAGATGTATCTAATAATTGACACTTTTGCATTTCTCTAGATAGGTATTTTTCAAACTGTTTATAATGATCCACTTCTTCATTAGTTGAACTATGATAGGATTTAATGCTCATCTTGTCTTCTTGGTCACATGTATGTATATCATACATCAAGAATTCCTCAATCCTAACTGTTTGAGGTCTATAGCATAAACCCCTAGTTCAACATCTACATACAATATCTCCTTAGTCTTGTTGTACTCAATTATCATATGTTTCATCCTAGGTTCAGCTTCTACTCTGATCTAGTTAGGGATTCCCTTCCAAGGTAACCACATATGACTAAAGTCAGTGGCCACGTAACCATTGAGCATTTTAGACCAATCCCTACTAAGAAGCATCCCATGAGTATTAGGGATATCCACTACTTGTATATCAATGTAATACTGCACCCTTGGGTCTGATGCTAGCTGCATGTGGATATGGGTTAATTCTCCTACCACGCTGACCTTTGTTTTGTCAATTTGTGTCACCTTCTTAAGAGACTTGGCAGGATGTAATCCTAAGGTAGTGTAGATGGATAGTAGCATCACATTTGTTGATGCACCAGAATCAACCAAATAATTATGTAGGTTCTTACCAAATATTCTTAGTGTGAGTAAGAATGGGGGTGATTCTGACTTATCTCTATATAGAGTCATATGTGATGTTTCTGTAGCTTGGATTTTATTCTTGGTGTCATTATCCTTAGTGTGTATAGGAAAAATTGAGAGGTTCAATAATATCAAAAGTAATGAAATAACAGATCAAATCCCCATAACATCAAAAGATCTATCTAAGCAATAACCAAATCAATGAATAATCAAGTTATGAACAAAGAGCTATCACCTAGATTGTTTGGATCTCTTGGTCAAATGTGGATTGCTTCATAAATTGAGAAACCATGTTTGCAACAAGCGAATGTAGATTGTCTTTGAGCTCAAAAGATCAATGTACTCAATGATGCGATGTATGCTCAATGCACTGTATGGATGCCTGAGGATAAATGATCGAAGATGATTTGTTATGAAGATGAGGGGGGTTTATATAGGTTTCAAGACATGATCGATCAACGGTCCAAATAATTCAAAAGAATCAATGGATGAGATAAATCTAGAATTCATGATGAATGTGCACTTGACATGTGTCACACAAAAGATATTTTTGTTTGAGTTACTGATTGATTTGACTAAAAGACATGGAACAGACATGATAAAGATAGATTTTAACAAAACATAAATCCTTTTTTTCTAATTTATAAGTTGGTGATAAAAACAATAATAATTAAGTTAATTAACTCAACTTATAATTTGCTTTTTACATGAATTGATTAAAATTAAATAATAAATTATTTAATTTTGTGTGCATGATGAATAAGATTTAGTTTTAGAAGAATTAGAAGATAAAAAAGAAAATTAAATAAATAAATTTATTTAATTGTTTATGCATGATTAGATGAATAAATAAAATATTTGATTATATTTTATTTTTAGAGATTGAGATAATTTAAATAAATTTGCATGATTTATTTAAATTTGGAAGAACAATTGATTTAATTAAATAATTAAAATTATTTAATTATAGATAAGAGAATTTTGATGATAAATTAATTAAATAATTAATTTATTCAATTGACATGGATTTGAATTTTGGAAGAAGATAATGATTTAATTAAATAATTAAAATTATTTAATTTTGGAAGAAAAAAGTTCATTTTGATTAAATTAATTAAATAAATAGAATTTATTCAATTAATGTTGAATTTAGGAAATTTAGAAGAATTTGATGAAATTAATTAAATAATTAGATTAATTAATTAACATTGAAATGCAGGTGATTTGGAAGAAATGATTGTATGCAAGTGGTGCAATGACATTGTCATTTTTAGGTGTCTACATTTTACCCCTCTTTGATACAATGCAGTTTATAGTGTTGCTTCAAAGAAAATGATTGTTGAATACATGATATAATTTTGATGCCCTAGTGTAGCTAGCATAGGATGCCCCCTCGAGAGGAAAGACAGGGAAGTGGTAGAAAGACTGGGTTGACACTCGACTAGAAGATTATGTTGGAGACAGACGAGGACATGATAGAAAGACAATTGATCAATCTTTTCTTGAAAAACTATAGGATGATATGGATAAATGGATGGGTGGATTTGGATAACTTGTTGCAATGGTTTCACAAATGTTTATAAAGAGCAATCCTTATTTTGATATACCACTGGATACTTTTCCACCAAGGTATAAAAGACCAAGGTGCTGTGATATCCTAGTGAGAGGACATTGATTTTGCAAGTAAGTGGTTAGAACTTAGATCTGCTAGACATAATATAACCTTGTTGGACATGTGAATGAGCCATAGTCTTGAACATAAAATAAACTTCAATACATAAAAACAAGAAGAGTATTAATATTTAAGATGCTAGGTTGTAACACACACACAAGATAGATATGATGCTAAGTAAGATACTAAAGATCATTCCTCAAACACGGCACACAAGAGCAATGACTATGCCCCCAATCTACACTGCATCGCAACATACCAAGATATAGATAAATCAAGGTAGTCTTGAATAAGTAATGGGAAAGGGACAAAAGATAAACCAAAAAAGAAAATTGACTAACTTACAAAGTAAACATACAACCAACATATTCTCTTGCCAAAGAGGTTGCTCAGGATAGATTAGATTGGTTGGGTAGATTGGATAGATAACAGCCTTATTGTAGAAATGATATATCCATTAAAGGGTGTTGATCTGTTGATAGGATAATGTTTGGTTTCAAGAAATGAACATGTTGTATAAGATGCTTCGTATGGTTTCAACAATGGAACATCCTATGTAGGACAATTGTTTGACATAGCAGATGTTGGCAATCGATATGTAGGACAGTAGATGGCTCTGCAAGTAGGTGCTTTTGCTTTAGGTTGTTTAAGGACTTTTTCTTTGAAAGGATGTGTTTTTTTTTTGTTTTGCTGCTTGAGTTCAATCAAGTCAAGGTGGTAGGATGGATTTTGATAAATGGAAGACTAGAAAGATAGAATGTCAATGGATTGAGATGGGTGAAGAATGATGAATTATATGTGCCTAAGTACTAGATATGTCCTTCATATTCTAGACTACCTACATACCCTATATCCACAG
Source organism: Cunninghamia lanceolata (assembly GCA_027924645.1). NCBI lineage: Eukaryota > Viridiplantae > Streptophyta > Pinopsida > Cupressales > Cupressaceae > Cunninghamia > Cunninghamia lanceolata. Next base: position 1,470,535 of record BSBN01000762.1, on the reverse strand, counting down.
GATCAAGGCACATTATGACAAAAAATTAATATGATGATATGTAGTTCTAGGTAGAGTGATGAGTAGGTTAAGGTGTTTGAGCTTGGGTAGGTGAGATGATGTCATCTTATGTCCCTAAGTACTAGATATGTCCTTCGTATTCTAGACTACCTACATATGCATATCCATGGGATCAAGGCACATTACAATGAACGATGAAAATGATAATATGTAGTTCTAGGTAGAGTGATGAGTGGGTCAAAGTGTTTGAACTTGGGAAGGTGAAATGATGGTATCTTATGTACCTGAGTACTAGAAACTGCCTTCATATTCCAGACTACCTACATACCCATACCCATGGGATCAAGGTACCTTAAGATTGAGATGAGATGATATGTAGTTCTAGATTGTGTTGGATGATGTAAGATAAGATGATGAGAGCAGATATGATGATATCTTATGTACCTAAGTATTGGATACTTCCTTCATATGCTAAACTGCCTACATACCCATATCCATGGGATTAAGGTACTTTAAGATTGAGATGAGATGATATGTAGTTCTAGTGTTTGATGATTGATAATGATTATTTTGTCATTGTGGGGAATGATATATCCCTAGATCAACACAAGGATGAAGGTGTCTAGTTTCAAAAATGAACACATCTCATATAAGATGCCTGGTCTGGTTTCGAGAGTGTGACAATCTATATAAGACAATTGATATGAAAGATGGATTGGTTGATGTGTTTTTGTTTTAGTTTTTGTTTGAAGGTAGATTTTTTTTTTTGGTTTTAGATGGTTTTTGTTTTTGTTTTGAGATTGTTGATCAACCATGAACAAGGATCCATTCTGAGGCCTAGGTGAAGGAAAGAGTTGCCCCCATTCTAGTAGAGGTGTTATTATGGATGTCTGGCATAGGATAAGCTGACATGGATAACTTGACATAGGATAAGCTAACATGGATGACTTGACATAGGAGAAGTTGATGATTGACATGAATAACTTGACATAGGATAAGCTGATGATTGACATGGCTAACTTGACATAGGATAACGATGATAAACATTGACAAAATTCCAAGCTCTTCTAGATAGGGAAATGGAAATGCAAAAAGGTCAATGGTTTTATTATGGATGAATGGATGAAGTTTATTATGAAATGGACATGGAATGAAAAAGAATCGATAGATGATGGATGTTGTCTCTACACATAGTGCTTATTTGCCAAGTTTTCACTATGGTACTTAGCCAAGGTGCCTGTCTACCAAGTTTTCACCAGAGGATAGATTTTTTTGGATTTTTTTAATTTTTTTATTTCTTTTTTTTGACATGGATACTCTGAGGATTAGGCATAGAAATTATTGAGATGAACACTATTGAGTGGCTCATTTAGAGGAATGCCTTCAGTTGTTGCTAAAGTATAAGTTCATGATCCATATGCTACTATGATAAGAAAGGGTCCTAACCAATTAGGCTCAAACTTGCCCTTCTTTTCTCGATTTGCTTGATTTCTCCTATTTTCTTTTAAGACAAGATCACCAACTTGAAACCGTCTTTCTTTGATCTTCTTGTTATAGTTGTACCAGAGGTGGTTTTGATAGACATGAAGATGATTAAGCATTGCAAGGCGTCTCTCATCTAATAATTCTAGCTCGAATAATCTGGAAGTACAATACTCCTCTCCATCAATCCAGTGCTACATGGATACTCTGAGGAATGGGATCTCGACCTCTATAGGTAGAATGGATTCAGAGCCATAGACCAAGGCATAGGGTGTTGCACTAGTTGGTGTTTTGATACTAGTGTGATAGGCCCATAGGGTGTGATTGAGTTGCAGGTGCCAATTACAACTAGCTTGATTGACTATTTTCTTAAGGATTTTCAAAATGGTTTTGTTAGAAGCCTTGGCTTGGCTGATACTCTGCAGATAGTAGGGAGTGGAAAAGTGATGTTGGATATTGTATTGGGTGCACAAGGCATGGACATCTTGATTCTTGAAAGGGCTCCCATTATCAGTGACAATGGCTTGGGAGATACCATACCGGCAAATGAGGTAGTTAAGGATAAACTTGGCTATTTGTTTGTCAATGGTATAAGTCATGGGAATGGCTTCAACCCACTTTGTGAAGTACTTAGTGGTGGTAAATATATGGCCATTAGATGAGGATGGATGGATTTGTCCTACGAGGTCAAGACCCCATTGTGAAAAAGGCCATGAGTTGTCACAGGTTGTAGTTCATGAGCTGGTGCGTGAATCAAATCTCTATGCCACTGGCATTGTAGACACTTCTTAGAAAATTGTAAGGCATCTTGTTCTATTGTAGGCCAATAATACCATTTTTGAAGTATCTTCTTAGAGAGGTTAGGACTGGTAGAATGTGCACCATAGACACCTTCGTGTATGTATCATAAGGTAGCGTCAGCTTCTTCATGTATGTATCACCTAGAATGGTGTAATGGGAGGCTTAGCAGATAAATGTTTTGTGTTGGTTTGTATATAGATCAAAGGGAAAGGTGCCATGTTTAAGGTATTCATAGATATCTTCATACCATGGGGAATTGAGATTTCAATAGTTGGAACATCAACGGCTAGTATCAACAATTGCTTGATCAAGAATTCACATTTTTGTGTGTTTGCAGGTATGTCTATAAGCGATCCCATAGAAACCATAGAGTCTGCATCTTTGTTATGCTCTGTTGGAATTTGCTCAAAAAAGATGCTACAAAAGTGTGGTTTGTAGGCATCCACTAGTTGCTTGTAAGGGACCAACTTTTCATCTTTTGTTTGGTACTCATCAGTGACTTGTCAAATGACTAGTTGTGAGTCTCCATATACCTATAGTTCTTTGATTTCCCATTGGACTACTATATGGAGACCTATGAGGAGTACTTCATACTTAGCTATGTTGTTAGTACAAGGAAATGCAAGATGATATGACTTTGGGATATAGTCATTTTGTGGTGTGATAAAAAGGATGTCGGCCCCTGATCCATGTTGTATGTAGGAACCATCAAAATATAATTTCTACATTACTAAGGTAGAAAGAGTGAAGAGATTCTCATCTGAAAAGTCAGCTACCATACGATGTGTACATCTGTCATGGGTGCTTCTTCTAGTTGATCTACTAGGGCTTGTCCCTTGATTGATTTATGATCCACATACTCAATGTCAAACTCACTAAGGATCATGACCCATTTAGCTAGTCTGTCTATGAGAGCTGCTTTTGCTAGAAGATACTTCAATGGATCAATTTTGGCTATTAGATTTGTGTGTTGGTTTAGCATGTAATGTCACAACTTTTGGGAAGAGAACACTAATGCTAAACAAGCTCTTTCCATAGGGGAATAATTAAGTTCATAACTTGCCAAGGTTTGACTGATATAATAGATTGCATGCTCTTTGCCTGACTCATCATGTTGTACTAGAAGAGCCCCTAGGGCTGCAGTTGTAGTTGAGATGTATAAGATCAAAGGCCTATTAGTGATTGGTGGTACCAAGATAGGAGGTGTAGCTAGATATTCTTTGAGCTGATCAAATGCTACTTGACACTTATCATCCCATCAAAATGAGACATCCTTTTGGAGCAAGTGTTGAAATGGTTGGCATTTATCCACTAGCTGTGAGATAAATCACCTAATGGATTGTAACCTTCCTTGAAGGCTCCTTAATGCTTTCAGAACTTTTGGTGGGGGCATCTTCACTATAGCCTTGACTTTTTCTAGATCTACTTCAATGCCTCTACAAAATATGATGTATCCCAATAGTTTTCCTAAGGTTACCCCGAAGACATACTTCTTTGGATTGAGTCTTGATATTTTTTGAGTCATCTTCCCTAGAAGATTTTGCTAGTATATCATAAACATAGTCCTCCATGATGTGATGAAAGAGAACATGAAATATCACTGTCATTGCTCTTTGATAGGTTGCACCTACATTTTAAGACCAAATGACATGATGCACCAATAATAAGTGCCCCAATTACAAGTGAAAGTTGTTTTATGTTGATCTTCTTCCACTACCATTATATGATTATAGTCAAAAAATCCATCCATTAGAGAAAGTATTTCATGACTAGCAGTCAAGTCTACTATGAGATCAATGTTTTGCAATGGAAAGTCATCTTTGTGACATGTTTTTTTAAGATCTCAGAAGTTGGAACACATGCGGATGCCCCCATTCAGTTTAGCCACAAGTACAATGTTTGAGACCCATTCTGGATAATCAATAGGCTTGATAAATTTTACATCTAGCAACTTCTGTATTTTAACTTTCACTAAGAGAGCAATCTATGGATGCATCTTTCTTAGCTTTTGTTTGACTGGTTTAGCTTTTGGATCAACTATGAGATAGTGAACTACTAGTGAAGGGTCCAACCCTAGCATATCAACATAGGTCCATGTAAAGTTGATGGTTTTCTGTAAGAAGAAATTGGTAAGATTCTTGTGCTCTTGTTCTGATAATGATGCTGCAAGGAATGTGGTCTTAGGATTTTTCTCTATGCCAAGATTTATCTTTGTAGAATCTTCCACTAAGAGAGATGATTTCTCTTGATACTTAGATGGTAGGGGAAGGTCAAATCCTCCATCCTCAGGTGCCATGGTTGGGTTTTCACCTTTGGATATGTCCTTTATTTTTACTATTTTCTGATCAGGAGATGCCACAGTGTGGTTTTCACCTAGAGATCTTTCTTTATTTTTACTTTTGTGACTGGAGGATTTGGCATTCTCACCAAAATAAGGATTTTTCTCTAGTTCCATTACAAAACCAGTTTTGTGATCACCAAGAGGGATACCATCTCAAAGTCCCATGAACTCTGCAATAGCTTCATCATTATGAAAAACATCTAGAATGGGTGACCCTTGTTGGTCCCTATCGATAAGTTTAGGGTAGACAAGTGTTACAATTTGGGTGCTAGTGGTTGATGTTAAGGATACGGATGATAGCATAAAAATGGATGATTCAATGAATGGGTCAGTCATATGGAGGTAGGAGTCATCAATGATATCCTCTTTAGATGTCAAATTTGTGAGAGAAGTTTGTGCTACCTTGTCGAGAATACCCTTGATGTCCAAGGCGTGTGGTACCTTCCTACCATATCATAACCCCTTCTTCTCTAGTTTCTTCTTCATAATATTGGGTTCTATTTCACCTTGGTTATCCTTCCCAAGGCCACCTTTTCCTTTGTAGCCCATGTTCTTGACAATTCTTAGGCCATTGCCATATTTTTGACTAGTATGGTGACTGGTTCTTTCTCTTTGTAGAGCCAAGATGAGATGTCTTCCATAGTTTCCTTTGCCAATAATTTTCCCTCTTGGAATTGGGTTAGAGATGCTGGAGGAGGGATAGTTGCTTTCTTAGTTGCTTTGGCTATGGGTGGTTGGCCATAGGATTTAGGGGATAAGGGCATCTGCCCTACACAACAAGATTTAGAGATATCATATTCACCAAAGCCTATATCATGGATGTCAGCTTTGATTTTGGGAATAGGATTAGGATTAGGTTCCACTTCAGAAGCTTTTTTTAGATTTTTAGGGTCAGCATATAGTGGGGATTCATAGGCTTTGTCATTATTGGGCACTTGGTTGTTATTCTTATAACTGCCTTGCAAGGTATGACAAAATTCAAAGGGATTAGGGTCTCTTGGGATAGTGATCTCTGTACAATTAAATGGGAAGTTGAGAGACTGATGGTACATGAAGGGAACAACTTTCATGGCATGGATCCATGGATGTCCTAAGATAATGTTATAAGGTAGCTCAATGTTGAAGACTTGGCACCTATTTTCAAGCATGATGGGCCTACTTGTATAGGCAAGTGTATAACACCTTCTGAATGGTGCTCAACATCATCATACCCCTTGATTTTAATGCTTTGATCAATGTTGACATGATCCTCAGAGTACCCTAATTAAGTAACTTAAGAGAATGAATATTGAGACCAACACCACCATCTATAAGTATGTGTTTGATCTTTTGTTTATGGATGAAAACTTCAATGTGAAGTGCATCATTGTGACATGGATCGTGGGATGGGAGGTCCTTTTTAGAAAAGACCACTTTGTAAGGTGAGGCAATGTTACATATTATAGCTTGGAAATCCATGACCGCTATGTTATTAGGAACTGAAGACTCTTGTAGGTCTTTTTCTAGCACAACTTTATGTGCGGGTGATGATTGAAGAAGGTCCAAAATAGAGATCTGTGTAGGGGTTTTCCCTAGATGTTTGACAAGATTATAATTAGATTTTGTTGGGAGACTCGGTGTAGGCCCACGAAGGGTGACACGACCATGATGAGTTGTGACTATGCAATCTGTAGATGGGAGGAACCTCCTGCAACAATATAATGATAAATGTACGAAATAAAAGAAATAGTAGAATAGAGAAGGAATTTATTGATTGCAGGCCACTTCGAGGGGGCAACCTCCTTTGAGAAAGGTCAATACAATAAACTCATGGATGCCTTCATTGGCCTCAACACGTACTTATATACTAAGTCTAATCTAAACAAGTATTACTCCCCATGAATGTGGGATAATACAAGATACTCATGAGATGACTTACAAAGCATATGCGTCCAACAACAATATAATGATAAAGTAAAGAGAAGGGTTAAACACAGGTTCCTAACATCCCCTCCCTCTTAGAAAAGTTTTTTCCTCAAAGCTTAAGATGTGGAAATTGCTATTGAATCTGAAGGAGTTGTTCCCATGTAGCATCCTTTGGTTGCATTCTGTGCCACTGAATTAATACCTCTGTGATGGATCGAGAGCAAAGCTGATGAGCACACCTGTCAAGGATTGCCTCTGGCTCAAAAATGATGGATCCTTCATTATCTAGTTCTAGTAAAATAGTCTGTGCTCTAATGTTGGTGCTAAGAACTTTCTTTAGACAAGAGACATGAAATACTAAATGAACACATGAAGGAGGAGGAAGCTCCAATTTATAAGCAACTGACCCAATCTTCTGAAGAACCTTATATGGCCCATAGAACTTTGGAGCTAGCTTATGACACCCTTTGAGTTTTAGGGAGGATTTCTTGTATGGTTGTAGATGAAGAAAAACCATATCACCTACTTGAAATGTGCGCTTAGAACGGTGTTGATTGGCTTCTTATTTCATTCAATTTCTTGCCATGTGAAGATTGTCCTACAAAATGTGAAGAATCTGATCTTAGGTTCGGAGAACCATGTCAACTGCCTGAACTAGAGAACTACTGGGGGTGTATGGAAGGAGTACTGGCGGTGCCTGAGCATAGACTACTTCATATGGAGTCATTTTAGATGCAGTGTGGTAGGAGGTATTGTATTGCCATTTAGCGAGAGGGAGCCACTTTGCCCACTTATGCTATTGTTTGGAGGTGAAACAACGAAGATAAGTTTCCAAACATGTGTTGATAACTTTAGTCTGACCAGTTATTTTTGGGTGATACCCTGAACTCATCTTCAGTTTGATGCTAGTGTCGCACAATAGTTCTACCCAAAAATGACTGGTGAAAGTTGCATCACAATCTGAGACAATGGAAGAAGGGATTCCATGAAGATGGAAGATCTAGTCCATGAAAATTTGTGTGACTAAGGAGGCAGTATAGGGATGGATGAGGGCACAAAAATGACTATATTTGGAGAGGCAATCAACCACAACCAAGATCACTATCTTCCCTCTAGATTTCATTAGCCACTTAATGAAATCCATAAAAATATCTGTCCAAATCCATATAGGGATTGGAAAGGGTTCAAACAATCTAGGAAGGAGTGTTGTTTCACCCTTGTTGCGCTGGCAGGTATCACATTCAACCACCATCTATTGAATTTCCCTTTTCATTCCCTTCCAAAAGAAGTTATGCCATGACCGCTCATAAGTTTTGAGGAACCCAGAGTGCCCTACCGATGGAGAAGCATGGAGTTCATAGAAGACATCCTATTGAAGATCTGTGCTCTGGGGGAGCACCAGATGACCCTTGTATCACAAAGAAGCACCATCCCAAGAGTAATGTAGTACAACAGAAGGGTTATTGGCCAACTATTTGATGATTTGAGATAATGAAGAGTCACTGACATAGCCCTGCTGGACAGATTCTGACCAATTTGGAACAGGCATAGAAATAGCTAAAAGAGAAGCTTGGTCATCAAATATTTGAGAAAGAGCATCTGCCACAATATTGTCCTTACCCTTCTTGTAAGTGATCTCATAGTCATAAACCATGATTTTTCTAACTGATTTCTATTGTGCCAAGGAGGAGACCTGTTGTTCTAAGAAATATTTTAGACTCTGATTAGTCTTGATATAGAAATGATTCCCTAATAGGTATGGCCACCACTTCTGTATTGCATGCAAAATAGCCATCATTTCCTTCTCATATGTAGAGAGTACTAAATTCTTACCTGAAAGGGCTTTGCTAGTGAATGCAATGGGATGTTCATCTTGAAGGAGAATAGCACCAAGTCCATTGCCGCAAGCATCACTCTCAATAGTGAAGGTCTTGGAAAAATCTAGCATAGCTAGAACAGGTGTAGTACACATAGCTTGTTTTAGTTTTTCAAATGCACACTGAGCAGCATGTGTCCATGTAAAAGCATCCTTTTTCAACAGAGCTATTAATGGAGCTGCAATCTTCCCGTAATCCTTGACAAACTTGCGGTAGTAGCCAGTCAGTCCCAAAAAACCATGAAGGCTCTTGAGTGTCTAAGGATGTGGCCAATTTTTCATGGCATCTATTTTGGCAGGATCCACTTGAACCCCTTGGGCTGAAACAATATGCCTAAGATACTCCACTTCCTCTTGTCCAAAAACACATTTAGACTGTTTTGCACAGAGATGATGATCAGAGAGAAGTTGCAGTACAAGATACAGATGCTAGAGATGTTCATCCCATGTTTTACTATAGATGAGTATATCATCAAAGAAGACCAGAATGAATTTCTGTGAGTAGGGCTAGAATATTTTATTCATCAATGCCTGGAACGTGGAAGGAGCATTAGTGAGGCCAAAGGGCATGACCAAAAACTCATAGTGGCCATCATGCGTACGGAAAGCCATTTTAGGGATATCATCCTCATGAACCCAAATTTGGTGATACCCAGAACAAAGATCCAACTTGGAGAAAAAATGAGCGCCATGAAGCTCATCAACAATAGGAATTGGAAACTTATCCTTTATTGTGATGTGATTAAGTGCTTGAAAGTCAATGCAGAGGCGTCATGACCCATCTTTTTTCTGGACAAGAAGAACTGGTGAACAAAAGGAGCTGGTACTAGGGCGAATAATACCTTGCTTCAGTAAGTCCTGAACAAGCATCTCAATCTCTATCTTTTGGTGAAATGGGTAGCGGTAGGGCCTGATGTTGGGAGAAATGCTTCTAGGAAGGAGCTGAACATGATGGTCCTCTGGTCATGAAGGTGGCAATCCCACTGGTTCTGCAAAGACACATGCACATCTATCCAAAATTTGTTGTAGGTCTGAAGTAGTAGTGGAGACCTCTGATGGTTGCATCTGAATGGAATGGAGCTTAGCGATGACACCATGTGAATTCTTCTTAAGGAGATTTTCCATGCAATGTGAACTGATGATGTTGAGAGACCTTGGTTGTAAGCCCTTTAATGTGTGTTTTTCCTCATTGTCTAAAAATTGCATCTAAAGTTTAGCAAAATCCCATAAGATGGGTCTAAGTGTGCGTAACCACTGAGTGCCCAAAACCACATCACATCTACCTAAGGGCAAGACAAACATGTGTGAGTATAGGTTATAATCTCCAATAGAGATACGCACATTGTGACACTTCCCTTTGCAAGGTAATATGCCCCCATTGGCAATCATGACTTCAAAGCTGGAGCAAGGATGGACAAAATAATTAGCCTGTTTGGCGATCTGAGGGTTAATGAAGTTATGAGTGCTACCAAAATCAATGAGTGTTGTAAGAGGGAGCTTCTTGAAGTAACCCTTGATCCGCATGGTTTGTGGGGTGGTGACTCCTGCTAAAGCATGGAGAGAGATCTCTGGGTGGTCTTGTTGAGAAGGAGGGTCAACAGGTGGCTGTTGAATGTCGACCTAGTCATCTACTGTATCCTAAGCACTTCATAAACTTTAGTTGCAGGTGGAGAATCCACATCCAAGAGATAGAACTTTTGCTCAATACATCTATGTTCCCGAGTGAATTTCACATCACAATTATAACAAAGCCCTTTTTCTCTACTTGCCCTCATCTCTGCTTTAGACAAATGCTTGATAGGAGTTGTTTTAGGAGCGGGCGTGATTGGAGGTCTTTGGGAAACTATATTTTTGAATGGAACAAAAAGTGGATTTGGAGTGTTGTTGAGTTGTGATCTTGTCCTCAAATCGGATTGCATCCTTTAGACCACTGGTAAAACAACTCTTGAAGACTTCATTAGACAATCCCTTTGTGTGATTGGCCAGTTTCTCAAATTTTGTCTGATATTCTCTCATAGTGCCAATTTGGCAAAGTTTAGTGAGTGCTCCTATGAAGTCATCAAAAGCACTAGGGCCAAATCATTGCAAAATGAGTTTGCAAAAATCTGTCTATTTTGGCTCTTCATGAGCCTTGATGTACCAATAGAACTATTGAAGGGAATCATGTTCCAAATCAAGGATGCAAGTGGGACTTTGTTGACATCAAAAGTATTATGCAAATTGAAATATTGTTCTACTTGGTATATCCATCTAGTTGGATCATCACCATTGAAGCGAGGAAAATCAAGCTTCGACCCACAAAAATTGTTGGAAGAAGAGAACCCAGTGTCTCCAGAAGACTCTAGCTGCCATCTATTGTTCATGGTTGAATGTTGAAGATTAAGGCCGAGAATTTTTTCATCCAAATCTTGGAGTTTGGTCTTGAGGGCTACAAGTTCATCCTCCATGTTTTTTGCTCCTGCGCTAGTGACAACCATAACCAGGAGTTTTTTTTTGGCGAAATAGGTAGAAAAACAAAAATAGAAACTTATTTAGTAAAGGAAAATTTGGATTTGGGAAAAACTCATGGGTAATTGGGGTTTGACTAGACACTTTCTGAGGGGCAGGGAAGAAGAAAATGGGTATTTCAGAAGCGGGGTGAAAGAATGGGAAAACTTGTCCAAAAAGGACAAAGGAGCATAAATTGGAAATGAACATTGTGGCAAAATTTGAAGGTGATTGGGTGAGAATCGAAGTTATGACAAACCCTAAAAATAGACAAATGTGGGATTTTTAGCTTTGATAAGTGGAATTTGGGATAGGGTCCTCAAGGAAGGAAATATGCAGAATGGAATTTCAGGGGTTCCAGTGAATTTTCAGAGGAAACGAAGCTAAAGCAAGGAAAATATGGTGAAAAAAATAGAATTTTTTTTTACTTTTTTTTTTGTTTTTTCTGGAAATGATCTGCAATGGCTCTAGACAGATGCAATCTATGATTTATCAACTGGCAATAAATATGGACCCCAAGTATGTTTGACTTTTGAAAGGTTTAGGGGATGCAGTCAGCTACCAATGTTGTCTAACAACTTGCATATTGGGGCAGTACCCCTCACTCCATGGCTCAGGTAAAATTGATAACCTCTTTTCCACAAACGACAGCTCTTGGTTTACCTCACGGATGGGAACTAGTCAATCAAGTAGGGGCCATTACCCTTTTCGCTGGCAGGTCCTCTCAATGGGCCAGCTACTTCGAGGTTCCTGTGGTACTCCTCACAATGAGTTTTAGGGCTTGCCCATGCACTTCCCACAGTTAAGCAGATAGGGATTATTTCCTAATCCAAACCTACAATTGAAATGAACAATACAGATGCAAAGAGAAAAGAACTACTGCAATAATCACAGCACCTAGAGGCCACTAGAAATTTTTTTTTAGCAAAATTTCCACTCAGCGAGCCCAAGAAAGCACTCTAATACCAGATGGGAGGAACCTCCTACAACAATATAATGATAAATGCATGAAATAATAGAAATAGCATAACACAGAAGGAATTTATTGATCATAGGCCACTTTGAGGGGGCAACCTCCTTTGAGTAAGCTCAATACAATAAACTCGTGGATGCCTTCATTGGCCTCAACACCTACTTATATACTAATTATAATCTAAACAACTATTACTCCCCATGAATGTGCGATAATACAATATACTCATGGGATGACTTACAAAGCATATGCATCTAATAGCAATATACTAACAAAGTAAAGAGAATGGTAAAACACAAGTTCCTAACAATAGATTTACCTTTGATAGTGATGGTAGACACACGACTTTCTTCAAAGTGACTAACAATAGAATCATAGTAAGTTGAGGCTTTGTTAATGGCTTTACCTTTGTCAGGATTTTGACCTTCACCATGGTTAGGGAATGGCTCCTTGTACATGTTGAGGTATTTGTTGGTGTTTTGATTAGGAGGTGCATCGAAGGTGACTTCACCTCTATCAATAAGGTTTTGGATCATGTGCTTAAGTTTCATGCATGATGTGGTTCTATGTCCCTTGGTCCTATGGTACTCACAATATTTGTTGTCTTTGTACCATGTGGGTTTGAAAGCAGATTTGCCATATGGGGGAGCTTCTAGTAGCATGACAACTCCATTTTGCACAAGTTTCTTTAGAACTAACTCTATAGGCTCTCCCAAGGGAGTGAATTCACACCTTGGAGGGTAATCTTGGGGAGAACACTCTTGTTGATTCTATGGATTTTGGTTTTGTTGTCGTTATTTTTGTTGATGTTGCTGCTGCTGTTGTTGTTGTTGTTGAGGCAGAGGTTGGTTTTGTTTGGATGAAAGATTAAGGGACATTTGCAGTGTTTGAACATGTTTGGAATCTACCACACCATCATTGACCACGTTTTTGTTTTTGTTCCAAAATTTGGGTTTATCATTTGATTGTTGTTGGGGAGGATTGTCTTTATTTTCTTTGAAGATTTTGACCATGCCTTTAGTGATGAGGGATTTTTCAATGTTGATGCCTTTATAGGTAATTTCATCAAAGGTTGTAGCACTTAGTATTTGTAAATGGAAACCCAATTCTTGGTTAAGGTTCTACACAAACATGCTAACAAGATGCTTTTTGAGTATTTTGAATGGGAATTTGCTAGCCATGTGTCTCCATCTTTGAAGGAAGGAGATGAGAGTTTCCCCATTTTTTTGTTTATTGTTACATAAGTTAGTCATGGAGACTTCATGTTCTGTGTTGTATGAGAAATGGGTGGCAAATTTATCTACAAGCTAGTTAAAAGATTTGATACCCATGGGTAGGTGCGAGAACCATTCTATAGCTTGACCTCCAAGACTACAAGGAAAGAGGCACATGAGATATGTGTCATTATGTGGAACCTCTAAACAAGCAAGATAGAATTCTCTAAGATGATCTTTTAGGTCTCCCCCTCCCTTGTATTTATCAAATTTGGGTATAGTGAAGTTGGGAGGAAAAGGGATCATTTGCAATGACCGATCAAATGGATAAGGACAAACCTCTTCCAAGGAGAAGGTTTTCTTAGTGTGACCAATTGTTAGATCAGCTAGTTGTTTTAGTACCTCAGCAAGTTTGAGCTCCATAGTTGTGGGAGGGGCTAGAAACATCTCCTGTTGTACTAGAGGTGGTTGTTGTTGCCCATATGGAAGATTGTAGTTGAATCCATGGGCATTGGTGTTATAAGGGTCATATGATAGATTTGGATTAGGTTGGGTTTGGTTGTTTCGATTTTGCATATGTGGAGGTGGTGCTAGATAAGAATGTTGGCTTTGTGATTGTTATGATGGGTTGACAAAAGAGTTTTGTTGGGTTTGGTTGTGATGGTGGTACATATCCATAGGAAGTTTGGTTTTGAGAGTTTTGAGGGTTTAGATAGGTGTGGGTTAGGTTGAGAGTGGAAGATCTTTGTGGTGGAGGGACATAGGTAGATGGGTTTTGTGATGGTTGGGGTTGATTGAGACATGTGTTAAAAAAGTTTAGTGTAGATGATCCTTGTGGCGGAGGAACATAGGTAGATGGGTTTTGTGATGGTTGGGGTTGATTAAGATGGGGATAGGTAAGATTGAGTGTGGAAAAATGTTGTGTGGAGGGACATAGGTTGTGTTGAGATTTTGTGAATGTTGTGGTTGCATGACACTACTTGGGTTAATGATACAGAGGGTTGATGATGTTGTAGGTGGTGTCAGTTGAGACCCTTGTTGCATGGCTACATAAGTGTTTCTCAGATTGTAGTTTGGTGGAAAACTGTCTCATGATGGGGTAACCAATATTCTACTTGCAATTGGTGTGGGCATTTGTGACATGTTAGGAGGTTGTTGTGTGTTTGATTTACCTAAAGCAACCTGTCTAGCTAGTTCTACTTGATGATGTAGAGTCTCTTGTTGGTGTTTGTAAATTTCCATAGGAGTCATAAGAGGTGATATGGGTCTTTCTACTGTTGGATTTTGATAAAGAGAATTCTCATATTGTGCGTCAAAAGGTTTAGTCATTCTCCCTTGTGAGCTTTATTTAGGTATGGAAGTGGTCACAGTTGACATAGTTTGGACAACAAGTATAGCGTCATGGGTTTTGTTTGGCTCTTTAGGATTGGATAGATCAAAGTCTTGAGGTAGTTTAGCTCCTTGTTTTGCTAGAAAATGAAATAAACAATCTTGATTCTCACTAAGGAGTTTGTCAAATGTGGCTATAGCCCTAGGATCTTGCATTATTTCATCAAGGTCTTGTCTATTTTCTTGAGAAGATTGACCTTCTTGAAAGTTTCGCTCTTCTTGAGATGAGACTTGAACCATGGTATAACCATGTGTAGCAAAATAATGAGACATGTCAGTAGTAAATTGAATTACATCTACCAAAGGGACATTACTTTCTGGAGGATTGGTTGGTTGGTCATGTTGTGTCCTATTTGGAAAGTCGGTTGGTCTTTCCATTGGTGTTTTTGGAGTACCCTTTGGAGTCATGTTGGATTGGTTTGGTTGAGGTGTATGAGGAGGCGATTTGAGCTTCCTTGGGGCAACTTGTTTAGCCTTCATAGAATTTTGGACTCTATTGGTTACCATGGGATGCACTAGGACAATATGTTTGAGATTTTGTTGGGATTTTACTGCGGTAGTTTGATGAACATTTTTTCTAGACCAAAGGCGTTGGACTATGCTACAAAGACACGAGACTATTATACCAAAGGCAGGTTACTATTTTTTGAGGCGTTGGACTATGCTACCAGAGGTATTGGATTATTATACTAAAGGCACTAGATTGCACTACCAAAGGTGAGCTACTGTTATACCAAAGGCACTAAAGTGGTGTCAATAATGTTTTAAAAGGCAAATTTTGATAGTTTTGGATTGGATTTGGTTTGGATTTACTTTGACAAGAGAAAACACATCAAATAAAGTACCAAAAGAGGACTAACACAATAGATAGAGTATGTTCAAGGCTTACAAAAAAATCCCAATGTTTCCACGAGTATTAGACAATTGCAAACAATTCAAGCACTTTTATCCCCAGAGACAAGCTTTCATTGTGGTAGTTCAACCTTCAACTTGAAATCTCCGTCGACTAAATGTCATTCCATATAGGTATCATACATTTGAATCTTTGTGAGAGATGATAGGTAGGGATATCTCACCCTCCCCTCAGAAAGCCACAAGTAGGTCACAAGTGCTTATGCTAGCCGAGGGAATACTATCTCTTCTCAAGGGAGGCAATGGTGAGTATCTTGGGGGCAAAACTAGCTATGCCCTTGCACTAAAATTTATCACAACGTTCAAAGGTGAATTAGGTAGGCACTATATAAATGGTTCTTAGTTGCTTTGAGGGACCAATGCCTTATGAGCAATGTGACAAGCTACTAAAATCTTTGACCAATCCTACTAAGAGTATCAAATACTTTGCACAATGTGAAAATCATTTCCACAAAGTGCTAGTACACCTCTTTTTGATTTGGCATCACAAGGTAAGGCTAATGTCGGTTAGAACTTGGCTTTCACCTTATCCCTCTTATATAGAAATTCAAAGGAAAACTCCACTTAGGGTCATCCCTTTTGGATGAAGTGCAATACAAAAGCAGACCCTTCTAAAGGAATAACTAAAAAGTAAGATCAAGCACGTCAAACAAAGGTTCAATTGTTCTATTATAAGAAAAATAAGGTGCAACTAAATTAGGCACACACATGGTTGTAGTTGTCAATTGTCCCTTATGAAATTGAAGTGTTTGGCATTCATGTCCATTGTCCCTTAGAAAATTGAAGTGTTTTTGCATTCATGTCCATTGTCCCTTAAGAAAGCAATATGTTCCTAAGACTTAGGTTGCAAAGATGATTTGTTCAATTGTCCCTTAAGAAAGTAATATGTTTCTAAGACTTAGTGTATAGATTTGGCAATTTGTTCAAAGCTCGTCCTATATGAACATATTAGAAAAACCCATTTGCTCTGTGTGAGTACTAAGAAGCTGCAAAAAGATGATTAGTTCCACTACAACTCAATACTTAGCAAAAATAAATCAATTTGACCAAAAGCACTTTACTGTGTTACCAAAGGCGACTTACTGCATAACCAGAAGTGCTTAACTATGCTACTGAAGGTGCGAGTTGTTCCTGAATAATATCAAAAGCAATGAAATAACAACTCAAATCCCCATGACATCAAAAGATCTATCTAAGCAATAACCAAATCAATGAATAATCAAGTTATGAACAAAGAAGCTATCACCTAGATTGTTTGGATCTCTTGGTTGAATGTGGATTGCTTCATAAATTGCAAAACCATGTTTGCAACAAGCAGATGTAGATTGTGTTTGTGCTCAAAAGATCGATGTGCTCAACAATGTGATGTATGCTTAATGCATTGTATGGATGCCTGAGAATAAATGATCAAAGAGGATTTGTTATGAAGATGAGGGGGGTTTATATAGGTTTCAAGACATGATCGATCAATGGTCCAAATAATTCAAAAGAATCAATAGATGAGATAAATCTAGAATTCATGATGAATATGCACCTGACATGTGTCACACAAAAAGATATTTTTGTTTGAGTTAACTAATCGATTTGGCTAAAAGACATGGAACATAAATGATAAAGATAGATTTCATAAAAACAGAAATGTTTTTTTCTAATTTATGAGTTGGTGATAAAAACAATAATAATTAAGTCAATTAACTCAACTTATAATTTGATTTTTGCATGAATTGATTAAAATTAAATAATAAATTATTTAAGTTTATGTGCATGATGAATAAGATTTAGTTTTAGAAGAATTAGAATATAAAAAAGCAAATTAAATAAATAAATTTATTTAATTGTTTATGCATGATTAGATGAATAAATAAAATATTTGATTATATTTTATTTTTAGAGATTGAGATAATTTAAATAAATTTGCATGATTTATTTAAATTTGAAAGAACAATTGATTTAATTAAATAACTAAATTATTTAATTATAGACAAGAGGATTTTGATGACAAATTAATTAAATAATTAATTTATTCAATTGACATGGATTTGAATTTTGGAAGAAGATAATGATTTAATTAAATAATTAAAATTATTTAGTTTGGGAAGAAAAAAGTTGATTTTGATTAAATTAATTAAATAAATAGAATTTATTCAATCAATGTTGAATTTAGGAGATTTAGAAGAATTTGATGAAATTAATTAAATAATTAGATTAATTAATTAACATTGAAATGCAGGTGATTTGGAAGAAATGATTGTATGCAAGTAGTGCGATGACATGGTCATTTTTAGGTGTCTACACTTAGGTGTTGGATCTCTAGCCAGGATATGATTAGGATTATGAACATGATTGTCATCTTTTGATGTGGACTCATCTAGAGACTTCAAGAAGGATTTCTTGATGACTAGAGTCTTAAGCAATTCTAACAAGGATAAACTGATCTTTATCTTTTTCATCTCTTCAGCCAAATGTGTAACTAATTTAATAGATTTAGGCAATTGGTTGATGGCTCTTGTTATGATATTTTGAGGTGTGAGGTATTGAGTATTCACCTTGGGAGGACCAAGATTGTTATTATCTTTTGGATCTAGTGGAGTGTTAAAATTATTGGGAGGAATAGATGTGGTCAATGGACCAGCTGGTCTGTTAGGATTACTCTTAGGTTATAATTATGCCTACCCTGATATTGTTGTTGGTAGGCATGGACCTCTTCTGGTTCAGGCACTAGTTCATTTTCATCTTCAAAGGTGAACACATAACTTGAGTCGAATGCTAATGCAGACTCCTCACATGCTAATGTATAATTCTCATGCGTTGAGGTCATTTGATGTTGTTGATGACTATAAGAAATTTCTTGCATGAGAGCAGATTCATACCTTAAGGGGACAATTTCATTTCCCTCAGGACAAGGAAGGTCACTAGCAATGTTAGACATCTCTACCTAGAAAATACTAGATGCTATCTTAAACTAAGGGCAATCTAGTTTAGCATGTGCATTAGTATTATGTATTCTGCACCAATTTGTGAGTGCAGCTTTTGCTAGATTCACCCTAGTTGTTTGTTTGGGTTCGTTAGGAGGTTGATTATCCAATGGTGATGGCAATGAACCATTTTTTGGTCTAGTGTTCTAAGTTCTTGGTGGCCTAGGGGCATCATTGTTATTTCTATTGTTATTGAAATTCCTATCATTGTTGTACCCCTTGTCAGGATGTCCAAATCTATCATTCCCATATCCTCTATCAGGATATGAATATCCTCTATTCTAGTTCGATTGAGAATAGAAATTTTGGTTTCTCATGTGTGTTACCTCAGTAGTTAATTTCCTTAGTAGTGTGGATATTTCTTTGATGTCATCTTTCTCCTCTTGAGCTTTAGCTACCACATTCTCTTGCCGAGTTTTGAAGAAAGAGCTACCATTACTACTGTTTTGTACTACATCTTGAGAGGTTTGTCCAAGATGAGGTATCATCTGACCATTTCCATTTGGAGGAGGCATGATACTAAGTGGAGGTACCTACATCAGACTAGGCATGATAGTAGGAGGTATCATGACTCCACTAACTTGTGGTTGCACAGGATATGTAGGATATCTAGCATTAGGTGTAAAGCCTAGTGTTAACTGTTGATTGACTTTTATGGCTTCTTCAAAAGCACCTGCTAATGAAGTTATAGTTGGATGTGTTCTTATGATGAACATGGATGTTAGAGGATCTAAAGTTGAGTAGTGTATAGATCTAGCTACCATATCTCCTATGTTGTAAGGAGCGACTAACTTGGAATACATTTTTTGAAACCTGGCATTGAAGTTAGAAATCATCTCTCCCTCAGCCCTTTTGATTGTTGCAAACATGTGATAAGTAATGGCAGGATCTACTGGTATTTTGAATCTGCCTAAGAAGGCTTTCTCTAAGGCATCCCAGGTACAGATGGTAGACTGAGTAAGACTAATGTACCAGTTATAGGCCTCTTCTCCTAAAGAGTAAGGAAATAACCTGCACACAACATCTCATGTTATATTTTCTCTCTAAAGCAAGCTTCCTTGTAGGTTCTGATATGATCCTCCGCATCTTGGCAAGGATGATATTTTGGACATATTTTATTAGGATTCTTAGGTAAAGCATGATATGCCATGAACTGAAGTGGTGACTGAGTTGCAAAGAAAGACATTGTGGACTATATTTGAGGTACCTAAGGTATAATTGGAGACCCTGAGGGTGTTATAGTAGGTATAGCTGAAGATGATGATGAATTAGGACCAAGACTATGGTGAATGTCAATTATTCAAGGTCTAAGTCCATGAATTGGCAATTCTTCAGAGTCCAATGGATTTAGACCTAGTATTCGGTCTATGACCTAGGGTTTCACAACTGATGTCAGAAAGTGGATATTTTGACTAGATCTTCACAAAGATTAAAGTCTCTATTATTCTAGGGTGGATATTTAAGATCAATGATCTAAAATGACCAGATATTTGCGCAATATTTGCAAACAATGTAAATATGAATAAGAACTTTGAAAATTTAGACTTCTAATAGTAAATATCAGGTAGATTGACCACAAGGATAGGATATTTGCAAAAGTACCTAGAAGAACCATGAATATTGACTCAGATATGCAGATTCAAAACCACCAACTGCAAATACTATGTTATTCATGCACAAGACTACAATATTTATGACCAAATCTTTCAAATACTCCGTGATAAGTATAACTTTACACAAATATTAGGATTTAAACCAATTTTCATTAAATTTGAAAATGTTACCTCTTGTAAGTGCGGGAATGATATCAAGCAACCAGTCTAAGAAATAAAATAATCTTAGGCCCTCCTTCTAGCACCAATTTATGTTGATTATGATGTTAGTCATAAACAAACATAGATAAAGAAATATAAATCAAACCTTTATCATCTTGAAAGATATGATGAATTCAAAGAATTCATGATCCCATGTCTCTATGGATTAGTTCATAATCTACTGATGTTGCTTAGTGGTTTGATGTATGTTGTTGTCTTCCTTTTAAGGGGCCTTACATTTGTAGTTGTAAGAGGTTTATGCCTAGATATCCTCCATTCTATCTGTTATCTAAGAATTCTCACTAAACAGAGTCAAATCCTAGTGCATTTAACTAAAAGATGCAAATATTTTGCAATTTTGATCAATTCTTCTGGATGTTGCTTCACAGACTTGATTTCTACTTTGTACTCCAAATTTTGTTTAAATGATGCATTTACAAGCATGTATTCTTATGATTACTATCATTGTTCATGTATATTTGCATGATCTTTATCATTTCAACATGTTATTTCCTCAAATATGCTAAAGATGTTCAGTTTCCTACAAGATATCAACATATTTCTCGTATTTGCTTAAGATTTCTTATATTTTGTAGTTATGATGATGATGATCAAATGAAATTAAACAAATTTAAATGAATGCTTTCTAATTTTACTAAAATGATTGAATCTTTAGCCACTAGTTCATATACACTCTTGATACTGTCATGAAGAGAAGGAATCAGACCATATGTTCACTAGGATACTCCACAACTAGGTATGGTTGATGCTAACTTCAAAGGAAAGGAATGAAAACAACATGTGCAGACTAACAAGCAATCCAAGGGACACAACAAATCAAAGCACATATCTAGAATCCATTCACAAATTACTCAAAGTTTACAATTGTATGTAATAAAGAAACTTATCTTTCATTAACTATGCAAAAGAAATGTATATTCACAATAGGCTTTGAGAATTAGTCTTGATGCTTAAAAAATCTAATCTCAATTAAGTTTTGAATCAGTTACAATGTGCACTCCATCTCCTTTTATAGGACAAGGATAGGAGGCGGTTACAAGAGATCCTGTGATCAGGATTTGTCTATTGAAATCAATGGTCCATTACATCCTTTGACTAAGTCAACAAATAAACATGTGGCATAGGTTGCCAGTTGGCAACCATCTGTTGGTATACAACTGTCCTCTTTGACACGTCATGCACATGACTATGCCACATTACATCTTTAATTATTCTTTTTCTTCCTCATCAGTAGATGAGTCATCTTCTACATGTACCTTAATAATCCCCCTAATGAGTTCATATGCCTGTATAGTTATTTCAACTACACCTCCATCTTGCAGCTTGGCGTTAGTAACTACCTGCCCCTATGATTGAAACTGGGCCTGCAGAGAAGTACACTTAGTCTTCCTACTATTCAACATTTCATTATATTTATCCACTTTAGCCTTGATCTTCATGGCTTTATCTATCACATCTTCAGATAATGACTAAGTGGGTCATCTGCTGCAGGTTTGAAATTATCCTGAAAGGCCTTGATAGAAAAATTAGCATCTTGATTTTCTATCTTTCCTTCTACCTTTTCTTCAAGGGCCTCTAGAATTTCTACCTCTTATGACTGAAGCTCATGTAATTTTACACTGATAATCTTGAGCTTAGTATTGCACTTCTTTAGGATATCCACTTCAAATTTTGTGTCCTCATACCATATTCCCAACAATTGTGAAGTTTGGTTATTTAAGACTTGGTTACTTACCAAGACATTCACATCTATGTGCTTCATTTCAGCAAGGGTAGTCAAATGTTTCTCAATTTTTATTGACTTTTGTGTAACCTCCTTTTGCAACTTATCCACCTGGCTCCTCAATGTACTAAGAAAATTCTAGTTAGCCAAGGATGTCTTTATCACCCTCTTTGCTTCAGTGATGAGTTGGATAAACCAATTATCCATCACATGTGCCTTATGTTTTATGATATCCAACCCCGCCATTTCATCTTGAGATATTAATATCAATGAGGTGGATGTACTTATAAGAATATTAGTAGGAGCTAGCAATCCCCTTATGAATGTTTGCATTTGAGTAATATGCTCTTTTTACATTTTATTTTTATTTTTCTCCTTCTCTATCCTAATCAATAATGAATCTATTACGTCTTTGGCTTCCTAGCCATCTTGTTGATTGGTAGCAAAGCCTAAATCCACAATGGTTATCTAAAACTCACTAGCACTTATTTCCCTTTTAGCTTTGTCCACTATAGGTATAGCCACTTGAGTTGTTCTATGTCATGTAACCTAATCTCTCTTTATTGCTGATGTCACCCTAGCCCTCCTCTTTGGTTTGGCTATGTCCACTGAAAATAATGTAGAAATGTCAAAATTTGAAGAGACACTTGGTGGAGGAGGATTTACCTC
Organism: Cunninghamia lanceolata; assembly: GCA_027924645.1. Taxonomy (NCBI): domain Eukaryota; kingdom Viridiplantae; phylum Streptophyta; class Pinopsida; order Cupressales; family Cupressaceae; genus Cunninghamia; species Cunninghamia lanceolata. Next base: position 1,447,953 of record BSBN01000762.1, on the reverse strand, counting down.
ATGCTGTAGCCAATATGGCACATTAGCCTTAGATCCTTCTTGATATGTATGTTCAATGTGAACATTTGGTGCTCTTATGCTCTGTTCTACCCTTTGTGGTGATGGTTCCTTTTCTTCCCCATTATGAACATCCTCATGTTTCCTTTGCATTATTGTCCTACTCATCTTGAAGTGATTGGTTCACATTAGGGTCTTGATGACCTAGATCTTGTGTATTCTAATGATCCCCTTAGCTATCCTTATTAATATTTTCTCCTTTCTTATTATCTCCACCCACTTGTGAACTTTGTTGCCCACTTATTGGTATCTTAGCATCTGTAGGACCTTTGGATTTGATTGTCTCAACTTCCCCTATCTCTTTATTCTACATTTGTTCACTATCTTGGGCATCCTGCTAATCAAGCACATCCCTATCTTCCTCCATTAATGTATTGTCTTCCAACTCATCCTACTTTGGAGCTTTGTCATCATCTTTATTTTCATCTTTTCAACCTTGATATACTAAGTCAATGGGTGTCAAGCTAGTAACCTTATCAACTAGTCCTGTCAAGTCAATTTTCTGAGCTACATTTTCAGGACTGTCCTCTTCTATATTTTCTTCCTCGCTCTCCTTTTGCACAATGGGAGTATTTTGGGGAGTCATGGCTATTTTTTTCACAAGTGTCTCCATAGGGCTGGTGGAGACTTGCCTCACCACTTCATCATCAAAAAGTTCTACAGTTTCATCTAGTGGAAGAGACTGATCACCTTCTTTATTCCTTATCTCTTCTCTCTTTTCTTTAGCCAATTCAGTTTTGAAATCCACTAGGGTCAAGATAGGCACATTATGTTGTAAATTCTTTATGATTCCCTCACCCCCTTTTCCTTTCAATATAATAGTAGGGTTCATATCCACTGACCCCCTCATTGCAGGTGCTAGATTCTTCTTTTGTGGCACTTCTTGAGTTTTCTTTTTCTTCCTACTTATGAGGAGATCATCTTGATCAATAGTTTCATCTACATCCTCATAGGTGGCATCAGGCTTTGTGATGGGATTTTCACTTTGTAGGTGCCTGAGATGTTGCAGCAATAGAGGTTGAGGCTGAATCCTTCTTACGTAAAGGATGACAGATGACCCTCACACCTACAGCCTGATTCCCCTTCTTGGATCTCTCCCTCTCTCCTTTGGATGCCCTCTTTTATTTGAGCAAATCATCATGTTCCTCCTTTGTTAGGTCTTTCCTTTTTCTCTTCTTGTCAACAGTGAGGGCCACTCCCTTGTTCTTGAGTACAACAACTTCTTTGTCCACCAATTCCTTGGTTAGCTACATGACCTTCTGTGTTATAATTTCCAATGAGGTCTCTTCTGGTTGATTCTAGTTAGGAGATGAGATTGTTTCATTATATATTTTCTTATCCTCATACTCCTGTGACATAATCATTTCATCATCCTCATGCAATTGTGTTCACACTGCCATGCAATTCAATGTATGAATCAACTTTAGAGTAAGCCTTTGAGAGCTTCTCTTTCTTATTCCATCTCATCATCACAATCAGTCCAATAGTCCTCAAGTTGTACTTGATGCACTAGCTTCTTGAATAATGGCTACATCCTATCATAAGGGTCATATTCCTTTGATACTGAAAAAGGTTGCAAGGACATCAATTTCAATCTCCCTGTTGCTTCTTTAGCACTTTCTTTGTCAAGGCACATATACCACCCAACGATGAGTGGGAATAATACATTGGGTATTTTGTTTCCCTCAATAAAGTCTTTGAATGAATGCAATATCTACCTAGCCATCTCCATTAGTATGACCTTATCTATTGGGTATCTTGGCAACATGAGAGGTTGCCCAGTGAAACCTTCTATACTTATTTATGTGAATGTGGGGAATTGGATAAACCAAGCCCCATGCCTATATATCATGGCTTGACCTTCCATGCTCAACCTCTTTTCTCTATCTTCTTCCATGGTCCTTACTAGATGCATAACAAATTTATCATTCACTCTTCGATAGTGTTGGAGAGATTCTCTTTGTTTCAACTTTTGGTAATGATCTAATATGTTCACATCTCCAGGGTTTCTACCAATGCTGCCAACTATATGTATACCATTGAATGTTCCCCTAAATGCAAATGCATAAACCATGTTGGTGCTTGCACATGGAATTCAGGTTTCAAGCCTAAAACTACGTTAAAGCAAAGTTTCTATCAGACCTGATGATTTTCCAAGGGGTCATCATATTTCACATATGACCTAATTTTCCACCTGGGGGGTGATGTTTCAAACATTACCTCATGTTCACAAGATCACCCCGATGTTGCGGATGTCAATTTTACATGAGGGTTGATATCTGCCTGTCAAACAGCTTCATGCATCTTGCGGGGGGGTGATATTTTCTAATATCAGTCACATTCAGAGATCACTCCGATGTTACAACAAAGCTACAGTTCCACCCAATATTCTTATGGGGGTGATATCTACTTGTCCATCACCCTAATATTCTACGACGTGGGGGGGGGGCTCATATTCTAAATATCAGGTGATCTTACGAATATCACCCTTGCCGCTGAATATCACCCCGATGCAATATGATGATGACGTCATCTAAGACTGATGGGGTCATACTTGAAATTTTTTAGTCTAGCCTAATATTCCAGAGGGGAGGTCATTTTTCTAACATTGGTCATCTTACAAAGATCCCCCTAATATTACAATATGATGATGACGTCATCTAGATCAGTGGGGTACATCATGTAGTCTTCGACATGATGGTTATTATCAGCAGGTATTATGAGGATCCCCTCGATTGCTAATGAGGATATGAACATGATGATGACATGAGTATGATCAGGAGGTTCATCGATGAGATGTACGGTATATATATAATGAGGAGGATCTTCCTCCTATGCATCAGTAGGTTGCGCTGATGGGGGTGATATTTCTCATTAGGGTCATGTTTCTTATCAAGCGATCTGGTCATTAGGATGATTTTGAATATTAGGTGATGCGGTCTGGTGAAGTTTCTTATCAGGGTGATATTTCCAATAAGGGTGATATTTCGCATCAGGGTGATGTGAAATATCAGGGTGATATTTCATATCAGAGGATTATCATGCAGGAGGCAATGTCAGTGCAGATGAGGAGATATCATGATGAGGTCTAAACTGGCGTCGTCAGGAGCAAAATCACTGACATCATATATGCTCACGGCCTAGTTTATAAAGTGTTCGAGAGGTCATTGTAGGGTGAATGTGGGATAATTAGTTATCACATAATTTGAAAAGTTAGCAATGGATGCATAGGGTGTTGACGTGGCATGATATTATTGGCTAGCAATTTTTTAGCATAATCAACACTGCAAATCTCAGTGGGAAAGATGGAGATCGATGGTCCTGATTTAAATTTTCAAAGGGAAGGATTTCTTCGTATCTGTGACAACGATCTTGGCAGGAAGAAACGTCAGGGGCACGTGAACTACTGTTGCATCCCAAAGCAGGAAAGTAAGCATTAATGGAAAAGTTTACAGAAGCATGGTCAAGAGGACAGGTCAATTGCCATTTTTCAAGATGAAAATCTTCAGTTAGCGGCTCTCTTCCCAAACCCGCCTGTCCTTTCCCTTTTCTCTTCACAGTGGCATTAAATGTTTTCAGCGCCCTCCTAGCGATGCATGTATCTGGTAAAATCTTGGCGAATGCCATGTAATTGATGCTGAGTACACCTTCCTTGCTATATATAGCAGGTTGTGTGACTCATTTTCAAGGGTTGGAAACTAGAGAAACTTTTGGTGCTGTGAGAAGATACAATCCTATTGGTAGCTCTGTTCTGGTATCTTGTGAGTTTATGAGTTGTATGACTGAATGTTTTATGCATAACATGTATCAGTTTCATGTTGATATAGATGAGTAATGCTTCATTGCATGTGTTCTGTTATCTGTCTCCAAATTGAATGTGCTCTTCTTATGAATTTAAACAGCTAAGGCATGTTTAAGATTCTAGAGTATAGGCTTGCCATACTAAATGCTTGATTCTTTAATTTTTCTCAAGGAGTAGATTGAATGTTTTGGATTAAGTGTTGGGAAGAATACATTTTAGTGAGGATGTTGTAAGTAGAGATAACTGAATACTTGATCTAGGGAAGTCTCTGTAAGGAAGAAACTACAAAACCCCCTTGAAATCTGAGTGTTGTTTCAAGCCTATGATAAACATTCACATATATATGTCTATTGACTCCAAGCCCTAGATAGGCACCAGTTTGTGTTGAGGTCATAACCCAAGGTCCCAGTCTTGTATCCAAATACAAAATCAACCTTAAAACTTCAAAACCAAACCATTAGGACCTTAGAAGTAGTTTTAGGATCAAAATCCTCTGTCTCACAACTGAACATAGGCCCAAAGCTAGCCCCTTTGCACTTATCCCACAGTTTTGGTCTACATATAGGAGGATTTATCTACTTTGTGTCAACATCCCCCAATTCACAAGCATATCTTATGGATATTGAATAGGAATACCCCACTAGGTTTTACAGAGCATGAAGAAGAAGAGGAGATATCTATAAAGTCTATCTCTTGTACTATTGGCCCCTGGCCCAGAAGTCCTATTGATCATTGATGGCTACCTTGTAGGGATAACTGGGAGCAAGCATCTAGTCTAGGAAAAAACCAATAGATTTGGTGACTCTACTGGGGACTTTGTGTAAAAACCCTGATTTAAAAGAAAAATAATTCCTAGTTGTAGGTGGTGACTCTGAACAATCTCCAAACTGATAAAGTAAAAATTTGTATGCAAGGGAGAAGGTCCTGCATTCTATTTGAAGAGTTACCTAGAAAGATGATGTATAGGAAAAAGGGGACTATCCCAGCCAGTCATGAAGGTTCCCCCAGAAATAATGATAGTATCGAAGATTATCCTAGGTCTTTAGGGCAATAGCCACCCTATTTTTCAAATATAGAGGCTGAGATTCAAGATATGTATGAGAAACAACAAGGTGGTAGTCTAAGAATGAGGTCAGAAGTGTTTCAAGAACACCCTTTCTTGGATCCCGGTGACATATTTGAAGAGGCTAAATCTCCAAGGGATGATGATGATGATGACCAAAATGGAATGAGATCATCTTCTTCCATGCCCAGAGATGAACAATTAGCTGAAGAGATCAAGAGCCTGAGGGCTGAATTTGAGTATCTGTAGGTTGTGAAAATTAGAGATGACATGAGACTGAAGGTGCAAGCTCTAAGAACCGCTCAACAAGATGCAGTCCCCACCCTTGATAATGCAAGTGTCTTGAGAAACCAACATAGAGATGAAGCCCATCATCAGCATAATGATAAAAGATAGAATGCAAATAATGCTAGAGTACCATTAAATAATGTGAGAAATCAAAATACTAATAGAAATGTCAATATTAACTAGTTTGGTAGACAACCTATGCAGCTGGACATACTTAGACAGTTAGTTTTTGATGGCATTCCTAGTTACCCCAATCCCATTGACAAACATGTGAGGCCACAGGTGCCAAAATTTTTAGGAAATAATGTTGTATCAGGTGAAGACCATTTAAAGGATTTTCAAAATGTCATGGACAATTTTGAAGTGGAGCATGCAAATGTTTTCATGAAATTGTTTATGCAGTCCCTAGTTGACGAAGCTAGGGAGTGGTATAAAAGTCAACCTGGTAGGAGTATTTCATCATGGGATGATTTTAGAAAGATCTTTAAAGAATAGTATGGTGACAAGACTAACCCAAGCTTTTTTGTAAATGAATTCACTAGTATCACTAAGGGGTCTAATGAGCAGGTTGCAGATTTCAATGCTAGATTCACTAAGGTGTTGAACAAATTGCCACATCACATGAGGCCTAATGAACCAATGTGCATACTGCTCTATATAAATGCTTTTGATGCCAAAACAACATATGGATTAAGAGATAAGGGTCCAAATAGCCTTAGGGATGCTTTCAGGATTGCAACAAATATTAAAAATAATAGGAAAGCATCTGGTAAGATAATTAGAAGGGATGATGTGAAGATTTTGCAAAATCCAAATAAGCCTCAAAGTACTCAAGGTAATGCATCTACTTCTGAGGATAAATTAGATAAATTAACAACTGTTGTTAAGGACCTAAGTTATAGACTTGCAAAAAATGAAAAGGGAATGGGTCCTAACAGGCAAGTTTACCAGAGACAAGAAAAGAGACCATCATTACATGATATGCCATATCACACAAATTGGCATAATGGTAAACTAGTTCTTCCAAATAGCAACCCTAATCAAAGAGCTCGACATGCCAAGGAGACTCCTGATCCTTTGAAGAAAGTTGTTAATATTGTTAATGATACTCCATGGTGCATAATATGTCAAATGCCTCATTTCCAATCACAATGTATGATTGCTTAATCTCTATATGATAATGCTGTTGCATTTGATGAATGTAATGCGCCACATTGTGTGGAGGATGATAATGTAAATATGTTGTCTACCAAAGGGGAGTTTTCCTCCTATGATGTAGATGAAAGTACAAGTTATGGGATTCAGGTCTGCCAGCAGGTTTCCTGTGACGAAGATAATGAAGATAACTATGCATATGCTCAGGACTCACGTATATTTCTAAATAACCTGAGGAGACCTTCTGATGAAGAAATTAGATCTCTCACAGCCGCGGTAGTAGCTTAGGTCAAGAACAATTATAACCTCAGAGGTAGAGCTCAGATGAACGATCCACATCAACCAGAATTAGTGCATAATCGTAAGAAGGTCAAACCGCAAAAGACACAATGGAACAACAATAAGAAAAACTTTAAACAAAAAGGTCATGATTTTCAAAGGTTAGAAAACAAAGGCCCCCAAGATGATGACCAAAGTGAGAATTCTTGGGTTTTGGATGACAGTCAGATGACCACTAGAATTAAAGTTGGATCATCTCAGGATAAAAACAAAACCATAGATCAGGCTACAACTGTCATACAAAATTATTCTCCTTTTGATATAACCCAAGCCCTCTCCCAAGTAAAGGTCTCCATTCCATTGATGGAACTGATGAAGGTTGAAGAAGTTAGGAATAAGGAAGTATCCTTGATCTCAGGGGTAGCTTGTCAGGCTGATCAGCATGTTGAAACTCAAGGTAAGAAACAAGCCCTATGTGTTGAAGAGGATGAGCTCCCTGAAGTTTATTTGGGAGTGACCATGACAAAATGCCCTTCACAGGTTGAGCCATTTTATGTTTCCCTTTTTATTAATGGAAAAATAATTAGAAATTGTATACTTGATTCAAGAGCATCAACAAATATCATGCCTCTGGCTATCATGCAACAAGCTGGATTAAAAATAGACAAGGCATGTGGAAGGTGCTATGCAATGGATGCTAGAGAAGTACCAGTTATTGGAATCATGAAGGATGCGGATTTCAGGTTAGCAACATATCCAGAAAAAAACATATAGAATGAACATAACAGTGGTTGATATAAAGCCACAATATGGTATGCTATTATCAAGAAGATGGGCAGCATTGATTGGTGGAAGTATGCAATTAGATTTGTCATATGCCATGATTGCAATGAATGGAAAAGATGTCAAACTAGTCAGAGAAGAAAGATCACTAGAAACAGTTGAAGATCAGGATTTAGAGGAGCACATCTATTTTGTTGATACTGACTGTGATAATTTCAAAGTTGTCTCAAGTGATCAAGAAGGTAAAGGGGGAGATATTTGCATTCAAGAGCTTGACTGACAGGGTCTATGGACCATGTATTTTGATGGAGCTTGTGCAAAGGAAGGATCTAGTGTTGGAGTTGTGTTTTTGTCTCTAGCTGGTAAGCTTCTAAAATTCTCTTTCTTGCTGAAGTTTGCTTGTACAAATAATATTGCAGAGTATGAAGCTTTGTTACTAGGATTGAATATGGCTCTGAAGCATGGAATTAAAATGTTAAGAGTCTTTGGAGACTCAGAGTTAATTGTTTCCCAGGTTAGAGATAAATATGCTTCAAAAAACAAGATGTTAAAATAGTATAAACATGCTGTCTAGGATACAATTGAATTGTTTGATGCATTTTCAACAAACTAGATATAGAGATCAAAGAATGTCATGGCAGATTTTTTAGCTAATGTGACCATAAGGCTAGATGATATAACTCTGTCTAATGTTACAAATGTTGAGGTTAAAATCAGACCTACTGTACCAGATAATTTATGCAGCTGGCAGGTGTTTGATGATGATAGAGATTTGTTGAGATTCCTGCACTGCATAGATGAATATGAGAACCAAGAAATTGACTTTCAAAATTTTGTAGAGGTTGTAGATGGAAAAGAAACTCTTTTGGGGAAAAAGGTAATTCAACTCAAAACAAATAAAATCCCCAAAGGGTTAGTTGCTTTAGAAAGAGCTTTTGACAATAGGGACCAATTTGTTACAAAGGCATCTCCTACAAACAAGGATGACTTGGAGGAGATAAACTTGGGGACATCTCATGCCCCCAAAAAGGTATATATTGGCAAATAGCTCAAACCAGACATTAGGAACATGCTGATTGCATTGTTGAAGAAGTATAAGCATGTCTTTGCTTGGTCATATGAGGACCTAAAAGCTTATAGAGAAGACCTATTCTAGCATGAGGTCCCATTGAAGCCTGGAGCTAAGCCATTCAGGCAAAAACAAAGACCTATTAATCCTACTCTAGCTCCAAAAATGCAAGAAGAACTCAAGAAGCTTAGGGAGGCTGGAATAATTATGCCTATCAGACATTCAACTTGGGTGTCTAATCTTGTCCCAGTTAGAAAAAAGAATGGTGATATAAGACTCTATGTTGACTTTAGAAATCTGAATGTATCTTCCTTGAAGGATAATTATCCACTGCCCAACATGGAGGCTATGCTGCAAAAGGTAACTAGCTGTGAACTTTTATCCATGATGGATGGATTCTCAGGATACAATCAAGTGAAGGTGAAAGAATCTGAGAAATATAAAACTGCCTTCACCACTCCATGGGGAACCTATGTATATGTGAGAATGCCATTTAGACTGACAAATGCAGATGCCACATTTTAGAGGGCTATGGATGTTGCTTTTGCAGGATTGATTGATTCAATCTTGGCTATATATCAGGATGATCTAACTACCTATTCAAAAAAGGAGGATCAACATTGCATGCACCTAGAACAGATTTTTATTAGAGCATTGGAATATGGCATTTCACTTAACCCAAAGAAATGTGCTTTTGGGGTAGTTGAAGGAAAACTCTTAGGACACATTTTTTCTAAAGATAGAGTTAGGATTGATCCTGAAAGGGTTGCTGCAATTGATAGGATCCAAGTTCCCAAAACATTGAAAGGAATTCAATCCTTCTTTAGACAGATTAATTTTGTTAGAAGATTTGTTCCTAACTTTGCAGAGACGAAGAAGGGTGAGATTATCAAGTGGGAAGGTGAAGCAATTGAATCATTTTAGAACATCAAAGAGGCTACAAAAATGGCTCCTGTGTTAAAATCTCCTGATTTTTCTAAGTCATTTCAGTTGTTTTCATTTGCCTCTTTTCATACTATTGCTGCATGTTTATTACAAAAGAATGAAGAGGGTTTTGAACAACCTATTGCTTTCTTTAGCATGTCATGATATCATGGAGAAGCAGGCATATGCATTGGTTAGAGAAGTCAAAAGCTTTAGGCCATAACTAGTAGGATCTCAGATAATTACTTATGTGCCCCATGCAGCAGTCAAGGATATTTTTACTCAGCAAGAGGTAATAGGAAGAAGATGCAGGTGGATAAACAAATTGCAAGAATTCAACATAGAGAGACAGATCATAAAACTGGTAAGAGGACAAGGTTTGGCTAAAATAATGACATAGTCAAATCTGGAACCATCCCAAGTGAATGTAGTCCAGAATGAAATTGTTAATGTCTCAAAATCTGAATGGTACAAGGACATTGTGTACTACTTGCAGAATTTGAATTGTCCTTCCCATCTCAATGATAGTTAGAAAAGGACCTTGAAGCTACATGCAATCAGGTACATCATTACTCAAGGAGAGTTGTATTGGAAGAATCCTGATGGTGTACTACTTAGATGTGTGGATGAAAATGAGGCTAAGAATGTTTTAAATGACATGCACAAAGGAGTGTGTGGTGGAAACTATACTGCCTAGACAACAGCCCACAAAATTCTTAGAGCAGGATATTGGTGGCCAACTCTTTTCTTAGATGCATAAAAGTTGGTGAGGAGATGTGATCCTTGCCAAAGGTTCTCAGGAAACTTAAAATATGAGGGTGCATTACCCCTTAGAACTGTAACTATGGAGGTTCCATTTCAGCAGTGGGGAATTGATTTTATAGGGGAGATTTCAGAAAAGTTAAGTAAAGGACATAGTTGGATTTTGGTTGCTACTGACTATTTCACCAAATGGATTGAAGCCATTCCAACTAAAAAAGCTACAAGCAAGGTGGTGATGGATTTTTTTCTAGAAAACATTATTATTAGGTTTGGAGTACCATTCAAAGTGGTCACAGATAATGCCATGTGCTTCAGATTTGGTGAATTTGTTGATTTTTGTAACAAATATGGGATTAATTTGTTATATGCATCACCATATCATCCACAGGGAAATGGTCAAGCAGAGTTAAGTAACAAGAGCCTCATGAAAATCATCAAGAGGATGGTGGACAAAAACAAAAGGGCATGGGATTCAAAGCTGAAGATGGAACTATGGGCTGACAGAGTAACTGTAAAGAAAGCAATCGGCAGGTCACCTTTTGAGCTAGTATATGGCACAACAGCTAGGTTGCCTATGAACAATCTCTTGCCAATATATAGATTCATACAAGAAAATGATGAGGAGATTGAAGACCTAATGACTAAAAGGATAAATCAGCTGGTTACATTAGATGAAGTCAGAAGAGAGGCACACAAGACAAACATCAAGCAACAACAGGGTGTTAAATATCTATTTGATAGAAGGACTACATAAAGAAATTTTTAGGTAGGTGATCCAGTCCTTATTTGGAATGCAAAATGTCAGGATAAGGGTAAGCATGGTAAGTTTGAGCACTTATGGATGGGCCCATATCAGATTAGCAATACTCATGGAGAAGATTCCTATTTTCTCTAGGCCCTGAGTGAAATACTGGAGTTGCCTGTGCATGGTCAATTCCTTAAAGCTTATTTTTCATAAGTAACTTCTTCTATGCACATTTGTAAATTATTTGTAAATTGCTCTGTATAGTCGGTGTTGTGTGTTTTTTATTTTTTGCCTGGTCTGCCCGGAGGTGATCTAGTTCTTGCTGCAGCCTTGTGCCTGCACATCCCCAATCAGAGCCAATATTGGTGCTTGCACATGGAAATCAGGTTTCAAGCCTAAAATTGTGTTAAGGCAAAGTTTCTATCAGACCTGATGATTTTCTAGGGGGTCATCATATTTCATATATGACCTGATTTTCTGCCTAAGGGGTGATTTTTCAAATATTACCTCTTGTTCACAAGATCATCTTGATGTTGTGGATGCCAATTTTACATGAGGGTTGATATCTGCCTATCAAACAGCTTCATGCATCTTGTGGGGGGGTGATATTTTCTAATATCAGTCACATTCAGATATCACCCCGATGTTACAACAAAGCTACAATTCGACCCGATATTCTTGTGGGGTGATATCTACTTGTCCATTACCCTGATATTCTGAGGGGTCATATTCTAAATATCAAGTGATCTTACGAATATCACCCTTGCCACCGAATATCATCTCGATGCAATATGACGATGACATCATCTAAGTCCGATGGGGTCATAGTTGAAAATTTTTAGTCCAGCCTGATATTCCAAAGGGGGGGTCATTTTTCTAACATCAGTCATCTTACCAAGATCCCCCTGATATTGCAATATGATGATGACATCATCTGGATCGGTGGGGTGCATCATGTGGTCTTCGGCATGATGGTTATTATCAATAGGTATTATGAGGATCCCCCCAATTGTTGATGAGGATATGAACATGATGATGACATGAGTATGATCAGGAGGTTCATCGGTGAGATGTATGGTATATATATGATGAGGAGGATCTTCCTCTGATGCATCAGCAAGTTGCGCCAATGGGGGTGATATTTCTCATCAGGGTCATGTTTCTTATCAGGTGATCTAGTCATCAAGATGATTTTGAATATCAGGTGATGTGGTCTGGTGATGTTTCTTATCGGGGTGATATTTCTGATAAGGGTGATATTTCACATCAGGGTGATATTTCATATCAAAGGATTATCATACAGGAGGCAATGTAGGTGTGAATAAGGAGATATCATGATGAGGTCTAAACTGGCGTCGTCGGGAGCAAAATCACCGACATCATATATGCTCATGACCTAGTTTATAAAGTGTTCGAGAGGTCATTGTAGGGTGAATGTGGGATAATCAGTTATCACATAATTTGAAAAGTCAGTGATGGATGCATAGGGTGCTCACATGGCATGATATCATTAGCTGGCAATTTTTCATCATAATCAACACCGTAAATCTTGGCAGGAAAGATGGAGATTGACGGTCTTGATTTAAATTTTCAAAGGGAAGGATTTCTTCGTATCTGTGACAGTGATCTTGGTGGGAAGAAACTTTAGGGGTACGCAAACTATTGTTGCATCCCAAAGTAGGAAAGTAAGCATTAATGGCAAAGTTTACAGAAGCATGGGTTGAGAGGACAAGTCAATTGCTATTTTTCAAGATGAAAATCTTCAGTCAGCGGCTCGCTTCCCGAACTCACCTGTCCTTTCCCTTTTCTCTACACAGCGGCATTAAATGTTTTCGGTGCCCTCCTAGCGATGCATGTATCTAGTAAAATCTTGGTGAATGCCATGTAATTGATGCTGAGTACACCTTCCTTACTGTATATAGCAGGCTGTGTGACTCATTTTCAAGGGTTGGAAACTAGAGAAACTTTTGGTGCTGTGAGAAGATACAATCCTGTTGGTAGCTTTGTTTTGGTATCTTGTGAGTTTATGAGTTGTATGACTGAATGTTTTATGCATAGCATGTATCAGTTTCATGTTGATATAGATGAGTAACACTTCATTGCATGTGTTATGTTATCTATCTCCAAATTGAATGTGCTCTTCTTATGAATTTAAATAGCTAAGGGGTGTTTAAGATTCTAGAGTATAGGCTTGCCATACTGAATGATTGATTCTTTACTTTTGCTCAAGGAGTAGATTGAATGTTTTAGATTAAGTGTTGGGAAGAATATATTGTAGTGAGGATGTTGTAAGTAGAGATAACTGAATACTTGATCTTGGGAAGTCTCTGTAAGGCAAAAACTACAAAACCCCCTTGAAATCTGAGTATTGTTTCAAGCCTATGATAAACATTCACATATATATGTCTATTGACTCCAAGCCCTAGATAGGCACCAATCTAGTTTTGTGTTGAGGTCATAACCCAAGGTCCCAGTCTTGTATCCAAATACAAAATCAAACTTAAAACTTCAAAACCAAACCATTAGGACCTTAGAAGTAGTTTTAGGATCAAAATCCTCTGTCTCACAACTAAACATAGGCCCAAAGCTAGCCCCTTTGCACTTATCCCATAGTTTTGGTCTACATATAGGAGGATTTATCTACTTTGTGTCAACATCCCCCAGTTCACAAGCATATCTTATGGATGTTGAATAGGGAATACCGCCCTAGGTTTTGCAGAGCCTGAAGAAGAAGAGGAGATATCTATAGAGTCTATTTCCTATACCGTTGGCCCCTAGCCCAGAAGTCCTATTGATCATTGATGGCTACCTTGTAGGGATAACTGGGAGCAAGCATCTAGTCTAGGAAAAAACCAACAAACCACATAGGAGGTCATATGAAACATATTTGTCTTTCCTCCCAAATTCCTCATGCCCTCATCCAGACTATCACTTATGATCTTTGTCCACTGGGGCTTTTCATCAGTAGTCTCTACCATCCTCATGAGACCATACATCCACTCCTCAAAACATCCAACATTTGGTCTTCCCCTCATTCTGCTGAGCATCATCATCATATACTGATATTTAGAGGTGAAATCAAATTTATATAAATGTACTAGCAACTTTGCAGAAGCTTTATATGTGCTAGCACTAGCCCTCCATAAGAACATGATTCTTCTGTAGTCCTTCAAGGTGCTATTATATTTCTTCTCTAACTCCTCAATGCCTATTTTGTATATGTGAGGTCCACTTGGCAAACTGAAAGTTGAAGTGATACCTTCAATCAAGAAGTCTACATATACGTGACCATGCTTTTCTACCTTCATGTTGTTGACATTATAATTACGAGCACATTCAAATACCAGCTCAGTGGCCTTTATTGCATAAGGGAATCCTCTGGTATGCCACATGCCTGAATTGTGTATGTTAATGAGCAAGGGTTTCCTAGTCCCCTTTTCTGATAGTGCTGCCCATGCATCCAAATCCATGTTCCCTGCATGAGTATCGTTTATCTGGCCATATCTGAATGATATCCCCTTGGGTTGTATACCCATGGGCTTTAAGAATTATACATGTCTGGCCTATTTTTATGAACTATCATTGTATCCTAAAATAAAACATATGTCTTTCTTACCATACATTCCTTATGTGCATTCAGGTTTAAAACTTATATGAATATCATGATGTTTTGCTTCTTATTCAATATAATTCACACATCATCATATTGATTTACTATGGTAAAAACCACATTTACATGTTTATTTACCCATTAACGACAAAAGAGGGTTTCATCATTACATACCTGATATTCACTACCTTTTAACTCTTTGATTGATATCTAGATATGCACGTCAACTTGCAATTACCCTCCTCTATTTGCTGTTTGAATCTACACCCTGTTCCAGTGCATTCACAAGTCATTGTAATGTCACCTTAATCACATAGGAGCTCTATAACTTCTTCTAGAATACATTATAAGTACAAACTGAGCTCAAATCCTTGTTTTTAATCAAAAACCTTAGGAAAATAGGGTGTGATTAATGATAAGTTGTTGATACTAATTGATCGACACTTGAGCTTTATAGATGTTAATAGGTGGTGTGATATTATTTGAAATTTTGAAGGTTCACCTACCATTAGAATAGCATTTAATACGAGATCATCACATTCACAAATATCATGAATATTAAGAAATGTGCATGCTTTTTTGAATATACCCATGACGTAAGCATGACAATGGTCAACCATTTACTAATGATCAAAAGATCAGGTCACCTTACCTTTGTTTATCATCCTGACATTAGGATATGCTAACATGGATTTGTTAGTATGCCACATAGCAACACCTAATTGGTTAGCAGAAATCTATGTGTTATATGTCCCAAGAATGGATAAGATGATGTTAAGAAATATCTGGGTGTTCAATTATGCAGAATATCCCCCCTATGGGTGAAGATGAGAATGACGTCAACACTTTTATTAATGTTCCAAATTTGCCTAAGAGATGACGTCATCATCATATTAACAAAGAACAGAGATCTTAGCCAATGTATGAGATATTAGGGTTCACCTTTGTATTGTATTGGATCAGGATATTAGTAAATATCCAGTATATTAAGAACAAGATGACCCTCTTGTTGTCAGGGGATATGATGATGTCATCATCATATAGGGTCTCTTTTGAATAAAACAAGATGATGTCATCGTTACATTAACAGAGTTCAAGGATCTTAACTAATATGATGGATATTAGGAAATATGCCAATACTGGGTATTTATGTTATACTGGAGGTAAGCCCGCATATTAGTGAATGTCAAGGATATTAAGAAATATAATCCTCATGTATGTGGATGGGTGTCGATGGATAGATTTTTCTTGAGATGAAATTTGACATCTACATGTTAGCGAATATGCGAATATCAAGCTTTTCTATGTTAAAACATATGTCCAAGATATTGACTAATATTAGGGATGTTATTGAATGTGATAACCCTTCCTTATGAGTGACTGGTTTGACCAAACTTTGATCAAACATAACTTCTTATCCTTAAAGAATTTTAGGGTGATCTAAAAGGCAAACCTGCTTGAAATTTTGCACTCTTTCATTTGATGAGGTTTATGGAAGTAAAATTTAACATCAACAGTTAACCTTTTTATGAGGTCTCTACATGCATAGGGTGATATCCTGTCACTGCCTCTGTCATGCCCAAAATTTCAAGTCCATTCACCCAACCTTATAATTGTAATAAAGCCAACAGACAACAAATACTGCAACAATTCCACAACTCAATTACACACTTAAGGAGGTTAAATCCTCCACTTACAAGGCTACAAATTTAGCAACAATTCCCAGAGAGAATTTTTCCTTCTAAACTATTACACAATGAACCATTAAAAAAAACAAACTTTCTTTACATACAGGAAGATATAACATTTTCTAAACAAGGTAAGTCTATCTTCGAAACCTTATGACATGCTCCATCCGTAACCTGCAAAACAACAAGGGAAAAATCGGCAACCATCTAGCTCTCCTCCCTACCATCGTCCCGCAAGAGGGACACCCCCGAGCTAGGGAGCCCATCTTCACACCAGGGTATACCACACAAGACTACACTATACAACAATGAATTCAACGACCAAACAAGAAATACACAAAACCCCATAGCTTACTCACATAACAAAGTCTCAGCTTAGGTGAGAACATGAAGGGTAGGGAAGTAGACAACACTAACCCCCAGCCTTCTAACCAACCCAAACACAGGGATATCTCATTAGGCACACATGGCCAAAGCCTTCTAGGCTATAAATGAATCCAACAGGCTTTCATGACATGGGATATAACAAGAACAATATGACACCTGGGGAGGGTCACACCTCCCCTTCCCTATACTAGATGAGCCTTTCCTTCCAACTTGAAGGTGCTCTATCAACACACCCAAAACAACAAAGATCCGAAAAACAAACAACAAACTCAAGAAGACTGTCATTCAACTCATGCATCAAGACAACAAATATTTCAAGCAACATTTACATAGAGAAGAGAAATGGAAGATCAAACCTTACAAAGCCCAAAAAGGAAAGAGAGGTGAAGTAGAGCTCCTCTTCCCTCCTTCTCAAAATTGCCTTCCTCTCACAATGAATCCACACCTTTCTCTTCTTCCCCTCCTCCTCAAAATTGCCTTCCTCTCACAATCAATCCACCCTCCCTCTTCTTCTCTTCCTTAGTTTTTTTTTAAACTCATTTTCATCTTAATTTCTGAATTTCTCAAAAATGAAAAATGTCACATTCCAACCCTACTCCCAAGGGTTTCCCATTCAAACCCACTAGGATTAAAAAAATTAAAAAGATAATTTAAAATAATATCAAAGTGGGTGACACCACACCCACCCACAAGGAATCTTACCAAAAATGGGCACATGGGAGACAAGCCCACCTAAAAGAGGGGGTGGCATGCTCCATGATTAGGAAGTGGGCATGAGTGGGGAATCCACTCATCCCATGTCTCCCACCCCACTTCCCTTTTTCGTCATTTGACCTTACCCCTGGATTAAGGTGACCCTATGGTAGTTAACCCAAGGTTAACCTAGCCAAAAAGGTACCTAATCCCAAGGGGTACAACCCTAGGTTGTTTTTCAACCTAGTTAAGACTCTTAGGGTTAACTTTTCCCATAAAAATGATCAACATAAGAAAAATGAAAATAAGATACAAACATCCCTTAACCTTCTACAAAAAGAACACATTACGATAGTACCTAACTGTTCCAACACAAGGGGTTGATCTCAGTTTCTCATTGAACTGGATCGGCTCACAAGGGAAACAACAAAGGTGTGAGATGGTCTCCTGTAATAGTGGTTTGTTAGAAATACCTGCACACTCAAAATCGAAGTCAATATCTCATAGAAATACCATAGCCGAAGCAAAATTAAATACATGCATCTTAAACATGAAATCTTATATCATACTGAAGACATATTCCAGTTCCATATCCATTTCTTCTTTTTCTTCCAAACAACATCTAATATCATCGCACAATCATTTGCTTAAATCAACCAAAAATCACATATGTTCAATAATCCAGAATTACAAGTCTCTTCACATAATAGAATAACAAAAGCACTGTAATTAGTCTGATGAATAGTAATGTACAAAGGTAGGCCTCACATTCTCCCCCCCTAAAACTCTACTTCCTCCTGGAAGTCGGCAAAGAGGTGAGGGTAAAAAGGTCTATAGTGTACTCTTTATCTATTTTAACTGTTTAAGTTTGTTGTAAATGTATGCATGTGCAAAATTCAATCATTTAGTCAGCACTACTATAGCACCCCATGGTATATTCCCCTTTAACTCCAAAGTGATCCATAAATTACATGTTGATTAAAGGAGTCAAAGTAGTTTTGATGTGAAACAAAAGTGAGGTTTGTACAACTAGTTCCATAGTTTTTTTTGCATTTTGGTAAGGTGGATGTTGTATGATAGGTGTCCCAAATCGACACTTTAAAGGTACCCCATACTATGAGATGAAGGATTAGGGGAAACTGTCCAAATGTTTAAAGTATGTTGAGACTCCGAATGACTAGATAATTACCGATATACAAATGCTTGTTATTCAAGGTCAACTGACAAATTCAAGACGGTTAAACCACCTATTGCAACACCCAAGGTAATCAACGGTAATCAACACAATTCTTTATTAAGAATCACTAACCAATTCCACCATACATCTTTTGTCTCCTGAGGTTGTAAATAAGTCGATATCATAACTTTGAATAAGCAACTTGAATTTAAGTAACTTGTATTAACTTGAACTAAGGAACTTCCAAAAAGCAACTTCCCTTGCATTCCTAGATTTATTCTTTCTAAAAGAGTCAAATCTATATATCTGAATAGATGCACATGAAAACACAAAAATTTTACTATTAATTTTACTCTTAAAAGTGCAAATCTCTTCTTGCATAAGTTATAGTATTTAAACGAATCTCAGAATCAAATTGTTAGAAGACTTGCTTACCAAACAAATTTTCTTACCATAGATGTTCTGCATGTGGTGACAGTAGAATACTACGACAAGTGTTGATATCTTAAGTAAGTTCTGTTGCATCAGTCAAGGTAAGTATGAAAAATATATAATAATGATCTCATCAGATTAGAAAGTATGGTAACTCGAAGTTTCTCAAAACACACTGCCTAGGAATTCACACATCATGCAACCTGTTTATATCAACATCAACTCAACACATTACTTACAGATCTTACACATTTTTTTCCATTCATCCAACTTACAGGTATCAACTTCACAAGGTTCACATAAGGTTTAGGGGAATGCCATAGTCTCATCATAGTATCAAGTAATCAATAACCAGTGCTAAGTAACCAAGAATCCAAAACCATGTAATCAATTACCCGTGCCAAGTAACCAAGAATCCAAGAACCATGTAGAATGTTGGTATCTAGGCCACGCGCCTGGGGGCCTCACCATACATCCCAAAACGGCCTACCTCTTGTTTGTATAAGGGGGTTAGCCTCCAAGAGATAGCCAATAATAAAACCAAGATCACTAGGAAGGTAAGTGGATTATAACCAGCCCATACTAGTCCACACCTACCCCCCCGTCCTCATAAGTTTCCCGCGTCTGCTTCCTTATATACACTCTACCAGAGGTCGCTCCAACGACATGGCGAGAAGAACATCACAACACAGGACCAACACTTGCAAACAACAAAAATAAGCTAGCTTAGCCACCACAAATAACAATTATCACAAAAGAAAAGAGTTTTTAAATACAACAATAAACTAAATAAAAGGGCGCCATTCCAACAAAACAATCATAACCACAAGGGTTACGTGAAAAATGAAGAGTCAAAGAGTTGTGGCTAAGCTACTTTCAGACAAGATTAAATAACATGGTTGGTCCACACAGGCAAGAGATAAAAAGGCATTAGACAACCAAAAGAAAATGATCAAAATCCATGAAAGTGCACATCACCTCACTACGTGACTACCATTAAGTCACCAATAAGGAAGGAGGGAAACACGGTCACTACATATGTTATGCAAACACAACCAATGCAATAACACCATGTAGGTAAAATGCGCCTTCACGTACTCTGACGTGGAATCGTGCTCCTCTCAATAGGCAGCACGTAAATAAATAACATTGTGTCCTTCTCAAAGGTACACGTAATCACAATGTAATGCTTCCAGGATGCCATGCATCAATAAGATACCAAAATAAGAAGCATATCCACCAGGTAACACATACTCTTTCACTACCATTCATTACTTCAATACGAAAAATCAACTTTCATATCCAAGGTCACCAAATCATTAACTACAATGAGTATTTAAGGACTCTCTCAACAATTTTTATAATTTCACCATAATCTTCACATTTATACACAAGGTAATACACCCTACAGTAAGTAAACATATACTCGCTTTTGCAGAAATTAAGTCCTAATTGAATCAATCAACATTTATTTATGAATTATGAAGTCAAACATATATTTATATGATCAAGTTTTGCAAGAGATTGTATATCTTAAGGGGATTCTCATTAAAAGTTTAGTTGTCAATTTAGTGTTTTACCAAAGGATACCAAAACCTTTTAACCCCACATAAGGTATGTGAAATTTAATATATATACTTTACACAAAGAATATTTGTAAAAAGCAATTTTCATCATCATTTTTTTTTTTTTTTAACTGAAGTTCTCACATTATTCATCAAGCACACTGTTTACCCTTGTATCTTCTCGAGAGCATAATTTCTTTCATAACTATTCTAAGCATGACTCATGTTTACTCAAATTTCTTTCATATCCTCTACACTCAAGGCGAGAGTCAAGAAGACTTGCTAATGAAACATCACGACATAAGACTGCATTGTTCATTCAAGAAACCTAGGGATATCAATACACCATCCTCTCTTTCACATCAACATGCATCCCAAACCTTCTACCATAAAATCACATCACAGTTCCATAGCTTTTTCATTATCTAAATATCATTGCACATAAGTGAAATCCTTTTTCAACTTGTATTAAATTAAATAGATTTCCTTTTAAGATAATTCTCCAATAAAATATAGGTTATTACTATTATGCTTACTGCATCCTTTCTTTCTTTTTTACTTTGTTTTCTCTTTCCAAAATTCATGATGCTATTTACTAGACAATATATTTAAGTCAATAATGTAACGATAATAGGTTCATTTGATACAATTTACTTACTCATCTCATAATTTGAGTAATCAAAACATACAATTAAATAAATCATGGGTTATATAAACATAATACATTTGTAGCTTGACATCAAATAACAGATATTACACTCACCAAGTTAAGAAATTCTAACATATAACATATCAGTTTATACATACGTTCAACAATATGTGCTTTAGTAAGTTGAATACCTAACCAGAAGATCATGGGATATGGTGAAATTGAAATACATTTGTTGTTTATAGGATTAAAATAAAAAGAGACTCCATACTTCAAGTGATTGTATTCATACTTATAATTATATCTCCTTTATTTGTACATAATCATTCATACCATGTCACAAATATTGAGTCCTAAATCTTACCCTTCATATATGTCTTATACCTCCTATCATTAGTTCATATGAAAATAAGATTACACGAATCACATCTATTACCCCTCTATTATCTCCAATTAACACTAAATACATGACTATTATGAAAGTGATCCCTCTTTTGTAAATGATCCCATCACTACTTCAACAATCACCCCTAAATATTCTATTTATCAATGCATGACCCCAATATTTCTTGTCTACCTAATATTTCTCTAAGGAGTTAATCTATTTAGAAAAACGATTTTCACCTCAAGGAAGTTCTTTTCACTTTTCAACAAGTGTAACAGTTACCCTTGTATTCTCTTGAGAACATGATTTCGTTCTTATCAATTCTAAGTATAAGTCACGTGTACTACTATTTCTTTCATACCTTTTAACTTCTCAACAACGATGTAAACATCACACATTGACTTCATAATTTCTCAGCTATTAGGTTGAATTAATTTAGAGGCCCTTTGAATTGTCCATCTAGTTAATGATAATTAGTTGTTCTACACCAATACCATTATTTATTATATCCTCCTAGAATTATATAAAGACATAAAAATGTATTTTATGTATATCGGAGAAAGATTTGTTAATACATTTCCCACTCACAAAAGGACATTGGATTAAATTTATACACAAATAATTATATTTAGAAATATGCATAGGTCATAGTGATCTAAAAATACATTTAGTTATATTTTATTTATATATATTTAAAGTGGAGCATGGGCATACCATAATACCTACCATTGTGGTTTTCCTCTTATTCGCCCCTTTTAATTATTCGGCTATTAAATCGTCTAAGATCCAATAAAACTATTTATGTTTTGTCAAACTTCCAAAATCAATTTACATAATTACAGATGTACACATAGATATATAACATCCATAACTAATTAACTTCATATGTCCTATCGTCATCCATAGATCCTATGTTGTATTTGTGTTACCCGGAGTTTCGTTAAGAGGAATAGAAATATGTATATGATCCTATTTAACTCAAAGCGTATAATCATAATCATTCCAAATTTAAAAGAAAGTAATACAATTGGTTTACTAACAATACAGATCACATTACTTTTGGACATCTTCAACCTAATCACCCATTAACTGATTTATATAATTTCCTTTCTATTGTTCATCTATTTATCTCTTTATGAGCCAAAACGATTATTTGTTAATTTGACAATTTCCAATTATCCTCCATATTAATACCTATAACTATAGTCTATTTATATATTCAAAGCTAGATCATTGTTGTTTATTGTTCCAAGTCTATACAAAACTCCACTCACCAACATGAATGATTAAAACATATACATAATTAAATCAAGAGTTTCTTCATACATTTGTTGTAACTGAAAAACAATTCAATAGTTATCCCACTCAAAGTATTCATACATTTAAACATGTGTGTTTCCGATATTAATTGCTCAAATATATATAAATCACCATTTGCTATCCACATAATCTTATTGCAAGATTTCCCACTCACCTAACAAAGGTATTCTAAGCAAATGAACACATTTACAATTGGTTCCAATTTATGTATTTTCCCTAAATTTCTATTTTCGATAATAAACAAATTGTGTAGGCCATGTGTTGTTTATTAAACTAAATTAAAGGCCACCCACTCATACAGTAGGTTTATATATTTAAACAAGCATGGGTAGTTGTAAATATCTATAGATTGAACCTTTAATAAAGATTTATATACATCACTTTGTTAAACATTATTTTATTAATGGTGCTCCACTCATATTGCTTAATGGCCACCCACTCATAAAAACAATTGTTTATTACCAATCATCTTATTACTTTATCTATAGTGGTTTTATAAAATATTGTTAATTTAATTTCTTTATGATGACAACTATGTTCCACTAGTTCCACTCACAATAGAAATTGGATTAAATCTTTTCCACTTACACATGTTGGAGTAAACAATTCAGATATGCATTCTTCTGCCTACATCCACTAATGTAAACTATATATTTATTCATGTATGCAAAGTTATGTATTTAAACATATCAATGTCATGAGAGGGTATTTAATATGCATTCTTATACAAATTCGCAATTTATATGCATTGAATAACATCATATCCAATTTATAAATACCACATCTAGCATCCACTAATCCTACACAAGGCTCTATTGCCAACCCTAAGTCGAAATGCCTTAAGGGTTAATGATCTTCATTGGGCTTTAATATTATATGTCTCCATATATAATCAACTCAAGGGGTTTCTTCTCACCAAGCTAGAAGAAACTATATAAACAATCTATTTATACAATATGTTCGTCTATATGTATATTTTTTTATTCCTGCAAAAAGATAATGGGTTGGTAAAGGAATCCAATACTTGTTTTAAAAGGACTCCACTCAAAAAGCTAGGGGTTTTGTTAAAACCCCATTCACATGCCAAGTTTAAAGAATTATAATTACATATGTTTTAATACAAATTAGGGTTCCCCTTTATAAAACTCTTGTAGTTGAAGATTCCGTATGAGTGTGTAGAATGCATATTCCTTGTCTAAGGTAATACATAATATTTATATAAGGAGTTAAATATATATAGGCAAGTATATAATTAACATTTCTCTTTCATAATTGGAATACACCTCCAATTTCCACTAACACTACAAATCATAAATTACAAAATTATTTATCCCCCCCCTTTCTGAAAATGGATACAACTATACTCCATTCATACCTGGAAACAACTAAAATAATCATATTTTTAATATCTTTTCTTGTTATAAAAACAC
The DNA here is from genome assembly GCA_027924645.1 of Cunninghamia lanceolata. Classification (NCBI taxonomy): domain Eukaryota; kingdom Viridiplantae; phylum Streptophyta; class Pinopsida; order Cupressales; family Cupressaceae; genus Cunninghamia; species Cunninghamia lanceolata. The sequence goes on along the minus strand of BSBN01000762.1, from coordinate 1,423,690 downwards.
AACACAAGGCAACTCTATAGTTGTGGTAGAGCATTTTAAAAATAGAGAGAGGGAGAAGCACGGCGGCGAGTCGTGTCTACACGCAGGGGAGGCCGAGGGAGGTGCGCCGTGGGGGAAAGGTCGCAAGGCAGAGGCGGGTGGAGGTCCACTGGTGGCAAAAGGGAGCAAAGGGGCCGTGTGGTGGCCGAGCTCGGCGGAGGGCAGGGACGACGGCGCAGCGGAGAGAAGTAGCCCGTTGGGAGAGGCCGCGGTCGGCGGCAACAGAGAACGGCGACTGGAGGGGGTTAGGGGTTTAAAGGCCGCGGGGGGCTTAGGTGCCCACGGGGGTGTGGGAACGGAGGCACGGCGCGGGGGAGTGTGGGTGTCACCCGCGGCGGTGGGGAAGAGGAAAAGCCCGCAGGGCTTGTGTAACCACGGGGGGGTGTGGGAGGCTCCGCCCCTCCCACTCTACATTGGCAATGAACGGTGGGGGTTAATCCCCCCCACCAAAACAATGTTTCTTTATTTATTTTTTTATTTTTTTTAATCGTTATATTTATTTAAATTATTTCCACTAAAACTAAGTATAAATGTATAAACACATTTTTTTGTTTTTAAAGAGAGGAAACAATATTCTTTTTATCTTTATTTTGGTTTCCCCAACAACATGAAAATGTATAGAGTTAAAAAAAAAACTCTTGTAACAAAATATAAAACTATATTGATAATTTAATCCAATCAAATAAAAAAAAATGCATATATTAGGACGTCAAAATAGAATTGTTGTAAAGTAATTCAGTAATAATATAAACACTGCATTTCTATAATTTATACCTACTTATGCATTTAGCTACTTTATATTAAATTTTGCAACACAAAATTTGATGTCATTTATTAAGAACAAGAACAATAGATACCTACATCTGAACAAAAACAAACTATTTCAGTTATTCTACTGCAAAGAATTAATCTCCATTAAATTTGTTTGCCATTTGTAAAATTGTCAAATAATTTTCCATTACTCTTAAGAGTTAAAGTAATTACATGTAACTAAAACTCCTTTTCTTCCCATATCACACGTTGGTTAATTACAATCCAACTTAGATTAATTCCATTGCAACTTAACTCTAGTTTACAATTCAAAGGTAGGATCTATTAATCCGTTCACTAAAGTAAATAGACTAGTAAATTGATTGTTAAAATATCACAATTAACAACAACAAATAACTCTCTCTAATTTTTACAATAGTAATTTTTCAACAACTTATTCAAATAATACACAATAACTTATTACTATAGATACGTTTACAACTTAGTAAATAAGAAACTGCAACTGTAAGGATCTAACAATTTCCACACAATATGTACATCGATTCCTCTATAAAAGAAGGAGGTCAATGGATTTATATATTGTTTTGTTATTGCTCTATTATAAATCAACAAGTAAATACATTTATAGATCAGATATAAATACTTGAAAACTAATGAAACTTTTCTTTTTCATTATCATACATTGATAAATTAAAATCCAAGTTAGTTTTGGAATTTTTTCTCAAAATAAAAGCAAGAGGGGAATTTAAACAACAGTTCCAACTCACAAGCGGAAGACGACATTATTCATGATGACAACACAAGAGGCTAGTTGACGATTCGCAACCTCACTCTCTTGTAGGTACACGGAGTAGGTCAAGGGTCAACCATACTCAACCACTCCATGTCAGCCCAACTACACGCTAACTCAGAGATCCCAATGTTGAAACCGGGCTCTGATACCAAATGTCATGCCCAAAATTTCAAGTCCATTCACCCAACCTTATAATTGTAATAAAGCCAACAGACAACAAATACTGCAACAATTCCACAACTCAATTACACACTTAAGGAGGTTAAATCCTCCACTTACAAGGCTACAAATTTAGCAACAATTCCCAGAGAGAATTTTTCCTTCTAAACTATTACACAATGAACCATTAAAAAAACAAACTTTCTTTATATACAGGAAGATATAACATTTTCTAAACAAGGTAAGTCTATCTTCGAAACCTTATGACATGCTCCATCCGTAACCTGCAAAACAACAAGGGAAAAATCGGCAACCATCTAGCTCTCCTCCCTACCATCGTCCCGCAAGAGGGACACCCCCGAGCTAGGGAGCCCATCTTCACACCAGGGTATACCACACAAGACTACACTATACAACAATGAATTCAACGACCAAACAAGAAATACACAAAACCCCATAGCTTACTCACATAACAAAGTCTCAGCTTAGGTGAGAACATGAAGGGTAGGGAAGTAGACAACACTAACCCCCAGCCTTCTAACCAACCCAAACACAGGGATATCTCATTAGGCACACATGGCCAAAGCCTTCTAGGCTATAAATGAATCCAACAGGCTTTCATGACATGGGATATAACAAGAACAATATGACACCTGGGGAGGGTCACACCTCCCCTTCCCTATACTAGATGAGCCTTTCCTTCCAACTTGAAGGTGCTCTATCAACACACCCAAAACAACAAAGATCCGAAAAACAAACAACAAACTCAAGAAGACTGTCATTCAACTCATGCATCAAGACAACAAATATTTCAAGCAACATTTACATAGAGAAGAGAAATGGAAGATCAAACCTTACAAAGCCCAAAAAGGAAAGAGAGGTGAAGTAGAGCTCCTCTTCCCTCCTTCTCAAAATTGCCTTCCTCTCACAATGAATCCACACCTTTCTCTTCTTCCCCTCCTTCTCAAAATTGCCTTCCTCTCACAATCAATCCACCCTCCCTCTTCTTCTCTTCCTTAGTTTTTTTTAAAACTCATTTTCATCTTAATTTCTGAATTTCTCAAAAATGAAAAATGTCACATTCCAACCCTACTCCCAAGGGTTTCCCATTCAAACCCACTAGGATTAAAAAAATTAAAAAGATAATTTAAAATAATATCAAAGTGGGTGACACCACACCCACCCACAAGGAATCTTACCAAAAATGGGCACATGGGAGACAAGCCCACCTAAAAGAGGGGGTGGCATGCTCCATGATTAGGAAGTGGGCATGAGTGGGGAATCCACTCATCCCATGTCTCCCACCCCACTTCCCTTTTTCGTCATTTGACCTTACCCCTGGATTAAGGTGACCCTATGGTAGTTAACCCAAGGTTAACCTAGCCAAAAAGGTACCTAATCCCAAGGGGTACAACCCTAGGTTGTTTTTCAACCTAGTTAAGACTCTTAGGGTTAACTTTTCCCATAAAAATGATCAACATAAGAAAAATGAAAATAAGATACAAACATCCCTTAACCTTCTACAAAAAGAACACATTACGATAGTACCTAACTGTTCCAACACAAGGGGTTGATCTCAGTTTCTCATTGAACTGGATCGGCTCACAAGGGAAACAACAAAGGTGTGAGTTGGTCTCCTGTAATAGTGGTTTGTTAGAAATACCTGCACACTCAAACTCGAAGTCAATATCTCATAGAAATACCATAGCCGAAGCAAAATTAAATACATGCATCTTAAACATGAAATCTTATATCATACTGAAGACATATTCCAGTTCCATATCCATTTCTTCTTTTTCTTCCAAACAACATCTAATATCATCGCACAATCATTTGCTTAAATCAACCAAAAATCACATATGTTCAATAATCCAGAATTACAAGTCTCTTCACATAATAGAATAACAAAAGCACTGTAATTAGTCTGATGAATAGTAATGTACAAAGGTAGGCCTCACAGCCTCTGGCATATAACTTTTACCAAACTACCCAAAGAAAAGGGAATAAACAAGCCAAAAAAGGTTGGTTCCCTATTTTGCTGAAGCAAATGAGGCGTGTTGCGTAACTACACAACATTTAACACTAAGACTTTTAGGTACACGTTTCATGAATGATCTAGATTATACTTTGCGGACCAATCAAAATGTAGGAACATGATCTAAAGACTCCCACAAGCACGTTACAATCACAAAGAACATCCGTACAACCTCTAAACACTTTATCCATAAGAAATTGAAGCACTAGAAGATTACTGTCAGCCACTGTGACAAGGGAAAGATCACTTGTGGAGCACCAAATCATGAACCATTTGAATTGAATGTACATAGCATCATCACACACTTAATTCCAGAACTACAGACTATGAAACTTAAATACAGAGAAGTGTAGAGCATAATACATTCTCCCTGTCACCATTAAATACACATAAAAATAGTTTTTACTCTAGTGAATAGAACTTGCTCAAATCTTCACATCGGAGGCTCAAACTTAAAACATAGCATCTATTGACATCCCTTAACATTACTTCCAATCCACAGAAAAATATATTCAATCTACAGGAATGCAGAGCACAACACTACACTATTATAATACATGAAGCAATTCTATACTTGTACTAATTCCTCAACTACTTGATCAGACTTATTCAAATAACTTCCTTAGGTGTTGACAACAATTATTGTTAAGGGAAAATTGGATCTAAATATGAATAATAAATATATCAATATCAATGATACCCAAAACTCAATGAAATGATGAACAAAAGAGATCAATCAAACAATGAACAATACAAAGCAAACCTCCTTTATTTCTCAGCTTCCATTGATCACCTATCTCAAATGATCTTGTCTATGAATATGGCCCTCAGAAGGTGCACTTCCTTGCTATGATTCCAAGATATTCAAATGGGAATGGCTATGACAGTTTTGCCATGAAGATGAGCTTCACAACAATGATAGTAGTGTGTAGTAATAAGTTTGATCACAAGCAATGAAGGAATTGGTGCCAAAGGCATGCTATAATTCCTGCAGAGTAAGTTTACTTAAAGCTTGGATAAATGAAATGGAGGAAGAGGGTTCAATTTATAGACTTGAGAGATAGGAGATCAATGGTATAGAAAGAATGAGAAGATCAACAGTATAGAACGGTTGAGAGAATGTGTGCGAATAAGAAGAAGACAAGTGTCACACAAAAGTTGTTTTATTTGAGTTAACTACTTTCTTTTTTATAAAGATAAGATATGACTTCATAAATTAGAAATCTTTTTTCTAATTTAAGAGATATTGATAAAAACAAAGTTGATTGAGTTAGTTAACTCAACTTGTGATTTACTTTTACATGATTTGAGAGAAATTAAATAATAAATTATTTAATTGTGTGTGCATGAAGAAGAAGACTTATTTTTAGAAGATTTTGGAAGATATTTAAAGAATTAGAAGACAAGAAAGCAAATTAAATAAATAAATTTATTTAATTGTTTGTGCACGATTTGGAAGAATAAATAAAATATTTGATTGTATTTTATTTTTGGAGATGGAGAGGATTTAAATAAATTTGATTGATTTATTTAAATTTGAAAGAATGATTTTGATTTAATTAAATAATTAAGAATTATTTAATTGTTTGGAAGAATTTAATTAAATAAAGGATATTATTTAATTTTGACTTTAGAAGAGGTAATTAAATATTTTGATATTTAATTAACTTAGAGGAATATGAATCAAATAAATAAATTTGTTTATTTATTTATTGATAGAAGAATTAGAATGAAATAAATATTAATAATATTTATTTAGACCGAGTCATGCCATTTTTAGGCATATACAATGACAACAATTACTGCTCATACTTGCAACAATCTCCCCTTTGTCATTGATGGCAACACATGATGTGAAAAACCATCAAGACATGTAATCTTGCTTTGCTTCTTTGCTCCCCCTTACTTCATGCTTTCTTTGTCTGCAACTTTCTTCTTAGTTTTTTCACATAAACTTCACTCCCCCTTTGACATCAATGGCAAAGGGTGCCAAACCTTTTCTTTCTTTTTACTACACAACTCCCCCTTTCATGAGCACTGCAACACTTCTCTTTATCAGGAACTCATATCAGCAACTTTTACCTGGTCCCTCTGAGAGGTAGCCTTTGAAACATCAATCCAAATCAAAAGATGAAACTTTAGACACCACCAGACTGATGCAGTCCTTATGCATCTTAGTTTAGAGAAGGAGGGGTAATAACCTGTAACTTCTCCCTAAGATACTCAAAAGTATCATTAGGAAAAGGCTTAGTGAAAATATCTACAATATGATCCTTTGTAGACACATACTCTATCTTTATTTCATTCTCTGTTAGCTTTTCTCTCATAAAGTGATACCTTATTGATATATACTTTGTCCTTGAGTGCATCACTGAATTCTTTGAAATGTTTATAGTACTTGTATTGTCACAAAAGATTTGAATTAGTTCTTCATACAGAACTCTTATGTCCTTCAATGTTTGCTTCATCCAAAGCACTTGAGTGCAACAACATGCTGCAGCAATATATTCTGCTTCTGCAGTAGATAAAGAAACTAATTCTTGCTTCTTGCTCAGCCATGAAACCAACCTATTACCAAAAAGGAAAGCACCTCCACTTGTACTTTTTCTGTCATCAGCATCTCCAACCCAATCTGCATCTATATAAGCACTGAAATTGAAATTAGTATCTTTGGGATACCACAAACCATAGTCTAAAGTGTCTTTTAAATACCTCATGATCCTCTTGACTGCCATCACATGTGACTCTTTGGGATCTTCTTGAAATCTTTCAACAAGATAGACTACATGCATTATGTCTAGTCTGGTATGGGTTATATAAAGTAGTCTTCTAGTCATAGATCTATACTTTTTTTTATCAGTCTTAGGTGATTCATCATTCTTTCTCAGCTTGCAACTAGTTACCATAGGAGTACATACTGGATTAGAATACTCCATTCCAATTAACTTCTTCAACAATTCTTTCACATACATGGACTAAGAAATGAAAATTTCTTTTTCTAATTGAGTAATTTGTAGTCCTAAAAAGAAATTCATTTCACCAAACATAGACATCTCAAGTTCTTTTTGCATTTCCCTTGCAAATTTTTTACACATACCTTCATTACCTCCAAAGTTAATATTGTCATGTCCACATTTCCCATGTGGTCACGACACACAACACACGTGTCATGTCCACATTTGTCATGCAATCATGACACAAAATATCAAAAAATTTCCACGCATCCCTAGAAACCCCCTCGTATGTGTTAGCGTGCTTGGTGGCAATATGCATAAGGCGTAAACATGTCAATCAAATTTGGGGTAATGCGATCTCATACACAATCCCCTACATGATGATAGCTAACTAAGGGGGTCAATGTGATGCGAGGAGTGTCGCCATTAGGGTTAGGATCGATTGATCAAAACCCTAAGACTTCCCAGGTGAGTGGTGGGATTTTGACATGAGTCAAAATCAAAACTCTAATTCTAATGCGTAAAAGAATAAAATAACTACTTAATCAAAATATCAAGTTTGCAGAACACTATGCTATTGTTCATCACAAGGATTAAATCGTCAAAGGAACTTAAACCTAATTTCTAGAAAAATCTAGCAGCATAACGCCTCTAGAATGTGATTAGGAATTATTCTAATAATCAAATCTTAACCAGAGGTTCCCTAAGGTCACTAAAAAAGTTAAAAGAATTAATTAATTAATTAAAACAACTAGATTAAATAAATTAAAATAACCTCCTTCGATTAAATCCCACATACGATTAATTAAATTAAATCGATTTAGAAATAAATAAGGTTACAATAGTTAAATTCGAAGGATACGTATAAGAATAATTAAATCCCACATCTAAATAATTAATTTAAATCAATATTTCCCTCAAGGTTGAAATATTAAACTCTAAAGAACTAATACAATCAAATAAAAGAGTTTAAATTTCTAACCCTAAGTAAATAAAATACCTCATTAATTTAATACCCCTCAATATATAATTAAAATAATTTACCTAAGAAAATAAAGAGCTCCCAAAACATTTATCTCAATTTTCCCCACTAAAAGTTTAAATAAAATTAATCTCAATGAGGTAAAAGAATTGTTCCAAAGGAAATTAAAGTGTCATCATATAAATTTTCAAAAATTAAATTAAAATCTAAACCCAAACTCTAGAAAAGAACTAATTTAAAAACCCAAATAAAAGAGAAGGGAATAAATTTCCCTCTCAAGTTAAACAAATATAAAATTCAAATAAAAGCCCTAAAAGCTTCACATTAAAAAAATAGTTTCCTTATGGGATAAGGAAAGCCCTAACCCTACGAATTTCCCATTTGTTTTCTTTTCTCCATTTTTGTTTTCTCATCCTCCCATTTCCTTTTGTTGTGCAGGTTGGGAGAAAGGGCAGCCATGGACATAGCTCTCATGGAGGTATATACATTGGGTATATACCCATTTCAAAACCTATTTTCCTTTTTCTTTTTTAAAATGTATATATATATATATATATATATATATATTGGTATTTTTACCAGAGATAAAATATTTCTTATTTGTTGCAATGACGAGTGTACGCCTGTTATATATATATAGCAGGGCATCTATGGAGAGTCGATGACTGAAGGTTTAATGTTTAACAGAGTCCTTATATTATATGGAAAGAGGGATGGGTGGGGAGTGAACTCCCCACCCATCTCCCACCACATAGTGGGAGGTGGGTGGGGGGTTCAGCCCCCCCATCCCTCAATACCATAAAAAAAAAACTCAGAAAAAATATATGGGTGGCGGTGAATCACTATCATCCCCAAATACTTTGATCCCTTATCTATGTCTTCTGATAGTTATTTGATGGTATATTTCTTTGTTCTGGCAATTTTCTCAAATAAATGCATTTATATATATATATATATATATATATATATATATATATATATATATATATATATATATATATATATAAGTCTGCCAGAATGTTTTCACAAAAAAGTAAATAATAAAATACATATATATATATATAATTTTCTCTCTATCAAACAATAGTTAACTAAATAAAAATATAATTTTGTTTAATTCCAACAACTATTATTTGGATATAAAACACATAATATATATATATAGAACATATATATAAATATATATTTATACATCTGTATATCTATCTATGCAAGAATGTATTTGTGCAATATTAACTTAAATCAATTTGGTAAAATAACATAATTGTTTTCATTTAAAGGCATGAAATGAATATTTTTCTTTATTTTGCAATGTATAAATATACATATGTTTTTTTGAAAGAAGGCAACAACACTATGCTTTATATTTTCTATTTGAAACAAAAATCAGCAACTAACAAATTCTTTTTCTTGAAAAACATATAAAATGAAGAACCAATTTTAGGCATATTTTGACAACAATTTAAAACAAACATTACACAAATTATTTTGTTTCATTGTAACATTTCAAAGAAAATCCCATAAAATAAAACAACCACTATATTATATATTCAACTTCAAAATAAATTCCATACAACACAAAATGTAAACATTTAACTTTACATAGCAAGAGAGGAAAAATCTTCTCTCTTTTACAAAGGCCAAAACTTGGCCAAGGCACTCAAAGGGCCAAAATGACAAAACTCAAGATATATAGCCTTTTTCCTCCAATCTCCAAAGCTTCAATAACCTGCAAATAACAAGTATGGGAAGGGGAAAAAGCCACGAAATACCACTCTCCTCTCTATCATAGACTCACTAATGAGTCACCCATGAGTTTGGAGGTCATCCACACACAAGGACCTAATGCAGAGGAAACGCAACAAAAGCTTACAAATGGGAAGGAGGAGTCATTAATACAACCAGCATGTTAAAATCCTGGATATGCAGTATGTAATACCTATCAGCTTATCATCATCATCATATTTCTTGCTAACACAGACAGCATCATCATATTTTGAAGAGGCATGAAATATCCTCCTGCTAACTACTGTTCACTTCCTTATCACCTTTCACCTTTCGCCTGTTAGCAGCATCATGATACTCGACTATCAGCAGCATCATCACATTCGGCAAGCGCAAACATCCTCCTGATGTTCACTGTTCATCTTACCGCCAAACTCTATCTTCATCATCATGATGTTTGACATCATCTTCATCAGCAGGATATAAAATATCCGGTTCCTCCCATATATCCTGATGACGTTATTCCTTATGCACCTGATGCTTATGTCACCGTGATATCGACCTTCTTTAAACAAACAGCATCAGGATATGACTTATCAGGTCATATTGAAACATCCTGATGATGATACTCAACTTTATGTCGATGACTTACGCCGATGCCAAAACACTTAGTGACAGCAGGATAAACTTGCATAGGGTGATATTCGCAATATCCTGATGACGATGACGTCACTTGCACCTGATGATGATGTCAATGCACCTGATGATGATGTCAACAGGATATAAGACACTTATATCCTCCGCAACATGATAATGAATATCCGGTGATCTTTTCAATATCCTGATGATGACCTTTCCGGTCCTTAGCCAAAAAGTGAACTTTCACTTCTGCATGCGATAGCGATATGCAGACGATGGATACACACGAAAGATGATCCTGACGATGATATACACACTGAGTATATATCTAACCTATATCATCCTGATGCACTTGAAACATGCAATTTTTGCCAACTTCAGAACCTGATCCTGATAGCGATATACTCGTAGATGACGATACGATTCACTCCGTCTGGAAAAGCACATGCAGATCCCTGTATATCTGTCAGCTGCATGCAAACTCACAGAACCGCACAATTTTACAAAGAAAACATGATGGTCGAGCCGGATCACCTTCAAATCAAAACTTAACAGTTTATCTTCCTAAACCCTAGCACATGAGGATGCTAGGTTGATTCACAGCATGCTACCAATCAATCTCCCACACAATGAAATGCATAAACAGAAAACTAAAATACAACCTAAATTAACATGCATGACCATTCCACCGATTCACAGAATCAACTGGTGGAAGGGTTGAAAGAATCCATTAACCTGTAATTAGAACAGAAATCAAAACATAAACAGCTGATAAACCAGATAATGCAATTGATGAGATCTTATTTAGATGAAACACAAATGTCCTGTTTCTACAATACTATCAAACAACAATGTTTCACAATGTCTGGACTGATCTCTAGATCTCACTCAATCACCAGTACAACATAACATAACTACTACTCTCTCTCTCTCTCTCTCTGATCTCAAACCCTAACTGATCTGAGTTATTTATAGCAATATCCTACGAGTACTACCAACTCGATTCCCAGCGGCTGGGAGCTTCCAAGCGGCTGGGAGAAGACAGCTCAGACAACCTGATAACGAACTCTAACTACCTGCACACTCTCCTAGGCTGATCTAATACATATGCATTGGTCCAATGGACCTTATTACATTATGAAGTCAAACATGCTAAAAATAGACTAATGTCCTATCATGCGGACAATGAACCTATATCCTGTCTTGTAGGGGTGCTACTGCACCATACTCCCCAAAAGAAGAAATCTCAAGTCCACTTGAGATGAGAGTATGAAGATCTGCACCATGTTTCTGGATTTTCTCTTCAGTCATCCAGACTACTTCAGAATTAGGTTTTCCCTTCCAAGAGACTAGATACTCCAAGTACTGTTTGTTCCGGGTCTGTTTGACCACTCTGGTGTCCAAAACCTTCTGCAACTGTGGAGGATCATGCTTGGGAATGTTATCATGGATCCTAAAAAACAAATCTGCAATGTATGAAGCATCAACAGTGGTTTTGCATGGCAAGAAATGTGCCATTTTGCTGAATCTATCCACTACAACAAAAACACTGTCAAACCCTTTCCTTGTCCTTGGTAAACCCAAGACAAAATCCATACTTATGCTTGCCCATGGTCTGGAAGGAATGGGTAAGGGCTGATATAAACCCGCATTAGTCGACCTGCCTTTAGCTTTCTGACATATCACACATGTCTCTACAAACTTTCTGACATCTGATTGTAACTTAGGCCAAAAGTAATGTCTTCGGACAAGATCAAGAGTCTTATCTAGACCAAAATGACCTGCCATAGCTCCACAATGTTTCTCCTTAATGATGTTTAACCTCATAGAACACCTTGGAATACATAACTGTCCACCTTTGAACAACAATCCATCCTGAATCAAAAATTCAGAGAATTTAGCATGATATTTCTCTCCAAAAGAAGTACATATATGATATATCTCCCCAAAATCTTCATCAGTCTCATACATGGTCTTTAGTGAATCAATGCCAACACTTTCTAACTGAATCTGGTTGACTGTTAGAACTCTCCTGCTCAAAGCATCTGCAACTTTATTCTTGACTCCTTTCTTATGCTTCAATGTAAAAGTAAACGCTTGTAAGGTTTCTACCCATTTCATGTGTCTGTGGTTCAGCTTTTCCTGGCTGTTTATGAAACTCAGAGCCTGGTTATCTGTGAATACTATGAATTCCTTTGGCATCAAGTAATGCCTCCATTTCTTGAGTGACTGGACTAAAGCATACATTTCCAAATCATATGAGGAATACCTCTTTTTAGCATCATTGAGCTTCTCACTGAAAAATGCAATAGGTCTACCTTCTTGGCTGAGTACTGCTCCAATGGCCATGTGACTGGCATCACCTTCCACCTGAAAGATTTTGTTAAAGTCTGGAAGTGCAAGGACTGGCTGCTGTGCCACCTTCTTCTTCAATGTTTCAAAAGAATCATCTGCTCTTTGAGTCCAAACAAATCTGCACTTCTGTCCTCCTTTGATGGTATCAAGCATGGGTGCACAAATATGACTAAACCCTCTTATAAACTTCTTGTAGAAGGTTGCTAACCCATGGAAACTTCTGACATCATTCATAGTCTTTGGGGTTGGCCAAGACAATATGGCACTTACCTTCTCCTTATCCATTTGTAACTTTCCTTGCGAAATGACAAAACCCAAATATGTGATCTCCTCTTGCATGAACAAACACTTGTCTAAATTTATCATCAGCTGCTCTTCATGTAACCTCTTAAGAACCAAATCTATGTGTCTGAGATGTTCTTCTTTTGTGTTGCTGAAAATTAGAATGTCATCTAGATATACTATGACAAACTTACCAATGAACTCTTTCAAAACCTCATTCATCAACCTCATAAAAGTACTAGGTGCATTAGATAAACCAAAAGCCATAAACTTCCACTCATATAACCCTTCATTAGTTTTGAATGCTATTTTCCATTCATCTCCTGGCCTAATCCTGATCTGATGATATCCACTCCTTAGATCTATTTTTGTAAAATACTTAGCACCTCCCAAACAGTCAAGTAAATCCTCTATCCTAGGGATTGGAAACCTATACCTGATTGTGATCTTGTTAATAGCTCTGGAATCTGTGCAAAGCCTCCAAGTACCTTCCTTCTTTGGTGCTAGTACAGCTGGTACTGCATATGGACTTAAACTTTTCCCAATCAGACCTGAATCCAATAATTCTTCAATTTGTCTGGCTACTTCTGCATTCTGTTCTGGAGTTAGTTTATAGGATGCTTTGTTTGGAAGTGTTGACCCTGGAATTAAGTCTATGCAGTGACTAATATCCCTGACAGGTGGTAGGTGTTGATGATGATGTTAGTCATAAACAAACATAGAATAAAAGTTACACAACAACCTTTACTCATCTTGAAAGATACGATGAATTCAGAGAATTCATGATCCCAAGTCTCCGTTGATTAGGTCTTAATCTACTGACGTTACTCAGTGGTTGATGTGTGTTGCTATTTTCCATTCAGGGGCCTTACGTATTTCTGCAAAATTTCATCATTATTTCTCCAAATATCCTGCTCTCTATATCTGCTCTGCATAAATCTCCAATAATTCTACCTCTGCACTGTGAATTTAGTCAAATAATGTGCCTACAGGCTGATATTTGCATGATTTCTACCACTATTTATGATTCTTTGCATGATATTTTCAATACTGCATACATTTAACTCAAATATGCTAAGGATTTTCAGTTACCTACAGGATTTCAGCATATTTCTCTATTTCTGCTTATTATTTGTCATGACTTGCAGTTATGGTGATGAATTTATGAAATTGAAAAAAGGAAAAGGGTTAAAGAATGAGATTCCCAAAACTACTTGACTGAGATCACTGATCCACATACAAGCTCCCATACATGCAATGAAAAGAAGGAAACTAGAATCATACTTCACCAGGACATTCCACAAATCCGCATGATCTAGTGCAAATCTTCAAAGGAAAAGTTGATAACAACATGTAATGAAATGAAAGCGCTTCCAGTTGAACACAGCATTCACCAGTACATATCCAGAAATCAACAGGAAGATTACGTAAAATTTACAATCAGGATGTAATCTGAAACTTCATATCCATTCAGTATGCTCAAGAACAGGTACATTTATAGTGATCTGAAGAAAGAACCTTGACATTTCAACAATTCTATCCTCATTAGTCTCAGTAATCTGATCTCCTAATTGATTCTACAATAATCGGCCTTATTGCTAGATGTGTCTGTGTATCTCCCTTTTCTCTATCTAATGTATTAGCCTTATTGCCAGATATATCTATCTATCTCCCCCTCTATTTCCTCTATTATTAGCCTTATTGCCAGATATATCTATCTATCTCTTCCTCTATTTCCTCTATTATTAGCCTTATTGCCAGATATATCTATCTATCTCTTCCATGTTCAGGATCTGGCTCTTATATAGAACAAATCCCAGAAAACAGTTACAATGATCCAAGGATCAGGATCCTCTCATAATAATCAACGGTCTAGAAGAAAAGCACATGCTTCGCCAGTTGGCAAATGTACAGCTGGCACAGAATATTCCAGCATCTTTGATTTGATTCGGTCTCCAGCTGGCAAACAACATATTTGACAATATCCTCCTCACTTTTGGTTCATGTTGCCTCCATGTGCAACCATACAATGCTCAGCAACAGCTCTAACAGCATCATGACTTCCTGCAAATAAACAGACAAACATGAAGTTCATCATCATGTGGATAAACAACAGGAAGTAAAACGTTTTAATCATTTTATTAAACATGCTTCAAAATGTGCAGCTACAGGCAATCGGGCTACAAATCAGTGAAAATTATGCACTAAATGCCTAAACAGCATCAAAAAACAATCGGGTCAACCATCGTTTCATTTTCCCGCCCATTTCCTTGTATATCAGGTTCAAATATGATCATGCATCACAACATATACAATGATTAAATCGCATTTCATAATATTTCGGGTCTGCCTTTGTATGTGATGCATGTATGTATTTCGGCGTGACCACATACTGTCGGAATGACAATTTTACATTAGGCCGACGGTTAAACTTATACCGACGCCAAAAATCATGATGATGTCCATCCATCGGGAAGACATGTTCTATCGGCATGATAACTCAAGATAAGGCTGATAGCAAGACTTAAAACTTTCGTCTGCATGATATTTTGGAAATATGATGCTCCCCCTTTCGAATGTCCAGATGATGTGACCGTCATGTTTCGCTTCTATATATTGGGGAAAAGAATGACATCATCATCATCATCATGTCGAAGGAAAATAGGAGGATATGAAATATGATCCTGCTGCTGAGAAATGGAATATGATGGTGATGTCATCGTCATATCCGGGCTTCATTAAAATGCAAAAGATGACGTCACCGTCATGTTTAGTTAAGATCAGGGGGTAAATGTAATATCGGGTCACCTAAGGAAGATGATCAGGTGGTGAATGTAATATGACCCTTTTGCGGCCAAGGTAACCCTCTCGAAAGATCAAGATGATGATGATGATCAGGATATCCGGGGCTTTTGTTAAACTTAGAATATGACGTCATCGTCATATTCGCGAACCGGATCATGTTTTGGAAAATATCCTGCCGAAGGGAAATGTGATGATGATGTCATCCTGATATTTGCTTCTTCATTTATCAGATTGGGATGACGTCATCAGGATATTTGCATAAGGTCATATTTCTCGGCAGGAGGACATTACGAAATATCGGGTAGACAAACAAGATCATGATGATCTTGACAACATGACAGGATAAAAATATGATGATCCTCCTCATCGAATATCATGATGACATCACCATCATATTCCGTCTTCGGAGCATGAGGATGAGTTGAGGTCATCATCAGGTTAGCGCTAGGGTGATATTTAAAATATGATCATGCTGCTGAGAATATCACCCCCCATAAAAGATAGGGTGATCATCATGATCATGCAAAAGGAGATCAGGAGGATATGATGACGTCATCATCATATTAGCGAATATCAGCAAATATGACCCTCTCTTGAAAGATCAGGATGATGACCCTCCGATAGGACTTTGACATGCGCATGCAAATATGCAGATAGTGGATTTTCCAAGCAAGGTGATATTATAATATCAGCATGATATTATAATATCAGGTGATGTTATAATATCATGATGCTCGTTGTTATGAAATATCGGGTTACACTCAAAACATTATGCTCACGATGCGCATAAGGTCATTTGACGGGTAAAGGGCACTATCACCTAAGATTGACGTCCGGATATTGGGACTGCATGATTTTTATCGAGTGATAGATCAAGATCATGATGACCTTGACAACATGACTAAGGATAAAAATATGATGACCCTTGCGATTATCAGGTTTGACCAAAACTTTGACTGTGCATAACTCCCTCATATGGACGAATTTTTAGGTGATGTAAAAGGGAAACCTGCCTAGAATTTCAAGCTCTTCCTAAATATGAGGTCATAGAAACAAAATATGAACTTTGACAAACTGACCTCATGATGATGACCAACCTCATCCTGACCTTCATGATGATGGTGCACCTGACTCATTTTTACCAAACCGCCAGAAAACAGACAACACAAGCCAAGCCAAAAGTTGGGTCCCTGTTTTGATAATGCAAAATGGGGCGTGTTGTGTAACCACACAACAACTTGCCACCAAAGAAAACAACAAAATTCAAATAATTCAAAAGGTGAGGATAAATTAAAACATAAATTTCCAACTCCTATTAAGCATGAGCATCCTAATCCTTTCTAACTGGTATCATGTTCATCAATGTAACAATGAATTGATAAGGGATCAATTGTGTGCATGTGATTCATATACTCATCTTGAAAGTGAGTTGAATAAGTCAGTGACTGGTGTTAAGCTACGTAGTTTGGTTCATCCCTCATAGCCAACCGGATAGAGCCTTGCTACCAGCAGGCATCCATAGCCCCGGCAAGGTTATCGTTGCAATTCTCCTAAGTAGAGCCCCACTGCCAGCAAGCGTCTATAGCTCCGGTAGAGTTACTTAGATGACTTAATCTGGATTTCAGAAAATCCATTTTATTATTTTATTTATTTTATATTTTGAATTTAATTCTTAAGATATAATAGTTGTAGCCTCATGATACAAGGAATGGTCACTTGTTGAAATTAAGTTGAGAATTGCAATGGTAGCAAGGGCAACCTTTAGATTTTTCACTTAACACCTACACTGATATGTTCAATAAACCCAAGGCTATTAGGTGTGTCAATGTGAGGATCACCTTGACTCAAGAAAAGTAGTACTGATGAATATGATACCACAGACCTGATCAAGAATACCTACACTGATATGAATTACAACCTATGTAAAAACTTATATTCAACTTTTGAATTCTAACAATTTATGTAGTGTTCTTAAGTAACAAGGTGCACCAGTTTTGCCCAACCAAAACAAAGACTCAACAACACAAAACACAAAAGCAACCTGTACAAACGGCTAACCTACAAAAGGAAACAACAGAAAGAGAACAAGAAAGCAAAACAAGCAGACTGTACAAACAACTAACCTACAAAATTATATACAAACCACTACTAGGCAAACAAAAACCAAAAAATGACCCAAATACACCTGTATTTGCATACTTCTTTTGATTGCGCAGGAGCATTAGGGTATTAGTTATGGTTCTCAACCTAGCAAATTTATCTTTATATTCTGAAAAATATTCTGCTATTCTGAATTCATTGTATTCAACAGAATGACTCTTAATGATCAGCAACTGAGGAAGCTCATCATGTTCATGATTAATCCATATGCATGTCTTATCTCCTGAATTTCCATAATCAAAATAGTATTCAACATCATTTACTGTGGAAAGGAGAAATACAACCTGGTGTATTTCTGATTCTGTTGGACATGCTTCTTGATTGGCAGTTGGTCCTCCATTTAATTCTATATTTTCATTGCTTAGCCCAATGCCTGGTCTCGCTTCAAATTGAAGGATGTATGACTCTTGATGTATTAATTCTCCATCTTTATCCAGCCTTATCCCTTCATTCCGGATGTTCAGTTTATCCTCCAGTTCAGGAAACTTCTCAATATTTTCTTCAATTTCCTACACATCAGCATCTAAATAAGTATCTTTATTATCACAACCTGATATACAGAAATTTATCATTTCTAAATCATGTGACTGTAAAAGAGAAACAACTTTCACTTGATAAGGACACTCCCCTGTTTCATTCTCAAAATATTTCTGGAGTGACATCTGATTATGCATAACAACTCCAAAGTCTTCTACATCTTCATCTTTCAAGAATTGTTCATTAAATAATTCACATCTTCTATCTATTAGAGGATCTGGTTCCATTAACCTGCAACATTCCTGTATTTGATCATTTAATTCAAAGAAGTCAGGTAATAAATTAGCATTTACTTTATTTTCTATGACTCCCTGAGTTACTATCATAGGAACTTCATCATCAACAGTGAATTTAAATTGTTCTACTATTTGTTTACACTTCTCTTTACCATAGAATGACTCCAGGAAAGATGTTTCATCTTGTTTATCAAAAGTATTAGGATCAGAATCAAAAATATTATCCTGATGAGTGGTTTCTTCTCTAAAATTTTCACAAGATTCGTACCTGCATACTAACTGATCCTTACTTGTATTAGGAAGTAGAGAACTCCTATCAATCCCACCATAAAATGAATCAAGGAAAGATGTTTCCTCTTCTTTACCTTCTAGAACCGACTCAGCTATTGTATTTTCTAGAGTCTTTTTCAACATGATCAAGCAAGGGTAGCAATCTCTCTCTGAATGCTCTTCATCATGTAATCTGCACCAGCTTTCAATCAAGACATCATCAGTGGATAAACCTAATAATTGACTACACTGTATATTTCCAAACAAGTATAATTCAAAATCCTCAGATCGGTCCACTTCAGTGTCTGGACAATTAATAACTTCTGGTGCTGCATCTGCTTGTTGTTCCAGAATTTCCTCATTTTCTTGGCAAATTTCAACCTTGAACACATCCGGGAAGAATATTAGTCCTTTCAAATATAAATCCAACCTTGTAAGGAAAGTTAAACAATTTATTTCGCTGTGTTCCACAGTCTGGTGTATCCTGCAACAGGTGGATAAACCAAAGTTAGACAAACTGTGAGGGTAAAGCTGCCTACTCAAAGTTTCCTGAAATAAAGGAATGTTAACTTGACAATTGCCTTCATATACATCCATCAAAATGAGACTCTATTTTTCAATTTTTTAGTATTTTGAAATTTTAATGAGATCTATCATATTTCAAAATAAAACTTGAAAGTCCAGAAAATCAAACTAATCTTTGATGCTTTGGGCTAGATCTTTGCAAAGGTGCAACCAAAACATCTCAGATAAGAGATATTTGCAGACATTTAACTCAAATGCTGAAATATTTATGCAATATTTGTAGAAATCGAGAAATTCACAGCTCTGGCCCTCCTTCTAGCGCCAATTTATGTTGCATTAGAAGCGAGGGGCCTGCATAAAATGAATGATGACTGAAGCAATAGTGTCTTTTCCAGTTCTGCCCTCCTTCTAGCGCCAATTTATGTTGATCATGATGTTAGTCATAAACAAACATAGAATAAAAGTTACACAACAACCCTTACTCATCTTGAAAGATACGATGAATTCAGAGAATTCATGATCCCAAGTCTCCATTGATTAGGTCTTAATCTATTGACGTTACTCAGTGGTTGATGTGTGTTGCTGTTTTCCATTCAGGGGCCTTACGTATTTCTGCAAAATTTCATCATTATTTCTCCAAATATCCTGCTCTCTATATCTGCTCTGCATAAATCTCCAATAATTCTACCTTTGCACTGTGAATTTAGTCAAATAATGTGCCTACAGGCCGATATTTGCATGATTTCTACCACTATTTATGATTCTTTGCATGATATTTTCAATACTGCATGCATTTAACTCAAATATGCTAAGGATTTTCAGTTACCTACGGGATTTCAGCATATTTCTCTATTTCTGCTTATTATTTGTCATGACTTGCAGTTATGGTGATGAATTTATGAAATTGAAAAAAGGAAAAGGGTTAAAGAATGAGATTCCCAAAACTACTTGACTGAGATCACTGATCCACATACAAGCTCCCATACATGCAATGAAAAGAAGGAAACTAGAATCATACTTCACCAGGACATTCCACAAATCCGCATGATCTAGTGCAAATCTTCAAAGGAAAAGTTGATAACAACATGTAATGAAATGAAAGCGCTTCTAGTTGAACACAGCATTCACTAGTACATATCCAAAAATCAACAGGAAGATTACGTAAAATTTACAATCAGGATGTAATCTGAAACTTCATATCCATTCAGTATGCTCAAGAACAGGTACATTTATAGTGATCTGAAGAAAGAACCTTGACATTTCAACAATTCTATCCTCATTAGTCTCAGTAATCTGATCTCCTAATTGATTCTACAGTAATCGGCCTTATTACCAGATGTGTCTGTGTATCTCCCTTTTCTCTATCTAATGTATTAGCCTTATTGCCAGATATATCTATCTATCTCCCCCTCTATTTCCTCTATTATTAGCCTTATTGCCAGATATATCTATCTATCTCTTCCTCTATTTCCTCTATTATTAGCCTTATTGCCAGATATGTCTATCTATCTCTTCCATGTTCAGGATCTAGCTCTTATATAGAACAAATGCTAGAAAACAGTTACAATGATCCAAGGATCAGGATCCTCTCATAATAATCAACGGTCCAGAAGAAAAGCACATGCTTCGCCAGTTGGCAAATGTACAGCTGGCACAGAATATTCCAGCATCTTTGATTTGATTCGGTCTCCAGCTAGCAAACAGCATATTTGACAATATCCTCCTCACTTCTAGTTCATGTTGCCTCCATGTGCAACCATACAATGCTCAGCAACAGCTCTAACAGCTTCATGACTTCCTGCAAATAAACAGACAAACATTAAGTTCATCATCATGTGGATAAACAACAGGAAGTAAAACGTTTTAATCATTTTATTAAACAGGCTTCAAAATGTGCAGCTACAGGCAATCGGGCTACAAATCAGTGAAAATTATGCACTAAATGCCTAAACAGCATCAAAAAACAATCGGGTCAACCATCGTTTTATTTTCCCGCCCATTTCCTTGTATATCAGGTTCAAATATGATCATGCATCGCAACATATACAATGATTAAATCACATTTCATAATATTTCGGGTCTGCCTTTGTATGTGATGCATGTATGTATTTCGGCGTGACCACATACTGTCGGAATGACAATTTTACATTAGGCCGACGGTTAAACTTATACCGACGCCAAAAATCATGATGATGTCCATCCATCGGGAAGACATGTTCTATCGGCATGATAACTCAAGATAAGGCTGATAGCAAGACTTAAAACTTTCGTCTGCATGATATTTTGGAAATATGATGCTCCCCCTTTCGAATGTCCATATGATGTCACCGTCATGTTTTGCTTCTGTATATTGGGGAAAAGAATGACATCATCATCATCATCATGTCGAAGGAAAATAGGAGGATATGAAATATGATCCTGCTGCTGAGAAATGGAATATGATGGTGACGTCATCGTCATATCCGGGCTTCATTAAAATGCAAAAGATGATATCACCATCATGTTTAGTTAAGATCAAGGGGTAAATGTAATATCGGGTCACCTAAGGAAGATGATCAGGTGGTGAATGTAATATGACCCTTTTGCGGCCAAGGTAACCCTCTCGAAAGATCAGGATGATGATGATGATCAGGATATCCGGGGCTTTTGTTAAACTTAGAATATGACGTCATCGTCATATTCGCGAACCAGATCATGTTTTGGAAAATATCTTGCCGAAGGGAAATGTGATGATGATGTCATCCTGATATTTGCTTCTTCGTTTATCAGATTGGGATGATGTCATCAGGATATTTGCATAAGGTCATATTTCTCGGCAGGAGGACATTACGAAATATCGGGTAGACAAACAAGATCATGATGATCTTGACAACATGACAGGATAAAAATATGATGATCCTCCTCATCGAATATCATGATGACATCACCATCATATTCCGTCTTCGGAGCATGAGGATGAGTTGAGGTCATCATCAGGTTAGCGCTAGGGTGATATTTAAAATATGATCATGCTGCTGAGAATATCACCCCCATAAAAGATAGGGTGATCATCATGATCATGCAAAAGGAGATCAGGAGGATATGATGACGTCATCATCATATTAGCGAATATCAGCAAATATGACCCTCTCTTGAAAGATCAGGATGATGACCCTCCGATAGGACTTTGACATGCGCATGCAAATATGCAGATAGTGGATTTTCTAAGCAGGGTGATATTATAATATTAGCATGATATTATAATATCAGGTGATGTTATAATATCATGATGCTCGTTGTTATGAAATATCGGGTTACACTCAAAACATTATGCTCACAATGCGCATAAGGTCATTTGACGGGTAAAGGGCACTATCACCTAAGATTGACATCTGGATATTGGGACTGCATGATTTTTATCGAGTGATAGATCAAGATCATGATGACCTTGACAACATGACTGAGGATAAAAATATGATGACCCTTGTGATTATCAGGTTTGACCAAAACTTTGACTGTGCATAACTCCCTCATATGGACGAATTTTCAGGTGATGTAAAAGGGAAACCTGCCTAGAATTTCAAGCTCTTCCTAAATATGAGGTCATAGAAACAAAATATGAACTTTGACAAACTAACCTCATGATGATGACCAACCTCATCCTGACCTTCATGATGATGGTGCACCTGACTCATTTTTACCAAACCGCCAGAAAATAGACAACACAAGCCAAGCCAAAAGTTGGGTCCCTGTTTTGATAATGCAAAATGGGGTGTGTTGTGTAACCACACAACAGTAGGGATCTTGGCATTCCATCTAAGATGATACCTTTGTACTTATCCAATAGCTCTTGGATAGCTGGGTCTATGAACCTTTGCTTTTTCTCTTCCTTGACTTCTTGCTGTTGTTCTTTATTCACCCTCATACATGGGATTAGGGCATATGCAACTGCACCTTCTGCTGCTACTTCTTTAATGAACTGTTTACCTTCCATCAGCATTACCTTCACCTCTTTTCCTTTAGATTTCTCCTCCTTCTTCGTCAATGGTAGTAACTTTATAACCTTACCATCTTTAGTGATTGTATAGGTGTTTCTAACACCATCATGTTGTGCCTTCAAATCATACTGCCATGGTCTACCAAATAAAAGATTGCAAGCATCCATCGTGGTAATGTCAAACAACAACTTATCCTTATATGCTCCAACCTGAAATTCTACCCAAGCCTGCTCTTCTACAATTGTCTGCTAACCTTGGGTAAGCCATGAGACTTTATATGGGGATGGGTGAGGCAATCTCCTAAGCTTAAGCTTTGTCACCATTTCTTCAGACACAAAATTTTCAGTAGAACCAGAATCAATCAAAACTTTACATGCCTTACCTCCTGCTTTGCAAATAGTCCTAAAAAGAGACTTTCTTTGAGGGGATTCTTTGTTAGGTACCTTCATGGTAGTCACTATTCTTCTCATCATTAGAGACTCTCCACTTTCTGGGTATTATTATTATCAGGAGCATTCACACTCTGAAAAGAATTAGAGCCTGTCATACTTTGATTATCAGGTTCTTGGATCATATTTGTTCTCCTTTCTCCTATTGAGCTTGTGGCCTTTTCTGGACATCTGCTGGCTATATGGCCTTCTTTGTTATAGTTATAACATCTGATGGATCCTCTGCCCTGGGATCTTCCTCTGAAAGGTCTTCTACCTCTGAAGTTTCCTTGTTGACTATAATTTTCCCCTTGGTTCTGACTATTGTTTCCCTTACTATTGTCATGACTGGATTCTCCTTGATATCCATGTCCATGTCCTCTACCTCTAAAAGGACCTCTTCCACCCCTTTGTTGTCTTCCTCTTCCTCTATTGTGTTGTTCTTGTTTTCTCTTTAACTTCTCTTCCACTTTCAATGCCAACTGAAAGCATTTCTGAACTGTATCTGGATTATGCAGACTTAAATCTTCCTGAATGTTGAACCTCAATCCATTAAGGTATCTGGCTACCTTCTCTTCTTCACTTTCCTTTACACTTGTTTTCATATAAAGTTTCATGAATTCTTCTGTATATGAGCTGACATCTAGCTCCTTCTGCTTCAGGTTTTGCTTCCTCTTGTGTAATTGGATACTGTAATCCAATGGGACATAAGCTTCCTTTACTAATGCCATCATTTTCTTCCATGTAGTGACTCTACGCTTTCCTTCCTGTACTCTATCATCTTGGACAAAATTCCACCATGTCAAGGCAGCTTCTTTCATTTTTGACTGGGCTATTCTCACCCTCTGTTGTTCTGGTATCTCCTCTGTTTCAAAGAAATTGTTCAAGGAGTCTATCCACTCCATCACTGAATCAGGTTCCATCTTTCCTGTAAACACTGGCAAATCCAATTTCACATCCATGGTTCTCCTCTCCATGGCCTTGAGGGCGTTCAACAGTGGTCTCTGGTCTGCAGGAATGACCTCCTTGTTCCAACTAGGGATCTCTTCTTCTTCCCTATCTTCTTCTCTACCAGAACCTACTCTGTTCCTCAACTTCTCTAACTCATCCTTCAATTCCTGATTCTGAGCCTTCACGGCCTTGCTCTCTGCAATCTGTTTCTTTACCAGAACTGCCAACTCAACGTTGGTCATCCTTGCCGGAATCTCAGATGTTCCTTCTTCATCTGACATCCTGCTATATCCTGATCTTTTCCAGAAGATCCTTCCTTTGCTCTGATACCACTATGATGCAAAGGAAACGCAACAGAAGCTTACAAATGGGAAGGAGGAGTCATTAATACAACCAGCATGTTAAAATCTTGGACATGCAGTATGTAATACCTATCAGCTTATCATCATCATCATATTTCTTGCTAACACAGACAGCATCATCATATTTCGAAGAGGCATGAAATATCCTCCTGCTAACTACTATTCACTTCCTTATCGCCTTTCACCTTTCGCCTGTCAGCAGCATCATCACATTCAGCAAGCACAAACATCCTCCTGATGTTCACTGTTCATCTTACTGCCAAACTCTATCTTCATCATCATGATGTTCGACATCATCTTCATTAGCAGGATATAAAATATCCGGTTCCTCCCATATATCCTGATGACGTTATTCCTTATGCACCTGATGCTTACGTCACCGTGATATTGACCTTCTTTAAACAAACAGCATCAGGATATGACTTATCAGGTCATATTGAAACATCCTGATGATGATACTCAACTTTATGCCGATGACTTACGCCGATGCCAAAACACTTAGCGACAGCAGGATAAACTTACATAGGATGATATTCGCAATATCCTGATGACGATGACGTCACTTGCACCCGATGATGATGTCAATGCCCCTGATGATGATGTCAACAGGATATAAGACACTTATATCCTCTGCAACATGATAATGAATATCCGGTGATCTTTTCAATATCCTGATGATGACCTTTCTGGTCCTTAGCCAAAAAGTGAACTTTCACTTCTGCATGCAATAGCGATATACGGACGATGGATACACACGAAAGATGATCCTGACGATGATATACACACTGAGTATATATCCAACCTATATCATCCTGATGCACTTGAAACATGCAATTTTTGCCAACTTCAGAACCTGATCCTGATAGCGATATACTCATAGATGACGATACGATTCACTCCGTCTGGAAAAGCACATGCAGATCCCTGTATATCCGTCAGCTGCATGCAAACTCACAGAACTGCACAATTTTACAAAGAAAACATGATGGTCGGGCCGGATCACCTTCAGATCAAAACTTAACAGTTTATCTTCCTAAACCCTAGCACATGAGGATGCTAGGTTGATTCACAGCATGCTACCAATCGATCTCCCACACAATGAAATGCATAAACAGAAAACTAAAATACAACCTAAACTAACATGCATGACCATTCCACCGATTCACAGAATCAACCGGTGGAAGGGTTGAAAGAATCCATTAACCTGTAATCAGAATAGAAATCAAAACATAAACAGCTGATAAACCAGATAATGCAATTGATGAGATCTTATTTAGATGAAACACAAATGTCCTATTTCTACAATACTATCGAACAACAATGTTTCACAATGTCTGGACTGATCTCTGGATCTCACTCAATCACCAGTACAACATAACATAACTACTACTCTCTCTCTCTCTCTCTATTTGATCTCAAACCCTAACTGATCTGAGTTATTTATAGCAATATCCTACGAGTACTACCAACTCGATTCCCAGCGGCTGGGAGCTTCCAAGCGGCTGGGAGAAGACAGCTCAGACAACCTGATAACGAACTCTAACTACCTGCACACTCTCCTAGGCTAATCTAATACATATGCATTGGTCCAATGGACCTTATTACATTATGAAGTCAAACATGCTAAAAATAGACTAATGTCCTGTCATGCGGACAATGAACCTATATCCTGTCTTGTAGGGGTGCTCCTGCACCAGGACCTTTCACTCCACAAGACAACAAACCACACAAAACAAATAAACATGAAGGACACCCATGGTTTACACAAAACAAAACTCATAGAAATAAGTTTGAAGGGGTAGGGGAGTGGAAATCACTCAACTCAGAGTGTCACTCCAAATATCTTAAAACTCAACTCTAACAAGGCCTCAAGCCAACACATTTATACCAATTCACACATACTTCTCCATGGCTCTCAAGCCATTAAAAAATGCTCATATTCACAACTTTCCCTCAAGGCCAAAATACCAAACTAGGAAGTGACCTTGAGGAGGTTCACTCCTCCCCCACCCCACACATGTTGAGCATTTTCTCCAAATGGAGGGGCTCTTACATACACCCATAAAATCC
Source organism: Cunninghamia lanceolata (assembly GCA_027924645.1). Classification (NCBI taxonomy): domain Eukaryota; kingdom Viridiplantae; phylum Streptophyta; class Pinopsida; order Cupressales; family Cupressaceae; genus Cunninghamia; species Cunninghamia lanceolata. Next base: position 1,396,635 of record BSBN01000762.1, on the reverse strand, counting down.
CCACAACAACAAAATGCAAAATACACACACAAAACCATCACATAAGAAATGTAAAATACATAAGGAAAGTCATCAAGCCTTGAAACCTACCTTAAATAGCCCAACAAGGTAGATAGTTGAAGAAGAGCCCTTCCAACTCCACATCCAAGTCCTCCCTCCAAAGTGCCTCCAAAAATTCCTCTAACTCTCTCCCAAAATTCAAATAAAATAGAAAAAGTAATGAAATCAACAACCCTCTCCCTCTCTTCAAAAGGGATTAAAATAGGCTCTCTTCATGAGCCTTGAGGAATGAGAAGGTAACATATGTCAACTTCTCCTTCCTCCTCACATCCACTTGCAAACTTCATGGAATGTGGTGGTGACACATGTCACCCTCCCATTCCACCACGTCTTGCCCCCTCCACTTGTGCTCTCTCACACATGTGGGAGAGAAAGGTGAAGCCAAAGAAGGATATGGTTACCACAAGTGCCCCAATCCTATCCTCCCATGAAAGTCCACAAAACCCCAAGGTACTCTCACCAATGTGAGAGAGCCTTGGAGTTGGGTCCTCCACAAATTAGGGGTCTTGAAGACTCCCCAATCCTTGGAAAGAGGTGTGGATAAGGTTGAGTGTTTGACCCAACCTTCCACTCCTTCCCAAACTTCTATTTTCGTCACTTTACTTTAGGATGAAGTTTAAGTGACCAAATGGGAGTTATCTTAGGGTTAGACAAGCTCAAATGGTCCCTAGACCCTAGGGGTACAACCCAGGGTCATTTTTAACCCATTTTGAGCACCTTAGGGTGAGTAAAATCACATGAAAAGGGGTCACAAAAATAAAAACTCAAAAAATTAAAATCAATTAAACATTACACCTTTACAACACCAATATACAATCAATTGGAAAAGGGTAGACCTAGCCTAAAAGACACCATACACCAACATTATGAAATTCATTGAGCATTTACACATTTGATCTTGGTTCCTCTTGGAATGGGATCAGCTTAACACATGAATTCACAAAATGTGTGGGATAATCTCTAATTATCCATGGCTTGGTTAAAACACATGCATACTTAAACAAAAGATTAATCCAACATGTATATCATAGCCGAAGCAAGGGAAACATACACTCACACCATCACATAATCATATAAAACATCATAAAATCACATCATAATTAGATTCATAATGTTGCATTTCTATAATCCATCTCAAGATAAAATCACATAATAAATCCATAACATAATCTCACAAATAATATCTCAAATAATATCATAATGCAAATCACATGTCAAATCATCATCAGTGAATCAAAATTGGATCTAGTCTCATCTCAACATACTAAACAATGCTAACCAAAATAAAAGCATATAGTCTAATAATCTTGCATATCGGGATCAACAGTCCCCAAAAGTCTAAAATGTGTCTCCAATAGTAATATGAAACAATCAAAATATAGGGATCAACAGTCCCCAAGATACTACAACAATTAGAATTTGATCATCATTGATTTTGAATAAGAGATTACTGTCTACAGTACCTTTATTGAACCCTAATTACAATAGATACTTGTCTAGACTAGCATACTAGGCTCTGGAATCTTTCTTGAATCCATACAAGGCTTTCTTCAATCTGCATACCATGTCACCTTTGTCTAATGATTGAAATCCTTCTAGTTGTTCAATATAGACCTCTTCTTCTAGTTCTCCATTCAAGAATGTAGACTTCACATCCATCTAATACACCTTAAAATCTTTGTGTGTTGTAAATGCCAAAAACATTCTTATTGCTTCAATCCTTGCCACAGGAGTGAAAGTCTCCTCAAAGTCTATTCCTTCAACCTCAGAATATCCTTTGCATACTAGTCTTGCCTTGTTTCTTACTACTTCTCCATTTTCATTTCTCTTATTTCTGAAAACCCATTTGGTTCCAATCACATTTTTATAAGTAGGTCTAGGGACCAATTCCCAAGTTTGATTCTTCTCTATCTGTATCAGTTCTCCTTCCATGGCTTTTACCCAACTTTCATCTTTGCAAGATTCACTTACAGTTTTAGGTTTAATCTATGAAAACAAAGAGTAGTTCACATGTTCTTCTACAACTCTTTTCCTTGTTAATATCCCTTTGCTTTTGTCACCAATAATTTTATCTTTAGAATGATTAATCCTTACATACTTGGGAGTCTTAACAACACTTTTTGGAGCCTTTTCTTCTTCAACTTGACTATCCTTTTGTAACACCTTCTCTTTATTGACTATAATAGTAGGTTCATTTGATTCATAGCCACTCAGATCTGATGTTATTTCCTTGTCTTCATCAATCTTCACATTAGCACTTTCAATGAGCTTCTTCAATCTCTTATTGTAGCATGACGATGCCTTACTCTTAATAAAGTATCCAAGGAAAATATCTTAGTCACATCTAGCATCGAACTTGCCTAATTCTTCAACTCTTCTGATATAACATGTTCTTCCAAAAACTTTGAAATATTTCATTGTGGGAACTCTTCCATACTACAATTCATAAGGAGTTTTAGTACCATTACCTTTGACTTGGACTCTGTTTTGAATGTTGACAACAGTGAGTATAGCTTCTCTCCAATACACTTCTAGTAGGTTAGCCTCCATCATCATTGACCTAGCATCTTCTTGAATTGTCATATTTTTTATTTCAATAAGTCCATTTAGCTCAGAAGTCCTAGGAGTAGACAACTGTCTCTTTATCCCATGCTCTTCACAGAAAAATTTTAATTCATTTGATGTGAATTCACCTCCTCTATTAGACCTTAATTCTTTGATCCTCAATTCTAACTCATTCTCAACCATTGTCTTAAAAGCTTTGAACTTGTCTAGGGCTTCTGGTTTTTCTTTTAAAAAAGTGACCCATGTCATTCTAGAATAATCATCAATAAGCAACATAAAATACCTATCTCCTTGAAGACTTCTTGTTCTTGTAGGACCACACAGATCTGTAAGCACCAGCTCAAGAAATCCAATAGAAAATTATTCTTTTCTCTTGAAACTTGTCCTTGTCTATTTTCCTAGTTGACATTCCTTGCAAACGGTATTAGTAGGCTTCACTATCTTAGGCAAATCTCTCACATCTTGTACTGAGCTTATCTTCACCAAGTTTTCAAAATTGATAAGACACATCCTTCTATGCCACAACCATCTTTCATCTATTTGAGTGAACACACAATAATTATTAGTTCCCCTCAGGTGATAAACATTACCTTTAGTCTTCTTACCAGTTGTAATCACTATTTTGGAGCTTTCCATGATCTTGTATCCATTATCCTTGAACGTTAGGTCATATCCTTTGTCACACATCTGACCCACACTTAAAATATTATGCTTTAAACCCTTTACATACAAAACATCATCTATGTTATGCTTACCATCAAAAGAAATAGATTCTCTTCCACAAATCTTACTAGCGACATTATCACCAAACCTAACCAATCCCCCATCACACTTTTCTAGACTTGCAAACTTACCTTTATCACTAGGCATATGATGTGAGCATCCACTATCAATAATTCATTCATCCTTATCTTTCTCAACCTAAAAATACATGGCACTTTCTTCCACTAGTTTTTCTTCCTTCACACAGCTAGTAGGATTAGTAGATTCAAGTTCTTTGATAGCAATAAATAATCATTCATTTGCACTAGTACTATTATCATCAGACTCATCATCTGTTACACCATAATCATCAAGATCTCTAACATAATAGCATTTCTTGACAATTATAGGTCTACTTTCAAATTTCTTCTTACCTCTTTCGATTCTCTCTAGACATCTGGAGGCATAGTGACCAATCTTACCACAAGAAAAGAATTTGAATATCAATTTTCCTTTGAACTTACCAGTACCTCTTTGCATTCTGTCTACAAAGATGGCTTCAACCTCAGCAAGGTCATTATCAAATTCCACAAGATATTTCTAAGATCTTGAAGTTTTTTTCTAAAGTGTTGGCTTTGAAAGTAGTCTCAACCTTTGGCAGAGCATCACCAAACTCTCTCATCTCAAATGCTGTAAGTTTCCCAAGAAACTGATCCTTTGAAATCTTTTGAACACTCATAACCTCTTCAATTGCTGCCACCTTGTGACTATTGGATTTAGGCAATGACCTAAGAATATTTAGCACAACCTCATCCTCATTAATAGTTCCTCCAAGACCTTTGATTCCATTGATAGTTTCATCAATTCTCTACATGTAGATAGTTATGTTTTCATCTTCACTCATCTTCAGGGTTTCATACCTCACCTTCAGGTTTTGTAATTTGGCACTCTTTACAGAATCATCTCCTTCATATAAACTTTTCAACTTTGCATAGATCTCATGAGGAGTTTCTAGATCCATTACTTTCACTAACTCAATGTTGGATAAAGCATTTAATAGAGCATATCTATCTTTTCCATTAAACTCATACTATTTGACTTCATCTTCATCTGATGGTCCATTTTTAGGAATAGTATACTTTTTCTCTGTTATCTTCCAAACATTATAACTAAGAGAAATTAGATAACTTTTCATCCATACCTTCCAAAGAGTATAATTCATTCCATCAAACTACAGTGACTCCTTCCTGTGCACCATCTCATATCTACCTCGAGCTGTTAGGTTGTTTATTGAGGAACCCTCACTCTGATACCAATTGTTGAAAAGTGCAATACAATTGAGAGAGGGGTGAATCAGTTGTAACCAATACTTCAAAACCATTAACACATCAACCACTTAATCATTGTTATTGTATTTAACCTTGAAAACATGATATCAGAAACTTAAACACATTCACACATCCAACACGTGAGACACCAAATTTTTTACGTGGAAAACCCTATAAGGGAAAACCATAGTGAGTGTTAGCTCACAATATAAAAGATATGTCAAATTTTACAATAAGGCTCACTACCTAGAATGCTCACTACAAAAGATGTGGCTCACTGCCTATGGGTGGCTCACTTCCAAAGTTGGTGAACTGAGATCGTAGCATCTACACTATGCCAAGGTTTAGTTCCATTGAAGCACAATAATTTTCCTCTTCTTTACTCTACTTCTTCAATTCGTACTTATCTTCGCATTCTACAACTTCATTCATGACTTCATTTCATGTATTTATACAATTCATCAACCTTGGAATGAACATTAAGGTCATCATTACAATCATCAACCTTTGGAACAATCTCCAAGGTTAGCATACATACATATTTAGCCAATATTTAAATTAGTTCTTCTCTTAAACAGATTGAGGGAGAAGTGAAATGAATGCGGACCACATCAAGCCTTAGTTGGGACTCAAATGTAGTTTTCCATGCAACAACATGCTTTAGAAACTTCTAAGCACAACCACAAGTAGTGAGAACAACCAAGTCAGCCAAGACTAGAGTTAACACTAAGACTTTTAGGTACATGCTTCATGCACGATCCAGATTATACTTTGTGAACCAATCAAAAGGTAGGAACACAATCTAGAGACTATTACAAGCATGTTACAATCACCAAGAACATCTACACAACCTCTAAACACTTTATCCATAAGATTCTTCAAACCAGAGCACTAGAACATTACTATCAGCCACTGTCATAAAGGAAAGATCACTTGCAGAGCACCAAATCACAAACCATTTGAACCGAAGGTACATAACATCATCACAAACTTAATTCCAGAACCACAAACTGTGAAACTTAAATACAAAGAAATGCAAAGAAGAATACATTCTCCCTATCACCATTAAATACACAGAAAAATAGTTTTTACTCTGGTGAATAGAACTCGCTCAAATCTTCACACCGAAGGCTCAAACTTGAAACATAGCATCTATTGACATCCCTTAACATTACTTCCAATCCATAGACAAATATATTCAATCTATAAGAAATATGGAGCACAACATTGCACTGTTCTAATAGATGAAGCAATTTTGTACCTGTGCTAATTCCTCAAATACTTCATCAGACATATTCAAGTAACTTCCTTAGTTGTTGACATCAATGACAACACTTACTACTCATACTTGCAACAACTATGATGTGCCAACAGATGACATCATCAAATATCATGTGAATGATGCTTAGTCGATGGCTGGGTATAATGAATGCTTCGTGTGGCCTCTTTTTTAAAAGTGGAGTGTGAGTCATGGTGACCTCATCACTTTTTAGTCTTTCCACTTTAACATTTGGAAAGGTGGGCCCTGGACATTTGAATTGCTTTAATCCACTGAAGCACTGGAGGTGCTCCTAGTTTTCTCCAGAGATGCACCTAGTTGGCTCTAGAGAAGTACCTAGTTGGCTCTGAAAAGACTTCTATTGAATTCCTGCATGAAAAAGAGAACCACCATTTGCTAGTTTTTAGTTCCCTAAGCGAGAAAGACCACCATTTGACTAGTTTTAAATCTTTCCCATTTTTCTCTTTTTTTTGAGAAGGGCCTCCATTTACTAGTTTTCAACCCTTCTTTTATTTATTTATTATTCTTTCCCCTTTTTTTAGAAGGGTCATCATTACTAGTTTTCAACCCTTCTTTTATTTCTTATTTTTTCTTCTTTTTTTAATCTTGTCCTCTAAATATCTTCAACTTCTGGTAGATGATGTTCCCTCTGTCACCAAGCATAAATCCTTGGTAAACTCTTCTTTTGTAGTTGGTCATTGATAGAGACAAATTTTGTGACCATTTACTAAGAATGTGTTTTCTCCTCCATCAATGGGTGCTAGGAAAACTATCCCATTTTCATAGACTTTCCCTAATTTGGTAAGGTCCCATCCAATGAATTTGTAATTTTCCCTTGAACTCCTTGAACTTAGAATTTGTTTAGTGGAAAATATAGGATTAGGATAGTTTACTAAAACTAAATCAAACCCCACACTTTCATATGCTAAACATTAGGGAAGTGGAGCCAAGCTTGTTCTTTATAAAAGGTCAAGCTACAGATTTCCTAAATCCCTTTTATGCTAGATATGACTGAGTAAATGATTTGATTATGCCTTCACAAGCTTGTAGCATTCACAAAGAAAGAAACCCTAATTTATCACTTAGATTGTCATAAAATAATTTCAGACATAGATCAGGGAAAATAGATTGCATAAACATAGAGTAGAAGGTACAGAGAATATGCACCTAGAAAATGAGGGCCTGAAGGTCAAGGGTGCCTACTCCTTTGCCCCATAAGTTTTTGTCACATAAAATTCTCTACACTAGGATTCAAAGTACTTCCAAAGGTTTGTAGATCCCGAATAAAAATGCTCAGTAGGGCTAGGGTGCTCGCTCTTTTGACCTGAAAGTTTTGCAATGTCAAAATTAAAAGTTCTGTGACGAAGGTATCTACAATGTCCTTCTTTTGTCTACACCTTTTTATTGGATCTTATCATATGCAACCTGCACATACAAAAGGAGGAGAAAGATGGTTGTGGCTATATAGGAGCTTGCCTCAGTCAAGGCTCATTATTAGTATTCCTACCTCAACAATAGCCAATGATAAAGATTTGCAGATGTGTGTACTCATCTAACAAATGTGTATTTAGAAATATCAAAACCCTAGATGACTCCAACATCAAGGAAAGATCAACACTTTGTTTCACTCAAAGAAACAACATCGCCTCAAGGAGATGAGAAAAATGAAGACTTGTAGAACAAGAAGGCGAGGTAGTTGTATATGTGGAGGATTCCCAAGCTCAAGTTGGAGGCTTCAACCCTTCTCCTGATCATACAAAAGGTTTTACAAACCTTAGGAAGAGCAAGATAGTCTCAAGATCTTGATTCCTAATCTCCATTGAATATCTCCATGATAGAAATATTCAATATCTTCAAAGAGCTTCAACAAGTGGCTAATCTTCAATAGAAAAAATGGCAGAGTTTTGGCATAGAAAGCTTGCATATAGATTGTGTGTGATAAGATGATTTTCAAATGTATTTAAATACCTACTTTAGAAATTCAAATATTTGGAATAATGTGTCAATATCGTGTGAAAAAAAATTTTGAAATCAAAATCCCAAGGTGCATGGTAGGAATTGACACCCCACCAAAATTAAAAACCTTGAAGAATAGGATAGGACAATGGCATGGGCACCCTTGTCCAGACCCTAATTTTTCCATCAAATATGTATCAAGGAGGTCCAAGATGTCCAAAATCTAAAGTTTCTTTTCTGGTTCAGCCAACAGTCATTTCAAAATATGACATTTCTTCAATTAGTTATAGGTCAATCAGGGTTTAGGGAGGTTAGAAATAAATAGGTTGAAAGGACACCAAAGGAGAGGAGCTAAACCATGAGAAATTGTACCATTCCATATAGAAGGACAATTTCTAACATAACATTCAGCCCCCACTTTAGTGTCCATATGACACTACGTGCATATGCAACTAACGAAAAGTAAATGCATCAATCATGAAAAGGATACCCAAAAGGATACTGTAGAGGAATCTGAAGTGTTGTCACACAAGAGGAAGAAGCCTCTAGTCTGTAATCCTACAAGTCCACAAAGTTAGGAACCTCATCTTGCAAAGGAACACTTGTCAGATAATCAAAATCAAATCAACATGCAACCAACACATAAATATGTAAGTCATAAACACTAAGGGGTTGAGTGATGAGACATGATGAGGGAGGAAATTGAGGGAGATATATGCCCCCCCCTTATTTCTACTTGCTTAGTCTGAAAAGGAGAAAGAAGGTGGTTATCTACACACATTGATTTCATGGAAACTTGGTGAGAAAATGCATTGCAAGGGTCATTTTTGCAAACAACATCAAATAAAAACACATTGGATGAGATTGAGAGTGGAACCAAGATTCCAATGCAACAAATTGTGGGAAAATCCAAGTTCAACAGCCCAAGATAGAGGCTTATGATGAAAAATTGTTCAATTTTGCACCTAGATAGTGATAGGAATTCTCATCCACTTACTATATGTAAGGGGAGTTTTCACAATTCATTTTTACTTGTAATTGTGTAGAGGAGAGAAGGAGAAGGAGATAGAGCCCAGCCATGTTGAGTTGACATCCATACCATCTTTCAAGACTGGAGATACTCCAAGCCCGAGTGGCAGAGAAATGGATCGATCCCAAGGTAGGGTCCAAACCTCACTTATGTCATTCCTACTTTCTTGTTGTTTTTCATTTTCTAGATTTACATGTCAGTTATCCCTAATTGGATAGGGGTTCCCAACTAGGCCTCCCAAGTCCACCCAAAGCGCTAGTGTCCTCTCTGGGTGCCCAAGTCTACCTAGGGCACCCAGGACCTCCTAGGGAACCTAGGTCCAAGAAGGACAAGGGCCTCATGTATAGGGTAAAATTTGATGTATTAGATGTTTCTTAATGGTTTGATGATGTGAACTGAGTTAATTTTTGAATGTTTGACCTGCAGGACATCCATAAGACATGAGAGCATATAGGCAGTTGCTTGATGATGCTACTGAAAGACCACATCGACACTATGTCAAATAAGGAGAGGGGTCACTTACAGGTAGTGGGTCTTTGGTGGGTGTTTCTCATACCCATAATGAGATTTCATTACAACATGCTCATGGAATTGATGGACATGTGGGATGTAGACACTTCTACATTCCATCTACCCACCAGCAAGATGATAGTTACACTAGAGGATGTCTATCAAATCTTGTGACTACCTATCTGATGAGAGACAATGAGGGTCATAGAGCATCGCTCAACAAAGTATACTAGAGAGAGCCAAATGTACTGTTTAGTTCACACCGTCACTCAGGCAGAGTGAGGACATATTCAGCTCTGACTACTAGAGTAGGGATGCAGTGACATCCCCTTGGTTTGGAGGATCATGATTGCTGCTATCATATTAGCAGTCGTACAGGACAGATGAGGTACTCACCTTCATAGGGGCATGGTTCATACTATCTGAGCGATGGAAGAGCATAAGATAGTATATGTGTGGGGGTCTAGCATGCTTGCACACCTCTACCATAGCTTAGGATGTTATGTCCATTATGAGTTAGTGTTTGATGGTATGCACCTTACTACAGGTTTGGACGTTTGAGCATATTAGGTGCACATGACCTACAAGTTTCCCTATAGAGCCACCATGGACACATCCACATGCACATGCTTATCCACTTATCAAATGTTGGAGACATGGTGATCTTTTGTATTGGAGAGTGATATTTGACAGGTTACAGCTCAGTGACATCATTTGGAGACCGTATCGTAGCCATAGACCATGGACATGTTAGCATGAGTCGCTAGCCAAGATGCAAAGGGATTGGTTAATGGTTGGTTGCCTTGATCACATAGTCATTTGGTTCTACATTGATAGAGTGGTGCAATAGTTCAGATGCAGACAAGATATTCCTATGATGCATCCAATCTATCCTCACTCACAATGTAGTGCAGTCATGGTGAATTATGCCCGATGACTAACGATAGCTAATATAGCCATGAGTGATGATGATGGTATAGAGGATATGGAGTTACTATCTGATGCAGATGATGTTAGTGTCACCTGAGCATATCAAGCCTAGTGGCAATTAGCATGACCGACTCTTATCTTTCCTCCCGATCACCTCACAGGCAATCCTCAACCTTGGGCTAGTCACATGAGTGGCATAGGAGTAGAGGATGATGTTAGTGACTTTGGTGGATACTATGACTTAGATGAGGATGAGGAGGAGGAGGAGATCCTAATACAGTACATCGTTAGAATGAGACCACGGTGAGATCAACAGGAGATAGATGACGACAAGGAGACTGAGTCGAGACTACAGTTGAGAGCTCATGGTCCAGCCCCTATCGGTGTTAGGAGATCAAGCTGAGATGAGCCAGGGGAGACTAGTAGTCATATGTCCTTGGCTACAGAGCTAGCTGCGGAGCTCATTACACCATCAACAGTTTGAGATCCTTCTTGGTGAGATGGAGATCCAGGTGAGACATTGTCATTATGTTATTGTACTTATTTCATTGATTATTTATGATTCCTATATGAGTTATTGATATCAATTCTATTTTTATTTTTGTAGTTGGGATAGATGCATGGCGTGATTTTGTGAGTTGCATCATAGTGGAAATAGTTCTTACTAATGTAGTCGAGCGGCAAGTATGGACAGGGTACTCATCATAGCCATCCGCAGGGCAGCATGCAGAGATTTTTTGGCCATTTGTGAGATATAGAGTGGCCATGGAGACTACCCTAAATCATTATACATGGGAGAGGGATGATTTACTTTAGAGAGTTGAGCACAGAGAGGCCAAGCTCTAGGCACAACGAGAGCAGGTTGCAGCACTACCTTTGTCAGAGGAAAGTTCTATCGTGACTCAGGTCCTATAGACCAAGTTAGATTAGGTGAGAGCTGAGAGGGGCAGAGTCATATCAGACAAGGAGAGAGTGCAGTCAGAGAGATATTGGTACCACTAGATATTCATGGAGATATAGGGCGAGGTGTTGGGGATTAGAGGTGAGCTTAGGGGATTGTGGTTGTGAAGTGTCTCTAGGACCCAGTCGCAATCTGTAGCCACACATGGACAACCTTCTATTATCCATACACCACCAAGTCCTGAGGGGACCGATGACTAAGGTTTAGCTATGTGATGTATCTTATGTACTACAACATCCCATTTTGATGCACAGGATGATTGAATCTGATGTATACTCAAACTGATGTTTATCTATATATGATGTTTTCCTACTGATTTTTGTAATGTTGTTAATTTATCACATGTGACTTTATATAGAATACAACTAGTGATAAATGCTAATGCTTATGTGGAAATGGAATTAATGGTAATGTGATACATACTAAACAATTGTTTATAAAACATATAGTAAAAATCCACAATGATTAGTGAATTTCAAACATAACCAACATTCTATGCTATATTCAATTAATACAAAGGTGATCTTAATAAAGTATGTTTAAACAAGATACAACAATGATTAACCAAAAAAATGTAATGTTAAATGAATTAAGACAAAATAATCATATATTGTCAAAATTGAAGCTAAACTAACTAATAAGTTTGCTTTATACAATAACATATAAAATACAATCTTAAGCATAAACTTTCTTGAGGTGCACAACATTAATACATTGGATACTCTTCATATGGGCCTTAAGGTGCTTGAGAGCATTGATACATTGTTCATCAAGCATCTCAAGTTCTTGTAATCTCTTTTCTCATTATGTGTCATTATCAATAATGTCCTTTAGGGAAACTCGCAATGAAGGAATTTCTAACTCTAGAGGCATTATCGCGTCAGCACCATAAACAAGATTATATGATGTAGCTCTAGTAGTTGTACGAATGCTTGTTCTATAATCCCATAATGCATAAGAGAGTTGAGTATGCCAATCTTTTGATTTTTATTAACATTTTTTCATAGAATTTGTCTAATAACCTTATTTGAAGCTTTTGCTTGGCCATTTGATTGAGGATAGTAAGGCATAGAGAAGCGATGTTGAATATGATATTTTTCAAGCAATTTCTTCACGTCCTTGTTCTTGAATGGTGTTCCATTATCACAAAATAAGGTAGAAGGTATACCAAATCAACAAATCATGTTATCTTGTATAGAATGACAAGTTACTTCAGTAGTCGTAGATCATAGAGGAACAACTTCAACCCACTTCGTGAAGTAATCAATAGCAATGATAATAAATGTATGTCCTTGAGAAGAAGGTGGAGAGATTTTACTAGGTATGTCCAAGCCCCAAACAGAAAATGGCCAAGGTGAAACTTGGGCATGAAGTTCCTAGGCAAGTGATCAGATTAAATGATTATGTTGTTGACATTACCTACATTTCTTGACATATGTGAAGGAATCTTGTTCCATGCATTGCTAATAATATGCCATACACAATAACTTTTATACCAATGATTTTCCTCCAAAATGCCCTCCACAAGCACCAGAGTGAGCTTCTTCTAAATCTATCAGGATCTCTGAATTACTAAGACATCGGAGAAGGACACCATTATAGATTTGTTTGTATAAGACATTAGATAGAATGATATAATGTACTATGAGTTTACGTAGGTGAACTAGTATGTTTTTAGATTTTGAGTTAGGAATAGTACCATCACGCAAATAATTGAATATATGGGAGAACCATTCATCAAAATTTGTGTTACAACAAAGGTTAGTATCTAAAGATACCACCTCTTCTAATGTTGGTGTTTTAAGATTATGAATGATGATAGTATATTCATCAGACAAATTGACAGGGGATATAAGAGAAGGTGTGCTTGCCATAGTATCCCTATGTCAATTGTCTTTCCTTGGAATAGTGTCAATTGTGAATGATGTAAATTGTTTTAATAAAGATAGGGCTAAGTCACGATATTGAGATAATTTATCCTACTTAGATTGATACGATCTTTCTATCTATCACACAATTAATTGTGAATCACCATATATAGTGATTTTTTTGATGTTGAGAGCTAAAGCAGCATGAAGTTCTACAATGAGAGCCTCGTACTTAGCAATGTTGTTTATGCATGAGAAGCTTAGTTGATAGGCCATATGAACTAGCTTACCAGAAGGAGATACTAGTATGACACTAGCACCAGAGCCAATTCAACATCATGAACCATCAAAACACAATTCCCATTTATCATCTGCATCTACATTTAAGATTTGATCATCAGGAAATGTCTCTTGACTTTGTATAGCAAAGGGGGAAAGTGTGTCAGCTAAATGGTCAGTTAATGCTTGTCCTTTAATTTCTTTTTGAGAGATAAATCTAAGATCAAATTCTGTTAACAACATAACCCATTTAGCAAGGCAACCTGAAACATCTATTTTAGTGAAAAGATGTTTCAACGAATCAAATTTCACCATGACATGTATTTTAGCATTTAAAAGATAATGCCTAAGCTTTTGTATTGAAAAGACTAGAGTTAAGCACTACTCTTTGATTATATTATATCACACTTCATAATCAAGCAAAGTTTAGCTGATGTAATATATAGTGAGCTCTTTGCCTTCATCATGTTGTGCTAATAAAGTTGCAAGAGCATTATTCGATGTTGAGGTATAAAGAATAAAAGGTTTATCAGCAGTAGCAGGTTGGAAAATAGGAGGATTAGCTAGATAACTCTTTAAGTCTTCAAAAGCATTCTGACATTCAGAATTCCATTGAAATTTTGAATCATTCTTCAGTAGTTCAGTAAAAGGGTAAGTCTTATCCACAAGTTGTGAGACAAATCAACAGATGGCCTGTATCTTCCCTTGTAAACTATGAAGTTGAGATATGTTCTTAGGTGCTAGCATATTAACAATTGTGTCAGTCTTCTTCGTATCTACTTCAATACCATGATGTGAGAATATAAATCCCAACAGTTTTCCAATGTCTACACCAAAGATGCACTTACGAGGATTTAAGCACATGTTGTATTTCTTTTTTATCTCAAAGATTTGATGGAGGATTGTGACGTGATCTTGACAATGAATAGACTTTGCAAGAATGTCATCGACATAATCCTCTAAGATGTTATGCATGTAATCATGAAAGATAAGAGTCATAACACATTGGTAAGTTACTCTTGCATTCTTTAATTCAAACGACATGACTACCCAACAAAATGTACCCCAAGGTGTTATAAAAGTTGTCTTATAGATCTTTGAGGGTTTATGAAAATTTGATTATATCCTGAAAAACCATCCATGAAGGGAAGTAATTCATGGCCATCTATTGAATCAACAATCATGTCAATGTTAGGCAAGGGGAAATCATCTTTCAAAGAAGCAAGATTCAAATCCCTAAAATTGGTACACATCTGAATACAGCCATTAGGTTTAGCACCAGCCACGATATTCAAAATCTAAGGTGAATAATCAATACGGAAAATAAAAGTAGCTTCTAAGAGCTTTTCTATCTCAACCTTTACTAACAATGCAACCTTAGGATTCATCTTATGAATCTTTTGTTTAAATAGCTTGGCATCTAGTTTCAATACAATGTTTTGTGTTAAAATGAGAGGATCAATACCAGACATATCTAAATAATTCCAAGAAAATAAATCTAAGAATTCATGTGAAAGCTTGGTCATATCTTCTTTTTCTTCTATGTTTAAACAATCACCTATAGGGATAAATTTTTCAACGTTATCTTTGTCCATAGAAACTTCAACAGTTTTTCCATTAAGTAAAGTACTAGGTTCTACAAGGTTGGGTGATTGTGGTAACTCTTCAGGTTCTTCCTCAGATTTTAAAGTAGTGTTTACCAAACCAGTGGACTTCCCAAAATATGCATCCTTGTTCAAACAATAAGGTAATCCACATTTATGATGATAATGAGGAACATTGTCCTAAGCTCCCAAGAATTCAATGATTGCTTCATCTGTTGAAAAGGTATCCAAAGGAATCTCTCTTGGAGGACAATTAGTGTCAATCATCTTAGGAAATATCAAATTAAGTGTGTATATTGTGTTCACATTAAGATTAGGATGTCTACAGGATTTTGATTCCTTGAAAGGATTATATCGAATGCCACTTGAGTAATGTCATGAAGCGGATTCTATAGGTACTCAAATCCGTTGTTGATTAATACTGTAACCATTACCTACATATTCAAAATTCTTATAAAGGATCTAAAATCCTTGACCATAAAGAGAGGCCATCTCCTTGGAAGAAGGTGGAGCCTCATAAGTCTCATAATCTATAGTGTAAGTAAGAGTATTATATGTATTTATTACCAAAGAGACTTTATATTTTGTACTTGAATTTTTAGATGAAATCAATGCAACATTTGATGTTTTAGGATTAGATTTCTTAATTTTATATTCTCCAATAAAGAGGGATGTAAAATCCAATGAACCCTGTGTTGTAAGTATGATTAGTAAGTGTTGTCATTGATGTCAACACATAACGAAGTTATTTGAATAAGTCTAAACAAGTATCTGAGGAATTAGTATAAGTGTAGAATTCCTTTATCTATCAAGAACAATGTAGTGTTTTTCTTTGCATATCCTGTAGATTGAATATCTTTACCTATGGATTGGAAGTAATGTTAAAGGATGTCTGTAGATGCTATGTTTCAAGTTTGAGCCTCTGGTGTGAAGATTTGAGTGAGTACTATTCACCAGAGTAAAAACTATTTTTCTGTGTATTTAATGGTGACATGGAGAATGTATTATGCTCCGCATTTAAGTTTCACAATCTACAGTTTTGGAATTAAGTTTTTATTGGTGTTATGTGCCTTCAGTTCAACTAGTTCATGATTTGGTGCTCCACAAGTGATCTTTCCTTTATGACAATGGTTGACAGTAATGTTCAATTGCTCTAGTTTGAAGAATCTTATGGATAAAGTGTTTAGAGGTTGTGCGGATGTTCTTGGTGATTGTAATGTGCTTATGGGCATCTCTAGATCATGTTCTTACCTTTTTATTAGTACACAAATTATAATCCAGATCATGCATGAAGCATGTTCCTAAAAGTCTTAGTGTTAACTCCAGTCTTGGCTGACCTAGTTGTTCTCACTACTTGTGGTTGTGCTTCAAAGTTTGTAAACCATGTTGTTGCATGGAAAATTGTATTTGAGTCCCAACTAAGGCTTGGGGTGGTCCACATTCATTTCTCTTCTCCCTCAATCCATTTAAGATCAGACCTAATTTGAATATTGGCTAAATATGTATGTATGTCGACCTTAGAGATTGTTCCAAAGGTTGATGATTGTAATGCCGACCTTGATGTTCATTCCAAGATTGATGAATTGTATAAATACATGAAATGAAGTCATGAATGAAGTTGTAGGATATGAATATGAAAACATAATTATAAAATAAAAGGGTAGAGCAGAGTAGAGGATACCTATTGTGCTTCAATGGAACTAAACCTTGGCATAGTGTAGATGCTACTATCTCAGTTCACCAACTTTGGCAATGAACCACCCACCCATAGTGAGCCACCCCATTCGCAATGAGACTCTTCTTGAAGTGAGCATTCTGGGTAGTGATCCTTAAGGCAATGAACCTCTAATTTTTAGTATTGTTATTACATATTATAATGTGAGCTAACACTCACTGTGGTTTTTCCCTTATTGGGTTTTCCACGTAAAAATCTGGTGTCTCATTTGTTGGATGTGTGAATGTGTTTAATTTTCTAATTTCATGTTTTCATGGTTAAATATAATAATAGTGATTAAGTGGTTGATATGTTAATGGTTTTAAAGTATTGGTTACAACTAATTCACTCCCCCTCTCAGTTGTATTGTGCTTTTCAACAATTGGTATCAGAGCGAGGGTTCCTTGGTAAAGAGCCACACAACTCAAGGTAGATTAGAGATGGCACATAGGAAGGAGTCACCACAGTTTGATGGAATGAATTATTCTCTTTGGAAGGTACAGATGAAAATTCATCTTATTTCTTTCAATTATAATGTTTGGAAGATAGTAGACAAAAACTATACTATTCCTAAAAATGGACCATCAGATGAAGATGAAGTCAAACAGTATGAATTTAATGGAAAGGCTAGAGATGCTCTATTAAATGCTTTATCCAACACTAAGTTAGTAAAAGTAATGGATCTAGAAACTCCTCATGAGATCTTGGAAAAGTTGAAAATTTTATATGAAGGAGATGATGCTATAAAGAGTGCCAAATTACAAAACTTGAAGGCAAGTTATAAAACACTGAAGATGAGTAAAGATGAAGACATAACTATCTATATGCAAAGAACTAATGAAATTGTCAATGGAATCAAAGGTCTCAGAGGAAATATTAATGAGGATGAGGTCATGCTGAAGATTCTTAGGTCATTGCCTAAATCCTATAGTAACAAGGTGGTAGTAATTGAAGAGGTTATGAGTGTGTAAAAGATTTCAAAAAGATCAATTACTTAGGAAACTTACATCTTTTAAGATGAGAGAGTATGGTGATGCTCTGCCAAAGATTGAGACTGCTTTCAAAGCCAACACTTCAGAAAAAACTTCAAGAGCTCAGAAATATGTTGGGGAATCTGATGATGACCTTGATGATGTTGAAGCCAACTTTGTAGATAGAATGCAAAGAGGTATCGGTAAGTTTAAAGGAAATTACCATTCAAATTCTTTTCTTGTGGTAAGATTGGTCACTATGCCTCCAGATGTTCAGAGAGAATTGAAAGAGGTAAGATGAAATTTGAAAGTAGACCTAGAATTGTCAAGAAATGCTATTATGTTAGAGATCTTGATGATGATTTTGTAATAGATGATGAGTCTGATGATAATAGAACTAGTGCAAAGGAATGCTTGTTTATTTTAATCAAAGAACTTGAATCTACTAATCCTGCTAGTTGTGTGAAGGAAGAAAAACTAGTGGAAGAAAGTGCCATGTCTATCCAGGTTGAGAAAGATAAGGATGAATGGATTATTGATAGTGGATTCCATCACATGACTAGTGATAAAAGTAAGTTTGTAAGTTTGGAAAAGTATGATGGGGGACTATTTAGGTTTGGTGATAATGCAGTCGGTAATATTTGTGGAAGAGGATCTATTTCTTTTGATGGTAAACATAACATAGATGATGTTTTATATGTAAAGGGATTAAAGCATAATATTCTAAGGGTGGGTCATATGTGTGACAAAGGATATGACCTAAGGTTCAAGGATAATGCATGCGACATCATGGAAATCTCTAGAATAGTGATTGCAACTGGTAAGAAGACTAAAGGTAATGTTTATCACTTAAAGGTAACTGATAATTATTGTTTATTGGCTCAGATAGATGAGAGTTCGTTATGGTATAGAAGGATTTGTCATATCAATTTTGATAACTTGGTGAAGATAATCTTACTAGAATCTCTGAGAGATTTGCCTAAGCTGGTGAAGCTTGCCAATACTATTTGCAAGGAATGTTAGCTAGAAAAATAGACAAGGACAAGCTTCAAGAGCAAAGAATAATTTTCTGTTGGATTTCTTGAGTTGGTGCATACAGATATGTGTGGTCCTACAAGAATAAGAAGTCTATAAGGAGACAAGTACTTTATGTTGCTTATTAATGATTATTCTAGAATGACCTAGGTCACTTTTCTAAAAGAGAAATCAGAAGCCCTAGACAAGTTCAAAGCTTTCAAGGCAATGGATGAGAATGAATTAGAATTGAGGATCAAATACTTAAGGTCTGACAGAGGAGGTGAGTTTATATCAACTTAATTCAACATTTTCTATGAAGAGCATAGGATAAAGAGACAATTATCTGCTCCTAGGACACTTGAGTAGAATGGAGTTATTGAAAGAAACAACAGGATAGTTCAAAAGGCTGCTAGATCAATGATGATGGAGGCTAACCTACCAGAAGTATATTGGAGAGAAGCTATACACACTACTGCCTACATTCAAGACAGAGTCCAAGTCAAAGGTAATGGCACTAAAACTCCTTATGAATTGTGGTATGGAAGAGTTCCTACAATAAAGTATTTCAAAGTTTTTGGAATTAAATGTTATATCATAAGAGATGAAGAGTTAGGCAAGTTTGATGCTAGATGTGATGAAGGAATTTTCCTTGGATACTCTACTAAGAGTAAGGCCTATCGGTGCTACAACAAGAGATTTAAGTTCATTGAAAGTGCTAATGTGAAGGTTGATGAAGCTAAGGAAATAACATCAGATCTGAGTGGCTACGAATCAAATGAACCTGTTGCTACAGTCAATAAAGAAAAGGTGGAACAAAAGGACAATCAAGTTGAAGAAGAAAAGGCTCTGGAAAGTACTATTAAGACTCCTAGATATGTAAGGATAAATAATTCTGAAGATCAAATTATTGGTGACAAAAGCAGAGGAGTATTAACAAGGAAGAGAGTTGTAGAGGAATAGGTGAACTACTATTTGCTCTCACAGATTGAACCTAAAATTGTAAATGAAGCCTGCAAAGATGAGGCTTGGGTGAAAGCTATGGAAGAAGAGTTGACGTAAATAGAGAAGAATCAAACTTGGGAATTGGTCCCTAGACCTGCTGACAAGAATGTGATTGGAACCAAATAGGTTTTCAGAAACAACTTGAATGAAAGTGGTAAAGTGGTAATAAATAATGAAAGACTAGTATGCAAAGGATATTCTTAGGTTGAAGGCATAGATTTTGAGGAGAATTTTGCTCCTATAGTAAGGATTGAATCTATAAGAATGTTTTTGGCTTTTGTTGCACACAAAGATTTCAAGGTGTATGAGATGGATGTGAAGTCTCCCTTATTGAATGGAGAGCTAGAAGAAGAAGTTTACATTAAACAACTGAAAGGATTCCAGTTATCAGACTAAGGTGACATGGTGTGCATATTCAAGGAAGCCCTATATGGACTCAAGAAAGCTCCTAGAGCCTGGTATGCAAGATTGGACAAGTATTTGATGTAATTAGGTTTCAAAAAAGGTATTGCAGACAATAATCTCTATTTCAAAATTAATGATGATCAAATCTTAATTGTTGTAGTCTTTGTTGATGATCATCTTCGAAGGAAATGAAGGTATGTGTAAAAAATTTGCAGAGGAAATGTAAAAAAGAATTTGAGATGTCTATGTTTGGTGAAATGAATTTCTTTTTAGGACTACAAATTACTCAATCAAAAAAAGGAATTTTCATTTCTTAGTCCAAGTATGTGAAAAAGTTGTTGAAAAAGTTTGGAATAGAGGATTCTAAGCCAGTATGTACCCCTATGGTAAGTAGCTACAAGCTAAGCAAGAATGATGAATCACCTAAAATTGATTAGAAAAAGTATAGGTCTATGATTAGAGGACTACTTTATCTAACCCATACCAAACCTGATATAATGCATGCAATCTGTCTTGTGGAAAGATTTCAAGAAGATCCCAAAGAGTCACATGTGATGGCAGTCAATAGGATCATGAGGTATTTAAAAGGCTTTAGACTATAGATTATGGTATCCCAAAGATATGGATTTCACTCTTAGTGCTTACACAGATTCAGATTGGGCTGGTGATGATTATGATAGAAAAAGTACAAGTGGAGGTGCTTTCCTCTTGGGTAATAGATTGGTTTCATGGCTGAGCAAGAAGCAAGAATTAGTTTCTTTGTCTACTATAGAAGTATAATATATTGTTGTTGCACTCAAGTTCTTTGGATGAAGCAAACATTGAAGGACATAAGAGTTGTGTATGAAGAACCTATTTCAATCTTTTGTGACAAAACAAGTGCTATAAACATTTCAAAGAATCCTACGATGCACTCAAGGATAAAGCATATATCAATAAGGTATCACTTTTTGAGAGAAAAGGTAATAGAGAATGAATTAAAGATGGAGTATGTGCCTACAAAGGATCATATTGTAGATATTTTCACTAAGCCTCTACCTAAGGATACTTTTGAGTATCTCAGGGAGAAGTTAGGAGTTATTACCCCTCCTACTCTAAACTAAGATGCATAAGGAATGCATCAGTCCAGTGGTGTCTAAAGTTTCATCTTTTGATCTGCATTGATGTTTTGAAGGCTACCTCTCAGGGGGAGCAGGTAGAAGTTGCTGATATGATTTACTAATAAAGATAAGTAAGTGTTGCAATGCTCATGAAAGGGGGAGTTGTGCAGTAAAAAGAAAGAAAAGGTCTAGCACCCTTTGCCATTGATGTCAAAGGGGACAAAAGTTCATGTGAAAAACCTAAGAAGAAAGTTACAGACAGAGAAAGCATCAAGTAAGGGGGAACAAAGAAGCAAAGCAAGATTGTATGTCTTGATGGTTTTTCACATCATGTGTTGCCATGAATGACAAAGGGGAGATTATTGTAAGTATGACTAGTAAGTGTTGTCATTGATGTCAACACATAAGTAAGTTATTTGAATAAGTATAAACAAGTATTTGAGGAATTAGTACAAGTGCAAAATTGCTTTATCTATCAAGAATAGTGCAATGTTTTACTTTGCATATCCTGTAGATTGAATATCTTTTCCTGTAGATTGGAAGAAATGTTAAGGGATGTTTGTAGATGCTATGTTTCAAGTTTGAGCCTCCGGTGTGAAGATTTGAGCCAGTTCTGTTCACCAGAGTAAAAACTATTTTTCTGTGTATTTAATGGTAACAGGGAGAATGTATTTGCTCCGCATTTCTTTGCATAAGTTTCACACTCTGTGGTTCTAGAATAAATTTTTTGGTGATGTTATGTGCCTTTAGTTCAACTCATTTTTGATTTGGTGCTCCACAAGTGATCTTTCCTTTATGATAGTGGCCAATAGTAATGTTCAAGTGCTCCAGTTTGAAGAATCTTTTGGATAAAAAGTTTGGAGGTTGTACGAATGTTCTTGGTGATTGTAATGTGCTTGTGGGAGTCTCTAGATCATGTTCCTACCTTTTTATTGGTTCACAAAGTATAATCTAGATCATGCATGACTTCAATGTGTTCCTAAAAGTCTTAGTATTAACTCCAATCTTGACTAACTTGGTTGTTCTCACTACTTGTGGTTGTGCTTCAAAGTTTGTAAAGCATGTTGTTGCATGGAAAATTGCATTTGAGTCCCAGCTAAGGCTTGGTGTGGTGTGCATTCATTTCTCTTCTCCCTCAATCCATTTAAGATTATACCTAATTTGAATATTGGCTAAATATGTATGTATGCCAACCTTGGAGATTGTTCCAAAGGTTGACGATTATAATGCCAAACTTGATGTTCATTCCAAGGTTGATGAATTGTATAAAAAAATGGAATGAAGTCGTGAATGAAGTTGTAGGATGGAAAGATGAAAAGTTAATTATGAAATAAAAGGGTAGAGAAGAACAGAGGATACCTATTGTGCTTTAATGGAAGTGAACCTTGGCATAGTGTAGATGCTACTATCTCAGTTCGCCAACTTTGGTAGTTGTTGTGTGGTTACACAACACGCCCCATTTTGACTTGGCAAAACAGGGACCCATTTTTTTTGGTTTGGCTTGTGCGTCTGCTTCTGGGCGGTTTGATAAAAGTAAGTCGAGTGCATCATCATGCAAAACCAGGATGAGGTAAGTCACCATGAGGTTAGGTTGTCAAAGTTCGTATTTCATCTTTGTGACCTCAGATTTTGAAAGAGCATTAAAATTCGGGCAGGTTTGCCTTTTACATCACCTTGACATTCATCAGGATGTAAGAGTTATGAACAGTCAAAGTTTTGGTCAAACCTGATATTCGCAAGAGGAAGGTCATATTTTTATATCCTCGGTCATATTGTTGAAGTTCATCATCATATTTGAAACATTCCCCCTTGATATGTCATGTGGTTTAAATATCTAGACGTCAACTTTAAATGGTAGCAAAATCTTCTGGTCAAATAGTTTTATCTATCGCGAGCGTCATACTTCGCATGTAACCTGATATGTCTTTATATCCTCCTGACGCAAATATTACCCTTAGCAAATATCCTGATGACATCATCCAAATACGATAAATGAAGGAACATACATAATGATGACATCATCATCACATTTACATTGCCACAGGATATTTTCTAAAACATGATCATGTTCGCCTAATATGATGATGACGTCATGATGCACTCCTGATAAGAAGAGCGAATATCAGGATGACGTCATCCTGATATTCCAAAAAGAGAGACATGTAAGTTTGTCTCGTCATCATCATATTTAAAAAACATCACCCGATTCACCGAAATATCCTCCTGATGTACTAAGCATAAACAAAGGTGCTTTTGTCACCCGAATCTTGTCGCGATAACAATGTCAATACGAGAGAGGAGGATGATATTGAAACTCAACCCGATATTTGCGAATATCATCCTGCCCTCATGATATCCTTTCATAGGGATATTCCCCACTCCCATTATCACCATTATTATTTAATGCGCGCAGACATGGTAGGTAGTTCCCGCCGACCCCGGAACCCAATGAAACACCTGGCGAGATCCTGCATTTTCGCACGAATAATCAAGGAACATGATCCAATCTGTCAGAGTTGCCCTAAATGTACCCTAAATGCTAGGTTAAAAGGTAATTCAACCGCCATTTTCACATTTACCTTGTGATAAACTTGTTTTACAGAGCACCAGCTTCCATATCTGCATACCAGCTACCTTTGCGTGATTTGAGCTCACGGGCAAAAAAAAAAAGGTGATCATCAGCTGAATTAAGAACGTCTCAGCAATCTACTGGTATAAAAGGAAATCTGCTTAACCAGGTAAGTGAATAAAACCCTCATCATATTGTTTCTATTCTGGTATGATGATGTAAGTTCTGGTTTATGCATCCATATGATTAAGTAGTGTTGGAATTGATACAGTAGGCATTATGATTTATAAAGTCAATTGCAATATGCATGCATATATGTACCTATTATGAGATAGGATTGTCATTAATTATAGGTACTCATGGCTGAGAAGTGATTGGTCAAGTGTCAAGAAGAATTCAGCAAACCCATGTTCTCTGCTCAGAGGGGGGTCCTGTTTAAATATGGAGCAATTACAGACACCCATCAAGGAAGCACTAATTTGGAGGCCTGGTCAGCCAAGCTGAACAATGGACATGACAAGAGTCCTATGCTGGACGCAGTGTTCATGTCAGGAATGTGGAATACCGCTAGTTTTCCATACTCCTTGGAATCTCCAGAACTCGTCATGGAGTGTGCCTGGAATTATAACCCTCAAACAAGGCAAGTAGTGAAGCATGGGAGGATATATGCAGACCTCTCCATCAAAGGTCTCTCCCAGACATTTGGATTGCCACTAGGCAGTAAGGTCAAAAGTGTAGACTTGAAGAAGTCTGAAAGGGAGTATGAAGCCAACAAGAAATCGGCCAGGAAGAACATGTATCCGTGGCGGGCTGAGAACAACACATATAATGCAGCGGCCAAGCTTCTTGTGCACCTGTTTAAGTATGATTTCAGTGAGGAGTATCAATACATGATTGCACTCCTAAATAGAGTAACCGGCCAACCTGATACCAGCAGTTTCAAGGATTGGATGTACGGAATAGTAATGATGTGTCTATATTCAGACACCAAGCCACTGTGGGGCCAAATTATAAGTGATGCTCTGCATGAGCAACTGATGAACCTGGGAGGTTCAAATTGTGCATTTTTCATGACATCCTACATTGTTTATTCTTGTACTTATAGAGGCACTTTTGATGCCTTGGTTACAGATGGGAAGCTCACAGGCACAAATGCTGCATATATCTGGGATCATCATCCCCAGCTGCAGAGAACCAACTACCTCAAAGATTACAAACTGGTCAATGATGTGTTCTCTATGCATCTGGTAAGGACCATGGAAGAAGACAGAACAAAGAGATTGAGCATGGAGGCTCAAGAGGTAGTCTATAGGCATGGGGCCTGGTACATACAGTTTGCAACCTTTTCTTATATAAGGGTTAAGGGTTTCGAGGGACATCCCCTGATGCTGCCAAGGTATCCTACCGACGCCGTAGTACTAATGGAATTTATCAGGCAGGGCTCCACCATGATACAAATGTACAAGGATGCTAAGAAGCTACCACCAATTTTGTTCCCAGTCAGCATTGGCAACTATATGTGCCCTGACTCTGATAATATAAAGAAGGTGATGGTCACCCTGATTAAAATGAATTTGCAGCCTTTCCCAATAACAAGACCATATGATCCTTATGGCAGGATACAGAAGATACTAGGAAAGCCTATTCACCAAAGGCACCTAGAGGATTTTTGGGCTGACTGTGAAGATGAGGCAGAAGCCAGAAGAAGGAGGTATCGGAGGTTAACTCTGAACCAAGTTAGAACTTTTGATTGCATCTCCCTTCCCCAGCAATTAAAGAAGGATGATGGCAGGACAATGGTAGACAAGTATGAACAGAAAAAGATATATAATGACACCATCTCTGCACCTGACCTCACTATGCAGGAGGACATATCCTTGGACCCATTCATTGCCAGGACCCTACACCTAACCCAAGCTTGGGTTGATGCACAGATAGAGGCATTGAAGAAGAAAGGTGTTGCCATTACGGTGGACAACAAGAAGAAAGGGCAGGATATCCCCGCGGATGAATATGATGACTTCCTGTTAGAGAAGAGGAAGAACAAGGGAGATAGAATCCCTCCACCACAACAGTAGAGCAAAAGACCCCCAAGGGGCAAGAAGGTGGAACAGGGACCAAAAGGGATTATAATTGAAAGGGTAGTATTTGCAGTTGAGGAGGCGGCAGGGTCAGGATCAGAATTAGCATCCCCTCCAAAGAAAGAAAAGCCCAAGAAAAGTAAGACAGCAGAGGCTGGAATCACTGAGACCCAAGAAGTGGGTCAATCTTCTAAACAACCAGGAGGAGAGGATACCCTCATAGAAGAAGAGCCTGAGGAAGAGGAGGCTCCATTGGTAATAAAAAGGAAGAGGAGAGCTCCACAGGTGCTGGTGTCTACCCCACCTAAGAAACAAAGAACCTCCATGAGAGGTGGAATAAGCCAACCCCCTACTTCATTACAAGGGGAAGGTAGTGAAGTGCGCAAGGAACTTCAACATAATGTTCCACTTCCTACCATCGTCAAGTTCAAAACTGAACTTGCTGAGGAGCAGCTAAAAGAAACTTCTCAGACACAAGCAGAAGGGCATGTCTCGCTCAACAAGACAATAAATTTGTCTGATGATGAGGTGGTGTAGGATGTGGCTGCACAGAAGATGGAACAACTGGTTGCTGGTATCAGTATGACCCCCCACAAGTCTCCACCAGTTCAATCAGTACTGGAAGAGATGAGGTGAGTGGAAGAAGAGTGAGAAAAGAGCCCAGAGCAAGTAGCTCAGGAAATAGGGCTAGATACATTGATCACAGAAGTGACAAGTCCTGTAGTGGTAGACCTGACAGAGAAACAGGATGCAAGTCCTGAACAGCCAGCAGGATCACCTGGTGAAGGCCAACCAACAGAAGAAATAGAGATGGCAGAATCGGAAGGCCATGCTCTGGAATTAGGACAACAAAGTCCACGGGATACATCAGCGGAACCTGCTATAGTAGAGGTTCAAGAAATGAAGGCTGATGAAAAGGAGGAAACAAAAGAGGATCCAGCTGCCAAGACACAGGAGGTTGACAGTGCAAGCTCAAAAGAAATAATAGCTGCAGAGCAATCACTAGCACATCAGGCAGAGTCTCCAGTATCTGGTGCAATGGATAAGCAACAAGGGGAAGAATTAGGAATGGATGAAGTAATGACAGAGGGAGATCATGATCATCATGAACAGCATATAGATGCACCTCAAGGTTCCCCACAGCATATAGATGCACCTCAAGGTTCCCCACAGCATATAGATGCACCTCAAGGGTCCCCACAGCATGAAGATCCTCCTCCAAAAAAGGAAATCCCTCAACAGGAGGAGGTGCCGCAAGATCAACAACAAAGAGAGCATCAAGAAGAAGAAATGAGAAAGTCACCATCTCCACAACACTTGTTGATAGAAACGGGAGATATAGGTGAACATCAGGATGATGCCGAAAAACATGATCGGGTGCCTCCGTGGTTGGCAAAAGAGGTAAATGCTGAAGAAGAGCTTGAAATTCAGGAATTCGACATCTCCACCCTATTCTCTACGGATATAATGAAGCCAAAGAGGAAGGCCAGAATGACTTCAGCCATCAAGAGAGATCCGGCAACAGGGAGAAGGACCGCGCAAATTGCCATACCTGTGGTGGAGAAGGAAAAAGGTAAAATCACTGTCGATGGATTTCAAATCAGTACAATAGATTTGGGCTTTGCCAATGAGGACCAAGAAGGTCAAGAGGGCAAAGATATCATTGACTCTCTAATTCAGAAGGTGAAAAGAGAGAAGGAGAAAAATAAGCAACATAAAGAGCACATTGCTCAGTTGCATGCCTATATCAAAGGGCTGACCAATCTTGATGATACCACAACTGAACATGCAGTCCCATTGATTGCCATTTCTCAGGAGGAGGTGAATAAATTAGACCTCATGAAGCATGAGGCGTTCGTAATAAGGAGATGGATGTCATCCACATTGGATGATGTTGTAGAAATAATGAAGGCCTCTTTGAAGAGGTGGAGCATCCTAAGTGACTCCGAGGCCAAAGTGGATAAATTGTAGATGCAGACCGGGAAGAGGTCTTACAAGATGGAGAGAGTCCTGAGCCTGTTAGGGGAAATAAGGAATATAAATCCACAACTGCTTATCAATAAGCAGGTACTGAATAGTAATACCGCATTATTAATAGATATCTGGTATAAAGACAATCAGTTTGAGTGTGGAGTCCTCAAAAGGTGTAATAATAAGCTGAGGGATATCAGCATGAGGCTACGAGATTTAATCTCTAAAGAAGCGGTGATGCTGGAGGCATTGGAAGGCAAGGTGGAAGGAAAAATAGAAAATCAAGATGAAGAGTCCACCATTAAAGCTGTACACAGCAACTTCTAATCAGAGATAGATGGTCCACCTGTCCCTTTGACAGAGGAATTGATAGATAAAATAATGAGGATCAAAGTCCAGATGGAGAAATACAAAGAGACACTATAGGATAGGAAAAATAAGCTTGATAATAGCAGAGACAAATATGAAGCACATAAGCACGCCATTGTCAAAGCAAAGACTCAAGATGGCAGAGGGATAGATCAGGTTGTGCGTTCATATGAGCAGGTCCGCAGTAGTATGTAGCCCCATATGCAGCAGCGTCATCATCAGGATAATGAAAGTTTGGAAAGTGATGCACATGATGATGACCCGCATGAATCAGCTGAGGAGCATGATGAAGATACATCATGAAGGGGATAATAGCATAAGTAGTATAGATAGTTGCCAACTGGCAACTTGTGCCATTTTGTAAAGATTGACAAAATCAAGTGAATCATGACCATAGATTTGTATTGATGAATCAAGATCGTAGATCTTTTGTAACGGATTCCTTGCCTTATTCTATAAAAGGTGGTGGAATGCCTTGTTGAAACATTTGAAACTTAATTGAAATTTGTTTGCTGAAGTATTCAGGGCTTATTTCAAGGTTATTGCATATGTACATGTCTTTCGCATACTTAATGAAAGAGAAGAGTATTTCGATTACAAATCTTCGTAAATCTTGAGTAATCTGTGTCTGGATCCTGGATATGTGCTTTGATTTGCTGCGTCCCTTGGAGTGTTCATCATGTTGCATGTATTGTTTTCATTCATCATCCTCTGAAGTTTGCATCAACTGTATCTAGCTGTGGAATATCCTAGTGAACATATGGTTTGATTTCTTCTCGTCATGACAGTATCGAGTATGTATGTGGATCAATAGCTGAAGGTTCAACTTTAAATTGTAGTATTCCTTTAATTTCTTTCAATTTCAGAACATTTCATTATCACAATTGTGAATAACTGATAATCTTAAGTAAATAACGCAAATATGCAGACATCTCGTAGGTAATCGCAAATATTTAGCATATTTGAATGCAACGCATGCACAATTGAAAAATATCATGCAAAGATTGAGGTATTTCTACATCTTTTCATCTAATAACTGCATAATATGACTTCTTTGTAAAGAATTTCTGCAGGAATGTCATGACGATGGCACAATTTCACGTAAGGCCCCAAAATGGAAACAACAACTCACATTAACCTCTGAGTGACTTCAGACGATTAAGACCTAATCACTGGAGACTTGGGATCCTGAATTCTTTGAATTCATAGTATCTTTCAAGATGAATAAAGGTTAATGCATACTTTATTCTATGCTTGCTTATGACTAACATCATGACCAACAGTAGTGAGCCACCCACTGACAGTGAGCCACCCCATTGGCAGTAAGCCTCTTCTTGCAATGAGCATTCTGGACAGTGAGCCTCTAATTTTTGATATTGTTATTACATATTATATTGTGAACTAACACTCACCATGGTTTTTCTCTTATTAGGTTTTCCACATAAAAATCTAGTGTCTCATGTGTTGGATGTGTGAATTTGTTTAAGTTTTAGATTTTATGTTTTCATGGTTAAATACAATAACAGTGATTAAGTGGTTGATGTTTTAATAGTTTTGAAGTATTGGTTACAATTGATTCACCCCCTCTCAGTTGTATTGCACTTTCCAACACCCCAATCATCACCAAGAAATGCATTTGATTGTTTCGACCCTTGTACAACATTATCTATAGCAAGAGGAGTTGATGGATCAACTTTCAAGTTGTTTAAAATCTTATGATGAACAACTTGCTTTTGTAATTCAATTTGTAAATAGTTATTAGGTTCAGGATCAGCCTCAATAGTATGAAGTTTATCTGTGTAAATAAACTTAACTGAATGATGAAGTGTAGAAGGAACTACCCCCAATGCATAAATCCAAGGTCTACCAAGAATCATGTTGTAAGATAAGGAACTAGGCATGACATCAGGGTGGACAAAGTCATAGGCCTAACTTGTACAGGTAAAGTTATAGTACCTACAGATTGTCTTCCAACATTATCAAAGCCACAAATGCTTTTTCTATCTAGCTTAATCAAAGAAGTGTCAACCTTAATCTTATGTAACAAATTAATACCACAAACATTAAAAGCTGATCTATTATCAATCATAACTCTCTTGATCAATTTCTTGTTTATTGTAGTGAAGATAATTAAAGGATCATACTAATTTTGAACTTCAAGAGAAGGCAACTCATGTTGAAATAGAATGTCTTTTTTTGTCACATGCATACAATCTAGGAGAGTTTCTACATCATTCAGCTTAATAGCAGGTGGTACAATCACCTTTTATAAATCTTATTGGAGCATTCCATGGTATGTAGGCAAAGTTTGTATAAGTTTCCAAAGAGAAATCATAGCAAGAGTAGCATGAAGTTGCTCAACAAAATCATAATCTTGACTAGTTTTATGTGTTAAACAAGGTGCTTGAGGAAGCATAGGTTGAGAAGCTAGTAAATATATTGGAATGCTTGGTTGTTGTTTGATTTGTTTTTTATTCCAAGTATTATATGTATGAGAAACCATAGTATGATTAGGTTGTTATGAATTTTGATGTGTTATTTGTTTAGCGTAGTTATAGATGTGATCAAGAGGTTAAGAAGAAGGTGTAAGACCTCTAATAGTGAGCATCCGTTTAGAGTACAGTTGAGCCACATTCAAACATAGGTTGACCACTATTTTCAGCCTCATAGGTTCTTCTTGAGGTTTAGAAACATAGATTGCATTTACTAATCTTTGAAACAACGACAATTTAGGAGTCGTAGTAGAATATTCAATCAATATAAAGTCCTCAAGGGCTTCATCTAACATATTGAAGTCATCACAACTAAATGGATTATCATACACATGAAAGTCTTGTAAAATGTAATCCAACATTAAAACATGTTCTAATTAACCCAAGACTTAAATACAAAGCAAGATAGCATAAACCTTGTAGAGATAAAATAAAATATCACTATGCAAATCACAACATAGTAATTTCAAACTCTTTTAATGAAGACTAAATAAATCAATCAAGATTCAATGTATGTACTTTCATAAAAGAGGGTTTGCAATCTAAATCTTATTTAGGACAACAAACTATTTTAGATCTAATGTTAAAAATGATGCAAATTCTTTTAAATCATGGGTTCATCAAAATGTCTAGTGGAAAATGTGAGATTAGGATAGTTTAATAAAACCAAATCAAAGCCCACACTTTCATATCCTAAACATAAGGGAAGTGGAACTGAACTTGTTCTTTATGAAAGGACAAGCTATAAATTTCTTAAATCCCTTTTTATGCTAGATATGACTGAGTAGGTGATTTGATTAGACCTTCAAAAGCTTGTAGCATTCACAAAGCAAGAAACCCTAATTTATCATTTAGACTGTCATTAACTGATTTCAAACATAGATCAGGGAAAATAGACTGCAAAAATATAGAGTAGAAGGTACAAAGAGTGTGCACCTAGAAAATGAGGTCCTGAAGGTCAAGGGCGCCCACTCCTTTGCCTCATTCTAGCACATGCAATCTTCTACACCAGGCTTCAAAGTACTTCTAGAGGTTCCTAGATCTTGAATAAAAATGCTCAGTAGGGCTAGATCACCCACTCTTTTGACCTAAAAGTTTTGTAATGTTGAAATCAAAAGTTCTGTGATGAAGGTATCTGCAATGTACGTCTTTCTACCACTCCTTTCCATTAGATCTTATCAAATGCAACCTACACATACAAAAGGAGGAGAAAGATGGTTGTGGCTATATAGGAGCTTGCCTTAGTCAAGCCCCATTTTTAGTATTCCTACCTCAACAATAGCCAATGATAAAGATTTGTAGTTGTGTGTGCTCATCTAACAAATGTGTATGTAGAAATATCAAAACCCTAGATGACTCAAGCATCAAGGAAAGATCAACACTTTATTTCACTCAAAGAAACAACAACATCACCTCAAGGAGATGAGAGCAATGAAGACTTGTAGAACAAGAAGGCAAGGCAACCGTATCCATGGAGGATTCCCAAGCTCAATTTAGAGGCTTCAACCCTTCTCCCGATCATACAAAAGGTTGTACAAACCCTAGGAAGAGAAAGATAGTCTCAAGATCTTGATTCTTAATCTCCATCGAGTATCTCCATGATAGAAATCTTCAATATCTTCAAAGAGCTTAACAAATGGTTGATCCTCAATAGAAAAAATGGCAGAGTTTTGGAATAGAAAGATTGCATATAGATTGTGTGTGATAAAATAATTTTCAAATGTCTTTAAATAACTAACCTTAGAAATTCAAATATTTGGAATAATGTGTCGACATCGCATGAAAAAAAATTGAAATTAGAATCCCAAGGTGCATAGCGGGAACTAACACCCTGCCAAAATTCAAAACCTTGAAAAATAGAGCAAGACAAGGGCACAGGTGGCCTTGTCGAAGCCCTAATTTTTCCATCAGGTCTGTATCAAGGAGGTCCAAGATGTCCAAAATCCAAAGTTTCTTTTCTGGTTCAACCAACAGTCATTTTAGAATATGACATTTCTTCAATTAGTTATAGGTCAATCAGGGTTTAGTGATGTCATAAATAAATAGATTGAAAGGACACCAAAGGATAGGAGCTAAACCATGAGAAATTGTACCATTCCGTGTAGGAGGACATTTTCTGAGATAATAGAATCATACAAGAAAACCTAGTCCCCTTGTTGAAATATCCTCTTTTTGATGTGTTGATCATGCCATTATTTTCTTTGATGCTAAATAGTTTCTATTTGTTTTATGGCCTCTATTCTGATTTCATCTGATTCATTAAGTTGAAGAATCCTATCTTATTGTACTATAGATAATGGCAATCCAATGTCCAATGATGTCTTTAGTGTTTGTAACTCAAACTCTATGGACAGTATGGGTTTCTTTCCATAGACAAGTTCATAGGGCGAGAACTTGGTTATTGACTTCCATGTGGTGTTGTAAGCCTAGACTACTTTAGGTAACCTAGTAGACCAATCTTTCCTATTCATGGCCCCTATCCTTGTCAAGATATTTTCCATCTCTCTATTTGTCACCTCTACCTACCCATTTGCTTGGGGATGGTAAGGTGAAGATTTCTTGTGCTTAATCTAGTATAGATTTGTGAAGGCTTGTATTACCTGAGAAGTAAACTGTGAACCTTGTAGTTAGTGGAAATCAAAAATGAAAGCAAACACAAAGAAATACAATGAAAATAAATATTATACCTTCACAAATGACCCACAAACCCTAGATAAGGTGGAGAGTGTTGCACCCAAAAACTCTAGCTTTACCCAAGATAACAATAGATAATGTGAAATGCTCTCAAAACCTATGCAAAATCACTAATAACTAGCTTAAGAGGAGAGATTTTGGCATGATAACTTTGCTCAAATTATGGATGTTCAAATGGCTTGAGAGATGGTGTATTTATAGGCTTTTTGGGAGAGGATTTGATCCAAGGGTGGAGATTTGATTTAGAGATCAATGGTTGAGGATGCATATGATGTGGAGGGCCTAGATTTAATCTCCAAAAATAAAGGGTTGTGAATAAAGATGAATTTTAAATTCATCTTGGGAAAGGGGTCAGTTAAATGAGGTTGGGTGAGATGGATTAGATGTGAATTTAAAATTCATATGGGGAAGAGAAAATGAATTAAAAATTCATTTGGGGAAGAGTGGAAATAAATGAGTTATGACATGTGTAAGAGGTGTAAGAGGTATTTAATGAGATGTCTGACATGTGTGTATAAAAAATTGATTTATGAGGCATAAATATTAATTTTTTATTTGGAGGATGTGGGGAAGGGTGTTAAGCTAGGTTTGACAATTTTAATCAGGGTAATTAGCCTAATTAATATGACTGCAAAAAATTAGGGAATGGGTTAATGAGTGGTTTATGATTAATTAAATAATGCTTTATTTAATTAATCCTAGGTCTAGGATCATATAGGTTAAGCTAGGTAATTAAATAATTGATATTTAATTAACTAGGGTAGGGATAGGTTGATTAGTAAGTTAAATTAATCAGATAAACACGATCTATCTAATTAATTGGGTTTAAGGGAAAGGGGAAATTAATCAAATAAATATTTGTACATTTATTTAATTAATTGGTTAAGTTAGACTATTGAATTAATTAAATTAATTCAATTTTAAAGGATGAAATGATAGGAAAACAGGTGTTGAAAGCGATAATTAATTAAATAAAAATTTAATTAATTGATTAGAAGGGAAATTGATGTTTTTGATGATGTCAGAGGTTGGTTAGATGGTAAAGATATTTTTAGGTGTCTACAAACCTCTATCTAAAACTATTGATCTTGGGGCTCCAAACCTCAAAAATATTTTCTTATATAGGAAATCAACAACTTTTTTTTCTCTTACAAATTGTAATGGTTGAACTTCTTCCCATTTGGTTACATAATTTGTGCATACCAAAATATATTCTTTTCCTTAAGATGGTGGAGAAATTGGCCTCACACAATCTAGACCCCATTGGTCAAATGGTTCTAAAATCACTTGAGGTTTAAGTGACATCTTGATGCAGAGGCACCCACACTATAACCTTACAATACAGCATGGATGTCTGCAGCCCATCATCATCATCATCATCATCACCATATTTTGCTTAACACTGTCAGCATTATCATCATATTTCACCTGCCGACCGATATCCTCCTGCAGACAAACCTTCGCACTTTCACCTTCCAACAGCATCACCTTACTCAATTATCGATAGCATCATCATGTTCGATCAGCGCGAACATCCTCCTGACGTCCACTGTTCACTTCATGCGACAACTTCGACCTTCACTACCTTCAGCATCATGATATTCAACATCATGATAATTCAACAGGATAAAGAACGTCAGGTTCCTCCCATTTATCCTGATGATGACCAACCTTCACTTCTCGCACCGTCCCTTTGATACTGACGTCACCCGATATCCTGATGACGATGACGTCACCCGCAGCTCCTCAATATCCTGCTGCTCCGAAATATCCTGATGACGTATATCCTGATGATGATGACGTCATATCCTGCTGTTGGCCAAACTTAGCTTTTTCGGCCCGCGATCAACCTGATCTTCTTCCTGATGCCGATACACTCCTCCTCGGCTCCTCCTGATGATGATCACCCCGACGCACATTCACTTCATGCACTCAACTGCATCATGCCGATCTCCTCCTACTCGGATGATGATGCTCAAAGGAACTGCAGGATATTCACCAAATTATCCTGATGATGCGGTTTTGACAAACTTTCAGCCTTAGTAGATTTTCGCTGTTCTGATCCGCCGAACCTCCTGGGATGACTTGATCCACTTTATTTGATTTCAAAAGATGCAAATACAATGATCAGACTCTCTCAGGCTCACTCCCTGCAACCTAGCTCGATCGATGATCTATAGTCAACCGATCCTCATGCTTAAATAGGTTTTTCTTCGAGTACTACTGACCCGACTCCAAGCAGCTGGGAACTCTCTAGGCGGCTGGGAGGTCCAACCGAACATACATCATGACAGCTGTTCTAACAAACTTCCTAAAAATAGTAAAAGCATGGTCAGCATGATCTTATCATGATCAGCATGACCTTATTACATGCATTTGGTCTTATCAGACCTTCTTGGAAACATAAACAAGACCTAAAACAACTAACTGCCTCATGAAGGCCAGCTGTCAGGTAGGTGCTCCTGCACCATACTCCCCAACAGAAAAGAACTCATGTCCCATGAGTTTAGTATGTGGAAGTCCTCCACCTTTACACTTTGCCTTTGCAATATGCTGATCTGTTCCAGCTTTGTCCTCTGCTGTCTCTTGGCTGCTCCAAGTCTTCTGAACTGTAACTTGCTTTCTGGCAAGTAAATCCTCATGCCTGTTGATGTAGGCCTTTCTCTCACATACCCTGTGTTTGCCAGGTTGTTTGACCAGAACCTTTGTCTGAACTGCCTCTTAAACTTCTGCAATGTTCAATCCTGTCTTCCTGTCAACATCATCATCATCATGGCATCCACACTATAACCTTACAATACAGCATGGATGTCTACAGCCCATCATCATCATCATCATCACCATATTTTGCTTAACACTGTCAGCATCATCATCATATTTCACCTGCCGACCGATATCCTCCTGCAGACAAACCTTCACACTTTCGCCTTCCAACAGCATCACCTTACTCGATTATCGACAGCATCATCATGTTCGATCAGCGCGAACATCCTCCTGACGTCCACTGTTCACTTCATGCGACAACTTCGACCTTCACTACCTTCAGCATCATGATATTCAACATCATGATAATTCAACAGGATAAAGAACATCAGGTTCCTCCCATTTATCCTGATGATGACCAACCTTCACTTCTCGCACCGTCCCTTTGATACTGACGTCACCCGATATCCTAATGATGATGACGTCACCCGCAGCTCCTCAATATCCTGCTGCTCCGAAATATCCTGATGATGTATATCCTGATGATGATGACGTCATATCCTGCTGTTGGCCAAACTTAGCTTTTTCGGCCCGCGATCAACCCGATCTTCTTCCTAATGCCGATACACTCCTCCTTGGCTCCTCCTGATGATGATCACCCTGACGCACATTCACTTCATGCACTCAACTGCATCATGCCGATCTCCTCCTACTCAGATGATGATGCTCAAAGCAACTGCAGGATATTCACCAAATTATCCTGATGATGCGGTTTTGACAAACTTTCAGCCTTAGCGAATTTTCGCTGTTCTGATCCGCCGAACCTCTTGGGATGACTCGATCCACTTTATTTGATTTCAAAAGATGCAAATACAATGATCAGACTCTCTCTCAGTCTCACTCCCTGCAACCTAGCTCGATCGATGATCTATAGTCAACCGATCCTCATGCTTAAATAGGTTTTTCTTCGAGTACTACTGACCCGACTCCAAGCGGCTGGGAACTCTCTAGGCGGCTGGGAGGTCCAACCGAACATACATCATGACAGCTGTTCTAACAAACTTCCTAAAAATAGTAAAAGCATGGTCAGCATGATCTTATCATGATCAGCATGACCTTATTACATGCATTTGGTCTTATCAGACCTTCTTGGAAACATAAACAAGACCTAAAACAACTAACTGCCTCATGAAGGCCAGCTGTCAGGTAGGTGCTCCTGCACCACATCTCCTAGGTGAAGGTTGGTTGACCCATCCTTTGGCACTGATCACACTATTTCACATACCTCTTGGCATCCTTTTGGAGATATGGCTAGTAATAGCTAGCTCCAAGGATTTTGTGGATTGTCCTTTATGAGTAGTAATGTCCACCTAAGGGTTCATCATGAAATGCCCTTAATGCATCAAAGACTTTATCATCTCTTAAACACCTATGTAACATAAAGTTAGGACCACGTTTATATAGTGAACCACTCAACCATTTGTAAGATAAACTTTCTTTTACCAATCTCTTTTTCTATTTAGAAGTGAAATGAGAGGGAAACAAGCTTGTAGCCAAGAAATTTACTATATCAACAAACCAAGGTGTAATGGAAAAAATAACAAAGAGATGTTCATCTTGAAACCTATCTTCCACTGGGTAGTTTTCTCCACCTGTATGCAACCTTGACAAAAAGTTAACAACCAAATTGAATTTCCCTAGGTTATCTATGATAGTAATGTCAAATTCTTGCAATGGTATCAGCCATCTGATTATCCTTACACCTACTACAGGTTTTTCATTAAGTACTTAATGGCTGTATGATCAGTGTGCACAAAGATTTTATACCCTATGATATAATATCTAAATTTGTTAATAGCATAGATGACAGCCAAGAATTCCTTTTTAGTTATTGTGTAGTTTTTTTAAGTAGGGGTAAGGTCCTTACTTATTTAGTAGATTGTATGCATACCTTCCCCTTCCTCTTTTTGTCCTAAGACTACCCCTATTGACTCATTTAAAGCATCTATTTGTATGTGAAAGGGAAGATTCCAATTAGGTCCCCTCAAAACAAGTGTGATTGCAAGTTTCTCTTTAATGGTTTCAAATATTGTTTGGTAGTCTTTTGTCCATTGAAAGTCAGCATTCTTGGTCAATAGGAAAAACATAGGAGCCGTTATCTTGTTAAAATTTTTTATGAATCTCCTATAGTATCCTACATGACCTAAGAAGCTTCTAACATCAATTTGGTTCTTAGGTGGGGGTCACTTCTACTTTGTTTTCATCCACTTTGATTCCTTTTGCTAATATGTTATGTCCAAGGATAATTCCTTCCTCTACCATCATAAAGCATTTATCATGGCTTAAGAACAGTTGATTTTTCTCACAACATTACAGCACTTTATTTAAGTTCTTAAGGGCTTCTTCAAAGGTGTCCCCATACATAGTAAAGTCATCTATATAGACCTCCATACACTCATTGGCTAATTCAGCAAAAATGGCTAAAAAACCCTCTAGAAGGTAGATGGAGCATTACATAGGCCAAATGGAAGGATTCTATATGCAAAAGCTTCCCATGAACATGTAAAGGTAGTTTTATCTTTGTCTTCTGGTGCTACTTGAATTTGGTTGTACCCACTAAACTATAAGAAATAAATTTGAAACCACACAACGGAAATCTAATTCAAACCTTATTAATGTCCTCTAAATAATGTAGAATCAATGGATATTGCAATAGAAAAAAACCCACTACACATAAATAACATGCATTAAGAACTAAACACATAACATAGTATGAAACATGGAGAAAACCCTTTTGGATAAAAAATTCCACCAAGAAAAGAGGCTCCAAGTTGTACTATCTTCAAATATGAGATTTCAATACATGCACTTCCTCTTCTTATTCAATCTTCAATCTAGTGGTGTTTGTTACTCTCAACTCTTCTAAAAATGAAGTATAAATATCCTTATAAAAGGGGTTTAGCATCTAGGGAAAGAAAACTAACATAACATCAACTGTTAGATCTGTGACCTAATGACGAATGATCTAGATTAATGATAAAATTTGGCTCTAGGGGTGCTACCTCCAAGCCCCCATTGGGGTACATGGCCCCCTAGACCCCCCACCAGGGGGATGATCCCCCCATACCCCTCATAGGGGGGAAACCCCCTGCGACCCTGTTGAAATGCACAAGACAATTGAGAGGGGGGTGAATTAGTTGTCACAAAAAATCAACTTCATATGAATATCAAATCATCAAATCATCAGCTGTTGATAATCAGAATTAAACATGAAAGCATGAAACCATAGACTTAGTAACAATCACACATTCAACACAGTAGGCACCAAATTTTCATGTGGAAAACCCTAAAAGGGAAAAACCACGATGGGTGTTAGCCCACAAGATATATGAGTTATAACAATACCAAAAAATAGAGGCTTACTGCCTACATGGCTCACTACTCAAAAGGACTCATTGTCCAAAATTGCTCACTATAAAGAATGACTCACTGCCAAAGGGTGGCTCACTGCCAAGGGGTGAACTGATTAAGTAGCATCTACTCCATGCCTGGGTTCAGTTCCTTTGAAGAACATTAAAACTTCTCTTCTCTACTCCTTTACACCTTCACACTTCTCTTCATCTTTTTCACACTCACTCATTTTCACAACTACATTTCATGTTTTTATACAATTCATCAACCTTGGAATGTACATCAAGGTCAGCATTACATTTACCAACCATTGGAACAATCTCCAAGGTCAAAATTACAATCATACATAGAATAGGTCTAGACCTAATACAAATTTAGCTAAGGAAAAGATGTAAAGATGTATGTAGATCATGCCATGCCTTAGCTGGAACTCAAATCCAATCTTCCACCCCATGACACACTTCTACAATCTTCAATGCATCTCTGCAATTGGTGAAATCAACCAAGTCAGTCAAGACTGGTAAGAACACTAGGTCTTCTAAGAACATTCTTCATTTACAATCCAAAGATAGGAAAATGATTAGGAGACATCCACAAGCACAATGTAATCATCAAGAAACATCCATATAATCTCTAACCACTTTTTCATGAAGATTCTTCAAACTGGAGCACAAGAACAATATTGTCATCCACCATCATAAAGAAAGAATAGCTTGCAGACCACCAAATCATGAACCATTGAAGTTGAAGGCACATAACATCATTCCAGACTTAACTCTAGAACCACAGACCAAAATACTTCAATGCGGATGAATGTGGAGCATAACACTTTCTTCCTATCACCACCAAACATACAGAAAAAGTAGTTTTGACTCTGGTGAACATAACTCACTTAACTCTTCATAATGGAGGATCACACTCAGAATTTAGTATCTTCAGACATGCCTCTAAACAACTTCCAATCCATAGATAAAGATATCCATCCTATAGGAAATGTAGAGAAATCTACTAGACTATTCTTTCTGTAATACACAAGAAACTCTGCACCACATCGTTTCCACCAGAGGAACAAATTTTCTCAATATCCTCAACATCAGAATCAATTACATGGGTGAATACAAAGCATCTAACTTATTACAAGTAATTAACAAGATAAGGGTACAGTTGACACCAATGACAACAGTGATATGTTGACATCAATGACAACACTGATTAAGCACATATTTGCAACAATCTCCCCCCTTGTCATTGATGGAAACATTGTTGCAAGTATGAGGTTAACCAGTGTTGTCATTGATGTGAACATACTCATATTGCATTGGTAAGAAGGATTGGATGAGTTGTCTGCTGAGGTTATTAAAGAAATTAGTCTCAATCAGGAACAGTGAAGAACAGTGATGAGAAGAAAGCAAAAGTGCTCAATAGGTTGAGGATCAGAGGTTACAGATTAAAGGGTTTGTAGCTATGAGACTTGAGATGTTCTAGTTAATATTTTAGAGGTCCGCATGAAGATATGAAGAAGTTGTGATCGATCAAGTAGAACTAGTTTCGGGAGATGCTCCAGAGTGACAGAGTGTTACAAAAAGGTCTGGTGAGATCCAGAAGTGCATTATCCTATTCTGCAGATTGGAAGGAGTGTTTGGGATGTCTTTGTGATGTGTCGTCTCGATTTGTACATAGTTTGGAGGTCTGGAAGTACCTTTTGCATTATGACAGTGGTGGTAGACTATGTTCTTAAAGTTTTGGATGAAGAAGAGAAGAGATTATGATAAGTAGAGGAAGCGCGGATGTACCTAGTCATTCAGGCAAGCCTGTGAAGGTTCTTGGATCATGTTGAGGTTGTGTTGTCGATTTGCATTAGTGTCAGAGCCCAGAACTAGAGATATTCTTCTAGATGAAGATGTTCTTGTTCAGACTGGCTAACTAGATGAGTTATTTATCTTGCGAATGTTCTTGTGGATGATTTCTGACTTGCGAATGTTATTGTGGTTGATTGCTAACTTAGATGATTGTTCCTAAGTTGATGCCTTGTATAAATAAAGGTTTGTGAATTCATTTTGAAGAGTGTTGTGAAGCAGAAGAGTGTGGCATAGCGAGAGAGCAAAAGGCAGAGTAGGTGTGTCTCAGGCTTAAATGGAACTAATCTAGATGTGGTGAAGATGTCAATCTCTAGTTCAAGTTTGTGATTCTTATCACTTTGTAGATAGTGTGTCTCTTTGTAGGTAGTGTGCCTCCTTGTGAGCAGTGTGCTCGGGTAGTGAGCCCTGATTGGCATGTGCCATCCATTTTTCTTATTCTTCTAATAGAGAATAATCATTGGGTTAATCACCTCGTGGTTTTTCCCTTAACCAGATTTTCCACGTCAAAATCTTTGTGTCTAATGTGTTGATGTTTATCTGCTCCAGTGTTTATGCTTTATGCTTTATGCTTTCATGAATGGTTAATTGATATGTTGTTAACTAAAATAGAAGAATCAAGTGTTTGAAGTGGAAGCAAGTTTTTGCACAACTGATTCACCCCCCTCTCAGTTGTGTGCCCTAGATCTAACAATTGGTATCAGAGCCAAGTTCCTCTAAAAGGAGCTTAACCGCTTGAGGAGATCTAGGATGTCATCATATAAGAAGGATAGTCCGAAGTTTGATGGAACCAACTTCTCTCTCTGGAAAGGTCGCATGAAATGTCACTTGGAGTGTATAGGAAAAGCATATTTGTCCATGTCACAAAACCATATGTACCTCCACAGGGTGGTCCGACAACTCTAAATGAAATCACAGATGCTAAGAACAATCTGTGCACCAAAGAAGCTCTTCTAAGCGCATTGACTGACTCAGAACTCTCAAATGTTATTGACCTACCAACTTCCTATGAGATCTGGGTTAAACAGGATCTTCTGCATGAAGGAGATGAGTTTGTTAAGAGTGCAAGGCTGCAAAATCTCAAAGGGAAATTTGAAAGATTAAAGATGAGAGATGATGAAAATATCACTACTATTATGCCAAGACTAAATGAGCTGGTGTGTGGAATTAGGAATGCTGGTGGAACCCTAGATGAAAATGAGATTGTTTGCAAAATTCTCAGATCCCTTCCTGCTGCCTACAAAATCAAGGTTGCTGCCATTGATGAATTCAGAGCCCATACAACTATCACAAGAGAGCAATTGGCTGGCAAACTGGCTGCATTTGAAATGACCGATTTTGGAGATGATCCCCCCAAGACTAAATCTGCATTCAAAGCCAGTGCCTATGTGAAAGGCAAACAAAGATTTGATCCGAGAGAAAACTCTTCAAGGAAGCTATCATGGTATCATCAAGCAAGGAAAGACATGGAAGAGGAAGAAGCAGAAACAACTCATCTTGAACCTCTCATTGCAAAGAGACTGCCAAGAGGATCCGGTAAGTATGAAGGAAAATTACCCTTTGAGTGCTTCAACTGCAATAAGATTGGTCATTTTGCTTCAAGGTGTCCGGAAAGATTTGCAAGGTCAAATTCTAACAGACAAAGGTTCCAAAAGAATTGTTATTATGTTCATGAAGAAGATGATAATGAAGGAGTAACAGATGATGAATCAAAAATAGGAAACAAATCTAGAAATGAATGGGTGTTTATTGCCATCAAGGAAGAAGATCCAATACCCTCTGAATCTGTCAATCATAAGGTTGTAGAAAGAGCTTTGGCTGCCCAAGTTGACGAAAAGGATGATTGGGTTATTGACAATGGATGCTCTCACCATATGACAGGTGACAAGAACAAGTTCTTAGATTTGGAAAGGTATGAAGGAGGAATGGTAAAGTTTGGTGATAATTCTGCTGATAGAATCAGAGGTAGGGGAACTATTTCTTTTAATGGAAAGAGCAAAACTAGTAATGTACTGTATGTTGAAGGATTGAAGCACAATCTTCTCAGTGTTGGATAGTTGGTATACAAAGGTTATGATCTCCTGTTCAAAAATGGAAGATGCAAGATCTTTGAAAGTTCTAGAACTGAGATTGCATCTGGTACTCAAATAAAAGGTAATAGCTTCCATCTAGTTGGTTCTAATAAAAGTTGTTTGTTTGTTCAAGTTGATCAGAGTTGGTTATGGCATAGAAGGATGTGTCATGTAAATTTTGATAACATCATCAAGATAAGCAATACTCAGGCTATAAGAGATCTTCCAAAATTGGTGAAACCTACAAATAGTTTGTGCAAAGAATGTCAACTAGGTAAACAAAGCAGAGTCTCTTTCAAAAGCAAGGATCAGTCCTCTACCAGATTATTGGAATTAGTTCATACTATCTATGTGGTCCGACAAGAATCAAGAGTATGCAAGGTGACAGATATTTCATGTTACTAATTGATGACCATTCTTGAATGATGTGGGTTACCTTACTAAAGGAGAAATTAGAAGCCCTTGAGAAGTTCAAAATCTTCAAAACTATGGTAGAGAATCAAACTGGATTGAAACTGAAATGTCTAAGGTCTGATAGAGGTGGTGAATTCACATCCAGTGAATTCATAGACTTTTGTGAGAAGCATGGTATAAAAAGATAGTTGTCTTCTCCTAGGACTCCACAGCAGAATGGAGTAGTTGAGAGAAAGAACCGGACCATTCAGGAAGCTACCAGAACAATGATGATGGAAGCAAATGTTCCTCAGATGTTTTGGAGAGAAGTTGTCAGCACTGTAGTCTACACTCTTAATCGAGTTCATATCAGAAGCAATACCGGTAAAACTCCCTATGAACTTTGGTTTGGCATCACTCCTACTGTGAGATATTTCAGAGTATTTGGTAGCAAATGTTACATTAAAAGAGATGAAGATCTAGGAAAGTTTGATGCTAGAAGTGATGAAGGAATCTTCTTGGGTTACTCCACTCAAAGCAAAGCATACTAGTGTTACAATAAGAGACTGAGAAAGATGATAGAAAGTACTAATGTGAAATTTGATGAAGGAATTGAGAAGCCCTCAAGATTTTATGAGTATGATGAAGATGATCAAGATGGTGTTCAGGTTCAAGGAGCTCAATCCTCTCTAGAAAATTAGACTCAGACTGATCTGGTAAATCAAGAAGAAGAGATAGGTTTGAATGAGCCTGATCAAGAAGTAGAAGTACAAGAAACTCCCAAAGTTCCAAGGTTTGTAAGATTGAACCATTCTGAAGA
Organism: Cunninghamia lanceolata; assembly: GCA_027924645.1. Lineage (NCBI taxonomy): Eukaryota > Viridiplantae > Streptophyta > Pinopsida > Cupressales > Cupressaceae > Cunninghamia > Cunninghamia lanceolata. The sequence goes on along the minus strand of BSBN01000762.1, from coordinate 1,351,923 downwards.
TCAGATCATAGGTGACAAAAGCAAAGGTGTGCAAACTAGAAGGAATATTTCTTAAAATCTGGATGAATGTTGTCTGATCTCAAAGATTGAACCTAAGACAATAAATGAGGCCTACAATGATGAAAATTGGACCAAGGCAATGGAGGAAGAGTTGATGCAAATTGAGAAAAATCACACTTGGGATCTTGTTTCTAGACCTAGTAACAAGAATGTGATTGCAACCAAATGGGTCTTCCGGAACAAACTAAATGAAGATGGTGAAGTAATCAGAAATAAAGCCAGATTAGTCTACAAAGGCTACTCTCAAATAGAAGGGATTTATTTTGAGGAAACCTTTGCTCCGGTAGCAAGAATTAAAGTAGTCAGACTATTTCTTGCATTTGCTACCTTCAAAGATTTCAAAGTGTATCAGATGGATGTCAAATCTACTTTCCTGAATGGTGACCTAGAAGAAGAGGTGTACATTAAACAACTGGATGGATTTTAGTTATCAGAGCATGGTGATATGGTCTGCAAATTAAAGAAGGCACTATATGGTCTAAAGCAAGCTCCAATAGTATGGTATGAAAGGCTGAACAAATATCATTTGAAGATTGGTTTCAACAAAGGTACTACTGATAGTAATCTATATTTCCAAATAGATAATGAAAACATCTTGATTGTTGAAGTATTTGTTGATGATATCATCTTTGGAGGAAGACACAGTTTGTGTAAAACCTTTGCAAATCAAATGAAAATTGAGTTTGAAATGTCAATGCTTGGTGAAATGAATTTCTTCTTGGGTCTGCAAATTACTCAGACAAAGAAAGGCATCTTTATCTCTCAAACTAAATATGTGAAAGAACTTTTGAGGAAATTTGGAATGGAAGATTCAAAGCTAATGAACACTCCTATGGCTACTGGATGTAAGTTGAGCAAAGATGATGACTCTCCTAAGACATATCAAACAAAGTACAGATCCCTGATTGGTGGATTACTGTATCTCACTCAGACTAGACTAGATATAATGCAGGCTGTTGGTCTTGTGGCAAGATTCCAGGCTGATCCCAAAGAATCTCATGTCATGGCAATCAAAAGAATTTTTAGGTACTTGAAAGGAATGGTTGAGTATGGCCTATGGTATCCTAGAGATCATGACTTTTCTCTTCATGCATATACAGATGTAGATTGGGCAGGAGATGTGGATGATAGGAAAAGTACAAGTGGAGGAGCATTCTTTTTGGGAAAAAGGTTGGTTTCTTGGCTAAGCAAGAAACAAGAAGCAATACCACTATCTACAACTGAAGCAGAATACATTGCAGCAGTAGGTAGTTACACTCAAATCCTATGGATGAAGCAGATGTTAAGAGACATTAATGTAAAATATGAGGAGCCTATCACAATTTTCTGTGATAATTCAAGTGCAATAAATATTTCTAAGAATCTGGTGTTGCATTCTAAGACCAAGCACATATCTATCAAGTTTCACTTTCTGAGAGAAAGTGAACAAGGATGAAGTCAGATTGGAGTATGTACCCTCCAAGGATCAGATTGCAGATATTTTTACTAAACCTCTTCCCAAGGACTCTTTTGAGTATCTCCAGGAGAAGTTAGGGGTCATGGCCCCTCCGGTGATGAACTAGGATGCACTGATGTGCATCAGTCTGGTAGGTATCACAGTCATATCTCATGATCCAGATTGATGATGGGGAGCTGCTACTAAGGGGGAGCAGCGAGTATGATTCTGATGTGTTAGAAGTGCAAGTATGAGCCCTTTGCCATTGATGTCAAAGGGGGAGAGAAGACATGTGAAAAATAAATGGTTGATGATCAAAGGGGGAGTAGTAAAGGAAGAGAAGACATATGAAGAGTTGTTGCTAATAGGGGGAGCTGTGGCAGATAGGAGAAGTTCTGGTCTTGATGGTTTTTCACATCATATGTTGCCATCAATTACAAAGGGGGAGATTGTTGCAAGTATGAGGTTAACCAGTGTTATCATTGATGTCAACATACTCATATTACATTGGTAAGAAGGATTGGATGAGTTGTGTGCTGAGGTTATTGAGGAAATCAGTCTCAATCAGGAATAGTGAAGAACAGTGATGAGAAGAAGGCAAAAGTACTCAATAGGTTAAGGATTAGAGGTTGTGGATATGAGACTTGAGATGTTCCAGTTAAGATTTTAGAGGTCCGCATGAAGATATGAAGAAGTTGTGATCGATCAATTAGAACCGGTTCTAGGAGATACTCCAGAGTGGCAGAGTGTTACAAAAAGGTCTGGTGAGATCCAGAAGTACATTATCCTATTCTGCGGATTGGAAGGAGTGTTTGGGATGTCTTTGTGATGTGTCATCTCAATTTGTACATAGTTTGGAGGTCCAGAAGTACCTTTTGCATTATGATAGTGGTGGTAGACTATGTTCTTGAAGTTCCAGATGAAGAAGAGAAGAGATTCTGATAAGTAGAGGAAGTGCGAATGTACCTAGTCATTCAGGCAAACCTGTGAAGGTTCTTGGATCATGTTGAGGTTGTGTTGTTGGTCCGCATTAGTGTTAGAGCCTGAAACTAGAGATATTCTTTTGGATGAAGATGTTCTTGTTCAGACTGGTCGATCGGATGAGTTATTCATCTTGCGAATGTTCTTGTGGATGATTGTTGACTTGTAAATGTTATTTTGGTTGATTGCCGACTTAGATGATTATTCCTAAGTCGATGCCTTGTATAAATAAAGGTTTGTGAATTCATTTTGAAGAGTGTTGTGAAGTGGAAGAGTGTGGCATAGTGAGAGACCGAAAGGTAGAGTAGGTGTGTCTCGGGCTTAAATGGAATTGATCCAGACATGGTGAAGATGTCAATCTCTAGTTCAATTTTGTGATTCTTATCACTTTGTAGATAGTGTCTCTCTTTGTAGGCAGTGTGCCTCCTTGTGAGTAGTGTGCTCAGGTAGTGAGCCCTGATTGGCATGTGCCATCCATTTTTCTTATTCTTCTAACAGAGAATAATCCTTGGGTTAATCACCTTGTGGTTTTTCCCTTAACCAGGTTTTCCATGTCAAAATCTTGGTGTCTAATGTGTTGATGTTTATCTGCTCCAGTGTTTATGCTTTATGCTTTATGCTTTCATGAGTGGTTAACTGATATGCTGTTAACTAACAAAGAAGAATCAAGTGTTTGAAATGGAAGCAAGTTTTTGCACAACTGATTCACCCCCCCTCTCAATTGTGTGCCCTAGATCTAACAAACATATGATGTGAAAAACTGAAAATACCATCAAGACAAGATTCTCCCCCTTTCTCTTTACACATCTGCATTCTTTCTGCTTCTAAGTTTTTCACATGATTTATCTCCCCCTTTGACATGAATGGCAAAGGGCACATACTTGCATTCTGCTGCTCTAATCCAACTGAACTGTTATCAACACATCTAGCTACCCCCCTAAGAGGTAGCCCTCAAAACATCAATTTAGATCAAAAAGTGAGACTTTGAACACCATTGGATTGATGTATTCTCATGCATTTCAATTTGAGGTAGGAGAGGTAATGACTCCTAACTTTCCTTTGAGATACTCAAAAGTATCCTTAGGTAGAGGCTTGCTGAAGATATCTACAATCTGGTCCTTGGTGGACACATATTCCAACTTTACTTCATTCTCTATCACCTTCTCTCTCAAAAAGTGATACCTTATAGATATATGCTTTGTTCTTGAGCGCATCACTGGATTCTTGGAAATATTTATGGCACTTGTATTGTCACACATGATTGCAATTGGGTCCTCATAAAAAACTCTTATATCTTTCAGAGTCATCTTCATCCATAACACTTGAGTACAACAACATGTTGCTGCAATATACTCTTCTTCTATAGTTGCCAAAGTGATTTAGTCTTGTTTCTTACTTAGCTATGAAACCAATCTATTACCCAAGGAGAAGGCACCTCCACTTGTACTCTTCATGTCATCAACATCTTCAGCCCAATCAACATCTATATATGCACTAAGATTGAAATCATTATCCTTTGGATACCGTAAGCCATGATCTAGATTGCCTTTTAAATACCTCAAGGTTCTCTTTACTACCATCACATGTGATTCTCTTGGATTAGCTTGAAATCTTACAACAAGACAAACTGCATGCATAATATCAGGTCTAGTTTGAGTTAGATAAAGCAATCCTCCAATCATGGATATGTAGTTTTTCTGATCAGTCTTAGGTGATTCATTAGTTTTGCTTAACTTGTAGCCAGTCACCATGGGAGTGCATACTAGTTTAAAGTCTTCCATCCAAAAATTCTTCAAAAACTATTTAACATACTTAGACTAAGATATGAAGATTCCTTTATCTGATTGATTGATTTATAGACCCAGAAAGAAATTCATCTCACCAAACATAGACATCTCAAACTCCTTCTGCATTTCACCAACAAATTCATGCACATACTTTCATTGCCTCCAAAGATGATATCATCAACAAAGACTTCAATAATCAAGATTTGATCACCAATAATATTGAAATAGAGATTACTATCAGTAGTACCTTTATTGAACCCTTATTGTAACAAGTACTTATCCAACCTTGCATACCAGGCTCTAGGATCTTGCTTGAGTCCATACAATGCTTTCTTCAACCTGCATACCATACTATCTTGATTTAATAGCTGAAATCCTTTTGGTTGTTTAATGTAGACTTCCTCTTCCAATTCACCATTTAAAATGTAGACTTCACATCCATCTGATACACTTTGAAATCTTTATGAGCTGAAAATGCCAAAAACATTCTGATTGCTTCAATTTGAGCTACTGGAGTAAAAGTCCCTTCAAAATCTATCCATTCAATTTGAGAATATCCTTTGCACACAAGCCTTGCTTTATTCCTTACAACTCCATTTTCATTCAACTTATTCCTAAAGACCTATTTCATTCCAATAACATTTTTGTCAGCAGGTCTAGGAACTAATTCCCAAGTCTCATTCTTCTCTATCCGCATTAGTTCTTCTTCCATTGCCTTAACCAAAATTTCATCATTGCAGGCTTCATTCACAATCTTTGGTTCAATTGTAGAGAGAAAACAATAATTCACTTATTCTTTTGCAGCTCTTCTCCTTGTCAGTACTCCTTTGTCTTTATCTCCAATAATTTGATCTTCAAAGTGATTGATTCTTACATACCTGGGTGTCTTAGTAGCAACTTCTGAACCCTTTTCTTCTTCCTGTTTGACTTTTTGTTCAACTTTTTCTTCATAAGTAGTAGTAGGTTCATCTAATTCATAGCCATTCTGATATGATGTTTTGTATTCATTTGCCTTCACATTTGCACTCTCCACAATCTTTTTCAACCTTTTGTTGTAGCACAGGTAAGCCTTTCTCTTGGTAGAGTATCCAAGGAAGATTCCTTCATCACATCTTGCATCAAATTTCCCTATATCTTCATCTCTTTTGATATAACATTCACTTCCAAAGACTTTGAAATGTCTTACTATTGGAATTCTTCCATACCACAACTCATAAGGAGTTTCAGTACCATTTCATTTTACTTGAACACTATTTTGAATGTAGATAGCAGTATGTATAGATTCCTTCCAAAAAACTTCTAGTAGGCCTCCTTCCTTCATCATTGTCTTAGCAACTTCTTGAACTATTCTATTCTTTCTTTCTATAACTCCATTCTACTGAGGAGTCCTAGGTGCAGACAATTGCTTCTTTATTCCTTGTTCTTCACAATAATTGTTGAATTCATTTGATGTGAACTCACCTCCTCTATCAGACCTCAAGCATTTGATTTTTAGCTCTATTTCATTTTCAACCATTGCCTTGAAGGATTTAAAATTCGCTAATCAGATTTGTCTCTCAGAAAAGTAACCCAAGTCATTCTAGAATAATCATCAATAAGCAACATAAAGTACCTGTCACCTTGTAGACTTCTTATCCTTGTAAGACCACATAGATCTGTATGAACTAGATCTAGCAAACTGATAGAAAATTGCTCTTTGCTCTTAAAACTTGTTCTTGTCTGCTTCCCCAACTGACATTCTTTGCAAATAGTATTGGTAGGTTTCACAAGTTTTGGTAAGTCTTTCATAGTCTGACCTAAACTTATCTTTACCAAATTATCAAAGTTTATATGACACATCCTTCTATGCCATAACTAATTCTCATCTGCTTGAGCTAATAAATAGTAATCATTAGTTCCTCTTAATTTATAGATGTTACCTCTAGTCTTCTTACAGGTAGCAATCATAGTTTCAAAGATTTCCATGATCTTGCACCCATTGTCTTTAAATCTCAGATCATAACCTTTGTCACACATCTAAGCCACACTCAAAAGATTATGCTTTAGGCCCTTCACATATAGGACATTGTCAGTATTATGCTTTCCATCAAATGAAATAGATCATCTTCCACAAATCTTACCAGCTGCATTGTCTTCAAACCTAACTAGTCCTCCATCATACTTTTCCAAACTTACAAAGTTACTTTTGTCACTAGTCATGTGATGTGAGCATCCACTATCAATAATCCATTCATCCTTATCTTTCTCAACCTGAATAGCCAAAGCACTTTCTTCCACTAGTTTTTCTTCCTTCACATAGCTAGCATAATTAGTAGACATAGGTTCTTCTTTAATAGAAACAAACAAGCATTCATTTGCACTAGTATTAGCATCATCATATTCATCATCAGTCACACCTTCATCATCAAAATCTCTAACATAGTAGCATTTCCTGGGAGCTCTAGACCTTCTCTCAAATCTTTTTCTATTTCTTTCAGTTCTTTTAGGACATCTGAAAGCATAATGACCTACTTTACCACATGAAAAACATTTGAAAGGTAGTTTTCCTTTGAACTTACCAAAGCCTCTTTCTAGTCTGTCAACAAAATTGGCTTCAATTTCATCAAGCTCATCATTAGGTTCTACCTTGTACTTTTCTGGTCTGGAGATCTTTTCTGAAGTACTAGCTTTGAAAGTTGTTTTAGCTTTTGGCAAAGCATCACCAAATTCTCTCTTTTCAAAATTAGTAATCTTATCAAGCAACTGATCCTTATTTATTTTTTTCAGTCATTATTTCTTCAATTACAGGTACCTTGTGAGTGTAGAATTTAAGTAATGACCTAATAATTTTTATTACAACTTCAGTTTCATCTATTGTTTCTCCCATACCTTTGATTCCAGTAACAAGTTCATCAACCTTTTGCATGAATGATGTTATGTTTTCATATTCTCCCATCTTAAGACCTTCATATTTGGCTATAAGTCCCTACAGTTTGGCACTCTTTATAGATTCAGCTCCATATATATTACTTAGCTTATCCCAAACTTATTTAGTTGACTCATAATCCATAACCTATATCAAATCAAAGTCATTCATTGCACTCAATAGAGCATCTCTGGATTTTATATTTATCTCATATTCTTTGATTTCATCTTCTATTGTCAAACCATTCTTTGGCATGGTATATTTAGTCTATGTCACTTGCCATACTTTATAACCAATACAAAGAAGATGGCTTTTCAAGTAAATCTTCCAAGTTGCATAATTTGTCCCATCAAACTACGGAGCCTCCTTCTTGTAAGATATCCTAGATCTACCTCAAGATATTAAGCTTACCACCAAGGAGCCTTGCTCTGATACCAATTGTTGAAATGCATAAGACAACTGAGAGGAGGGTGAATTAGTTGTCACAAAAACTTAACTTCATATGAATATCAAATCATCAAATCCTTAATTGCTTATAATCAGAATTAAACATGAAAGCATGAAACCATAGACTTGATAACAATCACACATTCAACATAGTAGGCACCAGATTTTTATGTTGTAAACCCTAAAAGGGAAAAACCACAGTGGGTGTTAGCCCACAAGATATATGAGTTATAACAATACCAAAAAATCGAGGCTCATTACCTACAGGGCTCACTGTCCAAAATTGCTCACTACAAAGAATGAATCACTGCCAAAGGGTGGCTCACTGCCAAAGGGTGGTTCACTGCCAAGGGGTGGCTCATTACCAAGGGGTGAACTGATTAAGTAGAATCTACTCCATGCCTGGGTTTAGTTCCTTTGAAGAATAATAAAACTTCTCTGCTCTGCTCCTTTACACGTTCCTACTTCTCTTCATCTTTTTCACACTCACTCATTTTTGCAACTACATTTCATGTTTTTATACAATTCATCAACCTTGGAATGTACATTAAGGTCAACATTACATTTATAAACCATTGGAACAATCTCCAAGGTTGGCATTACAATCATACATAGAATAGGTCTAGACCTAATACAAATTTAGCTAAGGAAAAGATATAAAGATGTATGCATATCACACCATGCCTTAGTTGGCACTCAAATCCAATCTTCCATGCCATGCCATGCCTTAGTTGGGACTCAAATCTAATCTTCCATGCCATGACACACTTCTACAATCTTCAATGCATCATTGTAATTGGTGAAATCAACCAAGTCGACCAAGATTGGTAAGAACACTAGGTCTTCTAAGAACATTCTTCATTCACAATCCAATTTCCACTGTGCGGACCAATCCAAAGGTAGGAACATGATCAAGAGACATCCACAAGCACAATGTAATCATCAAGAAACATCCACATAATCTCTAACCACTTTGTTATGAAGATTCTTCAAGCCGGAGCACAAGAACAATACTGTCATCCACTGTCATAAGGAAAGAATAGCTTGTGGACCACCAAATCATGAACCATTGAAGTTGAAGGAACATAACATCATTTCATACTTAACTTTAGAACTGTAGACCAAAATACTTCAATGCGAAGGAATACAGAGCATAACACTTTCTCCCTATCACCGCCAAACATATAGAAAAAGTAGTTTTCACTCTGGTGAACATAACTCACTTAACTCTTCCTACTGGAGGCTCAAACTCAGAATGTAGTATCTTCAGACATGCCTCTAAACAACTTCCAATCCATAGACAAAGATATCCATCCTATAGGAAATGTAGAGCAATCTATTGGACTATTCTTTCTGCAATACACAAGAAACTCTGCACCACACTATTTCCACTGGAGGAGAAAACTTTCTCAATATCCTCAACATTAGAATCAATTACATGGGTGAATACAAAACATATAACTTATTAAAATCAAGTAACAAGATAAGGGTATAGTTGACACCAATGACAACACTGATTAAGCACATACTTGCAACAGACCCCCCATCATGGATGAATTAACATTGAGGACTAGATATAAACATGTGACTAAAACAAGATCATTTCTGGTGAAACTTTTATCCCTTATGGGTGATTTACAAACAATTTTAGGAGTAATTAATTACATAGGATTTACAAGGTTGATGACACCTTAATCCTCACATTCTCCCACTTAAAATCATACATTATAAATACCCATAGGAAAACCATAAAATAATCAAGCATTAGAAGTAAGGCTCGTGGACTCTCTACACCAAACAAATTTATCTATGCTCATAGGCTTGTTCAAAGCATCTGTAACATTCTCCTGATTGTCTACCTTCTTCAGCTCAATCTGTCCACTTACAACCATTTCTCAAACAAAGTGATATAGTACATCAGCATGCTTAGTCTGAGCATGATACCTAGGATTCTTGGCCAAACAAATAGCACTCTAGCTATCACAACAAATCTGAATGATCCTGCAATCAAAATTAGTACCTATACACAATATCCTCAACCAAACTATCTCCTTAGAGACATAGGTAGCATCCATATACTCTACTTTAGTGGTGAACAAATCAAATATGGTTGCCTTTTACTCATCCAACTCCGTACTCTGCCAAACATTAAAGTAAACACATAGCCACTAGTGGACCTTCGACTATCCAAGTCACCTACCCAATCTGTATCAACAAATACTTGTATGTCCAAAGTTTTGTTAGCACTGTTAGTACTAGAATAAACTAAATAGTAATTAGGATTGCTTGCTAGACATCTAAACACCCTCTTCACATAATTCCAATGTTGTCTACAAGGGTTGGACATAAATCTACTCAAAACTCCCACTATTGGCGCAATACTTGGTCTAGTGCAAACTATTACATACATAAAACTCCCTATGGCACTAGTAAATGGAACATTAGACATATCCTCTAAATCATCCTCATTCTTTGAACACATATCTAATAAAAGCTTAGTACTAATGGGCAAAGGAACTCTAACTAGGTTACAGTCCTACATACTAAATCTCTGTAAAATGGTATTCACATACTTACTTTGAGATAACCAAAGTTTTCTATTACATGTATCCATTTTGATTTCCATCCCCAAAATATACTTGGCATCTCCAAGATCCTTCATTTCTAATGCACCTAAAATTTGGGCTTTCAACTCACTGATCATACCCTTAGTATTGCTAAAAAATAGCATGTCATCAATAAACAATGCAATAATCAGAATAAAATCATCAATATAATGAATGTAAACACAGTAATCCTCCTCACTTCTAACAAAACAAAATTTCAACACAAATGAATCAAATTTTTGGTACCACATTTTGGGGGACTATTTCAGACCATCAAAGACCTCTTCAATCTGCAAACCTAATGTTCTTTTCATTTTACCTCGAAACCTATAGGTTGTTGCATGTAAATTTCTTTTTCAAGATCTCCATGCAAGAATGTAGTCTTAACATCCATTTTCTATATTTCCCAATCAAGAGCTACAACAATGGATAAGAGAAATCTAATAGAAGTTAATTGAGAACTAGTAGAAAATTTCACCGAAATCAACTCCCTCTCTCTAGGAGTAGCCCTTGGCTACTAGTCTAGCCTTGTACTTCTCCAATGAACTGTCTGCTCCAAAATTTTTTGTGAAGACCTACTTGCAACATATGGCCTTTCTTCCTTTGGGCAAACAAACAAGATCCTAGGTGTTGCAAGAGTCTAAAGTCATCATCTCCTCCTACATGGCTAACTACCAAGACTCACTATCATCTGCATGAATAGCTTCCCTATAGGATCTAGGCTCATTGTTACTACCCAATAAATAAAATACACAACAAAAATCTAGTGGTCTATACCTATCAACTGGGTTCCATTGTCTTGTGTATCTTCTCAAAGGTGAAGTAAGAGACTCTTCAGGTTCTTCTACATGCTCATCTATACCAACTTCTTCTATCACAATAGATTCTTCCTCATCAGAACTTTTACTCGAGTATTCTTCTGCTTCTTCACCCCCAATCCATCATTTTATTCTTCCTAACATGTATCTTCATGGTCTAATTCAAAGTTCACTCTCTTCACCTTTTCTTCTTTTTCTTTTAGTTGTTCAAGTTTTGAAATAACACTAAGTTCCTTGAAAATAACATCTCTAGAATAGATAAATTTTCAGGTTAGTGGATTCCAAATCTTATAACCTTTTACATTATCACCATATCTAATGAAAGTACACTTTTCAACTTTGGATCCAACTTATTATGTTTTTCTTTAGGCACATGAACATAAGCCTCACAGCTAAATACCCTTAAATGTGAAATAGAAGGTTTCTTACCTGTCCACATTTCATAAGGAGTTGAAACAAGAGCATTACATGGAGATTTCTTAATCAAGTAGTTTGTAGTACACATAGCTTCTACCCAAAAGAATTTATTCAACTATGATTAACTTAACATACTTCTGGCTCTTTCCATTATTGTCAGATTCATCCTTTCTACCACTCCATTCTGTTGTGGAGTATACAGAGTATTTTTTAGTCTAACAGTACGTACATGCTTACAAAATTCATCAAATTCCTTAGAAAAATATTCCCCTCCATTGTTAGATCTCAAAACCTTTATCTTATAATCTAATTTCTTTTCAACTAAGGCTTTAAATTCCTTAAACTCAATGAAAACTTTAGATTTTTGATGCATAAAATAAATCCAAGTAAACCTTGAGACATCATCAATGAAGGAAACCAAATATCTAGATTTTCCAATTGATTCAACATCCACTGGACCAAAAACATCTAAATGAATAAGTTCAAATTGATCATTAGATTTATTACTACATGAAGGAAATGGAGATCAATTTTGTTTTCAAAACATACAATGCTCACAAAATTTGAAACTCTCATCAGAATAGTACAAACTGTCTAACAATTTTTTTATTTAAAATAGTCTTTAAACCAAACTGACTTATGTGTCCCAATCTATGGTGCCACAACATACATGTATTTTTAGTATTAGCCTCAGATGCATAAGAGGCATTACAAATAGTAGTGGCTTCTAGATTAAATAGAATTCCCAGTCTTTTCCCCTTCACTACCACCAAGTTTCCTCTCACCAATCATTAGCCATACTTATCAAATGTCACATGTATTCTCAAATCATTCAACTTTGAAACAAAAATCAAATTTATAGCCAATCTAGGAACATGCAAAACACCATGGATGGTTTTAATTCTCCCATCAATGAAACACAATAGTACCTTCTCTCGTCCAACAATAGGATATGTAGAATTGTCCTCAAGGTACACATTTCCTCCATCATACTCTTCGTATGTGGAAAACCATTCTTTATGCCGGGTCATGTGGTATGAGCATCATGATTCAACAACCAATGATCATGAGAAACAACATTACATTCAGAAAGTGAAACCTCATCACCTACATTTGAAGACTTGTCAGTAGCGGAATCCCATTGGTTCTTTGGGTTTCAACATTCCTTTTTCACATATCCTCTCTTTCTACAATTCCAACACTTGACTCTATTCTTCTTTCTAGGAGTCTTAGAATGGCCCTTAGACTTATCTTTAGACCCCTTCTAATCTCCTTTTGGTCCTCTTTCCATAGACCTTCCCCTGACACCGAGAGCATCCCCTAAACTATCTAAACTTTTCTTCCTCAATTCATGTGACAGCAAAATTGAAATAAGAGCATCCAACTTCAGACTTATGAGGTTAGCATTGATAGCCAAAATAACATTCTCCCATGACTTAGGCAAAGAACAGAGAAGCAATATACATTTATCTTCCTCATTCGCCTCAACATCTACAAACACTAGTTGACTCAATAACAAATTAAATGAATTCAAATGCTCTACAACCAATTCACTCTCTTTCATTTTCATGGAAAATAACTTATGCTTTAAATAAATCTTATTTACCATATTCTTGGCTTGGTGGATCTCACCTAGATGCTTCCACAAGATATGTGCAGACTTCTCACTTGCAACATTCAGTAGAATAGAATATGAAAGATATAATTGAATTTCACTTCGTGCCTTTTTATCTAGTATTTCCCACTCATCAGGAGCAACATCATCAGGTTTATTCTCTTTCGTAATAGCCAACCACTAGTTTTTTTCTTCTAGCAAATCCTTCATTTTCAGCTTCCACAATTCGTACTCCATGCCATTGAACTTTTCAATATCCAACTAAGAGGTAGAGACAAAAGTGGATGAAGTCATGATATCTGCACAAGATTTGCAAACAAACAACAACCAAATCTCCCACTACAGCTAAAAAACCTTCACACTACCACCCAAGAATCAAAACTGGCTAGGCTCTAATACCAAATGTTAGAAATGAAGGTGCAAACTACACAATAGAAATCTGATTCAAACCTTATTAATATCATCTAAATAATTTAGAATCAATGGAGATTGCAATAGAAATAAACCCACTACACATAAATAAAATGCATTAAGAACTGAACACATAACATAGTATGTAACATGGAGAAAACCCTTTCAGGTAAAACATTCTACCAAAAAAAGAGGCTTCAAGTTGTATTATCTTCAAATATGAGATTACAATACATGCACTTGCTCTTCTTCAATCTTCAATCCAGTGACGCCTATTACTCTCAACTCTGCTAAAAATGTAGTACAAATATCCTTATAAAAGGAGGTTGCCTTCTAGGGGAAGAAAACTGACATAATATCGATTATCAGATTTGTGACCTAATGATGAACAGTTTAGATTTACAATCATAAAATTTGGCATTGGGGGCATTGCCCTCAAGCCCCCACTAGGGCACACAGTCCTTTGGACCCATTGTGGGGGTATGATCCTCCCAAACCCCTCATAAGGGGGAAACCCCCTTGTGACCCCCTGTCACGAATGAATTAGCGTCAAGGACCGAATATAAACACGTAGATAAAACAAGATCACTACTGGTGAAACCTTTCATCCCTTATAGGTGATTTACAAATAATATTATGAGTAATTAATTACATAGGATTTACAAGGTTGATGGCACCATAATCCTAACATAAACCCATCTAGGAATGAAAAGTACATTTTTCCCTGCTAGGTCATCTAGCACTTGATCAATGAATGGCAAGGGAAAATAATTTTTCTTTGTGGATTTGTTTAGTTCTCTATAGTCAATACATACTCTCTATTTCCCATTATTCTTAGGCACTGTAGACACCCAAAAATGTCCATGTCTTGCAACACCTAGTTCAGATATATTATCTAAGACATTGGTGCAGGAGCACCTAGATGTCTAGGTTTTGGTTAATTTGCAAGTAGTTTGTTTGGTTAAACAAGGTCTATGAGACCATCTTCAATGTTGTATAAGGCTTGAAAGCCATGTTGTAATGGACTATGTTCAAATAACTAGAATCTTCTATGGTTATAGTATTAGTCCTAGGTAGGACAATCATAGGTAGCTTACAAGAATCATTTAAGTTTTGATAGGTTAGTCATTTATGTTTTAATGTTTGTATGAGGAGCCAATTAAATTCTCATGTTTATAAGCCTTTTAAGGCATGTCTTGGGTTAGGAAGAATGTCTACACCTTGTCATAGGTTCTCCACATGTTAAAAAAGCTTCTAAACTTAAAACAATCAGTTTTTAAAATAGTTTCAAGAAGACAGTTTCTATTTTAAAGCTGCAGTTAGAAATCAAGAAGGGAAATCGATGGTTTTGGGCAGTTTGGATCGACCCCAACCACTCCATACTTTATATGAGGCTTATTTGAAGCCAAGAAGGTTTCCTTTGTAGCAGACATTCGAAAGATTTGAGAGAAATAACAAATAATTCACTGTTTTCCTACCTTTATCTGTATTTTCTGAGTTTTGTATGCACAAAAAACCCATACTATTGTATAGTACGGCCCTGTCAAGGAAGATAGAATAGTTGGGAGTGTAGTATGGTGGGTTAGCTATCCATTAAAGCAGGTTTGAACTCTTGACATTGAGTGGAAGGTTTAATATGACTGCAAAACTTCATACTGTCTTTTAGAAATTGCTGTCTCCTCAAGTAAATCACTGTTTTTCTATGTATTCTGTACATGTACGGCACTGTCATGGCATAAGTTTGTAATGGATGGAAAGAGTGTTGAAGTAGCTTGGATTTGATTCTTGTTTGGAGTCTTGACAGCAAACTAGGAGTGAGAAAACCGTTGGTTTGTACTAAGCTATCCTAAAACCTAGTTTAGGCTTCTTGTGACAGTCTGATGGATTTTTGCCCATTCCATTGACATTTCTCTATCTTTGCCCAATGGAATGGGTTGTATCATAGTCAGTGATAAGACTTGTGAAGGAATGGGAGGCAGGAGGACAGTTGGTGTTGAGGATTCCTTGTGAATGGGTCTGCAAATAACATATGTGGAGACTTGGTGAAGGACAACAATAGCCTGGTGATCATCAGTGACTTTGTTCAGTGGACAAACCAAGGAATGTCATGCATGGTGCCTAATACAAAGGGTTTTGACCTTGCAATGATCCTGTGTCAAAAGGTGAGGAGTGACTTCTCTCAGAAACCAAATCATTGTGTCTTATACTATCCTAATAGTCATCACTAAAAACAATCACTCCAAGGGAGGACACTAGGTATGTTTGGCTTATAATTGATTGGTTAAGGAAAGTCATTAGATGTTAGGCATGTTCTTGGTTTGGTTGGTTGTATGAGATAGGGTTTGTCTTATTAAGGATCACCCTAAGATGGATATTGTGACTATCCTACTCTTGGAGCAATGAGGTTGTGGCTGCCCATGAGAGGTATGATAGATGTTGTTGTCCTGCAAACCGTGCATAGTGGTTTGGCTAGAAACCTAGATGGAATCTGGATTGGATTTGGGCATCTTAGAAGGTGTCTTGGAGTCTACTCCCTTTTTGTATTATGATCATGTAAAATGTTGTGAAAACCTTGTATCATGAGAAGTTGTGAAACCAAATGAACCTTGAGAGTAGTTCTAGTTGAAGTTTTTGAATTATCATCCTACTATCCTAGATGCTCTGCATCATTTGTGGTATCAGAGCTAGCTAGTAGATCTTTGAGGGTGTTGTGGATTTTGTGAAACAGTAAAGGTCTGTGAGAGTTTGTGAAGATGCCTCCTAAGAACCAGATGGCAAGAGAGAATGCTGAGTTGAGAGAAGCCTTAGAGGCTAGAGAGAAGGAGTTGAGGGACATAAGAGAACAAGATGCTGCTAGAGAAAGGGAGTTGAGGCAAGTGAGAAGAGAAAATGCAACAATCTTGGCTAGATTGGAAGCATTTGAGAAGAATCCTAGAAAGTATGAACAAAATGAGTCAGAAGGAGATGAGGATGCTGATGAGAATCCTCCTGAGGATGAGTTGGATGCTGAGGAAAAGAAGTTTATGAGATTGCTGAAGGTAGTCCAAGGAAGTGGGACAAAGGCAAGCATTGAGTTACCTATCTATCAGGGGAAGATGGATAGTGAAGAGGTATTAGGGTGGATAGATGCCCTTGAAAAAATTTTTGAGTATGAGGAGATGAGTGATGAGAAAAAGATTAAGTTTGCAAAAACAAAACTGAGAGGAATAGCACTTACCTGATGGAGTAGTGTGCAGACAAAAAGAATGGCTAGAGGTGCATCAAGAATCACTTCTTGGAGTAGGATGAAGGATATGATGAAGGACCAATTCCTTCCATCTGATTGCTCCATTTAGACAAAGAGGATGAGATAGAATCTGGAGCAGAAGGACATGGATGTTATGTCCTATACTGAGCAATTTCATAAGCTTAGTATCAGAGGAGGGCTGGAAGATGAAGAAGAGAAAGTAGCAAGGTACCTTAATGGGCTTAGGTATAACTTGCAGGATGAGATTGGGTTAGCAGTACCAAAATCACTTGGAGAGTGTTTTCAGTTAGCCATCAAGGCTGAAGAGAGAGTTAAGAGGAAGAAAGAAAGGCAAGGAGGTTATGGAAGAGGAAACAAAGGTAGGGGCAGACCTACTAATGAAGTTTAGAACAACAATGAGAAGGGTAAGGAGTTTTCTACAGAATAGAGAGGTGGATATAGAGGTGGAGGTAGATTTGGATTAGGTAGAGGAGTGTTCATAGGTAGATGTTATCACTACAATGAGGTGGGATACACATCTTTCAACTATCCTAAGAAGAATGGTATTGATAAGAGAAAGGATACAAGAGTTCACTTGGCATAAGAGGAGGAGAAGCTAGAAGAACTAGAAATGTTGTCAGCCTCTCCAATGATGGATGGAGAGATGCTCATGGTGGAAAGAGGCAAGATACAGCAACCACCATAGGTATCTATTTTCAGAACTAATTGTTTAAGCCATGGAAAGATATGCAAGTTGATTGTAGATTCAGGTTCTCATGATAACTTAGTTTCTTGGGAAATGGTGAATAAGCTGGGGTTGACAACTTTTGATCATCCTAGTCCTTACAATGTCACTTGGGTGAGTCAAGAGCAGCAGGTAATGGTTACTAAGAAGGCATATGTTGATTTCACAATTCGTCCATATCAGGACTATGTTTTGTGTGATGTTATTCCTATGACATGTGGGCATGTAATCTTGGGCAGACCATGGCAGTATTTGAGGAAGACTATTCATGATGGGTATACTAATACCTATGTAGTACACAAAGATGGTAAGAAGTTCAAACTGATTCCTTTACCTTGTGAGGAGAAGAAGGAATAGGTTACAATTTTCTTTGGAGAGAAACTATAGTTGAGTATGCAGGTTAAGGATGATTGCAAGCAGCAGGAACAGTTGCAATAGAAGAAGGTGGATGATAGTCCTAGAAAGCAGCAAGCTTGGAATTTGAGTTATGTCAAAGTTGGAGACATTGAGTGCTTTATAAAAAGGCAGCAGAAGGTACAGGGAGGAATGAATCAGAGCCTCCAATTGAGAAGAGCTGAACCATTGCAACAGCAGGGTCCTAGACAAGGACATCACAATAGGTTTTATGGTTCTAACACTGTTTACAGGAACCATGCAGGTTGGAGAAGGATGAAGATTACTCTTGGAGAGTTCATGTTTCCCAGTCAGAGAAACAATCCAATGGGATGGAAAATGGTTGGAGCAACTCCCCTAACTCTTGGGATAAGAGTTGTCATCATGCCGGGGAGTATGGTGCACGAGCACCTAGATGTCTAGGTTTTGGTTAATTTGCAAGTAGTTTGTTTAGTTAAATAAGGTCTATGAGACCATCTTCAATGTTGTATAAGGCTTGAAAGACATGTTGTAATGGACTATGTCCAAATAACTAGAATCTTCTATGGTTATAGTATTAGTCCTAGGTAGCTTACAAGAATCATTTAAGTTTTGATAGGTTAGTCATTTATGTTTTAATGTTTGTATGAGGAGCCAATTAAATTCTCATGTTTATAAGCCTTTTAAGGCATGGATTGGGTTAGGAAGAATGTCTACACCTTGTCATAGGTTCTCCACATGTTAAAAAAGCTTCTAAACTTAAAACAGTCAATTTCTAAAATAGTTTCAAGAAGACAGTTTCTATTTTAAAGCTGCAGTTAGAAATCAAGAAGGGAAATCGATGGTTTTGGGCAGTTTGGATCGACCTCAACCACTCCATGCTTTGTAAGAGGCTTATTTGAAGCCAAGAAGGTTTCCTTTGTAGCAGACATTCGAAAGATTTGTGAGAAATAACAAATAATTCACTGTTTTCCTACCTTTATCTGTATTTTCTGAGTTTTGTATGCATAAAAAAACCCATACTACTGTACAGTATGACCCTATCAAGGAAGCTAGAATAGTTGGAAGTGTATTATGGTGGGTTAGATGTCCATTAAAGTAGGTTTGAACTCTTGATATTGAGTGGAAGGTTTAATATGACTGCAGAACTTCATACTACCTTTTAGAAATTGCTGTCTCTTCAAGTAAATCGTTGTTTTTCTGTGTATTCTGTACATGTACGGCACTATCATGGCATAAGTTTGTAATGGATGGAAAGAGTGTTGAAGTAGCTTGGATTTGATTCTTGTTTGGATTCTTGACAGAAAACTAGGAGTGAGAAAACCGTTGGTTTGTACTAAGCTGTCCTAAAACCTAGTTTAGGCTTCTTGTGACAGTCCGATGGATTTTTGCCCATTCCATTGACATTTCTCTATCTTTGCCCAATGGAATGGGTTGCATCATAGTCATTGATAAGACTTGTGAAGGAATGGGAGGCAGGAGGACGGTTGGTGTTGAGGATTCCTTGTGAATGGGTCTGCAAATAACATATGTGGAGACTTGGTGAAGGACAGCAATAGCCTGGTGATAATCAGTGACTTTGTTCAGTGGACAAACCAAGGAATGTCATGCATGGTGCCTACTACAAAGGGTTCTGACCTTGCAATGATCCTATGTCAAAAGGTGAGGAGTGACTTCTCTGAGAAACCAAATCATTGTGCCTTATACTATCCTGACAGTCATCACTAAAAATAGTCACTCCAAGGGAGGACACTAGGTATGTTTGGCTTGTAATTGATTGGTCAAGGAAAGTCATTAGATGTTAGGCATGTTCTTGGTTTGGTTGGTTGTATGAGATAAGGTTTGTCTCATTAAGGATCACCCTAAGATGGATATTGTGATTTTCCTACTCTTGGAGCAATGAGGTTGTGGCTGCCCATGAGAGGTATGATAGATGTTGCTGTCCTGCAGACCCTGCATAGTGGTTTGGCTAAAAACCTAGATGGAATCTAGATTGGAGTTGGGCATCTTAGAAGGTGTCTTGGAGTCTACTCCCTTTTTGTATTATGATCATGCAAAATGTTGTGAAAACCCTGTATCATGAGAAGTTGTGAAACCAAATGAACCTTGAGAATAGTTCTAGTTGAAGTTTTTGAATTGTCATCCTGTTGTCCTAGATGCTCTGCATTAGACATCATGTAGCATTTTGTCCTATCCCACTCTTAATCCCATCCTTAATCCCCCTAGCCAATTAATTAAGTAAATTTTATTTATTAAAATCCCATCCTTAACCCACTTAGCCAATTAATTAAATAAATTTTATTTATTTAATTAATTTCCACATCATATCCCAATCCTATCATAATCATCTTCCCAATTAAATAAATAAATTTTATTTATTTAATTAATTTCCCTCACATATCCCAACTAAAATATTTAAATTAGGTCCTCACCTCTGACCACACTTCAACACTTACACTTGTCCACCTCTCACTTAAATCATGTGTTGTAGTACAACTTTCATTTAAAATCTTTCACATGTACAACTCATAGGACCTAATTTTAGTATCTGTGTACACATTCACATATGTAACACTTTTTGTGTACACGGTCACATATGAGCCTTATCCTCCTTTGTACACTTGTCACATGACTACAACTCCCTTAAAGAGTGGGAATAACTAATCAATCCTAGCCATCCACATCAATCATTTAACATTTTAATCTCAACCATCCATTCAAATCAAGTCTTTCCTATAAATCAACCCTCTCCCAAGCCATTAATAGGCATTGACTTGAGTATCCTTATGCTGCCAAAATAACATTAGAACCTTTGCATCATTCATCTATTATCTTCAATCTTATTATCTATTATCTATCATTCTTTCATCAATCATCTTCATCTTATTGTTATGCTATTGAATTGAGAAACCAACATATCAAATCAATCAAACAATTCATCGTGCATCTATCTATTCAAGGTATTGAAGGATTTGGATTGAGGTAATGCATTTCATTTGTTTTATCATTTTCATTTTATCTAAATTTTTCAATTACATTTTGGTGAACTTGATATGAACATGCCCAATTGGATTCAATCATTAGTTTTTGTAGGTTTATGCACTTTGATTTGTAGGTTGAATATATTTTATATTGCTGATTTTCTTTGTTTAGGAACATATCTATTGCAGAGGGTTTTTTGTTTTACACAGGTCTTGGAAGAAGACTTTGTGAGCTTTCCAAAAAGTGGTTACGTTAAATATTTGGCTCCATATTGAAGGAGTTCTGACAATTTGAAGTTAACCCTGTGTTTCTGATTTTTTAGAAATTTTTGACGCGCGACTTTTAGAAAAAAAAATCATATCTTCCAATCTAGCTAACCAAATCACATTCTATTTTTTGCAGGTGGCTAGAAATATTTAAATTCATTTTTCTATATCATTATTTTTTAGATCTATGGTACAAATAGATTTTTTGTCCAAAAAAAAAAAATATATTTTTCAAATCTTAGTTTATGACATAATTTTTGTATATGGAGTCCAATTTGAGAAAAAAAAAAATTTGATATTGATTAGAAAATCATAAGGGATCTCATGGTCATATCTATTTTACTGTTGGATGAGATTATTTGCTGATTTTTTGCAGGGTTTATTTTTCAATCTTAACACTCTTTCATTGCAAACTTCAAACGAGCATAACTTTTGCATTTTTGATCCTTTTTCAACGAATTTTTTTTTAAATTGCATAAAATTTCTTGAATTTTCTATTTTTGCAATCTATTTTGCTATATCAGATCATTTTCATCAGTTTTTATCAGATTCTTTATTTTTCGCATAACAACTTTTTTGTGCAAGTTTACTTGTTTCTTTTTTGATTTTGTGGCTTGTAGCGGCATCAAAGGAGCTAGAGAAGCATTTGGATCAATCATGACAACAAGTGGAAAGTAAAAATAATCAGATGTACACATTCTAATCTTTCATCTCTTAATCATCATTTGATCACACATTTGGACTTTGGGCTTAAAACGAACAACTTGCTTGCAATCACATCAAAAATTAGGATAAAACGAACAAGTGTCTTCTATCACATTTGGCTTTGGGTTTAAACAGAACAAGTGCTTGAATTGTCTTCCACACATTTCATTTTCTAAAGGGTTAATTTACAACTGTGAGTGTGAATCAAGTGATAGCTCACTTGGTTTTCTTTTGTTTACTATATTTAGGAGGCCTGCTTGGAGACACACCACTCCAAGGGATGACCTCAATCGAGGCTGAATCAAAAGACACACTCATTGAGAGTTGTAAATCTTGTCACTCTTGGCTAAGCCCCAAAGAACTTTATACCTTTGGGAAGTGAAGGTGAAGGGTGGGTACCCTTTCTCCCAGCTATGTGGCAAGATTTCACTTTCAATTCCTTAGTCAACCTTGTGCAATCTAGCCTAAGACCTAATTGGCCATACCCACTTGAGAAGACATTAGGCTTGTTGATGTGTCTTCCATGTGTACTTGCTTAATAATCATCACATTTCATTTTCAAATTTAAACTTTCTTATGTGTCTTGTGTGAGTGATTCATGTGTGTATATGCATAATCATTTATTTACAAATTGCTAAATCAAGCTATAGACACAAACACATAAATAAATCATCCTTAATATCCTTGTCATCACATCCATCTTAATCCAAGTCATCTTCATCATAATCCAAATACTAATCATCCTACTTATCATATCCACACCATCATAATCATTATCCAAATCAATTCATTTCGAGAGTCTACCCGTGTCTTTCACCCCCGCCTATCCTCTCGAGGGAGCATCATTCCACATCATCCAAACAATTCTTGTCATCAAATCCATCCTATATTTACATCATCATAATCATTATTCACTTTAATTCATTTGTATTTTGGAACATTTCAAGCCATAGTTGTACATATTGCATCACCTAAATATTTGGTCTTCACCAACAAGGACGTGCTCAATAATGATTCATCCCATAATGAACCCCTTTACATAGAAGTTGTAATAAAAAGGTGTTGAGTCAAAAGGGTCCTAATAGATTGTGTCTCAGGGTTAAACTTGTGCAATCTAAGGTTGGTTAAACTATTGGGGTACTCCACTGTGGATATTGAAAAATACCATTACATCACTATTAAGGCCTATGATGAAACTGAAAGCATATCTAAAGGTACTATTTGATTGCCCGTTCAATTAGGTCTAGCCCTAGTGGAAATCACTTGTCAATTCTTAGACCTCAATCTCCCATATAATATCCTCCTAACACACCCATGCATTCATGCCATAAGGGCTTTTCCTTCCATCTATCACAAATGCATCAAATTTCCATTTAATGACCAAGAGGTTACCATCCATGCTGACCCAAATCCTTTTGAATATTACCCCTAGTTAGAAAGACCATATCGTAGACCTCATTATTCCCAAATCAATGACATGGCCCAACCATTTATCTCATATATTGATTCATCCACCTTAGCCTCTTCATCCAAGTCACCACCATCATCCATACAACATCAACAACCAATGCCACCTCAACCTTACATGTCATCACCCTCAACTTCACACCAACCATTACCCTATGCAATCCCTCCACCACAACACCATTAACCAATTCAACAATTTCAATCATCACATCAATACATTCACCACCAACAACAACAAGTCCAAACACCATCCCAACTTCAACAAATCCCATATCAATCCTATGTGTCACTCATCCAACCTAATCCATCCAAATCAACCTATGCCACATTAACACATCAACCTCCACCCAAACATTATCCAATTTCTCATTCCAACATTCCAACACATAACCAAACATATTCACAAGGCAACCAAGTGTCCTCACAAGAAGCATCGTTGATTGACCTAAGTCCACCATTGCAACAAGAAGCACATGCAATTCCAAGTTATCCTATGTAAGACTTAATTACCTTTGACAAGGGAGATTCCAATCTAGCCAATGCATCTTATGAGTGGCCTCCACCATCCAATCACATGCCAACACATGAGCAAACTAGTCCTATCCTAATACCTTCATGTGATCCTACCCCTAGTCCATTGATCCACCACCCTTCTAATCTATCCAATCCTCCTATCCCTCCATCCAATCCAAATCCTAATATGCCAAATCCCATTATCCATCCCACATGTCCCAATCCTAAGCCTATAACAATATCCACCATCATTGTTCATCCACTATATTTCTCATTTACCCATATTCTTGCAAAGGATGTGATCCATTGGCTACTAGCATGGAATAAAACACCCCCATATCAAATACCCATTCATGAGCCTACCAAAGAATTTCCAAAGGTCATGTCCAATCCTATAATCCCATCATGTGGTCCACCTATCCTTGAGCCTATCCAAGAGTCCTCCATTAACATGCCTAGCCTTTCAATCCCTTCATGTGACCTACAAGTCATCAAGCCTATGCAAGAGTCTCCTATTATAAACCCAAGTCAAGAGTCACCATGTTCTCATGTTGTTGACCAAGAGCCTATACAAGAGCCTTCCACTTCCATTCAAGAAAACCAAGAGGTATGTCAAGAGTTTAATCCTAAGCATGTGGAAATATTAAGCCCTAGCCAAGGCAAGATCAAATCACTTTCATGCAACCTATCCATAACATATATCTTTTCCATGATCAAGATGATATCTATAATGATGAATCTATCCATGAGCCACTTGATCCTATCCATCTCCCAACAACCATTAATGATAAAGCTATCCAAATTCAACCTATCCATAACATTTACCTTCTTTATGATCAAGATGATACCTATGAAGAAGCTATCCATGAGCACCTTGATCTTATCCATAATCCTATATCCATCCATGAGCAAGATATCCACATTGCTCCTAGTCATTTGCCATCTAGCCCTATCCATAATGAGCAAACATCCACTTGTCATGATGAGACAATTGCCTCCCAAGAACACATAAGCATAGAAGATCAAACAAATAACTTGAATATACATGAACATAATAAAGATCCTAATGATCCTTCCACATCCACTATCAACTACATTTCAAATCCACTATCATGTCCTATTGTTCTTACCACTCTTATACATGAGTGTTCTTCTTTAGGACAACAACTACCGTTATCCATTTCACCTTCTACATCTAATAATGAACTCAAGTCTAATGTTCAAAGCACACCAAGTCCTATAGTCCATCGCATACTCTAAAACATGAACTACCAAGGTAAATGCCTAGGCCTTTATGAACAAGGGTATTTTGGAGCCAAACCATGTCAAGATTCCTCCATGCTCATATGGCCTTGGATATACACCCCAAGGTAAACAACCTAAAGATATTGGTAATTCCTCCATCCCTCCTATGTCCACGACTTCCTATCACAAACCACATCATATACCCAAAACATATGTAGCCATTCCACCCCCATTATCCTACAAATGTCAAAAGCATGTGACCATACACCTTCCACCATCTAATTTACCTCCATTACTTCCAACTCCTAACATCCCACTATCCACTTTACCTCAACTCCTTCCAACTCCTAATATCCCTCCATCCACTTTGCCTCCATTGTTACCAATGCCTAATTATCCATTTATCCATAAGCATCCTCACAATCCTAATCATGACCAACAAATGCACATATTATCTAAACATAAAGCTTCCACTCATTTCACCAACCCTGCTTCCACCAAACCCATGGGATTCCAAAATAAAAATTTGGATGCCTCCTTTCATAAAGCCCAAAATCCTACCAAAAATCCTAAGGGTCCAAATGCCTTGGGACATCAATGCCAAAAGTCAAAGCAAAGTACATTTACAAAGCTATCCAAACCACTACCCAAGCCCAAATCTTCACAAGAAAAGGTCAAAACTAAAATGGTTTGGGTCCCTAAGCACAAATCAATCAAGTCAAATGAGGCATCCTCATCCATATCTCAAAAATCCAAAATTTCCATTCCATTCAAAAGTTTCAAATATCACAAAAATCGCACAAGCAAGGAAAAAATCATGAAAAACCTAAGTCTATGTGGGTCCCCAAATGCTTACATCATCCATACACTAAGAAAACATCCCCATTGCTTCCTACACCACCTTCCCATCAAAAGCTTCATTGTTTATCATGGTGTGTGCAACTGTCGGTCATGATTCCCTTCGATTCCAAAACATTCCCACATACCTCCATCTCCCCAACCTTCATCCATTATCTTATATATTTCCCTTATCACTTTCCTATGGTCCATGCTTTTGCATAAGTCTTTCATCCATCCTTTTCCATATGTCATACATAATCCACATCATAATCTATTAGCCTACCTTTCATCCATCCTTACACAAACCTTTCATCATCCACTATCCACCTAATCCATCTCCCTTTCATGCAATCATCACCCTTATCAACATCTATGAGCATAATGACATGGTCCATGTGATGCCATTCATCTAATGGGACATTGTCACCTTTCATAGCACTAGACACTTGAGTCCCTCCTATCCATTACCATGGTGAAAACCTGCCAAATAGGTGTCATGTGTAATTGTCATGCTATCCCATAAAAAAAAAAAGAAAAAGAAAAAAATCAAAAAAGTAAAGAGAAATCCTTTCATCCAACAATGAAACCTGGTAAACAGGTGCCTTGGATAAGTACCATGATGAAAACCTGGCAAACAGGTGTCATGTGTAGGTTGATCTTCTATGTCACTTACACTTGGGGGCATGTTGTTTCATCTAAACTATCTATCCCATCATACCATTATCATACCATCCTACCATCCTAAGCCATTACACCCACATACCTATCATATTGAGACTATTCATCTCCCCTTCCTCCTTTTGTTATTGATAAAGATTGGGGGCAAAATGTTGAAATATTCTTTGATATCTCTTGATATACCTATCCTTTTCTAAACAATCCTATCATTATCCACCTATCATAAGTCTTGTCATGTAAAATTCATCATGTTACCCTATTTTCATAAGACCTTGTCATGTAAAAATCTTGAGTCTTCTACCTAGTATGGGGCATGTTATTCCTATGTGACATAGTCTTTGGAGATCACATCCTATCTCCCTTATGATGCATACATCCCACCCACTATAGCCCATCCTCTTATCCATCCATCTATCATGAGCCTTTCATCCTATCCACCATCACCCATTCTTTTATCCATTCATCCAATCCCATTTACCTCCTTACACCTAGACTTTATTTTTCTCCTTGTCATTTATATGAAGCACAAAGGCTACCCAAATTGTAATTCCAATACCATCCCAAAACATCTAAAAAAATCCAAAAAAATCAAATATTCTCAAAAATACCAAAAAAAAAATATTACCAAAAATACAAAAAAAATCAAAACATTTTAAAATACAAACAAATTAAATATTCCAAAAAATCCAAAAAATCAAATATCCATTGAAAATCCAAGCAATGAAATCAATCGAATCACATCAATTTCATCAAACTCAATCATTCAAATCAATTCATCGAATCTATCCAAACAATAAATACAATTCCTTCAATCAAATCATCCCTTCACCAATCCAATCACATCAATCATATAAATCCATCAATCCCATTCATCCAATTAAATAGCATCAATCTATCCAATCCAATCAATCCATTTATAGAAATCCATCATCATCAAAATCAAAGCACATCGATCCAACCATCAAATCAATTCATCAAACCAAATCAATCCAATCATCCATTCATCAAATCAATTCAATGCAAAAAATTGAAGCAATAATCCAAATGCAAGTCAATTATTAATCCATACCAATCAATCTAATCAATTGTATCAAATTATCTAGTCACATCAATGGTCTTGATCCTAATCTTGTTGTAAACTAAATCAATCAATCATCATCATCATCAATGGGATATACCATTCCCACATCCTAGTGTTGATCTAGGGATATATCATTCCCCACAATGACAACACTATCTATCATCATCAATCAATCAATCAATCATTGGTTTACCACTTGACAAAGGGACAATACCTTGTTTGTTTTTGAATCATTTGTACACACTTTCTTGCTTACTTGTGTGTGTTATCATTTTATATTGTATTTGAATCACATCTCTCACATCCCATCAACATCATATATCATCAAACATCCAATCAATTCCAAGCAATCCATAAACCAATACATCCATAGACTTTCATCATCACCATCAATAACAAAAAAAAATAGAACTACATCTCATGTCTATCATTAAATGCCTTGATCCCATAGATACAGGGTATGCAGGCAATCTAGGATATGAAGGAAGTACCTAGATTTAGGCATAGAAGATCGACCTCTTCCATCTTCCATCCTTCTTCTAATCTTCACCAATTATCATCTTCATCTATCTCTCATATTTCTTCTATCATCTATCTCCCACATCATCAATAAACACCTAAAATCCAATCAATCACATTCATTTCATATCAATTCCAATTCATCAATCTAATCACCTACAATCCAATCAATCACAAATCATTTCTTCAAATCAATCCTTCAAATCAATTCTTCCAATCAATCACATCATCTCATCAATTCATCAATCACTTCATCTAATCATCCTTCAATCATCAAATCAATCCAAACAATGATCCAAATGTAAGTCATCCTCAATCCATACCAATCAAGTTAATCAATCTTGTCAAATTATCTAATCTCAATCAATGGTCTTGATCCTAATCTTATCATAAACAAAATCATCAATTATCATCATCATCATCAATGGGATATATCATTCCCACATCCTTGTGTTGATGTAGGGATATAGTGTTCCACGCAATGACAACACTATTATTATCATCATCAATCAATCAATCATTGGTTTACAGCTTGACAGGGGCAATACCTTGTTTGTTTTTGTATCATTTGTGTATGTTTGCTTGCTTTCTTGTGTGTGTTATCATTTTTATCTTGCATTTTTATCAAATCCAAATCATTTTAGCTAATATTCATATCTTGTGTATGTTGGAATAGCTTTTTTCATTAACCTTTGCATCTAAGGTCATATCATACCTTTTGTGCATTAGGAATTCAATGCTGTAAGTTTTCTTCCTCATACATTAGATAAGGTTGTATTATGCTAGGTTGCAGGACACATCATCACCCTGGTCCTTATACCTTGGTGCATAACATCTAGTGTTATATTAAACACCATGGTTGCTCACTTTCATTGTAGCACAATGCATCATTCATTTCTTCTATCCATTCCCTTATCTTTCTTGATCAATCCCTTTCATTTCAAGAGCCTACCCATGTTTGTCCAACCCACCTATCTTGTCGAGGGGGCATCATCATCCTATCTTTCCATCATCATCCTATCCTTTCCATCACTATCCATTTTCCTCTATCCATACCTTAGCTTCTTTGAAATGATGTTACTCGATATAAATCTTATCATCTCAAAGAGGGGTAAAATGTAGAGACCCAAAAATGTCCATGTCTTGCAACACCTAGTTCAAAAACATTATCCAAGACATCATGTAGCATTTTGTCCTATCCCACTCTTAATACCATCCTTAATCCACCTAGACAATTAATTAAATAAATTTTATTTATTAAAATCCCATCTTAATCCCATCCTTATCCCACTTAGCCAATTAATTAAATAAATCTTATTTATTTAATTAATTTCCCTCACATATCCCAACTAATTAAAATAAAATATTTGAATTAGGTCCTCACCTCTCACCACATTCCAACACTTACACTTGTCCACTTCTCACTTGAATCATGTGTTGTAGTACAACTTTCATTTAAAATCCTTCACATGTACAACTCATGGGACCTAATTTTAGTATTTGTGTACACATTCACATATGTAGTACTTTTTGTGTACATGGTCACATATGAGCCTTATCCTCCTTTGTACACTTGTCACATGACTACAACTCCCTTAAAGAGTGGCAATAACTAATCAATCCTAGCTGTCCACATCAATCATTTAGCCTTTTAATCTCAACCATCCATTCAAATCAAGTCTTTCCTATAAATCAACCCTCTCTCAAGCCATTAAGAGGCATTGATGTGAGTATCCTTATGCTACCAAAATAACATTAGAACCTTTGCATCATTCATCCATTATATTCCATCTTATTATCTATCATATATCATTCTTTCATCAATCATCTTCATCTTATTGTTATGCTGCTGAATTGAGAAACCAACATATCAAATCAATCAAACAATTCATCTTGCATATATTTATTCGAGGTATTGAAGGATTTGGATTGAGGTAATACATTTCATTTGTTTTATCATTTTTATTTTTTCCAAATTTTTTGATTACAGACACTATAACCAAGGGTGAAACCCACTGGCTATCTGAGATGGGATAGATGAATCCTGCTAGTAGCAATTTCTCTATTTTAGTTTTGACAATGTCCTTCAGCACAGGGTTTAGTCTTCTCTAGGATTGTCTAATAGGTTTGACATCTTCTGTGTATATGTGATGGGTACAGATCTCAAAAGGGATGCCCTTCATATCTTGACATTCCCAAGAAAAATCTATTGAATGGAAGATGAGGAGATCAAGAAGTGCCCCTTCCTACTTTTCTATTAGCTAAGTGTTGATTTTCAATGTTTTCCCAGGTAAGATCATGACCTATTTTGTAATCTGATCCATAGAGGTCCCCTACCCATATTCTAGAGTCATAGTGTTAAGAAGACAAGAATGTGGAAGTAGCATGTGAAAAGTTGCTAAGTATCTATAGAGGGTTTCCCCACAAGGAATGATATTGGCAAGGTTATAATGGGCAGCAGTAAAAAATTCTTTCCTTAAGTCTTGGGTTGTCCATTGTATCTTTTCCAATGAGAATGTGAGTTATATCTTAAGGTGTGTCATAGTTTATTTCTTCTTCTAACTCACACAAGTGTTCCCTGATGGTAACCATAGCTACTGAGGAACTGTTTTCCATGTTATTAGGCTTATCTACCCATACTTTTCCTGAATAGTGTATAGATGGTTTATCTAAAGGATACAAGGAGAATTTCTTCATGTCCAAACCATTTGAAATGACCATGTCTCTAGTTCTAAAATCAATAGATGATGCTGAAGTAGCTAGCTATGGCCTTCCTAAAATAAAAGGATAAGCATTCCTTTGGTTCCTAGGCTTCAATATCAGAAAGTCCACTACAAATTCCTATGATTCCACAATAACTGGAACATCAGTTAACAACCCTTTTGGAATGGCCACTAATTGATCAGCCAATTGGAGAATTATGGATGTGGCTTGAACACATGTAAGGGATAATTTTTCTAGGGTGTGAACTGTCATTACGTTTATTGTTGCCCCCAGGTCAACCAAAGCATTAGATATTTCTACCCCTAAAATGTGGACAGTTATGATAGGGTTCCCAAGATCCCCATATTTTGGAAGGAACATTTTCCCCACAAGAAGATCTACTACTTTTCCTTCCACCTGAATGGTGGTAGGAAAGTTTTTCTTTCTACCTTAGGTTTTAACACAATGTTGTTTGATAAATTGGTTCAGTTCAGGAACATCCCTGATTGCTTGTAGGAGTGAAATTTCAATGTTAAACTGCCCAATTTCTTGCAGAAGTTCTGATTCAATAGTAGGTTGGACTTGTTTTTGTAGGACTATTTTCTGAGGGACATGTTGTTTGAGTCATTCTAGGTAAGTTGCTTTCTTTTTCATCTTTGGAGCAGCTTTGGAATGCATCTTAGAAGCCTCTCTAGAGGTGACCTCCAGAGCTATTCCTTTAGGAGGAACTCCAGAGTTACCTGATGGCTATTCTTTTGGCATAGTTTCGATAGTAATCTTCTCTTGGGGTTGAGTGGATGGATTTTTAGGTTCCATATCATTGGTTACTTCAACTATGAGTGGAGGAGATGGTCTTGATAGTGCTTTCCTAGAACATAGCTAGAGGTTGTTTATGTAAATAGCATTTACACCAGTCATGTTTTCTTTCTCTATCATGTAAACAACTCCCAGTTTATTTTGTGGATTTGCTATAGGTTGTGTTGGTAAGGGTGGTTAACTAATTGGCTCATTTTGTGACTGTCCCTTTGTTTTGGGGGGTCTAGTTAGGAGTGCTTGTTGTTAAGGTTGGAAACATCTCTAGGTTGTCCTTAGTATTGTTGATTGTAACCCTACTAAGGACCCCACTGAGGCTGCATGTTTTGTAGTCCATATTGTGATAAAAGTTGTTGTGTCCATTGTTAGTTTCCCCAAGGTTGGTTTCGCCACTGTTGGTTCTACCATTGCTAGCTTGACCAGTCTTGTTGCACCCATGGAGGAATGTTCTGATGTCCTTTCCAAGTTGGATTCCACTGATTAATTCCCTAGTTTGAAGGACCCTTGTAGGAAGCTTGATTTGGGTACTGATTGTATGGGAAATGGCCAATTTGTTTTTATCCTGCATAGTTTAACTCCTCTTCTATTATGGGGTTCATTTTAGTCAGCCTTTTTAGGGCTAGGAGTTGATCACAATGATTGGTAGGATGTTCTTTGTCACAAATCTGACAGATCTCAAACTTATCTAATGGGCATTCTCTCAAAAGGTGTTTGTTCCTACATCTAGGATAGTATATTGAAAGGGGTTCAGTTGTTATGTTCTATTCAATGGTTCTAGTTTTTTCCTATATCTCATCTAATGTGGTATTCATCTGAACTAAGATATTTGTTTTTAGATTTACAAACTCCTCCATTAACTATCCTATATATTCTTCCCTTTTAAAGACCTTGGTGTTCTCACTCCTTCATGTGTTCTAGAGTAGTTTCTATAGATTTCCTCTATAGCAGGCATATCCATTTTGTTGATATTTCCTCTCCCCATTAGATTTAATGCATGCTTTGACTCTTTGTCCAACCCTTTTATAAACAAGGTTTTGGTTAAGTTGTGAGCTATAGGGTTGCCATATCTCCTTAGGGAAAATTTGAATCTATCTAGGTAGTCTTCTAAACTTTCATCCTCCTTCTTAGTTCTAAACAACTCTTCCTTTCTATCATTGATTCTACAGTAGTCATGGTATTTGTCCAAGAACTCAATTTCCATTTGATCCCATGAGTGAATGGAGTCTGGGGATAAACCCATGAACCACCTCATGGTAGAATCTTTTAGGGTATATGGAAAAAGTTTGAGATTGTGTTTATCTGATCCATAGTCATATGTCTGGCCTAAGACCTTAAACTCAAATAGAAATTGATCTAGATCCTCAGAAGCAAGCCCCCTAAATGTTGGTAGATTTGAAGGTGAAATGTTCTTCATAGGGGCATTGTCTCCAAGAGCAAGAACAATGGGGTATGAGAAGGTTCTTACAAGCTCATGCAAAGGATCGAATGGGTTATCATGATTATCCCCCATGTCTGATGGTTCTTCTTCCCAATATTCAATGTGAGTTTCTTGTAAAATCGATCCTATTAATAGATCTTCCTATTGTCTCTCTTGCAATTCTTGAATATACTTAGAGAGTGAAAGATTTTGAGGACTTGTGGGAATATCTAATTGTGGTGTAATTTCCAAGGTACATTCTAAATGTTCCTCTTTCGTTTCAACAAGATTTTGTACCACCCTACTACTTTCACCTGTAGTTTTCTACTTGGGTATTTGTTTAATGTATCTACCCTTTAAATCCCTAGGTCTAACCATACATATTCAATCTAATCTAAAAGGACTATTAACTAGGGTTTTCTTATTAACACAATTCCCTAGCAACTGCACCAAAAATGAAAAGGGTTGTTGTACCTTGGCATTTAATCATGTTTCATGTGTCAAATCTTAGGCTATGTCCTTGGATGTTTGCAATAAGGAACCTAATAATCAATAGTTCTTTGCCAATATACTGAGTTGAACTATCCTACTAATCAATGCTACTAATTATCTACTTGAAAGGAAAACCTGATCTAAAGACTGAAATAGTAAATTGTTGAAATAAATTTATCTAATTCACACACAAGATGAAAACATGCATTAAATGGAAATGAAACTATTTTAACAATAATTAATATATCCTATGAAAACAGGGAAATTATACTTCTAATGAAAAACTGCAACAAGACAACAAAGCAAAGATACTAGCCTCCTTATCCGTTGGTGGGAGTGGGCCCTTGCTCCACAACTTCAAAACTTAAGGCTAAACAAGAAACTCAAAACAAAAGTATAACAAAACAATTTCCTTTAATCTAGTTTATCAAAGTACATTTTATTCAAAAGTATATTTCTCTACTCTGAAATAAAATTGCATAAACACTGCTATAAAATTTTGATTAATTATTCTGTTGTTCCTATCCAAATATATATCAATCTAAGCAACATAATATTATTGGAGTTAACTACTTCACCTAATCAGTTTATCTTGAGATATAAACAATCTCTTATTCTTAACTAAAACATGCAATTGTCCATCTACAGTATAATCATGCAAAGTCTGAAAAAGGACTTTAGTGATACTGAAGGTACCACTAAATCTAGAGTTTAACTTATAACAATAATAGGTAGCAAGGCCTTGATAAAAAGGAACTTGATTTCCTAAAAGAGTGGACTAAGAGAAGTCTTCTAATTTCATGCAAAAACAAGTGAAAGTGTATTATGTCCCCATGGACAACTAGAGTCATATGTTGGGACACTCATGCCTGAATAGGCTAGCTCCGTAGCACTACAGAGATCCTAGAGATCTCGTTAATCAATGGTGTTGGAGACTTTATGTAGCTTTGGAGACTCCATGTTGTTGCTAGTAGCTTTGAAGATGCCCAAAAATCTACTAAGACACAGCTCCAGAGATCACCATATTCTCTATTCTACTTCTCACTCCAGAGATCCTCCAACAAGATGGAAAACATTGGAGTACTCTATAGTGTCCTTCGTGCCTAGGTTCGGAGATAATTAGGATTACCTTTATATTTCTTCAAAACTACATGCCACCTATGCAATAGACACCTATGAAACCAAAACGAGATAATTCTACTCAATTTCATCAGTTTCACTGCAACATAAGTCTTTTCATCATAACAATAATCTTTAGCACTTCATCTCTTATTAGCATAATTAAAATAGGACTTTATAGTTCCTATAGTGCAAAATACTAGGACATGCAGTATCAAAAGATGGGAGAAAGGAAGTAAAAATGCATGTTTAGATGAGTGCTACCCAACACTCATCAACTAGTGTTGCAGGGACAAGAGGTCTCAATTGTACACTAACTAAACGTGATCTCAGCCTCACACTAGGTAACTCACATAGAGGACCACTAGATCAAGATTTTGTAATAGGATGATGAGCCAACTCAAATATTTAAGACAAACTTCAAAGCTCAAGATGGGATCTTTGCAAAGCTAGTGCCAAATCTCCAAATGCTAGAGATATTTGCAATGAACTAGCTAAGAATATGAGATATTAACAAGATCTTTAAAAGATGACCGACTGAAGTTATCTGGCCCTCCTTCTAGTGCTAATTATGTTGATGTGGTGTTTAGTCACATGCACGTGAATATGTAGACACCCAAATTTGTCTCAAATTTGTGTATGTTTTGCAACACCTTGTTAAAACATTATCCTTGACATCATAAGCCATTTTGTCCTAATTCCCATCCTAATTTCCCTAATCCCACTTAAGCAATTAATTAAATAAATTTTATTTATTTAATTAATTCCCACATCATATCTTATCCCATCCTATTCATCTACCCAATTAATTAAATAAAATCTTATTTATTTAATTAATTTCCCAACTATATCCCAATTAATTCAAATATTTAATTTGAATTAAGTCACATGACCTTTCATCTCACCTTGACACTTGTCCATTTCCCCTCAATTATGTGTTGTAGTACAACTCATTTAAAATACTTTTTATGTACACAATCACATGTACTACTATTTGTGTACACAATCACACATGAGACCTATTTCCTTTGACACATGTCAATTGACTATAATTTATTAATGTGCAAGGAAACCTAACTTAATCCTAGCCATCCATTTCATCCTAAGCCCTAATTGATCCTAGTCATTCATTTGAACCAAGTCAATCCTATAAAGCAAGCCTCTCTTGAGTCATTTGGAGATTAGATGAGAAGGGGATTCTTCTTCATGCAACCTCACTTTGCCAAATTTTCATCTCAAGCCCTCATCCATCATCTTTAGTCTATCTATCTTGCATCTATCAACCATCATTCATGCATCATCTATCTCCCTATCAATGTTATGCTACAGAATTGAGCAATCAACACAACAAATTGATCAATCAACCAAGCCCATCTTGCATCTTTGAGGTATTGAATTATTTGGGTTTAGGTTATGCATTTCATTGTTTGATCATTTCCATTTGCAAATCCAAATTTTTCATTACACATTTTGGCACGCCTGGTGGGACTCATGTCTCTAATTAACCTCCTTGATTGAGTTGTTTTTGTGAAGTTTAGATTAGGTTTTTGTTGCAAAAAATTACATCTTTCTAACCCTAGTTTTGTTAAATTTTTAAATTTTGATGGTAAACTATCATAGATTGTGTCCTGGGAAAAAAAACAAACCCCACCATTGCAATCAGGACATTATTTCTAAGTTTTTTGAGTGTAAATTTGATAGGTTTTGGTGACTAAAATTTTTGAAAAAAATGAAATTTTTTTAGTTTGCAGGTTGTACCATAGAATCTGTATGACCTACGAAGGGGTCTCTTTGTGCAAAATCATGGGTTTTTGTTGCTATTAGCTTCTAATATTTCACTTGGCTATAGGTCTAATTTTTTAGATCTAGGGTTTGTATTTTTATCCGAGGTTTAAATCTTTGTTGTTGCTACTAAATACCCTAGTCAACCATTTGCCTCAACTTTCTGATCTCTGTTTAAATCTTGCATGATTTCTACATAAAAGCTTGTCTTTAGTTTTCAAGCCCTTGTTGACCACATCTATGCACATTACAACCACCTAGATCTATCTATCACCACCCTTATATCTTTGTCACCGATATTGCCTCTTTTCACCTGTCAAAGTCTTTAAACTGCCATGCTCTTCACTGTGGTTGCCATTTGATCTCCACTATGCTTTCATATCTTTGTTGCCGCCTGCTACCTTAAACCTAGATCTAGGTCGACACTTGAAAGATACCAAGTCATGGTTTCCTTTGAGCTACCACTTGGCCACCATTGACTTCCCCATCATACTCATCGCAGAGAATTCATAGTCCACAACAGAGTCAAATCAAACTATTATCGATTCAAAACATTCACTAGTAGATCTCGGCACCTTCAAATCGCTTCTGGCAATGTAGAACACCACAACAACCTTGTAACTTTTAACTGGTAGCTACCACTCTATCTAACAACCATTCAATAGGCTACCACCCCTGATCCATTGCTAACATAGTCAAAACCATGTCCACCCGATATCCCCGCGGTCCACCTCCCTCACGCAGTAGTTTAAAACAGTGACACTTTTGCATAATCTGTCAATTATTCCTTGAATCTCTGACACCTTCAATCAGCGGCGAGATCTTCATCAATCTCCATTTCTGACCACTTAGCCATCCCCCATCAACAGTCATCGCCAGGTTTCAAAGATATGGCAGCCTTGTTTCAAAGGCTTCTGCCTTGAATTTTATCCAACAATAATTGCTTTGCATCAAGCGGATCAGAGGTCGATTCCTTCGTAGCAACTAAGCCATCATCTGCTGGGAAAATTTCCTAAGGTCATCAGTTGTTTTCATTAGTGGGCATCTAAGCTGGTCTCTCCTGCAGCTTGTTTGCTCACCCACTAATCTATAGCAGTCATTCAACCACATTGTTTCTGGCATCTATTTTTTTTGCATCGACGACATCTTTCAAATATCGACTGAAAGTTCAATTCTAAAGTCTATGGGGTGTGAGTTTGAAATTGTCTATCAGTCAAATATTAGCAATTGGCGGTCTTTGACATATATTCATAGGTCTTTTGATCTCCTAGCAACTTGGCAACTGTCAAACCTTCCAATGGCATCGACCCTCATTAACTAGTGGTTTGTGATGTTTTAGCAATCTGTGAAATCAAACTTTCATAGTCTTCATTCCTTTCAGGGCTCATAGCAGTGACCCATCGACAACAACCTTTAAAATTTCATCCGGTGTCTTT
The DNA here is from genome assembly GCA_027924645.1 of Cunninghamia lanceolata. Classification (NCBI taxonomy): domain Eukaryota; kingdom Viridiplantae; phylum Streptophyta; class Pinopsida; order Cupressales; family Cupressaceae; genus Cunninghamia; species Cunninghamia lanceolata. The sequence goes on along the minus strand of BSBN01000762.1, from coordinate 1,314,040 downwards.
GTTTATAGTCAGCATTGTTTTACCTGACCACTTAGCCATCCATTGTTTGTTCAAAGCCTGACCACATTCATCTTTTGGTTGCAATTTAAACATAAAACTATTTTTCCAAATAGGCACATAAAACTTTGCAAAAATATCAAAAAAAAAAATTCAAAAACTTAAACAGAAGTCAAACTCGGTCAACCTTGTTTCTTCAAATATGCCAAAGGAGGCTGATTTTTTCTCTCACTCATAATTGGAGTATATGGGGTTGAAATTGCACAAAATTGGACTCATTAGAAAGCTGGGAGGACAAACTTCACAACAATACAACTTTTATCAAGTGACTGTATCATTTTTCTAGCTTTTTCATTAGTCAAAGTCAAACTTTCCTTTAAACTTCAATCGAGCATATCGTGAGCATTTTTGATCAGTTTTCAGCAATTGTTTTTTGACTTGCAGAGAATTTCCTGAAGAATCTATTTGTGTACTTCATTTTTCTATATCAGATCATTTTCATCAGATTTCATTTTTTCACATAATGGTCTTCTTTGCAAGTTTACTTGTTTCTTTTTTAATTTTGTGGCTTGAGGGGCATCAAAGAAGCTAGAGCAACATTTGGATCAATCAAAACAACAAGTGCACAATGAAATAATTAGGTGCACTCATTCTAATCTTTCATCTCTTAATCATTGTTTGATAACATCATTGAAATCGAGTTAAAACGAACAATTATCTTCAATCACACATTTGGATTTTGGATCTAAAAAGAACAAGTGCTTGAATTGTCTTCCACACATCTCATTTTTAGAGGGTCAATTAACAAGTGCAAGTGTGAATCAAGTGACAGCTCACTTGGTTTTCTTTTGTATACCCTATCCTAGGAGGCCTACTTGGAGACACACCACTCCAAGGGACAACCTCAATTGAGGCTGAATCAAAAGACACCCTTATTGGGAGTTGTAAATCTTGTCACTTTTGGCTAAGCCCCAAAGAACTTTATACCTTTGGGAAATGAAGGTGAAGGGTGGGTTACCCCTTTCTCCCAGCTATGTGGCAGGATTTCACTTTCAATTCCATAGTCAACCTTGTGCCATCTAGCCTAAGACCTAATTGACCATACCCACTTGACTAAACATTAGGCTTGTTGATGTGTCTTCCATGTGTGCTTGCTTAACCATCACATGTCATTTTCAAAGTCAAAAAATTGCTTATGTGTCTTGCGTGAGAGATTCATGTGTGTATATGCATAATCATTTGTTTGAACATTACCAAATCAAGCTCTAAACACCAAACACATAAAAAAATCAATCTAAACATTCATCCTAGTCAACACACATCATATCCAACTTAATTTCATCCACATCATCATCCAAATCCCTAAACAAGCACTTGCTAAAAGGACTTAAGAAAAACACTTGGGTGACAACATGTTTACACCAGAAGACCCAGAAATCAAATTCCAAAGATTCCTCCAAAATATTTATCAAGGATCACAACCCCTAAACCAAGATTCCATTGAAACATTACAATTCTTCATCCAAAGAGCTCAAACCTGTTGGATCTAGGGCATACAACTGAGAGGGGGGGGGTGAATCAGTTGTATAGAACTTGTTCTGTTTCAAACACTTTATTCTCTGTTGTTAGTTAGCAGCATATCAAATAATCATTCATGGAAGCACAATACATAAACACAAGAGTAGATAAGCATCAACACATTGAACACCAGGATTTTGACGTGGAAAACCCGGTTAAGGGAAAAACCACGGGGTGATTAACCCAAGAATTATTCTCTGTTAGAAGAATAAGAAAAAATGAATGGCACATGCCAATAAGGGCTCACTGCCCGAGCACACTGCTCACAAAGAGGCCCACTGCCTACAAGGAGACACACTGTCTACAGAGTGATAAAAATCACAGTCTTGAACTGGAGAATGACATCTCTACCATGTCCGGATCAGTTCCAATTAAGCCCAATAATCTCTGCTCTGCCTTTCGCACCTTTCTTCGCTACACCATTCCCATCCACGCTACCTCACTGAAATGAATTCACAAATCATTATTTATACAAGACATCGACTTAGGAACAAGCATCTAAGTCGGCAAACAACCATAGGAGTATCCGCAAGATGAATAACACATCCGGTCGGCTATCACAAGAACATTCGCAGGATGAACAACTCATCCGGTCGGCTAAACAGAGCAATAACTTCATCCGGAAGAATAACTTCAATTCCGGGCTCTGCCATCAATGCGGACCAACAACACAACTTAAACATGATTCAAGAACCTTCACAAGTCTGTCTGAATGTCCGGATACATCCGCACTTTCTCTGCTTACTGGGATCTCTTGTCTTCCTCATCCGGAACTTCAAGAACACAGTCTGTCGCCACTGTCATAATGCAGGAGGTACATCCGGACCTCCAAATTACACACAAATCAGGATGAAACATCACAAGGACATATAAAACACTCCTTCCAATCCGCAGATTATGATAATACAATTCCGGACCTCACCGGACCTTTTTGTGATCCTCTGTCACCTCCGGATACTTGCCGGACCCGGTTCTATACCGGCAGCCATAACTCCTTCAGATCTTCATGCGGACCTCTGAAATCTTAACTGTAGCATCTCAAGACTCATATCTACTAACCCTTTAATCCGCATCCTCCGGTTCTCATCCTATACAGTATATTTACCTTCTTCTCATCACTGTTCTTCACTGTTCCTGACTGAGGCTAATTTTCTCAATATCCTCAGCACAAAGCTCATCAAATCCTTCTTGTCAATGCAGTATGAGTATGTTGACATCAATGACAACAATGGCTCACCTCATACTTGCAACAATCTCCCCCTTTGTCATTGATGGCAACATATGATGTGAAAAACCATCAAGACAAGAACTTCTCTTTTCTGTCACAGCTCCCCCTATCAACAACCACTTGTTTTTCACATGTCTTCTCTCCCCCTTTGACATCAATGGCAAAGGGCTCATACTTGCAACTCTCATGCATCAGAATAATACCAGCTGCTCCCCCTTAGTTGCAGCTCCCCATTAGTCCGGATCACAAGATATGACTGTGATAGCCACCGGACTGATGCACATCAGTGCATCTTAGTTCATCACCGGAGGGGCCATGACCCCTAACTTCTCCCGGAGATATTCAAAAGAGTCCTTGGGAAGAGGTTTTGTAAAAATATCTGCAATCTGATCCTTGGAGGGAACATACTCCAATCTGACTTCTTCCTTGTTTACTTGTTCTCTCAAAAAGTGAAATTTGATAGATATGTGCTTAGTCTTAGAATGCAATACCGGATTCTTGGAAATATTAATTGCACTTGAATTATCACAGAAAATTGTGATAGGCTCCTCATATTCAACTTTGATGTCTCTTAGCATCTGCTTCATCCACAAGATTTGAGTGCAACTACCTGCTGCTGCAATGTATTCTGCTTCAGTTGTAGACAGAGATATTGCATCTTGTTTCTTGCTTAGCCAAGAAACCAATCTCTTCCCCAAAAAGAATGCTCCACCACTAGTGCTCTTCCGGTCATCCACATCTCCTGCCCAATCTGCATCTGTGTAAGCATGAAGAGAAAAATCCGGATCTCTAGGATACCATAGACCATACTCAACTGTCCCTTTCAAGTATCTAAAAATTCTTTTGATTGCCATAACATGAGATTCTCTAGGATCAGCCTGGAATCTTGCCACAAGACCAACAGCTTGCATTATATCTGGTCTAGTTTGAGTGAGATACAACAATCCACCAATCATTGATCTATACTTTGTCTGATCTGCCTTTGGAGAATCATCATCTTTGCTTAACTTACATCCGGTTGCCATAGGAGTGTTCATAGGCTTTGAGTCTTCCATACCAAATTTCTTTAACAATTCTTTCACATATTTGGTCTGAGAAATGAAGATCCCTTCTTTTGTTTGAGTAATTTGCAGACCCAAGAAGAAATTCATTTCACCAAGCATAGACATTTCAAACTCACTTTTCATCTGATTTGCAAAAGTTTTACACATACTATCTCTACCTCCAAAAATGATATCATCCACAAACACTTCAACAATCAGAATGTTTTCATGATCAATTTTGAAATATAAGTTGCTGTCAGCAGTACCTTTGTTGAATCCAATCTGCACAAGATGCTTATCCAACCTTTCATACCATGCTCTTGGGGCTTGCTTCAATCCATACAAAGCTTTCTTCAACTTGCAGACCATATCATTATTATCAGACAATTGAAATCCATCCGGTTGTTCAATGTAGACTTCTTCTTCCAGATCACCATTTAGGAAGGCAGACTTGACATCCATCTGATATACCTTGAAATCTTTGAAGGCAGCAAATGCAAGAAGTAATCTGACTGCTTCAATTCTTGCTACCGGAGCAAAAGTCTCTTCAAAGTCAATTCCTTCTATTTGAGAGTAGCCTTTGCAGACCAATCTAGCTTTGTTTCTGATTACTTCACCAGCTTCATTTAGTTTGTTCCGGAAGACCCACTTGGTTCCAATTACATTCCTGTCTCTAGGTCTGGGAACAAGATCCCAAGTATGATTTTTCTCAATTTGCATCAGTTCATCTTCCATTGCTTTGGTCCAATTTTCATCATTGCAGGCTTCATTTATTGTTTTAGGTTCAATCCTTGAAATCAGACAACATTCATTCTGATCTTGAGCAATATTCCTTCTAGTTTGTACACCTTTGCTTCTGTCACCTATGATCTGATCTTCAGAGTGATTTAGTTTTACATACCTTGGAATTTTGGGAGTATCCAGTACTACTGTTTCTTGATCAGGCTCATTTAAACCTAACTCTTCTTCCTGATTTACCGGATCAGGCTGACTCTGTTTCACCGGAGAGGATTGAGTTCCTTGAACACTATCTTGGTCATCTTCATCAAATTCATAAAATCTTGAAGGCTTCTCAATTCCTTCATCTACCTTTACATTGGTACTTTCTATCATCTTCCTCAATCTCTTATTGTAACACCGATATGCTTTGCTTTGAGTGGAGTAGCCTAAGAAAATTCCTTCATCACTTCTAGCATCAAACTTTCCTAGATCTTCATCTCTTTTAATATAACACTTGCTACCAAATACCCTGAAATATTTCACAGTAGGAGTGATGCCAAACCAAAGTTCATAGGGGGTCTTACCGGTGTTGTTTCTGATTTGAACTCGATTGAGAGTGTAGACTGCAGTGCTGATAGCTTCTTTCCAAAACATTTGAGGAACATTTGCTTCCAACATCATTGTCCTAGCAGCTTCCTGGATGGTCTGGTTCTTTCTCTCAACTACTCCATTCTGCTGTGGAGTCCTAGGAGCAGACAATTGTCTCCTTATACCCTGTTTCTCACAAAAGTCAATGAATTCACCAGATGTAAATTCACCACCTCTATCAGACCTTAGACACTTTAGTTTCAATCCGGTTTGATTCTCCACCATAGCTTTGAAGATTTTGAACTTCTCAAAAGCTTCTGATTTTTCTTTCAGAAAGGTAACCCACATCATCCGGGAATGATCATCAATTAACAACATGAAATATCTATCACCTTGCAGACTCTTGATTCTTGTCGGACCACATAGATCAGTATGTACTAATTCCAACAATCCGGTAGAAGACTGATCTTTGCTTTTAAAAGAGACTCTGCTTTGTTTGCCTAACTGACATTCTTTACACACACTGTTGGTAGGTTTTATCAACTTTGGAAGATCTCTCACAGCCTGAGTATTGCTAATTTTGATGATGTTATCAAAATTTACATGACACATTCTTCTATGCCATAACCAACTCTGATCAATTTGAACAAACAAACAACTTTTATTTGAACCAACCAGATGAAAGATGTTACCTCTTGTCTGAGTACCGGATGCAATTTCAGTTCCGGAGCTTGTAAAGATTCTGCATTTTCCATTCTTGAACCGGAGATCATAGCCTTTGTCCACTAACTGACCAACACTGAGAAGATTGTGCTTCAATCCTTCAACATATAGTACATTACCTGTTTTGCTCTTACCATCAAAGGAAATAGTTCCCCTACCTCTGATTCTGCCAGCAGAATTGTCACCAAACTTTACCATTCCTCCTTCATATCTTTCCAAGTCTAAGAACTTATTCTTGTCACCAGTCATATGGTGAGAGCATCCACTGTCAATAACCCAATCATCCTTTTCTTCCACTTGAGCAGCCAAGGCTTTTTCAACAACTTTGTGATTGACAGATTCAGAGAGCAAGGAATCTTCTTCCTTGATGGCTATAAACACCCACTCATTTCCGGATTTGCTTCCTGGATCTGATTCATCATCTGTTACTCCTTCATTGTCATCTTCTTCATGAACATAATAGCAATTCTTTTGAAACCTTTGTCTGTGAGTATTAGATCTTGCAGATCTCTCCGGACATCTTGAGGCAAAATGACCAATCTTATTGCAGTTAAAACATTTAAAGGGTAGTTTTCCTTCATACTTACCGGATCCTCTTGGTAGTCTCTTTGCAATGAGGGCTTCAAGTTGAGCTGTTTCTGCTTCTTCTTCTTCCATGTCTCTTCTTGCTTGATCATACCATGACATTTTCCTTGATGAGTTTTCACCCGGATCAAATCTCTGTTTGCCTTTCACATAGGCACTGGCTTTAAAAGCAGACTCAGTCTTGGGTGGATCATCTCCAAACTCGGTCATTTCAAATGCAGCTAGTTTGCCAGCCAATTGTTCTCTTGTGACAGTTGTGTGGGCTCTGAATTCATCAATGGCAGCAACTTTGATTTTGTAGGCAGCAGGAAGGGATCTTAGGATTTTGCAGACAATCTCATTTTCATCTAGAGTTCCACCAGCATTTCTGATTCCACATACCAGCTCATTTACTCTTGGCATAAAGGTAGTAATGTTTTCATCATCTCTCATTTTCAATCTTTCAAATTTCCCTTTCAGACTTTGCAACCTTGCACTTTTGACAAACTCATCTCCTTCATACAGAAGTTCCAGTTTAGTTAGGATCTCATATGCAGTTGGTAGGTCAATGACATTCGAGAGATCTGAGTCATTCAATGCGCTTAGAAGAGCTTCCTTGGTCCGCAGATTGTTTTCAGCTTCTGTGGTTTCATCAGGAGTTGTCGGACCACCTTGTGGGGGTATATATGGTTTTGAAATCATAGCCAAGTATGCTTTTCCCATACATTCCAAATGACACTTCATGCGACCTTTCCAGAGAGTGAAGTTGGTTCCATCGAACTTCGGACTATCCTTCTTGTATGACGACATCCTGGATCACCTCAAGCGGTTAAGCTCCTATCAGAGGAACTCGGCTCTGATACCAATTGTTGGATCTAGGGCATACAACTGAGAGGGGGGGGGTGAATCAGTTGTATAGAACTTGTTCTGTTTCAAACACTTTATTCTCTGTTGTTAGTTAGCAGCATATCAAATAATCATTCATGGAAGCACAATACATAAACACAAGAGTAGATAAGCATCAACACATTGAACACCAGGATTTTGACGTGGAAAACCCGGTTAAGGGAAAAACCACGGGGTGATTAACCCAAGAATTATTCTCTGTTAGAAGAATAAGAAAAAATGAATGGCACATGCCAATAAGGGCTCACTGCCCGAGCACACTGCTCACAAAGAGGCCCACTGCCTACAAGGAGACACACTGTCTACAGAGTGATAAAAATCACAGTCTTGAACTGGAGAATGACATCTCTACCATGTCCGGATCAGTTCCAATTAAGCCCAATAATCTCTGCTCTGCCTTTCGCACCTTTCTTCGCTACACCATTCCCATCCACGCTACCTCACTGAAATGAATTCACAAATCATTATTTATACAAGACATCGACTTAGGAACAAGCATCTAAGTCGGCAAACAACCATAGGAGTATCCGCAAGATGAATAACACATCCGGTCGGCTATCACAAGAACATTCGCAGGATGAACAACTCATCCGGTCGGCTAAACAGAGCAATAACTTCATCCGGAAGAATAACTTCAATTCCGGGCTCTGCCATCAATGCGGACCAACAACACAACTTAAACATGATTCAAGAACCTTCACAAGTCTGTCTGAATGTCCGGATACATCCGCACTTTCTCTGCTTACTGGGATCTCTTGTCTTCCTCATCCGGAACTTCAAGAACACAGTCTGTCGCCACTGTCATAATGCAGGAGGTACATCCGGACCTCCAAATTACACACAAATCAGGATGAAACATCACAAGGACATATAAAACACTCCTTCCAATCCGCAGATTATGATAATACAATTCCGGACCTCACCGGACCTTTTTGTGATCCTCTGTCACCTCCGGATACTTGCCGGACCCGGTTCTATACCGGCAGCCATAACTCCTTCAGATCTTCATGCGGACCTCTGAAATCTTAACTGTAGCATCTCAAGACTCATATCTACTAACCCTTTAATCCGCATCCTCCGGTTCTCATCCTATACAGTATATTTACCTTCTTCTCATCACTGTTCTTCACTGTTCCTGACTGAGGCTAATTTTCTCAATATCCTCAGCACAAAGCTCATCAAATCCTTCTTGTCAATGCAGTATGAGTATGTTGACATCAATGACAACAATGGCTCACCTCATACTTGCAACAAAACCCACACAAGCTAATCACCTCAACTACAACACTTCATAGCCCAAGTCCAACACCTTTTAGCCACTAGTCAAGCCCAACAAGTATATCAATCCTTAGCCATTCACTCCCAACCTAATCCATCTTGCCACATGTCATATCCATCCACTTCCTATCAACTTAATCCACCAATCCACTAAGTTAATGCCACATCAACCTATGAACATCAACCACAAGCTTATCCAATCCCTCATGCCACCATTCCAATGCACTACCAAGCCCATCCACAAGGAAATCAAGTGATTTCACAAGAACAACATGCAAGTCCAAATGGACTTTTGTATATAAATCAAGTGAGAACAAGTCAACCTTGCCAACAAGATCAAATGCTCGCATCTTTAGGTCCACCTCAAGATATTTTGTCTACATATCCTACCATTACACCTAGCTGTTGAGACTATCAATGGCCTCCACAACAAGCACAAATGAGCCCAAATCCACCTTTGCAACAAGAAGCACATGCATTTCCAAGTGGCCATTTGTATATAAACCATGTGAGCCTAATGCAACAAGACTTAATTACCTTTGACAAGGGAGATACCAATCTAGCCAATGCATCCTATGAGTGGCCTTCATCATCCAATCACATGCCAACACATGAACCTACTAGCCCTATCATAATACCACCATGTGATCCTACCCCTAGTCCATTGGTCCACCAACCTTCATCACCTTCATCCCCATTTTCTACCAATCCCCCACCACAAGATCCCTTGGACATAATCGTACAATAATTGGTTCAAGTAAAATTGATTGAGCTGCCACCGATAGAACCTTTTGAACCAATCCTTAAACCCCCTTGGTATAATGAAAACCATTATTGTGCATACCATAGGTATAAGGGCCATACAACAACTAATTGTGTCAAACTTAAGAGATTGATCATGAACCTCATAAATTGTGGTAAGATTATCCCTTCATCCAATCCAAATCCTAACCGACCCAATCCAATTAGCCCCCAACCTAATCCTAGTCCTAAGCCTGCAACATCATCTGCTATTATTGTTCATCCATTATATTTCCCATCCACACATACACTTGCAAAGTATGTGATCCATTGGCCACTAGCAAGGAATAGAATACCCCCATGTCAAACACCCATTCATGAGCCTACCAATGAACTTCCAAAGGTCATGTCCAATCCTATAATCCCATCATGTGGTTCACCTATCCTTGAGCCTCTTCAAGAGCCTTCCATTAATACACCTAGCCCTTTAAGCCCATCATGTGACCTACAAGCCAACAAGTATATTCAAGAGTATCCAACCACAAGCCTAAGTCAAGAGCCATTATGTCCTCATGTCGATAACCCTCAAGAGTCTATCAAGTCCACTCAAGAACCTTCCACTTTCATCCAAAGTCAAGAGGTATGTCAAGAGTATAATCCAAAGCATGTGGAAACTTCAACCCCTAGTCCAAATCAAGATCAAAGAACCTCTAACTTCCACATATCCATGACCTACATGTTCTTTATGATCAAGATCTTAGCCATCACCATGACAATATTCATGAGCAAATTTATCCCATGTATAGCCTACTTAATCCTAGTTATGCTCACATTTATCATCAAGGTTCTATCTATGATCATGAAAACCATGATGATCCTCTTATCCATAATTTATCCAATCCATGATAAAGATGATGAAGAAGCTATCCATGAGCACCTTGATCCTATCTGTAATCCCATAACCATCCATGAACAAGATATCCAAACTGCTCTTATCCATTCTCCATCTAGCCCTATCCATAATGAGAAAACATCCACTTGTCATAATGAGACACATGCCTCTCAAGAACACATAAGCATAGAAGATCAAACAAATAACTTGGATCTTAGTGAACATAATGAACATAATCAAGATCCTAATGATCCTCCTTCCACATCTACCATCAACTCCACTTCAAATCCACTATCATGTCCTAGTGGTCTTACCACCTTCCTCCATGAGTGTTTTTCCTTAGGAAAACAACAACCTTTGTCCTCCACTTCACCTTCTCCATGCAATAAAGAATTCAAGTCTAGTTCCCAAAACACATCTAGTCCCGTAGTCAATCGCATCCTCCAAAACATGAACTACCAAGGTAAAGGACTAGGCCTTCATGAACAAGGTATTTTGGAGCCCATTCATGTCAAGGTCCCTCCAAGCTCATATGGCCTTGGATACACATGCCAAGGTAAGACCTCTAAAGATGTTGGTAATTCCTCCATCCCTCCTAAGTCCACCACTTTCCATCGCACCCCCCATCGTCTACTCAAAACATATGTTGTCATTCCACCTCCACCAACTTATAAATGTCAAAAGCATGTGACCATACACCTTCCACCTTCAAATTTACTTCCATTACTTCCAACTCCAAATATCCCTCCATCCACCTTTCCACCATTGCTTCCAACACCTAACATACCTATCATTCATAAGTATCCTTACATTCCTAATCATGAGCAACAAATGCACACATTGCCTAAACATGAATCTTTCATTCATTCCACCAACCCCACTTCCACCAAACCCATGGGATTCCAAAATAAACATTTTGATGCCTTTATCTATAAAGCCAAAAATCCAACTAAAACTCCTAAGGACCCTCATGCCTTAGGGTATCAATGTGAAAAGTCTCTAAATCATTCATCTTCTAAGCAAAGTACATTCACAAAGCTATCCAAGCCCATACGTCTAAAGTAAAGCCCAAAAGCAAAATGGTTTGGGTTCCTAAGCAAATAGCTAGCAAGTCAAATGAGGCATCCTCATCCACATCTCAAGAATCCCAACCAGCTATATCCATCCAAAAGCCTACTTCCATCCAAAACTTCCATTCCCTTCAAAAATTCCACAATCAAAACAAAAGCACTAAAAATACCAAATCTATGTGGGTTCCTAAATCACTTCATCAACCATCTCCTAAGAAAACATCACCATTTCTTCCTACACCACCTTCTCACGCAAAGCTTCAATGTTTATCACAATGTGTACAACCATTGGTCATGGTTCCCTTCCATTCCAAAACATTCCCACATACCTCCATCTCCCCAACCTTCATCCATTACCCTACATATCTTCCCTATCACCTTCCTATGGTCCATGCTTTTGCATAAACTTTTCATCCTTTTCCATAAGCCCTACATAATCCACATCATAATCCACTATCCCCATCCATCCATCCTCGCATGAACCTTTCATAATCCACATCATAATCCACTATCCCTTATCCTTCCATGGATAAGCCTACCATAATTCCACATCATAATCTATTAGCCTACCTTTCATCCATCCTTACACAAAGCTTTCATCATTCACTATCCACCTAATCCATCTCCCTTTCATGCAATCCCTTACCAACATCTATGAGCATAATGACATGGTCCATGCGAAGACATCATCCATATGTAATGGGACACTATCACCTCTCATAGCACTAGACACTTGAGTCCCTCCTATCCATTACCATGGTGAAAACCTAGCAAACAGGCACCATGTTTAATTGTCATCTCATCTAAAAAAAATAAAAAATAAAAAAAGTAAAGAGAAATCCCTTCATCCAATGGTGAAAACCTAGTAACCAGGTGCCTTGGATAAGTACCATGATGAAAACCTGGCAAACAAGCATCATGTGTAGGTTGATCTTCTATGTCACTTACACTTGGGGGCACATTGTTTCATCCACACCATCCTATCATGTCCTACCATTACCATACCATCCTACGATCCTTAGCAATTACATCCACATGCCTATCCTATTTAACCCACTTATCCGTCCTTCTGCCTTTTGATTTGATAAAGACATAGGGACAAAATGTTGAAACATTTTTGTATATTTCTTGACATACCTTCTTTCCAAACCAAGGCCTATCCATTGACCATTTATCCATCCCATTTAAACCAATCCATCATGTCATCCTATCATCATAAGCACCATGTAAAATCCAATCATGTCATCCCTTGGTCATGAACTTTGCCATGTAAAAATCCTAAGCATTACCACCTAGAATGGGGCAAGTTATTCTTCCTATGCAACATAGCCTTTGGATATCACATCCTAGCTCTCTTATGATCCATCCACTATGGTGTATCTTTATCACACACTTTCCATCTTATAGCTTATCCCCATCTATTTATCATGAGCTTTCCAACATAGCCTACCTATCTGTTTATCATGAGGCATGCATCCATCCCTTATATGGCCTATCCTCTTATATATCCATCCAACTCTCATGAACCTTCCAACCCATCCAACTCTCATGAGTCTTCCATCCCATTTACTATGAGCCCATCCTTTTATCCATCCTTTTATACATCCTCCTACATCTTTGCACCTAGACTTGGTTTTCTCCCTTGTCATTGGTATCTAGCACAAAGGCTGACCAAATTGTAAATCCATTGACATCCCAAAACATTCAAAAATAAAAATAAATCAAAATATTCCAAAACACACAAAAACAAATCAAAATATCCCCCAAAAAAAAAAATCAAAATATCCCAAAAAAAACACAAAAAAATCAAAATATTTCAAAAAATCAAAAAAATTAAATATCTAATGAAAAATCCAAGAAATAAAACCAACCACATCATCCAAAACAATCCACTCCATTCAATCAAAATCAAATCATCATCATCATCAATTCTTCCTATCAATAACATTCATTCATCCATTTCAATCAATCACTTCTTCCAATCATATCAATTAACTCAATCTAAGAAATGATCTCAAAATTCAAGTTACATTAATCCATATCAAGAAAGCTAATGAATCAAGGAACATTATCCAATCAAATCAATAGGTTTTGATCCTAATCTTGTCATGAGCCTAATCAATCATCATCAATGCGATATATCATTCCTACATCATCCTTGTGTTGATCTAGGGATATAGCGTTCCCTGCAATGACAACACTTCATCATCAATCAAACAATCAATCATTGGTTTATGCCTTGACAAGGGCAATACCTTATTTGTTTTACATCATTTGAGCACACTAAGAACACTTTCTTATGCTTAGATTGAGTGGACACTATAATCATCACACCATCACTATCATCATTCAAAACAATCTAATCATCAAAATGATCAACCTAGCAATAGTAAACATCACAACCAAAGCACATCAAGCCAACCATCAAAACAAATCCTATCAATCATCAGCATCAATAGAAAACATCATAACCAAAGCAAATCAAGCCAACAATCAAAACAAATCCTATTAATCATCAGCATCAACAACAAACATCAAAACCAAAGCACATCAAGCCAACCATCAAAACAAATCCAATCACTTTAACAAATCAAAAGTAGCTCAATACACCACATATCATCACATCATTAAAATTTCATAAATTCATAACTTGATCAATTCAATCCATTTTTCATCATCTCATCAATAAAACAATTAGAACTACATCTCATTTCCATTGTTAAGTGCCTTGATCCCATGGATATAGGGTATATAGGTAGTCTGGAGTACGAAGGAAGTGCCTAGATTCAGGCATAGGTGATTTTCATCTTTCTCCTCTCATCATTTCTTCTGTCATCTATCTTCTACATCATCAATAAACAACTTCTCCTAATCAATCTATCATTCAATCAATCCATTTCCTTCAATCAAATCATCCATTCATATCAATTCAATTTACTCCAATTCACTTCTTCCAATTCATCAAATCAATCTTCATTCATCATTTCATCATCCTCAAAATCATTCCAAATAATGATCCAAGTGCAAGTCAATCCTTAAAGCTATACCAATCAAGCTAATCAATTGTGTCAAATTATCTAAATGCAATCCATGGTCTTGATCCTAGCCTTTTTGTAAGCCAAATCAATCAGCCAACAAACTCAGTGAACAACCTTGTGTTGATCTAGGGATATAGCGTTCCCCACCATGACAACACTATCATAATCAACAATCAGAAATTAATCATTGGTTTACAGCTTCACATGGGCAATACCTTGTTTGTTTTTTAATCATTTGTACATGCTTGTTTGCTTGCTTGTTTGTGTTATGTCTTTATCTTGCATTTGTATCACATCTGTATCAATCTAGCTAATATTCATATCTTGTATCCAGACAAGGTTGTATTATGCTGAGGCATGAGACACATTATCACCCTAGTTCCTTATACCTTGGTGCATAACATCTAGTGCTATATCAAACATCATGGTGCTCACATTCATTGCAGCATAACGCATCTTCATTTCTTCTATCTATCCCCTTATCTTTCTTAACCAATCCATTTCATTTTGAGAGCATACCCGTGTTTGTCTAACTCACCTATCCTCTCGAGGGGGCATCATCATCCCATTTCATTCTCATCCTCATCATATCCTTACATCATCATCACTATCCATTTTCCTCTATCCATACCTTAGCTTCTTTGAAATGATGTTACTCGACATAAAGCTTATCATCTCGAACATCATCTCAAAGAGGGGCAAAATGTAGACACCCAAATTTGTCTTAAATTTGTGTATGTTTTGCAACACCTAGTTAAAACATTATCCTAGACATCATAAGCCATTTTGTTCTAATTCCCATCCTAATTTCCCTAATCCCACTTAACCAGTTAATTAAATAAACTTTATTTATTTAATTAATTTTACATGCATAATCCCATTTATCCTATCCTCATTCTAATTAATTAAATAAATTTTATTTATTTAATTAATTCCCACATCATATCTTATCCCATCCTATTCATCTACCTAATTAATTAAATAAAATCTTATTTATTTAATTAATTTCCCAACTATATCCCAATTAATTCAAATATTTAACTTGAATTAAGTCACATGACCTTTCATCTCACCTTGACACTTGTCCATTTCCCCTCAATTATGTGTTGTAGTACAACTCATTTAGAATACTTTTTATGTACACAATCACATGTACTACTATTTGTGTACACAATCACACATGAGACCTATTTCCTTTGACACATGTCAATTGACTACAATTTATTAATGTGCAAGGAAACCTAACTTAATCCTAGCCATCCATTTCATCCTAAGCCCTAATTGATCCTAGCCATTCATTTGAACCAAGCCAATCCTATAAAGCAAACCTCTCTTGAGTCATTTAGAGATTAGAGGAGAAGGGGATTCTTCTTCATGCAACCTCACTTTGCAAAATTTTCATCTCAAGCCCTCATCCATCATCTTCAATCTATCTAGCTTGCATCTATCAACCATCATTCATCCATCATCTATCTCCCTTTCAATGTTATGTTGCAGAATTGAGCAATAAACACAACAAATTGATCGATCAATCAAGCTCATCTTAAATCTTTGATGTATTGAATGATTTGGGTTTAGGTTATGCATTTCATTGTTTGATCATTTCCATTTGCAAATCCAAATTTTTCATTACACAAAATAAAATTTTACACAATAAACCTCTACTCATCTTGAAAGACTACATGATCTTTAAAGATTTGAAGTTTCAAGTCTATGATTGTCAAGTCTTGACTAACTAATTTTCACTCAAGGTTTGTTTTGTTTTGTTGTTTCCATTTTGGGGCCTTATGTACTTTAAGTCATTCTCCTTCTAGATCTAGTCAAATTTCAACAATATCCTGCATCCTTCACATAGGCTACATACATCTCCAATGATTCGTGTCAAATTATTTAATGGATTATCAAACTTTGAACAGATTTAACTTGGATTAGACATACTTTGATCAATTATTCTGAAATATGTCTAACCTTAAACTGATCGTTCCATTTGCAGCCAATTCACCAATATTTATACTAAAACTTTTGAATTCTTAAGACCTTATTGATGTGTAAAGTTTAGTACTTATTTTGATCATTTCTCTTCTGGATTTTCTGTTATTTACTCTTTATACCATTATTGTAAAATAAAAGACAAAAGATTAGGTTAGAAAGGGAAAATTTCTAAGAATCCTAAACTTTATCATAGATCCACACGTATATCCAGACATAATCATGAAATGAAGCAAACCTAATCATACTTCAGCAGGACATCCATAGCTACGTATAATAGGTGTGAATCTTAGAAAATAAAATTGATAATAGCAATCAATCGGTTGAATGCAATCCTAAAGGACATAGCAATTCAACATTACATACTAGAAATCAATGAAAGACTACTCAAAATTTATGAGAGAATTGTAGTCTATAGCATCATGTTCATTATATGTTCAAGATATATGCACATGTTACACTAATATGAGAAAGAATCATGAGATAAGTCACAAAGTTATCAAAGAAACAAACTTAGTGCTCAGTAGGGTTCATTAATTCAGTCTCTCCTTTTACAAAATGATCTAGATCCTTTTATAGAGTAAGGATCCAAGATTGGTTACAATAGATCAATAGTTAGAAACCTTCCCAAAACATCCACATTATAAATCAAGGCACGTGATTGCCAACTAGAAATTAGTATATTCTTTAGCATCTTCAAAATGTCTTCCTTTGGAATATTCCACTGGGTCAAACATCTCATACTTTTAATCATCAGGAGATTCACACCAAGGAATATTATCCATTCTAATTTCTTGCCCAAATTATCTTTCCCCTGCACTTTGGACTATCCTGTGTCTGAAGATTCATCCTCCTCAACTATCATCCCTCTAGAATCCAATTCCCTATACTGATCATATGCCTTAACCATTTTGTCTATATCTTCTATGTCAAACTATTGTACCCTAGTCTTGGCATATTCTTGCATCTATAATTGATCACTTAAGGATATTTACTTGCTAGTCTAAGCATCTGTCTTTTCTCTATATGTCTTTATCTTAGTGGATAAATCCATCACTTCATCTATGGTCCTCTCCAAAAAATGCTCCATAAGATTCTTCAAAATAAGCTCAAATTTGGCCTTAAATACTTCTACAGATGCTTTCTCTTCATAAGTTTCTTTTTCATCCATTAAAGTCTTGAGAAATCCTTCTAGGATCTCCATCTCATCTATTAGATCATGTTCTTTGGTGCTTATGTCTACTATTTTATGTCTACACCCTTTCAGGATATCCACTTCAAATTTCAAATCCTTTATCGATATTGATATCCTCAGCATGGTTTGGACCGTCATTATATTATGTCTTAGCAGCACTTTATCATCCAACTTGTGAACTTTCCTTAGCTTACCTAGATCTTGATCATTCTAATCAAGTCTGGTCGCGCATTCCTTATTCAAAATGTCTATTTTTGCCTTGATGAATGCTAGAGTGTCCCAATTTGATAATGAGGTCTGGATCACCTCTTCTCCATCTTTTATAAACCTCTAGAACCAACTCTGCATTACTTGTGTTTGATGCTTCTTCGCATCCAAGTCAATTATTTCCCCTTGTGTCACCAGCATTAAATTAGTTGGAACTTCTATAATTTGCATTCCTAGGGATACTAATCCTTTAACAAATGCTTCAAGTTGGGCAATGCACCCTTTTCATTTTCTCTTCTTTAGCTTGTCCTTTCAAATCCTAGCTATTGTTTCCTGTGCACTAACCCCAATCTCTTCAATCTCCTACTAGATAGTTGCATGCCCTAAATCTAGGGTAGTTATTTGATATTCAAGAGCTATAATCTCCCCCTCATCCTTATCTATCGTAGGCACAACCAAATGTGTTGTTCTATGTCATGTTGTGTCTCTCCTTATGTCAGACACTACCCTAGTCTTGTGTTTGGGCTTTATTCCTTCTGTGGAAAATAATGTTTTGAAATAAAAAGGAATTAAATTGATGGGAGGCTCAATTACCTTTAACGCTAGCCACTCTGGTATGTCATGTGTTGGTCCCTCTTGACCAAATTTCTCAATGTGAGCACCCTTTGTTGCTAACTCATCATCTTTGTTAGGACATTCTTCTCATTGTGGCCTCTCCTCCTGAGGGATTTCTTATTGAGGAATTTCCTATTAGGGAATCTCTTGTTGGGGATTCTTAAGCTTTTTACTTTCTTGATGCATTTCTTTATCTCTTTTGTCTTGTAGGCCTGGCTCCCCAAGTGACACTGATTATTGCTCATCTGACTTCCTCCCTATTTGTTCCTCAGTCTGTATGATTTCTCCTTCTATAGGGATGTCTCGAGTGCCTTTTTTTTTAATATCTAGGAGAGGGAAATCCTCAACAGATTTATCTAGCATTGCTGATCGTGATGGATCTACTTCTTCCTATGTGGTTATCCTTTTGACTAGGTCATCCAACTGACCCTAACCTAATGGATCTTGAGGTGATCCTAACCTATCAGTATCTAATATATTCTCCACTTCAGGATCCCTTGTTGTCTCCAGACTTCTATTACATCTACTTGATTAGGTTCATTTTGAGGTGGTGTTGAATGTACAAGCAATGAAACAACTAGGTCATTGGTCACTGCTTGTGTGACCTCATCATCAGTTAAGTCGACTACTTGACTTAACACTAATTGTAACTCCTTAGTTAGAGCTTTCTCTTGTTCCCTTGCTTCCTTAGCTAATTTCTATTCCATCTAAATGATCTACCAAGCTAATTGGTCATACTGTAATTGCATTACCCCTCTTCCAGAATGAATCTCATAGGCTTCCACCTACCACGCTAGATGTGCCTGAAGTGTAGGATGTGGCAATAGGTGTCCTCTTTGAGGCTAATCAGACCAAAACATGAGTTTGATTCATATGGGCTCTATTGTTTCAGCTTGAGTATTAACTAGTTCAGTTACCACACCTCGCATAGGCATCACTGGTCCCCTTTTATGTTTAGGGATTACAACTCTTTCTAGTATGTTTGTTAAGTGGTGTTCCTTAGTAGTAATTCCAGAGATGGGGATTGCCCTTATGGGTTGGTCCCTTGGAGGTGATGGTACAATGGCAATGGTGATCCCCTTTGCTGTTAAAGCCTTGCTAGATGCAAAAGTCCTTGGCTCCACCAACTTAACTTCCATGATTCTCCTCTTGACAATGAGGAAATCATCATATTTAGTGTCCTCCCTATATTTTCTTTTTCCTTTCTTATCGTAAGTCAAAGCTATGCCTTTAGATTTAAGCTCATTAATCTTTCCATCCACCCACCTTTGGGTGATGACCATAACCTTCCTTGAGATAACATCAATGGATTCTCCTCTGATTGAGTCTAGTTTGGAAGAGGTAATGTTTCCTTGTACACCTATTTTCCATCATATTTTGGATCTAGGACCTAGCCATCATCTGCTTTGACTTGTGGAAGCACTTCCAAGCATCCCAAGATCTAGATTTGAATAAGGGTCAACCTTTGGTATCCCCTTTTCTGCACATCCTCCTCATCAATACAATCCATCCAGAAGTCTTCTAAGTGAGGGATGTGTTGTAACTACTTGTTAACAAACTTTTCCATCCTATGGTAAGGAACAAGATTTTTGGTAAAGGGAAATGGCTACAAATTCAACATTTGGAGTTTTACCTCTGATAATTTATAGTATTTGAAGTTTACACACCTATACTAGTTGATATCCAAAGGAAACTTGATGTTTCCCTACTTATTCATCTAAACATATGCCTCATAAGAAGGAATTATATGCCTTGTGATTTCCAAGAGCATCACCTTATCTATCGGGTATCATGGAAACATGAAGGGGTTGCCTTCAAATCCCTCCATTCTGATGTAAGTAAATGTGGGGAACTAGATGAACCAAGACCCATGTGGTTGTATTGTTCCTTGAGCCTCTCTTGAGAGCCTCTTAGCTCTATCTCCCTCCATTATCTAGACTATCCGCATCATGAAACAATCATTTACTCTTCTTTAGTGTTGAATGGATTATTTTTATCCAACTATGGGTAGTATTCCCACACCAACTAGTCTGTCAATTTGTTTCTAAGCCTACCAACCATTTGCAACCCATCAAATTAAGCCCTGTACATAGGCATAATCCACATAAGAGGTCATGAAAAACCTTCTTTTCACATTCTTCCATCCTATCATCCCCTCATGTAGTGCATCACTTATGAGTTTTTCCCAATGTACCACCTGACCTGTTTCTTTTACAAGATGGATAAGACCAAACATCCACAATTCTAGTGACCTAGATTCCTCTTTTCTAGCCATTCTATTCAAAAGAGTTATCATATATTGTACCTCTGGGTTGAAATCAAATTTATATAGGTTTTGAGGCATCTTAGAGACTGCCTTGGGCCTGGTAGTAAGGTCCATCCATGATGTGTGCATAATTTTCTGAAAAACTTGCGACATTGGAGTTATACTTCATGGACAATGCATTCAAATCTACTTCAAATACACCCTGACTCATGGGAAACCAAAAGGTATCCATTATGCCCTTGGTAGAAAAGTTTGCATAGACTCACCCTTGATGCTCAACCTTCCTATTAAAAGGATTGTACTTTCAAGAGCATTCAATCACCAATTTGTTAAAATGTTCATTGCAAAATGTCCTATGGATATGTCCATTTGAAAATTCAATGGACTGAGGGCTTGGTATGGAATACTTTAGATGGGATATAGACCTAGATATGGACATTTATAAAAGGGTCCAATTTGAAATGCCCAAAGCATAAATATTTGGTGTAATGAAACTTCTGCACGCTAAGGTAAACTCGATGGTTGGTACTAGACATTTGGACCTGATAGGACATGTTGTGATGTTCACAACACACCCCATTTTACTCCTTAGCAAAATGAGGACCCATGTTGTGGCTTTTGCTTTCATTTTGTTTGTGTGGGTCTGTTTGGTGGTAAAGGGAGAAAGGGAGTGAAAATTGCAAACCTTGTTAAAACTAGAGAAAAAATACATTTCAATACCAGGGAAGAATATGCGTGAATTCCTTGTCAAAAATGAGCTAGGGTTGCTTTTTGAACCATGTTAAAATTCTAAGTATTTTGCAAGTTATGAGTATTTTGGGTAATATGTACAAGGGAAGGGTTTGCTGGTTGTATATACAAATCAGGTTGCATATACAAGGTCAAAACATAAAAGGTTGCTCATATACAATGTCCTTTGTATATCGGGTCCTTATGCAAGTCGCATACATACAAGGTCTTTTGTATATCGCTTTACATATGCAAAGTTGTTTGTATAATTTTTATACTTGTATGCATTTTGTTAAACATTCTATCTGTATGTGCAAGTCGGATCTAAAACAATTCAAAGTTTGAATGCATAATTGTTTAAAGTCCGTTGAATGTATTTTAGGTTTGTATGTTTAGCAAAAGAAAACATACAAATGAAATATACAAGGGAACATACATGCTGCAGAACTGAAATGGCTATGAAATAATGTAAAGTCCTTGTATATTTTGTGCCTTGTATGTATGTTGGATACATGCATTTTGATACATACAAGGTAGATTTCTGAGAAGATTTAAATTTGATATAAACAATGCATCGAACTTAATGTACATCAAAAGATACATTGCACTATATGCATGTTGTGGACTCGACACAGTTAAAAGTTAAAATGTATGTTCAGTTAAGTCTGGAGGATGCATCTTATGTTTGTATGTTCTAACATAAAAAGGAAATATACAACGATACATACAAATGGTGGAATCGAAAAAGTTATAAAACAAGGTTAAGTCCTTGTATGTTTCACATTATATGTATTGTTTTGATAACATACATTGTAATACATACAAGGAAGAGATGCAATGGCCGGAATCAAAAAGTTATGAAAAGACGTCAAATCCTTGTATGTATATCATGCGTTGTATGTTTCAGGATATACATTACTGGATATACATTGAGGGACATAAATTGCGGAACTGAAAAGTTATTGAAGATAGTTAAGTCATTGTATATTTTGTGCTTTGTATATTGAAGATATACAAAGACATTATGCAAGCCATAGATGCGAAAGAAAGTCAAACAGAGTTAAATTGTTGTATATTTGGTGATTGTATATTCAAAACATACAGGTGGAACATACATTTCTTTATACATTAGACGGAACCCAAATATTATGAAATGAAGTTAAATGATTGTATATTCTATGCTTTGTATGTATGTTACGAAACATACATTACTTCCGATACATACAAAGTCAAAATTCAAAGAGGTTTAGAATTTGATTAATGCAATGTATTACGTCCAAATGTATATCAAGAGATACATTGTGTTGTATACATAGCAGATCTGAAAGTAAGTTGAATACGATTTTTTTTAAGGGGTTGAAGTCCGAAGGAGAGATACAAAGGATGTTGTATGCATCCTTGCTTGTATCTAAAGGTGAGAAACAACGGTTATATGCATCGCGGAGATGCAAAGTTAAAGGGTAAGGTGGACTCCACCAGTTGCATATTAGCTTGTATGTTTACAATGTATATCCAATATACAAGCTAATATACAAGCACCGAACGTGAAGTGAAGATTAAATATTGAAAAGGCTTTGTATATTCACTACAATTGTATATTTGAAACATACATTCACAATATGCAAGGATTTAAGCATGCGATATACAAGGAAAAGGGCGAGAAAGCAAAGCGATAAGATTTTGAAGTTATTTTAGAGCCCGATAGCATGTCTTTGGTCAATGATGGTTGACTCAGCCATTCTTCGCATTGTATATGATTTATATATGCGATTGCTCACAGATACTAAAAATTCATAGCTCGATAGTTGTGTTTGCACATTTAGAACCTGATTTAATGTAATGTTTATCTTCTTGCTAGTTTATTAAATGATGGTGCTTAATTCTTGATTGTATGTTGCAGAACAAAATAGCTGGAAAATTGTAGAGTTACGGACATAGTGGTGGCATGCAGGTAGATATAAAGATAGAGATTTAATGGCGATGATGTCACCAGAGTGGTGGATCAGATCACCAAGGAAGTAAAAAAAAGAAATAAGGATGCCGATGAGAAGAAATACGTAGGAAAAACTTAATGGCGATGACATCACAGAATGGCAGTGGATCACGGAAGAAACAAAAAGAAGTAAAGGCCTTCAATGAGAAGACAAAATGTAGTTGGAGAGAAAACATTATTAAATAGACAACATAGGATATTTTGAGCTGTTAGGGTTTCCAAAAGGGCATCTTATGCCCAGGATGAGTATGTTGATCAGAGATATTTTTGGGTGGGATTTTTCCACCGTTGATGCTACAGCTTGAAGTACAGACCATTGATTAACTAGGGTTTTGGAGTTGTATTGGGGATGGTCATAGCTATATATTGCCCCCTTTACACTGTAATACTTTACAGAGGGATTTATAGGAATTTTTAGAACAGAGCTGGAACTTGTAATTTATCTCAGCATTTAAAATAGAGAGACCTTTTAGTTTAGAAGTAGAGGGAGGTCGCATGTGTCTGCAATAAGGAACATGTGGAACATCCTGCTTCCTTACTTAATTTGTAAAGCTTTGTAAGTTTTCTGTAATTTAATTAATGAACCTAAGAGTCATTCATACATTGTAAATCATATATGACTGTGTGTTTTGAATACAAATGAATCTGAAATTTTGCATCTATTTTCTGAGTGTCTTCTAGCTCTTCTTTGTATTTGAAACAATATCTCTTAATGCTTGCAATCTTGATTGTAAGTCTGTGAAAATACTCAGGGCTTACATTTAAGGTTTAATCTATGGATTTGATCAATTTTTTGCATTACTTGAAAAGTGCATAACATAACATTTAGATCCTATAGTAAGAATGAAGTTTAGTTTAGATTTCTCTAACTTTTGCCAACCCATCTAAAATACTTAGATTAAAATGCAGAAATTTAAAGGAAATTGTCTCATATTTGAAAAAAAATGAACAACAGAGTTGATAGTAGACAGTTTTCATAATATTTGAAAAGGAAAAGCTTGCAATAATATAAATCATACAGAGCTTTGTAATACAGTAACAAGTTCATGCAAAAAAGAATGAATAAAATGATGATATTTGTAATGTTTTGCATAGTTTAAGTCCAGTAAATCATCAAGAAACCCTAAATCACGTAAGGCCCCTTGCATATTACACCTTCACATCAACCTACTGAATTGTCTCAACAGGTTAAGACCTGACCATACAAAAACTTGGGATTAAACAAATCTTAATTGATTTCTTCATATCTTTCAAGACAGTTAGGTTCATTTTGTGAATTTTAACTTTTTTTATGACTGTGTAAAAACTATCATCAACAATTTTTTTTGGTGCTAGAAGGAGGGCCCGATTAGGGTTAGGGTTGTTCTAAGTAAAGATGGCTCATAATAGTGGTAGAGTGACTAGGTCTAGATCCAATTCAGAAGATATATTTGTGCAATTACCTGATAAAAGGCAAAGTAAGAGTCCTTTGATTTGGAATCATAAAATATCACACGCAAGAAGTTCATCTGGAACGCCTCCTGGATCACCTTTTAGCATCCATAGAGTTGTGAGTCCTGACAGTTTTTCCTTTAGATCTCTGAATCTTGGTTTAGGTACTCCTAGGAATCCTAATCTTCCAAGAAATCCTAATCCTCCAAGAAATTTGAATCCACCAAGAAATCCAGGTATTCCCCAAGGTTCAGGTCAAGCACAAGTACCTGCAATGGCTTACTTTAATGCTAATTCTCCCATAACATTCAATGATTATCATGAGATGCCCAAAAATCCTAAAAAGATATGTCCTAAATATCAATTACATCAAGATCTAGAAGATCACATTAGAATATTCAAAGAGGCATGCTTTAGGGCCATATTAGAACATGAGGATGTTGTGTGTAGATTGTTTCCTTACACCTTCAGTGAGCAGGCTTCTAACTGGTATGTTAACTTGCCCAATGGTTATA
Organism: Cunninghamia lanceolata; assembly: GCA_027924645.1. Taxonomy (NCBI): domain Eukaryota; kingdom Viridiplantae; phylum Streptophyta; class Pinopsida; order Cupressales; family Cupressaceae; genus Cunninghamia; species Cunninghamia lanceolata. The sequence continues at coordinate 1,288,734 of BSBN01000762.1, read as the reverse complement.
TTTATTCTTGGGCACTTATGGAAGAAACATTTTTGTCTAGGTTTAGAGGACCAATAGATCCTTCCACCTTATATCACAAATTGGCTACAATTAAGAGAAGTGAAGGAGAGCTGATTGATAATTTTAATGATAGATTTCAAAAGGACTATTCTAGGATAGTAGCTCCTTACACAGTAAAAGTAGATACATTGCTAGCCATGTATTATGTTGCCTTAGATCCATTAACTACTATGTTTGTCAAAACAAAGCCTAACATAGATACAATATCCAAGGCTTACAAGGAGGCAGCCTTAGTAAACCAAGAGATGAGACAAACAACTTATAATCCATTTCCAAATGGAGGAAATCTTGGGATACAAAATCAAACACAACCTTGGAATGGAGTCCCTACACATAGTACTCCATTTTTTAATCCAGTTCCTACATACACACTGGTGTATAATCCTGCCTCAATCCAAGCCATAGCCCCTTATTCTGGTAGCACTACTAATAATAATCAGAGTAATGGTCAATCTTTCTTCCAACGTCCTCAGGATACATTTGTGGCAAAGGCACAAGAGGGAAGAGAAGACATCAAAGAGAATACTGCACACTTGAAAAGATTGACTACCAAAGTGACACAACTTAGAAATGAAAATTTCTATGGTAGAAACAACCAAGGATACAGTCAAAACCAAAACTAAAGCTACAATTAGAACTACAACCCAAACTATAAGTAGTGCCCTTAAGATATGACACTGCCTTAGTCTTAGGAACTTTTACCTTTACAATTGAAGAAGAGGAGGATCAATTGTTAGAGGATGAACCTTATTTTTGTGAAAATCTATATCCTAAATTAGCCTTTGTGCTAAATGCATTTCAGTTTCCCTTTGAAACTAAAAATGAAGTGTTACATGAAATAGAAGAGGTACAAGCTTTTTAGCAATCAAACAAAATCACACCTACAATTTGAGAAATAACACTAGGCCAGGAGGTCCTTTCACTACTTCCACTCCTCCTAACAATCTCAATACTCCCCCAGATCAAAACGCTAGTAATAACCCTGCTATACTAAGGGCTAATCATCAAGCAAATAGTGAAATAGTAGCACAAAAGGTCCAAACAAGTAAAACAGAGACAACAAAAGCAACGAGGCTGATGAGTTATTTATCTAAAGAGATAAATAAAATTAAGGTAGTATACCTTTGTGTGAATTGTTGAGAAGTCTAGGGGTCAGAAATGCTTTTATAGAATCCTTGGATACATCTATGACAGCTGAGGTTTCTACTAATGTGAATATTCCTAGTAGAGGTTCACAACCCAGAGAAAAGAGTAGGAAGACTGAACAGCCTTCCAACACTAATGTGGTAATGTACATAGATAAGAAGGATGTTCCTCCTTTCTTGTTAACCATTAGAATGTGTGGAAAGAACATACATAACTGTATGGTAGATTTTGGTGCATCAACTAATGTAATGTCTTTGGGAATATGCAAAACTTTAGGGCTGACCTCCACCAAATCTGCCAAAGTTGTTACACAATTAGATAAAACTGAGGTTAATGTGATAGGAGAATTGATGCATATTCAGATGCAATTAGCCTCAGACCCTAGGGTGAGTCAGGTTATTGACATTCAGGTAGTAGATATACCTATGAATTATGGGATGTTGTTGAGTAGAGACTGGTCTAAAACATTGAATGGATATATGGCCACTGATTTTTCACATTTGTGGTTACCTTGGAGAGGTGTTTCAAATCAGATCAGGATAGAAGCTGAACCCAGGATGAAACACATGATTACAGAATACAATAGGACAAATGAGATATTGTATGCTTTTGTTGAACCTAGTGTTTATAGAATCACTGACAAGGGAGTACAAATTGAAGAAATCTTGATGTTAAATTTTAGAGAAAAACATTTCAGTAAGTAAACAAAATTATTCATTGAGTCTGATGGAAATTCTTTTGATTAAGAAAATAATGCAATGACTAATTTCAATTAGGTCATTAGACAAGAAATGGAAGGGTACATTAAACAAAATTTGCCAGTTCAATGCAAATTACACAAAAGCGTGTGTAGAGTTCATGATAAGCCACATTCTGAAGAGAGTTGTGGAATGTACAGAGATATTATTGAATATCACTACATAAAATGCACAAAAGGAGTAGGAATGCAAGAAGAAAAGGTTAATCATAGTCATAGAGAGAGATACTTTCAGAACAACATAAATGAGTCAATTCTAGATTTAGAAAGGGAAACAAAAGACAAAAGTGTCTGCCATTCTAATTTACAAACTGAAAGAATAAATTTACAAGTCAAAATGAATTACCTATGAAGGAACGAGGTAGCACCTCCCATGTGACAAAAAAAGCAAAACATGCCAAAGTAAAAGGTCAAAAGAGTAAAGGTGGCATGTGGACACTAAAATGTGACAGATCTAAATCTAAACAAGGGGCAGGTGCAGGTGTAGAACTCATAGATCCTCAAGGTAAGTCATATTTAGCAGCATATAGGCTACAATTTGCTTGCACTAACAATGTGGCAGAATATGAATCTTTAATCTATGGACTGGTCATGGCTATTAAGAAAAAAGTAAGAATGATCAGAGTATTTTTAGACTCTGAGTTAGTAGTCAAACAGGTAAGGAAATTGTATGCATGCAATTATGAAAAGATGTTTTGCTATAGGCATAGGGTGTGGGATTTGATAGATTCATTTGATGCTTTCAATATAGAGCATATCCCTAGAGAATTGAACCATATACTAGATGCATTAACAGTTGTTGCTAGCTCGTTAGAGCCCTTAACATTGCCAGGTTTAAAAAATTTTTTGTTGAGTTAGTAAATGTTCCTAGCATACCAGATAATGTTACTCATTTTTAGGTATTTGAAGGGGATCAAAAAATTGTAGATTTTGTAACTTGTAATGAGGTATTTGAGGCTCAAATTATTGATGAACAAGAAAGGCCTAATGTGTCTTGGGATGAAGAAGACATAATCAACCTAAAAAGCAACTTCTTACCTAAGGGGGTGATTGAGTTAGAACATATTTTTGACTTTGATGGGGTAGTAAGACAGAAGGAGTTGCCCAAAACTGAGGGAGGTGAGTGTAATCCATGTAACCTTGGAATAGAGCAGAGTCCACAAAATGTACTTATTGGAAAGGCTTCTCTAAAGAACTAAGAAAATAAATTGGGGATGTTCTGAAAGAGTACAAACATTTCATAGCATGGATGTATGAAGATTTGAAAACATATGACATGTCCATCATAACTCATGTGATAACTTTGAGACCAAAGGTTAAACCATTTAGGCAGAAACAAAGGCCTGTGAGTGCCATTTTAGAGCCTTTGATCTTTGAAGAAGTAAATTTTTTTTGTCTACTAGGATAATTTTCCATGTCAGACATTCAACCTGGGTAGCTAATTTAGTATCTGTGAGAAAGAAAAATGGAGATATTAGGTTGTGTGTAGATTTTAGAAATTTAAATAAGGCATCTGAAAAAGACAATTATCCTCTGCCTCCCATTGATGAAGTGCTACAAGCAGTGAATGGGGCTAAGATGATGTCTTTCTTGGATGCTTTCTCAAGGTATAACCAACTCTTAATAGATAGAGAGGATAGATTAAAGACCACTTTCACTTGTAAAAGGGGAAATTATGCATACAGAAGAATGCCTTTTGGTCTAATCAATGTAGGTGCCACTTTTCAGCGAGCCATGGACATTGCATTCCGTGGATTGTTAGGTAAATGCATTGTAATTTATATGGATGATTTAACTATTTATTCTAAAGATGCATCCACTCATGCTAAAATCTGAGAAAAGTGCTTAAATGATGTGAAAGGTACGAAATTTCTGTCAGCCCTAAGAAATGTTCATTTGGGGTAACTGAAGGAAAGTTGTTGGGGCATGTTATTTCTGAAAATGGGATATCTATTGATCTTGATATAATATAAGGAATAAAGAAATTGCAATTACCAAATAGTAGGAAAGAACTAAAGTCATTTTTTGGTAAGATTAACTTTGTCAAGAAGTTTATTATAGGATTTGTAGAAATTGTGCAACCATTGAATGCCATGTTGAAGAAAGATGCAAAGATAGAGTGGACCCCATTCAAAAATTTTAAAGAAAATGCAATTGGTTGGTGTAATGCCAAATTCCACAACCTTTACCACTATCCTCCATGCCTGTGTCAGAATGGGAACTTTGGAATAGGGTATCGACATCCATAAATACATAAAGGATAGAGGAATTTTGTTAGATGTTGTAGTTGCAACTGCCCTGTTAGACATGTATGCAAAATGTGGAAGCATAGACAAGGCCCGTGAACTATTTGACAGAATGCCTCAAAGAAATGTGGTCTCATGGACTGCAAGATATGCACAAAATAAATTTGTTGAAAAGGCTTCAAAAATTTTAAAACAAATGCAATTGGCTAGTGAAAGCCAAATTCCACAACCTTTTGCCACCATCCTCTATGCCTATATTAGAATGGTAGCTTTGGAATAGGGTATGGACATGCATCAATACATAAAGGATAGATGAATTTTGTCAGATGTTGTAGTTACAACTGCCCTATTAGACATGTATGCAAAATGTGGAAGCATAGACAAGGCATGTGAACTATTTGATAGAATGCCTCAAAGAAATGTTGTCTCATGGACTTTAATGACTGCAAGATATGCAGAATATGGATTTCTTGAAAAGGCTTTAGAAATTTTAAAGAAAATGCAATTAGCTGGTGTAAAGCCAAATTCCACAACCTTTGCCACCATCCTCCATGCCTGTGTTAGAATGGGAGCTTTGGAATATGGTATAGACATCCATCAATACATAAAGGATAGAGGAATTTTGTCAGATGTGGTAGTTGTAACTACCCTATTAGACATGTATGTAAAATGTGGAAGCATAGACAAGGCACATGAACTATTTGATAGAATGCCTCAAAGAAATGTGGTCTCATGGATTGCAATGACTGTAGGATATGCACCAAATGGATTTGTTGAAAAGGCTTTAGAAATTTAAAAGCAAATGCAATTGGCTAGTGTAAGGCCAAATTCCACAACCTTTGCTACCATTCTCCCTACTTGCGTCAGAATGGGAGCTTTGGAATAAGGTATGGACATCGACCAATACATAAAGGATAGAGGAATTTTGTCAGATGTTGTAGTTGTAACTGCCCTGTTAGACATGTATGCAAAATGTGGAAGCATAGACAAGTCACGTGAACTATTTGATAGAATGCCTCAAAGAAATGTTGTCTCTTGGACTACAATGACTACAGGATATGCACAAAATGGATTTGTTGAAAAGGCTTCAAAATTTTTAAAGCAAATGCAATTAGCTGGTGTAAAGCCAAATTACACAACCTTTACCACCATCCTCTCTGCCTGTGTCAGAATTGGAGATTTGGAATAGGGTATGGAAATTCATCAATACATAAAGGATAGAGGAATTTTGTCTCATGTTGTAGTTGCAACTGTCCTATTAGACAAGTATTCACAATGTGGAAGCATAGACAAGGCACATGAACTATTTGACAGAATGCCTCAAAGAAATGTTGTCTCTTGGATTGCAATAACTGTAGGATATGCATAAAATGGATTTGTTGAAAAGGCTTTAGAAATTTTAAAGCAAATGCAATTGCCTAGTGCAAAACCAAATTCCACAAAGTTTGCCACCATCCTCCTTGTCTATGTCAAAATGGGAGCTTTCGAATAGGGTATGGACATCCATCAATACATAAAGTATAGATGAATTTTGTTAGATGTTGTAGTTGCAATTGCCTTGTTAGACATGTATGCAAAATGTTGAAGTATAGACAAGGCATGTGAATTGTTTGATAGAATGCCTCAAAGAAATGTTCTCTCATGGACTGCAATGATAGCAGGATATGCAGAAAATGGATTTGTTGAAAAGGCTTCAGAAATTTTCAAGCAAATGCAATTGGATGGTGTAAATCCAAATTCCACAATATTTTCCACCATCTTCCCTGCCTATGTTAGAATGGGAGCTTTGGAATAGGGTATGGACATCCATCAATACATAAAGGATAGAGGAATTTTGTCAGATTTTGTAGTTACAACTATCTTGTTAGACATTATGAAAAATGTGGAAGCATAGACAAGACATGTGAACTGTTTGATATAATGTGTCAAAGAAATGTCATCTCATGGACTACAATGACTACAGGATATGTACAAAAAGGATTTGTTGAAAAGGCTTCAAAAATATGAAAGCAAATGTAATTGGCTGGTGTAATACTAAATTCCACAACCTTTGCCACCATCCTCCCTACCTGTGTCAGAATAGGAGCTTTGGAATAGAGTATAGACATCCATGAATACATAAAGGATAGAGAAATTTTGTCAGATGTTGTAGTTGCAACTACCTTGTTAGACATGTATGCAAAATGTGTAAGCATAGACAAGGCACGTGAACTATTTGACAGAATGCCTCAAAGAAATGTTGTCTCATGGACTGCAATGACTGCAGGATATGCACAAAATGGATTTGTTGAAAAGGATTCAAAAATTTTAAAGTAAATGCAATTGGCTTCTATAAAGCCAAATTCAACAACCTTTGCCACCATCCTCCCTGCATGTTTCAAAATGGGAGCTTTGGAATAGGGTATGGACATCCATCAATTCATAAAGGATAGATGAATTTTGTGAGATGTTGTAGTTGCAACTGTCCTGTTAGACATGTATGCAAAATGTGGAAGCATAGACAAGGCACATGAACTGTTTGATAGAATGCCTCAAAGAAATGTGGTCTCATGGACTGCAATGACTATAGGATATGCACAAAATGGATTTGTTGAAAAGGCTTCAAAATTTTTGAAGCATGTGTAATTGGCTAGTGTAAAGCCAAATACCACAACCTTTGCCACCATCCTCCCTACCCCTATCAAAATGGGAGCTTTGAAATAGGTATGGACATCCATCAAACCATAAAGGATAGAGGAATTTTGTTAGATGTTGTAGTTGCAACTACCCTATTAGACATGTATGCAAAACGTGGAAGCATACATAAGGCACATGAACTATTTGATAGAATGCCTTAAAGAAATGTGGTCTCATGGATTGCAATGACTATAGGATATGCACAAAATGGATTTGTTGAAAAGGCTTCAAATATTTTAAAGCCAAATGCAATTAGCTGGTGTAAAGACAAATTCCACAACCTTTGTTACCATCCTCCATGCCTGTGTTACAATGGGAGCTTTGGAATAGGGTATGGACATCCATCAATATATAAAGGATAGAGGAATTTTGTCAAATGTTTTAGTTGCAACTGCATTGTTAGACATGTATGTAAAATGTGGAAGCATAGACAAGGCACCTAAACTATTTGACAGAATGCCTCAAAGAAATGTGGTCTCATCGACTACAATGACTACAAGATATGCACAAAATGGATTTGTTGAAAAGTCTTTAGAAATTTTAAAGCAAATGCAATTGGCTCGTGTAAAGCCAAATTCCATAGCCTTTTCCACCATCCTCCCTGCCTGTGTCAGAATGGGAGATTTACAATAAGGTATGGACATCCATCAATACATAAAAGATAGAGGAATTTTGTCAGATGTTGCAGTTGCAACTACCTTGTTAGACATGTATGCAAAATGTGGAAGCATAGACAAGGCAAGTGAACTGTTTGATAGAATACCTCAAGGAAATGTTGTCTCTTGGACTGCAATGACTGCAGGATATGCACAAAATGGATTTGTTGAAAAGGCTTCATAAATTTTAAAGAAAATGAAATTGGCTGGTGTAAAGCCAAATTTCACAACCTTTGCCACCATCCTCCATGCCTGTGTCAGAATGGGAGCTTTGGAATAGGGTATGGAGATCCATCAATACATAAAGGATAGAGGAATTTTATCAGATGTTGTAGTTGCAACTGTCCTGTTAGACATGTATGCAAAATGTGGAAGCATAGACAAGACATGTGAACTGTTTGACAAAATGCGTCAAAGTAGTGTGATTTCATGGACTGCAATGACTGTAGGATATGCACAAAATAGATTTGTTGAAAAGGCTTCAAAGTTTTTAAAGCAAATGCAATTAGCTAGTGTAATGCCAAATTCCACAACCTTTTCCACCATCCTGCCTACCTATGTCAGAATGGGAGCTTTGGAATAAGGTATAGACATCCATTAATACATAAAGGATAGAGGAATTTTATCAGATGTTGTAGTTGCAACTGCCTTAATAGACATGTATACAAAATGTGTAAGCATAAACAAGGCAAATAAACTATTTGATAGAATGCCTCAAAGAAATGTTGTCTCATGCCCCATAATGACTACAGGATATTGTTGTCTGGTTACACAACACACCCCATTTTGCCTTGACAAAATAGGGACCCAACTTTTTTTGCTTCTTTGGCTTGTTGTTTTCTGCTTTGGGTGATTTGGTAAAATTAATCATGCATGTAGTCCTATAAGAGGTTGGATATGTCACCGTGATGAGGCTAGTTATCAGATTTAGTATTTCACATTTTTAACCTCACGGTGGGAAAGTGCACAAAATTCCATGCAGGTTTGCCTTTTAGATCACCCCAAAATTGTCTCAGGGAAGAAATTTATGTTGAGTCAAAGATCAGTCAAACCTAATTTCCTTAGAGGGGGGTCATATTTCAAAAATCAATCATCTTAGATTAGATCACCCCGATATTGGATTATCACCTGATATTCACCTAGCCCATGATGTGTAGACGTTAAGTTTACGTAAGAGCTGATATCTACATGTCAAACGACTTCACTTATCTTGATGGGGGTCATATTTTTAACATCAGTCATCTTAAGAATATCACCCTCTTCAAATCTATCACCCTATGCCAATATGACGGTGGCGTCATCCAAGTCCAATGAATGAAGGACGTCACACTGATGATGATGTCATTGTTCCATTATACCCCGTGGAGGTATATATCCAATGTCCATCATATTCCTTAACATGATGGTGACGTCATTGAAACATAACGATTAAACAATGTCACTGACATGGTGATGTCACCCTGATCTTTTCCAAAGGGGGTCATTTTATCCATGGGGTCATATTTTTGAACATCCCCTAATCTCAGTTTTGTGACCCAATATGCACGTGGCCTACGATTGACCACATCACCTAATACTTTTGCATTTAGTTTTTGCCACTCACCGGCGGGGGGTCATATTTTTGAATATCCCTCAATCTTTCAAAGATCACCACCCCTATTTCCTGGCATTAAATGTACTTAAATGCGATAGATGAATTCCCGCTGATTACAAATATAAATTGAACACTTGGCAGCATCCATGGATTCCCTACAGAAGATCAACAGATTTAATCAGGACAATGCATTTTTACCCTAATTTGTCCTATTGACCTACTTTAAAGGTGAATTCGAAGGTTATTTTCATTTACCTTGTGAAAAAATGAGAAATTATAGAGCTGTGAAATCAAACCCTAATACAACTACCTATCAATGGATTGGATCCCTCAACATAATGGAATGGGTGATATTGAACGTCTACAGCTATTTTTTGTAATCAATCATCTAACCCAAGAGGGAAGCACTATCAGGTAAGTAACTAAAAACCCTCCTGTTGTCATTTTCTGCATGTTTAGGTAGGGTATTGGTCCTTTCCTGTGGTTTGGCTCTGTGAATATACATATCATGATGAGGTAAAGAATAATAGATAGAGTATGCATGATACAAAAATGCATGATGTTGTAGAAATGCATGTGGATACTGTAGGGTAAAGCACATTATGTTTATTGCAGGAAGCCATGGCAGATCTTAGAATGAATAGGTCTAACGTAGAGTTTCTCAAGCCTATGTTTGTCCATCCCGAGGGGGTGCAGTTTAAATATGGGGTTATTGGTGATATGCGCGAGGGAGATACGAACCTAGAAGCATGGTCAACTAGAGTAGATCATGATAAGGATAATCCCATTCTAGATGGAGTATATGTTTCAAGAATGTGGCATGCCAGCTTTCCATATGCCATGGACACCCCAGAGCTAGTAGTGGAATGTACTAGAAATTATAACCCTGAAACCAGACGGGTGGAAAAATATGGAAGAATATATGTAGACTTCTCAATCAAGGGCATTACCACCACTTTTAATTTGCCAATTGGGAAGAAGGTGGTAAGCTTGGATCTACACAAGTTGGAAATAGAGTAGAACAATAATAAGAAGAATGCAAGGAAAAGGATCAACAATAATTCTATTTTTGTTATTTTTAGTCTAGAAGACCAACAGAAGCTAAAGAGGAGCTCATCTTCTCCCTTGTCACTGCCTTTGTAAACATATCTACTGGATTATCATCTGTATGTATCTTTGCCAGCTGTAATTGTCCATCATCCAACACTGATCGAATGAAGTGATACCTCAACTGTATGTGTTTGGTCTTTGAATGCAAGGTAGAATTCTTTGCAAGATGTATGGCACTCTGGCTATCTGTAAATAAATAACTATTAACCTGTTGTGTGCCCAATTCTTTCATGAAAGATTGCAGCCATATCATCTCCTTGCTTGCCTTAGTTGCAGCTACATATTCTTCCTTTGTAGTGGATAAAGCAACCACCTTTTACAACCTAGAAATCCAACTCACCGTTGTCCCACCTATAGTAAAGACATGACCTGTAGTACTCTGCCTGGTATCAATATCTCCTATCAAATTTGAGTCTACATAACCTACTAAATTAGTATTAGAGCCCCCAAAACATAAGTGTTTATTAGATGTACCTCTCAAATATCTGAGAATCCATTTTACTGCATTCCAATGCTCCAATCCGGGATGACTCATATACCTGCTAATGACTCCTACAACATGTGCAATATTCGGTCTCATGCATACCATGGCATACATTAAACTTCCTACAGCTGAAGCATATGATACCTTGGACATCTTCTCTTCCTCCTCTTGTGTCTTAGGACACATGTCCTTGGTCAATTTCAAATGACTAGGCAAAGGTGTGCTGATAGCTTTTGCATTCTCCATATGGAATCTCTGCAACACCTTTTCAACATAAGCAGCCTAAGATAGAGTTAATTTTCTGTTCTTCCTATCTTAGCAAATTTTCATACCAAGGATTTGTTTTGCTGCCCCCAAATCCTTCATATCAAATGACTGTGCTAACTGCCATTTTAACTCTCTTATGTGATCCATGTTAGACCCAGCTACAAGCATGTCATCAACATATAAACATAAAATAATGTAGCTATCATTATCCAACCTCTTAAAATAAACACAATGGTCAAAATTACACCTACTGTAGCCTTGCTCAGCCATAAAACTATCAAATTTCAAATACCATTGTCGAGGTGCTTGTTTCAGGCCATACAAACTCTTCTTCAATCTGCACACCTGTTTCTCCTTACCTTTGACCTCATATCCTTGGGGCTGTTCCATATATATCTCCTCCTCCAAATCACCATGGAGAAAGGGAGTTTTCACATCTAGCTGTTCCAAATGCAAATCTTTAGTAGCCACAATACTTAAAAAGTACGAATAGAAGTCATCTTGACAACTGGAGAAAATATCTCATCAAAATCAATGCCCTTTTTCTGTGCAAATCCTTTTACAACTAACCTGGCCTTAAATCTTTTCTTACCTCCATCTTCCTCTTTCAGCATGTAAAGCCATTTATTTGGTAAAGTCTTTTTACCTGCAGGTAACTTACATAATTCCCAAGTATAATTTTTTAGCAAGGAGTCCATTTCTTTTTTTATTGTAAGCTCCCACTGAACCTGTGTATCCACCTGCACAGCTTCATCATACCCTTCTGGTTCACTAGCATCTATTAACAAAATAGAATACAAAGAGGGAGAAAACCTTTCAAGAGGTCTACTTATCCTTGTTGACTATCTAACATTCACTGGAGTTTGTGGTATTTCTGGTTGTTGTTGTGAAGCATGACGAACCACTGGAACATCACTATTTGGAGTATCATCCAACACCACATAATCTTTTTCTTTCTTCTCATGCTGCTATAACTGATCTTTGTATAACACCTTCTCATTGAATATAACATTCCTACTTCTCACAATTTTTTGATTTTCAAAATCCCAAAGCCTATAACCAAATTCATCAATGCCATATCCAACGAAGGTACACTTTTTTTATTTTGTATCCAGGTTGGTTCTATTTTCAAAATCTATATGTGCAAATGCTTCATAGCCAAAGGTTTTTAGAAAAGAATAACTCACCTTCTTACCTATCCAAGCTTCCTCTAGAATACTGCAGCCCAAAGGAACTGGAGGACCTCTATTAAAAAAATATACAGCAATGTTGACAGCCTCTACCCACATGTTTAAAGGCAGCCCAGCATGCAATCTCATGGTCCTTGCACGCTCCATTATTGTCCTATTCATGCATTCAGCCACCCCATTCTCTTGTGGAGTCCCTGGAACCATTTTATGCCTACAATTTCCATTAAAGGAACAATAATCCTCAAATTCTTTGCTGCAATACTCACCACCATTATCAGATCTGAGACATTTTAATCTTTTACCCATCTCATTCTCAACCAAGCTTCTCCATTTCTTAAATGTTTCAAATACATCAGATTTCTACCTAAGGAAATAAATCCATACCTTCCTAGTTGCATCATCTATGAATGTAACATAATATTGAGAGCCACCAAGAGAAGATACTTGAGCTGGTCCCCATACATCTATATGCACAAGCTCCAACTTTTTGTTTTTCTTTTGCTTCCCATCTCTAAGAAAACTGACTCTCTTTTGTTTCCATACACACAACTTTCACATAAATCCATATTAATACATTTCAGACCTTGTAAAACTTTCTTAGAATGAAGTACCTTCATACCTTTTTCACTCATATGCCTAAGTCTGTTATGCCGCAGTGTTGTCTCAGAACCTGCAACAACTTTTCCAGTCTCTTCCTACAAACATGCAGCAACTATTCCTGAACCTGTTTGATTTTTCTCTGTAATAGCAAAAGTAGAAGGAATAGTATGACTTGTACAAAGATATAAGGTGCCTACTTTCACACCTTTTGCTACTACTAAGGTACCTTTTGAAACCTTCCAATTTTTATCAGTAAATGTAAGAATGCAACCTTGTTCAGCTAGCTACCCTACTAAAATTAAATTCCTACTGAGCCTTGGAACATGCCTTACCTCTTGTAGTAGCCAATGATTCTCATTCTGCAACTTAATCTTAATTCTTCCCTTTCCAACAATCTGATAGGGTTTATTATCTCCCAAATAAACTAGCCCAAAATCCCCTTGGACATAATCAAGAAAATAAATTCTATGGGGTGTAGCATGAAATGAGGCCCCTGAATCTAAAACCCATGAATCATCAGCATTATCTAGGGAAAGAATCAAAGCATCATCTTTAGATTTATTACTTACCACATTTGCCTCCTTATTGCCTTCTTGTTTGTCTCCTTTATTTTTCTAAGACCAGCAATCTTTCTTCAGATGACCTGGTTTCCCATAGTACCAGCAATCCTTTTGTCCTCTAGATTGGGATCTTTTGTCCTTTGATTTTCCTCGTGACTTCCCACAACCTCTAGAACCTTTTCCTCTCTCCTTTGATCTAACCCTACTCTCTGCATTCAAAACACTGCCTGATGTGGATCCACCTAAGTTTTTCCTATGAATTTCTTCACTCAGAATAATACCAACAACATCATCACATTCAGGATATTTGAACCAGTAACAGAGTTACTAACTGCCATTACCAAACTATCCCAGCTTTCAGGTAATGAACATAATATCAAGAGAGCTCTAACTTCTTCATCAAATTTTACATTTACAGAAGTCAATTGATTGACAATTGTATTAAAATCATTTAAATGATCTGTCACAGATCCACCTTCAACCATTTTTAGATTAAACAAGCACTTCATGAGAAATACCTTATTTGAGGCTGGGGGTTTTTCATACAATTTAGCCAAAGCTTTTATCAGACCATCTGTTGTCTTCTCTTCCATTATATTGAATGCCACCATTGGTGCCAGGCACAACCGAATGGTTCCCAGTGCCTTTCTATCAAGAAGATTCCAATCCTCATCAGACATTATTGCCAGTTTCTTGGCTACTCCTTCCAATGGCATCCATAAATCCTTTTGATAGAGGTAATCCTCCATCTACATCTTCCATAACTGATAGTTCTACCCATTGAATTTATCGACCTTCAATTTACTCTCATTTGCCATTGCTCCCACTCAACTATGAGACCTTCTTGTAGACGATAATCGAACACAACCCACTCTGATACCACTTGTTAGGGTTAACCGGTAGAAGATATCAATTAAATGCAAATAAAGATTAAATAGAAGAATGGAAATACATATAAATAATAACAGTGAGAGACAAGTTTTAACATGGTTCACCCAAATTGGGCTACATCCACCAAATAGAGAGTCCAATATTATTATCTAGTAAATCAAACCGATTACAATCAACAATCCCTGCAACTCAATACTGCTACAAAATGCTACAATACAATATATGAAAACCCTAACCCTTAGCCACCTTTATCAAGCCTTTTTGTCAGTTACAAAATAGGGTTTTTTTATGTTGGTCAATGAAAAATAACTCCCAGTGCCTTTATAAAATAATAAAAAACTGTGTGAGGTTTTGGGGGCACTGCCCCTGGACCTCGCAAGGGGCACTGCCCCTTGACCCCGTCTTGGGGGTGCTGCCCCCAAACCCGCACAAGGGGTGCTGCCCCTTGACCCTGTAGGAATTTGGGGGGAAACTGCGCCAATAAAAGTGGGGTAAATTTAACCTCTGAGTCTAATTAGGCTCCATATAACAATAGATCATCAGTGACGCCCTGGATGAAGGAATGAGGAACTTGGGAGGCCAAATGTGCTTATTTTATATGACTACATTGTTGTAAGTATGGGCCTAACTGGTGTTGTCATTGATGTCAACATACTCCTATTACATTGATGATAAGGATTGGATGAGTTGTATGCTGAGGATATTGAGAAAATTAGTCTTATCAGGAATAGAGAAGAATAGTGAAGACAGTAAGGTAAAGATCCCAGATAAGATGAATATCAGAGGATGCACATCAAAGGGTTTGTAGATATGTGTCTTAAGATGATCCAGTAAAGATTTGAGAGGTCCGCATGAAGATCTGAAGAAGTTATGGCCACTTGAGTAAAAACAGTCCTGGCAGATGTTCAAAGGTGACAAAGTGACACAGATAGGTCTGGTGAGATCTAGAAATGCAATATCTTGTTCTACAGATTTGGTGGAGTGTTTAGGAAGACAATGTGAATTGACAACTCAATTGGTTCATGGTCTGGAGGTCCGTAAGCATCTATTCCACTATGACAGTGATGACATACTATGTTCTTAAGGTTTCAGATGAAGGAGAGGATGATTTTAGTAAGCAGAAGTAGTGTGGATGTTCTTGGTGATTCAGGCAAGCTTATGGAAGTCTTTGGATTGTGTCCAGTTCGTGTTGGTGGTCCACATTGAAGATTGAACTCATAATTAAAGAATTACTTCTAGATGATGATGTTCTTCCTAAGTCAGACCGATCAGATGAGTTACACATCTTGCAGATGATCTTGAAGATGTTCTATGAAGCATGGCGCATTCCTATAGGAAGATTGAAGTCCCAGATCTATGTAGTCGATAGTGTGTTGATCCGTGTGAAGTCTTTTTGTAATTAGTCATGTTGTATTTATGTATTTTCTCTGTAATGTATGCCGACTTGGATGATTATCCCTAAGTCAAATGTCTTGTATAAATAAGAGGTTGTCAAGTCATTTCAAAGGTATCTTGTGGAGATGAGAGTGTTGTAGAGAGTAGAGAAGTGAAAGGCAGAGCAGAAGTATTGGGCTTAAATGGAACTAACTCAAGCATGGTGAAGATGCTCTTCTTTAGTTTGAGTATGTAATATTTATTATTTTGTAGATAGTGTCTCATGTAGGCAATGGACCTCTTGTGAGCAGTGTGCTCAAGCAGTGAGCCCTAATTGGCATGTACCATTTTGTTCTTCTTATTCTTTTAATAGAGAATACAATCTAGGGTTAGACACCCTATGGTTTTTCCCTTAACCGGGTTTTCCACATTAAAATATTGGTGTCACATGTGTTAATGTGTTTTTTCTCTTGAATTGTTGCATTATGTTTTCATGATTGATTTATTATTATGTTGCTGAACTACAAAGAGGATTTAAGTGATTAATTGTAAGAAAGTTTTGGACAACTAATTCACCCCCCTCTCAGTTGTTTGTCCTGAATCCAACAATTGGTATCGGAGCTAAGTTCCTCTAAAAGAGCTTAACTGCTTGAGGAGATCTAGGATGTCATCCTACAAGAAGGACAGTCTGAGGTTTGATGGAACCAATTTTACTTTATGGAAAGTTGCATGGAATGTCACTTACAATGTATGGGAATGTAGTATTGGATCATGGATTCAAAGAAGTATGTTCCTCCATAGAATGGTCTGAGTACCATAGATGAAATCAGATATGCTGAAAACAATCTCTGGACTAAAGAAGCTCTACTAAGTGCCCTATCTAATTCAAAGCTAACAAATGCAATTGGTCTAAAAATTGCATATGAGATTTGGCAAAAACTAGAACTTCTGCATGAAGGAGACAAGTATGTTAAATGTGCCAATCTATAGAGTCTGAAAGGAAATTTGAAAACTTGAAGATGAGAGAAGATGAAAATATCACATTTATGCCAAGAGTAAATGAGCTTGTTTGTAGCATTAGATGTGTTGGTGGAATCTTGGATGAAGATGAGATTATTGCCAAAGTTCTCAAATCCCTTCCTGATTCTTACAAGTACAAGGTTGCTGCTATTGAAGAATTTAGATATTTCTCAAATATCACAAGAGATCAATTGGTTGGTAAATTAGCTGCATTTAAATTGGCCAGGTTTGGAGATGCACCCCCCAAGACTGAATCTGCTTTCAAAGCTAGTGCCTCTGTAAAAGGAAAACAAAAGTTTCATCTGGGAGAGAACTCTTCAAAGAAACTATCATGGTATGAAAAAGAAAGAAAAGATCTAGAAGAAAATGAAGCAGAAGCTGCTCAACTTGAAGCCCTTATTGCAAAAAGGCTGCCAAGAGGATCCAGTAAGTATGAAGGGAAATTGCCTTTTAAATGTTTTAACTGCAATAAGATTGGTCATTTTGCGTCAAGGTCTCTAGAAAGATTTTCAAGGCCAAATCCTAATAGATCAAGATTCCAAAAGAAATGTTACTATGTTCATGAAGATGATGATGATGGAGTAAGAGATGACAAATCAGAGATAGGAAACAAATCTAGAAGTGACTGGGTGTTTATTGTCATCAAGGAAGAAGATCCAATGCCTTACGAATCTATCAATCATAAAATGGTAGAAAGAGCTCTGGCTGCCCAAGATGAAGAAAAGGATGACTGGGTCATTGATAGTGGATGCTCCCATCATATGACAAGTGACAAAAATAAGTTCATAGATTTGGAAAGATATGAAGGAGTGGTAAAAATTTGGTGATAATTCTGCTGGCAGAATCAGAGGTAAAGGAACTATTTATTTTGATGGAAAGAACAAAACCAGTAATGTACTATATGTTGTAGGTCTAAAGCACAATCTTCTTAGTGTTGGATAGTTGGTGGGCAAAGGCTATGATCTCTGATTCAAAAATAGAAAATGTAAAATCTTTGAAAGTTCCAGAATAGAGATTGCATCTGGTACTCAAACAAAAGATAATATCTTCCACTTGGTTGGTGTTGATCATGATCTTAGTCATACACAAACATAGAATAAAAGTTACACAACAACCTTTACTCATCTTGAAAGATACGATGAATTCAGAGAATTCATGATCCCAAGTCTCCGTTGATTAGGTCTTAATCTACTGACGTTACTCAGTGGTTGATGTGTGTTGCTATTTTCCATTCAGGGGCCTTACGTATTTCTGCAAAGTTCATCATTATTCCTCCAAATATCCTGCTCTGTATGTCTGCTCTGCATAAATCTCCAATAATTCTACCTCTGCACTATGAATTTAGTCAAATAATGTGCCTACAGGATGATATTTGCATGATTTCTACCATTATTTGCAATTCTTTGCATGATATTTTCAATACTGCATGCATTTAACTCAAATATGCTAATGATTTTCAGTTACCTACGGGATTTCAGCATATTTCTCTATTTCTGCTTATTATTTGTCATGACTTGCAGTTATGGTGATGAATTTATGAAATTAAAAAAAGGAAAAGGGTTAAAGAATGAGATTCCCAAAACTACTTGACTTAGATCACTGATCCACATACAAGCTCCCATACATGCAATGAAAAGAAGGAAACTAGAATCATACTTCACCAGGACATTCCACAAATCCGCATGATCCAGTGCAAATCTTCAAAGGAAAAGTTGACAACAACATGTAATGAAATGAAAGCGCTTCTAGTTGAACACAGCATTCACCAGTACATATCTAGAAATCAACAGGAAGATTACGTAAAATTTACAATCAGGATGTAATCTGAAACTTTATATCCATTCAGTATGCTCAAGAACAGGTACATTTACAGTGATCTGAAGAAAGAACCTTGATATTTCAACAATTCTATCCTCATTAGTCTTAGTAATCTGATCTCCTAATTGATTCTACAGTAATTGGCCTTAATGTGCCAGATATATCTATCTATCTCCAATGTATTAGCCTTATTGCCAGATATATCTATCTATCTCCTTTTCTAATGTATGACAAGCTCTGGCTCTTATATAGAGCAAATGCCAGAAAACAGTTACAATGATCCAAGGATCAGGATCCTCTCATAATAATCAACGGTCCAGATGAAAAGCACATGCTTCGCCAGTTGGCAAATGTACAGTTGGCACAGAATATTCCAGCATCTTTGATTTGATTCGGTCTCCAGCTGGCAAACAGCATATTTGACAATATCCTCCTCATTTCTGGTTCATGTTGCCTCCTTGTGCAACCATACAATGCTCAGCAACAGCTCTAACAGCATCATGACTTCAATGCTCAGCAACAGCTCTAACAGCATCATGACTTCCTGCAAATAAACAGACAAACATTAAGTTCATCATCATGTGGAACACAGCATGAAGTAAAACATTTTATTAACCAGGCCTCAAAATGTGTAGCTACAGGCAATCGGGCTTTCAAATTTCTATCGCTCTGTTTTCCCACCCATTTTCTTGTATATCGGGCTCCAAATATGATCATGTATCTCAAAATATACAAGGAAATAACTACTTTTCAATTTATTTCAAATCCAGCTCTGTATATGATGCATGTATGTATCGGCGTGACCACTACTGTCGGGAAGAAAATTCAAAGCGCGGCCGATGGGGAAACTTAGAGCTTTCTACCTATCTGCAGGATATTGTGAATATGATGCTCCCCCTTCCGAATGTCCAGATGACGTCACCGTCATGTTTCACTTCTGTATATTGGGGAAAAGAATGACATCATCATCATCATCATGTCGAAGGAAAATAGGAGGATATGAAATATGATCCTGCTGCTGAGGAATGGAATATGATGGTGATGTCATCGTTATATCCGGGCTTCATTAAAATGCAAAAGATGACGTCACCGTCATGTTTAGTTAAGATCAGGGGGTAAATGTAATATCAGGTCACCTAAGGAAGATGATCAGGTTGTGAATGTACTATGACCCCTTTGCGGCCAAGGTAACCCTCTCGAAAGATCAGGATGATGATGATCATCAGGATATCCGGGGCTTTTGTTTAAACTTAGAACATGACATCATCGTCATATTCGTGAACCAGATCATGTTTTGGAAAATATCTTGCCGAAGGGAAATGTGATGATGATGTCCTCCTAATATTTGCTTCTTCGTTTATTAGATTAGGATGACGTCATCAGGATATTTGCAAAAGGTCATATTTCTTGGCAGGAGGACATTACGAAATATCGGGTAGACAAACAAGATCATGATGATCTTGAGAACATGACAGGATAAAAATATGATGATCCTCCTCATCGAATATCATGATGACGTAACCATCATATTCTGTCTTCGAAGCATGAGGATGAGTTGAGGTCATCATCAGGTTAGCGCTAGGGTGATATTTAAAATATGATCATGCTAAGGAATGGAATATCACCCTCCCTTAAAAGATAGGGTGATCATCATGATCATGTAAAAGGAGATCAGGAGGATATGATGACGTCATCATCATATTAGCGAATATCAGCAAATATGACCCTCCCTTGAAAGATCAGGATGATGACCCTCCGATAGGACTTTGACGTGCGCATGCAAATATGCAGATAGTGGATTTTCTAAGCAGGGTGATATTATAATATCAGCATGATATTATAATATCAGGTGATGTTATAATATCATGATGCTTGTTGTTATGAAATATCGGGTTACACTCAAAACATTATGCTCACGATGCGCATAAGGTCATTTGACGGGTAAAGGGCACTATCACCTAAGATTGACGTCTGGATATTGGGACTGCATGATTTTTATCGGGTGATAGATCAAGATCATGATGACCTTGACAACATGACTAAGGATAAAAATATGATGATCCTTGCGATTATCAGGTTTGACCAAAACTTTGACTGCTCATAACTTCCACATATGGACGAATTTTCAAGTGATGTAAAAGGGAAACCTGCATGGAATTTCAAGCTCTTTCTAAATATGAGGTCATAGAAACAAAATATGAAATTCGACAAACTGACCTCATGATGATGACCTACCTCATCCTGACCTTCATGATGATGATGCACCTAACTCATTTTTACCAAACCGCCAGAAAGCAGACAACATAAGCCAAGCCAAAAAGTTGGGTCCCTGTTTTGCCAAGTTAAAACGGGGCGTGTTGTGTAACCACACAACAACTTGCCACCAAAGAAAACAACAAAATTCAAATAATTCAAAAGGTGAGGATAAATTAGAACATAAATTTCCAACTCCTATTAAGCATGAGCATCCTAATCCTTTCTAACTGGTATCATGTTCATCAATGTAACAGTGAATTGATAAGGGATCAATTGTGTGCATGTGATTCGTATACTCATCTTGAAAGTGAGTTGAATAAGTCAGTGACTGGTGTTAAGCTACGTAGTTTGGTTTATCCCTCATAGCCAACCGGATAGAGCCTTGCTGCCAGCAGGCGTCCATAGCCCCGGCAAGGTTATCGTTGCAATTCCCCTAAGTAGAGCCCTACTGCCAGCAAGCGTCTATAGCTCCGGTAGAGTTACTTAGATGACTTAATCTGGATTTCAGAAAATCCATTTTATTATTTTATTTATTTTATATTTTGAATTTAATTCTTAAGATATAACAGTTGTAGCCTCATGATACAAGGAATGGTCACTTTTTGAAATTCAGTTGAGAATTGCAATGGTAGCAAGGGCAACCTTTACATTTTTCACTTAACCCCTACACTGATATGTTCAATAAACCCAAGGCTATTAGGTGTGTCATTGTGAGGATCACCTTGACTCAAGAAAAGTAGTACTGATGAATATGATACCACAGACCTGATCAAGAATACCTATACTGATATGAATTACAACCTATGTAAAAACTTATATCCAACTTTTGAATTCTAACAATTTATGCAGTGTTCTTAAGTAACAAGGTGCACCAGTTTTGCCCAACCAAAACAAAGACTCAACAACGCAAAACACAAAGCAACCTGTACAAATAGCTAACCTACAAAAGGAAACAACAGAAACAGAACAAGAAAGCAAAACAAGCAAACTGTACAAACAACTAACCTACAAAATTATATACAAACCACTACTAGGCAAACAAAAACCAGCAAACGACCTAAATACACCTGTATTTGCATACTTCTTTTGATTGTGCAGGAGTCTTAGGGTATCAGTTATGGTTCTCAACCTAGCAAATTTATCTTTATATTCTGAAAAATATTCTGATATTCTGAATTCATTGTATTCAACAGAATGACTCTTGATGATCAGCAACTGAGGCAGCTCATCATGTTCATGATTAATCCATATGCATGTCTTATCTCCTGAATTTCCATAATCAAAATAGTATTCAACATCATTCACTGTGGAAAGGAGAAATACAACCTGGTGTATTTCTGATTCTGTTGGACATGCTTCTTGATTGGCAGTTGGTCCTCCATTTAATTCTATATTTTCATTGCTTAGCCCAATGCCTGGTCTCTCTTCAAATTGAAGGATGTATGACTCTTGATGTATTAATTCTTCATCTTTATCCAGCCTTATCCCTTCATTCCGGATGTTCAGTTTATCCTCCAGTTCAGGAAACTTCTCAATATTTTCTTCAATTTCCTGCACATCAGCATCTAAATAAGTATCTTTATTATCACAACCTGATATACAGAAATTTATCATTTCTAAATCATGTGACTGTAAAAGAGAAACAACTTTCACTTGATAAGGACACTCCCCTGTTTCATTCTCAAAATATTTCTGGAGTGACATCTGATTATGCATAACAACTCCAAAGTCTTCTACATCTTCATCTTTCAGGAATTGTTCATTAAATAATTCACATCTTCTATCTATTAGAGGATCTGGTTCCATTAGGCTGCAACATTCTTGTATTTGATCATTTAATTCAAAGAAGTCAGGTAATAAATCAGCATTTATTTTATTTTCTATGACTCCCTGAGTTACTATCATAGGAACTTCATCATCAGCAGTGAATTTAAATTGCTCTACTATCTGTTTACACTTCTCTTTACCATAGAATGACTCCAGGAAAGATGTTTCATCTTCTTTATCAAAAGTATTAGGATCAGAATCAAAAATATTATCCTGATGAGTGGTTTCTTCTCTAAAATTTTCAAAAGATTCATACCTACATACTGACTGATCCTTACTTGTATTAGGAAGTAGAGAACTCCTATCAATCTCACCATAAAATGAATCCAGGAAAGATGTTTCCTCTTCTTTACCTTCTGGAACTGACTCAGCTATTGTATTTTCTAGAGTCTTTTTCAACATGACCAAGCAAGGGTAGCAATCTCTCTCTGAATGCTCTTTATCATGTAATCTGCACCAGCTTTCAATCAGGACATCATCAGTGGATAAACCTAATATTTGACTACACTGTATATTTCTAGACAAGTATAATTCAAAATCTTCAGATCGGTCCACTTCAGTGTCTGGACAATTAATACTTTCTGGTGCTGCATCTGCTTGTTGCTCCAGAATTTCTTTATTTTCCTACCAGACTTCTTCATTTTCTTGGCAAATTTCAGCCCTGAACACATCCAGAAAGAATATTAATCCTTTCAAATATAAATCCAACCTTGTAAGGAAAGTTAAACAATTTATTTCGCTGTGTTCCACAGTCTGGTGTATCCTGCAACAGGTAGATAAACCAAAGTTAGACAAACTATGAGGGTAAAGCTGCCTACTCAAAGTTTCCTGAAATAAAGGAATGTTAATTTGACAATTGCCTTCATATACATCCATCAAAATGAGACTATATTTTTCAATTTTTTAGTATTTTGAAATTTTAAGGAGATCCATCATATCTCAGGATAAAACTTGAAAGTTCAGAAAATCAAACTAATCTTTGATGTTTCGAGCTAGATCTTTACAAAGGTGCAACCAAAACATCTCAGATAAGAGATATTTGCAGACATTTAACTCAAATACTGAAATATTTATGCAATATTTGTAGAAATCTAGAAATTCACAGCTCTGACCTCCTTCTAGCGCCAATTTATGTTGCGTTAGAAGCGAGGGGCCTGCATAAAATGAATGATGACTGAAGCAGTGGTGTCTTTTCTAGTTCTACCCTCCTTCTAGCACAAATTTATGTTGATCATAGAAGCGAGGGGCCTGCAGATTAATTGCAAGACTTAGGGCAAGTGGCTAGACTAAGGCAGGGGATATCACTTCAACTGAAAAGAATTTATTTGCTGAGAAACAGCTCAGCCCTCCTTCTAGCACCAATTTATGTTCTGCCCTCCTTCTAGCGCCAATTTATGTTGGTGATGAGCAACTGAGGCAGCTCATGCCCTCCTTCTAGCGCCAATTTATGTTCTGCCCTCCTTCTAGCGTAAATTTATGTTCTGCCCTCCTTCTAGCGCCAATTTATGTTGGTCATGAGAAACAGCTCTGCCCTCCTTCTAGCGCCAATTTATGTTGAGTTAGAAGGAGGGCAGAACATAAATTCAAGATCAGTAAAGGTTGTTGTGTAACTTTTATTCTATGTTTGTGTATGACTAACATCATCACCAACAGTTGGTACTAGTAAAAGTTGTTTTTTTATTCAAATTGATCAGAGTTAGTTGTGGCATAGGAGAATGTGTCATGTGAATTTTGATAATATCATCAAGATAAGCAACACTCAGGCTATAAGAGATCTTCCTAGACTGATGAAACCTACTAATAGTTTGTGCAAGGAATGTCAGTTGGGTAAGCAAAGCAGGGTCACATTCAAAAAGAAGGAACAATCTTCTACCAAATTATTGGAATTTGTTCATACTGATCTATGTGGTCCGGTAAGAATCAAGAGTGTGCAAGGTGATAGATACTTCATGTTATTAATTGATGACCACTCTCGGATGATGTGGGTGACTTTTCTAAAAGAAAAATTAGAGGCTCTTGAGAAGTTCAAAACATTCAAGGCTATGGTAGAGAATGAAACTGGATTGAACATAAAATGTCTGAGGTCTAATAGAGGTAGATAATTCACATTTGGTGAGTTCATAGAATTCTGTGAGAAACATGGGATAAAAAGATAGTTGTCTACTCCAAGGACCCCACAACAGAATGGAGTAGTCGAGAGAAAGAACCAGACCATCCAGGAAGCATCTAGAACCATGATGATGGAAGAAAATGTTCCTTAGATCTACTAGAGAGAAGCTATAAGCACTGCAGTCTATACTCTTATCGAGTACAAATCATAAGCAATACTAGTAAGACTCCTTATGAACTCTGGTTTGGCATCACTCCCACTGTGAAGTATTTTAGAGTCTTTGGTATAAAATGTTACATTAAAAGAGATAAATATCTAGACAAATTTGATGCTAGAAGTGATGAAGGAATATTCTTTGGTTATTCTACTCAAAGAAAAACATACCAGTGTTATAACAAGAGATTGAGAAAGATTATAGAAAGTACAAATGTGAAGGTTGATGAGGGCATTGAAAAACCCTCAAGGTTTTATGAATATGATGAAGATGATTAGAATGATGCATTATTTCAAGAAGTCCAAGCCCCTTCTAAAATTTAAATCCAAACTCATCCAGAAAATTAGGAAGAAGAGATAAGTTTGAATGAACTTGTTCAAGAATTAGAAGTGCAAGAAAGTCCCAAAATTCCTAGGTATGTAAGACTGAATCACTCTAAAGATCAGATCATAGGTGATAAAAGCAAAGGTATTCAAACCAAAAGAAAGATTGCTCAAGACTCAGAAGAGTATTGTCTAATTTCAAAGATTGAACCAAAGACAGTGAATGAAGCATGCAATGATGAAAGCTGGACTAAAGCAATGGAGGAAGAGCTAATGCAAATTGGGAAAAATCACACTTGGGATCTTGTTCCCAGACCTAGAAATAAGAATGTGATTGGAAACAAATGGATCTTCCAGAATAAACTGAATGAAGATGGTGAAGTAGTCAGAAACAAAGATAGTTTGGTCTGCAAGGGTTACTCTCAAGTAGAAGGAGTTGATTTTGAAGAAACTTTTGCTCCAGTGGCAAGAATTGAAGCAATTAAATTATTTCTTGCCTTTGCTGCCTTTAAGGACTTCAAAGTATATCAGATGGATGTCAAGTCTACCTTCTTGAATGGTGACTTGGAAGAAGTATACATTGAGCAACCAGATGGATTTCAATTGTCTGATCATGGTGATATGGTCTACAAGTTGAAGAAAGTACTCTATGGACTCAAAAAAGCCCCAAGAGCCTAGTATGAAAGATTGGATAAACATCTTTTGAAGATTGGTTTCAACAAAGGTACTAGTGACAATAATTTGTACTTAAAAAATGATCATGAAAATATCCTAATTGTTGAAGTATTTTTT
Organism: Cunninghamia lanceolata; assembly: GCA_027924645.1. Lineage (NCBI taxonomy): Eukaryota > Viridiplantae > Streptophyta > Pinopsida > Cupressales > Cupressaceae > Cunninghamia > Cunninghamia lanceolata. Next base: position 1,262,763 of record BSBN01000762.1, on the reverse strand, counting down.
GATGATATCATTTTTGGAGGAAGAGATAGTATGTGCAAAACTTTTGCAAATCAAATGAAAAGTGAATTTGAGATGTCCATGTTTGGGGAAATAAATTTCTTCTTGGGTTTGCAAATCACTCAAACAAAGAAAGGAATCTCCATTTCACAGACCAAATATGTGAAAGAATTGTTGAAGAAATTTGGGATGGAAAACTCAAAACCAATGAGTACTCCCATGGAAACTGAATGCAAATTGAGCAAAGATGATGATTCTCCTAAGACTGATTAGAAAACGTATAGGTCAATGATTGGAGGATTATTGTATCTCACTCAAACTAGACCTGACATTATGAATGATGTTGGTCTTGTTGCTAGATTTCAAGCTAATCCTAGAGAATCTCATGTCATGGCAATCAAAAGGATTCTTAGATATCTAAAAGGGATAGTTGAGTATGGTTTATGGTATCCTAAAGACCATGATTTATCTCTTCATGCATATACAGATGTGGATTGGGCAGGAGATGTGGATGACCGGAAGAGTACCAATGGTGGAACATTCTTTTTGGGGCAAAGATTGGTTTCTTGGTTGAGCAAGAAACAAGAGACAATATCTCTATCCACTACAGAAGAAGAATATATTACAGTAGCAGGTAGTTGCACTCAAGTCTTAAGAGACATCAGAGTGAAGTATGACGAACCTATTACAATCTTCTGTGATAATTCAACTGCAATAAATATATCAAAACATCTGGTGTTGCATTCAAAGACAAAACATATATCCATCAAGTTTCTCTTTTTGAAAGAGCAAGTAAACAAGAATGAAGTCAGATTGGAGTTTGTGCCTTCCAAGGATTAGATTGCAAATATTTTTACTAATTCTCTACCTAAGGACTCTTTTGAGTATCTCAAGGAGAAGTTAGGGGTTATTACCCCTCTGGTTCTGAGTTAAGGTGCACTGATGTGCATCAATCTGGTAGATCTCACAGTCATATCTTGTGGTCCAGATTGATGATAGGAAGTTCCTAGTTAGGGGGAGCAGCTGGTATGATTCTGAAGTGATGCAAGTATGTGTCATTTGCCATTGATGTCAAAGGGGGAGAGAAGACATATGAAAAATAAGTGGTTTCTGATCAAAGGGGGAGTAGTAAAGGAAGAGAAGACATGTGAATGGTTGTTGTTGATAGGGGGAGTTATGTCAGTGAGGAGAAGTTCTTGTCTTAATGGTTAAAATAGTTTTTCATGTCATATGTTGCCATCAATGACAAAAGGGGAGATTGTTGCAAGTATGGGCCTAACTGGTGTTGTCATTGATGTCAACATACTCTTGTTACATTGATGATAAGGATTGGATGAGTTGTATGTTGAGGATATTGAGAAAATTAGTCTTATCGGGAACAAAGAAGAAAAATGAAGACAGTAAGGTAAAGATCCCAGATAAGATGAATATCAGAGGATGTGCATCAAATGGTTTGTAGATATGTGTCTTAAGATGATCCAATAAAGATTTGAGAGGTCCGCATGAAGATCCGAAGAAGTTATGGCCACTTGAGTAAAACTGGTTCTGGCAGATGTTCAGAGGTGACAGAGTGACATAGATAGGTCCAGTGAGATCTGGAAATGCAATATCTTGTTTTGCACATTTGGTGGAGTTTTTAGGAAGACAATGTGAAATGACAACTTAATTGGTTCATGGTCTAGAGGTCTGCAAGCATCTATTCCACTATGATAGTGATCATAGACTATGTGGTTGAGGTTTCGGATGAAGGAGAGGATGATTTCAATAAGAAGAAGTAGTGTGGATGTTCTTGTTGATTCAGGAAAGCTTGTGGAAGTCTTTGGATTGTGTCCAGTTCATGTTGGTGGTCTGCATTGAAGATTAAACTCGTAATTAAAGAATTACTTCCGCATGATGATGTTCTTCCTAAGTCAGGCCAACCGGATGAGTTACACATCCTGTGGATGATCTTGTAGATGTTTTGTGAAGCATGGCATGTTCCTATATGAAGATTGAAGTCCCAGATCTGTGTAGCCAACAATGTGTTGATCCACGTGAAGTCTTTTTTTAATTAGTCATGTTGTATTTATGTATTTTCTTTGTAATGTATGCCAACTTGGATGATTATCGCTAAGTCAAATGTCTTGTATAAATAAGTGGTTGTGAAGTCATTTCAAAGGTATCTTTTGGAGATGAGAGTGTGGTAGAGAGCAGAGAAGCAAAAGGCAGAGCAAAAGTATTGGGCTTAAATGGAACTAACTCAAACATGGTGAAGATGCTATTATTTAATACAAGTATGTAATATTTATTATTCTATAGGTAGTGGGCCTCTTGTGAGTAGTGTACTCAGGCAGTGAGCCCTAATTGGCATGTGCCATTTTGTTCTTCGTATTCTTTTAATAGAGAATACAATCTTGGGTTAGTCACCCCATGGTTTTTCCCTTAACTGGGTTTTCCACGTTAAAATCTTAGTGTAACATGTGTTAATGTGTTTTTGCTCTTGAATTTTTGCATTATGTTTTCATGATTGATTTATTATTATGTTGCTAAACTACAAAGATGATTTAAGTGATTAATTGTAAGAAAGTTTTGGACAACTGATTCACCCCCCCTCTCAATTGTCTATCCTGAATCCAACACTCATATGTGGTATATTCATGTGCTTATAAGGGAACTTTTGATGCCTTGAAGACAGTGGGTAAGGCCGATGGTGATGCTAATGATGCCCACATATGGGATCACTATTTGTAGTTACAAAGAAAAGATTACCTCCTAGACTACAAATTGGTAAATGATGCATTCTCTATGCATCTGGTCAGAACCATGGAGGAGGAAAGGACTAAAAGGCTGAGCATGGAAGCTCAAGAAGTTGTTTATAGGCATGAGGCCTGGTTCATCTAGTTTTCCACCTTTTCATACATCATGATAGAAGGATTTGAAGGACAACCTCTTATGTTGCCAAGATACCCTACTGATGGGGTTGTCTTGATGGAATTTGTCAGGTAGGTGTCGACAATAGTTGAGGCCTACAAGGCACAAAAGAAGTTACCTCCAGTGTTATTCCCAATATCTATGGGCTGGTATATTTGCTCAGACTCTGAGAGCGTAAAAAATGTCATGGGAGGGCTAAAACTGATGTATCTGCAACCATTTCCCTTGGCTAGATCTTATGATCCCTATTGCAGAATGCAGAAAATATTAGGAAAACTGATACATCAGAAGCATCTAGAAGACTTCTGGACTGATTGTGAGAATGAAACTGAGGTGAGGAGAAGGAAGTACCAGAGACTCACTTTGAACCAAATAAATACCTTTGACTACATCCCGGTGTCAGTGCAGTTGAGGAAGGATGATGGAAAGATTATGTCCAATGAGTATGAGGACAAAAAAGTGTATAATGACACCATATCAGCCCCTTATCTTACACAACTAATGGATATATCCCTAGATCAGATGACAGGTGGGGTGATATAGTTAACCCAAACTTGGGTGGATGAGGAGATAAATAGATTGAAGAAAAGGGGTGTTTCCCTTACAGTTGATGCCAAGAAGTAGAGGCAAGAAATAGCTAATGAGGAATATGATGATTTCCTCAATGAGAAGAGAAAATCCAATGGAGAGAGGTTGCCTATGCAAAAACAAAGGAAAGGTCCCCCTAGAGGTAAGAAAAGTGAAGATGAACCAAAGGGGGTGATAATAGAAAGGATGGCCATGTCATCTGTAGGTGCATCTACATCAACTTAGGCATCTGCATCATCTTCACAACCTCCTGTTGAAAAGCCGAAGACTAAAAGTATTTTGAGGCCCGCTGTTGAAACTACAGAAGTGCAGGTGGAAGGCCAAGCCCTATAGCAGGAAGTGGAAGAAGGCATCCCTCTAGAGCAAGAGCAGGTAAATAAGGAACCTGTAGGTGATGACCTGATGGTATCTAGAAAGAAGAGGAGGGTGATGTCACTGACATCACCACCTAAAAAGCAAAGAACAGCCATGAGGGGGGACATTAGGGCTGACCCTATTATATTGAGAGGAACCGGTGGTGAAGCATTTAGGAAGGAACTATAACATGATGTTCTGCTTCCCACCATAATAAAATTCAAAGCTGAGAAGGCAAAGGAACAAACAAGAAAAGTGTTCAAAGAAAGTCAGGGTGGTCCTTTCTCTTTGGAGGATACCGTGGACTTATCTGACAATGAGGTAGTTCAAAGTGTGGCCTCTCAACGAATTGAGACTCTCGCTTCCAACACCCGCATGACCCCTCATGGGACCCCATTAGCACATATGGTGGTGTTGGAAGAAATAAATAAAATAGAGGAGGAAGTAAAATAAGGTAGCCTAGAGAGGGCAACCCAACAGATAGGGCTTGATAATTTGGTTGAGCACGTGACTAGCCCTACTACTGTAGATTTAACATATAGGGGTGATGTAAGCCCTAAGGATAGAACAGGTGCACCTAAGGAAACAAAGAAGATTGAAGTAGCCAAACAGGTAGAAAATGATAGCACTATTCTAGATATGGGTTAGCAATAGCATGAGATACCCATAGAACCAAAAATAGTAGAAGTTCAACAAAAGAGTGGGGGTGATAAGGATATATCAGGTGCTGCTACTGCTCAAACTCAGGGAGATCTAGGAGAAGCATCAAGAGAAGAGGATAAATTAGGTCAGGAGGACCCCAAGCCACAAGATATCAGTGCATCAAGTGGAGAACAAGAAATGACCCTTGATCAGGGTGATGCACAAGGCCAAAATACAGAGACATCCATGGATGTCAATATGCCTCAGAATGAGGAAAGAAATAAAGAAGATGAAAGTTAGAAGGAGGGAGTACAAGATCAAACACAAGATCAGAATGTGGACATTCCATAGGATCCTCCTTTGTAGAAGGAAGCCCCTCAGTAGGAAGAAATGCAACAAGACCCCCCTCATGAAGAAATACATGAGGAAGAAATTAAGAAGGTACCTTCTCCACCAAGAATAGAAGTAGATACTGGAGAATAGGGAAGACATAATGTTGACCAAGGCCACCAAGAATTGGGAGGTGATGTTCCTCAATGGCTGGAAAAGGAGATAGGTATGGAACAAGGGTCAGAGATCCAAGAGTTTGATGTTTCTACCCTGTTCACTGAAACAATGTGGTGCAGGAGCACCTTGACAAATTGAGACTTCCATAGGAGTTTGATTAAAATTATCCAATATTGTAATGATTCATCATTGTATTGAGGTCCATCAAGTCATTTTTATGTGTTTAGGTCATTAGGAGTTTCAAAAATGCAAAATATTGCAAACCATGTAAAGGTTGTCAATGTAAAATTAGAAAAAAGATGCAAAGTTGGAAGGTGAAGAGTCATTTGGCTCTTGGTTTGCTCTAAATCAGTTATGAACTGAAGAGACATGTTTTAATGCCTTTAAAAGGCCTTGTAACCATGAATAATTCGTGGGTGGTTGAAGATTTGAGCATGGAATGAGAAAAAACAATGTTTTCCTGTATTTTCCTTCATAAATTTTCTGTCTTTTGCTATTGTACAGCCCTCTATGGAATTGAATGGATGTCTAATGAATTGAAAATGTTATATCCCTCAACCACCTTCCATTTTCTTCTTGTCCCATGCATTTTTATTTATTTTTGTGAAAGATATGAGTGTTTTATGGACTATAATTTTCTGATTTTCCCTGCAATAGTCCTGTTGCAGCATTTGGTACGGTTTTGTACGGACATATACAGGATCACGCCATATATGGTTGGAAAGATTATTGAGTCTACTTTCCATTTATTTTTGTTGCATCAAATTTCATTAATATTTGAATAAGTTATGGCAATTTTGGTGAGGGCAGGTCTGAACGCTGCCTAGGGTTTGTAGTTTTGGGAAAAGAGTCATAACCTTCTCCCCTACCATTGGATCTTCATGAAAATTAGAGAAAAAATATGTATTAATGTTCTCTTCAATCTGACCAAAGCAATTGAATTAGTTCTTTGATTTGTTAATGTTATTGAGGATAGTTTTGGTCCTCCTACCTCTGCATCATATTGGTATCAGAGCTGGCGAAAGATTTGGGTGGTGTGTATTTTTTTTTTCCTATCACTGAGAAGGCAGGTGAACAGTGAGAAGATCTTGATTGTGTAGATAGATCACCGAGGGAGGCAATCTATACCTTTTGGATTTTGTGTTGCTCATTTATTTGGTTGCAGGTGCTTATCCATCTAGCTGCAGAAGGATGTTGTCTGAGGTTGTGTGTGTGGGCAGACAAGATGAGGTCTGTCATGACCATTCTCTAATAGAGATTTGGCTGGAGAAGGATGCATAGAGAAACCACTGAGGAGAGAGTGGTAAGTGCATCACCAGGATCTGCTGTTGGGTGAGATGAATGGTTTGGTGAGTTGGTTTGTTGTGAAGCAGTGAGAGAGATGGATACCTGAAGAAGCACTTGATGTTGTAGCCCGAAGAGTACTCCACTGATGGGAGTAGAAGGAGCCTGAGGATGCTCTGTGAAGATGGTAGTTTGTTTTGTTGGTTGGTTGGTCACCATTTCTATAGATTGGAAGATTGCAGCTGAGAAGATTAAAGATAAAGACAGAGGAAAGAGACTTTTGTTACAGATACATTTCCAAGGGACTTGAAAATTTTGTTGGTTGGTTGTATGGTGCAGGAGCACCTTGACAAATTGAGACTTCCATAGGAGTTTGATTAAAATTATCCAATATTGTAATGATTCATCATTGTATTGAGGTCCATCAAGTCATTTTTATGTGTTTAGGTCATTAGGAGTTTCAAAAATGCAAAATATTGCAAACCATGTAAAGGTTGTCAATGTAAAATTAGAAAAAAGATGCAAAGTTGGAAGGTGAAGAGTCATTTGGCTCTTGGTTTGCTCCAAATCAGTTATGAACTGAAGAGACATGTTTTAATGCCTTTAAAAGGCCTTGTAACCATGAAGAATTCGTGGGTGGTTGAAGATTTGAGCATGGAATGAGAAAAAACAATGTTTTCCTGTATTTTCCTTCATAAATTTTCTGTCTTTTGCTATTGTACAGCCCTATATGGAATTGAATGGATGTCTAATGAATTGAAAATGTTATATCCCTCAATCACCTTCCATTTTCTTCTTGTCCCATGCATTTTTATTTATTTTTGTGAAAGATATGAGTGTTTTATGGACTGTAATTTTCTGATTTTCCCTGCAATAGTCCTGTTGCAGCATTTGGTACGGTTTTGTACGGACATATACAGGATCAAGCCATATATGGTTGGAAAGAGTATTGAGTCTACTTTCTATTTCTTTTTGTTGCATCAAAGTTCATTAATATTTGAATAAGTTATGGCAATTTTGGTGAGGGCAGGTCTGAACGCTGCCTAGGGTTTGTAGTTTTGGGAAAAGAGTCATAACCTTCTCCCCTACCATTGGATCTTCATGAAAATTAGAGAAAAAATATGTATTAATGTTCTCTTCAATCTGACCAAAGCAATTGAATTAGTTCTTTGATTTGTTAATGTTATTGAGGATAGTTTTGGTCCTCCTACCTCTGCATCACAATGATGAAGCCAAAGAGGAAGGCTAGATTAACATTGGCCATAAAGAGAGATCCTGCTATAGGTAGAAGGACTACACAGGTAGCATTTCCCACAGTAGAAAAAGAAAAAGACAAGATCACCCTAGAGGAATTCCAAGTCACAACTATTGATTTGGGTTTTGCTAATGAGGACTAGGAGGGTCAAGAAGGGAAAGATATTATTGATTCTTTAACCCAAAGGGTAAAGAAGGAGAAAGAGAAAACTAAAATGCATAAGGAGCACATTACTCAGTTACATTCTTTCATAGAAGGGTTGATTAACCCTAATAATACAAAAGTTGATCTGGTAGTCCCATTGACTGTCATATCACAAGAAGAAGTCACCAAGTTGGACCTCATGAAACATGAGGTGATGGTCATGGAGAAGTGGATGTTATCAACTCTCACTGGGGCTAAGGATGTTTTGAGAACCTCACTACAGAGATGGAATTATTTCAGTAATTTAAAGAGAAAGGTAGATAAAATGCATAATGAAACAGGAAAATGGTCATTCCAGTTGGAAAAGGACCTGACTGTTTTAAGTGAAATGAAGAAAATTGATCCACAAGTCTTGATAAGTAATCAAGTGTTGAATAATAATACTACCCTGCTGATAGGCCTATGGTATGAGGATATGTGGTTTGAATGTGATAGCTTGAAGAAGTGCAGCGGAAAGCTCAAGGATATAAGTGTAAAGTTGCACAGCATGATGGCTTATGAAGCAGAGATCCTTGAGGTATTGGAAGGAACAATAGAAGGCAAAATTGAAAATCAGGATGCAGACTTTGCTATTAAAGCTCTGCATGATAATTTCAAGTCGGTAGAAGATGACCCCCTTGTTGCAAGTATGGGCCTAACTAATGTTGTCATTGATGTCAACATACTCCTATTGTATTAATGATAAGATTTGGATGAGTTGTGTGCTGAGGATATTGAGAAAATTAGTCTCAATCAGGAACAGTGAAGAACGGTGATGACATAACGTAAAAGTCCAAGATAGGATGAGGATCAAAGGATATGGATTAAAGGGTTTGTAGATATGTGTCTTAAGGTACTCAATAGAGATTTCATAGGTCTGCATGAAGATATGAAGAAGTTGTGGCCGCTCAAGTGAAACCGGTTCTGGTAGATGTTCAGTGATGATAGAGTGATACAGATAGGTCCGGTGAGATTCAGAAATGCAGTATTCTATTCTACAGATTTGAGGAAGTGTTGGGGAAGTCTTTGTGGTGTGTCAACTCAATTGGTTCATGGTTTGAAGGTCCGTAAGCATCTATTCCTTTGTGATAATAATGACAGTCTATGTTCTTGAGGTTCCGAATGAAGGAGAGATGGATTTCATTAAGCAGCTGAAGTGCGGATGTTCTTGATGATTCAGGCAAGCTTGTGGAAGTTTTTGGATCATGTCTAGTTAGTGTTGGTGATCCACATTGAATTTAGAGCTTAGAATTGAAGAGTAATTTTAGGATGAGTATGTTCTTCTTAAGGCTAGCCGACTGGATGTTCTTGTTGATGTTTGTCGACTTAGATGATCATTCCTAAGTCGATGTCTTGTATAAAGAAGGGATTGTGAAGTCATTTCAAAGTGTGTCTTGTGGAGATGAGTATGTGGTAATGAGGAAGAAGTGAAAGGCAGAGCAGAAGGTTTGAGCTTAAATGGAAACTGACTCAAGCATGGTGAAGATGATATTTACCAGTTCAAGTATGTGATACTTATTCTTTTGTAGACAGTGTGTCTCTTGTAGGCAGTGAGCCTCTTGTGAGCAGTGTGCTTAGGTAGTGAGCTCTAATTGGCATGTGCCATTTGTTCTTTCTATTCTTTTAATAGAGAATATTATCTTGGGTTAATCACCCTGTGGTTTTTCCCTTAACTGGGTTTTCCATGTCAAAAATCTTGGTGTTATGTGTTTTTATGTTTATCTGCTCTTGACTTGTTGCATTGTGCTTTCATGATTAATTTACTATTATGCTTATGTGGAGTTAACTATTTGATTTGGAAGAAATTTTTGGACAATTGATTCACCCCCCAACTCTCAGTTGTCTACCCTAAATCTCACAATTGGTATCAGAGCCAAGTTCCTCTAAAAGGAGCTTAACCGCTTGAGGAGATCCAGGATGTTGTCGTACAAGAAGGGTAGTCCAAAATTTGATGGAACTAATTTTAATCTTTGGAAAGGTTGCATGAAATTTTACTTTCAATGTATGGGGATGGTGTATTAGACCATGGCTACAACACCATATGCACCTCCACAGGGTGGTCTAAAAATTAAGGATGAAATCACTGATGCTGAAAACAATTTGCGGACCATTGAGGCTCTTCTAAGCGCATTATCAGATACAGAACTCTCAAATGTTATTGACCTACAAACTGCTCATGAAATCTGGCAAAAACTAGAACTGTTACATGAAGGAGACTAGTATGTCAAATGTGCAAGAGTACAAAGTCTGGACGGGAAATTTGAAAACCTAAAGATGAGAGATGATGAAAACATTACTATTTTTATGCCAAGAGTAAATGAGATTGTTTGTGGAATTAGAAATGATGGTGGTGTCTTGAGTGAAGAAGAGATTGTTGGCAAAGTTCTCAGATCCCTTCCTGCTTCTTATAAAATCAAGGCTGCTGCAATCAAAGAATTCAGAGTTCACACAATAGTCACAAGAGATCAATTGGTTGGTAAGTTGGCTGCCTTTGAAATGGCCGAGTTTGGAGATGATCCTCCAAAGACTGAATTTGCATTCAAAGCCAGTGCTTCTGTAAAAGGGAAACAAAGGTTTAATCTAGGAGAAAACTCTTCAAGGAACCTATCATGGTATGAAAAAGAAAGAAAAGACTTGGAAGAAGAAGAAGTTGAAACTGCTCATCTTGAAGCTCTCATTGCAAAAAGATTGCCAAGAGGATCCGGTAAGTATGAAGGGAAATTACCTTTTAAGTGTTTTAACTACAATAAGATTGGTTGTTTTGCCTCAAGATGTTCAAAAAGATTTTCAAGACCAAATCCTAACAGATCAAGGTTTCAAAAGAATTGTTACTATGTTCATGAAGAAGATGATAATGAAGGAGTAACAGATGATGAATCAGAGACAGGAAACAAATCCGGTAATGAATGGGTGTTTATTGCCATCAAAGAAGAGGAACCAATATCCTCTGTATATTTCAATCATAAAGTTGAAGAAAGAGACCTGGTGCCCAAGTTGAAGAAAAGGATGATTGGGTCATTGACAGTGGATGCTCTCACCATATGATAGGTGACAAGAATAAGTTCTTAAATCTGGAAAGGTATGAAGGAGGAGTTGTAAAGTTTGAAGATAATTCTGCTGGTAGAATCAGAGGTAGAGGAACTATTTCTCTTGATGGAAAGAACAAAACCGGTAATGTACTGTATGTTGAAGGATTAAAGTACAATCTTCTCAGTGTTGGACAACTGGTGGACAAAGGCTATGATCTCAGATTCAGGAATAGAAAATGCAAGATCTTTGAAAGTTTCAAAACAGAGATTGCATCCGGTACTCAAACTAAAGGTAATATCTTTCACGTGGTTGGTACTGGTAAAAGTTGCTTATTTGCTCAAATTGATTAGAGTTGGTTATGGCATAGGAGGATGTGTCATGTGAATTTTGATAATATCATCAAGATAAGCAATACTCAGGCTGTAAGAGATCTTCCAAAATTAGTGAAACCTACTAATAGCTTGTGCAAAGAATGTCAGTTGGGCAAACTGAGCAAAGTCACATTCAAAAGTAAGGAACTGTCTTCTACTAGATTATTGGACTTAGCTCATACTGATCTTTGTGGTCCGGCAAGAATTAGGAGTATACAAGGTGATAGATACTTCATGTTGCTAATTGATGACTATTCCCGGATGATGTGGGTAACCTTTCTAAAGGAGAAATGAGAAGTACTTGAGAAATTCAAAATATTCAAGGCTATGGTAGAGAATGAAAACAGATTAAAATTGAAATGTCTGAGGTCTGATTGAGGTGGAGAATTCACATCTGGTGAGTTCATAGACTTCTATGAGAAACTTGGAATTAAGAGACAGTTGTCTGCTCCTAGGACTCCATAGCAGAATGGAGTAGTTGAGAGAAAGAACTGGACCATCCAGGAAGCATCCAGGACCATGATGATGGAAGCAAATGTTCCTCAAATCTATTGGACAGAAGCTGTCAACATTGCAGTCTACACTCTCAATCGAGTTCAAATTAGAAATAATACTGGTAAGACTCCTTATGAACTTTGGTTTGGCATCACTCCCACTGTGAGATATTTTAGAGTTTTTGGTAGTAGATGTTACATTAAAAGGGATGAAGATCTAGGAAAGTTTGATGCTAGAAGTGATGAAGGAATATTCCTGAGTTACTCTACTCAAAGCAAAGCATACCGGTGTTACAACAAGAGATTGAGAAAGATTGTAGAAAGTATAAATGTGAACGTTGATCAAGAAATTGAAAGACCCTCAAGAATTCATGAGTATGATGAAGATGATCATAATGGTGTTCAGATTCAAAGTGCCCAAGCCCCTTCTGAGAAATAAAGTCAAGTTGATCTAGTAAGTCAGGAAGAAGAGATAAGTCTCAATGAGACTGGTCAAGAGTTAGAGGTGCAAAAAACTCCCAAAGTTCCAAGGTATGTAACACTGAACCACTTTGAAGATCAGATCATAGGTGACAAAAGCAAAGGAGTACAAACAAGGAGGAGAATTGCTCAAAATTTAGATGAGTATTGTCTAATTTCAAAGATTAAACCTAAGACAGTGAATGAAGCTTGCAATGATGAAAATTGGTCAAAAGCAATGGAGGAAGAACTAATGCAAATTGAGAAAAATCACACATGGGATCTTGTTCCCAGACCTAGAAACAAGAATGTGATTGGAACCAAATGGGTCTTCTAGAACAACTGAATGAAGCTGGTGAAGTAACCAGAAATAAAGCTAGATTGGTCTGCAAGGGTTACTCTCAGATTGAAGGAGTTGATTTTGAAGAGACTTGTTGTGTGGTTACACAACACGCCCCATTTTGACTTGGCAAAACAGGGACCCAACTTTTCTTTTGGCTTGTGTTGTCTGCTTTCTGGCGGTTTGGTAAAAATGGGTCAGGTGCATCATCATCATGAAGGTCAGGATGAGGTTGGTCATCATCATGAGGTTAGTTTGTCAAAGTTCATATTTTGTTTCTATGACCTCATAGTTAGAAAGAGCTTGAAATTCCATGCAGGTTTGCCTTTTACATCACTTGAAAATTTGTCCATATGAGGGAGTTATGCACAGTTAAAGTTTTGGTCAAACCTGATATTCACATGAAAAGGGGTCATATTTTATAAACTCAGTTTTGCTGTATGAAGAACATCAACATCATATTTGAAAAAGCCCCCCGATAATATCCTAAGGTCGAAACATCCGGACGTCAACTTTAAGTCATAGCAAGTTTTCCCCGTCGAGCGGTCTTTTGTATCGCGAAAGGTCATCATCATGATCTTGGTCTATCACCCGATAAAAAATCATGCAGTCCCAATATCCGAACGTCAATCTTAAGTGATAGTGTGTTTTACCTGTCAAATGACCTTGGGCACATCGCGAGCATCATGATATTTTAACATCACCCGATATTATAATATCATGCTGATATTATAATATCACCCTACTTAGAAAATCCACCATCTGCATAATTTGCATGCGCACGTCGAAGTCCTGGTGATCATCATCATCCTGATCTTTCAAGGCAGGATCATATTTCATATCCTCCTGATCTCCTTTTGCACAATCATGATGATCACCCTATCTTTCGGAAGGGAGGGTGATATTCCATTCCTAAGTCATGTTGTCAAGATCATCATGATCTTGTTTGTCTGCCCGACATTTCGTAATGTCCTCCTGCCGAGAAATATAACCTTTTGCAAATATCCTGATGACGTCATCCCGACCTGATAAATGAAGAAGCAAATATCAGGATGACATCACCATCACATTTCTCCTTCGGCAGGATATTTTCCAAAACATGATCCGGTTTGCGAATATGATGATGACGTCATGTTCTAAGTTTAACAAAGGCCCCGGATATCCTAATGACGTCATCTGGACATTCAGCAAGATCATATTTTAAATCACCTAGTGTGGATATGATGATGATCATCATCATCATCCTGATCTTTCAAGAGGGTTACCTTGGCCGCAAAGGGGTCATATTACATTCATCATCCCGATCATCTTCCTTAGGTGACCCGATATTACATTTATCCCCTGATCTTAACGAAACATGACGGTGACGTCATCTTTTGCATTTTAGTGAAGCCCGAATATGACGATGACATCACCATGATTTTTTCCTTTCCTCAGCAGCAGGATCATATTCCAAATCCTCCTATTTTCCTTTGACATGATGATGACGATGACGACACCATCATATTTCATCAGAGCATTCGGAAGGGAGGAGCGTCATATTTCATGATATCCTGCAGCTAGATAGAAGACATAGAGTTGGTCATCATCATGATTTTTGGCGTCAGTATAACTGTTGCCATCGGCCAAGTCTAAATTTGTCACCCCGATCATATGTGGTCACACCGATGCGAATATGATGATGACCCAAAACATACAAACAGAGCATGCAAAGCCGGATTTGAAATAATTTGTTAAAAGCGGTTATTTCCTTGTATATTTTGACATACATGATCATATTTGAACCCGATATACAAGGAAATGGGCGGGAAAATGAAACGATGGTCGATCCAAGTGTTTTTTAACGCTGTTTATGCATTTAGTGCATATGTTCCACAGGTATGAAGCTCAATTGCCTGTAGCTGCGCATTTTTGAGGCATGTTTAATAAAACGTTTACTTCTTGTTGTTTATCCACATGATGATGAACTTAATGTTTGTCTGTTTATTTGCAGGAAGTCATGATGTTGTTGGAGCTGCTGCTGAAGCTGAGCATTATATGGTTGCACATGGAGGCAACATGAACCAGAAATGAGGAGGATATTGTCAAATATGCTGTTCGCCAGCTGGAGACCGAATCAAATCAAAGATGCTAGAATATTCTGTGCCAGCTGTACATTTGCCAACTGACGAAGCATGTGCTTTTCATCTGGACCGTTGATTATTATGAGAGGATCCTGATCCTTGGATCATTGTAACCGTTTTCTGGCATTTGCTCTATATAAAGGCCAGATCCTGAACATTAAAAGGATATATAGATATAAATCAATACACAGACGCATCTCGCGCATTAAGGCTAATTACTGTAGAATCAATTAGGAGATCGGATTACTGAGACTAATGAGGATAGAATTGTTGAAATGTCAAGGTTCTTTCTTCAGATCACTATAAATGTACCTGTTCTTGAGCATACTGAATGGATATGAAGTTTCAGATTACATCCTGATTGTAAATTTTACGTAATCTTCTTGTTGATTTCTGGATATGTACTGGTGAATGCTGTGTTCAACTGGAAGCGCTTTCATTTCATTACATGTTGTTGTCAACTTTTCCTTTGAAGATTTGCACTAGATCATGCGAATTTGTGGAATGTCCTGGTGAAGTATGATTCTAGTTTCCTTCTTTTCATTGCATGTATGGGAGCTTGTATGTGGATCAGTGATCTAAGTCAAGTAGTTTTGGGAATCTCATTCTTTAACCCTTTTCCTTTTTTTAATTTCATAAATTCATCATCATAACTGCAAATCATGATAAATAAGAAGTAGAATAGAGAAATATGCTAAAATCCCATAGGTAACTGAAAATCATTAGCATATTTGAGTTAAATGCATGTAGTATTGAAAATATCATGCAAAGAATCATAAATAATGGTAGAAATCATGCAAATATCAGCCTGTAGGCACATTATTTGACTAAATTCACAGTGCAGAGGTAGAATTGTTGGAGATTTATGCAGAGCAGACATACAGAGTAGGATATTTGAAGATAATGATGAACTTTGCAGAAACACGTAAGGCCCCTGAATGGAAAACAGCAACACACATCAACCACTGAGTAACGTCAGTAGATTAAGACCTAATCAACGGAGACTTGGGATCATGAATTCTCTGAATTCATCGTATCTTTCAAGATGAGTAAAGGTTGTTGTGTAACTTTTATTCTATGTTTGCGAATGACTAACTTCATGACCAACATAAATTGGCGCTAGAAGGAGGGCACGACCGGAAGATAACGTAACATCATCAGTATTTTTAGGTTTGATGACGTATAAGAGTAAGGTATCCTCAGATCACTTGTGAATTTCAGTAAATTTCATAAATATTTGCTGTGACAAGATTGTATATGCACATTCTATGTAAAGATTTCTAGATCTCACATGAATATTGCAAGCTTTACAGTAGATCTCTCTGAATTCACTAATATCGGCTAAAGATGCGTAAATTTGTTCAAGCTTTGAGAATTTGAGCCTTAAACACTTAAGATCCTGTGCTACAGGTCAGGATATCCCAATATACTGTCACATTTGCAGTATCTTCGCAAATATTTCATAAATATCCAGTCTGATTTACCGTTTAACCGCAAATATCACCTCATCCGGTGGAATCCAGCCAACATTTGCAAAGTTTCAGCCAATTTGCCCCCAAATCAAGAAATCCTGGCTTACAGGATAAATACCAGGTCTAGACCTAGCGAAGTTTTTGAGGAATTGCCTGTTAGAGGTTTCAGACCTAGGACTGTGGACATTCACCATACTCCAGGGTCCAGCGCGTCCAGAACTTCACCGGGACCTCCTCCTGTGACCCCTGTCAGTTTGCAAATACCTTCCGGTATATCCGTGACACCTTCTGTTCAAACCCAGGGTATACCTTTAGTTCAACCTTAGCCAACTGCACCACCAGTTCAGCCCCCTCAGGCTGCAATGTCTTTCTTTGTAGCGGAGTCACCCTTGACTTTTACTGCATATCATGAGTTACCAAAGAATCCGGACAAACTTTGCCCAAGGTATCATCCTTATCAAGATGCTGATGATCATATCAAGACATTTAAAGAAGCATGCTGCAGAGCCAGAATAGAACATGAGGACGTGGTGTGCAGATTATTTCCTTTTTCCCTAGGGGAAGAGGCTTATAATTGGTTCATCAGTCTTGGCCAAGCTTCTGTCGGTTCGTGGGCTGTCTTAGAGAAAGCCTTTGTTGACAGGTTCAAAGTCCCTATTGATCCATCTATGAATTACCACATGTTTGCCACAATCAAAAGATTTGAGAATGAGCCTATTGCTAATTTCAATGCTAGGTTCCAGAAAATGTTGTCCAAGCTAGTTGCCCCATATGTGGTGACTGATGCTGCTGCCAGGAGTATATATTATTCAGCCCTGGATCCATTAACTTCCATGTTCATTAGGAGAACACATCCTGAGATCACTACATTGACAGGAGCTTTTCAAGAAGCTATCAAGGTAAATCAGTAGTTGATACCTACTCCTACTCCAAATATAGCATTCCCTACTTTGCCTGGCATGCAATCACAATATCCTGCAGCTTATCCTTCACAATATCCTGCACAATATCCAAATGGATCATTGATGCCCCAAGCAGTCATGCCTGCACCTTTGCAAGTACCTCCATTGAGTATTATGCCTCCTCCTAATGGAAATAGCCAATTCCCACAATATCCTGCACATGCTCAGACACCTCAGGGTACAGATCTATCCAACAATAACCATGGATCTTCTTTTTTCAAGCCTCAGACTGAAAATGTAGTGGCCAAAGCTCAAGAGGAGAAGGAGGAAATCAAAGAAATTTCTGCTCAACTCAGAAAACTCACCACAGAAGTAACACATTTGAGAAATCAAGGGTTTTATTCGCAGTCGGGTCAGAATAGGAGTTATTCCAATGACAGACCAAACTACCCTGACAGAGGATATAACAACAATAACTTCAACAATAATGGCGGAAACAATAATAATCCTCCTAGACAGCCCAGAGTGTGGAACTCCAGGCCAAATAATGGTTCATTACCATCACCCCTAGACAATCAGCCTCCTGGTGAAGCCAAACAGACTACTAGAGTCAATCTTGCTGAAGCAGCCCTTACCAATTGGTGCAGGATTCACAATACAAATGCACATGCAGAATTAGATTGTCCACAATTTAGGATTGCTGCCAGCATCTTTCAGACTGAAGTGTCTAATACTTCTGGAAATCCACCTCAGGCAGAAGGAAATGAAATAGTTCCTTGTGGATATGACTCAGCTTTTGTGTTAGAAACGTACACAAATCAACCTCATCAGGATTATAATCAGACATGTGAAGAATCTGCCTTAACCTTTGAAACAAACTATGTCTTCCCCTTTGAGGATGAAAATGAACCTACAAGAGAGCATGAGGAAGTACATGCATACCAGCAGCAATATCCTGGTAAGCACAATTATAACCTGAGGAGCAATGCCAACAGACCTGCTGGTCCATTGACATCATCTCTACCTCCAAACAACTTCAACACACCTCCTGATCCTAAGGCTAGCAATAACCCTAGATTCCCTAAGGTGAATGCTCAATACTTGTCTCCTCAAAACACAGTAACAAAAGTCGTAAATGCACCTCAGGAGTCTGACAAGTTAGTCAGCTATTTGGCTGATGAAATGAAGAAAATCAAGATCAGCCTGTCCCTATCTGAGTTACTGAAAACTCCTGCCATCAAAAGGGCATTCATGAAGTCACTAGATGATGTTGCTCCTAAAGAGGATAATCATCTTTCAAGTCAATCCAATGGCAAATATCATGTTGCTAAAGATAATACTATCAAGTCTAAGCTGTCAGCTACAGTCCAAACTGCTGAAACCTCCCACATGACCTTGTATAGAGATAAAACTGAATCACCTCCGTTTCTCCTCACCATAAGAATGTTTAGCAAGAACTTGCACAACTATTTAGTTGATTCAAGAGCCTCAACGAATGTTATGCCTTTGTCAATATGCAACGCATTAGGATTGCATCCTGCTAAATCCTTAAAGAAGGTCACTCAACTGGACAAGACAGAAGTAAGTGTCATAGGAGAACTGACTCACATTCACATGCAGCTAGCATCTGATCCTCGGATCCAGTATTACATTGACATTCAGGTAGTGGACATACCTGATACATATGGGATGTTGCTTAGCCGAGACTGGTCTAAAACGCTTAACGGATATATGTCCACAGACTTCAGTCACATGTGGTTACCATGGAAAGGTATACCTAATCAGATCAGGATTGATGCTGAGCCTAGGATGAAACATATGATCACGGAATATAACAAAACAAATGAGATCATGTATGTAAACGTAGAACCTAGAGTTTATCACATCAGGCCGCAAACTGTTAAAATAGAGGAGATCCTGATGCTGGATGTTCATCATCATCATGATGATGATTATCATGAGGACATGCCGAGTCTGGAGTTTGATAATAATCCAGATAATGAGAATGAAATAGATCGCTTCAGAGATTTTGAGATGCATTTATCTACTTAGGTAAAACGTTGCCAATTATTGAATATATCTGCTAATGATGTTTTGATTGATGGATGGTGCAGATTACACGGCGAAGCACACTCAGAAAAGACTTGTGAACCATGCTTAGACATGATGATACTGGAGCAAACGTATAGTGAAGCATCATCATCATATTCCGAGGTGAGTGCTATGTCTGATGATGATGATGATACTAATTCTTATTTGTCTCCTGGAGGAACAGAAGAGTCGACAGATCATGATGAAGATCATATTCGAAAAACAGAAGAGATACTGGTGTCTGATCAAATAAATGATATGAGAAAAGAAAAGATCACTCCTGGTAGTGATTGCTTCATGGAATCAGATTATGAGTTGTCTGATGAAGATAAAGGCAGTGACCTGACGAAGTTTGAAGAATTTCTGGTAAAAGAAATAGAAAAGATGACACAACAGCATAAATCTCCCCAGGAGGTTTTAATTAGAGGTTGGTGTAGGCTGCATGAGGCACCTCACTCAGAAACAACTTGCTCACTATGCTTACATATTTTGAAGAAGCATGCAACTGTATGTGCTGAACATCATCCTCCTGCTGAGATGGAAGAGAAAATAGAAAAGCCATCAGGCTCACCAAATAAAGGAAAGAAGAAACTTGAGGATGACATCCCCAAGTTAAAGTGGATATCAGGCGGGGCAGCAGCCAGAGCTGCAAAGAAGAAAGGAAGTTCAGGTAAATATCCTGCTGAAGACAAATGTCCTGCTGAAGATAAGCCTTGGATCCTGAGGTTTGATGGATCCAAATCCAAGCAAGGTGCCAGGGTAGGAATTGACCTTATTGATCCATCAGGGAAATCCTACTTAGCAGCTTACAGACTACAGTTTCCTTGCACCAATAATGTCGCAGAGTATGAAGCTCTGATTCATGGAATGTTGTTTGCCCATAAGAAGAAAGTGAAGATCTTGCATGTCTTTGGAGATTCAGAACTAGTTGTGAGACAAGTAAGAGGAATTTACTCTTGTAATTACATAAAGCTATCAAATTATAGGCATCGTGTGTGGGACCTGATTGAAGACTTTGATGCCTTTAATATCGTTCACGTACCAAGAGAACAGAACCAGAGGGCAGATGCACTTGCCCAGGTCGCCAGTACGTTGGAACCGCTGTCTATATCTGGTCTGAAGAGATTTTCAGTAGAATTGGTGTCAGTACCTTCAGTACCTGACAATGTGACTAATCTCCAAGTGTTTGATGATGATCAGCACATCCTGGACTTCATATCAAACAGAGACATATTTGAAGCTCAGATTATAGATGAGAATGATATGGAAGATCATGTCTGGGAAGAAGATGAGATATTAGAGTTGCCTAGCAACAAAATTCCCAAAGGTATGATTGAATTAGAAAGAGCCTTTGATCTAGATAATATGCTGAAACATAAGGATCTGCCTAAGGCAGATGGAGGTCAATATTCACAGGTGAATATTGGACAAGCTGATGACAAGAGAAATGTCTTATTGGGTAAGGTTTGTACACCTGAAGAGTTAGAAGGAATAACTCAGGCCCTTAAGGATTACATACATGTAATTGCATGGACTTATGATGAGCTAAAGACATATGACACTTCTGTCATAACTCATACTATACCTCTCAAGCCAGATGCAAAACCTTTCAGACAGAAGCAGAGGCCAGTCAATGCTCTGCTTGAACCAATCATCCTTGAAGAAGTCAAGAAATTGTTAAATGCTCGGATAATATTTCCTGTAAGGCACTCCACTTGGGTGGCGAATCTTGTGCCGGTCAGAAAGAAGAATGGAGACATCAGATTATGTGTAGATTTCAGGAACCTGAACAGAGCATCAGAAAAAGATAATTATCCTTTGCCCTCTTTGGATGAAGTTCTACAAATTGTGAATGGAGCCAAGATGATGTCCTTCTTGGATGGTTTTTCAGGATACAACCAAGTAATGGTTGATAAAATTGACAGGTTAAAAACTGCCTTCACCACAAAGTGGGGGATATTTGCATATAGACGTATGCCATTTGGACTTATAAATGCTGGAGCTACATTCCAGCGAGCAATGGACATAGCCTTCAGAGGCTTAATAGGAAAATGTATAGTCATCTACATGGATGACCTGACAGTATTCTCCAAGGAAAGAGGAAATCATGTTGCTGATCTCAGAAGTGTACTGAAGAAATGTGAAGAATATGGAATATCTTTGAATCCTAAGAAGTGCATATTTGGGGTCACAACAGGAAAATTACTAGGCCACCTGATCACAGAAGATGGAATTATCATTGATCCTGACAGGGTGGAATCTATTATGAAGTTACAACTTCCAGGAAGCAAAAAGGAACTTAAATCTTATTTTGGTAAGATAAATTTTGTGAGAAAGTTCATCACCGGCTTTGCTGAGATTGTCAGACCACTAAATGCCATGCTGAAAAAAGATGCACAAATTGAGTGGACACCAGAAGCCAAGGCTGCCTTTGAAGATATAAAGAAGGCCATTTCAGATGCTCCTGTCCTCATTAGTCCAGATTATACAAGAGATTTCTACATCTACTCATTTGCCTCAGAACATACTTCTACAGCAGTGTTAACTCAAAGAAATGAAGAGAAAGAAGAGAAACCAATTGCTTTCATGAGCTGTCCTTTTAGGGATGCTGAGTTGAGATATGTAGATGTTGAAAGACAGGCACTTGCATTAGTCAGAGCAGTAAAAAAGTTTAGACATTATATACTGAGAAGCAAAGTGATTGTTGTGGTACCAGATGCTGCTGATGCAGAGTGAACCTGGTGAAAAAAGGGCCAAATGGATTACTGTATTACAAGAATATGACATGGAGATCACACCAATGAAGCTGGTAAGAGGACAAGCTCTGAGCCAGATGATATCTGAAACTGATCCAAACATCATCAGTCAGCAGTATGTGATCAATGAGAAAGACAATGGGGAATGGTATTCAGACATCAGGCACATCCTGATCATGGGAAGATGTCCTTCAAGAATGCAAGCCTCGCAGAGAAGAGCCTTAAAGATAAGATCCCAGAAGTATATGATGAAGGGAGGAACCTTGTTCAAGAAGAATTATGAAGGAATATACCTGAGATGCTTAGAGAAACCAGAAGCAAATAAAGTTTTAACAGAGTTACATGACAAGTTTGGTACTGCACATAGATCAGCATTAGCCACAACACATGCAATCCTCAGAGCAGGATATTACTGGCCTACAATTTTTAAGGACATGGCTGATCATGTTAAATGTTGTCATGTTTGCCAGGTTGCTGCCAACAGAGAAAAATATGCTGCACAACCGTTGCAGCCAGTGATGGAAGAGCACCCATTTGCACAGTGGGGCATGGATTTCATAGGACCGATCAATCCTCTGTCTTCCTTAGGCCACGGTATGTCCTAACGATTACTGATTATTGTACCAGATGGACTGAGGCTATCAGCAGCAAAACTTGTACTGCTGATGATGTCATTAAATTTCTGGAAAGCAACATTGTCACCAGGTATGGAATTCCTTATGCATTGGTAAGTGATAATGGTTCTGCCTTCATTTCCACCAAATTGTCAAGTTGGGCTTTTGATCATGGGATCATACTTAAGTTCTCATCCAACTACTATCCCCAGGGAAATGGATTAGCAGAATCCACCAACAAGAATTTACTGAGTATCATAAGAAAATTGATAGAGAAAAATCCCAGGGAATGGAACTCATTTCTGAAATATGCCTTATGGGTAGACAGAACTAGAATGAAAATTGCATTAGGAAACTCACCCTTCCAACTAGTATATGGGGTAGATCCTATCCTCCCTGTAAACTTGAAAATTCCTACTCTGCAGTTTGCCCAAGAATATCTAGGCATAGATAATAAACAGGAAGTCAGGTTGCTTCAGTTGATGCATCTGGAAGAAAAACGAAGTCAAGTGATTGACCAATTTGTAAAACATCAGGCTGTTGTCAAACGCTGGTTTGACAAGAGAGCCAGAATTAAAGCTTTTAGGATATCTGATTTAGTCCTGATGTGGGATAAAGCCCATGAGAAGAAAGGTGATCATGGTAAGTTTGATAGATTATGGATAGGTCCCTTTCAAATTTTTGAGATTTTAGGAGACAGCACTTATAGGCTTAAGAACCTGACAGGTGAGGATGTCCCGTTGCCAGTCAATGGACAATTCCTCAAACATTATTTCCAGGCCTGAATGACTTCATGACAGTCATATGTATCATATTGTATATTTGTATAGTTGTTTGTACAGTTTGTTTGTTGTTGTTGTTGTTTTGTTGGTTGGGACCTTGTTCTAGTAAGTCAGGATGATGCACTTCATCACCCTAAGAAAATAATTAAATTGTTGGGATTTAGATGATGAGATCACATTTAAATATAGGTTATGATTCATTCTAAGAAGTGTTCATGATCAGGTTTATGATGTCTTTTCATCAGGGTGCTTTTTCTTGGTCAAAGTGAATCCATCACAATGAAACACCTAACAGCCTTGGGTTTGTTGAAGATATGAGTATAGGTGTTAAGTGAAAAATCTAAAGGGACTCCCTTTCTACCAATACAATCTCCAACCTAAAGCTGCAAGTGACTACACCTTGTACAAATAAGCTGACATGATGATATCAAATATAAATTTTTAAAGGAAAATCAGAAAAGAAATAAAATTAGGCCATCTAAGTAACTCTACCGGGGCTATGGACGCCTACTGGCAGTGGGGCTCTACTTAGGGAGATTGTATAGATAACCTTGCCGGGGCTATGGACGCCTGTTGGCAGCAAGGCTCTATCTAGGTTGGCTATGAGGGATGATCTCCAACTATGTAGTTTAACACCAGTTACTTATGTTTTCAACTTACTTTCAAGATGAGGATAATTAATCATATGCACACACCTGATCCTTTGTTAGCTTTATCACCATAATGAAATTTTATCATTCAAAGATCATGATGATTTTACTTAGACAGAATTAGAGCACTATAGATAAATGTGATCACATCACTTGAATCATTGGAATTTGTTTATTTTCTTTGGTGGCAAGTTGTTGTGTGGTTACACAACACGCCCCATTTTGACTTGGCAAAACAGGGACCCAACTTTTCTTTTGGCTTGTGTTGTCTGCTTTCTGGCGGTTTGGTAAAAATGGGTCAGGTGCATCATCATCATGAAGGTCAGGATGAGGTTGGTCATCATCATGAGGTTAGTTTGTCAAAGTTCATATTTTGTTTCTATGACCTCATAGTTAGAAAGAGCTTGAAATTCCATGCAGGTTTGCCTTTTACATCACTTGAAAATTCGTCCATATGAGGGAGTTATGCACAGTCAAAGTTTTGGTCAAACCTGATATTCGCATGAAAAGGGGTCATATTTTATAAACTCAGTTTTGTTGTATGAAGAACATCATCATCATATTTGAAAAAGCCCCCCGATAATATCCTGAGGTCGAAACATCCGGACGTCAACTTTAAGTCATAGCAAGTTTTCCCCGTCGAGCGGTCTTTTGTATCGCGAAAGGTCATCATCATGATCTTGGTCTATCACCCGATAAAAAATCATGCAGTCCCAATATCCGAACGTCAATCTTAAGTGATAGTGTGTTTTACCCGTCAAATGACCTTGGGCACATCGTGAGCATCATGATATTTTAACATCACCCGATATTATAATATCATGCTGATATTATAATATCACCCTACTTAGAAAATCCACCATCTGCATAATTTGCATGCGCACGTCGAAGTCCTGGTGATCATCATCATCCTGATCTTTCAAGGCAGGATCATATTTCATATCCTCCTGATCTCCTTTTGCACAATCATGATGATCACCCTATCTTTCGGAAGGGAGGGTGATATTCCATTCCTAAGTCATGTTGTCAAAATCATCATGATCTTGTTTGTCTGCCCGACATTTCGTAATGTCCTCCTGCCGAGAAATATAACCTTTTGCAAATATCCTGATGACGTCATCCCAACCTGATAAACGAAGAAGCAAATATCAGGATGACATCACCATCACATTTCTCCTTCGGCAGGATATTTTCCAAAACATGATCCGGTTCGCGAATATGACGATGACGTCATGTTCTAAGTTTAACAAAGGCCCCGGATATCCTGATGACATCATCTGGACATTCAGCAGGATCATATTTTAAATCACCTAGTGCGGATATGATGATGATCATCATCATCATCCTGATCTTTCGAGAGGGTTATCTTGGCCGCAAAGGGGTCATATTACATTCATCATCCCGATCATCTTCCTTAGGTGACCCGATATTACATTTATCCCCTGATCTTAACGAAACATGACAGTGACGTCATCTTTTGCATTTTAGTGAAGCCCGAATATGACGATGACGTCACCATGATTTTTTCCTTTCCTCAGCAGTAGGATCATATTCCAAATCCTCCTATTTTCCTTCGACATGATGATGACGATGATGTCACCATCATATTTCATCAGAGCATTCGGAAGGGAGGAGTGTCATATTTCATGATATCCTGCAGCTAGATAGAAGACATAGAGTTGGTCATCATCATGATTTTTGGCGTCAGTATAACTGTTGCCATCGGCCAAGTCTAAATTTGTCACCCCGATCATATGTGGTCACACCGATACGAATATGATGATGACCCGAAACATACAAACAGAGCATGCAAAGCCGGATTTGAAATAATTTGTTAAAAGCGGTTATTTCCTTGTATATTTTGACATACATGATCATATTTGAACCCGATATACAAGGAAATGGGCGGGAAAATGAAACGATGGTCGATCCGAGTGTTTTTTAACGCTGTTTATGCATTTAGTGCATATGTTCCACAGGTATGAAGCTCAATTGCCTGTAGCTGCGCATTTTTGAGGCATGTTTAATAAAACGTTTACTTCCTGTTGTTTATCCACATGATGATGAACTTAATGTTTGTCTATTTATTTGTAGGAAGTCATGATGCTGTTGGAGCTACTGCTGAAGCTGAGCATTGTATGGTTGCACATGGAGGCAACATGAACCAGAAATGAGGAGGATATTGTCAAATATGCTGTTCGCCAGCTGGAGACCGAATCAAATCAAAGATGCTGGAATATTCTGTGCCAGTTGTACATTTGCCAACTGACGAAGCGTGTGCTTTTCATCTAGACCGTTGATTATTATGAGAGGATCCTGATCCTTGGATCATTGTAACCGTTTTCTGGCATTTGCTCTATATAAAGGCCAGATCCTGAACATTAAAAGGATATATAGATATAAATCAATACACAGACGCATCTGGCGCATTAAGGCTAATTACTGTAGAATCAATTAGGAGATCGGATTACTGAGACTAATGAGGATAGAATTGTTGAAATGTCAAGGTTCTTTCTTCAGATCACTGTAAATGTACCTGTTCTTGAGCATACTGAATGGATATGAAGTTTCAGATTACATCCTGATTGTAAATTTTACATAATCTTCTTGTTGATTTCTGGATATGTACTGGTGAATGCTGTGTTCAACTGGAAGCGCTTTCATTTCATTACATGTTGTTGTCAACTTTTCCTTTGAAGATTTGCACTAGATCATGCGGATTTGTGGAATGTCCTGGTGAAGTATGATTCTAGTTTCCTTCTTTTCATTGCATGTATGGGAGCTTGTATGTGGATCAGTGATCTAAGTCAAGTAGTTTTGGGAATCTCATTCTTTAACCCTTTTCCTTTTTTTAATTTCATAAATTCATCATCATAACTGCAAATCATGATAAATAAGAAGCAGAACAGAGAAATATGCTAAAATCCCATAGGTAACTTAAAATCATTAGCATATTTGAGTTAAATGCATGTAGTATTGAAAATATCATGCAAAGAATCATAAATAATGGTAGAAATCATGCAAATATCAGCCTGTAGGCACATTATTTGACTAAATTCACAGTGCAGAGGTAGAATTGTTGGAGATTTATGTAGAGCAGACATACAGAGCAGGATATTTGAAGATAATGATGAACTTTGCAGAAACACGTAAGGCCCCTGAATGGAAAACAGCAACACACATCAACCACTGAGTAACGTTAGTAGATTAAGACCTAATCAACGGAGACTTGGGATCATGAATTCTCTGAATTCATCATATCTTTCAAGATGAGTAAAGGTTGTTGTGTAACTTTTATTCTATGTTTGCGGATGACTAACTTCATGACCAACAAGACTTTTGCTCCAGTGGAAAGAATTGAAGCAGTCAGATTATTTCTTGCCTTTGTTTCCTTTAAGGATTTCAAGGTGTATCAGATGGATGTCAAATTTGCCTTCCTAAATTGTAATTTGGAAGAAGAAGTGTACATTGAGCAACCAGATTGGATAAGCATCTTGAAGATTGGTTTCAACAAAGGTACTGTTGACAGTAATTTGTATTTCAAAATTGATCATGAAAATATCTTAATTGTTGAAGTGTTTGTTGATGATATCATTTTTGGAGGAAGAGATAGTATGTGTAAAACTTTTGCAAGTCAAATGAAAAGTGAGTTTGAGATGTCCATGCTTGGAGAAATAAATTTCTTTTTGGGTCTACAAATCACTCAAACAAAGAAAGGAATCTTCATTTCTCAGTCAAAATATGTGAAAGAATTGTTGAAGAAATTTGGGATGGAAGACTCAAAGCCAATGAACACTCCCATGGCAACCGGATGTAAGTTGAGCAAAGATGATGACTCTCCTAAGGTTGATCAGACAAAATATAGGTCAATGATTGGAGGACTGTTGTATCTCACTCAAACTAGACCAGATATTATGCAGGCTGTTGGTCTTGTTGATAGATTCCAAACTGATCCTAGAGAATCTCATGTTATGGAAATCAAGAGGATTTTTAGATATCTAAAGGGGATAGTTGATTATGGGTTGTGGTATCCTAGAGAGAGCAAGTGAACAAGAATGAAGTCAGATTGGAGTTTGTACCTTCAAAGGATCAGATTGCAGACATCTTTACTAAACCTCTACCTAAGGACTCTTTTGAGTAACTCAGGGAGAAGTTAGGGGTTATTGCCCCTCCAGTGGTGAACTAAGGTGCACTGATGTGCATCAATCTGGTGGATATCACAGTCACATCCTATGGTCCGGACTGATGATGGGTAGCTGCTACTCAGGGGGAGCAGCAGGCATGTTTCTGAAGTGGTGGAATTGCAAGTATGTACCCTTTGCCATTGATGTCAAAGGGGGAGAGAAGACATGTGAAAAACAAGTGGTTCCTAATCAAAGGGGGAGTAGTAAAGGGAGAGAAGACATGTGTTCTGGTTGTTGCTGATAGGGGGAGTTGTGACAGTAAGAAGACTTTCTTGTCTTGATGGTTAAAAAGTTTTTCACATCATATGTTTCCATCAATGACAAAGGGGGAAATTGTTGCAAGTATGGGCCTAATCGGTGTTGTCATTGATGTCAACATACTCTTGTTGCATTAATGATAAGATTTGGATGAGTTGTGTGCTAAGGATATTGAGAAAATTAGTCTCAATCAGGAACAGTGAAGAACAGTGATGACATAAGGTAAAAGTCCAAGATAGGATGAGGATCAGAGGATATGGATTAAAGGGTTTGTAGATATGTGTCTTAAGGTGCTCCAGTAGAGATTTTATAGGTCCGCATGAAGATATGAAGAAGTTGTGGCTACTCAAGTGAAACCGGCTCCAATAGATGTTCAGTGATGACAGAGTGATACAGATAGGTCCGGTGAGATCTAGAAATGCAGTATCCTATTCTGCGGATTTGAGGAAGTGTTGGGGAAGTCTTTGTGGTGTGTCAACTCGATTGGTTTGTGGTTTGAAGGTCTGCAGGCATCTATTCCTTTGTGACAGTAATGACAGTCTGTGTTCTTGAGGTTTCGGATGAAGGAGAGATGGATTTTAGTAAGCAGATGAAGTGCGGATGTTCTTGATGATTTAGGCAAGCTTGTGGAAGTCTTTGGATCATGTCCAGTTCATGTTGGTGATCCGCATTGAATTTGGATCTTAGAATTGAAGAGTAATTTTAGGATGAGTATGTTCTTCTTAAGGCTGGCTGACAGGATGTTCTTGTTGATGTTTGCCGACTTAGATTATCATTCCTAAGTCAATGTCTTGTATAAAGAAGGGATTGTGAAGTCATTTCAAAGTGTGTCTTGTGGAGATGAGTATGTGGTAGTGAGGAAGAAGTCAAAGGCAGAGCAGAAGGTTTGAGCTTAAATGGAACTGACTCAAGCATGGTGAAGATGCTATTTACCAATTCAAGTATGTGATATTTATTCTTTTGTAGATAGTGTGTCTCTTGTAGGCAGTGAACCTCTTCTGAGCAGTGTGCTCAAGAAGTGAGTGCTAATTGGCATGTACCATTTGTTCTTTCTATTCTTCTAATAGAGAATATTATCTTGGGTTAATCACCTCGTGGTTTTTCCCTTAACCAAGTTTTCCACGTCAAAAATCTTGGTGTTATGTGTGTTAATGTTTATTTGCTCTTGACTTGTTGCATTGTGCTTTCATGATTGATTTACTATTATGCTTCTGTGGAGTTAAGTATTTGATTTGGAAGAAAGTTTTAGACAACTAATTCACCCCCCCCTCTCAGTTGTCTACCCTAAATCTCACACCCCTCACCCACCTAATAGAAGAAGTAATGAATAAAATCATGAGGATAAAAGTCAAAGTACAAATGTTCAATGAGACTTTGAATAGTAGGAAAGGTAAGATGGAAGCTCTCAAGGCTAAGTTCTAGTTTCATAAACATGCCATAACAAAAGATAGAATCCAAGATGGGGGAGACGTGGATTAAATAGTACAAGCATATGAATACATCGGGACAGTGATGAAAGTCCACATACAAGAGAATGTATATCAAAGTGACAGTGATGCTGAGAGTGATGAAGATGAGGAGAATGATGAAGAGGGAGAAAATGAAGAAGAAGAGCCTGAGGAATGAATGAAAGTGCATCACTAAGTGCACATATGCATAAGGTACTCATTAATAATGAGTCATACAGATGGTTGCTAGCTAGCTACCAGTGCCATGAGGAAGAGTTGACTAAGTCATAGGGTAATTGTCAACCATTGATCTTAATTGATAAATCTTGACTGTTGGTCAATTGTAACTACCTTCTCACCTTATTCTATAAAAGGTGTAGGGGTGCAATATTTTAGACATTCAAACTCAATTGAAATTTGATTACTGAAAAGTTCAGGACTCATTTCAAAGTCATTGTAAATGTACATGTTATGCAAAAGCCATTTTGATTACAAATCATCATAAATCTTGAGTAATCTGTGTTTGAAATCCGGATATATGCATTGATTAGTTGCATCCCTTGGAGTGCTTCTTAGTATGCATGTATTGTTTTTAGTCCTAGTTTCTTTGAAGTTAGCATCAACCATATCTAGCTATGGAACATCTTGATGATCTATGGTTTGATTTCTTCTCTTCATGAATTTATCTTGTATGTATGTGATTCAATAACTAAAGATTCACTAAAAGTAGAAGTATTCTTATAAATTTCTTTCAATTTCATTACAGACCATCTCCATCATTGTAAATAACAAAGAATCAAAAGCAAATAAAAATGAAATATGCAGATATCTAATAGATAATTAAAAATACAGAGCATATTTAGAGTAAAAGCATGTTAAATTGATAAATATCATGTAAATTCAGACAAGATATCCATGAAATACATGTAAATATCCACTAATAGACACATCCTTTGAATATATTTATAGTGTAGAAGAAGGAGCAAGTTCATAATGATCAATGATCAGAAGAATTGATCAAACTTGTAAATATCTCAGCTATCTTAAAAAAAAATAGAGTAGAATTGACCTCTCTGTGGAGTGAATTTATAGGACATAGTGCAATACTAATCATCTAGACAAATGTAAGACCCATTGAAATGGAAAATAGCATGTCACATCAACCTCTGAGTAACATCAAATGATCATGACCTCATCAATAGAGACTTGGAGTCATCAACATATCCTAAATTGATCGTACTTTACAAGATAATAAAGGTTTGTTGTGCAAATGTTTATGCATGTTGTTATGACTAACAATCATCATCAACATAAATTGGAACTAGAAGGAGGGCCTTTCATCAGTAGATTTGTCTAATTGATGACATAGATAGAAAGTTAATACTCACGGAGCTTTGTATTTCAAATCGTATGCAAAGATTTGCTATCCTGAGTCTGTTTGTGTTTGTCATTGCAAAGTTTTCAAAATTGAGCTTAAATATTTCAAACTTTGTGGTTGATCACTATGATATTCAAAGATAAGCTCTCTTTCAAGTCTTTTGGCTAAAAGTTTTGAGTTGATTTGCTTAAGAGACCTGATATCCTGTTGCTTATGTCCAAAAGCCTCATATCACCTCATATTTACATCATTTCTACAAATATTGCACAAATATCTAGTCAATCTTAGATTCTGATCATAAATGCATCCTTTGCTACAATGTTTTAGCTGACCTTTATAGTCAACAAGACAAATTTTCTTAAATATTAAGAAATCCTCGTGCTTAGGACAAATACCAGGTCTAGATCCAGTGGACTTTTTGAAGAATTGCCTATCCGGGGATTCAGACCTAGAACAGTTGATATTCATCATTCTCCTAGTTCTAGTGCATCAGGAGCTTCACTAGAACACACTCCAATAACTCCTATCGGGTTGCAAATACCTATAGGACCACCAGTCACAATGCCATTCTTTACTGTAGAGTCACCTCTGACTTTTACTGCATATCATCCTTTACCTAAAAATCCTAATAAAATTTATCCTAAATATCATCCATATCAGGATGTTGATGATCACATTAGAACATTCAAGGAAGTCTATTGTAGAGCTAGAATTGAACATCAGGATGTAGTATGCAGGTTATTTCCATTTTCCCTAGGGGAAGAGGTGTATAACTAGTATATCAGTCTTGGTCAAGGTTTGGTCGGTTCATGGGCAACCTTGGAGAAAGCCTTTAAGGATAGATTCAAAATACCTATAGATCCTTCAATGAATTATCATTTGTTCACCACAATCAAGAGATTTGAAGGAGAACCTATAGCCAATTTTAATGCAAGATTCCAAAAGATGCTCTCAAAGCTAGTTTCTTCCTATACTGTAACAAATGAAGTTGCTAGGAGCATATACTACTCTGCCTTAGATCCCTTGACTTCTATGTTTATCAAAAGGACACATCCTAGTGTCACAACCTTGGTAGGAGATTTTGAAGAAGTTGTCAAAGTCAGTCAACAATTGATCCCTGCTCCAACACCTAATATTGCATTTCCTACACTCCTTGTGTATCCTACATATCCTACTCAACCATAGAACAATGGAGCCATGATACCTTCAGCTGTAATGCCAAGTCCTTTATAGATACCTCCACTTAGTATCATGCCACCTCTAAATGGAAATGGTCAAATGTTGCAATATCTAGGACATACACAGGTACCTCAGGTTGTGGAATAGTCTAATAACAATAACAATGGCTCTTCCTTCTTTAAGCCTCAAACAGATAATGCAGTAGCCAAAGTTTAGGAAGAAAAAGAGGAAATTAAAGAGATATCAACACAATTGAGGAAACTCACCACTAAGATCACTCATTTGAGGAGTCAAAATTTCTATTCTCAACCAAATCAGAATAGAGGATATGCCAATGATAGATCTAATTATCCTGATAGGGGATACAATAATAACTATAATAACAACAATGGTAACAATAATCCCCCTAGATAGCCTAGAGTTTGGAACACTAGGCCAAACAATGGTTCTTTGCCATCACCCCTAGATAATCAACCTCCAAGTGAACCTAAGCAGACCACTAGAGTGAACTTGGCAGAGGCAGCTCTTACAAACTAGTGTAGGATACATAATACCAATGCTCATACAGAATTGGATTGTCCTTAGTTTAGGATAGCCACCAGTATATTCCAAACTAAAGTACCTAGTACTATAGGTAATCCACCTTGTGTTGAAGGAAATGAAATTTTCCCCTATGGATATGATTCTACTCTTGTATTAGAAAGTTTCATCAATCAACCTCATCAGTAGACAATGTCACCTCATGAGAATTACACCTTAGCATGTGAAGAGTCAGCTATGGCTTTTGAAACCAATTATGTTTTTCCATTTGAAGATGAAAATGAGCCATCAATTGAACATGAAGAAGTACATGCTTATCAACAGTAGTAGCAGGGTAGGCATAATTACAACCCAAGGAATAACTCCAACTGACCTGCTGGTCCTTTCACTACATCCTTGCCTCTAAATAATTTTAACACTCCTTCTGACCCCAAGGCAAGCAATAGCCTTGGATTTCCTAAAGTTAATGCTCAGCACTAAGCACCACAAAATACAATACCAAAAACTGGTAATCTACCCCTTGAGTTTGATAAATTGGTCACATACTCAACAGATGAAATGAAAAAGATCAAGATTAGCCTATCATTGTTAGAGCTACTCAAAACCACAACTATTATAAAAGTCTTTATGAAATCCTTAGATGATCCTACTCCAAAAGAAGATAATCATACCTCAAGTCAGACTGGGAATAAGGATCATGCCATTATGGATGTTAATATTAAACACAAAACTCCAGCCACTGTTCAAGCTATAGATACTTCACACATGAACCTTTACAAAGATAAAACTGAGTCACCTCCTTTTCTCCTTACCATAAGGATGTTCAGTAAGAATTTGCATAATTGCTTTGTAGATTTAGGAGCATCTACTAATGTAATGCCCCTATCCATATGTAATACCTTAGGGTTACATTCTACTAATTCACTAAAGAAAGTAACATAGTTAGACAAAATAGAGGTGAGTGTAGTAGGAGAATTAACTCACATCCATATGCAGTTAGCATCAGATCCAAGAATCCAGTACTACATTGATATTCAGGTAGAGGATATACTTGATACCTATGGGATGCTGCTCAGCAGGGATTGGTCGAAAACACTCAATGGATACATGTCCACTGATTTCAGTCACACATGGTTACCTTGGAAAGGAATACCTAACCAAATAAGGATAGATGTTGAGCCTCACATGAAACATATGATCATTGAATACAATAAAATCAATGAGATTTTGTATGTAGATGTTGAACCTGGAGTGTATTCCATCAGACCCCAGACTGTCAAGATAGACGAGATCCTCATGTACGATATTCATGTTCATAATGACAATCTTCAGGATGATAGAATAATTTTAGACTCTGATTGTAGCTCTGAAAATGAGATAGAAGTTGATCACTTCAAGAATTTTGAGATGCACTTGTCCAAAGAGGTGCAACGTTGCCAATTGTTAAAGGTGTATGCATAAAATGTTCTAATTGAAGGATGGTGTAGGTTACATGATGAAGCACATTCTGAAAAGACCTATGATG
This sequence comes from Cunninghamia lanceolata, assembly GCA_027924645.1. NCBI lineage: Eukaryota > Viridiplantae > Streptophyta > Pinopsida > Cupressales > Cupressaceae > Cunninghamia > Cunninghamia lanceolata. The sequence continues at coordinate 1,228,447 of BSBN01000762.1, read as the reverse complement.
CTTACTTAGACATGATGGAATTGGAATAGGCATGCAACGAGGGGGCATCATCATCATCTGAGGTAAATTTTGTAGGTAGTGATAGTGATACTAATTTTTGTATGTCATTTGCAGGGATAGAAGAAAGCACATATCATGATGAAGGCATGTCATGTCCCCTTTCTAAAATAATTAATTAATGGTCAATATTAACCCATCTTATTCTTCCATGGGTTAATTGGGCAAGCATAGGAAGAATAAATATTTAATATTTAATATTGTCCAACTAATATCTATTTCAAGAGGATAATTAAATATTAAATTAAATATTTTGAGACTCAAAAAGGGGCATTGGATTTGGTGAGGTGTCCATTTGCATGAAGATTTCAAAAATCTTGGTAAATCACAAGTGGCGGGGGATTTTATGACAATGCATGACAACTTATGACAAATTTCATACCCAAAATAGCAAGGAATCAAGGAAAAACGTGGGAATCTTGGATTTCCCTCTCTCCCATGAAATATTGATACAAAATATGTAATTTTGGTGATTTGGGACTATTGTTGATTTGATATTTTTCTCTCAAACTTGCAGATTTACAGATTGTTGTTTCAATGGATGAAAACCCATTGGAGTAAAGAGGCTTGTAGATGAAAAACCATGATTTTTAGGTGGCCAGAGGATGTAAACCCTATGATCACAAAGAGTAGCTTCATCCAGAGGTTGCACAGAGCTTCAAGGATTGAGTAGTTTCCAGCAGTTTCTGGCAGTGTCCATTGTTTGTGTTTGTAGGTCTTCTTGTGTTGCTGTGGTAGTTCTAGAAGTGCTGGGAAGAGTTACTGTTGTTATTTACTTTGGTTTTCTATGTAGTATCTATAGATTTCCATTTTCTAATGTCAGAGATTAGTATTGAAAGTTGTGGGTAGTGTTGTGTTGATTTTGGTTTTGTGGGTCAAAATACTCAGTGTGTATTTTAGCTTGTTGTGAAGATTTAGTCGTGTAGTTATTGCTTCTTACTACAGGTATTTTCTGCTGTTACTTTAATGGTATCAAACCATATTTCATGTACTTTCCATCTAAAAATCAAACAATATCAGTTTTGGGTGTTTTTGGTGTATTTTGGTGATTGATGGTGTTGGCAGTTTTTGTGGGTTTGATCATATTTGCTCCAGATTTGAGATTTTGGTTGTTGTTTATGTTATGGATGTTATGACAGTCCAAAATAATGTAAAATCCATTTAATATCAGTCAAAATCAGTTCTATTAATTTCTAAGCAAGTTTGTGTTAGTTTGGTGTTGTTATGTGCATGACTAGCTTGCTAGTCTTGGTGAAATTATTGTATTTTTGGTGGTATTAAATAAATTCATTTTCATATCAGATTTAAAGTTAAAATCTTAGTTTGGATCATTATAGTGGTATCAGAGCATGATCTTTCTATCTTGTAGGTTATTTAGATAATTGATGATACCAAGTGACAGAGAAATTAGATATTTGAGGAGAGAGCAAAATAAATTGCAATTGGAGGAAACAATGGCAGATAGAAGAGATGCAGAAGAAGATGATGCTTCAAGGAAATTTACTCAAATGGTTGAGGCACAAACCAGACTTGCTGAAATGTTTGGGCAAATGATGCAATGGATCTAAAACAATAGCAACAACAACAACAACAAAAACAACGGTGGTAGTACATCGGGTGCAAACAACAGTAACAATGGAAAAGGGAAGGAAATTGAAACACAAAATTTAGGAGCTGCAAACAAACCCTTATTCCTACCTAAAGAGGAACCTAAACAAGTTGAGTCTACAATTACTAGTTTGTTCAATGCGGAGACCCTTAACAAATGGCGTGGAGAATACAATGCATTGGCAGATGAGATCAAGAATGATATGTCTTGGGGAGAATATGTAGAGTTCCTGAGAAGAGGTGAATCTCAAAAGAAGGGGAAAGGAAAAAATAAAGAACTAAAACAAAATTTGGGTAAGTTAACTGCAGCTTTCTTTGATGGAAATGAAAAAATTTCAGCTAGAGCTTGGTTATAGAAGATAGAGACATACTTTATGTTCAATCCCATGATAGAGAAAGATGTAGTTTAGTTTGCCACTTTGCATTTGGAAGGAGAAGCCTATGAATGGTGGTACCATGGTCACACTACTTTGAGACATGATCAGGTACAAACCTTTGGTGATTTCAAACAAAGAATTCTTGACAGGTATGAACTGAAAGAAGAAGAATATTTTAGCCAGTTGTCTAAAATGAAGCAAAAGAACTCAGTAAGTGAGTATATAGAAGACTTTCAAAAGATTATAGTGATGGTACTTGAAATATAAGAGAAGAGAAGAGTACATATATTCATCACAGGGCTCACTGAACCTCTTAAGGGGTTTGTCAGATCTTTCGCACCTCTCACTTTGCAAGAAGCTATCAAGAGGGCTCTAGCCCTTGAGCCATCAATTCCAAAGAATGCTTTCCCACACTCCTCTAAACTAAACACATGGCCTCATAAGGGAGGATTCTAGAAGAAACCATTCCATGCACTTGCACCTATACAAAAGAATACAACTCCTAATACTACAAAGAAGATGGATCAAGAAACAAGGAATGAGCTTAGGATGAAAAAACTTTTCTTTTCTTGTAGAGAGCATTGGGTCCCTGGACATAGGTGTTTGGGAAAAGGATAGGTCCATTACATAGAGGTTGTCTCAGATAAGGATTCAGACTCAGATGGTAATGAGGAGTTTCATGACATAGAGGATTGTTGGTCATGATGTTAGTCATAAACAAGCATAGAATAAAAGTACACATTAACCTTTATTCATCTTGAAAGATATGATGAATTTAGAGAATTCATGATCCCAAGTCCCCGATGATTAGGTCTTAATCGTCTAACGTTACTCAGAGGTTAATGTGAGTTGTTGTTTCTATTTTGGGGCCTTACGTGAAGTTCATCATCACAACAATACTCCTGCAAAGATTCTTTAAGGAGAAGTCATTTTATACAGTTATTTGATGAAATGATGTAGAAATACTTCAATCTTTGCATGATATTTTCAATTATGCATGCTCTGTTATTCAAATATGCTAAATATTTGCAATTATCTATGAGATGTCCACATATTTCTGTTATTTGCTTAAGATCATCAATTATTTGCAATTATGAGGGTGAAATGTTCTGAAATTTAAAAGAAACTGAAGAAATGCTTCTAATTAGAGTTGAACCTTTAGCTTTTGAACCACATGTATATTAGATACTGTCATGAAGAGAAGAAAACCAAACCATATTTTCACCAGGACATTCCACAGCTAGATATAGTTGATGCTAACTTCAAAGGAATTTGTATGAAGACAACACATGTAAGTAGACATGCACTCTAAGGGACGCATCAAATCACCACATATGTCTAGAATTCATACACTGATTACTCAAGATTTACTATGAATTGTAATCGACATAGTCTTCTCATTCATTAAGCATGCAAAAATATAAATGTATACAAAAACTTTGAAATGAGCTCTAAATGTTTCAGCAGACGGATTTCAATTAAGTTTTGAATATTTATGATGAGGCATTCCAACACCTTTTATAGAACAAGGTGAGGAATCTGTTACAAAAAGATCCACGATCTTGATTTATCAATGCATATCTACAGTCAACATTCTCTTTGACTTTGTCAAATCTATCAAAAGTGGCACAAGTTGCCAGCTGGCAACTATCTGGAGTACTTACGCTTATATCTTCCTTTATGGTGTATCCTCATCATGCTCTTTGTCTGATTCATGTGCACCATCATCATGTGCATCACTTCCTGAACTTTCATCATCATGATGATGATGACTTCGCATATGAGGCTGCATGCTACTTTGGATCTGCTCATATAACTACACAATTTTATCTATTTCTTTGCCATCCTGAGTCTTTGCTTTGATGATGGCATGCTTATGTGCCTCATATTTGTTTCTACTGCTATCCAATTTGTCTTTACTATCTTGTAGCGTCTCATTATAATTTTCCATCTTGACTTTGATTCTCATTATTTTATCTATGACTTCTTCTATCAAGTGGACAAGTGGATCATCTGCTACTGATTGAAAGTTGCCATGTAAAGCTTTGATGGCAAACTCTTCATCTTGATTTTCAACTTTCCCTTCCACTTTTCCTTCCAATGTTTCTAATATTTCTGCCTCAACAGACATTAAATCATGCAGCTTCATGCTGATATCTCTTAGTTTATTATTGCATCTTTTAAGTACTCCACATTCAAATTGAATGTCCTTATACCATATATCAATCAATAAGGCGGTATTACTGTTCAATACCTATTTGTTGATAAGCAACTGAGGATTTATCCTCTTTATTTCTCCCAGGATATCTAGTACCTTTTCCAACCTGTAAGACCTTTTACTTGTTTGCATCTGCAATTTATCTACCTTTGACCTGGAGACACTGAGAATATTCCACCTCTTCAAAGAGGCCCTTACCATTTCTTCAGTATCATCCAATGTGGATGACATCCATCTCCTTAGTACAGATGCCTCATGTTTCATGAGATCAAATTTATTCACCTCCTCTTGAGAAATAGCAGTCAATGGGACTGCATGTTCAGTTGAAGTTTCTTCAGTATTAGTCAGCCTTCCTATGTAGGCATGCAACTGAGTAATGTGCTCTTTGTGTTGCTTATTTTTCTCTTTCTCTCTTTTCACCTTCTGAATTAAAGAATCAATAATATCTTTGCCTTCTTGATCCTCTTGGTCTTCATTGGCAAAACCCAGATCCACTGTTCTAATCTGAAACTCATCTAAGGTAATTTTACCTTTTTCTTTCTCCATAGTAGGTACTGCAATCTATGTAGTCCTTCTCCCAATTGTTGGATCTCTTTTGATGGACGAAGTCATTCTGGCCTTCCTCTTAGGTTTTATTATATTTTTAGAAAATAAAGTAGATACGTCAAATTCTTGAATTTCAAATTCTACTTCTGTATTTACCTCTTTTTCCAACCATGGAGGTAATTGATCATGTTTCTCTGCATCATCACGATGTTCACCTTTATCTCCTATTTTTGTCAGCAGATGTGATAGAGAAGGTGATTTTCTTAATTCTTCTTCATGATGCTCGCTTTGCTGTTGATCCTATGGCACGTCCTCCTATTGAGGAACTTCTTTCTCCGGAGGAGCATCTTCCTGGGGTGAGGGATCTTGTGATGTATCTATATGTTGATCATGATGATCATGATCCTTTTCTATATCACCTCACCTATTTTTGACTCTTCCTCTTGTTGCATATCCACCGCATTGGATATTGTGGAGTCTTCCTTAGGTGCTGGCGTTTGTTCTGAAGCCATTATCTATTCCGCACCTGCACTATCAACTTCCTGAGCCGTAGCAGTAGGATCCTCTATTATTTTCTCCTCATCAGTTTCCTTCTCTTGAACATCTACTATGGTAGGCTTTGCTGATGTATCCTCTTAACTTATCTCTAAAGTATGGCCTTCTGGTTCCACCATCTTCACTTCTTCTACTGGTTCCTCTCCATCAAGTGATCCTGCTAGATGTTCAGGATTCACATCCTATTTTTTTGTCAAGTCTACCACTATAGGACTTGTCACCTGTGCAATTAGTGTATCTAGCCCCATTTCTTGGGCTATCTACTCTGGGCTCTTTTCTTTCTCAATTTCCACTTGCTTTATCTCCTCCAGTATAGTTTGAACTGGTGGAGACTTGTGAGGGGTCATGTGTGTACCTACAGCAAGGGTTTCCATCTTTTGTGAAGTCACTTCCTGTACAACTTCATCATCAGACAAATTTATTGTCTCGTCTAGCGAGATGTGACCTTGCATGTATCTAGGAAGTTTCTTTCATCTGCTCTTCTACGAGCTTCGTCTTGAACTTGATGATGGTAGGAAGAGGAACATTATGCTGAAGTTCCCTATGTACTTCACTACCTGCCCCTTGTAACAATGTAGGGGGTTGTCTTATTTCACCTCTCATGGAGGTTCTTTATTTCTTAGGTGGGGTAGACACCACCACCTGTGGAGACCTCCTCTTCCTTTTAAATAACAAAGGAGCCTCTTCTTCCTCAGGCTCTTCCTCCATGAGGATATCCTCTTCATCTGGTTTTCTTGAGGATTGAACCTCTTCTTGGATCTCAGTAATTCTAGGCTCTGCTATCTTTTTTTTCTTGGACTTTCTTTTGCTTGTCCATGGAGGTGATGCGGATCCTGATCCTAATCCTGATCCTGATGCTGCTGTCTCCTCAGCTTTGAATACTGCTCGTTCAATGATAACCCCTTTGGGTTCATTATCTATTTTCTTCCCCCCTTGGGGGTCTTTTGCTCTGTTGTTGTGGTGAAGGAAGTCTATCTCCCTTAGACTTCCTCTTCTCATTTATGAAGTCATCATACTCTTCTCCAGGAGTATCCTGCCCCTTCTTGTTGTTCACCATAATGGCAAGACCTTTCTTCTTCAAAGCCTCTATCTATTCATCAACCCAAGCTTGGGTTAGCTGTATGGTCCTGGCAATGAAGGGGTCGAAGGATATGTCCTCTTGTATGGTGAGGTTAGGTGCAGAGATGGTATCATTATATATTTTCTTCTGCTCATACTCATCTGCAATTATCCTGCCATCATCCTTCTTCAATTGTTGAGGGATGGTGATGCAATCAAAGGTTCTGATTTAATTCAATGTTAGCCTTTGATACCTTCTTCTCCTTGCTTCTGCTTCATCTTCACAGTTAGCCCAGAAGTCTTCTAGGTGCCTCTGGTGAATAGGCTTTCCTATTATTTTCTGCATCCTGCCATAAGGATCATATGGTCTTATCAGTGGAAAAGGCTGCAACTTCATTTTATTCAAGGTGAGCATCACCTTCTTGATTTTCTCTGAATTTGGGCACATGTACCAGCCAATGGTGACTGGAAACAAAATTGGTGGCAGCTTCTTTGCATCCTTGTATGTTTTAATCATTGTGGAGCTCTATGTTATGAACTCCATCAGTATCACTGCATCAATGGGATACCTTGGCAGCATGAGGGGAGGTCCTTCAAAACCCTCAATCCTCATGTAGGAAAAAGTGGCAAATTGTATATACCAGGCTCCATGCCTGTAGATTATCTCTTGAGCTTCCAGGCTCAATCTCTTTGTTCTATCCTCCTCCATGGTTCTGACTAGATGCATAGAGAATGCATCATTCACTAGTTTGTAGTCTTGGAGGTAATTGGCTCTTTGCAGCTGGAGATGATGATCGCAAACATGTATAGTATTAACTGTACCTGTAAGCTTTCCATCTGTAACTAGTGCATCAAATGTGTCTTTGTATGTACAGGAGTAGACAATATAGGATGTCATATAGAAAGCACAATTTGAACCTCCCAGGTTCATCAGCTGCTCATGCAGACCATCACTTATTAGTTGGCCCCACAATGGCTTGATTTCTGAGTATATGCACATCATGATCACACCATACATCCAATCTTTAAAACTACCAGCATCAGGTTGGTCTGTTACTCTGCTCAGTAGTGCAATCATGTACTAGTACTCACTAAAATCATATTTGTACAAGTGCACAGGAAGTTTGGTGGCTATAGGATACATGTTGTTCTCAGCCCTCCAATGGTACATGTTTTTCCTGGCTTGTTTTTTGTTATTCTCATACTCTTTCTCTAATTTCTTCAGGTCCACACTGTTTACCTTCTTGCCCAATGGTAGTCCAAATGTCCTGGAAAGACCTTTGATGGATAGGTCTGCATATATCCTCCCATGTTTCATCACCTGCCTGGTCTCTAGATTGTAATTCCTGGCACACTCGATAACCAACTCCGGAGACTCCATGGAGTACAGAAAACCGACGGCATTCCACATCCCGGATATGAAAACTACATCCAGCACAGGACTTCTATTTTTGTCATCATTTAGCTTAGCTGACCAGGCTTCCAAATTAGTATTCCCCTGATGGGTATCTGTAATTGTGCCATATTTGAATAGGACGCCCCTCTAAGATGAAAACATGGGCTTACTGAATTCAGCCTCACACTTAGCCAACCTCTTGTCAGCCATGGATGCTTGCAATTAACAAAATCTTGTCTTACAATGGGTTCTCACATGTATGTAGATAACAATTATCTCTATTAACCATCATGCCTACTGCATTTATTCAGCATTAACTTATCATGGGGAGTGCATAAACTAGGACTTCAAACTTACAACACCATACCTGACTATTACAGAAACAATATGATGAGGGTTTCATTTACTTACCTGGTTATGCAGATTTCTTTAATACCAGTGAATTTCTGAAAGTGCTCTTAATTCTGCCGATGATCACGCACTTTCTACCGCCTGCAAACTCTGCTCATCATTGTATCGCCTGTAGGAGGATATGGAAGCTGGTGCTCTGTAATAGTAATTTCTTCGCAAGGTAAATGTAAAAATGGCGTTTGATTTACCTTTTAACCTTGTAATTAGGGTAAATTTAGGGCTCGAGTCTGACAGATTAGATTTTATTTGTTGATTTTCTGCACGGAAAGTCAAGATTTTGCCAGGTGTTTCATCGGGTTTAATGATCGGTGGGAAATACCAACCACCTTGGCGTGCATTTAATGCTAATGGTGGCAACAGGAGCGGGGTGATATCTAAACGGCAAGATGATATTTGAAAATGTCAGGTGATGTTTAGATATCGGGTGATGTTCGCGCCATTAGGCTGTACTTTAAACATCAGGAGGATATTTGAAAATATCAGGTGATGTTTAGATATGATGATGATGAGATAAATTTATTTCTCTTTTCGGAATGTCAGGATGACGTCATCCTGATATTCATTCAGTGTATCGGGAAGGCATCATGACATCATCGTCATGTTATGCGAACATGATCATGTTTATGAAATATCCTACCGAGAGGTAAATGTGATGATGATGTCCTCATCATGTTATTTCTTCATTTATCGGACTTGAATGACATCATCAGGATAATGGATTAGGGTGATATTTAGCGGTAGGAGGATATTAAGAAATATCGGGTGATGTTTAGAAATATGACACTTGCGCAATATAAGGTTGTTTGACGTGTAATGGTCACTATCAGTTAAAGTGGACGTCCAGATATTTGGACCGCATGACTTATTAGGTGATGGACTTAGATCAGGATGATCCTTTGAAATATGACTGATGTTACAAAATATGATCCTCCTCTTGCAAATATCAGGTTTGACCAAAACTTTAACTGTTCATAACTTTCACATCCTGATGAATATCAGGGTGATGTAAAAGGCAAACCTACATGGATTTTAATGCTCTTTCTAAATATGAGGTTTTTTTTGAATGAAATACGAACTTTGACACACTGACCTCATGATGATGACTTACCTCATCCTCATTCTACATGATGATGCACGTGACTTACTTTTACCAAACCACCAGAAAGCAGACAACACAAGCCAAGCCAAAAAAAGTTGGGTCCCTGTTTTACCAAGTCAAATTGGGGCGTGTTGTGTAACCACACAACAACTTGCCACCCAAGAAAACAAACAAATTCTAATGATTCAAGTGATGTGATCACATTTATTCATAGTATTCTAATTCTTTCTAAACATAAGCATCATGATCTTCTGAATGATAAAATTTCATCATGATAACAATGCTAACAAAGGATCAAGTGTGTGCAAATGATTAATTATCCTCATCTTGAAAGCAATTTGAAAACATAAGTAACTGGTGTTAAACTACATAGTTGGAAATCATCCCTCATAGCTAACCTAGATAGAGCCTTGCTGCCAGCAGGCATTCATAGCCCCAACAAGGTTACCTATACAATCTCCCTAAGCAGAGCCCCACTGCCAGTAGGCGTCCATAGCCCCGATAGAGTTACTTAGATGGCCTAATTTTATTGTTTATATTCTTTTATATATATATATATGTATCTAATATCATCATGTCAGCTCATTTGTACAAGGTATAGTCACTTGCAGCTTTAGGTTGGAGATTGTATTGGTAGCAAGGGAGTCCTTTTAGATTTTTCACTTAACACCTATACTTGTGCACTCAACAAACCCAAGGCTGTTAGGTGTTTCATTGTGATTGATTCACTTTGATCAAGAAAAGGCACCCTGTTGAAAGGATATCACAAACTTGATCATGAATACTTCTCAGGCCGAATTACAACCTATGTCTAAATCTGATCTCATCACTTGAATCCTAACAATTTAGTTATTTTCTGGGGTCATGAGATACATCATCTTGACTAACCAGAACAAGGTCTCAACAAACAAAATAGAACAAACAAAAACAAAACAAACTGTAGAAACAACTATACAAATGTACAATATGATACACATGACTGTCATGAAGTCACTCAGGCCTGGAAATAATGTTTGAGGAATTGTCCATTGACTGGCAATGGGAGATCCTCACCTATTAGGTTCTTAAGCCTATAAGTGTTGTCTCCTAGTATCTCAGAAATTTGAAAGGGACCTGTCCATAATCTGTCAAATTTGCCATGGTCACCTTTCCTCTCATGGGCTTTATCCCGCATCAAGACTAAATCAGATATCCTGAAAGCTTTGACTTTGGCTCTCTTGTCAAACCAGCGTTTGACAATAGCCTAATGTTTTGCAAATTGGTCAATTGCTTGACTCCTTTTCTCTTCCAGGTGTATCAACTGAAGCAACCTGACCTCTTGTCTATTATCAATGCCTAGGTACTCTTGGGCAAATTGTAGAGTAGGAATTTTTAAGTTTACAGGGAGGATAGGATCTACCCCATATACTAGTTGGAAAGGCAAGTTTCCTAATGTAGTTTTCATTCTAGTTCTGTCTACCCATAAAGCATATTTCAAAAATGAGTTCCATTCCCTAGGGTTCTTCTCTATTAATTTTCTTATGATACTCAGCAAATTTTTATTAGTGGATTCTGCTAATCCATTCCCTTGGGGATAATAGTTGGATGAAAACTTGAGTATGATCCCATGATCAAAAGCCCAACTTGATAAATTGGTGGAAGTGAAAGAAGAACCATTATCACTCACCAAAGCATAAGGAGTTCCATACCTAGTGACAATGTTGGTTTCTAGAAATTTAATGACATCATCTGCAGCACAGGTCTTGCTGCTGACAGCCTCAGTCCATCTAGTACAATAGTCAGTAATTGTTAAGACATACCTATGACCTGAGGAGGATGGAGGATTGATTGGTCCTATGAAGTCCATGCCCCATTGTGCAAATGGGCGTTCTTCCATCACTAGTTGCAAGGGTTGTGCAGCATATTTCTCTCTATTGGCAGCAACCTGACATACATGACAACATTTAACATGATCAGCTATGTCTTTAAAAATTGTAGGCCAATAATAACCTACTCTAAAGATTGCATGTGTTGTGGCCAAGGCTGATCCATGTGCCATTCCAAACTTGTCATGTAGTTCTGACAAAACCTTATTTGCTTCTGGCTTTTCTAAGCATCTCAGGTATATTCCTTCATAATTTTTCTTGAATATGGTTCCTCCCTTCATCATGTATTTTTGGGATCTTATTTTCAAGGCTCTTTTCTGTGAAGCTTGCATTCTTGATGGACACCTTCCAGTGATCAAGATGTGCCTGATATCCGAATACCACTCTTTATTATCCTTCTCGTTGATCACATATTGCTGACTTGTGATATTTGGATCAATTTTAGATATCATTTGGCTCAAAGCCTGTCCTCTTACTAGCTTCATTGGTGTAATTTCCATGTCATACTCTTGTAATACAGTCATCCATTTGGCTCTTTTTTCACCAAGTTCACTCTGCATGAGCAGCATCTTCACTGTTGCATCAGGTACTACTGCAATTACTTTGCTTCTCAGTATGTAGTGTCTGAATTTCTTTACTGCCCTGACCAATGCAAGTGTCTGTCTCTCAACATCTACATATCTCAATTCAGTATCCCTAAAAGGACAGCTCATGAAAGCAATTGGTTTCTCTTCTTTCTCTTCATTTCTCTGAGTAAGCACTGCTGCAGACATGTCTTCTGAAGCAAATGAATAAATGTAGAAATCCTTTGTATAGTTTGGACTGATAAGAACAGGAGCATCATAAATGGCTTTCTTTATATCCTCAAATGTAGCTTTGGCCTCTAGTGTCCACTCAATTTGTGCATCTTTTTTCAACATGGCATTTAGTGGTCTAACAATTTCAGCAAAGCCAGTGATGAACTTCCTCACAAAGTTTATCTTACCAAAGTAAGATTTAAGTTCTTTCTTGCTTCCTGGAAGTTGTAACTTCATAATAGATTCCACCCTGTCAGGATCAATGATGATTCCATCTTCTATGATCAGGTGGCCTAGTAATTTTCCTGTTGTCACCCCAAATATGCACTTCTTGGGGTTCAGTGATATTCCATACTCTTCACATTTTTTTAATACATTTCTGAGATCAGTTACATGGTCGCTCCTCTCCTTGGAGAACACTATTAAGTCATCCATATAGATGACTATACACTTTCCTATTAAGCCTCTGAAGGCTATGTCCATGGCTTGCTGGAATGTAGCTCTAGCATTTATAAGTCCAAATGGCATACGTCTATATGCAAATATTCCCCACTTTGTGGTAAAGGCAGTCTTTAGTCTATCAATCTTGTCAACCATGACCTGATTGTATCCTAGAAAACCATCTAGAAAGGACATCATTTTGGCTCCATTTACAATCTGTAGAACTTCATCTAATGACGGTAAGGGATAATTATCTTTTTCTGAAGCTCGGTTCAGGTTCCTGAAATCTACTCATAACCTGATATCTCCATTCTTCTTTCTGACCAAGACTAGATTAGCAACTTAGGTGGAGTGCCTCACGGGAAAGATTATCTGGGCACTTAACAACTTCTTGACTTCTTCAAGAATTATTGGTTCAAGCAAAGCATTGACTGGCCTTTGCTTCTATCTGAAAAGTTTAGCATCTGGCTTGAGAGGTATAGTATGAGTTATGATAGATGTGTCATATGTCTTCAGCTCATCATAAGTCCATGCAACTACATGTATGTAATCTTTGAGGGCCTGAGTTATTCCTTCTAACTCTTCTGGTGTGCAAACCTTACCAATTAGTACATTTCTCTTGTCTTCATTTTGTCCAATATTCACTTGTGAATATTGACCTCCATCTGCCTTGGGTAGATCCTTCTGTTTAAGCATATTATCCAAATCAAAGGCTCTTTCTAATTCAATCATACCTTTGGGAATCCTGTTGCTAGGCAACTCTAATATTTCATCTTCTTCCCAGACATGATCTTCCATACCATTCTCATCTATGATTTGGGCATCAAATACGTCTCTGTTTGAGATGAAATCCAAGATGTGCTGATCATCATCAAACACTTGGAGGTTGGTCACATTGTCAGGTACTGAAGGTATTGACACCAATTCTACTGAAAATCTCTTTAGACCTGATATAGATAGTGGCTCCAATGTACTGGCAGCTTGGGCAAGTGCATCTGCCCTATGGTTTTGTTCTCTTGGCACGTGGGTGATATTGAAGGCGTCAAAGTCCTCAATCAGGTCCCACACATGATGTCTGTAGTTGGACAGCTTCCTGTAGTTACAGGAGTAAATTCCTCTTACTTGCCTCACAACTAGTTTTGAATCTCCAAAGACATGCAGAATCTTTACTTTTTTCTTATGAGCAAACAGTATCCCATGAATCAGAGCCTCATACTCTTACATTGTTAGTACAGGGGAACTGTAATCTGTAGGCTGCTAGATAGGATTTTCCTGATGGATCAATGAGGTCAATTCCTACCCCAGCACCTTGCTTGGACTTGGATCTATTAAACCTTAGGATCCAGGGTTTATCTTCAGCAGGATGTTTAGCTGAACCATCTTTTTTCTTTGTAGCTCTGGCTACTGCTCCGCCTGATATCCACTTTAACTTAGGGATCTCATCGTTCTCAAGTTTCTTCTTTCCTTTCTTTTGTGAGCCTGATGGCTTTTCTATTTTCTCTTTCACATCAACAGAAGGATGATCCTTTGGATCTGCGGCTATATGCCTTTTCAACATGTGTAAACATAGTGAACAAGTTGTTTCTGAGTGAGGTGCCTCATGCAACCTACACCAACCCTTAATTAAGACCTCATGGGGAGAGCTATGCTGTTGTGTCATCTTCTCTATCTCTTTTGCTAGAAATTCTTCGAACTTAGTAAGGTCACTACCTTCTTCTTCATCGGACAATTCATAGTCTAGCTCCATAAAACAATCACTCCCAGGGGTGATCTTTTCTTTCTTCTCATTATTTATTTGGTCATATGCCAGAATTTCTTCTGTTCTCAGGATATGATCCTCATCATGATTTGTCAATTCTTCTGTTCCTGCAGAAGACAAACAAGAATTTGTATCATCATCATCATCATCAGATGTAGAACTTACCTCAGAATATGATGATGATGCCTCACTGCATGTCTGTTCCAGCATCATCATATCTAAGCATGTTTCGCAAGTCCTTTCTGAATGTGCCTCATCGTGTAGTCTGCACCATCCATCAATCAAAATATCATTAGCAGGTATATTCAATATTTTACATCTTTCTATCTGTCTAGACAAATGCCTCTCAAAATTTCTAAAGTGATCTACATCGTTCTGATTCTCAGGATTATTATTAGGTTCTACAATTATTTCATCATCTGGAAGATTATCATCATGATGATGATGAACGTCAAGCATCAGGATCTCTTCTATTTTGATAGTCTGTGGCCTGATGTAGTAAACTCCAGGCTCTACGTCTACGTAAATGATCTCATTTGTTCTGTTGTACTCAGTGATCATATGCTTCATTCTAGGCTCAGCATCAATCCTAATGTGGTTAGGTATACCTTTCCAAGGTAACCACATGTGACTGAAATCTATGGACATATATCCGTTAAGCATCTTGGACTAGTCTCAGCTAAGCAACATCCCATAAGTATCAAGTATGTCAACTACCTAAATGTCAATGTAATACTGGATCCTAGGATCAGATGCTAGTTGCATGTGGATATGAGTTAATTCCCCTACTACACTTACTTCTATTTTATCCAGTTGAGTGATCTTTTTTAGGGATTTAGTAGGATGTAGTCCTAAGGCATTGCATATAGACAAGGGTACCATATTTGTAGATGCCCCTGAATCCACCAAACAGTTGTGCAGGTTCTTATTGAACATCCTTATGGTAAGGAGGAACGGAGGTGATTTAGTTTTATCTCTGTATAATGTCATATGTGAGGTTTCTGTAGCTTGGACTATAGCTGACACTTTAGGTTTGATAGTATTATCTCTAGCAACATGATCTTTGCCACTGGATTGACCTGAAAGATGGCCATCTTCTTTAGGAGCAGGATCATCTAGTGACTTCATAAATGCCTTTTTGATGGCAGGAGTTTTCAGTAACTCAGATAGGGAAAGGCTGATCTTAATTTTCTTCATTTCATTAGCTAGATAATTGACCAACTTGTCAGATTCATGAGGTGCATTTACAACCTTTGATCCTATGTTCTGAGGTGACAAGTATTGAGCATTTACCTTGGGGAACCCAGGGTTATTGCTAGCTTTAGGATTAGGAGGTGTATTGAAGTTGTTTGGAGGTAGAGATGATGTCAATGGACCAGCAGGTTTGTTGGCATTACTTCTCAAGTTATAATTATGCTTACCAGGATATTGCTGCTGGTATGCATGCACCTCCTCATGTTCTCTTGCAGGCTCATTTTCATCCTCAAAGGGGAAAACATAGTTTGTTTCAAATGTTAAGACAGATTCTTCACATGCCTGGTTATAACTCTGATGAGGTTGATTTGTATAAGTTTCCAACACAAAGGCTGAGTCATATTCACATGGAACAATCTCATTTCCTTCTGCCTGAGGTGGATTTCCAGAAGTGTTAGCTACTTTAGTCTGAAAGATGCTAGCAGCAATTCTAAATTGTGGACAGTCTAATTCTGCATGTGCATTTGTATTGTGGATCCTACACCAATTAGTGAGGGCTGCTTCAGCAAGATTGACTCTAGTAGTTTGTTTGGCTTCACCTGGAGGCTGATTGTCCAGGGGTGATGGTAATGAGCCATTGTTTGGCCTAGAGTTCCATACTCTGGGCTGTCTGGGAGGATTATTATTATTTCAACCACTATTATTGAAATTACTGTTGTTATTGTATCCTCTGTCAGGATAATTTGGTCTATCATTGGAATAATTTCTATTCTGATTTGACTGGGAATAGAAACCTTGATTTCTCAAATGTGTCACTTCTATGGTGAGTTTTCTCAGTTGAGCAGAAATTTCTTTAATTTCCTCCTTTTCTGCCTGAGCTTTGGCCACTACATTTTTAGTTTGAGGCTTGAAGAAAGAGGATCCATGGTTATGTTGGACAGATCAGCACCCTGAGGTGTCTGAGCTTGTGCAGGATATTGTGGCATCTGGCCATTCCCATTAGGAGGTGGCATGATACTTAATGGAGGTACTTGCAAGGGTGCAGGCATGACCGCTGGAGGTATCACTGCTCCATTTGGATATTGTGTAGGATATGATGCAGAATATGATACAGGATATTGTGGATGCGTGCCAGGCAAGGTAGGGAATACTATATTTGGAGTAGGAGCAGGTATCAACTGCTGATTTACCTGTATGGCTTCTTGAAAGGCTAAGGCTAAAGTTGTGATTTAAGGGTGTGTTCTCCTTATGAACATGGAGGTCAAAGGATCTAAGGCTGAATAATAAATGCTCCTTGCGGCTTTGTCAGACACAGTATAAGGAGTGACCACCCTGGACAACATTTTCTAAAACCTAGCATTAAAATTTGCAATAGGCTCATTCTCAAATCTCTTGATAGTGGCAAATATATGATAGTTTATTGAGGGATCAATGGGAACCTTGAATCTATCAAGAAAGGCTTTCTCTAGTAGGGCCCATGAATCAACAGAACCCTAACCAAGACTAATGAACCAATTATAGGCCTCTTCCCCTAAGGAAAAAGGAAATAATCTGCACACCACATCTTGATGTTCTATTCTGGCTCTACAGCAAGCTTCCTTAAAGGTCCTGATATGATCATCAGCATCTTGATAAGGATGATATTTTGGACAAAGTTTATCCGGGTTCTTTGGTAACTCGTGATATGCAGTGAAGGTCAAAGGTGACTCTGCTGCAAAGAAAGACATTGCAACTGGAGGAGGTTGAGCCGGTGGTATACCTGGCTGAGGTTGGACTTGGGGTTGAGGTTGAACAGGAGGTGTCACCGATATCCCAGAAGGTATTTGCAAACCAACAGGAGTTACAAGAGGAGGTTTTGGTGAAGCTCCTGATGCACTAGACCCAGGAGTATGATGGATGTCTACAGTTCTAGGTCTGAAACCTCTAACAGGCAATTCTTCAAAAATTCCACTAGGTCTAGACCTGGTATTTATCTTGTGAGCCAGGATTTCTCAATTTTGAGGCAAATTAATAGGATGATTGCAAATATTGACTAGATTTCACTGGCTGAAGTGATATTTGCAGTTGGATGACTGATCGGACTGGATATTTGTGAAATATTTGCAAAGATAGTGCAAATATAAGAGGATATTTGAGGTATAATGACCCTTACCATGAGATATCAAGTTTCTAAGGCCAAAATTCTTCAAAGCTCGAACAAATTTATGTAGCTCTGGCTAATATTTGTGAATTCATAATGATCTACTGTAAAGCTTGCAATATTTATGTTAAATCTGGAAATCTTTACATAGAATGAGCATCTACAAGCTTGCTACAGTAAATACTTGGACAATATTTAGAACTCACAGACGATTCGAGGTTGCCTTACTCTCTGCATCATCAAACCTGAAAATAATGATGATGAGCGTAGTCTTTTGGATAAAGGCCCTCCTTCTAGCACCAATTTATGTTGGTCATGATGTTAGTCATAAACAAGCATAGAATAAAAGTACACATTAACCTTTATTCATCTTGAAAGATACGATGAATTCAGAGAATTCATGATCCCAAGTCTCCGATGATTAGGTCTTAATCATTTGACATTACTCAGAGGTTAATGTGAGTTGCTGTTTCCATTTTGGGGCCTTACGTGAAGTTCATCATCACGACAATACTCTTGTAAAGATTTTTTTACGAAGAAGTCATTTTATACAGTTATTTGATGAAATGATGCAAAAATACTTCAATCTTTGCATGATATTTTCAATTATGCATGCTCTGTTATTCAAATATGCTAAATATTTGCAATTATCTATGAGATGTCCAAATATTTGTGTTATTTGCTTAAGATCATCAATTATTTGCAATTATGAGGGTGAAATGTTCTGAAATTTAAAAGAAATTGAAGAAATGCTTCTAATTAGAGTTGAACCTTTAGCTTTTGAACCACATGTATATTAGATACTGTCATGAAGAGAAGAAAACCAAACCATATTTTCACCAGGACATTCCACAGCTAGATATAGTTGATACTAACTTCAAAGAAATTTGTATGAAGACAACACATGTAAGTAGACATGTACTCCAAGGGACGCAACAAATCACCACATATGTCCAGGATTCATACACTGATTACTCAAGATTTACTATGAATTGTAATCGACACAGTCTTCTCATTCATTAAGCATGCAAAAATATAAATGTATACAAAAACTTTGAAATGAGCTCTGAATGTTTCAGCAAACAGATTTCAATTAAGTTTCAAATATTTACAATGAGGCATTCCAACACCTTTTATAGAACAAGGTGAGGAATCCGTTACAAAAAGATCCACGATCTTGATTTATCAATGCATATCTACAGTCAACATTCTCTTTGACTTTGTCAAATCTATCAAAAGTGGCACAAGTTGCCAGCTGGCAACTATCTGGAGTACTTAAGCTTATATCTTCCTTTATAGTGTATCCTCATCATGCTCTTTGTCTGATTCATGTGCACCATCATCATGTGCATCACTTCCT
Source organism: Cunninghamia lanceolata (assembly GCA_027924645.1). Classification (NCBI taxonomy): domain Eukaryota; kingdom Viridiplantae; phylum Streptophyta; class Pinopsida; order Cupressales; family Cupressaceae; genus Cunninghamia; species Cunninghamia lanceolata. The sequence goes on along the minus strand of BSBN01000762.1, from coordinate 1,209,565 downwards.
GAACTTTCATCATCATGATGATGATGACTTCGCATATGAGGCTGCATGCTGCTCTGGATTTGCTCATATAACTACACAATTTTATCTATTTCTCTGCCATCCTGAGTCTTTGCTTTGATGATGGCATGCTTGTGTGCCTCATATTTGTTTCTACTGCTATCCAATTTGTCTTTCCTATCTTGTAGCGTCTCATTATAATTTTCCATCTTGACTTTGATTCTCATTATTTTATCTATGACTTCTTCTGTCAAGTGGACAAGTGGATCATCTGCTACTGATTGAAAGTTGCCATGTAAAGCTTTGATGGCAAACTCTTCATCTTGATTTTCAAATTTCCCTTCCACTTTTCCTTCTAATGTTTCTAATATTTCTGCCTCAACAGACATTAAATCATGCAACTTTATGCTGATATCTCTCAGTTTATTATTGCATCTTTTAAGTACTCCACATTCAAATTGAATGTCCTTATACCATATATCAATCAACAAGGCGGTATTACTATTCAAAACCTATTTGTTGATAAGCAACTAAGGATTTATCCTCTTTATTTCTCCCAGGATATCTAGTACCTTTTCCAACCTGTAAGACCTTTTACCTGTCTGCATCTGCAATTTATCTACCTTTGACCTGGAGTCACTGAGAGTATTCCACCTTTTCAAAGAGGCCCTTACCATTTCTTTAGCATCATCCAATGTGGATGACATCCATCTCCTTAGTACAGATTCCTCATGTTTCATGAGATCTAATTTATTCACCTCCTCTTGAGAAATAGCAGTCAATGGGACTGCATGTTCAGTTGAAGTTTCTTTAGTATTAGTCAGCCTTCCTATGTAGGCATGCAACTAAGCAATGTGTTCTTTGTGTTGCTTATTTTTCTCTTTCTCTCTTTTCACCTTCTGAATTAAAGAATCAATAATATCTTTGCCTTCTTGACCCTCTTGGTCTTCATTGGCAAAACCCAGATCCACTATGCTAATCTGAAACTCATCTAAGGTAATTTTACCTTTTTCTTTCTCCACAGTAGGTACTATAATCTGTGCAGTCCTTCTCCCAGTTGTTGGATCTCTTTTGATGGCTGAAGTCATTTTGGCCTTCCTCTTAGGTTTTATTATATTTTCAGAAAACAAAGTAGATATGTCAAATTCTTGAATTTCAAATTCTACTTCTTTATTTACCTCTTTTTCCAACCATGGACGTACCTGATCATGTTTCTCTGCATCATCATGATGTTCACCTTTATCTCCCGTTTCTGTCAGTAGATGCGATGGAGAAGGTGATTTTCTTAATTCTTCTTCATGATGCTCGCTTTGCTATTGATCCTATGGTACATCCTCCTGTTGAGAAACTTCTTTCTCCAGAGGAGCATCTTCCTGGGGTGAGGGATCTTGTGATGTATCTATATGTTGATCATGATGATCATGATCCTTTTCTGTTATCACCTCATCTATTTTTGACTCTTCCCCTTGTTGCATATCCACCGCACTGGATATTGTGGAGTCTTCCTTAGGTGCTAGTGTTTGTTCTGAAGCCATTATCTGTTCCGCACCTGCACTATCAACTTCCTGAGCCGTAGCAGCAGGATCCTCTATTATTTTCTCCTCATTAGCTTCCTTATCTTGAACTTCTACTATGGTAGGCTTAGCTGATGTATCCTCTTGACTTATCTCTGAAGTATGGCCTTCTGGTTCCGCCATCTTCACTTCTTCTGCTGGTTCCTCTCCATCAGGTGATCCTATTGGATGTTCAGGATTCACATCCTATTTTTCTATCAAGTCTACCACTACAGGACTCGTCACCTGTGCAATTAATGTATCTAGCCCCATTTCTTGGGCTATCTGCTCTGGGCTCTTTTCTTTCTCAGTTTCCATTTGCTTTATCTCCTCCAGTATAGTTTGAACTGGTGGAGACTTGTGAGGGGTCATGTGTGTACCTGCAGCAAGGGTTTGCATCTTTTGTGAAGTCACTTCCTATACAACTTCATCATTAGACTTATTTATTGTCTCGTCTAGCGAGATGTGACCTTTTGCATGTATCTGGGAAGTTTCTTTCATCTGTTCTTCTGCGAGCTCCATCTTGAACTTGACAATGGTAGGAAGAGGAACATTATGCTGAAGTTCCCTATGTACTTCACTACCTGCCCCTTGTAATAATGTAGGGGGTTGTCTTATTTCACCTCTCATGGAGGTTCTTTGTTTCTTAGGTGGGGTAGACACCACCACTTGTGGAGACCTCCTCTTCCTTTTAAATAACAAAGGAGCCTCTTCTTCCTTAGGCTCTTCCTCCATGAGGATATCCTCTTCATCTAGTTTTCTTGAGGATTGACCCTCTTCTTGGATCTCAGTATTTCTAGCCTCTGCTGTCTTTTCTTTCTTGGACTTTCTTTTGCTTGTCCATGGAGGTGATGCAGATCTTGATCCTGATCCTGATCCTGATGCTACTGCCTCCTCAGCTTTGAACATTGCTCATTCAATGATAACCCCATTGGGTTCATTATCTATTTTCTTCCCCCTTGGGGGTCTTTTGCTTTGTTGTTGTGGTGAAGGGAGTCTATCTCCCTTAGACTTCCTCTTCTCATTTACAAAGTCATCATACTCTTCTCCAGGAGTATCCTGCCCCTTCTTCTTGTTGTCCACCATAATGGCAACACCTTTCTTCTTCAAAGCCTCTATCTATTCATCAACCCAAGCTTGGGTTAGCTGTATGGTCCTGGCAATGAAGGGGTCCAAGGATATGTCCTCTTGTATGGTGAGGTCAGGTGTAGAGATGGTATCATTATATATTTTCTTCTGCTCATACTCATCTGCAATTATCCTACCATCATCCTTCTTCAATTGTTGAGGGATGGGGATGCAATCAAAGGTTCTGATTAGCCTTTGATACCTTCTTCTCCTTGCTTCTGCTTCATCTTCACAGTCAGCCCAGAAGTCTTCTAGGTGCCTCTGGTGAATAGGCTTTCCTATTATTTTCTACATCCTGCCATAAGAATCATATGGTCTTATCAGTGGAAAAGGCTGCAACTTCATTTTATTCAAGGTGACCATCACCTTCTTGATTTTCTCTAAATTTGGGCACATGTACCAGCCAATGGTGATTGGAAACAAAATTGGTGGCAGCTTCTTTGCATCCTTGTATGTTTTAATCATTGTGGAGCTCTACCTTATGAACTCCATCAGTGGGATACCTTGGCAGCATGAGGGGAGGTCCCTCAAAACCCTCAATCCTCATGTAGGAAAAAGTGGCAAATTGTATATACCAGGCTCCATGCCTGTAGATTATCTCTTGAGCTTCTAGGCTTAATCTCTTTGTTCTATCCTCCTCCATGGTTCTGACTAGATGCATAGAGAATGCATCATTCACCAGTTTGTAGTCTTGGAGGTAATTGGCTCTTTGTAGCTGGGGATGATGATCCCAAACATGTATAGCATTAACTGTACCTGTAAGCTTTCCATTTGTAACTAGTGCATCAAATGTGTCTTTGTATGCACAGGAGTAGACAATATAGGATGTCATATAGAAAGCACAATTTGAACCTCCCAAGTTCATCAGCTACTCATGCAGAGCATCACTTATTAGTTGGCCCCACAATGGCTTGATTTCTGAGTATATGCACATCATGATCACACCATACATCCAATCTTTAAAACTACCAGCATCAGGCTACCCCGTTACTCTGCTCAGTAGTGCAATCATGTACTGGTACTCCTCATATTTGTACAAGTGTATAGGAAGTTTGGCAGCTGCAGGATACGTGCTGTTCTCAGCCCTCCAGTGGTACATGTTTTTCCTGGCTTGTTTTTTGTTATTCTCATACTCTTTCTCTGATTTCTTTAGGTCCACACTGTTTACCTTCTTGCCCAATGGTAGTCCAAATGTCTTGGAAAGACCTTTGATGGATAGGTCTACATATATCTTCCCATGCTTCATCACTTGCCTGGTCTCTGGATTGTAATTCCTGGCACACTCGATAACCAGCTCCGGAGACTCCATGGAGTACGGGAAACTGGCAGCATTCCACATCCCAGATATGAAAACTGCATCCAGCACAGGACTTTTGTTTTTCTCATCATTTAGCTTAGCTGAATAGGCTTCGAAATAAGTATTCCCCTGATGGGTATCTGTAATTGTGCCATATTTGAACAGGACGCCCCTCTAAGATGAAAACATGGGCTTACTAAATTTGGCCTCACACTTAGCCAACCTCTTGTCAGCCATGGATGCCTGCAATTAACAAAATCTTGTCTTACAATGGGTTCTCACATGTATGTAGATAACAATTATCTCTATTAACCATCATGCCTACTGCATTTATTTAGCATTAACTTATCATGGGGAGTGCATAAACCAGGACTTCAGACTTACAACACCATACCTGACTATTATAGAAATAACATGATGAGGGTTTCATTTACTTACCTGGTTATGCAGATTTCTTTTATACTAGTGAATTTCTGAAAGTGCTCTTAATTCTACCAATGATCACGCACTTTCTACCGCCTGCAAACTCTGCCCGTCGTTGTATCACCTGTAGGAGGATATGGAAGCTAGTGCTCTGTAACAGTAATTTCTTCGCAAGGTAAATGTAAAAATGGCATTTGATTTACCTTTTAACCTTGTAATTAGGGTAAATTTAGGGCTCGAGTCTGACATATTAGATTTTATCCGTTGATTTTCTGTATGGAAAGTCAGGATTTTGCCAGGTGTTTCATCGGGTTTAATGATCGGCGGGAAATACCAACCACCTTGGCATGCATTTAATGCTAATGGTGGCAACGGGAGCAGGGTGATATCTAAACAGCAGGATGATATTTGAAAATGTTGGTGATGTTTAGATATCAGGTGATGTTCACGCCATTAGGCTATGCTTTAAACATCAGGAGGATATTTGAAAATATCAGGTGATGTTTAGATATGATGATGATGAGACAAATTTATATATCTCTCTTTTCGGAATGTTGGGATGACGTCATCTTGATATTCATTTAGTGTATCGGGAAGGCATCATGACATCATTGTCATGTTATGCGAACATGATCATGTTTATGAAATATCCTGCCGAGAGGTAAATGTGATGATGATGTCCTCATCATGTTATTTCTTTGTTTATCAGACTTGAATGACATCATCAGGATAATGGCTTAGGGTGATATTTCATGGCAGGAGGATATCAAGAAATATCGGGTGATGTTTAGAAATATGACGCTTGTGCGATATAAGGCTGTTTGACGTGTAATGGTCACTATCACTTAAAGTTGACGTCTGGATATTTGAACCGCATGACTTATCAGGTGATGGACTTAGATCAGGATGATCCTTTGAAATATGACTGATGTTACAAAATATGATCCTCCTCTTGTGAATATCAGGTTTGACCAAAACTTTGACTGTTCATAACTTTCACATCCTGATGAATATCAGGGTGATGTAAAAGGCAAACCTGCATGGATTTTAATGCTCTTTCTAAATATGAGGTTTTTTTTGAATGAAATATGAACTTTGACACACTGACCTCATGATGATGACTTACCTCATCCTCATTCTACATGATGATGCACATGACTTACTTTCACCAAACCGCCAGAAAGCAGACAACACAAGCCAAGCCAAAAAAAGTTGGGTCCCTGTTTTGCCAAGTCAAAATGAGGTGTGTTGTGTAACCACACAACAAGGATGTTGAACATGAGGTCAAAGAGGAGACTAAAAAAGAAGGTTCATTAGCTACACTTTTAGGAGCACCAAGATATCATCCTTTCAAGGTTCGTGGAGTGTTAGCAGGATATCAAATGACTATTTTGATTGATAGTGGGGCAACCCACGATTTTATTGATGAAGGGTTAGTAATGAAGAGAGGATTGAAGACTAAAGAATTTGAAGGGTTCAATGTGACTGTTGTAGATAGATTCACTATGCCGTGCACTAGAGTGGTCAAACAATTGAGCATCACTATGGGAGACAACAAGGTTTGTGATGAATTTTATGTTGTTGGTATTGGTGAAACTGATGTTATCTTGGGTGTTCAATGGTTGCATTCTATTGGAGGACACTATTAGAACAATCAAACTATAGAGTTCAAGTTTCAGTCAGAAGGCAAGGAGATTACACTCAGAGGGATTTCAAATGGAGCTCCATGAGTGGTGACATCAAAGAAGATGGAGAGGACTTTCAAAAGAGGTCAAGTTGCTTGGGCAACCACTTGCTTGATCTGACCTTCAAGCTCTCCAAATGGAAAAGGTAAATTTCATTTTGAAATTCAAGAAATTTTAGATAAGCATAGCATTGTTTTTAGTGATATACTCCCAAGATTACCTCCAGATAGAGGGTTTTAGCATGTTATAGAGTTGGAAAAAGATGCCAAACCTATTATAACTACACCATACAGACATCTAAGGGGTTACAAGGAAGAGATAGAGAAGACTATCAGAGAGCTCTTAGATATGGGATTCATTAGACCAAGTTCTAGTCCTTTTGTGTCATCTGTAGTTCTTGTGAAGAAGAAGGATGGCATTCTAAGGATGTACATTGACTATAGAGCTTTGAATAAGAAAACCATTAAGAATAGATATACCATACCAAGGATAGATGAACTTATTGATGAGTTGCATGGAGCTATTTACTTTTCTAAGATTGATTTGAGATCGAGATATCACCAGATTCAGATGAGAGACAAAGATGTGGAAAAGACATCTTTTCAATGTCACTATGGGCATTTTGAGTTCTTGGTCATGCCCTTTGGCCTCACTAATGCACTAGGAACTTTCCAATTATGCATGAACAAGGTATTTAGCAAGCAACTCAGGAAGTTTGTCTTGGTTTTCTTTGATGATATATTGATCTATAGTAAAACATGGAAGGAACACTTGGAACATTTAGATACAGTTTTGGGTATTTTGGAGCAGCAATATTTCTATGATAAGTTGTCCAAATGTGAGTTTGGACTAACTAAAATTCTTTACTTGGGATATGTCATAAGTTCTAAGGGTGTTCAAGTAGATCAACAGAAGATTCAAGCAATACTTGATTGGCCTCCACCTACAAATCTTACATAGTTGAAAGGATTCTTTGGGCTATGTTGCTATTATAGGAGGTTTGTAAAAGTTTTTTCTTAGCTTGTTGTTCCATTAATAGATTTGACTAAGAAGGGAGCCTTTGCATGGTCTGAAGAAGTTCAGAAAACTTTTGATAAGTTTAAGGAGGTAATGAGTTCATGCCCTATGCTTGCTATTCTTGATTTTTCATTGCATTTTGTAGTTGAATGTGATGCTTCGGGTGAAGGTGTTGGGGCTGTCCTAACTCAAAGGGGACATCCAATTTATTTTGAGAGTAGGAAGCTAAACAATCTAGAAAAAACATATCACATTTATGACAAGGAAATGTTGGCAATTATGCATGCACTAGAGAAGTTTAGACAATATCTTGTGTGTGGGAAGTTGTGAAAACTGATCATAATAGTTTGAAGTATTTCCTTGATCAAAAAGATTTAATGATCACCAAAAAAGGTGGGTAAGCAAGCTGCAAGCATATGATTTTGAAATAGAATATATGAAGGGTAAAAGAAATGTGGTAGCGGATGCACTTTCTAGGAAGCCAACTTTGTGTTCATTATCTTCTATTTCTGTAGAGTGGAAAGATTCTATCATTGCTGAATATGTCAAAAATACCTTTGCATCTAATGTATTGGATGATTTAGTAGAAGATGATAAGTATACAATGAATGATGGGCTGATTTATTACAAGAACTGAATTTTCTTTATTCCTGAATCAAAAATCAAGGAAAAGATTTTAAGAACTTTCCCTGATACTCCCTTGGCTAGTCATCAAGGTTACTTCAAAACATACAGGTAGATCCATGAGAGATTTTCTTGGAAAGGTCTAAAAGAGGACGTCCACAAGCATATCAAAGAGTGTATGACTTGCCAAAGGAACAAAGGTGAACAAATGTTTCCTGCAGGTCTCCTACAACCACTTCCAATTCCTGAACAGAAATGGGAGAGCATTTCCATGGACTTTATCACATGACTTGCCAAGCTACAAGGTAAGGATTGTATATATGTGGTGGTGGATAGATTAACAAAATATGCTCATTTCTTTCCCATCACTTCAGAGTTTAAGGCTCCTCAAGTAGCAGAGTTGTTTTTCAAAGAGATATTTAAGCTACATGGTTTGCCAAAGAACATTGTTAGTGACAGAGATAGTAGGTTCCTTAGTTCTTTTTGGAAGGAACTATTTCACTTGATAGGAATAGAGCTCACACCAAGCACAAGTTACCATCCACAAATAGATGGACAAACAGAAATTGTTAACAAGTGGATAGAGGGGTATTTGAGGAATTATGTTTTAGATCATAAAACTACTTGGGTTAAATGATTGCACTTGGGAGAGTATTGTTACAATACATCACATCATATGTCAATTGGTATGCCTCCATTTCAAGCTCTTTATGGTTATGATGTACTTTCTTTGGCTGATTTGATATTTACAGATAGTAGAGTACCTGCACCTAGTGATCTTATCAATCATAGTCAAGAGATCATAATGTCACTAAAAGATAACTTGAGGCAAGCACAAAACCAACAAAAGATATATGCAAATAGGAAGAGAACAGAAAGATTTTTTGAGGTGGGAAACTTGGTATTTCTTAGATTGTAGCCATATAAACAAAGCTCTTTGAAGAAGAGCAGGGCTGAAAAGCTTAAGCCTAAGTTCTTTGGGGCCTTACAGGATCATTAGGAAAATTGGTGAGGTAGCTTATGAGTTGGAGCTTCCTCCAAACAGCTGGATACATAATGTATTTCATGTTTCTTGTTTGAAGAAGGTCCTTGGATAGAAAATTGTACCATCATATGATTTACCACCTTTGGATGATGAAGGGAAGTTGATTTTGATACCTGAAAAGATCTTGGAAACGAGGGATAAAAGATTGAGGAATAGGAGCATTTCAGAATATTTGATCAAATGAAAGAATTTGCTAGTGAAATATGCAACATGGGAAGGACCATAAATTCTTGACCACCCAAACTTGCATTGCTTGAGGACAAGAAATTTCTAGGAGGGAGGACTTGTCATGTCCCCTTTCTAAAATAATTAATTAATGGTCAATATTAACCCATCTTATTCTTCCATGGGTTAATTGGGCAAGCATAGGAAGAATAAATATTTCATATTTAATATTGTCCAATTAATATCTATTTTAAGAGGACAATTAAATAGTAAATTAAATATTTTAAGACTCAAAAAGGGGCATTGGGTTTGGTGAGGTGTCCATTTCCATGAAGATTTCAAAAATCTTGGTAAATCACAAGTGGCGGGGGATTTTATGACAATGTATGACAACTGTCATACCTCAAAATAGAAAGGAATCAAGGAAACATGTGGGAATCTTAGATTTCCCTCTCTCCCATGAAATATTGATACAAAATATGTAATTTTGGTGATTTGGGGCTATTGTTGATTTGATATTTTTCTCTCAAACTTGCAGATTTGCAGATTGTGGCTTCAATGGATGAAAACCCACTGGAGTAAAGAGGCTTGTGGATGAAAACCCATGAGTTTTAGGTGGATAGAGGATGTAAACCCTTTGATCAAAAAGAGTAGCTTCATCCAGAGGTTGCACAGAGCTTCAAGGATTGAGTAGTTTCCGGCAGTTTTTGGTAGTGTCCATTGTTTGTGTGTGTAGGTCTTCTTATGTTGTCATGGTAGTTCCAAAAGTACTGGGAAGAGTTTTTGTTGTTATTTCCTTTGTTTTTCTATGTAGTAGCTGTATATTTCCATTTTCTAATGTCAGAGATTAGTATTGGAAGTTGTGGGTAGTGTTGTGTTGATTTTGGTTTTGTGGGTCAAAATACTCAGTGTGTATTTCAGTTTGTTGTGAAGATTTGGTAGTGTAGTTTCTACTACATACTGCAAGTGTTTGTTTCTATTACTTTAATGGTATCAGACCATATTTCATGTACTTTCCATCTAAAAATTAAACAATATCAGTTTTGGGTGTTTTTAGTGTATTTCAGTGATTGACGGTGTTGGTAGTTTTTGTGGGTTTGATCATATTTGCTCCAGATTTGAGATTTTGGTTGTTGTTTATGTTATGGATGTAAAGATAGTCCAAAATGATGTAAAATCTATTTAATATCAGTCAAAATTAGTTCTATTAATTTCTAGGCAAGTTTGTGTTAGTTTGGTGTTGTTCTGTGCATGACTAGCTTGCTAGTCTTGGTGAAATTATTGTATTTTTGGTGGTATTAAATAATTCATTTTCAAATCAGATTTAAAGTTAAAATCTTAGTTTGGATCATTACAAGGCCCTATTCAGATGATAGAAGAGATACTTATGTGTAACAAGAACAATTCTAAGAGTAACAAAAATACCACCCCAGGGACCGGTTGCTTGGTTGAGTCAGATTGTGAAATATTTGATGAAGATGGGGATAGTAATTTGTCCAAGTTTGAGGAATCTTTATCAAAAAAAATTAGAAAATGATACAGCAGGAAATATCCCCACAAGATGTCCTAATTAAAGGATGGTACAGGTTAGATGAAGCACCACATTCAAAAATCACTTGTTCATTATGTTTGCATATCCTAGAAAAGTGGATATTGCCTAGTTCAAGAGATTCTTCTCCTGATGACCAAGAAGAAAAAAGAATATCAACCCCACATCAGTCAGATAAGGTGAAGTTTGAAAATATTGAAACACCAAAATTAAGATGGATATCAAGTGGTGCAGCTGTCAGAGTAAAAAGAAAAGAGAAGGCCCAAACAAGCCTTTAACTGAAGTTAAGCCATGGATCCTTAGGTTTGATGGATCTAAATCAAAAGAAGGGCTAGAGTGGGAATAGATCTTATTGATCTAGCTGGTAAATCCTACTTAGCAGCATATAGATTACAATTCCCATGCATAAATAATGTGACAGAATATGAATCTCTAATTCATGGGATATTGTTTGCACTCAGAAAGAAAGTAAAGATTATGCATGTCTATGGAGACTCTGAATTGGTTGTAAGACAAGTAAGAGGCATATATTCTTGTAATTACAAGTTGTCTAGTTACAAACATAGGGTATGGGATCTCATAGAAGATTTTGATGCATTTAACATCACCCATGTGCCTAGAGAACAAAATCACAACGCAGATGCCTTGGCCCAAGTCATAAGTACTTTGGAACCATTATCCATATCTGGTTTGAAGATATTTTTAGTTGAATTAGTGTCAGTACCCTCTGTACCTGACAATGTAGTTAACCTTCAAGTATTTTATGATAGCCAACACATTTTAGACTTCATATCCAATAGAGATGTGTTTGATGCACAGATCATAGATGAAACAAATGTAGAAGATCATATCTGGGAAGAAGAGGAAATCATAGAGTTGCCTAGTAATAAGATTCCTAAAGGGATGATAGAATTGGAAAGAGCATTTGATTTAGATAATATGTTGAAACAAAAAGATCTCCCTAAAGCAAATGGAGGAGAGTATTCACAAGTTAACATAGGACACGATGAAGAAAAAAGGAATGTCCTGATTAGAAAGGTATGTACAGAAGAAGTGGAAGGGATAACCCAAGCACTTAAAGATTATATTTAGGTTATTTCCTGGACATATGATGAGTTGAAAACTTATGATACATCAATCATCACTCATACTATACCGTTAAAGCCAGATATCAAGCTCTTTAGACAAAAATAGAGACTTGTTAATGATTTGCTGGAACCCATATTTTTTAGGAAGTGAAGAAATTACTTAATGCTAGGATCATATTTCCTATGAGACATTCCACATGGGTGACTAACTTGGTCCCAGTAAGGAAGAAGAATGGTGACATTAGGTTGTGTGTAGACTTCATAAATTTAAATAGAGCTTCTGAGAAAGATAACTATCCTTTGCCTTCTCTAGATGAGGTATTGCAGATTGTAAATGTTGCAAAGATGATGTCATTTTTGGATGGTTTTTTAGGTTACAACCAGGTGATGGTAGACAAGATAGATAGATTAAAGACTGCATTCACCACTAAGTGGGGAATATTTGTGTACAGGCGCATGCCTTTTGGATTGATAAATGTTGGAGCCACTTTTCAGTGAGCAATGGATATAGCTTTCAGGGGATTAATTGGTAAACGCATCATCATATGCATGGATGACTTGACAGTTTTCTCTAAAGAGAGAGGGAATTGTGTAGAAGACCTCAGGAAGGTACTAAAGAAATGTGAACATTATGGAATATCCCTAAACTCTAAGGAATGCATATTCGGGGTAACCACAGGGAAGTTATTAGGTCACCTGATAACAGAGAATGGGATCATCATCAACCCTGATAAAGTAGAATCAATCATGAAGATACAACTACCTGGGAGTAAGAAGGAGCTCAAATCTTATTTTGGTAAGATCAATTTCATTAGAAAGTTCATTACTGGTTTTGTAGAAATTGTTAGACCATTGAATTCCGTGCTCAAGAAGGATGCCAAAATTGAGTGGACGCCTAAAGCTAGAGCAGTTTTTAAGGATATCAAGAAAGCCATATCTAATGCTCCTATTCTAATTATTCTAGATTATACCAAAGATTTTTACATTTACTCATTTTCTTCAGAGCATACGTCTACAGTAGTACTAACACAAAGAAATGAGGCTAAAGAAGAAAAGCCTATAGCCTTCATGAGTTGTCCTTTCAGGGATGCAAAACTCAGATACATGGATGTTGAAAGACAAGCACTTGCTCTGGTTCAAGCTATCAAGAAGCTTAGACATTACATCCTAAGGAGTAAAGTGATCGTTGTAGTACCAAATGCAAAAGTGAAGATGCTTTTAATACAAAGTGAAGCAGGTGAAAAGAGAGCCAAATGAAAAGCTATCCTCCAAGAGTATGATATGGACATAACACCCATGAAATTAGTGAGAGGACATGCATTGAGTCAGATGATATCTGAAATTGATCCTAACATCATGAGCCAACAATATGTCATAAATACAAAGGAAACTAGAAAATGGTATTCAGACATCAAGCATAGCTGGATTACTAGAAGATGCCTTTCAAGATTACAGGCCTCACAGAGGAGAGCCTTGAAAATAAGATCACAAAAATACATGATAAAAGGAGGAATCCTTTTCAAGAAGAACTATGAGGGAATATACCTTAGATGCCTAGAAAGGAAAGAAGCAAACAAAGTGTTAACAAAATTACATGACAAGTTTGGAACCATGCATGGATCAAGCTTAGCTACCACTCATGCTATCCTTAGAGTAGGGTATTACTAGCCCACTATTTTTAAAGATACTACTAAACACATCAAATGTTGTTATTGTTGATAACTGAGAGGGGGGGGGGTGAATCAATTATCCTAATTGTTTCTTCTTTTGAACTTTCTTATTAATCAAAGGAGCATTGAATTAAACAAACAAACATTATCATGAAATGAGAAACACATGACACAGTATTTTTGACATGGAAACCTGGTCAAGGGAGAAAACCACGGGGTGATTAACCCAAAGATTATTCTCTGTTAGAAGAATAAGGAGTTACAAAAATGGCACTTGCCAATTAGGGCTCACTGCCCCAGCACACTGCTCACAAAGAGGCCCACTGCCTACAAGGAGACACACTATCTACAGAGAATGTTATATAATACTTGAACTGATTGGAAGCACCTACATATGCTGGGGTTCAGTTCCGGTTAGGCTCAGTACACTGATCTGCTGCACTTCATCTTTCCTCTGTTCTTTATTCTGCTATCTTTTCACATACCAGATCTTTCTTACTACTTCTGCTCTGCTCTATACTTATTCACATACACCATCACACTATCACACTTTTCACAACTAAATCCATCCTCTATATATATCCGCACAAGTAATTTCATCACCTTTCTAGTCGGCATCCGGAACAGTCTAGTTTCTTACAAACTCTGTTCTGTCGGCTGAATCCTTGCTCACCAAGCAATGTGGATCAAGCATATACTTGTAGATATCATTAATCATGTTGGCCAAACATGATTCATGCCTTCACAACCTTTACCATCAACAGTAACATATCCAGAAAATATTCTGATGCTCTGTCAGTCAGTTCTTCCTTTTGTTCTCATTGTCTTTCAGGAATCCGGTACTCATCTATTCATATCTTTTTCTTTGTCCATCACCGGAGGCTAAATCCTTGGAATATACTACTCAAGGTAGTCCTCTTGACTTCCCCAAATCTGCACTGCACCAAGACACTTCCTCTGAGAGGTCCGGACCAATCTGTCGGACCTTGCCACATGCTCTGTTCTTGTTCACCGGACCACAACAGTTCTTCATCCTGACTTCTGGTAGAGGCACACCATGACTTGCGGATATGTGGGATGACCTTTGTTGCCATCAATGACAACAACCATGAATCCATATAGTGTCTCTTGCCAACAGTTATATGTGTCAAGTTGCTGCAAATAGAGAAAGGTATGCTACTCAGCCCTTGCAACCAGTGATGGAGATGCACCCATTTACTTAATGGGGGATGGATTTCATAGGACCTATCAACCCTCTATCATCTTCAGGCCATAGGTATGTGTTGACTATTACTGATTATTGTACCAGGTGGACTAAAGTTGTCAGTAGTAAGACCTACAATGCTAAGGATATGATCAAGTTCTTGGAAAGCAACATAGTGACCAGGTATGGAGTCCCTTATGCTTTAGTATGTGACAATGGATATGCCTTTGCATCAATAAGATTATCAAGTTGGGCTTTTGACCATGTAATTATTTTGAAGTTCTCTTCAAATTACTATCCTCAAGGGAATGGATTAGCAGAATCTACAAACAAGAATTTATTGAACATCATAAAGAAGTTGATAGAAAAGAACCCAAGGGAGTGGAACACCCTATTAAAGTATGCATTGTGGGTAGATAGAACCAGGATGAAACCTGCATTAGGAAATTCTCCTTTTCACCTAGTATATGGGGTGGATCCCATCCTCCCTGTTAACCTAAAGATCCCCACATTGTAGTTTGTATAAGAATATCTAGGCATAGATAACAAACAAGAAGTCAGGTTGCTTCAGTTGATGCACCTAGAAGAAAAAAGGAATAGAGAAATTGATCAATTTGCTAAACATCAGGCTATTGTCAAGCATTGGTTTGACGAAAGAGCTAGAATTAAGGCTTTCAAAATTTTAGATTTAGTCCTTATTTGGGACAAAGCACATGAAAGGAAAGGAGATCATGGTAAATTTGATAAATTTTAAATAGGTCCTTTTCAAGTTTCAGAAATCTTAGGAGACAACACCTAGAGGCTTAAGACTTTAACTAGTGAGGATGTCCCATTACCAGTTAATGGATAGTTCCTCAAGCATTATTTTCAAGCCTGAAACAGTGTCATGTAAGCCAGGTGTATCATAGTGTGCATATTTGTATAGTTGTTTGTATAATTTTGTTTTATTTGTGTGTTTTCCTGTTGAGTTTTGTTTTGGTTAGTCAAGATGATGCAGCTCATCACTCTAAAAAAATAACCAAATTGTTAAGATTCAAGTGATGAGAACAAATTCCTATATAGGTTGTGACTCATTTTGAGAAGTATTGGTGATCAGGTCTGTGGTATCTTTTTCATCAGGGTGCCTTTTCTTAACTAAAGTTATTTTTCACAATGACTCACCTAATAGCCTTGGATTTGTGGAACACATAAGTATAGGTGTTAAGTGAAAAATCTAAAGGGACTCTCTTGCTACCAATGCAATCTCCAACCTAAATCAGCAAGTGACCATGCCTTGTACATTTAGCTTACATGATGACATCATATGAATAGAAAGATAAATATTGAAAATCCAAAAAGGAATAAAATTAGGCCATCTAAGTAACTCTACTAGGGCTATAGACGCCTACTGGTAGTGGGGCTCTACTTAGGGGGATTGTATAGATAACCTTACTAGGGCTATAGACACCTGCTAGCAACAAGGCATTATCTAGGTTGGCTATGAGGGATGTTCCCAAACTATGTAGCTTAACATTAGTTACTCATGTTTTCAACTTACTTTCAAGATGAGGATAATTAATCATCTACATACACCTAATCCTTTGCTAGCATTGTTGCCATGATGAAAACCTTATCATTCAGGAAGATTATAATACTTAGAAAAAGTTAATACTATGTTAGAATGTGATCACATCACTTGAATCATTGGAATTTGGTTATATTTTTTTGGTAGCAAGTTGTTGTGTGGTTACACAAAATGCCCCATTTTGCCTTGACAAAATAGGGACACAACTTTTTTTCTACTTTGGCTTGTTGTTTTCTACTTTAGGCGGTTTGGTAAAATTAGTCATTTATGTAGTCCTATAAGAGGTTAGATATGTCACTTTGATGAGGCCAGTTATCAAAGTTTGTATTTCACATTATTAACCTCACGGTGGGAAAGTGCATGAAATTCCATGTGGGTTTGCCTTTTAGAGCACCCCAAAATTGTCTAAGGAAAGAAAGTTATGTTGAGTCAAATATCGGTCAAACTTGATTTCCTGAGAGGGGGGTCATATTTCAAAAATTAGTCATCTTAGATTAGAGCACCCTAATATTGGATTATCACCTGATATTCACCTAGTCCATGATGTGCAGATGTCAACTTTACGTAAGAGTCAATATCTACATGTTAAATGACTTCACTTATCTTGCGGGGGGTCATATTTTTAACATCAGTCATCTTACAAATATCACCCTCTTCGAATATATCACCCTATGCCAATATGATGGTGACATCATCCAAGTCCAATGAATGAAGGAAATCATTCTAATGATGACATCATTGTTCCATTCTACCCCATAGAGGCATATTTCCGATGTCCATCATATTCCTTAACATGACAGTGACATCATTGAAATAGAATGATTAAACAATGTCGCCGACACAGTGATGTCACCCCGATCTTTTCCAAAGGGGTTCATTTTATCTCTGGGGTCATATTTTTTAACATCCCCTAATCTTAGTTTCATGACCCAATATGCACGTGGTCAACAATTGACCACATCACCCGATCCTTTTGCATTTAGTTTTTGCCACTCAAAGGAGGGGGGTCATTTTATCCAAAGGAGGTCATATTTTTGAATATCCCCTGATCTTTCAAAGATCACCCCTTGTTTCTTGACATTAAATGCACTTAAATGCGGTAGATGAATTCCCACCAATTATAAATATAAATCAAACACTTAGTAGCATCCATGGATTCCATGCAAAAGATCAACGTATTTAATCAGGACAACACATTTTTCCCCTAATTTTTCCTATTGACCTGCTTTAAAGGTGACTTCAAAGGTTATGTGAAAAAATGAGAAATTACAGAGCTGTGAAATCAAACCCTCATACAACTAACTATCAACAGATTAGATCCCTCAGCGTAACAAAATGGGTGATCTTGAACATCTACAGCCATTTTTCGTAATCAGTCATCTAACCTAGGAGGGAAGCACTATCAAGTAGGTAACTAAAAACCCTCCTATTGTCATTTTCTGCATGTTTAGGTAGGGTATTGGTCCTTTCCTATGGTTTGGCTCTATGAATATACATATCATGATGAGGTAAAGAATAATAGATAGAGTATGCATGATACAAAAATGCATGATGTTGTAGAAATGCATGTGGATACTGTAGGGTAAAGCACATTATCTTTATTGCAGGAAGCCATGGTCGATCTTAGAAGGAATAGGTCTGACGCAGAGTTTCTCAAGCCTATGTTTGTCTAGCCTAAGGGGGTGCAGTTTAAATATGGGGTTATTGGTGATACACACTAGGGAGATACAGACTTGGTAGTATGGTCAACTCAAGTAGATCATGATAAGGATAATCCCATTCTAGATGGGGTATACATTTTAGGAATGTGGCATACAACTAGCTTGCCATATCCCATGGACACCCAAGAGCTAGTAGTGGAATGTGCTAGAAATTATAACCCTGAAACTAGACGAGTAGAAAAACATGGAAGAATATATGCAAACTTCTCAATCAAGGGCATTACCACCACTTTTAATCTGCCAGTTAGGAAGAAGGTGGTAAGTGTGGATCTATGCAAGTTGGAAATAGAGTACAACAATAACAAGAAGAATACAAAGAAAAGGATCTACCAATGGAGGCCAAAGAACAACATCTATGCCACCTCAGCCAAATTACCCATACATTATATAAGTTTGATTTTGATGATGAGTACCAGTATATGATTGCCCCGCTGAGCAGGATGACAGGTAAACCTCATGCTAGAAATTTGAGAATTGGAAGTTTGGGATCATCCAGATGGTCCTATATGCAAACAATAGGCCATTATGGGGCAAGATCATCATTGATGCCCTAGATGAAGGAATAAGGAAACTAGGAGGCTAGACATGCTTATTTTATATGACCTCATATGTGGTATATTCATGTGCTTATAAGGGAACTTTTGATTCCTTGAAGACAGTGGGTAAGACTGGTGGTGATGCTGATGATGCCCACATATGGGATCACTATCCCCAGTTACAAAGAAAAGATTACCTCCTAGACTACAAATTGGTAAATGATGCATTCTCTATGCATCTGGTCAAAACCATGGAGAAGGACAGGACTAAAAGGCTGAGTATGGAAGATTGGGAAGTTGTTTATAGGCATCAGGCCTAGTTCATCCAGTTTGCCAACTTTTCATACATCAAGATAGAAGGATTTGAAGGACAACCTCTTATGTTGCCAAGATACCCTACTGATGGATTGGTCTTGATGGAATTTGTCAGGCAGCTGTCTACAATAGTTGAGGCCTACAAGGCACAAAAGAAGATACCTCCAGTGTTATTCCCAATATCTATGGGCTGGTATATGTGCTTAGACTCTAAGAGCATAAAACATGTCATGGGAGGGCAAAAATTGACTTATTTGCAACCATTTCCCTTGGCCAGATCTTATGATCCCTATGGCAGGATGCATAAAATATTAGGAAAACTGATACATCAAAAGCATCTAGAAGACTTTTGGATCGACTGTGAGGATGAAGCTGAGGTGAGGAGAAGGAAGTACCAGAGACTCACTTTGAACCAAATAAAGACCTTTAACTGCATCCCGGTGTTAGTGCAACTGAGGAAGGATGATGGAAAGATAATGCCTAATGAGTATGAGGACAAAAAGGTGTATAATAACACCATATCAGTCCCTGATCTTACACAGTCGGAGGATATATCCCTAGATCAAATGATAGGTGGGGTGATACATTTAACCCAAGCTTAGGTGGATGAGGAGATAAAGAGATTGAATAAAAGGGGTGTTGCCCTTACAGTTGATGCTAAGAAGAAGAGGCAAGACATAGCTGATGAGGAATATGATGATTTCCTCAATGAGAAGAGAAAATCCAATGGCGAGAAGTTGACTACTCAAAAACAAAGGAAAGGTCCCCGTAGAGGTAAGAAAAGTGAAGATGAACCAAAGGGGGTGATAATAGAAAGGATGGCCATGTCATCTCAGGCATCTGCATCATCTGCACAGCCTTCTGTTGAAAAACTAAAGATTAAAAGGATTTTGAGGCCTGTTGTTGAAACTACAGAAGTGCAGGTGGAAGGCCAAGCCCTGCAATAGGAAGTGGGAGAAGGCATCCCTTTGGAGGAAGAGCAGGTAAATAAGGAACCTATAGGTGATGACCTAATGGTAGCTAGCAAGAAGAGGAGGGTGATTCTGCTGACATCACCACCCAAGAAGCAAAGAACAGCCATGAGGGGGGACATTAGGGCTAACCCTATTATATTGTGAGGAGCCGGTGGTGAAGCATTTAGGAAGGAACTGCAACATGATGTTCTACTTCCCACCATAATAAAATTCAAACCTAAGAAGACAAAGGAACAAATAAGAGAAGTGTTCAAAGCAAGTCAGGGTGGTCCTTTCTCTTTGGAGGATACTGTGGACTTATCTGACAATGAGGTAGTTCAAAGTGTGGCCTCTCAACAAATGGAGACTCTCGCTTCTGACACCAGCATGACCCCTCATGGGACCCCATTGGCATAGATGGTTGTGTTGGAAGAAATAAAGAAAATAGAGGAGTAAGTAAAACAAGGTATCCCAGAGAGGGTAGCCCAACAGATAGGGCTTGATAATTTGGTTGAGCAGGTGACTAGCCCTGCTATTGTAGATTTAACATATAGGGGTGATGTAAGCCCTAAGGATAGAACACATGCACCTGAGGAAAGAAAGAAGATTGAAGTGGCCAAATAGGTAGAAAAAGATAGCACTGCTCTAAATATGGGTTAGCAACAACATGAGATACCCATAGAACCAAAAATAGTAGAAGTTCAAAAGAAGAGTGGGTGTGATAAGGATATATCAGGTGCTGTTGCTTTTCATACTCAGGAAGATCTGGGAGAAGTGTCAAGAGAAGAGGATAAATCAGTTTAGGAGGATCCCAAGCCATGGGATATTGGTGCATCAGGTGGAGAACAAGAAATGACCCTTGATCAAGGTGATGTACAAGGCCAAAATACATAGACATCCACGGATGTCAATATGCCTCAGATTGAGGAAAGCAATAAAGAAGATGAAAGTTAGAAGGAGGGATTATAAGATCAAACATACGATCAAAATGTGGACATTCCATAGGATCCTCCTTTGTAGAAGGAAGCCCCTCAGTAGGAAGAAATGCAACAAGATCCACCTCATGGAGAAATACATGAGGAAGAAATTAAGAAGGTGCCTTCTCCACCAAGAATAGAAGCAGATACTGGAGAATAGGATAGAATGATGTTGACCAAGGCCACCTAGAATCAGGAGGTGATGTTCCTTAGTGGCTAGAAAAGGAGATAGGTATGGAACAAGGGTTAGAGATCCAAGAGTTTGATGTTTCTACCCTGTTCACCGAAACAATGATGAAGCCAAAGAGGAAGGCCAGATTAACATTGGCCATAAAGAGAGATCCTTCTATAGGCAGAAGGACTGCATAGGTAGCACTTCCCATAGTAGAAAAGGAAAAAGACAAGATCACCCTAGAGGAATTCCAAATCACAAATGTTGATTTGGGTTTTGCTAATGAGGACCATGAGGGTCAAGAAGGGAAAGATATTGATTCTTTAACCCAAAGGGTAAAGAAGGAGAAAGAGAAAAATAAAATGCATAAGGAGCACATTGCTCAATTACATTCTTTCATAAAAGGGTTGATTAACCTTGATAATACAGTAGTTGATCTAGTAGTCCCATTGACTATCATATCACAAGAAGAAGTCACCAAGTTGGACCTCATGAAACATGAGGCAATGGTCATGGAGAAGTGGATGTTGTCAACTCTCACTAGGGCTGAAGATGTTTTGAGAACCTCACTACAGAGATGGAATTATTTGAGTAGTTTAAAGAGAAAGGTAGATAAAATACAAAATGAAACAGGAAAATAGTCATTCTAGTTGGAAAAGGACCTGACTGCTTTAAGTGAAATGAAGAAAATTGATCAACAAGTCTTGATAAGTAATCAAGTGTTGAATAATAATACTGCCCTATTGATAGGCATATGGTATGAGGATATTAGGTTTGAATGTGATATCTTGAAGAAGTACAGTGGCAAGCTCAAGGATATAAGTGTAAAGTTACACAACATGATGGCTTATGAAGCAGAGAGCCTTGAGGCCTTGGAAGGAAAAATAGAAGGTAAAATTGAAAATTAGGATGCAGATTTTTCTATTAGAGCTCTGCATGATAATTTCAAGTCAGTAGCAGATGATGGTGCAGGAGCACCTTGAGACCTACGAATCAGAAGGATTCCATGCATGCTCTGTTCTATCCAAAGTAGTCTTTTCATGTTGTAAGGCCTTAGAGCCATAATGAATCTTAGTTGTTCGAGTAGCAGCATAATCTTGAGTCTGTATATGTGTCACTAAAGATTGTAACTAAACTGTGTGAATGTAACTGAACAGTAGAGGTGGTTATAGGGTAGTTCACCTTCCACATTATGTAACTGTCGATATGAGAGTCTTTATATAGTCAATCTCTATTAGTTGACAGACAGAGAGGGAGAGAAAGAGAGGCAGAGAATCAATTTGTATGTATATGTTTTGAGAAGAAGAAATAAAGAAGTTCTATTTGGATTCATTACATGGAATGTAGATTGGAAGCATTCCACTGGTTGAGATTTCTTTGAAATTAGTGGAATGACTTCCTTAGGAGTGGATTTTTTCTATCCTATTGAGTTTTTGTTGTTTCTGTGTGAGTTGTTTAGTTGCAAAGTTGTAGAGGCAGTCATTGGCATATTAGTATATCAGTGTATTAGAAGGAGAGGAAAAGACCCCGCCGATGATATAAGTCTTACCGACGAGTGAGTTCAAATGTGTATTGCGAATGTATATCGCAAATGTATGTTGAGAATGTATGCTAAGAATATACATTGTGTCGGATACAAAAGGTGACTGGTAGTATTGGTGAAGTCAGGGTGAAGAAACTTTAGTCCACTGGTGATAGCAAGTCATGTCAAGCACCTACTAAGTTGGTATATTGGCCAAGTGATGCAGAGCATCTAGGACAACAGAAGCATATTTCACAAATTCAATGAAATGGCTTTCTCAAGATTACTATTTTCCTTTGACAAAGATCTTTTGACCTCTACATAGATCTTTTGACAGAGGTCAAAAGATCTCTGTCAAAGGAAAATAGTAATCTTGAGAAAGCCATTTCATTGAATTTGTGAAATATGCTTCTGCTGTCTTAGATGCTCTGCATCATTTGTAGTATCAGAGCCACTAGTAGGTCTTTGAGGAAGTTGTGGATCTTGTGAAATAGTAAGGGTTTGTGAGAGTTGTAAGGATACCTCCAAAGAATCAGATGGCTAGGGAGAACAATGAGTTGAGAGAAGCCTTAGAGGCTAGAGAAAAAGAGTTGAGGGACAGAAGAGAACAGGATGCTGCAAGGGAAAGAGAGTTGAGGCAAGTAAGAAGGGAGAATGCATCAATCTTTGCTAGATTGGAAGCATTGGAGAAGAATCCTAGAAGGGATGAGCAAGATGGTTCAAAAGGAGATGAGGAGGCAGATGAGAATCCTCCTGAGGATGAGTTGGATGCTGAAGAGAAGAAATTTGTGAGATTGCTGAAGGCAGTCCAAGGAAGTGGAACAAAGGCAAACATAGAGTTACCTATCTATCAAGGAAAGATGGATAGTGAAGAGGTATTAGGGTGGATAGATGCCCTTGAAAAGTTTTTTGAGTATGAGGAAATGAGTGATGAGAAGAAGATCAAATTTGCAAAAACAAAACTGAGAGGAACAACAGTTACATGGTGGAGTAGTGTGTAGATAGAAAGAATGGCTAGAGGTGCAACAAGAATCACTTCTTGGGGTAGGATGAAGGATATGATGAAGGATCAATTCCTTCCATCTGATTACTCCATTCAAACAAAGAGGATGAGGTAGAATTTGAAATAGAAGGACATGGATGTTATGTCCTATACTGAGCAATTTCATAAGCTTAGTATTAGAGGGGGATTGGAAGATGAAGAAGAGAAAGTGGCAAGATACCTTAATGGTCTTAGGTATAACTTGCAAGATGAGATTGGTTTGTCAGTACCAAAATCAATTGGAGAATGTTTTTAGTTGGCCATAAGGGATGAAGAAAGGGTGAAGAGGAAGTAAGAAAGATAAGGAGGTAGTGGAAGAGGATATAAAGGTAGGGGCAGACTTACTAATGAAGTACAGAACAACAATGAGAAAGGCAAAGAGTTTTCTGCAAATCAGAGAGGTGGATATAGAGGTGGAGGTAGATTTGGATCAGGAAGAGGAGTGTTTATAGGTAGATGTTACCATTGCATTGAAGTGGGCCACACATCTTTCAAATGTCCTAAGAAGGATGATGTTGATAAGAGCAAGGATAGAAGGGTTCACTTGGCACAAGAGGAGGAGAAGCAAGAAGAATTGGAAATGTTGTCAGCCTCTCCAGTAATGGTTGGAGAAATGTTCATCGTAGAGAAAGGCAAACTACAACAAGCACCATAGGTATCTATTTTTAAAACAAATTGTTTAAGCCATGGAAAGATATGTAAGTTGATTATAGATTCAGGTTTACATGATAATCTACTTTCTTGGGAAATGGTGCATAAGTTGGGATTGAAAACATTTGATCATCCTAGTCCTTACAATGTCACTTGGGTGAGTCAAGAGTAGCAAGTAAGGGTTACTAAGAAGGCATATGTTGATTTTACAATTGGTCCATATCAGGATTATGTTTTGTGTGATGTCATTCCAATGACATGTGGGCATATTATTCTGGGAAGACCATGGCAGCATTTGAGAAGGACAATCCATGATGGTTATACTAATAACTATTTGGTGCACAAAGATGGTAAGAAGTTCAAACTAGTGCCTTTACCTTGTGAAGACAAGAAGGAACATGTTACTATTTGTTTTGGAGAGAAATTGTAGATGAGTATGCAGGTTAAGGATGATGGGAAGCAGCAAGAACAGTTGCAGCAGAAGAAGGTGGATGATAGTCCTAAAGAACAGCAGGATTGGGACTTGAGTCATGTCAAAGTTGGAGACATTGAGTGCCCTATAAAGAGGCAGAAGAAGGAAGGCAAATAGTAGATAGTATAGGGAGAAATAAATTAGAACTTCAAGTTGGGAAGAATAGAAGCATTGCAACAGTAGGGTCCTAGGCAAGGACACCAAAACAAGTTTTATGGTACTAACATTGTTTACAGGAGTCATGCAGGTTGGAGAAGGAGGAAGATAACTCTTGGAGAGTTCATGTTTCCTAGTCAGAGGAACCTCCCAACAAGATTGAAGAATGGTTGGAGCAAATCCCATAACTCTTGGGACAAGAGTTTTTATTATGCCGGGGAGTATGGTGCAGGAGCATCATGACATCTAGGATTTGGTTAGATTCTCAAGTTGTTTTGTTTGGTTTAATAAGGTCCTTGAGACTATTAAATGTTGTAATAAGGCTTGTAATCCATGCATGTAAATGGACTATGTCCAAATAGCTAGAATCTATTGTCTTGTTGTAAGTCCTAGGGAGGACAATCATGTTGTAATAGGCAGTTTGAATTAGTCATTTATGTAAGCCTTTGTTGAGGCATATAGGACAGTCATTTAAGTTTTCATATTAGGAGGTGGGTTAAAACCTTGTCCAAGGTTAAACCACATATTGAAAAGCTTTATTAAACCACAAAAATAGTAAATACAGTTCAAGAAAGGATAGTTACTAAATTTGTCATTTAGTGCTGCAATTATGAAGCACGGTGGTTGGGACAGTTTCTTGGACCCCAACCACTCCCACTTGACTACATGCAAATGTTGAGGCTTATTTTAAGCTTGCAAAGATGTATTGCAAAGGGGACCATCGGATGAAAGTGAAATAAGAGTAAAGAAACCACTGTTTTTCCTACTTTTTCTGTGTTTTTCTATTTTTCATTACTTTTTCCTGCCATACTGTACTCCTGTACGGAATTGTCTTAGCACTTGGGCATATTGGATGGATAGTAGAAGGATATAGCTTTGATTTGAGCATTGTTTGAGGTCTTGATAGTAAACTAGATGGAAGATATCATTGGTTTCCCACAAACTGTCTTTTAGAATTGTTGTCTTCTTCCTGAAATTCATTGTTTTCTGCAATAATCCATACCTGTATGGCCTGGAGGTGGTTGGTGTTGGTGATGGTTGGTTAGGTTGGTGAGTTATCTATCATTTGCAAGTGGTTTGGACTTTTGACACTTCTTTATATCTCTGAATTTCTCCTTTATTTGAAAGTAGGTTGAAACCCTAAATTAGGGTATTTCTGAGTAGCCCGATGGGTTTTTCTTCATTCCACTGATCTCTTCTATTTGTGATCAGTGGAATGGAATGTAGAATAGTCAGGGTAGAGGTTTGTGAAGATTGCAAGGCAGGAGAACGGTGTACGATGGAGTTTGCCATGTAAAATGGTCCCTCAAGACCCATGTATTGGAAGTTGGAGGAGGACAGCATCATAAGGGTGCAGTCCAATGACTATGAAAGTCGAATGTTGGTGAATGAATGTGTTGAGAATGGTGGGAAGAGCCCTAATTTAGATCATGGATCCATGACAGGGAGTATGAAGAGATTCCTCTAAGATAATTGTCCATCTTACCTTATGCTACCCCTCTCAGTCCTCCAAGAGATAGTCACTGTCAAGAAGGTAATAGGCATGTTGTTATGTTATTGACTTGTGAAGACAATAGGTATATATGCATGTTAAAGATTTGGTATGTTGCAATGAGATTGGGTTTGTGTAGAGGGAGATCATTCCAAGGAGGTTAGTGTGACTATTTTCCCCAATGGAGCAGTAATGTTGTGACAGTCTATGAGACTGCTGTCCTACAGGTCCTGTGCAGTGGAGTTGAAGGAATGTTAGATTGAATTAAGCATTGTGTGATAGGTGTCCTAGAGTCCTTTCACCTTGTGTCTTGAACAATGTGTAGTGTGAGTTAGAACCCTGCCTCATGAGAGGTTTGATCTCTGTCAAAGGAAAATAGTAATCTTGAGAAAGCCATTTCATTGAATTTGTGAAATATGCTTCTACTATCCTAGATGCTCTACATCACCAAGGTTCTTAAGTGTTTGCCAATGAACAAAGTCTTACCAATAGGCGCAAAAACTAGAGTCCTCCATTGGGGAGACTCATGAGATTGGAGGGATAAATAACAAGGTGGCCGATGGTATTAAGTCCTACCGATAGTGAGTTCAAAATGTTCAATGGGTTCAATGGTTCAAAATTTGACCAAGTGTTTTGTTTCCACTATACGCTCTGCATCAAATTGGTATCAGAGCTGACGAAAGGTCTAGGCAGTTGTGTATTTAATTTTTATCACTAAGAAGGCAGGTGAAGAGTTGAAGTAAAATGTTTTGTTTGGTGACCATTTTTGAAAATAGAGATCATAGAAAGTATTTTGAAGGCTGACAGTAGTTGCTAGACTATTGTAGATGCTTATGCCATCTAGTTGCGAGAAGGAATAGGATTCCTGTAGTGTGTGGACAGATGGTGATGAGGTCCATCAAGACCATTCACCAATAGAGATTTGGCTGGAAGAGGGTGGAGAGTGAGGCCATTGTGAGAGAGAGTGGTAGTGCATCTCTAGGATCTGCTATTGGACGAGAGGAATGGGTCTGTCAAGAAGCATGTAGGATGGACATCTGAATGAGCATGGTGTTATAGTCATTGAAGCTTTGATCAGTTTGAGAGTACTCCATTTCTAGGAGTAGAAGGAGCCTAAAGATGCTCTGAAATGTTGATGGTAGTTTGCCATTATTAGTTGGTTGGTCACTATTCCATTGATGTGAAGATTTGAAGCCTAAAGTTCAAGAGATAGAGTGAAAGCTGAAGCCAAACAGAGATGCAGGAAAAGGTAGTTTTGTTTTGCAGGTACATTTCCAAGGGACTTGGAAATCTTAGTTGGTTGGTTGTATGGTGCAGGAGCACCATGAGACCTATGAATCAGAAGGATTCCATGCATACTCTATTCTGTCCAAAGTAGTCTTTTCATGTTGTAAGGCCTTAGCACCATATTGAATCTTAGTTGGCCGAGTAGCGGCATAATCTTGAGTCTGTATATGTGTCACTAAAGATTGTAACTGAACTATGTGAATGTAACTGAATGGCAGAGGTGGTAATAGGGTGGTTTGCCTTCCACATTATGTAACTATCGATATGAGTCTTTATATAGTCAGTCTGTGTTAGTTCATAGACAGAGGGAGAGAAAGAGAGGCAGAGAATTAATTTGTATGTATATTTTCTGAGAAGAAGAAATAAAGAAGCTCTATTTGGATTCATTACACGGAATGTAGATCGGAAGCATTCCACTGGTTGAGATTTCTTTCAAATCAATGGAATGATTTCCTTAGGAGTAGATTGTTTTCTATCCTATTGAGTTTTTATTATTTCTATGTGAGTTGTTTAGTTGCAGAGTTGTAGAGGTAGTCATCGGCATATCGGTATATCGGTGTATCGAAAGGAGAGGAAAAGACCCCACCGATGGTATAAGTCTTACTGATGAGTGAGTTCGAATGTGTACTATGAATGTATATCGTAAATGTATGTTGAGAATGTATGTTAAGAATATACATTATGTCAGATACAAAAGGTGACTAGTAGTATCAGTGAAGTCAGGGTGAAGAA
Organism: Cunninghamia lanceolata; assembly: GCA_027924645.1. Taxonomy (NCBI): domain Eukaryota; kingdom Viridiplantae; phylum Streptophyta; class Pinopsida; order Cupressales; family Cupressaceae; genus Cunninghamia; species Cunninghamia lanceolata. The sequence goes on along the minus strand of BSBN01000762.1, from coordinate 1,181,528 downwards.
ACTTTAGTCCACCAGTGATAGCAAGTCATGTCAAGAACATACTAAGTTGGTATATTGGCCAAGATTCTTAAGTGTTTGCTGATGAACAAAGTCTTACCGATAGGCACGAAAAGCAGAGTCCTCCATCGGGGAGACTCGTGAGATCGGAGGGATAAATAACAAGGTGGCCAATGGTATTAAGTCCTGTTGATAGTGAGTTCAAAAGGTTCAATAGGTTCAATGGTTCAAAATTTGACCAAGTGTTCGGTTTTCGTTGTGCGCTCTGCATCAGATGACCCCTCACCCACCTAATAGAAGAAGTAATGAATAAAATTATGAGGATAAAAGTCATAGTAGAAACATACAATGAGACTTTGAATAGTAGGAAAGGTAAGATGGAAGCTCTCAAGGCTAAGTTCCAGTCTCATAAACATGACATAACAAAAGCTAGAATCCAAGATGGGGGAGAGGTGGATAAAATAGTACAAGCATATGAACACATCAGGATAGAAATGAAGGTCCACATACAAGAGGATGTATATCAAAGTGACAGTGGTGCTGAAAGTGATGAAGATGAGGAGAATGATGAAGAGGGAGAAAATGAAGAAGAGCCTGAGGAATGAATGAAAGTGCATCACTAAATGCACATATGCATAAGGTACTTATCAATAATGAGTCATACAGATGGTTGCCAGATGGTAACCTGTGCCATGAGGAAGAGTTGACTAAGTCATAGGGTAATTGTCAACCATTGATCTTAATTGATAAATCTTGACTGTTGGTCAATTGTAACTACCTCCTCACCTTATTCTATAAAAGCTGCAGGGGTGCAATATTTTAGACATTAGAAACTCAATTGAAATTTAACTGCTGAAAAGTTTAGGACTCATTTCAAAGTCATTATAAATGTACATGTTATGCATGCTTAATGAAAGAGAAGCCATTTTGATTACAAATCATTATAAATCTTGAGTAATTTGTGTTTGAACTTTAGATATATGCATTGATTAGTTGTGTCCCTTGGAGTGCTTCTCAGTCTGAATGTATTGTTTTCATTCCTAGTTCCTTTGAAGTTAGCCTCAACCATATCTAGATGTGGAACATCATGGTCATCTATGGTTTGATTTCTTCTCTTCATGAATGTATCTTGTATGTATGTGATTCAATGACTAAAGATTCACTAAAAGTAGAAGTATTCTTTTAAATTTATTTCAATTTCAATACAGATCATCTCCATAATTGCAAATATCAGAGAATCAAAAGTAAATAAAAATGAAATATGTAGATATCTCATAGATAGTTGAAAATACAGAACATATTTAGAGTAAAAGCATGTCAAATTGATAAATATCATGCAAATTCAGATAAGATATCCAAGAAATACATGCAAATATCAACTAATAGACACATCCTTTGAATAGATTTATAGTGTAGAAGAAAGAGCAAGTTCATAATGATCAAACTTGCAAATATCTCAACTATCTTTAAAAAAAATAGAGTAGAATTGACCTCTCTATGGAGTGAATTTATAGGACACAGTGCAATACTGATCATCGAGACAAATGTAAGACCCCTTGAAATAGAAAAGAGCATGTCACATCAACCTCTAAGTAATGTTAGATGATCATGACCTGATCAATGGAGTCTTGGAGGCATCAACTTATCCTAAGTTGATTGTACTTTACAAGATAGTAAAGGTTTGTTTTGCAAATTTTTATGCATGTTGTAATGACTAACAATCATCATCAATAGATATGCAGAAAATGGATTTGTTGAAAATGCTTAAAAAATTTTAAAGATGCAATTAGCTAGTCTAAAGACAAATTTTATAACATTTGCCACCATCCTCCCTGCGTGTGTCACAATGGGAGCTTTGGAATAGGGTATGGACATCCATCAATACATAAAGGATAGAAGAATTTTGTCAGATGTTGTAGTTGCAACTGCCCTGTTAGACATGTATGCAAAATGTGGAAGCATAGACAAGGCATGTGAATTGTTTGATAGAATGCCTCAAAGAAATGTGGTCTCACAGACTGCAATGACTATAGGATATGCACAAAATGGATTTGTTGAAAAGACTTCAGAAATTTTAAAGCAAATGCAATTGGCTAGTGTAAAGCCAAATTCCACAACCTTTCCCACCATCCTCCCTGCCTATGTCAGAAAGGGAGCTTTGGAATAGGGTATGGACATCCATCAATACATAAAGGATAGAGGAATTTTGTAAAATTTTGTAGTTGCAATAGCCCTGTTAGACATGTATACAAAATGTGGAAGCATAGACAAGGCACCTGAACTGTTTGATAGAATGCATCAAAGAAATGTGGTGTCATGGACTGCAATGACTCTAGGATATGAACAAAATGGATTTGTTGAAAAGGATTTAGAAATTTTAAAGCAAATACAATTGGTTGGTATAAAGCCAAATTCCATAACCTTTACCACCATCCTCCCTGCTTGTCTCAGAATGGGAGCTTTGGAATAGGGTATGGACATCCATCAATACATAAAGGATAGAGGAATTTTGTCAGATGTTGTAGTTGCAACTGCCCTATTAGACATGTATGCAAAATGTGGAAGCATAGACTAGGCATGTGAACTGTTTGACAGAATGACTCAAAGAAATGTCGTCTCATCAACTGCAATGACTGCAGGATATCCACAAAATGGATTTGTTGAAAAGGCTTCAGAAATTTTAAAGCAAATGCAATTGCCTAGTGTAATGCCAAATTCCACAACCTTTGCCACCATCCTCCCTACCTGTGTCAGAATGGGAACTTTGGAATAGGGTATGGACATCCAAAAATACATAAAGGATAGAGGAATTTTGTCAGATGTTGCAGTTGTAACTGCCCTATTAGACATGTATGCAAAATGTGGAAACATAGACAAGCCACTGAACTATTTGACAGAATGACTCAAAGAAATGTGGTCTCATGAACTGCAATGACTGCAAGATATGCACAAAATGGATTTTTTGGAAAGGCTTCAAAAATTTTAAAGCAAATACAATTGGCTGGTGTAAAGCTAAATGCCACAACCTTTGCCACCATCCTCCCTGCCTATGTTAGAATGGGAGCTTTGGAATAGGGTATGGACATGCATCAATACATAAAGGATAGAGGAATTTTTTCAGATGTTGTAGTTGTAACAACCCTGGTAGACATGTATGCAAAATGTGGAAGCATAGACAAGGCACATGAACTCTTTGACAAAATGCATCAAAGAAATGTTGTCTCATGGACTGCAATGACTGCAAGATATGCACAAAATAGATTTGTTGAGAAGGCTTTAGAAATTTTAAAGCAAATCCAATTGGCTAGTGTAAAGCCAAAATCCACAACATTTGCCACCATCCTCCCTACCTGTGTCAGAATGGGAGCTTTGGAATAGGGTATGAGCATCCATCAATACATAATGGATAGGTGAATTTTGTCATATGTTATAGTTGGAGCTGTGCTATTAGACATGTATGTAAAATGTGGAAGGATAGATAAGGCCCTAAATTGTTTGATAGAATGCCTCAAAGAAATGTCATCTCATGGACTGCAATGACTATAGCCTATGCACAAAATGGATTTTTTGAAAAGGCTTTAGAAATTTTAAAGAAAATGTAATTGACTGGTGTAAAGTAAAATTCCATGACCTTTGCCACCATCCTCCCTGCTTGTGTTAGAATGGGAGCTTTAGAATAGGGTATGGACATACATCAATACATAAAGGATAGAGGAATTTTTTTAGATGTTGTAGTTGCAACTGCCCTGTTAGACATGTATGCAAAATGTGGAAGCATAAATAAGGCACATGAACTCTTTGACATAATGCCTCAAAGAAATGTTGTCTTATGGACTATAATCACTGTAGGATAGGCACAAAATGCATTTGTTGAAAAGGCTTCAAAATTTTTAAACCAAATGCAATTGGCTGGTGTAAAGCCAAATTACATAACCTTTGCCACCATCGTCCCTGCCTGTGTCAGAATGGGAGCTTTTGAATAGGGTATGGATATCGATCAATACATAAAGGATAGAGGAATTTTGTCTGATGTTGTAGTTAAAACTGCCCTATTAGACATGTATGCAAAATGTGGAAGCATTGATAGGGCATGTCAACTGTTTGGCAAAAAGCCTCAAAGAAATGTGGTCTCATGGACTGTAATGATTGCAAGATATGCACAAAATGGATTTGTTGAAAAGGCTTTAGAAATTTTAAAGCAAATGTAATTGCCTGGTGTAAAGCCAAATTCCACAACCTTTGCTACCTTCCTTCCTGTGTCAGAATGGGATCTTTGGAATATGGTATGGACATCCATCAATACATAAAGGATAGAGAAATTTTATCAGATGTTGTAGTTACAACTTCCCTATTAGACATGTATGAAAAATGTGGAAGCATACACAAGGCATATGAACTATTTGATAGAATGCCTCAAAGAAATGTTGTCTAATGGACATCAATGACCACAGGATATGTACAAAATGGATTTGTTGAAAAGTCTTTAGAAATTTTAAAGCAAATGCAATTAGCTGGTGTAAAGCTAAATTCCACAGCCTTTGACACCTCCCTGCCCATGTCAAAATGGGATCTTTGGAATAGGGTATGGACATCCATCAATACATAAAGGATATAGGAATTTTGTCTGATGTTGTAGTTGCAAGTAACCTGTTAGACATGTATCCAAAATGTGGAAGCATAGACAAGGCACGTGAACTATTTGATAGAATGCCTCAAAGAAATGTGGTCTCATGGACTGCTATGATTGAAGGATATGCACAAAATGGATTTGTTAAAAAGGCTTCAAAATTTTTAAAGAAAATACAATTGGCTAGTGTAATGCCAAATTCCATAACCTTTGCCACCATCCTCCCTACCTGTGTCAAAATGGGAGCTTTGGAATAGGGTATGGACATCCATCAATACATAAAGGATAGAGGAGTTTTGTCAGATGTTGTAGTTGCAACTACCATGTTAGACATGTGCGCAAAATGTGGAAGCATAGACAAGGCAAGTGAACTATTTGATAGAATGCTTCAAAGAAATGTCATCTCATGAACTGTAATGACTGTAGGATATGCAAAAAATGGATTTGTTGAAAAGGCTTTAGAAATTTCAAAGCAAATACAATTGGCTGTTGTAAAGTCAAATTCCACAACCTCTACCAAATCATCCCTACCTATGTCAAATTGGGAGCTTTGGAATAGGGTTCGGACATCTGTCAATACACGAAGGATAGAGGAATTTTTTCAGATGTTGTAGTTACAACTACCCTTTTAGACATGTATACAAAATGCGGAATCATAGACAAAGCACATGAACTATTTGAAAGAATGCCTCAAAGAAAAGTTGTCTCATGGACTGCAATGACTACAAGATATGCATAAAATGGATTTGTTGAAAAGACTTCAGAAATTTTAAAGCAAATGTAATTAGCTAGTTTAAAGCCAAATTCAACAACCTTTACCACCATCCTCCCTACCTATGTTAGAATGGGAGCTTTGGAATAGGGTATGGACATCCATCAATACATAAAGGATAGAGGAATGTTGTCATATGTTATAGTTGCAACTGCCCTCTTAGACATGTATGCAAAATGTGGAAGCATAGACAAGGAACGTGAACGGTTTGATAGAATGCATCAAAGAAATGTGGTCTCATGGACTGTAATGACTGCAGGATATGCAAAAAATGGATTTGTTGAAAAGGCTTTAGAAATTTTAAAGAAAATGCATTTGGCTAGTGTAAAGACAAATTCCACAACCTTTGTCACCATCCTCCCTGCCTGTGTTAGAATGGGAGCTTTGGAATAGGGTATGGACATCCATCAATACATAAAGGATAGAGGATTTTTGTCAGATGTTGTAGTTGCAACTACCTTGTTAGACATGTATGCAAAATGAGGAAGCATAGACAAGGCATGTGAACTATTTGATAGAATGCCTCAAAGAAATGTTGTCTCATGGACTTCAATGACTGCAGGATATGTACAAAATGGATCTGTTGAAAAGGCTTCAGAAATTTTATAGCAAATGCAATTGGCTGGTGTAAAGCCAAATTCCATAGCCTTTTCCACCATCCTCCCTGCCCGTGTCAGTACAGGAGCTTTGGAATAGGGTATGGACATCGATCAATACATAAAGGACAGAGGAATTTTTTTAGATGTTTTAGTTACAACTACCTTGTTAGACATGTATGTAAAATGTGGAAGCATAGACAAGGCAAGTGAGCTATTTGATAGAATGCCTCAAAGAAATGTGGTCTCATGGACTACAATGATTACAGGATATGCACAAAATAGATATCTTGAAAAGGCTTCAAAAATTTTAAAGCAAATGTAATTGGCTATGTAAAACCAATTTCCATAAGCCTTGCCACCATCCTCCTTGCCTATGTCAGAATCGAAGCTTTGGAATAGGGTATCGACATCCATCAGTACATAAAGGATAGAGGAATTTTGTCAGATGTTGTAGTTGCAACTACCCTGTTAGACATGTATACAAAATGTGGAAGCATAGACAAGGCACGTGAACTATTTGACATAATGCTTCAAAGAAATTTGGTCTCATGGACTACAATGACTATAGGATATCCAAAAAATGGATTTATTAAAAAGGCTTCAGAAAATTCAAAACAAATGCAATTAGCTGGTGTAAAGTAAAATTCCACAACCTTTACCACCATCCTCATTGCCTATGTCAGATTTTGAGCATTGGAATAGGGTATGGACATCCATCAATACATAAAGGATAGAAGAATTTTGTCACATGTTGTAGTTGCAACTGCCCTGTTAGACATGTATGTAAGATGTGGAAGCATAGACAAGGCATGTGAATTGTTTGATAGAATGACTCAAAGAAATGTGGTCTCATGGACTCTAATGATTACAGGATATGTACAAAATGGATTTGTTGAAAAGGCTTTAGAAATTTTAAAGCAAATGCAATTGGTTGGTGTAAAGCCAAATTCCACAACCTTTGCCATCATCCTCCCTACCTGTGTTAGAATGGGAGCTTTGGAATAGGGTATGGACATTCATCAATACATAAAGGATAGAGGAATTTTGTCTGATGTTGTAGTTGCAACTACCCTATTAGACATGTATGTAAAATGTGGAAGCACAGACAAGGAACGTGAACTATTTGACAGAATGCCTCAAAGAAATGTGGTCTCATGGACTGCAATGACTACATGATGTGCACAAAATGGATTTGTTGAAAAGGCTTCAAAAATTTTAAACTAAATGCAATTGGCTAGTGTAGAGCCAAATTCCACAAGCTTTGCCAGCATCCTCCCTGCTTGTGTTAGAATGGGAGCTTTGGAATAGGGTATGGACATCCATCAATACATAAAGGATAGAGGAATTTTGTCAGATGTTTTAGTTACAACTACCCTATTAGACATGTACACAAAATATTGAAGCATAGACAAGGCACGTGAACTATTTGACAGAATACCTCAAAGAAATATGGTCTCATGGATTGCAATGGCTGCAAGATATGCACAAAATAGATTTGTTGAAAAGGCTTTAGAAATTTTAAAGAAAATGCAATTGGCTGGTGTAAAGCCAAGTTCCAAAACCTTTGCTACTATCCTCCATGCCTATGTCAGAATGGGAGCTTTGGAATAGGGTATGGACATCCATCAATAAATAAAGGATAGAGGAATTTTATCAGATGTTGTAGTTGCAACTGCCCTGTTAAACATGTATTCAAAATGTGGAAGCATAGACAAGGCATGTGAATTTCTTAATAGAATGCCTCAAAGAAATGTGGTCTCATGGACTGCAATGATTGTAGGATATGCACAAAATGGATTTGTTGAAAATGCTTTAGAAATTTTAAAGCAAATGCAATTAGTTGGTGTAAAGCCAAAATCCACAACCTTTGCCACCATCCTCTCTACTTGTGTCAGAATGGGACCTTTGGAATAGGATATGGACATGCATCAATACATAAAGGATAGAGGAATTTTGTTAGATGTTGTAGTTGTAACTGCCTTGTTAGACATGTATGCAAAATGTGGAAGCATAGACAAGGCACATGAACTGTTTGACAGAATGCCTCAAATAAATGTTGTCTCATGGACCGCAATGACTGTAGGATATGCAAAAAATGGATTTGTTGAAAAGGCTTTAGAAATTTTAAAGCAAATGTAATTAGCTAGTGTAAACCTAAATTCCACAACCTTTGCCACCATCCTCCTTGCATGTGTTAGAATGGGAGCTTTGGAATAGGGTATGGACATCCATCAATACATTAAGGATAGAGGAATTTTGTCAAATGTGGTAGTTGCAACTGCCCTATTAGACATGTATGTAAAATGTGGAAGCATAGACAAGGCACGTGAACTATTTGATAGAATGCCTCCAAGAAATGTTGTCTCATGGACTTCAATGTCTGCAGGATATACATAAAATGGATTTGTTGAAAAGGATTCAAAAAGTTTAAAGCAAATGCAATTAGCTGGTGTAAATCCAAATTCCACAACGTTTGCCACCATTCTCCCTCCTGTGTCAGAATGGGAGATTGCAATAGGGTATGGACATCCATCAATACATAAAGGATAGAGGAATTTTGTTAGATGTTGTAGTTGCAACTTCTCTGTTAGACATGTATGCAACATGTGGAAGCATAGACAAGTCACATGAATGGTTTGACATAATGCCTCAAAGAAATGTTTTCTCTTGGACTACAATGACTGCAGGATATGCACAAAATGGATTTGTTGAAAAGCCTTCAAAAATTTTAAAGCAAATACAATTGGCTGGTTTAAAGCCAAATTCCACAACCTTTGCCACATTCCTCCCTACCTATGTCAGAATGGGAGCTTTGGAATAGGGTATGGACATTCATCAATACACAAAGGATAGAGGAATTTCATCTGATGTGTAGTTGCAACTATTGTGTTAGACATGTATGCAAATTGTGGAAGCATAGGCAAGGCACGTGAACTATTTGACATAATGCCTCAAAGAAATGTTGTCTCTTGGACTGTAATGACTGCAGGATATGCACAAAATGGATTTGTTGAAAAGGCTTCAAAAATTTTAAAGCAAATGCAATTGGCTAGTGTAAAGCCAAATTCCACAACCTTTGTCACCATCCTCCCTACCTATGTCAGAATGAGAGCTTTGGATTAGGGTATGGACATCCATCAATATACAAAGGATAGAGGAATTTTTACTGACGTTCTAGTTGCAACAACCTTGTTAGACATGTATGCAAAATGTGGAAGCATAGACAAGGCACGTGAACTGTTTGACATAATGCCTCAAAGAAGTGTGGTCTCATTATGCATAAAATAGATTTGTTGAAAAGGCTTTAGAAATTTTAAAGCAAATGCAATTGGCTGGTATAAAACCAAATTCCACAACTTTTTCCACCATCCTCCCTGCCTGTGTTAGAATGGGAGCTTTGGAATAGGGTATGGACATCCATGAATACATAAAGGATAGAGTAATTTTTTCAGATGTTGTAGTTGCAACTGCCTTGTTAGACATGTATGCAAAATGTGGAAGCATAGAGAAGGCAAGTGAACTATTTGATAGAATGCCTCAAAGAAATGTTGTCTCATGGACTGCAATGACTACAAGATATGCACAAAATGGATTTGTTGAAAACGCTTCATAAATTTTAAAGCAAATGCAATTGGTTGGTGTAAAGCCAAATTCTACAACCTTTGCCACCATCCTCCCTACCTGTGTCAGGATGGGAGCTTTGGAATAGGATATAGACATCCATAAATACATAAAGGATAGAGGAATTTTGTCAGATGTTGTAGTTGCAACTGATTTGTTAGACATGTATGAAAAATGTGGAAGCATAGACAAGACATGTGAACTGTTTGACATAATGTGTCAAAGAAATGTGGTCTCATGGACTGCAATGACTGAAGGATATGCACAAAATGGATTTGTTGAAAAGGCTTCCAAAATTTTAAAGCAAATGCAATTGGCTGGTGTAATGGAAAATTCTGCAACCATTTCCACCATCCTCCCTGCCTATGTCAGAATGGGATCTTTGGAATAGGGTATGGACATCCATCAATACATAAAGGATAGAGGAATTTTGTCAGATGTTGTAGTTGTAACTGCCTTGTTAGACATGTATGCAAAATATTTAAGCATAGACAAGGCACATGAACTATTTGACAGAATGCCTCAAAGAATTGTTGTCTCATGGACTTCAATCACAATAGGATATGCACAAAAAGGATTTGTTGAAAAGGCTTCAAAATTTTTAAAGCAAATGCAATTAGCTGATGTAAAGCCAAATTCCACAAGCTTTGCCACCATCCTCCCTGTGTGTGTCAAAATGGGAGCTTTGGAATAGGGTATGGACATCCATCAATACATAAAGGATAGAGGAATTTTGTCATATGTTGTATTTGCAACTGCCCTATTAGACATGTATACAAAATGTGGAAGCATAGACAAGGCACGTGATCTGTTTGACAGAATACCTATTAGTTCCTAATGAAAGTGTTTGAAGTTTGAAAATTATGAATAGGATTGTGAAATGATATTTGTGATGATGAGGAATTTCATCTATTGGGCAATAGAGTCAAAAGTTAATGGTATATAGATCTCTATAATTGGTTTAACTCGTATTACTGGGTACTTAGGTTAATCTACACCTTGTGTAGATGTGCAAAGTTGTTGAGTTGTAAGGTTCTTCTTACTGATCCCAATGATATTTTCTTAAATCGTTGTGATCGTATGAAAGGATTTTTATTCAAGTGGAAAGGAAACCTAACAAGATGACCTATCTTAAAGTATTTTTAACTCTTAGGTAGTGACCAATAAACACGGGCAACTTTAGTAGGAATTAAAACAACTTTCCACAGAAAACAATCAAATTGATCACACAGAAACAACAATTGTGCTCTGATGAATTAAACATACCCTTGATATATTAATTTGAATTGATTTAAGAAATCATTCTAGAGACAACCACACAGCTCATAAACATGAAATTCCACACAACAATTGAACACCAAAAATATAATCCACCAGATAACTTCTACTCGTTTGCATTAAATTACAAGTTCAACGCACATGAGAATATAACATAACATAAGTATTGTAGGTTTTAGATTTGCATATATAAATTAAAGAGTCATGTAATTGTTCTCATAATTTGAAGTAGCATTGGTATCCCTTATTTATGGGATGCAAAACAAGCTTCGGGCCAAAATGACATGCCTTTTCATAAACATACTCCTAACTAATGCAATGATTAAAGAAATAAGAAAATAATTTGCAGAAATGCAAGGTGATGAATACTGTACTCAGTTATTCATCGGAGGTAGACTCATGACCCATAGTTCTAGAAAAGTCATCTCTTTAGGATTAGTTTTGACATGTCCAAGGTATCTGCTCAAAAATGTATCTCTACACTCCTGTATATTCACTACATCTTGGATATAAACATGTTTACTCTAGCTAGGTGATCAATGTACTCCTATTCAACACATGTATCTAAAGCAATTATATCACTTACTAAAAATTCTAGGGCGAACAGCTTCTTGAGGCACTGATTGGTATTATACAGTACTTTTTCTTCATCATTCACCTTATCTAGGAGTGGTTGCAACATCTGTCTCATTTCCCTTACCCAGTCATCCTTATCTCAAAGATCACTTCTAGGAAAGAAGTTTGGAAATGTTAACTCAAGGTTTTGATCAAAATCATTTAGGTCATCAGTCAATGTAGTGTTATACTTTTCATGTTGAACAATTAAGTTGTTATATTCCTCAAGTATTTGACCTTAGAGACCTGACTTAGTGCTCAATTCTTCTTTTGTTTCTAATAGCCTCAAATGAAGCCTTTTATGCTCTTGATGTGCAAGATATGTCCTTTTATGCATACTCCAGGTTTGGCCATTGAACTTCATTATTTTATCAAATCTTCTTTTGATCAATGTTGAGGCCATGTGGTATTTGATTGATTTTATCTCAACCTCAAGCTGTTCACTCTTCTTTTGAAACTTTTCTGCTTTGGTGTTCTAGTAATTTGAATCAACTTTTTCTTCAAGGATCTTTTGATCTTTTTCCAGGTAGGGTGAATAAGAACTTGAAGGCAATCTATCCTTGTAAGTGGCCACCTCTTGTCTTAGTTTTGCATTCTTAACCATATAAGCATTGTTTTTCTTTATCAACTACTCAATCTGAGCCTTAGTAAATCTTGCCATATTGATATTGAGGTCAATAATTCCAAGAAGGTCTCTGTCCTCAACTCTCTAGATCAACAAATGACCAAATGCTTCATTAGGATTATTTATAACCCAAGGTTTCTTATGTGAAGGATAGAGGGACCATATTAGCAATATCTTTTTATCTAGGTCATAGCCTGATCCATTCTTAATCTTATCCAATACCTCAATACTAAGTTGCATTTTCTTTTCTTGATTCTTTCTAAAGGTATCAAAAATAATGGCTAAAGTCATGTCCCACCCAGAGACCAATACCACTCTTGCTTCTTTAAGCAATTGTCTACCTTTCTCTAGTGTCATGTCATTCATGGCATTGTTTATTTCTAACTGAAGTTCTTGTAGAACTTCCTCTTGAACTTCAAGAGTAATGTCCTTCATCCTTTCCCTAGCCTATTTCCCTTTGTACTCATAAAGGAAGGCTTTGAATTCTGAGGTTTTAGTGAAATCAGCATCTGCAATGAATTTCAAATATCTTGCATCATCTATTAATTCATTAGAAGTTTCTATTCTAGCTTCCTCTCTATCCACAGGAGGCTTATATTCCTCAATAGGTGAAGAGGATGCTTGCAAGTATTTATTTTTCCCCTCTTCACTTTCTTCTTCAAAAGAAATTTCTAGAGTTTGTTGAGGAGAGAATTTGCAAATAGGAATCTCATCTTCTGCTTGAGTTCCTTTAATAGATTTTCCTTTTCTTTCAAAAACATAGGAAGGGACATTTTGAATCAAATCTGTAGCATTTATTATCAATGTATCCAGCCTTTCAATAAGATCATTCACATCCATGAAGGCTCTGCTACAAGTGGGGTTTTTGGCTACCCTCCAAGCCTCAACAAGTGTTATCTGATAATACAAATCTCTTCTTTCAATTGCATCTTGCTCATCATAGTTTCTAACCAGGTCATCATCGACAAATAAAACATGGTCATATCCTCTAAGCTTTTGTTTTGTCTTGACACTGTTTATGAAACCTTTTGAATCAAAGCTTTCTCTGCAACTCCCTAATGGTAGCCTATAATGTTCCATTTTTTTGTCAATTAATTGGTACCCCTTGTCAAACATAACTGTGAAATCATCAAAACATAGAGTGCTTGGCATAAAAGACTACTTATTATGTCTTTTTAAGTGCATAAAATCAGAAAGAGCAAGCTGTCATACAATCTCTAGATAAGCCACCTTATCAGGACAAGTTTTTGGTAGTAGTAGAGGAGACCCTTCAAACCCAAACACTCTTTATTTTTGTACAGTCAGTGTAAGAATACCAATCTCCCCAATTATAAGCAAATTTTCTAGTCTCATACTTGTCCTTTGGTCTCAAAAACTTCTAAATTTTAGGTGATAGGTTATAATTATAAGGATGCCCTAAGTGTTTATACACTAGTTTCATGAAGTACTCTTCAAAATATATATAATGGGATTTGTCGCACCTGCTATCCCATATGGCAATCCATCTTTGGATGGGATTCACATCTCCATTTATATCCAAGTCCCTTAATCCCAAGTATTTGTCCCACAATCCCTAGTTTTGGCCTTCATACAAAACTAGATGCATTAATAGGGAGTAATGCCTGAATTTACTACCTCCTCCCTTGATGGAAACCAGTTTGTTGTGAAGGGTGCTAGCTAAGAACTCAGTATAATCAAAATGCAGGGCCTGTTGGCTTTGGATATCATCTATTAAAACCATGGGAGCTACTTCCATAAACATTTTGGCCTCCACTCCCAACAATTGGCATACAGAGAAATAAGTATACTAAAATTATTCTTCAAACAGTTCAATGGAAAATGGGGGATCCTCTGTAACTGAAAAAACCCTTAATTTATTGTTTCCATCATGAGGTCAGTGCATAGGCAACCTCCATCTTTTGTAATTGTTACTCAAGCTATAATATTCACCAATTAAATTCCTAATTCTGAGTTTCACATCAAAGCTACTATCTAGATGGAACACCATTGAAATGTAGTCCTGAGTGATAGGGCAAAATCTAGTACCATCCTTCAATTCAATCATGCAGTTTTGTAGGTTGTAGCTTTCAACTAACATTTTTCAAGAATTCCACATTCACAAAAACATTTGGCACTACCAACTTTCCTAAATTCAGCCACCATGGGTTTGACATAGGGGAACGCCTATGCATTTTCTTGTAGTGGTAGATGAAAAGTTCATACCCTCTTATGTGAGTCCACACATCTCCTACTTGTTTGTATTCATCCTCTAATTTCTCTACGTTTGGATTTAATTAGGCATTCCTCTAGGATTTTTTCCCTGATTTTGGACATTGGTCTATTAAGTCCTTGTTCAGGTGTCTTTCGTTTAACTTTTGGCTTTTATCCTTAGGCTTATCAGATGTTTCTTCCATGATGGAATGCAAGAGATTTTTCTTAGATGCAATTCCATATTAGAAAGCTTAAGCTTCATAATACTTACTTGGAAAACTAAATTGTATCAGTTATAGATGGTTTCCCCAACTCCCTTGCTTGCGTACTAAACCAAATATTTCAAGATTTCCCCTTGTACTCTACTCTAATCATTAATGGCTTCTTTCAAATCATTGGGGAAACATTAAATTTTTGCAACATATCACCTCCTGTCACCTCGCCAAAATAATCATTTTGTTTGAAGGATTTATTATTTCTTTATTTATTGGGACCTCATTATAGCTCAAATGGTGGTCTTGCCAAAATCCCCTCCTTTCGATAAATGTACTTTTCCTTAATGTTTTCTTAATTATTAGCATGTTCATTTTTTGGGGGAGACTAAATATGGACTCCCTTCGACACTTTGAAATATCAGTCATTCGACAGGACATATCTCTAAGTCACCCCGTCATGCCAAAATGGAATGTTACTTCTATATTTTGAAATCTCATCTATAGGTTCCTTTCGGGCTAGAATGTCAAAGAGATCTCAGAAAGATTCATCTTGACACTCTGATATATTTGTCTCTTCAAACTTGAAATGTCAGCTCAAAATACTTGTCAAATGTTCATGTATGCAGATATTGATTTAATCATTTTATCAGTGTGACACATTAAAGGTGTCACACCGACCTCCCAATCACCTTTTAACATTTTTTGGGGTGCCAAAGTGATTTTCGAAGAAGTCCTGCTGATATGTCAAAGGTTCTTCCATAAAGACTAAGGCTTTGACACACCGTATATGAATTTTTTGTGGGTCGAAGGCAGATATGGTGGGGACACTGATTAAATAAATGAAAAGTACATGGCGGGAAATGGATCTTATGGGTGAATTCTTTAGGGTTCAAATTTTTGTCCCAACACATCCATCAATACATAAAGGATAGAGGAATTTTGTCAGATGTTGTAGTTGCAACTGCCCTGTTAGACATGTATGCAAAATGTGGAAGCATAGACAAGGCACGTGAACTATTTGATAGAATGCCTCAAAGAAATGTGGTCTCATGGACTGAAATGACTACAAGATATGCACAAAATGGATTTGTTGAAAAGGCTTTAGAAATTTTAAAACAAATGCAATTAGCTAGTGTAAAGTCAAATTCCACAACCTTTGTCACCATCCTCCCTGTCTGTGTCAAAATCAGAGCTTTGGAATAGGGTATGGACATCCATGAATACATAAAGGATAGAGGAAATTTGTTAGATGTTGTAGTTGCAACTTCCCTGTTAGACATGTATGCAAAATGTGGAAGCATAGACAAGGCACATGAACTATTTGACAAAATGCCTCAAAGAAATGTGGTCTCATGGACTACAATGACTGTAGGATATGCACAAAATGGATTTGTTGAAAAGGCTTTAGAAATTTTAAAGCAAATGCAATTAGCTGATGTAAAGCCAAATTCCACAGCCTTTTCCACCATCCTCCCTGCCTGTGTCAAAATGGGAGCTTTGGAATAGGGTATGGACATCCATCAATACATAAAAGATAGACCAATTTTGTTAGATGTTGTAGTTGCAACTACCCTGTTAGACATGTATGCAAAATGTGGAAGCATAGACAAGGCACGTGAACTATTTGATAGAATGCCTTAAAGAAATGTTTTTTTTTGTAAACACTACCAGACATGGGGGTAGCTCCCTATATTAAAATATTAAAAAAAAATTACATAGAAAGTTGAGGCATTACATCTAGTGATATTTATAACCTATGCCTGTAGCAATATATACCATCCTAGCTATTACATTTTCATCAATCAGACTTGGGTTGGCTTCCAAGAATTTCAAAAACTCTTCTATGTTATTTTCTTTCTCCATACCCTTTTTGTAGAGTGCCCAGAATTTGTGCAGCTTCACCTTCTTCTTCTCCTCATTCAGGCTGAGGGTGGCAAGAGAAAATCCCTATTTGGGCTCCACTACCACACCATCCATGGAAGTCCTGACCATGTCCATCAGATCTTCCCTCACCAATCTCATCATAGCTCTTAGCCCCCAGAGCCTTGCTCCCACAACCTGTACATAGTTCTTGAAAAAATGTTCCAGCACTTGTCCATCATGAGTGTGCCCTCCTGACTAAAACTAACCCTGATCGCTTTCAAGATGGCCAATTTTTCTTCATTGGAGGCTTTGTTGAATAGGTACGCAATCCTTTTCCCTTTGGTTTCATCCTCCTCATAGTAGCACTCCACTCCAAAATGTTGAGGCTTCGCTTCGTTTAGACCATTCCTGAGAACAAATAGTATAATCTACTTCAATCTCGCCTTAGCTTAAAAAGAAGCCTATGGGAAAGTTCTCCCCTGACCTCCAATCCCAAGGATCACCATTCCATGTGCAGTATTTTTCCACCTATGGGAAGATGGTACATTCACATCATTTGGACTGCCTCCATTTGGAGGTCTGTTCTTAGAGTCTTCCATTGTATCCTGCTTGAGGATTCTCCTGCTTCTCCCACGACAGCCTCTTGTTTTATAGAAGCCTTGAGAGGCTTCATCAAAGCCTGTAGATCCCAAGGCTAGCAAATAATTTGCACTTTAGTTGTACTTCTTAGATTGATGTGTGACAAACCTTGCACTAGTAATTGATAGGAACATCCTTTCACTTTTGCAATAGTGGATAATTTCATGAGTCTCATGACATATGGTGCAATTAGGTATCTGTTGAGCAAGAGGGAAGTATATGGAATTAATAGTTTGAGTTCCCACCACTAGATAGTTTGTAGTTGTATGCCCCTTAGTGTGGCACTTTGTTCATCATAAACAGAAAAGGATAGAGGAATTTTGTCAGATGTTGTAGTTGCAACTTCCCTATTAGACATGTATGCAAAATGTAGAAGCATAGACAAGGCACGTGAATTGTTTGAAAAAATGCCTCAAATAAATGTGGTCTCATGGACTGCAACGATTGTAGTATATGCAAAAAATATGGAATCATACACAAAAAATTTGAACTATTTGACATAATTCCTCAAAGAGATGTCATCTCATGGAATGCAATGATTGCAAGATATGCACAAAATGGATTCTGCAAGGACGCTCTCAAAATCTTTGAATTAGTTAAGCACTCTTGAATATATCCTAACATTGTAAGCTTTGCTTGTATTCTAGGTGCATGTAGCCATGCAGGTTTAATGGATGAGAGTTGTACATACTTCAATCACATTTGTAACCCTTATTGCATTACACCTACAGTTCATCATTATATGTGCATGGTTGACCTCCTTGCCCATGTTGGCTATCTTGAAGACACCCTAAACTTTATCTTTCTTTCTAAATCCCAAAATTTTCCCTATTCTTGCTCACATTGAAGGCCTGTGAGTGGGAATAGGGCTAACATTTTTTTCTTTCTAAAATTGGCCGGATAAAGCCATGTTGCTAACTTCATTTTTTTTTTTTCAAACAAAATAGACCTTTATCTTAAGGTTACTCATGAACCTTAAGATAAATAATTATTGAAAAAAAATTGTGCATTCCTTAATGACATGTAAGAGAATTTAATCAACTGCTACTTAAAAAATCTTTAATGTTTTTGTCTAATGTAGGTTATTAGATTAATAGTGAAAAAGAACATACATGGACCAAGCAATTTGTGGCACTTAAGGTTATGTAATAGAATTTACAGTTGATATTTTTTTTTATGATTTTTACTAACGTTTACTAGAATTGTTGCATGTTTTACATCAGTGGAATGACATATTAGCTATAACTTTTTTGAAATTTTATTATGGTATGTGCACTTTGATATGATATGATATGATTATGGTTTTGTTTCATATGTTGTAATATTAGATATATAACAAAAAAAAAAATTATTGCTTGAAATAAATAATAACTTTTCATTTTAAATATTTTTTGTGTAGAATATAGGTCTTCTAGAAGATCAAGATGATCCTCATGATAGAAATCTAGATTATGTTGGTTCTAGTATAGGTCACATGGCAAAGGATGATGATGACGTAGTTATAGAAGACACCAAGGCCGATAACGATGATGATGATGATCATCATCATCATCATCATCATGATCACGATGGTGATGATGATGATTATGATGATGAGGTAGTTGCTGGTAGTAGCCAGTGACATTCATGATCATATAGATTGCATCATGGATCATTATTGATATATCATTATGATGCCTCTTTTCATGGTCACTATCATATGTATCATTTTCACAGCCTGCAGTACCATATTAATGAGTTGTATCATAAATTTATGTATCATTTTGACTTATATCATTTGGACATGTATCATCTTGACTTGTATCATTTTGAGTTACATAATTTATCATTTTACTTATATCATTTGTACATGTATCATTTTTACATGTTATTGATCTATTGGCATATTTGACTTTCACTTGTTTTAGTTATATATGATGATGATCATATTAGTATTGACTTGTCAATTTATATATATTGAAAGTGGTTGATGATTTTTGGATGGATATTTATTACTTATGATAATTTTAATTTATTGCTCAGGATGGATGTTGTCAAATTCAATTAAATTATAGATATTTGACTCAGTTGTTTTAATTATAGATGATGATTATGTTATAATAATTATCTTGTTATTTAATCATATGAGTTAAATAATTAAAATACTTACTCTATAATCATATGAGTTATTTAAGAGGCATAATATATTTAACCAATTAAATTGAAATAAAACATATTAAATTAATAAATGTAAGCAAAACAAGAAGCATTTTTAGAAGAAAAAAAGGAAGCAACAATGGAAGCCAAACTAGAAGAAATTTTAGAAGCAACAAAAGATGCAAAAATGGAAGCAACAAGTGACATTATATCGGAAGTAAAATTGGAAACAAAATTGGAAGCAACAATGGAAGCAAAACTAGAAGCAAAACCAAAAACAAAATCGAAGGCAAAATTGGAAGCCAAACTGGAAGCAAAACCAGAAGCAAAATTGGAAGCGAAACTGGAAGCAAAATTTGAAGCAAAACTGGAAGAAAAATTGGAAGAAAAACTGGAAGCAAAACTGGAAGTAAAACCAGAAGTAAAATTGGAAGCAAAACTAGAAGCAAAACTGGAAGCAAAACTAGAAGCAAAAATGGAAGCAAACTGAAAGCAAAACTGGAAGCAAAACCGAAAGCAAAACTGGAAGAAAAAATGGAAGTAAAACTAGAATCAAAATTGGATGCAAAATCGGAAGTAAAACTGGAAGCAAAATTGAAAGCAAAACTAGAAGCAAAACTAGAAGCAAAATTGGAAGCAAAACTAGAAGCAAAACCAGAAGCTAACCTAGAAGCAAAACCATAATAAAAATTGGAAGCAATAGTGGAAGCAAAACTAGAAGCAAAACTAGAAGTAAAACCAGAAGCAAAATTGGAAGCAAACTTAAAAGCAACACAAGAAGCAAAACTAGAAGTAAAATTGGAAGCCAAACTAGAAGCAACAAAATCTGGCACTAAATCTGGTGCTAAACCTGGCACTAAAATCTAGCACAAAACCCTGTGCTAACACTGGTGTTATAACCAGCGTTAAACCCGGTGCTAAATTTGGCGCAAAAGTGAAATGCAATTGGGTGCCAAGTTTGGTGCCGATAGAAGTGTCTAATTCATAGACTCAAATGCACTAAATTCTGGCACTATTTTAGGTGCTAATTGCCTATTTTGTTGTAGTGACCTTCTTTGTTAGGGCACATATACCACCCAATGATGAGTGGGAAAAATACATTGGGTATTTTGTTTCTCTTAATAAAGGCTTCGAATGAAGGCAATATCTACCTGGCCATCTCCATCAGTATGACCTTATCTGTTGGGTATCTTAGCAACATGAGAGGTTTCCTAGTGAAACCTTCTATTATTATATATGTGAATGTGGGGAATTCGATAAACTAAGCCCCATGCTTGTATATCATGGCTTGAGCTTCCATACTCAGCCTCTTTGCTCTATCTTCTTCCATGGTTCTTACTAGATGCATAACAAATGAATCATTCACTCTTAGATAGTGTTGAAGAGATTCTCTCTATTTCAACTATGGGTAATGATGCCATATGTTCACATCTTCAAGGTTTCTACCAACCCTACCAACTATTTGTAGACCATTGAATGTCCCCCTAAATGCACATACATAAACCACATATGAGGTCATATAAGACATATTTGTCTTTCCTACCAGATTCCTAATGCCCTCATCTAGACTATCACTTATGATCTTTGCCCATTAGGGCTTTTCATTAGTAGTCTCTACCATCCTCATGAGACCATACATCCACTCCTCAAAACATCCATCATTTGGTCTTCCCCTCATTCTGCTAAGCATCACCATCATGTACTGATATTCAGGGGCAAAATCAAATTTATATAAATGTACTAGCAACTTTCCAGAAGATTTATATGTGCTATCACTAGCCCTCCATGAGAACATGATTCTTCTACAATCCTTCAGGGTGCTATTATATTTCTTTTCTAACTCCTCCACGCCTATTTTGTATACGTGAGGTCCACTTGGCAAATTGAAAGTTGATGTGATGCCTTCAATCAAGAAGTCTGCATACACCCGGCCATGCTTTTCTACCTTCATGTTGTTGACATTATAATTACGAGCACATTCAACTACCAGCTCAGTGGCCTCTGTTGCATAAGGGAAAACTCTGACATGCCACATGCCTAAATTATATATGTTGATGAGCAAAGGTTTCTCACTCCCCTTTTTTGATAGTGCCATCCATGCATCCAAATATGTGTTCCCTGCATGAGTATCGTTTATCTAGCCATATTTGAATGATATCCCCTTAGGTTGTATACCCATGGGCTTTAAGAATTATGTGTTTGACCTATTTTTATGAATTACCATTGTATCCTACGATAAAACATATGTATTTCTTACCCTACATGCCTTATATGCATTCAGATTTAAAACTTATATGAATATAATGATGTTTTGCTTCTTATTCAACATAATTCACACATTCTTCATATTGATTTACTCTGGTAAAAACCACATTTACCTATTTATTTACCCATAAATAACAAAAGAGGGTTTCGTCGTTACATACCTGATATTTGCTACCTTTTAACTATTTGATTGATATCCAGATATGCACGTCACCTTGCAATTACCCTCCTCTGTTTGCCATTTGAATCTGCACCCCATTCTGTTGCATTCACAAGTCACTATAATGTCACCTTAATGGTACAGGAGCTCTGTAACTTCTTAAATACGTTGTAAGTATAAAATGAGCTCAAATCCTTGTTTTTAATCAAAAACCTTAGCGAATTAGGGTGTGATTAATGCTAAGTTGTTGATATACATTGATCGACACTTGAGCTTTGGAGATGTTAATAGGTGGTGGGATATTATTTGAAATTTTGAAGGTTCACCTACCATTAGAATAACATTTAATATGGGATCATCACATTTGCAAATATCAGGGATATTAAAAAATGTGCATGCTCTTTTGAATATACCCATGACGTAAGCATGACGATGGTCAACCATTGACTAACGATCGAAAGATCAGGTCACCTTACCTTTGTTTATCATCCTAACATTAGGATATGCTAACATGGTTTAGACACCCAAAATTGACCCATTTCATTCTTTATGCATTAAACTCATATTGCATTACAGTATCTAGACATCTTGTAGCATGTTTTTCCCTAAGCACCCATATCATCACCTAATTAGTTAAATAAAATTTATTTATTTAACTAATTTCATTTATTCCCTTTCAATCCCATAATCCTATCTTCTATAAATAAATAAATAAATAAATAAATATTTATTTAATTATTCATGTCCATTTATCCCCTCTAATTAAATAATTATTTTTAATTATTTAATTAGTCATTTATCTATTTTCCTCTAATTAAATAAATTTTTATTTATTTAATTATCTTTCCACATCATCTCTCACCACAATCCAAAATTAATTAAATAAATTAAATATTTATTTAATTAATTTAAAATCCTAAAAAGATCTTGCTTTCTTTCCAAAATTAAAACTCATGTGTATCTAATTAATTTATTTAATTAGATAATTTATCAATTATCCTCCCATCTTTTTTGAAGATTTATTTCCTTTTTGAGGATTTAAAACTAAAAGCAAGTCTTTTAATTTTTTTCCTATCTTATCTTCTTTATTTCCTCTTTTGTCGAATAAATAAAAAATCCAATCCTTATCAAATCTTCTTCCCTCCACATCAAAAAGTCTATAATTATGGCCTCTCATAAGCTATTTGGTATGCATTGAACTTTATATCATTACACTACTGAAATTACATTGGAACCTTTGCATCATTTAATCTTTCATCCATTCTCCATCATCTATCTATCTTCTTCCATCAATCTTCATCCTATCAATGTTATGCTGCAGATTTGAGAAATCAACATCCAATCATTCAAGTGATCAATCATGCATGCATCATCATTTGAGGTATTCGAAAGATCAGAGCAACCAACATCCAAATCATTTGAGCAAACTAAACATGTATGCATCAATCTAGGTATTTGAAAAGGTTTGGATCAAGGTATTGCATTTAATTTGTTTTATCTTCATTTGTCCAAATTTTCTTGTCTACACATGGATATGTTAGTATGCCACATGGCAACACATGATTGGTTAGTCAAAATCTATGTGTTATATGTCCCAAGAATGGATAAGAGGATATTAAGAAATATCCAAATGTTCAATTATGTAGAATATCGCCCCTATGGGTGAAGATGAGGATGATGTCAACACTTTTATTAATGTTCCAAATTTGCCTAGGAGATGATGTCATCATCATATTAATGAAGATCAGGGATCTTAGCCAATGTGCGGGATATTAGGGTTTGCCTTTGTATTGTATTGGATCAGGATATTAGTAAATATCTAGGATATTAAGAACAAGATGACCCTCTTGTTGTCGGGGGATATGATGATGTCATCATCATATTAGGTTCTCTTTTGAATAAAATAAGATGACATCATCATCACATTAACAAAGATCAAGGATCTTAACTAATATGACAGATATTAGGAAATATGCTGATACTGGGTATTTACGTCATATTGGAGGTAAGCTCACACATTAGTGAATGTCAGGGATATTAAGAAATATGACCCTTAGGTATGTGCATAGGTGTCGACGGGTAGATGTTTCTTGAGTTGAAATTTGATGTCTACATGTTAGAAAATATGTAGATATCGAGTTTTTCTATGTTAAAACATATGTCTAGGATATTGACAAATATTAGGGATCTTATTGAATGTGATGACCCTTCCTTATGAGAGACTAGTTTCACCAAACTTTGACCAAACATAACTTCTTATCCTTAAGGAATTTCAGGGTGATCTAAAAGGCAAACCTACTTGAAATTTTGCACTCTTTCATTTGATGAGGTTTGTGGTAGAAAAATTTAATATCAACACTTAACCTTTTTATGAGGTCTCTTCATGCATAGAGTGATATCATATCATTGCCTCTGGCATATAACTTTTACCAAACCACCCAAAGCAAAGGGAACAAACAAGACAAAAAGGTTGGGTCCCTATTTTGCTGAAGCAAAATGGGGCATGTTGTGTAACTACACATCAACTTGCCACCAATGAAAACAACAAAATTAAAATAATTCAAGGGGTGAAGACATATTAAAACACAATGTTCTAACTCTTGTCGAACATAAGCACCTAAATCTTTCTAAATGATATCAGGTTCATCAATGCAACAATGGTGAAAAGGGATCATGTGTGTGCATGTGGTTCATATCCCTCATCTTTTAGATGAGTTGAAAACAATAGTGATGTGGTTAGGCTACATAGTTTGGTTCTTCCCTCATAGCCAATCTGGATAGAGCCTTGCTACCAGTAGACATCCATAGCCCTAATAAGGTTATCGTTACAATTCCCCTAAGTAGAGCCCCACTACTAGTCAAATGTATATAGCCCTGGTAGAGTTACTTAGATGGTCTAATTATTCTTTTTTTTCGATATTCAATATACTCATTTATTTTTATAAGATGTCATCTTGTAAGCACATTCTACAAGGAATGATCACTTGTTGTTTTAGGTTGGGAATTGCAATGGTAGCAAGGGTAACCTTTATATTTTTCACTTAACCCCACACTGATGCATTCAACAAACCCAAGGCTATTAGGTGTGTCATGTGAAGATCACCTTAAGTAAGAAAAGGTATCACTAATGAACTGGATATCACAGATTTGATTAAGAATACTTTTCCTAACATGAGTCACAGCCTATGTGGAAATTTGTATCCAACTCTTGATTTCTAAGAATTTCAGTGGTTTTCTGAAGTGAAAAGATACACCTTGTTGCTTAACCAAAACAAGGGCTGAATAACACGAAGAAAACAAACACACAAAGAAAACTATACAGAATGTACATTGTTTACATATGGTGCATTACCATGATATGGTCTACCTAGACTTGAAAATATTGTTTGAGGAATTGTCCATTGACTGACAATGGAACATCCTCACCTATTAGGGTCTTCAGCCTATAGGTACTGTCACCTAGGATTTCTAAAATTTGGAAGGGACATATCCATAACTTATCAAACTTCCCATGATAACCCTTCCTTTCATGTGCTTTGTCCCATGATAGGACTAGGTTTGAAATCCTAGAAGCTTTTATCTTGGCTCTTTTATCAAACCAACGTTTGACAGTAGCCTGATGTTAGGGGAATTGATCAATCGCCCTCTCTTTTATCTTCTAGGTACATGCGCTGAAGCAACCTAACCTCTTGTTTGTTGTCTATGCCTAGGTATTCATGTGGAAACTATAGGGTAGGAATCTTGAGATTAACAGGGAGGATGGGATCCACCCTATAAAGTAATTGGTAAGGGGGATTCCCTAATTCAGTTTTCATTCTAGTTCGATCCACCCATAAGGCATATTTAAGCAATGTATTTCATTCCCTGGGGTTCTTTTCTATTAGTTTCTTTATGATATTTAGTAAATTTTTATTGGTTGACCCGGCTAAGTGTTGGGTGATTACACAACATGCCCCATTTTGACTTAGCAAAATAGGGACCCAACTTTGTTGGCTTGTTTCCTTGCTTTTGTGTTCTGGGCGGTAATGGTAAAAACAACATCAGTCAGTATGCATATACTTAATATCAAGGGTATTTGTGTCTTGAAGTCTGAACCTAAATTTCAAAGTCTAAATCTGTCCCTAAAAAGTTTACCATGTGAAAGAGGATGAAATTCCATGCAAGTTTGCCTTTTACATCACCCTGAAATTCGTCCAAATGAGAAAGTTATGATATGTCAAAGGTCTGGTCAAACATAATATTTCTGAAGAGGGTCATATTCCAAACAACAATCATCCTGATATTATAATACCACCTTGCTTAGAAAATCTACCATCTGCATATTTGTATGTGCACGTCAAATTCCTATTAGAGGGTCATCTACCTGTCAAAACATTTGCATATTCAATAGGGGTCATATTTACTAATATGACTGATATTCGCTAAAAATGATGGTGGCGTCATCCTATATCCTCCTGATCTCCTTTGATATGATCATGAGGTCATCCTGTAGCATGTTAATGAAATTTGTCCACGATGATGACATCATCATCCTAACCGGATATATGGGAGGGGGTCATTTTAGTTAAATATGCCTCATATTAGCTAATATACATATCAGACTCGACGAGGCTAAAAGTTAGAATAAATGCTTAAATGAATCCGTCGGGTGCATCTTTAAATGGTTTGTATATGCATTACATTTTGTACATGCCAGAATTGAAATTATTATGAGACAACGTTAAGTCGTTGTATATATTCCACATTGTATGTACAATAGGATATACATGTGTTATAGATGTACATCGTGGAATTCAGCGGAGATTTAAATCTGATGTAATTAGTGCCTCATATTAATAAAGTGCAAGTCAGATGCGAAAATGAATCAAATACAAAGAATTACTTGTATGTTCAAACGTTTGTATATCCGATATGCAATGCACTTTATACAAACTGGAATTGAAATGGTTTATGAAATCACGAAAAATCATTGTATATGTTTGGGATTGTATATACGACGGGGACATACAAAAGATTTTATGCATATAACATGGACCTGAAATGTTTATAGAACATGGTTAAGTTGTTGTATGTATCTTACATACATTGCAGTTTATGCATTGCGAAATGTACATTGCCACGAAACTCAAGGAAGTCTAGAAAATTGTTAAATGCTTGTATCACCCCGATATACAAGGATGATATGTGATACATGATATACAAACCGGATGCCAAATAAAAGTTAGGAACGGTTAATTCCTTGTATTTTTTTTGCGCTTGCAAGGTCATGATGAATAACCCAATATGCAACAAGATAATGTACACGGCATGGATTTAAAGGAAATTTAAAAGTAGCTAATTCCTTGTATGTTTTTTGTGCCTACATGATCATATTAAGAACCTAATATATACAAGGAATTGATCACCTAATATACAAAGAAATAGGTGGGAAAATAAAGCGATAGCATTTTGAAGATTTTTGATGCCTGAATGCATGATTTCGGTCAACGATGGTTGACCCGATTATTTTAAACATTGTATATGCATTTAATGCTTGTTTTTCACAGATTTAGAGCTTGATTATCTACGTTTGCAAATTCTGAGTCAGTTTTAAATGTTTAATTTCCTGCTATGTTTTAAAATGATGATGATGCTTATAGCTTGTCTGTCTATTACAGGAGGAGGACGCTGTTTGGAGCTGTGTTGAAAATTGCAGAGTTGTGCACAGAGGCAACATGAACCAGAAATGAGGAGGATATTGTCAAATATGTTATTTGCCAGCTAGAGACCAAATCAAATTAAATATGCTAGAATATTCTATGCCAACTATACAATTGCCAACTAGTGGGCACGTGTTGTTCATCTGGACCGTTGATTGTTATGAGAGGATCCTAATCCTTAGATCAATGTAACTGTTTTCTGATCTTTGTTCTATAAAGTGTCATGGCTAGTCATTTATGGGAGGGACATAGAAAATACCTGAAGGGGAGAATATCTGGCAAAATAAGGCCAATTGTTGTAGAATCTATAGGAGATCGGACTACTGAGACTAATGAGGACTGAATTGTTGAAATGTCAAGGTTCTTTCTTCGTATCACTGTAAATGTACCTGTTCTTGAGCATACTGAATGGAGATGAAGTTTTAGATTACATCCTGATTGTAAACTTTACGTAATCTTCAAGTTGATTTCTAGATATGTAATGGTGAATGATGTGTTCAATTGGAAGCACTTTCATTTCATTGCATGTTGTTTTCAACTTTTCCTTTGAAGATTTGCACTGGGTCATGCTGATTAGTGGAATTTCCTGGTGAAGTATGACTCTAGTTTCCTTCTTTTCATTGCATGTATGGGAGCTTGTATGTGGATCAGTGATCTTAGTCAAGTAGTTTTGGGAATCTCATTCTTTAACCTTTTTTATTTTAATTTCATAAATTCATCACCATAACTACAAATCATGACAAATAATAAGTAGAAATAGAGAAATATGCTGACATCCCATAGGTAACTGAAAATTGATGCAGAGGCATCCACACTAAAACCTTGACATACAGCATGTATGTCTGCAACCATTCATCATCATCATCATATTTCCTTTAACACTGTCAGCATCATCATATTTTCTCTTGCTAACTGATATCCTCCTGCAGACAAACCTTCGACCCTTCGCCTGTCAGCAGCATCATCATATCTGGCTATCGGCAGCATCATCACATTCAGCAAGCGCAAACATCCTCCTGATGTTCACTGTTCATCTTACCGCCAACCTCTATCTTCATCATCATGACGTTCAACATCATGTTCATCAGCAGGATATAAAATATCTGGTTCTCTCCATATATCCTGATGACCACAACTTCATGCACCTTTCCTTCGATGCTTACATCACCCCAATATCCTGATGACGATTATCCTGATGACGATGATGTCACATGCAATTCCTTCAATATCCTGCTGTCGGCCAAACTTAACCTTATCGGCCTGCGATGGTTTTATCAACCCGATCTTCTACCTTATGCTGATACGCTCCTCCTCGGCAACACCTGATGATGATCACCCCGAAACGCATTCACCTGATGCAAACGATTGCATCATGCTCACCTCCATCTACTCGGATGACGCCTGAAGTAACTGCAGGATATACACAGAAATATCCTGATGATGCCGTTGTGATGAATTTCTAACTTTAACGGATCCTGATCCGCCGAACCTCCTGGGGTGACCCGATCTACTTCCTGGACAACTTTCCAGACTCTAACTATCAGCACAACCTAGCACATACCCAGGCTAGGGTCCTCAACACCTCTCGACCGCGATCCTGCACACCTGCATGCAAACAAACCGAAAATGCAAGCTAAATCCTAAACTACTGTACAGGGCCATTCCACCGATTCGACGAATCAACTGGTGGAATGGATCAGCGAATCCATGTAACCACCAAAATAGCAGATCAATTACACAATGGAGATCAAACCGAAAATGAACACAAACAGGATCTTTATTGATTTCAAAAGATGCAATACAATGCTCAGTCTCTCCTCTCTGCCTCACTCTCTGCAATATCTAATCGATCCCCTATACAATCTCAACCAAACCGCATGCATAAATAGGATCTCCTGCGAGTACTACCGACCTGACTCCAAGCGGCTGGGAGATCTCTCCAGGCGGCTGGGAGATCCAACCGGACATACAGCATAACAGCTGTCCTAACAACCTAGCTAAAAATAGTAAAGTATGGTCAACATGACCTTATTACATGCATTGGTCTTATCAGACCTTCTTGGAAACATTAACCAGACCTATAACAAACTAACTGCCTCATGGAGGCCAACTGTCAGGTAGGTGCTCCTGCACCAAAAATCCTTAGCATATTCTGAGTTAAATGCATGTAATGTTGAGAATATCATGCAAAGAATTGCAAATAATGGTAAAAATCATGCAAATATTAACCTGTAGGCACATTATTTGAGTGAATTCATAGTGTAGAGGTAGAATTGTTGGAGATTTATGCAAAGCAGATATGAATAGCAAGATATTTCAAGGAATATTGAATAACTTTGCAGGAATAATCAAAGTACGTAAGGCCCCTAAATGATTAACAGCAACACACATCAACCACTGAGTAACATCAATAGATTAAGAACTAATCAACAGAGACTTGGGATCATGAATTCTTTGAATTCATCGTATCTTTCAAGATGAGTAAAGGTTGTTGTGTAACTTTTATTCTATGTTTGCTTATGACTAACATCATGATCAACACTAAGTCATTCCCCTAGGGATAACAGTTTGAAGAAAACTTTAAGATAGTTCCATAATCAAAAGCCCAACTAGATAATATTAAATATTCAAATATAGGTCCATTATCACATACTAGGGCATAAGGAACTCCATACCTTGTGATGATGTTCTCTAAAAACTTGATCACATCCTCAGTAATGCATGTCCTACTACTGACTGCTTCAGTCCACCTAGTACAATAATCTATAATCGTTAAAACATACCTGTGTCCTAATGAAGATGGGGGGTTGATAGGGCCAATGAAATCCATGCCCCATTGTGCAAATGAGAAGATCTCTATGACTAGCTTAATGGTTGGGAAATATATCTTTCTCTATTGGTATCTATCTGGCATGTATGGCAACATTTGATGTGGTCAACGGTATCTTTAAAGATTGTTGGCTAGTAGTATCCTGCTCTTAGGATAACATGTGTAGTGGCTAGATGAGATCCATGTGTTGTGCCCAAATTATCATGTAATTATATGAGGACTTTATCAACTTCTAGCTTGTCTAGACATCTAAGGTATATTCCTTCATAATTTTTCCTGAAGAGGATTCCTCCCTTGATCATGTACTTCTGGGATTTAATCTTTAGGGCTCTCCTTAAAGAGGCTTGCATCTTAGGTGGACATCTCTTGGTGATTAGGATATGCTTAATATCTAAATACCACTCTTTATTTTCTTTTGTATTCACCATGTATTGTTGACTTACCATGTTGGGATCAATCTCTTCAATCATTTGGCTCAAGGCTTGTCTGCTAACTAGTTTCATAAGAGTTATGTCCATATCATACTCACGGAGCACTGTTGTCCACTTCGTCCTCTTCTCTCTAGGCTCATTTTACATCAGGAGCATTTTGACTATTGCATCTAGAACCACAACAATTATCTTTCTTCTCAAGATATAGTTTCTAAACTTTTTCATTGCTCTAACCAGAGCAAGGGCTTGTCTCTCAACATCCATATATCTAATCTCTGCATCCCTAAATGGAGAACTCATGAAGGTGATGGGTTTCTCTTCCTTTTCTTCACTCCTCTATGTCAGGACTAGTGCACAAGTATGTTTTGAAGAAAATGAATATATGTAAAAATATCTTGTATAGTCTAGGCTAATGAGGACAGGTGCATCTTCTATGGCCTTATTGATGTCCTCAAATGTAGCTTTTTCTTTAGGTGTCCATTCTATGTTGGCATCTTTTTTTAAGCATTGCATTGAGTGGCCTGATAATCTCTACAAATCCAGTGATGAACTTCCTCACAAAGTTTATCTTACCAAAGTAAGACTTAAGTTCTTTCTTGCTTCCTAGAAGTTGTAGATACATTATAGAGTCTACCTTGGTAGGGTCAATGGTGATTCCATTTTCTGATATTACATGACCAAGTAACTTTTATGTGGTCACCCCAAATATGCATTTCTTTGGATTAAGTTAGATACCATATTGTTCACACTTCTTAAGTACTTTTATTAGGTCTTCTATATGATCACCCTTGTTCTTTGAGAAAATAGTCAGATCATCCATGTATATAATGATGCATTTGCCAACCAAACCTCTGAATGTTATGTCCATTACACATTGAAATGTGGCCCCACATTAATCAAGCCAAAAGGCATGTGTCTATAGGCTAATATCCCCCACTTGGTGGTGAATGTTGTCTTTAGCCTATCTATTTTGTCTACCATCACCTAGTTGTATCCTGAGAAACCATCCAGGAAAGACATCATTTGAGCTCCATTCACTATCTGCAAAACTTCATCCAATGAGGATAAAGGATAGTTATCCTTTTCTGAGGCTCTATTCAAGTTTCTAAAGTCTACACAAAGGCATATGTCACCATTCTTCTTTCTCACTAGTACCAAATTGGCTACCCATGTTGAGTGTCTGATAGGAAATATGATCCTAGCATTCAATATCTTCTTAACTTCTTCAAAGATTATAAGTTCTAATAATGCATTGACTAGCCTCTACTTTTGTCTAAATGTCTTAGCATTTGGCTTCAATGGGATAGTATGAGTGATGATTGATGTGCCATATGTCTTCAGCTCATCATAAGTCTAGGCGATAACATGGATATAATCCTTTAATGCTTGGGATATTCCTACATTTTCTTCTTCTATACATACCTTGCCAATCAAGACATTCTTGATGTCTTCACCTTGTCCTATGTTGACTGGTGAGTATTCTCCTCCATCTGTTTTGGGGAGATCCTTTTGCTTTATCATGTTGTCCAAGTTGAAAGTGCTTTCAAGTTCTATCATTCCTTTAGGAATTTTGTTACTTGACAAGTCCATAATTTCTTCTTCTTCCCATACATGATCTTTGATGTTTTTCTCATCCAAGATCTATGCTTCAAATATATCTCTATTTGCTATGAAATCTAGTATATATTGTTCATCATCAAACACCTGGAAATTTGTCATATTATCAGGTATGGAAGGCATTGATATTAATTCCACCAAATATTTCTTCAATCCAGAGATAGACAGAGGCTCCAATGTGCTAACTGCTTGTGCCAACACATCAGCTATGTGATTTTGTTCTCTAGGTACATGCATTATGTTGAATGTATCAAATCCTTCTATTAAGTCCCAAACTCTATGCCTATAGTTTGATAGTCTTTCGTAATTACATGCATATATACTCCTGACTTGTTTTAACAATAATTTTGAGTCTCCATAGACATGCAGAATTTTAACTTTCTTCTTGAGAGCAAACAACAATCCATGAATTAAGGCTTCATATTCAATCACATTATTGGTATATGGAAACTATAAGCTATATGTTGCTAAAAATGACTTTCCTGATGGGTCAATGAGATCAATACCTACTCTAGCCCCCTGTTTAGACTTAGAACCATTGAATCTTAAAATCCAGGGTTTATCTTCTGCCAATGGTTAGTTAGGGCCTTCCCTTTTCTTTTTGGCTCTAGCAGCTGCACCACTAGATATCTATTTCAACTTTTGAGGTTTAATCTTTATCACTTCTGGTGGTGTCTGTGAGCTTGATATACCTTTTCTTTTCATCACCTTAGGGCTATCAGTTTCATCATCTAGGTATACTGCAACTTCACTATCTTCATTCTTGGAGACATCTTTGGTATCATGTACTTTATCCTTAGAGCATAATTGTCCTTCATTAGTCAATACATGAAAGCATAGGGCACATGTTGTTTCTGAATGTGGAGCCTTATGCAATCTACACCATCCTTCAATTAATGCTCGATGTGAAGACACTCCTTGCAAGACAAGTCTTTGGAGTTGCTTAGACAAGAACTCTTCAAATTATGTTAGATAACTCCCATTGTCTTCATCTGTTAATTCATAATCTAACTAAATAAGGTAGTTAGTTCCTGGGGTGATAACATTTTCTTTTCCATGGGGACCTTCATCACATATTAGGATTTCCTCTGAATTATGCATGCTAGTATTATCCTAATGTACATCAATTTTGTTGGCAAGAGACACTATGTGGCTTCATTAGTGTTGTCATTGATGGCAACAAAGTTTATCCCACACATTTGCAAGACATGGTGTGTCTTTACCAGAAGTCAGATTGAAGAAGTGTTGTGGTCTGGTAAGCAAGAGCAATGCAGGCAACAAGGTCTGACAATCAGGTCCGGATCTCTCAGAGGAAGTATCTCAGTAAAGTTTGGATTTGGGAAAGTCAAAAGGAGTATCTTGACTGATATATTCCAAGGACTTAGCCTCCGATGATAAAAGAGTGATCAGATATGAGCACTTAAGTGTTGGGTTTCTGTTGGCAGAGTAGACAGAGGAAGACCTAACCGGCAGAGCATCAGACCTAAATCTGGATGTGATATTGATGGTGATTAAATTTCCTAAGGTATCATTCATGATTGGCTGACATGATTGATGACTTATATAAGCATTTGTTTGATCCGCATTACTTGGTATGCAAATATTCAGCCGACAGATCAGAGTTTGGGAAAATATTGAGTATTTCAGATGCCGACTAGAAAGTGGATGAAATATTTGGTACGGATATATATACCAGATGGATTTAGATGTGAAGGTGTGGGGTGTGGAGGAAGTGCGAAGAAAAGTAGAAGAGTAGTGTGAAGGTAGTAAGACAGGTCCAGAATGTGACAAGAAAGCAGCACCTAAGAAGAGTAAGAATGAAGTGTAGCAGATCAGTTTATTGGTCTTAACCAGAATTGAACTTTAGCATGTGTGGATGCTTCTTATCAGTTCAAGTATTTTGTTACCTTCTTTTCTTTTAGATAGTGAGTCTCTTGTAGGTAGTGAGCCTCTTGTGAGCAATGTGCTCAAGCAGTGAGCCCTAATTGGCAAGTGCCATTTTGTACTATCTTATTCTTCTAATAGAGAATACATTCTTGGGTTAATCACCTCATGGTTTTTCCCCTAACAGGGTTTTCCACGTCAAAATCATTGTGTCATGTGCATTGATGTTATTTCCATTTCATGGTTATGTTTTCTTATTTGATTTGATGTTGCATTAGCTATTAAGGAAGTCTGGAAAGCTAAAATAATTAGGAGAACCGATTCACCCCCCTCTCAGTTATCAACAATTGGTATCAGAGCCAAGTTCCTCCAAAAAGAGCCTAACAGCTTGAGGAAGATCTAGAAATTCAAATGGATATGTATGGTATGAGGGAACAACTTCAGTTTGCCCTAGATGATCTTGAACAATCTAATTCTGAAGTCAACGAATTGAAGGAAAGACTTAAACAGGCTGATGATTTTCTTAAATGAATTAAAAGGGAAACTGATTATCTCTATGAAAAAGAGAAAGGATCTACTTCATCAATTAGCAAGTCAAGGTGAAACCAATGATACAAATGAAGACCTAAAGGAGAGAACCAAGCTATGTGAAAAGTTATCAAAAGAGGTCATTATGGTAAGACATGAAATGGAATCAAGAGTTATGAAATTCACCCAAAAAATTGAAGAGAAAAGAAAAACTGAAGATGATCTAAGACAATCTCTCAAAGAAAAATTAGAAGATTGCCATAAAATGGATAGAATAATCAGACATCTGGAGTCTGATCTTGAAGATGCTAGAGATAATGAAGAAAAACTTGAGGATCAAATAGACATTCTTAAAAGGGATCTTCAAACAACAAATGAATACAAAGAAAAATTCAAGATAAGCTCTGCTCAACTTGAAGTTCTTCTTGAAAGTCAAAAGAGGGTAGATGACAAGCATGGCTTGGGATATGAGAAAGGTGAAAGCTCCAGATCTGGTCAGAAGAAATCAAGATCAAAAAATCCAAGAAATAGGCCTAGAAGACCTCTGGCAAGACAACCAAATGCTCAAAGATATCCATCTTTCAATGGATACTGCCACAACTCCAATAACTTTGGACATAAAGCAAATTAGTATAGAAGAAGAATGAATCAGACTAATACATCCTTCTCCGGACATTGCTTTAATTACAAAAGGTATGGTCACAAATCCATGAGTGTAGAAACATACAAATAAACAATTCATTCAGATGTTTTGCATGCAATAGAATGGGACATATGGTTAATCAGTGTAGATCAAGAGGATATCAGTCAAATATGCAAATAAATGTTGTTTTCTATAATTGCAATAGATCTGGTCATATTGCCAAACTCTGTAGAAGTAAGAATCAAGACAAAAGGGGTCCGGAACAGTATAATCATAGCCAAGACAAAGGAAAGGGAAAAGTGAATGCGGATGAAATTCAAAGGGAGATGAATAAGATCTGGGTGAAGAAAAGCACAGATAATGTTGGGGATGGATCCGTACCAGAATCTGGTGCTAATAATCCTTCTAGAAATTAAGTAGATGAGCTCTAGCCCAGGGGGAGTCACTAAGAAAAACAAATCCCCCAGCCAGTCAATTGGTGCCTGAAATTGGCACATGGGAAGTTGCGGATTAAAGGATTCTTAGAGAAACATCTAAAGAAAGCTTGGTAAAGATATGGAAGATCCACAGGAAGATTTGAAGAATCTAATCTTCCAAGATTGATCTAGCTTAACAGTCATCTGGTAAAACAGGATTATCACAGTTAGATCTGCTATGATTCAAATTCGAGGCATCTTGATCTACAGATAGATCAAATGTTTGGGGAGAGTAAGATAGTTTTTTATTAATCACCAAGGATAAATCTAAGTATATCTTAGTGAGCTAGAAGAAGATCTTTTTCAAAATAAGAAGAACAAGGCAACCAG
Organism: Cunninghamia lanceolata; assembly: GCA_027924645.1. NCBI lineage: Eukaryota > Viridiplantae > Streptophyta > Pinopsida > Cupressales > Cupressaceae > Cunninghamia > Cunninghamia lanceolata. The sequence goes on along the minus strand of BSBN01000762.1, from coordinate 1,145,467 downwards.
AATGACTTAAGTTGCACATTTATTACAGTGTGGATTTAGGGTTTTTTCTCAAAAATAAAAGGGTTCATTCACTCATCATTTGCACATTTACATTCGAGAAGGAAAGAAAAGGAGCTCTGCAACAAATTATTTCAAATTTCTCAAAGATCAACTGTTGAAGTCAATTCATCTAGAAAATCAATCCAGCTCACTCCGCAAACCCTAGAAGCACAAAAGGTATTTTCTGTTATTGAATCTCTCTGTGAATCTTTTAAAAATGGCTACACCAAATGTTGTAAAGATTTCTGATAAGCCACGGCCCAAATTTAAGAAGCATCCATACAAATCTCTAGAAGTGGATCCCTTAGGTGCATTTTCCAGCATTCTGCATGGGGTTTTGCATGTTGAAGATGTTAGGGCATACATTCATGTGAACATTGAAGAATTTGGGGAATCCAAGCTGATAGATATCTACCACAAACAATTAATAGATGATTCATTTGAAATCAAACCTCAGTATAAGGCTACCCAGGATAAACATTTTGCATAGTGCATTCATTTCCCCTATTTTGCTGAAGATGAATGGGTCCGGTATGTTTTGAGTAGAGTGCATGATAACTTCATGTGGTTGAATGGACCATTCAAGATCACAAAAGATGCTATTAGGGCGGTAACTAGTTTACACTCATCCGAAGAGCTACCTATTCTCAAATCTGTCAAAAACCAAACTGTGAGTGAGGCTACCAGATCAAAGTTTGACAAGAGGGCAATGACAATTGAAGATATCACTGATCTGGATATCAAATTTGCATCCATGATAATTGGTTACAAGATTTATCACTCCAGCAGGGAAAATTTAGTACCTGGAACTGCAATCTACACAGCCTATCAGATGCTAAAAGAAAATGCTGACTATGACCTTTGTGAGCTTCTCCTAAACCAACTTTTGGAGAATTTACAGAAGATAAAGAAGGACAAGAAGAATTCCTTCAAATATGGTGCCCTGATACTCTATCTATTCTTCTACTACATGAATGAGCTACCTAGATCTAGTGACTGGATGTGGCAAAATGATAGACCGGTTGCCATACAAATCAGGGATTACTTGCATGGGCTTGGTGATGCCAAGGTACAAAACACAACACTATGGGGTTACTTCAAAAACATCCAAAGCATGATGTAGGCTAGAGAAAGAATTCCCCAATCCCTAGTTGAAAAATATAAAGATACAGTATGCTTTATGGTAGAAACTGATCAGTACCTAATGGAGGTGGTGGAACCAAGAACAATGTGGATCATGCCAATGGGGTATGAAGTTGATGAGAAAATTATAGAGCTGCATGTTCAACACATGCTAAGTTAGCCCAAGGATCCTAAGGTAGAAAGGTTTGGAACCTTTGAAGAATTAAGTGTAAAAATCCATGTGGAGCTCAGACAATCAAAAATGAAGAGAAATGTGAGAAAAGAGGTAGAAGAATTTGCCAAGAGGCATGGAATTTCAAAAGAAGCACTTGATGCAAATAGAGAGAAAATGGAAAGGGCGGAGAAAGAAAAGCAAGAAACTAAAAAAGAAAGTGCTCTGGTGCAAGCCCCCTCCCAGACCAGATCAACCAAAAACTCTACACCTGCCACTTCCAAGGGTCAAAAGGCTTCAAAACTGAAAGCTCAGACATCCAAAAAAGGAGAGAAGAGAACCAAGAAAAAGGCAACAAGGTCTTACACAAGCCAAAAGGATGAAGAAGAGACAAAATCAGATGAGGAAGTAAAGAAAATGAAGAAGAGAAGGAAAACATCTGGTGAACCCTCTACTGAAGAAGTAACAGAAGAATTTGTTGAGATGCCTACTTTGTGCATTGATGACATCATCAAAGCAGTTACTATAGATGGGAACCTTCAACCAATGGCTAAATTCTATGATGATTACAATGAAGCTGACCAAAAGATCTTGCAAGAAGCCATAGTCAGGTATCTGAATATCTACAACAAAGCTTTTATTGAAATCATATCTCTTATTCCCAAAAACCTAGAAAAGGAATTAGAAATAAGAAATAATAATGCTATGGCAAAGGATCTTGAGATTCGAGAATAGATCACTATTTAGCTATATCCTTCAATCACTCCTAAGTAGAAGAATATGATCTTCAAAGATTGTAAGGATGAGTTCTGGAGCAAAGCTAGAATGAATCAGCTTATGCTTGGAGAAACTGACAAAGTAGCAAAAGAGATAGAAGAGATCCTCCGGAATGCATACAAAAGATCCAACATTCCTATTATAGAGGACTTAGGTGATGATCCCTCAGCTACAGATGTTGAAGAAGAATCTACTAAGATAGTGGCAGAAGAGGTAAAGGAGATGGGTGAAGAAAAAGCTAAGGATTTAGATTCCTCTGTTCCGAAAGAGGAAGTCCAAGAAGAAGTAAATATCTCTCATCCGGTTTCCCTTGCAAACTCCGGATCCAAAGGAGAAGAAAGAGTAGAAGAGAAAATCAGTCAAGAAGCAGAGGAGAAGCAAAAAGAAGATGTTAGTAGTAAGGCTATAGAAGGAGAGAAAACTCCAATAGAAAAGGCCACAAATGATAGTGGTAAGGCTACAAAAGGGGATAAAACCCTGTCACTAGTAAGAGACACAACAGAAGCAGTTGAAGAATTCTTAACCAAGGAGATGATGAAATTTGATGAACCAAAACTTCTTCAAGGACCGTTCAAGTTTGACTCCCTCTTCCTAGTTCAAACCATGAAGTTAGCATCCTTGACTTCAACAAAGCCAAAAGAAAAACTTTTGAAGTCTCACATGGAAGACTGCAAGCTCATAGAAATTGCATCTGGTGTTTTAGAGAAAATCATGCTAGATTTTCAGAAGGATCCCTCAGCCTCTTCATCTGGTAATCTCAAATCTCTAGTTAATAGTGTTAGCACACATTTTGATTCCTTAGAGAAGTTAGTAGAAGATAAAGTTCGGAAGGAGTTTTTGGTAAAAAGATTATCAGAGGTACAAGGGCTAATAACCAATGATAGGAGAGTTATGGATATTAGAATTAAGAGCCTAGAAATTTCTCTTAAATATGGTGGAGATATGTATAAATTTTGTTTATCTTGGCCCATAGTGACAAAAGATATTGAGAAGAAAGTAAAAGATCAAGAGGATAAACTGCTAAGTTTGTCTCAAGGTTTTGATCCTCTCTCCTCTTCCATAGTAAATCAAGAGTGTTAGTCTATTGCAGTCACAAATGCAATAAAGAAACTAGAGAAGGAAAGGAAGAACATAATAAGCCAGATGGGTGAACTTAGAGGGATCATTATCCCTAAGTTAGAGGCCATGCATGAAGCCCTAACTGATGCTCAGGCCACAACTCAGACTAGTGATCCGACAGATCTCAAGAAGACAGAAGCTTTTGCATTCTTGTTGAGCGGTCACATCTCAATTTTGGATAGGATGAAGCTAAGTTGGGCAACAAAACTTGTACAATTGAAAAATACTTTTGTAGATATACTAAAGTATATGTAAAGCATAACCGGATAAGATACTTATGCGATTAAGTATAGATTGAGTTTTGCAAATTTTGGTGTACAGACCCCACCCTTTGCCATTGATGTCAAAGGGGGAGTGAGGAGTAGTGAAAAATGAAGAATCTAGCTAAGGGGAAGCTCCAGAAAATGTACATAAGAACAGAGCATTAGCTAAGGGGGAGTATAGTATGACACTTAGTCATTTTTCACTAAGTGTTGCCATCAATGCCAAAGGGGGAGATTGTTGGCAAGAGACACTGTGTGGCTTCATTAGTGTTGTCATTGATGGCAACAAAGTCCATCCCACACATCCGCAGGACATGGTGTGTCTTTACTGGAAGTCAGATTGAAGAAGTGTTGTGGTCCGGTAAGCAAGAACAAAGCAGGCAGCAAGGTCCGACAGTCAAGTCTAGATCTCTCAGAGGAAGTATCCAAGTAAAGTGTAGATTTGTGAAAGTCAAAAGGAGTACCTTGACTGATATATTCTAAGGACTTAGCCTCCGATGATAAAAGAGTGATCAGATATGAGCACTTAAGTGTTGGGTTCCTAATTGGCAGAGTAGACAGAGGAAGACCTAACTGACAGAGCATCAGACCTAAATCTAGATGTGATATTGATGGTGATTAAGTTTCCTAAGGTATCATTCATGATTGACTGACATGATTGATGACTCTATAAGCATTTCTTTGATCCAAATTACTTGGTATGCAAAGATTCAACTGACAAATCAGAGTTTGGGAAAATATTGAGTATTCTGGATGCTGACTAGAAAGTGGATGAAATCTTTGGTACATATATATATACCAGATGGATTTAGATGTGAAGGTGTGGTGTGTGGAGGAAGTGTGAATAAAAGTAGAAGAGTAGTGTGAAGGTAGTAAGATAGGTTCGGAATGTGACAGGACAACAGCACCTAAGAAGAGTAAGAATGAAGTGTAGCAAATCAGTTTATTGGGCTTAACCGGAACTAAACTTCAGCATGTGTGGATGCTTCTCATCAGTTCAAGTATTTTGTTACCTTCTTTTCTTGTAGACAGTGAGTCTCTTGTAGGCAGTGAGCCTCTTGTGAGCAGTGTGCTTGGGCAGTGAGCCCTAATTGGCAAGTGCCATTTTGTACTATCTTATTCTTCTAACAGAGAATACATTCTTGGGTTAATCACCCCGTGGTTTTTCCCCTAATAGGGTTTTCCATGTCAAAATCATTGTGTCATGTGTATTGATGTTATTTCCATTTCATGGTTATGTTTGGTTATTTGATTTGATGTTGCATTAACTATTAAGGAAGTCTGGAAAGCTAAAATAATTAGGATAACTGATTCACCCCCCCTCTCAGTTATCAACAAGTTTCCTATTCTCCTCCATATAAAGAAAACAAATAAAAATTAGTATCATCATTATCAGATATTTCACTTACCTTGGCTGAGGATGATCCTACTTCTCTATAAGTTCTTTCTAACTTGATCATGTCTAGACATGCTTCACAGTCCTTTTCAGAATGTGCCTCATCATGTAACATGCACCAATCAGATATCAAGATACTTTCATTAGATGTATCTAATAATTGACACTTTTGCATTTCCTTGGATAGGTATTTTTAAAACTGTTTATAATGATCCACTTCTTCATTAGTTGAACTATGATAGGATTCAATGCTCATCTTGTCTTCTTGGTAACATGTATGTATATCATACATCAAGACTTCCTCAATCCTAACTATTTTAGGTCTTATAGCATAAACCCCTAGTTCAACATCTACATACAATATCTCCTTAGTCTTGTTGTACTCAGTTATCATACATTTCATCCTAGGTTCAGCTTCTACTCTGATCTAGTTGGGGATTCCCTTCCAAGGTAACCACATATGACTAAGCTCAGTGGCCACGTAACCATTGAGCATTTTAGACCAATCCCTACTAAGAAGCATCCCATGAGTATCAGGGATATCCACTACTTGTATATCAATGTAATACTGCACCCTTGGGTCTGATGCTAGCTACATGTGGATATGGGTTAATTCTCCTACCATGCTGACCTTTGTTTTGTCAATTTGTGTCACCTTCTTAAGAGACTTGGCAAGATGTAATCCTAAGGCATTGTAGATGGATAGTAGCATCACATTCGTTGATGCACCAGAATCAACCAAATAGTTATGTAGGTTCTTACCAAATATTCTTAGTGTGAGTAAGAATGGGGGTGATTCTGACTTATCTCTATATAGAGTCATATGTGATGTTTCTATAGCTTGGATTTTATTCTTGGTGTCATTATCCTTAGTGTGTATAGGAAAAATTGAGAGGTTCAATGATATAAAAAGTAATGAAATAACAACTCAAATCCCCATAACATCAAAAGATCTATCTAAGCAATAACCAAATCAATGAATAATCAAGTTACGAAAAAAAGAAGCTATCACCTAGATTGTTTGGATCTCTTGGTTGAATGTGGATTGCTTCATAAATTGAGAAACCATGTTTGCAACAAGTGGATGTAGATTGTGTTTGAGCTCAAAAGATCGATGTGTTCAATGATGCGATGTATGCTCAATACGCTGTATGGATGCCTGAGGATAAATGATCAAAGAGGATTTGTTATGAAGATGAGGGGGGTTTATATAGGTTTCAAGACATGATCGATCAATGATCTAGATAATTCAAAAGAATCAATGGATGAGATAAATCTAGAATTCATGATGAATGTGCACCTGACATGTGTCACACAAAAAGATATTTTTGTTTGAGTTACTGATTGATTTGACTAAAAGACATGGAACAGACATGATAAATATAGATTTCATAAAAACATAAATGCTTTTTTCTAATTTATAAGTTGGTGATAAAAACAATAATAATTAAGTCAATTAACTCAACTTATAATTTGCTTTTTGCATGAATTGATTAAAATTAAATAATAAATTATTTAAATTTGTGTGCATGATGAATAAGATTTAGTTTTAGAAGAATTAGAAGATAAAAAAGCAAATTAAATAAATAAATTTATTTAATTGTTTATGCATGATTAGATGAATAAATAAAATATTTTATTATATTTTATTTTTAGAGATTGAGATAATTTAAATAAATTTGCATGATTTATTTAATTTTGGAAGAAAAAAGTTGATTTTGATTAAATTAATTAAATAAACAGAATTTATCCAATTAATGTTGAATTTAGGAAATTTAGAAGAATTTGATGAAATTAATTAAATAATTAGATTAATTAAATAACATTGAAATGCAGGTGATTTGGAAGAAATGATTGTATGCAAGTGGTGCGATGACATTGTCATTTTTAGGTGTCTACATTTTACCACTCTTTGATACAATGCAGTTTATAGCATTGCTTCAAAGAAAATGATTGTTGAATACATGATATAATTTTGATGCCCTAGTGTAGCTAGCGTAGGATGCCCCCTCGAGAGGAAAGACAGGGAAGTGGTAGAAAGATTGGGTTGACACTCGACTAGAAGATTGTGTTGGAGACAGACGAGGACATGAGAGAAAGACAATTGATCAATTTTTTCTTGAAAAACCATAGGATGATATGGATAAATGGATGGGTGGATTTGGAAAACTTGTTGCAATGGTTTCACAAATGTTTATAAAGAGCAATCCTTATTTTGATATACCACATGGATAGTTTGCCACCAAGGTATAAAAGACCAAGGTGCTATGATATCCTAGTGAGAGGACGTTGATTTTGCAAGCAAGTGGTTTGAACTTAGATCTCTTAGACATAATATAACCTGGTTGGACATGTGAATGAGCCATAGTCTTGAACATAAAATAAACTTCAATACATAAAAGCAAGAAGAGTATTAATATTTAAGATGCTAGGTTGTAACACACACACAAGATAGATATGATGCTAAGTAAGATACTAAAGATCATTTCTCAAACACGGCACACAAAATCAATGACTATGCCCCCAATCCGTACTGCATCGCAACATACCAAGATATAGATAAATCAAGGTAGTCTTGAATAAGTAATGGGAAAGGGACAAAAGATAAACCAAAAAAGCAAATTGACTGACTTACAAAGTAAACATACAACCAACATATTCTCTTGCCAAAGAGGTTGCTCGGGATAGATTAGATTGGTTGGGTAGATTGGATAGATAACAACCTTATTGTAGGAACGATATATCTGTTAAAGGGTGTTGATCTGTTGATAGGATAATGTTTGGTTTCAGGAAATGAACATGTTGTATAAGATGCCTAGTCTGGTTTCAACAATGGAACATCCTGTATAAGACAATTGTTTGACATAGAAGATGTTGGCAATCGATATGTAGGATAGCAGATGGCTCTGCAAGTAGGTGCTTTTGCTTCAAGTTGTTTAAGGACTTTTGCTTTGAAAGGATGTGTTTGTTTTTTTGTTTTTCTACTTGAGTTCAGTCAAGTCAAGGTGGTAGGATGGATTTTGATAAATGGAAGACTAGAAAGATAGAATGTCAATGGATTGAGATGGGTGAAGAATGATGAATCATATGTGCCTAAGTACTAGATACGTCCTTCGTATTCCAAACTGCCTACATACCCTGTATCCACAGGATCAAGGCACATTATGATGAAAATGAATATGATGATATGTAGTTCTAGGTAGAGTGATGAGTGGGTTAAGGTGTTTGAGCTTGGGTAGGTGAGATGATGTCATCTTATGTACCTAAGTACTGGATACATCCTTTGTATTCCAGACTACCTACATACCCATATCCATGGGATCAAGGCACATTACAATGAAAGATGAAAATGATAATATGTAGTTTTGGGTAGAGTGATGAGTAGGTCAAAGTGTTTGATCTTGGGAAGGTGAAATGATGGTATCTTATGTACCTGAGTACTGGAAACTTTCTTCATATTCCAAACTACCTACATACCCATATCCATGGGATCAAGGTACCTTAAGATTGAGATGAGATGATATGTAGTTTTGGATTGTGTTGGATGATGTAAGATAAGATGATGAGAGGGGATATGATGATATCTTATGTACCTAAGTACTGGATACTTCCTTCATATGCTAGACTGCCTACATACCCATATCCATGGGATTAAGGTACGTTAAGATTGAGATGAGATGATATGTAGTTCTAGTATTTGATGATTGATAATGATTATGTTGTCATTGTGGGGAATGATATATCCCTAGATCAACACAAGGATGAAGGTGTCTGGTTTAAAAAATGAACACATCTCATATAAGATGCATGGTCTGGTTTTGAGAGTGTGACAATCTATATAAGACAATTGATATGAATGATGGATTGGTTGATGTGTTTTTGTTTGAAGGTAGATATGTTTTTTTTTGTTTTTTTTTGAGATGGTTTTTGTTTGAGATGGTTTTTGTTTTTGTTTTGAGATTGTTGATCAATCACGAACAAGGATCCATTCTGAGGCCTAGGTGATGGAAAGAGTTGCCCCCATTCTGGTAGAGGTGTTATTATGGATGACTGACATAGGATAAGCTGACATGGATAACTTGACATTGGATAAGTTGATGATTGACATGAATAACTTGACATAGGATAAGTTGATGATTGACATGGCTAACTTGACATAGGATAACGATGATGAACATTGACAAATTTCCAAGCTATTCTAGATAGGGAAATGGAAATGCAAAAAGGTCAATGGTTTTATTATGGATGGATAGATGAAGTTTATTATGAAATGGACATGGAATGAACAAGACTTGATAGATGATGGATGTTGTCTTTACACATAGTGCATGTTTGCCAAGTTTTCACTATGGTACTTAGCCAAGGTGCCTGTTTACCAACTTTTCACCAGAGGATAGATTTTTTTGGATTTTTTTAATTTTTTAATTTCTTTTTTTGACATGGATACTCTAAGGATTAGGCATAGAAATTCTTGAGATGAACACTCTTGAGTGGCTCATCTAGAGGAATGCCTTTAGGTGTTGCTAAAGTATAAGCTCATGATCCATATATTGCTATGATAAGAAAGGGTCCTAACCAATTAGGCTCAAACTTGCCCTTCATTTCTCAATCTGCTTAATTTCTCTTATTTTCTCTTAAGACAAGATCACCAACTTGAAACCATCTTTCTTTGATCTTCTTGTTATAGTTGTGTCAGAGGTGGTTTTTCTAGACATGAGGATGATTAAGCACTGCAAGGCATCTCTCATCTAATAATTCTAGCTCGAATAATCTAGAAGTATAATACTCCTCTCCATCAATCTGGTGCTGCATGGTTACTCTGAGGAATGGGATCTTGAACTCTATAGGTAGAATGGCTTCAGAGCCATAGACCAAGGCATAGGGTGTTGCACTAGTTGGTGTTCTGATACTAGTGCAATAGGCCCATAGGGTGGGATTGAGTTGCAGGTGCCAATTACAACCAGCTTCATTGACTATTTTCTTGAGGATTTTCAAAATGGTTTTGTTAGAAGCCTTGGCTTGGCCATTACTCTGCAGATAGTAGGGAGTGGAAAAGTGATGTTGGATATTGTATTAGGTGCACAAGGAATGGACATCTTGATTCTTGAAAGGTCTCCCATTATCAGTGACAATGGCTTGGGGGATACCATACCGGCAAATGAGGTAGTTAAGGATAAACTTGGCTATTTGTTTATCGGTGGTATAAGTCATCGGAATGGCTTCAACCCACTTCATGAAGTACTCAGTGGCAGTAAATATATGGCCATTAGATGAGGATGGATGGATTTGACCTATGAGTTCGAGACCCCATTGTTAAAAAGGCCATGAGTTATCATAGGTTGTAGTTCATGAGTTGGTGCGTGAATCAAATCTCTATGATGCTGGCATTGTAGACACTTCTTAGAAAATTGTAAGGCATCTTGTTCTATTGTAGGCCAATAATACCCTTTTTAGAGTATCTTCTTAGAGAGGTTAGGACTGGTAGAATGTGCGCCATAGACACCTTCGTGTATGTATCATAAGGTAGCATCAACTTCTTCATGTATGTATCACCTAGAATGGTGTAACGGGAAGCTTAGCAGATAAAGGTTTTGTGTTGGTTTGTGGATAGATCAAAGGGAAAGGTGCCATGTTTAAGGTATTCATAGATATCTTCATACCGTGGGGAATTGGGATTTTAATAGTTGGAACGTCGACGGCTGGTATCAACAATTTCTCGATCAAGAATTCACATTTCTGTGTGTTTGTAGGCATGTTTATAAGTGATCCCACAAAAACCATAGAGTTTGTATCTTTGTTATGCTCTGTTGGAATTTGCTCAAAAAAGACACTAGAAAAGTGTGGTTTGTAGGCATCCACTAGTTGCTTGTAAGGGACCAACTTTTCATCTTTTCTTTGGTACTCATCAGTGACTTGTCAAATGACTAGTTGTGAGTCTCCATATACCTATAGTTCTTTGATTTCCCATTGGACTACTGTATGGAGACCTATGAGGAGTACTTCATACTTAGCTATGTTGTTAGTACAAGGAAATGCAAGCTGATATGACTTTGGGATATAGTCATTTTGTGGTGTGATAAAAAGGATGTCAACCGCTAATCCATGATGTATGTAGGAACCATCAAAATACAATTTCTACATTACTAAGGTAGAAAGAGTGAAGAGATTCTCATCCAAAAAGTCAGATACCATAGGATGTGTACATCTGTCATGGGTGCTTCTTCTAGTTGATCTACTAGGGCTTGTCCCTTGATTGATTTATGATCCACATACTCAATGTCAAACTCACTAAGGATCATGACCCATTTAGCTAGTTTGTCTATGAGAGCTACTTTTGCTAGAAGATACTTCAATGGATCAATTTTGGATATTAGATTTGTGTGTTGGTTTAGCATGTAATGTCACAACTTTTGGGAAGAGAACACTAAGGCTAAACAAGCTCTTTCCATAGGGGAATAATTGAGTTCATAACCTCCCAAGGTTTGACTAATATAATAGATTGCATGCTCTTTGCCCGACTCATCATGTTGTACTAGAAGAGCCCCTAGGGCTGTAGTTGTAGTTGAGATGTATAAGATCAAAGGCCTATCGGTGACTAGTGGTACCAAGATAGGAGGTGTAGCTAGATATTCTTTGAGCTAATCAAATGCTGCTTGACACTTATCATCCCATTGAAATGAGACATCCTTTTGGAGCAAGTGTTGAAATGGTTGGCATTTATCCACTAGTTGTGAGATAAATCACCTAATGGATTGTAACCTTCCTTGAAGGCTCCTTAATGCTTTCAGAATCTTTGGTGGGGGCATCTCCACTATAGCCTTGACTTTTGCTAGATCTACTTCAATGCCTCTACAAAATTTGATGTATCCCAATAGTTTTCCTAAGGTTACCCTGAAGACACACTTCTTTGGATTGAGTCTTGATATTTTTTGAGTCTATCAAAGATTTGTCCTAAAACCTGTATGTCATCTTCCCTAGAAGATTTTTCTAGTATATCATAAACATAGTCCTCCATGATGTGATGAAAGAGAACATGAAATATCACTGTCATTGCTCTTTGATAGGTTGCACATACATTTTAAGACCAAATGGCATGATGCACCAACAATAAGTGCCCCAAGGACAAGCGAAAGTTGTTTTTGTTGATCTTCTTCCACTACCATTATATGATTATAGTCAAAAAATCCATCCATTAGAGAAAGCATTTCATGACCAACAATCAAGTCTACTATGAGATCAATGTTGGCAATGGAAAGTCATCTTTGGGACATGCTTTTTTAAGATCTCAGAAGTTAGAACACATACAGATGCCCCCATTTAGTTTAGCCACAAGTACAATGTTTGAGACCCATTCTAGATAATCAATAGGCTTGATAAATTTTACATCTAGCAACTTCTATATTTTAACTTTCACTAAGAGAGCAATCTGTGGATGCATCTTTCTTAGCTTTTATTTGATTCGTTTAGCTTTTTGATCAACTATGAGATAGTGAACTACTAGTGAAGGGTCCAACCCTGGCATATCAACATAGGTCCATGTAAAGTTGATGGTTTTCTGTAAGAAGAAGTTGGTAAGATTCTTGTGCTCTTGTTCTGATAATGATGCTGTAAGGAATGTGGTCTTAGGATTTTTCTCTATGCCAAGATTTATCTCTTTAGAATCTTCCACTAGGAGAGATGATTTATCTTGATACTTAGATGGTAGGGGAAGGTCAAATCCTCCATCCTCAGGTGCCATGGTTGGGTTTTCACCTTTGGATACATCCTTTATTTTTACTATTTTCTGATCAGGAGGTGCCACAATGTGGTTTTCACCTCGAGATCTTTCTTTATTTTTACTTTTGCAACTGAAGGATTTGGCATTCTCACTAAAATAAGGATTTTTCTCTAGTTCCATTACAAAACTAGCTTTGTGATCACCAAGAGGGATACCATCTTGAAGTCCCATGAACTCTGCAATAGCTTTGTCATTCTGAAAAACATCTAGAACGGGTGACCCTTGTTGGTCCCAATCAATAAGTTTAGGGTAGACAAGTGTTACAATTTGGGTGCTAGTAGTTGATGTTAAGGATACAGATGATAGCATAAATATGGATGATTCAATGAATGGGTCAGTCATATGGAGGTAGGAGTCATCGATGATATCCTCTTTAGATGTCAAGTCTATGAGAGAAGTTTGTGCTACCTTGTCAAGAATACCCTTGATGTCCAAGGCGTGTGGTACCTTCCTACCATATCATAACCCCTTCTTCTCTAGTTTCTTCTTCATAATATTGGGTTCTATTTCACCTTGGTTATCCTTCCCAAGGCCACCTTTGCCTTTGTAGCCCATGTTCTTGACAATTCTTAGGCCATTGCCATATTTTTTGACTAGTATGGTGACTAGTTCTTTCTCTTTGTAGAGCCAAGATGAGATGTCTTCCATAGTTTCCTCTGCCAATAATTTTTCCTCTTGGAATTGGGTTAGAGATGCTAGAGGAGGGATAGCTGCTTTATTAGTTACTTTGGCTATGGGTGGTTGGCCATAGGATTTAGGGGATAAGGGCATTTGCCCTACACAACAAGATTTAGAGATATCATATTCACCAAAGCCTATATCACAGATGTTAGCTTTGATTTTGGGAATAGGATTAGGATTAGTTTCCACTTTAGAGGCTTTTTTTAGATTTTTAGGGTCGACATACAATGGGGATTCATAGGCTTTGTCATTATTGGGCACTTGTTGTTATTCTTATAACTGCCTTGCAAGGTATGACAAAATTCAAAGGGATTAGGGTCTCCTGGGATAGTGATATCTGTACCATTAAATGGGAAGTTGAGAGACTGATGGTACATGGAGGGAACAACTTTCATGGCATGGATCCATGGATGCCCTAAGATAATGTTATAAGGTAGCTCAATGTCAAGGACTTGGCACCTATTTTCAAGCATGATGGAGCCTACTCGTATAGGCAAGTGTATACCACCTTCTGAATGGTGCTCAGCATCATCATACCCCTTGATTGTAATGCTTTGATCAATGTTGACATGATCCTCAGAGTATCCTAATTGTTTAAGTAACTTAAGAGAACGGATATTAAGACCAGCACCACCATCTATAAGTATGTGTTTGATCTTTCATTTATGGATGAAAACTTCAATGCGAAGTGCATCATTGTGACATGGATTGTGGGATGGGAGGTCCTTTTCAGAAAAGACCACATTGTAAGGTGAGGCAATGTTACCTATTATATCTTGGAAATCCATGACCGCTATGTTATTAGGAACTGAAGACTCTTGTAGGTCTTTTTCTAGCACAACTTTATGTGCATGTGATGATCGAAGAAGGTCCAAAATAGAGATTTATGTAGGGGTTTTCCCTAGATGTTTGACAAGATTATAATTAGATTTTGTCGGGAGACTCGGTGTAGGCCCACGAAGGGTGACACAACCATGATGAGTTGTGACTGTGCAATCCACAAATGGGAGGAACCTCCTACAACAATATAATGATAAATGTACGAAATAACAGAAATAGCAGAACAAAGAAGGAATTTATTGATTGCAGGCCACTTCGAGGGGGGAACCTCCTTTGAGCAAGCTCAATACAATAAACTCATGGATGCCTTCATTGGCCTCAACATGTACTTATATACTAAGTCTAATTTAAACAACTATTACTCCCCATGAATGTGGGATAATACAATATACTCATGAGACGACTTACAAAGCATATGCGTCCAACAACAATATACTGGCAAAGTAAAGAGAAGGGTTAAACACAGGTTCCTAACATCCCCTCCCTCTTAGAAAAGTTTTTTCCTCAAAGCTTAAGATGTGGAAATTGCTATTGAATATGAAGGAGTGGTTCCCATGTAGCATCCTCTGGTTGCATTCCGTGCCACTGAATTAATACCTTTGTGATGGATTGAGAGTGAAGCTGACAAGCGCGCCTGTCGAGGATTACCTCTGGCTCCAAAATGATGGATCCTTCATTATCTAGTTCTGGTAAAATAGTCTGTGCTCTAATGTTGGTGCCAAGAACTTTCTTTAGACAAGAGACATGAAATACTAGATGAATGCGTGAAGGAGGAGGAAGCTCCAATTTATAAGCAACTGACCCAATCTTTTGAAGAACCTTATATGGCCCACAGAAATTTGGGGCTAGCTTATGACATCCTTTAATTTTTAGGGAGGATTTCTTGTATGGTTGTAGATGAAGAAAAACCATATCACCTACTTGAAAAGTGTGCTCAGAACGGTGTTGATTGGCTTCTTGTTTCATTTAATTTCTTGCCATGTGAAGATTGTCTTGCAAAATGTGAAGAATCTAATCTTAGGTTCAGAGAACCATGTCAAGTGCCTAAACTAGAGAACTATTGGAGGTGTATGGAAGGAGTACTAGTGGTGCCTGACCATAGACTGCTTCATATGGAGTCATTTTATATGTAGTGTGGTAGGATGTATTGTACTGCCATTCAGCGAGAGGGAGCCACTTTGCCCACTGATGCTATTGTTTGGAGGTGAAACAATGAAGATAAGTTTCCAAACATTTGTTGATGAGTTTAGTCTAACCATCTATTTGTGGGTGATACCCCAAACTCATCTTCAATTTGGTGCCAGTGTGGCAAAATAGTTCTACCCAAAAATGATTGGTGAAAGTTGCATCACGATCTGAGACAATGGAAGAAGGGTTTCCATGAAGATGGAAGATCTGGTCCATGAAAATTTGTGTGACTGAGGAGGCAGTATAGGGATGGATGAGGGCACAAAAATGACTATATTTGGAGAGGCAATCAACCACAACCAAGATCACTATCTTCCCTCTAGATTTCGGGAGCCACTTAATGAAATCCATACAAATATTTGTCCAAATCCATATAGGGATGGGAAAGGGTTCGAGCAATCTAGGAAGGAGTGTCATTTCACCCTTGTTGTGCTAGCAGGTATCACATTCAACCACCATCTATTGAATTTCCCTTTTCATTCCCTTCCAAAAGAAGTTATGTCATGCCCGCTCATAAGTTTTGAGGAACCTAGAGTGCCCTACCGATTGAGAAGCATGGAGTTCATAGAAGACATCCTATTGAAGATCTATGCTCTAGGGGAGCACCAGATGACCCTTGTATCATAGAGAAGCACCATCCCAAGAGTAATATAGTACAACAAAAGGGTTATTGGCCAACTATTGGATGATTTGAGATAATGAAGAGTCACTAACATAACCCTGCTAGATAGATTCTGACCAATTTGGAACATGCATAGAAATAGCTGAAAGAGAAGCTTGGTCATCAAATGTGTGAGAAAGAGCATCCACCACAATATTGTCCTTACCCTTCTTGTAAGTGATCTCATAGTCATAAACCATGAGTTTTCTAACCCATTTCTATTGTGCTAGGGAGGAGACCTATTGTTCTAAGAAATATTTTAGACTCTAATCAGTCTTGATACAGAAATGATTCCCTAATAGGTATGGCCACCACTTCTGTACTGCATGCAAAATAGCCATCATTTCCTTCTCATATGTAGAGAGTACTAAATTCTTACCTAAAAGGGCTTTGCTGGTGAATGCAATGGGATGTTCATCTTGAAGGAGAACAACACCAAGTCCATTGCCACAAGCATCACTCTCAATAGTGAAGGTCTTGGAAAAATCTAGCATAGCTAGAACAGGTGTAGTACACATAGCTTGTTATAGTTTTTCAAATGCACACTGAGCAACATGTGTCCATGCAAAAGCATCCTTTTTCAATAGAGTTGTTAATGGAGTTGCAATCTTCCTGTAATCCTTGACAAACTTGTGGTAGTAGCCAGTCAGTCCCAAAAAATGATGAAGGCTCTTGAGTGTCTGAGGATGTGGCCAATTTTTCATGGCATCTATTTTGGTAGGATCCACTTGAACCCCTTGGGCTGAAACAATATGCCTGAGATACTCCACTTCCTCTTGCCCAAAAACACATTTAGACTATTTTGCACAGAGATGATGATCAGAGAGAAGTTGCAGTACAAGATCCAAATGCTGGAGATGCTCATCCCATGTTTTACTATAGATGAGGATATCATCAAAGAAGACCAGAATGAATAGGGCCAGAATATTTTATTCATCAATGCCTGGAATGTGGAAGGAGCATTAGTCAGGCCAAAGGGCATGACCAAACACTCATAGTGGCCATCATACATACGGAAAGCCATTTTAGGGATATCATCCTCATGAACCTGAATTTGGTGATACCCAGAATGAAGATCCAACTTGGAGAAAAAATGAGTGCCATGAAGCTCATCAAGAAGCTCATGAACAATAGGAATTGGAAACTTATCCTTGATTGTGATGTGATTAAGTGCTTAGAAGTCAATGCAAAGGTGTCATGACCCATCTTTTTTCTAGACAAGAAGAACTGGTGAAGAAAAGGAACTGGTACTAGGGTGAATAATACCTTGCTTCAGTAAGTCCCAAATGAGCATCTCAATCTCTATCTTTTGGTGAAATGGGTAGTGGTAGGGTTTGATGTTGGGAAGAATGCTTGTAGGAAGGAGCTGAACATGATGGTCCTCTAGTCATGAAGGTGGCAATCCCACTGGTTCTACAAAGACACATGCATGTCTATCCAAAATTTGTTGTAGGTCTGAAGGAGTAGTGGAGACCGCTGATGGTTGCATCTGAATGGAATGGAGCTAAGTGATGACACCATGTGAATTCTTCTTAAGGATCTTTTCCATGTGATGTGAATTGATGATGTTGAGAGACCCTGGTTGTAAGCCCTTCAATGTGTGTTTTTGCCCATTGTCTGAAAATTGCATCCAAAGTTTAGCAAAATCCCATAAGATGGGTCCAAGTGTGCATAACCACTGAGCACCCAAAACCACATCACATCTACCTAAGGGAAAGGAAAACATGTGTGAGCACAGGTTATAATCTCCAATAGAGATATGCACATTATGACACTTCACTTTGCAAGGTAATGTACCCCCATTGGTAATCATGACTTCAAAGCTAGAGCAAGGATGGACAAAATAATTAGCATGTTTGGCGATCTAAGGGTCAATGAAGTTATGAGTGCTACTAGAATCAATGAATATTGTAAGAGGGAGCTTCTTGAAGTAACCTTTGACCCACATGGTTTGTGGGGTGGTGACTCCTTCTAAAGCATGGAGATAGATCTCTAGGTGGTCTTCCTAAGAAGGAGGGTCAACAGGTGGCTGTTGAATATCGACCTAGTCATCTACTATATCCTGAGTACTTCATAAACTTCAGTTGCAGGTGGAGAATCCACATCCAAGAGATAGAGCTTTTGCTTAATACATCTATGTCCCCAAGTGAATTTCTCATCACAATTATAACAAAGCCCTTTTTCTCTACTTGCCCTCATCTCTACTTCAGACAAATGCTTGATAGGAGGTGTTCTAGGAGCTGGCGTGATTGGAGGTCTTTGGGAAACTATATTTCTGAATGGAACAAAAAGTGGATTTGGAGCATTGTTGAGCTATGATCTTGTCCTCAAATTGGATTGCATTCTTAAAACCACTAACAAAACAACTCCTGAAGAATTCATTAGACAATCCCTCTGTTTGATTGGGCAGTTTCTCAAATTTTGTCTGATATTCTCTCACAGTGCCAATTTGGCAAAGTTTAGTGAGTGCTCCTGTGAAGTCATCAAAAGCACTAGGGCCAAATCATTGCAAAATAAGTTTGCAAAAATCTATCTATTTTGGCTCTTCATGCGCCTTGATGTACCAACAGAACTATTGAAGGGCTTCATGTTCCAAATGAAAGGATGCAAGCGGGACTTTGTTGACATCAAAAGTATTATGCAAACTGAAATATTGTTTTGCCCGGTATATCCATCCAATTGAATCATCACCATTGAAGTAAGGAAAATCAAGCTTTGGCCCAAAAAAAATTGTTGGAAGAAGAGAACCTAGTGTCTCCAGAAGATTTTGGCTGCCATCTATTGTTCATGGTTGAATGTTGAAGATTAAGGCCGAGAATTTTTTCATCCAGATCTTGGAGTTTGGTCTTGAGGGTTGCAAGTTCATCCTCCATGTTTTTTTCTCCTGCACGAGTGACAACCATAACCAGGAGGTCTTTTTTTGGGGAAATGGGTAGAAAAACAAATATAGAAACTTTTTTAGTAAAGGAAATTTTTGATTTAGGAAAAACTCTGATGGGTAATTGGGGTTTGACTAGGTTTTGGACACTTTCTGAGGGGTAGGGAAGTAGAAAATGGGGATTTCAGATGTGGGGTGAAAGAATGGGAAAACTTGTCCAAAAAGGACAAAGGAGCATAAATAGTAAATGAACAATGTGGCAAAATTTGAAGGCGATTGGGTGAGAATCAAAGTTATGGCAAAACCTAAAAATAGACAAATGTGGGATTTTTAGCTTTGATAAGTGGAATTTGGGATAGGGTCCTCAAGGAAGGAAATATGCAGAATGGAATTTCAGGGGTTCTAGTGAATTTTCAGAGGAAACAGAGCTAAAGTAAGGAAAATATGGTGAAAAAATAGAATTTTTTTTACTTTTTTTTTTTGGTTTTTTCTGGAAATGATCTACAACGGCTCTGGACAAATGCAATCTATGATTTATCAACTGGCAATAAATATGAACCCCAGGTATGTTCGACTTCCTAAAGGTTCAGGGGATGCACTCGGCTACCAATGCTATCTAACAGCTTGCATATTGGGGTAGTACCCCTCACTCCATGGCTCAAGTAAAATTTATAACCTCTTTTCCACAAACGACAGCTCTTGGTTTACCTCACGGATGGGAAATAGTCAATCAAGTAGGGGCCATTGCCCTTTTCACTGGTAGGTCCTCTCAATGGGCCAGCTACTTCGAGGTTCCTCTGGTACTTCTCACAATGAGTTTTAGGGCTATGCCCAGGCACTTCCCATAGTTAAGCAACTAGGAATTATTCCATGATCTGAACCTACAATTGAAATGAACAATACAGATGCAAAGAAAAAAGAACTACTGCAATAATCACAGCGACTAGAGGCCATTGTGAATTTTTTTTAGCAAAATTTCCACCCAGTGAGCCCAAGAAAGTGCTCTAATACCAAATGGGAGGAACCTCCTTTGAGCAAGCTCAATACAATAAACTTGTGGATGCCTTCATTGGTCTCAACACCTACTTATATACTAAGTATAATCTAAACAACTATTACTCCCCATGAATGTGGGATAATACAATATACTCATGGGATGACTTACAAAGCATATGCGTCCAACAACAATATACTGACAATGTATAGAGAATGGTAAAACACAGGTTCCTAACAATAGATTTACCTTTGATAGTGATGGTAGACACACGACTTTCTTCAAAGTGACTAACAATAGAATCATAGTAAGTTGAGGCTTTGTTAATGGCTTTACCTTTGTCAGGATTTTGACCTTGACCATGGTTAGGGAATGGCTCCTTGTACATGTTGAGGTATTTGTTGGTGTTTTGATTAGGAGGTGCATCGAAAGTGACTTCACCTCTATCGATAAGGTTTTGGATCATGTACTTGAGTTTCATGCATGATGTGGTTCTATGTCCCTTGGTCCTATGGTACTCACAATATTTGTTGTCTTTGTACCATACGGGTTTGAAAGTAGATTTGCCATATGGGGGAGCTTCCAGTAGCGTGACAACTCCATTTTGCACATGTTTCTTTAGAACTGACTCTATAGGCTCTCCCAAGGGAGTGAATTCATGCCTTGGAGGGTAATCTTAGGGAGACCACTCTTGTTGATGCTATGGATTTTGGTTTTGTTGTCATTGTTGTTGTTGTTGTTGTTGAGGCAGAGGTTAGTTTTGTTTGGATGAAAGATTAAGGGACATTTGCAGTGTTTGAACATGTTTGGAATCCACCACACCATCATTGACCACATTTTTTTTTTTGTTCCAAAATTTGGGTTTATCATTTGATTGTTGTTGGGGAGGATTGTCTTTATTTTCTTTGAAGATTTTGACCATGCCTTTAG
The DNA here is from genome assembly GCA_027924645.1 of Cunninghamia lanceolata. NCBI lineage: Eukaryota > Viridiplantae > Streptophyta > Pinopsida > Cupressales > Cupressaceae > Cunninghamia > Cunninghamia lanceolata. The sequence continues at coordinate 1,124,630 of BSBN01000762.1, read as the reverse complement.
TGATGATGGATTTTTCAATGTTGATGCCTTTATAGGTAATTTCATCAAAGGTTGTAGCACTTAGTATTTGCAAATGGAAACCCAATTTTTGGTTAAGGTTCTGCACAAACATGCTAACAAGATGCTTTTTGAGTATTTTGAATGGAAATTTGCTAGCCATGTGTCTCCATCTTTGAAGGAAGGAGATGAGAGTTTCCTCATTTTTTTGTTTATTGTTACATAATTTAGTCATGGAGACTTCATGTTTTGTGTTGTATGAGAAATGGGTGGCAAATTTCTCTACAAGCTCATTAAAAGATTTGATACCCATGGGTAGATGCGAGAACCATTCTATAGCTTCACCTCCAAGACTACAAGGAAAGAGGCACATGAGATATGTGTCATTATGTGCAACCTTTAAACAAGCAAGATAGAATTCTCTAAGATGATCTTTCAGGTCTCCTCCTCCCTTGTATTTATCAAATTTGGGTATAGTGAAGTTGGGAGGAAAAGGGATCATTTTCAATGACCGATCAAATGGAAGGTTTTCTTAGTGTGACCAATTATTAGATCAGCTAGTTGTTGTTGTACCTTAGCAAGTTTGAGCTCCATAGTTGTGGGAGGGGCTAGAAACATTTCCTATTGTACAAGAGGTGGTTGTTGTTGCCCATATGGAAGATTGTAGTTGAAACCATGGGCATTGGTGTTATAAGGGTCATATGATTGGTTGGGGTCATATGATAGATTTGGATTAGGTTGGGTTTGGTTGTTTTGATTTTGCATATGTGGAGGTGGTGCTAGATAAGAATATTGGCTTTGTGATTGTTATGATGGGATAACGAAAGAGTTTTGTTGGGTTTGGTTGTGATGGTGGTAAATATCCATAGGAAGTTTGGTTTTGAGAGTTTTGAGGGTTGAGATAGGTGTGGGTTAGGTTGAGAGTGGAAGATCTTTGTGGTGGAGGGACATAGGTAGATGGGTTTTGTGATGGTTGGGGTTGATTGAGACATGTGTTAAAAAAGTTTAGTGTAGATGATCCTTGTGGCAGAGGGACATAGGTAGATGGGTTTTGTGATGGTTGGGGTTGATTAAGATGGGGATAGGTTAGATTGAGTGTGGAAAAATGTTGTGGTGGAGGGACATAGGTTGTGTTGACATTTTGTGAATGTTGTAGTTGCTTGACACTGCTTGGGTTAATGATATAGAGGGTTGATGATGTTGGAGGTGGTGTTAGTTGAGACCCTTGTTGCATGGATACATAAGTGTTTCTCATATTGTAGTTTGGTGGAAAACCGTCTCATGATGGGGTAGCCAATATTCCACTTGCGATTGGTGTGGGCATTTGTGACATGTTAGGAGGTTGTTCTGTGTTTGATTTAGCTAAAGCAGCCTATCTAGCTAGTTCTACTTGATGATGTAGAGTCTCTTGTTGGTGTTTGTAAATTTCCATAGAAGTCATAAGAGGCGATATGGGTCTTTCTATTGTTGGATTTTGATAAAGAGAATTCTCATATTGTGCGTCAAAAGGTTTAGTCATTCTCCCTTATGAGCTTTATTTAGGTATGGGAGTGGTCACAGTTGACATAGTTTGGACAACAAGTATAGCATCATGGGTTTTGTTTGGCTCTTTAGGATTGGATAGATCAAAGTCTTGAGGTAGTTTAGCTCCTTGTTTTGCTAGAAAATGAAATAAATGATCTTGATTCTCACTAAGGAGTTTGTCAAATGTGGCTATAGCCCTAGGATCTTGCATTATTTCATCAAGGTCTTGTCTATTTTCTTGAGAGGATTGACCTTCTTGAAAGTTTTGCTCTTCTTGAGATGAGACTTGAACCATGGTATAACTGTGTGTAGAAAAATCATGAGACATGTTAGTAGTAAATTGAGTTACATCAACCAAAGGGACATTACTTTCTGGAGGATTGGTTGGTTGGTCATGTTGTGGCCTATTTGGAAAGTTGGTTGGTCTTTCCATTGGTGTTTTTGGAGTACCCTTTGGAGTCATGTTGGATTAGTTTGATTGAGGTGTATGAGGAGGCAATTTGGGCTTCCTTGGGGCAACTTGTTTAGCCTTCATAGATTTCTGGAGTCTAGTGGTTACCATGGGTTGTACTAGGACAATATGTTTGAGATTTTGTTGTGATTTTGCTGAGGTAGTTTGATGAACATTTTTTCTAGACCAAAGGCATTGGACTGTGCTACAAAGACATGAGACTGTTATACCAAAGGCAGGTTACTATTTTTAGAGGCATTGGACTATGCTACCAGAGGCATTAGACTATTATTCTAAAGGCACTAGATTGCACTACCAAAGGTGAGCTACTATTATACCAAAGGTACTGAAGTGGTGTCAATGATGTTTTAAAAGGCAAATTTTGATAGTTTTGGATGGGATTTGGTTTGGATTTGCTTCGACAAGAGAAAACACATCAAACAAAGTACCAAAAGAGGACTAACACAATAGATAGAGTATGTTCAAGGCTTACAAGAAAATCCCAATGTTTCCATGAGTATTAGACAATTGCAAACAATTCAAACACTTTTATCCCTAGAGTCAAGCTTTCATTTTGATAGTTCAAACCACAACTTGAAATCTCCGTCGACTAAATGTCATTCCATATAGGTGTCATACATTTGAATCTTTGTGAGAGATGATAGGTAGGGATATCTCACCCTCCCCTCAGAAAGCCACAAGTAGGTCACAAGTGCTTATGCTAGACGAGGGAATACTATCTCTTCTCAATGGAGGCAATGGTGAGTATCTTGGGGGAAAAACCAGCTATGCCCTTGGACTAAAATTTATCACAACGTTCAAAGGTGAATTAGGTAGGCACTATTTAAATAGTCCTTAGTTGCTTTGAGGGACCAATGCCTTATGAACAATGTGACAAGCTACTAAAATCTTTGACCAATCCTACTAAGAGTATCAAACACTTTGCACAATGTGAAAATCATTTCCACAAAGTGCTAGTACACCTCTTTTCGATTTGGTATCACAAGGTAAGGTTGACGTCGGTTAGGACTTGGCTTTCACCTTATCCCTCTTATATAGCAGTTCAAAGGAAAACTCCACTTAGGGTCATCCCTTTTAGATGAAGCGCAATCCAAAAGTAGGCCCTTCTAAAGGAAAAACTGAAAAGTAAGATCAAGCATGTCAAACAAAGGTTCAATTGTCCTATTATAAGAAAAATAAGGTGCAACTAAATTAGGCACACACATGGTTGTAGTTGTCAATTTTCCCTTATGAAATTGAAGTGTTTGGCATTTATGTCCATTGTCCCTTAGAAAATTGAAGTGTTTTTGCATTCATGTCCATTGTCCCTTAAGAAGGCAATATGTTCCTGAGACTTAGGTTGCAAAGATGATTTGTTCAATTGTCCCTTAAGAAAGCAATATGTTTCTAAGACTTAGTGTAATAGATTTGGCAATTTGTTCAAAGCTCATCATGTATGAACATATTAGAAAAACCCATTTGCTCTGTGTGAGTACTAAGAAGCTGTAAAAAGATGATTAGTTCCACTACAACTCAATAGTTAGAAAAAATAAATCAATTTGACCAAAAGCGCTTTACTGTGTTACCAAAGGCGACTTACTGCATAACCAGAAGTGCTTGACTATGCTACTGAAGGAGCGAGATGTTCCTGAATAATATCAAAAATAATGAAATAACAACTCATATCCCCATAACATCAAAAGATCTATCTAAGCAATAACCAAATCAATGAATAATCAAGTTACGAACAAAGAAGCTATCACCTAGATTGTTTGGATCTCTTGGTCAAATGTGGATTGCTTCATAAATTGCAAAACCATGTTTGCAACAAGCAGAAGTAGATTGTGTTTGTGCTCAAAAGATTGATGTGCTCAATGATGTGATGTATGCTCAGTGTGTTGTATGGATGCTTGAGAATAAATGATCAAAGAGGATTTGTTATGAAGATGAGGGGGATTTATATAGATTTCAAGACATGATCGATCAATGGTCCAGATAATTCAAAAGAATCAATAGATGAGATAAATCTAGAATTCATGATGAATATGCACCTGACATGTGTCACACAAAAAGATATTTTTGTTTGAGTTAACTGATTGATTTGGCTAAAAGACATGGAACAGAAATGATAAAGATAGATTTCATAAAAATAGAAATGCTTTTTTTCTAATTTATGAGTTGGTGATAAAAACAATAATAATTAAGTCAATTAACTCAACTTATAATTTGTTTTTTGCATGAATTGATTAAAATTAAATAATAAATTATTTAATTTTATGTGCATGATGAATAAGATTTAGTTTTAGAAGAATTAGAATATAAAAAAGCAAATTAAATAAATAAATTTATTTAGTTGTTTATGCATGATTAGATGAATAAATAAAATATTTGATTATATTTTATTTTTAGAGATTGAGATAATTTAAATAAATTTGCATGATTTATTTAAACAATTGATTTAATTAAATAATTAAATTATTTAATTATAGATAAGAGGATTTTGATGATAAATTAATTAAATAAATAGAATTTATTCAATTAATGTTGAATTTAGGAGATTTAGAATAATTTGATGAAATTAATTAAATAATTAGATTAATTAATTAATGTTGAAATGTAGGTGATTTGGAAGAAATGATTGTATGCAAGTGGTGCGATGACATGGTCATTTTTAGGTGTCTACACTTAGGTGTTGGATCTCTAGCCAGGATATGATTAGGATTATGAACATGATTGTCATCTTTTGTTGTGGACTCATCTAGAGACTTCAAGAAGGATTTCTTGATGACTGGAGTCTTAAGCAATTCTAACAAGGATAAACTGATCTTTATCTTTTTCATCTCTTCAGCCAAATATGTGACTAATTTATTAGATTTGGGCAATTGGTTGATGGCTCTTGTTACGATATTTTGAGGTGTGAGGTATTGAGTATTCACCTTGGGAGGACCAGGATTGTTATTATCTTTTGGATCTGGTGGAGTGTTAAAATTATTGGGAGGAACAAATGTGGTCAATGGACCAGCTGGTCTATTAGGATTACTCTCAGGTTATAATTATGCCTACCCTGATATTGTTGTTGGTAGGCATGGACCTCTTCTGGTTCAGGCTCTAGTTCATTTTCATCTTCAAAGGTGAACACATAACTTGAGTCAAATGCTAATGCAGACTCCTCACATGCTAATGTATAATTCTCATGCGTTGTGGTCATTTGATGTTGTTGATGACTATAAGAAATTTCTAACATGAGAGCAGATTCATACCCTAAGGGGACAATTTCATTTCCCTCAGGACAAGGAAGGTCACTAGCAGTGTTAGACACCTCTAACTAGAAAATACTAGCTGCTATCTTAAACTGAGGGCAATCTAGTTTAGCATGTGCATTAGTATTATGTATTCTGCAACAATTTGTGAGTGCAGCTTCTACTAGATTCACCCTAGTTGTTTGTTTGGGTTCATTAGGAGGATGATTATCCAATGGTGATGGCAATGAACCATTTTTTGGTCTAGTGTTCCAAGTTCTTGGTGGCCTAGGGGCAGCATTGTTATTTCTATTGTTATTGAAATTCCTATCATTGTTGTACCCCTTGTCAGGATGTCCAAATCTATCATTCCCCATATCCTCTATCAAGATATGAATATCCTCTATTCTGGTTCGATTGAGAATAGAAATTTTGGTTTCTCATGTATGTTACCTCAGTAGTTAATTTCCTTAGTAGTGTGGATATTTCTTTGATGTCATCTTTCTCCTCTTGAGCTTTAGTTACCACATTCTCTTGCTGAGTTTTGAAGAAAGAGCTACCATTACTACTATTTTGTACTACATCCTGAGAGGTTTGTCCAAGATGAGGTATCATCTGACCATTTCCATTTGGAGGAGGCATGATACTAAGTGGAGGTACCTACAGCACACTAGGCATGATACTAGGAGGTATCATGACTCCACTAACTTGTGGTTGCATAGGATATGTAGGATATCTAGCATTAGGTGTAAAGCCTAGTGTTAACTATTGATTGACTTTTATGGCTTCTTCAAAAGCACCTGCTAATGAAGTTATAGTTGGATGTGTTCTTATGATGAACATGGATGTCAGAGGATCTAAAGTTGAGTAGTATATAGATCTAGCTGCCTTATCTCCTATGTTGTAAGGAGTGACTAACTTGGAATACATTTTTTGAAACCTAGCATTGAAGTTAGAAATCATCTCTCCCTTAGCCCTTTTGATTGTTGCAAACATGTGATAAGTAATGGTAGGATCTACTGGTATTTTGAATCTACCTAAGAAGGCTTTCTCTAAGGCATCCCAGGTACAGATGGTAGACTGAGTAAGACTAATGTACTAGTTATAGGCCTTTTCTCCTATAGAGTAAGGAAATAACCTACAGATAACATCCTCATGTTCTATTCTCTCTCTAAAGCAAGCTTCCTTGTAGGTTCTAATATGATCCTCCGCATCTTGGCAAGGATGATATTTTGGACATATTTTATGAGGATTGTTAGGTAAAGCATGATATACCATGAACTAAAGTGGCGACTGAGTTGCAAAGAAAGACATTGTGGACTATATTTGAGGTACTTGAGGTATAATTGGAGACCCTGGGGGTGTTATAGTAGGTATAGCTGAATATGATGGTGAATTAGGACCAGGACTATGGTGAATGTCAATTATTCAATGTCTAAGTCCATGAATTGGTAATTCTTCAAAGAGTCCAATGGATTTAGACCTGGTATTCAGTCTATGAGCCAGGGTTTCACAACTAATGTCAGAAAGTGGATATTTTGACTAGATATTCACAAAGATTAAAGTCTCTATTATTCTAGGGTGGATATTTAAGATCAATGATCTGAAATGACCAGATATTTGTACAATATTTGCAAACAATGTAAATATGAATAAGAACTTTGAAAATTTAGACTTTTGATAGTAAATATCAAGTAGATTGACCACAAGGATGGGATATTTGCAAAGGTACTTAGAAGAACCATGAATATTGACTCAGATATGCAGATTCTAAACCACTAACTGCAAATACTGTGTTATTCATGCATAAGACTACAATATTTATGACCAAATATTTCAAATACTCTGTGATAAGTATAACTTTACACAAATATCAGGATTTAAACCAATTTTCATAAAATTTGAAAATGTTACCTCTTGTAAGTGCGGGAATGATATCAAGCAACCAGTCTGAGAAATAAAATAGTCTTAGGCCCTCCTTCTAGCACCAATTTATGTTGATTATGATGTTAGTCATAAACAAACATAGATAAAGAAATATAAATCAAACCTTTATCATCTTGAAAGATATGATGAATTTAGAGAATTCATGATCCCAAGTCTCTGTGGATTAGTTCATAATCTATTGATGTTGCTTAGTGGTTTGATGTATGTTGTTGTCTTCCTTTTAAGGGGCCTTACATTTGTAGTTGTAAGAGGTTTATGCCTAGATATCCTCTGTTCTATCTATTATTTGAGAATTCTCACTAAACAGAGTCAAATCCTACTACATTTAACTAAAAGATGCAAATATTTTGCAATTTTGATCAATTCTTCTGGATGTTGCTTCACAAACTTGATTTCTACTCTATACTCCAATTTTTTTTTTAAATGATGCATTTACAAGCATGTATTCTTATGATTACTATCATTGTTCATGTATATTTGCATGATCTTTATCATTTCAACATGTTATTTCCTCAAATATGCTAAAGATGTTTAGTTTCCTACAAGATATCAACATATTTCTTGTATTTGCTTAAGATTTCTTATATTTTGTAGTTATGATGATGATGATCAAATGAAATTAAACAAATTTAAATGATGCTGTCTAATTTTACTAAAATGATTGAATCTTTAGCCACTGGTTCATGTACACTCTTGATACTGTCATGAAGAGAAGGAATCAGACCATATGTTCACTAGGATACTCCACAGCTAGGTATGGTTGATGCTAACTTCAAAGGAAAGGAATGAAAACAACATGTGCAGACTAACTAGCACTCCAAGGGACACAACAAACCAAAGCACATATCCAGAATCCATTCACAAATTACTCAAAGTTTACAATTGTATGTAATCAAGAAACTTATCTTTCATTAACCATGCAAAAGAAATGTATATTCACAATAGGCTTTGAGAATTAGTCTTGATGCTTCAAAAATCTAATCTCAATTAAGTTTCAAATGAGTTACAATGTGCACTCCATCTTTTATAGGACAAGGATAGGAGGTGGTTACAAAAGATCCTGTGATCAGGATTTGTCTATTGAAATCAACGGTCCATTACATCCTTTGACTAAGTAAACAAATAAACATGTGGCACAGGTTGCCAATTGGCAACCATCTGTTGGTATACAACTGTCCTCTTCGGCATGTCATGCACATGACTATGCCACATTACATCTTTATTTATTCTTTTTCTTCCTCATCAGTAGATGAGTCATCTTCTACATGTACCTCAATAATCTCCCTGATGGGTTCATATGCCTGTACAGTTATTTCAACTACACCTCCATCTTGCAGCTTGGCATTAGTAACTACATGCCCCTATGATTGAAACTAGGCATGTAGAGCAGTACACTTAGTCTTCCTACTATTCAACATTTCATTATATTTATCCACTTTAGCCTTGATCTTCATGGATTTATCTATCACATCTTCAGATAATGACTAAGTGGGTCATCTACTGTAGGTTTAAAATTATCTTGAAAGGCCTTGATAGCAAAATTAGCATCTTGACTTTCTATCTTTCCTTCTACCTTTTCTTCAAGGGCCTCTAAAATTTCTACCTCTTATGACTAAAGCTCATGTAATTTGACACTGATAATCCTGAGCTTAGTATTGCACTTCTTTAGGATATCCACTTCAAATTTGGTGTCCTAATACCATATTCCCAACAATTGTGAAGTTTGGTTATTTAAGACTTGGTTACTTACCGAGACATTCACATCTATGTGTTTCCTTTCAGCGAGGGCAGTCAAATGTTTCTCAATTTTTATTGACCTTTGTGCAACCTCCTTTTGCAACTTATCCACCTAGCTCCTCAATGTGCTGAGAAAATTCTAGTTAGCTAGGGATGTCTTTATCACCTTCTTTGCTTCAGTGATGAATTGGATAAACCAAGTATCCATCACATGTGCCTTATGTTTTATGATATCCAACCCCACCATTTCATCTTGAGATATTAAGATCAACGTGGTGAATGTACTTATAAGAATATTAGTAGGAGCCAGCAATCCCCTTATGAATGTTTGCATTTGAGTAATATGCTCTTTTTACATTTTATTTTTATTTTTCTCCTTCTATCCTAATCAATAATGAATCTATTATGTCTTTGGCTCCCTGGCCCTCTTGTTGTTTGGTAGCAAAGCCTAAATCCACAATGGTTATCTAAAACTCACTAGCACTTATTTCCCCTTTAGCTTTGTCCACTATAGGTATAGCCAGTTGAGTTGTTCTATGTCCTGTAACCTAATCTCTCTTTATTGTTGATGTCACCCTAGCCCTCCTCTTTGGTTTGGCTATGTCAGCTGAAAACAATGTAGAAATGTCAAAATTTGAAGAGACACTTGGTGGAGGAGGATTTACCTCATGCTGTAGCCAATATGGCACATTAGCCTTAGATCCTTCTTGATATGTATGTTCAATGTGAACATTCGGTGCTCTTATGCTCTGTTCTACCCTTTGTGGTGATGGTTCCTTTTCTTCCCCATTATGACATCCTCATGTGTTTCCTTTGCATTATTGTCCTACTCATCTTGAGGTGATTGGTTCACATTAGGGTCTTGATGACCTAGATCTTGTGTATCCTAATGATCCCCTTGGCTATCCTTATTAATATTTTCTCCTTTGTCATTATCTCCACCCACTTGTGAACTTTGTTGCCCACTTTATGGTATCTTAACATCTATAGGGCCTTTGGATTTGAATGTCTCAACATCCCCTGTCTCTTTATTCTACATCTGTTCACTATCTTGGGCATCCTGCTAATCAAGCACATCCCTATCTTCCTCCATTAATGTATTGTCTTCCAACTCATCCTACTTTGGAGCTTTGCCATCATCTTTATTTTCATCTTTTCAACCTTGATATACTAAGTCAATGGGTATCAGGCTAGTAACCTTATCATCTAGTCCTATCAAGTTAATTTTCTGAGCTACATTTTTAGGACTATCCTCTTCCATATTTTCTTCCTTGCTGTCCTTTTGCACAATGGGAGTATTTTGGGGAGTCATGGCTATTTTTTTCACAAGTGTCTCCATAGGGTTGGTGGAGACTTGCCTCATCACTTCATCATCAAAAAGCTCTACAATTTCATCTAGTGGAAGAGATTGATCACCTTCTTTATTCCTTATCTCTTCTCTCTTTTCTTCAGCCAATTCAGTTTTGAAATCCACTATGGTTAGGATAGGCACATTATGTTGTAAATTCTTTATGATTCCCTCACCCCCTTTTCCTTTCAATATAATAGTAGGGTTCATATCCACTGACCCCCTCATTGTAGGTGCTAGATTCTTCTTTTGTGGCACTTGTTGAGTTTTCTTTTTCTTCCTACTTATGAGGAGATCATCCTAATCAGTAGTTTCATCTACATCCTCATAGGTGGCATCAGGATTTGTGATGGAATTTTTCTCTTTGTAGGTGCTTGACATGTTGCAGCAATAGAGGTTAAGGCTAAATCCTTCTAAGATGAAGGATGGTAGATGATCCTCACACCTACAACCTAATTCCCCTTCTTGGTTCCCTCCTACTTCCTCTCTCCTTTGGATGCCCTCTTTTATTTGAGGAAATCATCATATTCCTCCTTTGTTAGGTCTTTCCTTTTTCTCTTCTTGTCAACAGTGAGGGCCACTCCCTTGTTCTTGAGTATAGCAACTTCTTTGTCCACCAATTCCTTGGTCAGCTACATGACCTTCTATGTTATAATGTCCAATGAGATCTCTTCTAGTTGATTCTAGTTAGGAGATGAGATTGTTTCATTATATATTTTCTTATCCTCATACTCCTGTGACATAATCATTTCATCATCCTCATGCAATTGTGTTCGCACTGCCATGCAATTCAATGTATGAATCAACTTCAAAGTAAGCCTTTGATAGCTTCTCTTTCTTATTCCATCTCATCATCATAATCAATCCAATAGTCCTCAAGGTGTACTTGATGCACTAGCTTCTTGAATAATGCCTACATCCTATCATAAGGGTCATATTCCCTTGATACTGAAAAAGGTTGCAATGACATCAGTTGCAATCCCCTTGTTGCTTCTTTAGCACTTTCTTTGTTAAGGCACATATACCACCCAATGATGAGTGGGAATAATACAATGGGTATTTTGTTTCCCTCAATAAAGGCTTCGAATGAAGGCAATACCTACCTAGCAATCTCCATCAGTATGACCTTATCTGTTGGGTATCTTGGCAACATGAGAGGTTGCCCAGTGAAACCTTCTATACTTATATATGTGATTGTGGGGAATTGGATAAACCAAGCCCCATGCCTATATATCATGGCTTGAGCTTCCATGCTCAACCTCTTTTCTCTATCTTCTTCCATGGTCCTTAATAGATGCATAACAAATGAATCATTCACTCTTCGATAGTATTGGAGAGATTCTCTCTATTTCAACTTTTGGTAATGATCCCATATGTTCACATCTCTAGGGTTTCTACCAACCCTGCCAACTGTATGTATGCCATTGAATGTCCCCCTGAATGCACATGCATAAACTATGTTGGTGTTGCACATGGAATTTAGGTTTCAAGCCTAAAATTGTGTTAAAGCAAAGTTTCTATCAGACCTGATGATTTTCTAGGGGGTCATCATATTTCATATATGACCTAATTTTCTGCTTGAGGGGTGATGTTTCAAATATCACCTCATGTTCGCAAGATCACCCTGATGTTGCGAACGTCAATTTTACATGAAGGTCGATATCTGCCTGTCAAACAGCTTCATGCATCTTGCGGGGGGTGATATTTTCTAATATCAGTCACATTTAGAGATCACCCCGATGTTACAACAAAGCTACAGTTTGACCTGATATTCTTGTGGGGGTGATATCTACTTGTCCATCACCCTGATATTCTGCGCGAGGGGGGGGGGGTCATATTCTAAATATCAGGTGATCTTACAAATATCACCCTTGCTGCCGAATATCACCCTAATGCAATATGATGATGACATCACATATGTTTGATGGGGTCATAGTTGAAATTTTTTAGTCCAGCCTGATATTCCAGAGGGGGGGTCATTTTTCTAACATCGGTCATCTTACGAAGATCCCCCTGATATTGCAATATGACGATGATGTCATCTGGATTGGTGGGGTGCATCATGTGGTCTTCGGCATGATGGTTATTATCAGCAGGTATTATGAGGATCCCCCCAATTGCTGATGAGGATATGAACATGATGATGACATGAGTATGATTAGGAGGTTCATTGGTGAGATGTACGGTATATATATGATGAGGAGGATCTTCCTCCGATGCATCAGCAGGTTGCGCTGATGGGGGTGATATTTCTCATTAGGGTCATGTTTCTTATTGGGTGATCTGCTCATTAGGATGATTTTCAATATCAGGTGATGCGGTCCGGTGATGTTTCTTATTGGGGTGATATTTCACATCAGGGTGATATTTCATATTGGAGGATTATCATGCAGGAGGCAATGTCGGTGCGGATGAGGAGATATCATGATGAGGTCTAAACTGGTGTCGTTGGGAGCAAAATCACCGACATCATATATGCTCATGACCTAGTTTATAAAGTGTTCGAGAGGTCATTGCAGGGTGAATGTGGGATAATCAGTTATCACATAATTTAAAAAGTCAGTGATGGATGCATAGGGTGCTGACGTGGCATGATATCATTGGCTGGTGATTTTTTAGCATAATCAACGCCACAAATCTCAGCGGGAAAGATGGAGATCGACAGTCCTAATTTATATTTTTAAAGGGAAGGATTTCTTCGTATCTATGACAGTGATCTTGGCGGGAAGAAACTTCAGGGGCACGCGAACTGCTGTTGCGTCCCAAAGCAGGAAAGTAAGCATTAATGGCAAAGTTTACAGAAGCATGGGTCAAGAGGATAGGTCAATTGCCATTTTTGAAGATGAAAATCTTTAGTCAGCGGTTCTCTTCCCGAAGCCGCCTGTCCTTTCCCTTTTCTCTGCACAGTGGCATTAAATGTTTTCGGCGCCCTCCAGGCGATACGTGTATCTGGTAAAATCTTTGTGAATGCCATGTAATTGATGCTAAGTACACCTTCCTTGCTGTATATAGCAGGCTATGTGACTCATTTTCAAGGGTTGGAAACTGGAGAAACTTTTGGTGTTGTGAGAAGATACAATCCTATTGGTAGCTCTATTCTGGTATCTTTTGATTTTATGAGTTGTATGAATGAATTTTTTATGCATAGCATGTATCAGTTTCATGTTGATATAGATGAGTAATGCTTCATTGCATGTGTTCTGTTATCTGTCTCCAAATTGAATGTGCTCTTCTTATGAATTTAAATAGCTAAGGGGTGTTTAAGATTCTAGAGTATAGGCTTGCCATACTAAATGCTTGATTCTTTACTTTTGCTCAAGGAGTAGATTGAATGTTTTGGATTAAGTGTTGGGAAGAATACATTATAGTGAGGATGTTGTAAGTAGAGATAACTGAATACTTTATCTTGGGAAGTCTTTGTAAGGCAAAAACTACAAAACCCCCTTGAAATCTGAGTATTGTTTCAAGCCTATCATAAACATTCACATATATATGTCTATTCACTCCAAGCCTTGGATAGGCACCAATCTAGTTTTGTGTTGAGGTCATAACCCAAGGTCCCAGTCTTGCATCCAAATACAAAATCAAACTTAAAAATTCAAAACCAAACCATTAGGACCTTAGAAGTAGTTTTAGGATCAAAATCCTCTCTCTCACAACTGAACATAGGCCCAAAGCTAGCCCCTTTGCACTTATCCCATAGTTTTGGTCTACATATAGGAGGATTTATCTGCTTTGTGTCAACATCCCCCAGTTCACAAGCATACCTTATGGATGTTGAATAGGGAATACGCCCCTAGGTTTTGTAGAGCTTGAAGACGAAGAGGAGATATCTATAGAGTCTATCTCCTGTACTGTTGGCCCTTGGCCCAGAAGTCCTGATGATCATTGATGGCTACCTTGTAGGGATAAATGGAAGCAAGCATCTAGTCTGGGAAAAAACCAACAAATTTGGCAACTCTATTGAGGACTTTGTGTAAGAACCCTGATTTAAAAGAAAAATAATTCCTAGTTGTAGGTGGCGACTTCGAACAATCTCCAAACCGGTAAAGTAAAAATTTGTATGCAAGGGAGAAGATCATTGCGTAATCCTCTGTTTGAAGAGTTACCCAAAAAGATGAGTACAGAAAAAAGGGACTGTCCCAGCCAGTCATGAAGGTTCCCCCAGAAATAATGATAGTATCCAAGATCATCCTAGGTCTTTTGGGCAACAGCCACCCTATTTTTCAAATATAGAGGCTGAGATTCAAGATATGTATGAGAAACAACAAGGTGGTAATCTAAGAATGAGGTCAGAAGTGTTTCAAGAACTCCCTTTCTTGGATCCCGGTGGCAGATTTGAAGAGGCTAAATCTCCAAGGGATGATGATGATGATGACCAGAATGGAATGAGACCATCTTCTTCCATGCTCAGAGATGAACAATTAGCTGAAGAGATCAAGAGCCTGAGGGCTGAATTTGAGTCTCTGCAGGCTATGAAAATTAGAGATGACATGAGATAGAAGGTGCAAGCTCTGAGAACTGCTCAACAAGATGCAGTCCCCACCCTTGATAATGCAAGTGTCTTGAGAAACCAACATAGAGATGGAGCCCATCATCAGCATAATGATCAAAGACATAATGCAAACAATGCTAGAGTACCATTAAATAATGTGAGAAATCAAAATACTGATATAAATGTCAATATTAACCAGTTTGGTAGACAACCTATGTAGCTGGACAGATTCAGACAGTTAGTTTTTGATGGCATTCCTAGTTACCCCAATCCCATTGACAAACATGTGAGGCCACAGGTGCCAAAATTTTTAGGAAATAATGTTGTATCAGGTGAAGACCATTTAAAGGCTTTTTAGAATGTCATGGACAATTTTGAAGTGGATCATGAAGATGTTTTCATGAAATTGTTTATGTAGTCCCTAGTTGATGAAGCTAGGGAGTGGTATAAAATTTTACCTGATAGGAGTATTTCATCATGGGATGATTTCAGAAGGATCTTTAAAGAATAGTATGGTGACAAGACTGACTCAAGCTTTTTTGTAAATGAATTCACTAGGATCACTAAGGGGTCTAATGAGTAGGTTATAGATTTCAATGCTAGATTCACTAAGGTGTTGAGCAAATTGCCACATCACATGAGGCCTAATGAACCAATGTGCATAGTGCTCTATATAAATGCTTTTGATGCCAAAATAGCATATGGATTAAGAGATAAGGGTCCAAATAGCCTCAAGGATGCTTTTAGGATTGCAACAAATAGTGAAAATAATAGGAAAGCATCTAGTAAGATAAACAGAAGGGATGATGTGAAGATTTTGCAAAATCCAAATAAGCCTCAAAGTACTCAAGGTAATGCATCTACTTCTGAGGATAAATTAGATAAATTAACAATTGTTGTTAAGGACCTAAGTTATAGACTTGCAAAAAATGAAAAGGGAATGGGTCCTGACAAGCAGGTTTACCAGAGACAAGAAAAGAGACAATCATTGCATGATATGCCATATCACACAAATTGGCATAATGGCAAACCAGTTCTTCCAAATAGCAACCCTAATCAAAGAGCTCAACATGCCAAGGAGACTCATGATCCTTTGAAGAAAGCTGTTAATATTGTTAATGATACTCCATGGTGCATAATATGTCAAATGCCTCATTCCCAATCACAATGTATGATTGCTCAATCTTTGTATGATAATGTTATTGCATGTGATGAATGCAATGAGCCACATTGTGTGGAGGATGATAATGTAAATATGTTGTCCACAAAAGGGGAGTTTTCCTCCTATGATGCAGATGAAAGTACAAGTTATGGGATTCAGGTCTGCCAGTAGGTTTCCTGTGACAAAGATAATGAAGATAACTATGCATATGCTCAAGACTCACGTATATTTTTGAATAATCTGAGGAGACCTTCTGATGAAGAAATTAGAGCTCTCACATCCGCGGTAGTAGCTCAGGTCAAGAGCAATTATAACCTCAGAGGTAGAGCTCAGATGAGCGATCCACATCAACTAGAATCAGTGCATAATCATAAGAAGGCTAAACTGTAAAAGACACAATGGAACAACAATAAGAAAAAATTTAAACAAAAAGAAGGTCATGATTTTCAAAGCTCAAAAAATAAAGTCCCCCAAGATGATGATCAAAGTGAGAATTCTCAAGTTTTGGATGATAGTCAGACAACCACTAGAATTAGAGTTGGATCATCTCAAGATAAAAACAAAACCACAGCTCAGGCTACAACTGTCATACAAAATTATGCTCCATTTGATATAACTCAAGTCCTCTCCTAGTTAAAGGTTTCCGTTCCATTGGTGGAACTGATGAAGGTTGAAGAAGTCAGGAATAAGGTAGTATCCTTGATCTCAGGGGTAGCTTGTCAGGATGATCAAAATGTTGAAACTCAAGGTAAGAAACAAGCTCTATGTGTTGAAGAGGATGAGCTCCCTGAAGTTTATCTCAGAGTGACCATGACAAAATGCCCTTCACAGGTTGAGCCATTTTATGTTTCCCTTTTTATTAATGGAAAAACAATCAGAAATTGTATGCTTGATTCAGGAGCATCAACAAATATCATGCCTCTGGCTATCATGCAACAAGCTGGATTAAAAATAGACAAGGCATAGAGAAGTGCCAGTTATTGGAATCATGAAGGATGTGGATTTCAGGTTAGCAACATATCTAGAAAAAATATATAGAATGAACATAACAGTGGTTGATATAAAGCCACAATATGGTATGCTGTTATCAAGAAGATGGGTAGCATTGATTGGTGGAAGTATGCAATTAGATCTTTCATATGCCATGATTCCAATGAATGGCAAAGATGTCAAACTAGTCAGAGAAGAAAGATCACTAGAAACAGTTGAAGATCAGGATTCAAAGGAGCACATCTATTTTGTTGATACTGACTGTGATAATTTGAAAGTTGTCTCAAGTGATCAAGAAGGTAAAGGGGGAGATATTTGCATTCAAGAGCTTGACCGACAAGGTCTATGGACCATGTATTTTGATGGAGCTTGTGCAAAGGAAGGCTTTGGTGCTAGAGTTGTGTTTTTGTCTCCAGCTAGTAAGCTTCTAAAATTCTCTTTCTTGCTGAAGTTTGCTTGTACAAATAATATTGCAGAGTATGACGCTTTGTTACTAGGATTGAATATGGCTCTGAAGCATGGAATTAAAATGTTAAGAGTATTTGGAGACTTAGAGTTAATTGTTTCCTAGGTTAGGGATAAATATGCTTAAAAAAAAAAAGAGGTTAAAACAGTATAAACATGCTATCTAGGATACAATTGAATTGTTTGATGCATTTTCAATAAACTAGATAGAGAGATCAAAGAATGTCATGGCAGATTTTTTAGCTAATGTGGCCATAAGGTCGGATGATATAACTCTGTCTAATGTTAGAAATGTTGAGGTTAAAATCAGACCTGCAGTACCAGATAATGTATACAGCTAGCAGGTGTTTGATGATGATAGAGATTTATTGAGATTCTTGCACTGCATAGGTGGATATGAGAACCAAGAAATTGACTTTTAGAATTTTGTAGAGGTTGTAGATGGAAAAGAAACTCTTTTGGGAAAGAGGTAATTCAACTCAAAACAAATAAAATCCCCAAAGGGTTAGTTTCTTTAGAAATAGCTTTTGACAATAGGGACCAATTTGTTACAAAGGCATCTCCTACAAATAAGGATGACTTGGAGGAGATAAACTTGGGGACATCTCATGCCCCCAAAAAGGTATATATTGGCAAACAGCTCAAACAACACATTAGGAACATGCTGATTGCATTCTTGAAGAAGTATAAGCATGTCTTTGCCTGGTCATATGAGGACCTAAAAGCTTATAGAGAAGACCTATTCCAGCATTAGATCCCATTGAATCCTGGAGCTAAGCCATTCAGGCAAAAACAAAGACCTAATAATCCTACTCTAGCTCCAAAAATACAGGAAGAACTCAAGAAACTTAGGGAGGCTGGAATAATTGTGCCTATCAGACATTCAACTTGGGTGTCTAATCTTGTCCTAGTTAGAAAAAAGAATGGTGATATAAGACTCTGTGTTGACTTTAGAAATCTAAATGTATCTTCCCTGAAGGATAATTATCCACTTCCCAACATGGAGGTTATGTTGCAAAAGGTAACTGGCTGTGAACTTTTATCCATGATGGATGGATTCTTAGGATACAATTAGTTGAAGGTGAAAGAATCAGAGCAATATAAAACTGCCTTCACCACTCCATGGGGAACCTATGTATATGTGAGAATACCATTTGGACTGACAAATGCAGGTGCCACATTTTAGAGGGCTATGGATGCTGCTTTTGCAAGATTGATTGATTCAATCTTGGCTGTATATCAGGATGATCTAACTGTCTATTCAAAAAAGGAGGAGCAACATTGCATGCACCTAGAACAAATTTTTATTAGAGCATTGGAATATGGCATTTCACATAACCCAAAGAAATGTGCTTTTGGGGTAGTTGAAGGAAAAATCTTAGGACACATTGTTTCCAAGGATGGAGTTAGGATTGATCCTGAAAGGGTTACTACAATTGATAGGATCCAAGTTCCCAAAATGGTGAAAGGAATTCAGTCCTTCTTTGGACAAATTAATTTTGTTAGAAGATTTGTTCCTAACTTTGCAGAGACTACAAGGAACATTTCTAAGATGCTAAAGAAGGGTGAGATTATCAAGTGGGAAGGTGAAGTAATTGAATCATTTCAGAACATCAAAGAGGCTATAAAAATGGCTCCTGTGTTAAAATCTCCTGATTTTTCTAAGCCATTTTAGTTGTTTTCATTTGCCTCTTTTCATACTATTGTTGCATGCTTATTACAAAAGAATGAAGAGGGTTTTGAACAACCTATTGCTTTCTTTAGCATGTCATTGCAGGCAGCTGATTTAAAATATGATATCATGGAGAAGCAGACATATGCATTGGTTAGAGTAGTCAAAAGCTTTAGGCCATATCTAGTAGGATCTTAGATAAATGCTTATGTGCCCCATGTAGTAGTCAAGGATATTTTTACTCAGCAAGAGGTAATAGGAAGAAGATGCAGGTGGATAAACAAATTGCAAGAATTCAACATAGAGATACAGATCACAAAACTAGTAAGAGGACAAGGTTTGGCTAAAATAATGACACAGTCAAATCTGGAAGCATGCCAAGTGAATGTAGTCCAGAATGAAATTGTTAATGTGTCAAAATCTGAATGGTACAAGGACATTGTGTACTACTTGTAGAATTTGAATTGTCCTTCCCATCTCGGTGATAGTCAGAAAAGGACCTTGAAGCTACATGCAATCAGGTACATCATTATTGAAGGAGAGTTGTATTGGAAGAATCCTGATGGTGTACTACTTAGATGTGTGAATGAAAATGAGGCTAAGAATGTTTTGAATGACATGCACAAAGGAGTGTGTGGTGGACACTATACTACCCAAATAACAGCCCACAAAATTCTTAGAGCAGGATAGTGGTGGCCAACTCTTTTCTTAGATGCATAAAAGTTAGTGAGGAGATGTGATCCTTGCCAAAGGTTCTCAGGAAACTTAAAATATGAAGGTACATTACCCCTTAGAACTGTAACTATGGAGGCTCCATTTCAATAGTGGCGAATTGATTTTATAGGGGAGATTTCAGAAAAGTCAAGTGGAGGACATAGTTGGATTTTGGTTGCTACTAACTATTTCACCAAATGGATTGAATCCATTCCAACTAAAAAAGCTACAAGCAGGCTGGTGATGGATTTTATTCTGGAAAACATGATTATTAGGTTTGGAGTACCATTCAAAGTGGTCACAGATAATGCCATGTTCTTCAGATCTGGTGAATTTGTTGATTTTTGCAACAAATATGGGATTAATTTGTCATATGCATCACCATATCATCCATAGGGAAATGGTCAGGTAGAGTCAACTAACAAGAGCCTCATGAAAATCATCAAGAGGATGGTGGACAAAAACAAAAGGGCATTGGATTCAAAGCTGAAGATGACACTATGGGTTGACAGAGTAACTATAAAGAAAGCAATTGGGAGGTCACCTTTTGAGCTAGTATATGGCACAGTAGCTAGGTTGCCTATGAACAATCTCTTGCCAATCTATAGATTCATACAAGAAAATGATGAGGAGATTGAAGACCCAATGACTGAAAGGATAAATCAGTTGGTTACATTAGATGAAGTCAGAAGAGAGGTACATAAGACAAACATCAAGCAACAACAGGGTGTTAACTATCTGTTTGATAGGACTATAGAAAGAAATTTTTAGGTAGGTGATCTATTCCTTATTTGGAATGTGTTGGTGCCTACATCATTTATCAGGTTTCAGGTTATTAGCTTGTAGGCACCTTCCCAGGATTTCATGAAGTTTCTAAGGCTTGGACCCTATCAGTATTTTGCAGCATCATCAGGATATTCTGAAGAAAAGAGGATATCACTATCATCATCATGTTCCCGGACATCCCTCTAATGTTTCTTGCATGGGTCATTTCTCATCATGATCAGATTCTCATGGGGTCATCATGTTTTTGTATCCTGACCTTTGTTGAAGGGTGATATTCTTGTTATCGGGTGATATTCATATATCACCTTGATCTTATAGTGGAGCTACAATGTAGCATGATATTTGTGCATGAGGGTGATATTTCAAATTGTTTGGTTATCTTCCAAATATCACCCTGATGCTGACATGACCATGACATCATCAGGATATGTCAGGATTAAATTTTATGTGAAGGCAAGGTTGCTCATCAGGAGGATATCCGATGGCCAGGACATTTTCAAATGTCAGGTGGATCATTGGAAAGACATTCAACATCGGCAAGGTAGGAGGATTTTCCTCTGATGCATTAGGTTTCACCGATGAGGTTTGTCATCGGGGTGGCATTTCATATCAGGCGAACATATATGAGGTTCACTGATATAAGTGGTCTGGCCGATGGGTGATGATGAGGGTTTATGCTAGGTGCTGTCGGGAGCAAAATTGCTGACAATATGTATGTTTGTGGTCATGCATATAAAGTGTTATAAGGATTGCTGCAGGGTGAATGTGGGATAATATATCCCCATGTAGTCTAGTTTGAAAGGTCAGCAGGATGCAGCCGTGTGTCATGATATCAATGGTGGCTAACTTTTCAGCATGATCAACGCCATGAATCTCAGCGGGAAGGTATGAGATCAACGGTTATTATTTAAATATTCAAATGGAGGGACTTCTTGGTGCATGAATGTGTATATTGGCGGGAGAAGATTCGCGTAACATGCAACTACTGTATCTCGAGACTGTGAGTTGGTGTGCCATTAATGACGAGATTGCACAGAGGTATGGGTTGAAAGGACACACCAGCTACTCGATTTAGATAGAAAATCATGACAAGGCGATGCAGGTCAAGATCTCACTTGCCCCTTCCCTCCTATCTGTGTGGCTGCATTAAATGTTTCGGTGCCCCCTGGCGATGCACTGCACCTGGTGATGTCTTGGGAATTGCCATGTGATTAATGAGGGAGTACATCATCCTATTTTATAAGAAGATGATGCTACTCATTTCAAGGTTGTTGGAAACTAGACATATCTGGCTTTGTATTAGATACAACTAGTTCTGGTTGCTCTGTGCAGGAGGTTTTGTGAGTTTATGTATCTCTTATTGTATGTCTCATGCATGAATCTACTGATTTCATGATTGGTTTTATATGAGTAATGTTGTATTTGCATGTGTTTTGTTATTCTGTCTCCAGTATTGCATGTGTCCTTCTGAATCTAGATATCTAAGGGATGTCTGGGATTCTAGAATATAGATTTGATGTGTTGAATGCTTGATCTTTCAACTTCTGCTCAAGGGGTAGATTAAAATGTTTTCAGATTAAGTGTTGGGAAAGATATACTGCAATAGGGATACCTTAAGTATGGATAGCTTAACACTCTATTCTGGGAGGTATTTGTAAGGCAGATACCACAACATCCCCTTGAAATCCAATTTTAGTGTGTTCATGCTGATCATTCACAGGTGTATGTCTATTGACTCTGAGCCCTGGATAGGCATCAATCTAGCTCTGTATTGAGATTACACACTAGGTCCTAGTTTTACATCCAAACACAAAATTAAACTCAAACTTCAACTCCAAACTATTAGGACATTAGAATTAGTTTTAGGATCTAAAATCCTCTGTCTACAACTGAACATAAGCCCAAAGCTAGCCCCTTTGCACTTATCTCATAGTTTTGGTCTACATAAAGGAGGATTTATCTGCTTTGTGTCAACATCCCAAGCCAACCCACAATTATATTCTCATGGGTGTTGAATAGGGAATACCCCCTAGGTTTTGCAAAGCCTGAAGAAGAAGAGGAGATAAAAATAGAGTCTATCTCCTACACTGTTGGCCCCTAGCCTAGGAATCCTGTTGATCAATGATGGCTACCTTGTAGGGATACTAGGAACAAGCATCTAGTCTGGGAAAAAACCAACAGAAATTGGTGACTCCACTAGGGAATTTGTGAAAGAACCTTAATTTAAAAGCAAACAATTCCTAGTAATAGGTGGCGACTCTGAACCAATCTCCCAACTGGTAAAGTAACATTTGTATGCAAGAGAGAAGATCCCTACGTAATCCTTTATTTGAAGAATTACCAGTAGAAAGAAGGATGATGTATATAAGAAAGGGAACCATCTCAGCTAGTCATGATGGTTCCCCCAGGAATACTGATGATGTTCAGGACAATCCTAGGCCATCAGGACAGCATGTACCTTATTTTTCAAATGCAGAAGCTGATATCCAAGGTGCATGTGAGAGGCAACAGGGTGGTAGTTTAAGAATGAGGTCAGAGGTGTTTCAAGATTGCCCTTTCCTAGATCCCAGTGATAGATTTGAAGAAGTTTAATCCCCAAGGGATGATGAAGATGATGACCAGAATGGTATGAGACCATCTACCTCCATGCATAAAGAAGAACAATTAGCTGAAGAAATCAAAAGCCTAAGAGCAGAATTAGAATATTTACAAGCAATGAAAGTCAAAGATGAAATGAGACAAAAAGTGTAAGCTCTGAGAGTTGCTCAGAATGATTCAATTCCTACTCTTGGCAATGAAAATATGCAAAGAAATCAACATAGAAATGAAGTCCAATATCAGAAAAATGATCAGAGATAGAATGCAAATAATGCTAGGGTACCATTAAACAATGTGAGACAACAAAATGCTGATAGAAATGTTAATGCTAATTAGTTTGGTAGACAACCTATGTAGCTAGATAGATTCAGGCAGCTCATTTTTTATGGTATCCCTAGTTATCCTAACCCCATTAACAAGCATGTAAGGCTCCAAGTGCCAATGTTTTTAGGAAATAATACTATTTCTGGGGAGGATCATTTGAAATCTTTTCAAAATGTCATGGATAACTTTGAGGTTGAGCATGAGGATGTTTTTATGAAGTCATTTATGCAATCCCTTGTTGATGAAGCTAGAGAATGGTACAAAAATCTGCCTGATCGGAGCATTTCATCATGGGATGATTTCAAAAGGATGTTTAAGGAGCAGTATGGTGAGAAAATTGACCCAAGCTTTTTTGTAAATGAATTCACTAGTATCGCCAAAGGGTCTAATGAACAGGTTGCAGACTTTAATGCTAGATTTACTAAAGTATTAAACAAATTGCCACATCACATGAGGCCAAATGAACCAATATGCATAATATTGTATATTAATGCTTTTGATGCCAAAACTGCATATGGGTTAAGAGATAAAGGTCCTGCTACCCTTAGGGATGCTTTCAAGATAGCAATAAATATTGAGAATAACAGGAAAGCATCAGGCAAGACAAACAGGAGGGATGATGTGAGAATTCTACAGAATTCAAACAAACCTTAGAATATTCCAGGTAATACATCTGCCCCTGAAGACAAAATTGATAAACTAGCAAATGTTGTTAAGGACCTAAGCTATATACTGGCTAGAAGTGAAAAAGGGATAGGTCCTGATAGGAAAGTTTACCAAAGACAGGAAAAGAGACCATCATTGCATGATATGCCATATAATACCAATTGGCATAATGGTAAACCTATATTTCCACATAACAACACAAATCAGAGAGCTCAACATACCAAGGAAACTCCTGATCCTTTGAAGAAAGATGTAAATGTTGCTGATGATACTCCATGGTGCATAATCTGGCAGATGCCTCATTCACAGTCACAATGCATGATTGCTCAATCTTTGTATGACAATGTTGTTTCTTGTGATGAATGCAATGAGCCACATTGTGTACAGGATGATGATGTTAACATGCTATCCATAAGCAAAGAGCATCCTTTTCATGATGTTGATGAAAATACAAATAATGTGATTCAGGTCTGTCAACAGGTTTTCTATGATGAAGATAATGAAGATAGCTATGTGTATGCTCATGGCTCACACAGTTTTTTGAGTAACCTACAGAGACCTTCTAATGAAGAAATTAGAGCCCTCACAGCCACAGCAGTAGCTTAGGTCAAAAGCAATTATAACCTCAGAGGTAGGGCTCAGGTAGGAAATCCATATCAACAAGAAAGCACCTCTGTAAGCTAGCCAATGCATAGTCATAAAGGGATTGAACCACAAAAAAGGTAGTGGGGTAATAACAAACAAAATTTTAAGCAAAAAATAGGTCATGAATCTCAAGGACTAGAAAATAGAATCCCCCAAGTTGAGGATCAAAGCAAAAGTTCCCAAAACAAGAATGATGATCAGGGAGCCATAAAGACTAAAGCTAAATCATCTCAGGATGGGAGTAAAACCATGGAGCAAGCTACAACTGTCATATAAAATTATGCTCCATTTGATATAGCTCAAGTCCTCTCTCAGGTAAAGGTTTCTATCCCATTGATGGAATTGATGAAGGTTGAAGAAATCAAGAATAGAATAGTATCCCTAATTTCTGGAGTGCCTTGTCAAGCTAAGCAAAATGATGAGGCCCAAGGTAAGAAGCAGGCCTTGTGCAATGAAGAGGATGAAGTCCCTAAGGTATATCTGGGGGTGACCATGACTAAATGTCCTTCACAAGTGGAACCATTCTATGTCTCCCTTGTTATCAATGGGAAAATAATCAGGAATTGTATGCTTGACTCAAGAGCATCAACAAACATCATGCCTCTGGCTATCATGCAACAAGTTGGGTTGAAAATAGACAAGGCATGTGGGAAATGCTATGCTATGGATGCTAGAGAAGTACCTGTTATTGGAATCATGAAAGATGTGGATTTCATATTGGCAGCATATCCAGAGAAAACATATAAGATGAACATAACAGTGGTGGCATCAAGCCATAGTATGGTATGCTATTGTCGAGAAGATGGGCAGCACTGATTGGTGGAAGTATGTAGCTGGACCTCTCATATGCCATGATTCCAATGAATGGCAGAGATGTTAAGCTGATCAGAGAAGAAAGATCATCAGAGACAGTGGAGAATCAAGAATTAGAGGAGCATGTATGCTTTGTGAACACTAACTGTGATAACTTCAGGGTTATCTTAGATGATAAAGAGGATAAAGAGAAAAATATTTGCCTTCAAGAGCTGGACTAGTAGGGTCTATGGACCATGTATTTTGATGGAGTTTGTGCAAAGGAAGGCTCTGGAGCTGGAGTTGTATTCCTGTCTCCAATTGGTAAGCTCCTAAAATTCTCCTTCTTGTTAAGATTTTCTTGCACAAACAACATTGCAGAGTATGAAGCCTTACTCTTAGGTTTAAATATGGCTCTCAAACATGGAATTAAAATGCTAAGAGTATTTGGGGATTCTGAGTTAATTGTTTCCCAAGTTAGAGATAGGTATGCTTCAAAGAACAAAAGATTAAAACAATACAAGCATGCTATCTAGGATACAATTGAATTATTTGATGCATTTTCAATAGGCTGGGTAGAGAGATCAAAAAATGTCATGGCTGATTTCTTAGCCAATGTAGCATTAAGGCTAGATGATATCACTCTATCAGATATTACAAACATTGAAGTTAAAATTAGACCTACAGTACCAGAGAACATATGTAGTTGGCAAGTGTTTGATGATGACAAGGACTTGTTAAGATTTTTGCACTGCATAGATGAATATGAGAACCAAGAAATTGATTTTTAAAATTTTGTAGAAATTATAAATGGAAAAGAAACTCTTATGGGGAAAGAAGTAATTCAGTTGAAGACTAACAAAATCCCTAGAGGGTTAGTAGCTTTAGAAAGAGCTTTTGACAATAGAGACCAATTGGTCATAAAGACATCCCCCACAAACAAAGATGACTTAGAAGAGATAAATTTGGGGACATCTCAGGCCCCCAGAAAGGTATACATTGGCAAACAGCTCAAACCACACATCAAGAGCATGCTGATAGCATTGCTAAAAAAGTATAAACATATTTTTGCCTAGTCATATGAGGACCTAAAGGCCTATAGAGAGGACCTATTCCAGCATGAGATCCCTTTGAAGCCTAGAGCTAAGCCATTTAGACAAAAGCAAAGGCCTATTAATCCTACCTTAGCTCCAAAAATGCAAGAAGAACTCAAGAAGCTTAGGGAGGCTAGAATAATTGTGCCAATTAGACATTCAACTTGGGTGTCTAACCTTGTCCCAGTCAGAAAAAAGAATGGTGATATTAGGCTTTGTGTTGACTTTAGAAATTTGAATGTATCCTCCTTAAAGGATAATTACCCATTGCCTAATATGAAAGCTATGTTGCAGAAAGTGACTGGTTGTGAACTCCTATCCATGATGGATGGATTCTCAGGTTACAATCAGGTGAAGGTAAAGGAATCAAAATAATACAAGACTACCTTCACCACTCCATGGGGAACTTATGTGTATGTGAGGATGCCATTTGGATTAACAAATGCAGGTGCTACTTTTCAAAGAGCTATGAATGTTGCTTTTGCAGGGTTGATTGATTCAATTCTGGTTGTTTATCAAGATGATCTAACTGCTTATTCAAAGAAAGAGGAGCAGCATTGTATGCATCTAGAATAGATTTTCATTAGAGCACTAGAGTATGGCATCTCTCTCAACCCAAAGAAATGTGCTTTTGGGGTAGTAGAAGGGAAACTCTTGGGGCACATTGTTTCCAAAGATGGAATAAGGATAGATCCTGAAAGGGTGGCTGCCATTGACAGAATTTAGATGCCTAAAACAGTGAAAGGAGTTTAGTCCTTCTTTGGACAAATTAATTTTGTCAGAAGATTTGTTCCTAACTTTGCAGAAACTACTAGGAACATCTCCAAGATGATGAAGAAGGATGCAACTATCAATTGGGAAAGTGAAGCAATTGAATCATTTCAAAGCATCAAGAAAGCGATAAAGATGGCTCCCATTCTAAAATCTCCTAATTTTTCTAAGCCATTTCAATTGTTTTCATTTGCTTCTTTCCACACTGTTGCTGCATGTCTGCTACAAAAAAATGAGGATGGTTTTGAGTAGCTTGTAGCTTTCTTTAGTATGTCACTGCAAGCTGCTGAATTAAAATATGACATCATGGAAAAGTAGGCATATGCACTAGTCAGAGTAGTCAAGAGTTTCAAGCCATATTTGGTAGGATCCTAGATAGTTGTATATGTGCCTCATGATGCAGTCAAAGACATCTTCACTCAGCAGGAGGTGACTGGAAGAAGGTGTAGGTGGATAAATAAACTACAAGAATTCAATATAGAGATACAGATAACCAAGTTGGTAAGAGGACAAGGGTTAGCTAAAATGATGTCACAGTTAAACTTGGAAGCATGCCAAGTTAATGCAGTGCAGAATGAGAATGTCAATGTATCAAAATCTGAATGGTATAGGGACATCATAGATTACTTGCAAAATCTGAATTGTCCTTCCTAATTCAGTGGCAGTTAAAAGAGGACCTTAAAACTACATGCAATCAGGTATGTTATTATTCAAGGTGAGCTGTACTAGAAGAACCCTGATGGTGTGCTGCTAAGATGTGTGGATGAAGATGAAGCTAACAATGTTTTGAATGACATGCATAAATGATTGTGTGGTGGACATTATACTGCCCAAACAATAGCTCACAGAATCCATAGAGCAAGATATTGGTGGCCCACTCTCTTTTTAGATGCACAAAGGCTGGTAAGGAAATGTGACCCTTGCCAAAGGTT
This sequence comes from Cunninghamia lanceolata, assembly GCA_027924645.1. Classification (NCBI taxonomy): domain Eukaryota; kingdom Viridiplantae; phylum Streptophyta; class Pinopsida; order Cupressales; family Cupressaceae; genus Cunninghamia; species Cunninghamia lanceolata. Next base: position 1,096,281 of record BSBN01000762.1, on the reverse strand, counting down.
CTCAGGAAAGTTAAGATATGAAGGTGCACTACCCCTTAGAATTGTAACTGTGGATGCTCCATTTCAGCAATGGGGAATTGATTTTATAGGGAAGATTGCAAAAAATTCAAGTGGGGGACATAGTTGGATTTTGGTGGCTACTGACTACTTCACCAAATGGATTGAGGCTATTCCAACTAAAAAAGATATAAGTAAGATAGTGATGGATTTTATCCTAGAGAATATCATCATTAGGTCTAGAGTATCATTCAAGATAGTCACGGATAATGCAATGTGCTTCAGATCTAGTGAATTTGTTGATTTTTGCAACAAGTATGGGATAAATTTATCATATGCATCACCATATCACCTGCAAGGAAATGGTCAGGCAGAGTCAAGCAATAAAAGCCTCATGAAAATCATCAAGAGGATAGTGGATAAGAACAAGAGAGCTTGGGATTCAAAGTTAAAGTTGGCATTATGAGCTGATAGGGTGACAGCAAAAAAAGCTATTGGAAGGTCACCTTTTGAGTTGGTATATGGTGCATTAGCCAGGCTGCTTATAAACAATCTCCTGCCAGTTTACAAATTCATCCAAGAGAATGATGAGGAGATTGAAAACTCTAAGATAGAAAGAATAAACTAGCTGGTTGCACTGGATGAAAGAAGAAGGGAGGCCCACCAAATCAATCTCAAGAAACAACAAAATGTGAAGTACCTGTTTGACAGGAGAGCTACAGAAAGGAAGTTCCAGATAAATGATTGGGTGCTCATCTGGAATGCAAGAAGTCAAGATAAGGGCAAATATGGTAAGTTTGAACCCTTATGGATGGGCCCATATCAGGTTTGCAATAGTCATGGGGAAGATTCTTATATCCTCCAAGCCCTAGATGGTGAGATGTTGGAATTGCCTGTGCATGGTCAATTCCTCAAGTTTTATTTTGCATAAGTGATCTGCCTCTGTGCACATTTGTAAAAGTATGTGTATATTGTAAATATCTTATACAGTTGGTGCTTTTTTGTGTTTTTTCTGGTCTACTCGGAGGTCTGGTTCTCACTGTAGCCTTGTGCCTGTACGTCCCCAATCGGAGCCATTGTTGGTGCCTGCGTCATTTATCAGGTTCCAGGTTATTAGCTTGCAGGCACCTTCCCAGGATTTCATGAAGTTTCTAAGGCTTGGACCCTATCATTATTTTGTAGCATCATCAGGATATTCTAAAGAAAAGAGGATATCACTATCATCATCATGTTCCCAGATATCCCCTTGATGTTTCTTGCATGGGTCATTTCTCATCATGACAGGATATCCCATGGGGTCATCATGTTTTTGTGTCCTAACCTTTGTCAGAGGGTGATAGTCTTGTTATCGGGTGATATTCATATATCACCTCGATCTTATAGTGGAGCTACAGTGCAGCTGTAGACACCTAAAATTGGACTGCTCTGCAAACCAATTTTCTCGTACCTCTGCATTCATCTACTCCATCAATTTGCATATCCTTGGTGATCAATTAATTCACCTAATTAATCCATTTAACCTTACAACCCTATCCTATTAATTGAATGAATATTCCTAATATTCATTTAATTGATTTATCCATTTCCCTAAACCCTAATTAATTAGATAAATCCTAATTATCCAATTAACCTAGACTTAAGTTAATTAAGATGCCACTTAATTAACCTTGTCCCCCACTCATCCACTCACTGAATTTCATATTCAGATGTCTCCCACTCACTGAATTTTAAATTCAGATGTCTCCCACTATCCTCCACTCTTCTCAAAATGGGAATTTTTAATTCATCCACTAGGAATAAAAGATTCACTTTTATTCCTAGCCCTTGATCTTGTCAATGAATCCTCACCCTCCATCCTCATCTCCAAAATTCTATAAATTGAGCCTCTCCCAAGCCATTTTCATATAGACCTCTTCATGCATTAGAACTCTATCAAAATACTCCACAAAACTCTTAATCCTATCAAACCTCTGCCAAAATCTTGTCTCAATCCCCTAGCTCCATCTGAATCAACTTATCTCTCATCTCCATTGTGTTGAGCACTTGAGCAATCCACATTAGTCACACTAATCAAGGGAAACATCTGAGGAGCCACATAGGCGCATCTCCTTCCCAAATGTGATACGTGAAATCAACATGAAGATAAATAACTAATCTAATGTAAACAACTCTATTATACCTTCATGAAGACCTCACGAATCCATACGGGAAGGAGATGCACCTATGTAGCTCCTCAGATGTTTCCCTTGATCAATGTGACTAATGTGGATTGCTCAAGTGCTCAACACAATGGAGATGAGAGATAAGTTGATTCAGATGGAGATAGGGGATTGAGACAAGATTTTGGTAGAGGTCTGATAGGATTAGGAGATTTGTGGAGTGATTTTGACAGAGTTCTAATGCATGAAGAGGTCTATATGAAAATGGCTTGGGAGAGGCTCAATTTATTGAATTTTGGAGATGAGGATGGACGGTGAGGATTCATTTGACAAGATCAAGGGCTAGGAATAAAAGTGAATCTTTATTCCTAGTGGATGAATTAAAAATTCCTATTTTGGGAAGAGTGGAGGATAGTGGGAGACATCTGAATTTAAAATTCAGTGAGTGGGAGACATCTGAATATAAAATTCAGTGAGTGGGAGACATCTGAATATTAAATTCAGTGAGTGGGAGACATTCGAATCTTTCTTCCAAACAATCTACAATCAAACATTTCATTTTGGTGCAACTAAAAAGAATCCTTATGTGCCTTACTATAAAGAACATTTGATTTTGGTGAAACTAAAATTAATCATTGCTTGCAACAAATAACTTTAGGCACATTTTCAATTTGGGCTTAAAACAAACATTATCTCTTGTTTGCCATGTCTTGTGCATTTGCACGTTTGTGTTATCCTGTAGAGTAGAATCAAAGTATCCTCTCCCCTTTCCTTCAAAAGGATCTTGGGTGAAGAGAAATAGTTCTATTCTATTTTTTTAGGACATGGGCTTGCCCTTGAGACACATCCATTCAGAGAACTCATTGGTGACCCCAAGCGGTACTTTCATCTAGTCCGCTATATGTAAATTGAGGATAAGGTGAAAGCCAAGTCTAATCGGTATGAGTGCTTACCATTCAGTGCTAGCTTGAAAGGAAGTAGTACCCTCAAGGTATATTAAACTCCTAGTAGAGCTAGTCAAAACCTTAAGTGGTTTATTAGATGCTCGTAAGGTACTGATCCCTCAGATGTTCCCCCACTATGAACCTTTGTTTTAGTGGCCCAAATCCCTAAGGTTGTACATGCTTGATTATCACATCTTTCATAAATCAAACCTTTGGCCATTGTGTTTTCTTGCTTGATTGTTTGTCTACTTGCCAAGAAAAAATCAACTTAATCCAAACAATCCACATCATCATCGAATCATAAAGAAGCACTTGCCAAAAAGGACTTAAGACTTAACAACTTGTGTGACATCATGTCAACCGTAGAGGACCTACAACAGCTCCTTCATAAGCTTCACCACATACATGCAAGACAATCCCCTTTAGATCAGCAAACCTTTCAAGGCATTCAAGAATTGATTCAAATAGGTCGCACAAGCCAATCCTCACACATACAATACCTCTTGGCAGAAATCCAACACCTTGTGGCTACTTGCAAAGTCCAACAACCATCATATCTAACACCTATCCCATCATATCCATCTACACATCAAACCAATTCCGCATCGACTTATCCCACTTCATATCAACCAACTTCATCCACATGTCCTATCACCCCTTTATCAACTTATCACAACCCTTATCTATATCAATCCATATCACAGCAACCATTATCCTATGCAACCCCTCCATCATCATCACATCAACACATTTACCAACATCCACAGCAAATCATATCACAACCAAAAGTCCAAACACCATCCCATCCTCAACAAATTCCACAACAACCTTACATGTCATCCTCTTCAACATCATATCAACCTCCATCATCCTCATATCAACCTTCAACCTCATATCAACTTCCATCATATCAACCTCCATCATCCTCATAACAACCCTCAACTTCATACCAATCTAATTCATCAACCTATCATGTCCATGCCACATCAACAACTCAACCTTCACCTTAACATTATCCAATTTCCCATTCTAACATTCCAACATACCACCAAGCCCATCTACGTGACAACCAGGTGTCATCACAACAAGCACTAGTGAGCCCAAATCCACCTTTGCAACATGAAGCACATGAAAGTCCAAGCTATCGTAGGAAAGACCTACTAACTTTTGACAAGGGAGCTACCAATCTAGAGTGTCCTCCACCATCTCATCCCACACCTATCCTTGAACCCACCCAAGAACCATCACTACCTAATCCTATCACCCACCTATCCAATCCCAATCCTATTTCTACACCATCCACCATCATTATCCATCCATTATATTGTTCTTCCACCCATACACTCATGAAGGATACCATCCATTGGCTATTAGCAAGGAATCAAACACCCTCATGCAATCCAACACCCACCGAATCTCTTGAACAACCCTCTATCATAAGTCAAGAACCACCATGTAGCCATGTTCAAGAACACATAAGTCAAACACCTATCACATCCATCCAAACACCCATCACATCTATCCAAGTCACTTCCACTTCCATGCAAGCACACCAGCTATGTCAAGAAACAAATCCAAAGCATGTTGAAACATCAATCCCTTCTCCTAATCACGATTTAACCATCCCATCTAATCCCACCCCTGATCCCCTCCCATCTATTGGTCAACTTATTAATCCCACACTTTCTTCTACCACCCCTTTACCATCCCCCATGAATCCTTTACCTCCATCTACCAATCCCATCCCAAATCCATCCCCTTATCCACTTGGAAAAAGCACCTTCATCCGTGGTAAACCCCTTGTAGGATATGAACAACTTCCATCCACCACCTATCTTTCTCCAACAAATAATGGACTCGCGTCTTGTTTCTGAAGCAACAAACATCCCATTGCATGTCACATGCTCCAACTTATGAACTATCAAGGTAAAGGCTTAGGCCTTCATGAACAAGGCATCTTGGAGCCCATCCACACCACATTTCATCCATCTTCACATGGCCTTGGCTATCCATCTCAAACCAAACAACATAAACCTATCGATACCATCCACCCACCTTCCAAATTCCATTCATCCAATCCCAAACATGGTGCATCTCATTGCACTTCCAAAACATATGTCGCCATCCCTCCTCCATCATCCTACCATTTGCAAAAGCATGTGAACATTCAACTTCCCCCATCAAATTTACCTCCACTACTTCCCACTCCAAATATCCCTATCAAATCCACTTTACCTCCTATCCTACCAACTCCCAACATCCCTATCCACAATTCCTCTTATCCTCCCATCCTCCCAACTCCTAATATCCCCATACTCAAATCTCCTCATCCATTTATCCATAAATCCACCCATAAGTCCACTAAAATTCCCAATCAAGACCAACAAAAGCACACATCTTTCCAACATGAAGCTTCTGCCAAATCCATGGGATTCAAAAATTTGAATGCCTCAACTCATAAAGCACAAAAGCCTAATGATATTATCCCTTCCAATCAACCTACAAAATAAAAAAGGCTATCAAATCCCACACCATCACAAGAAAAAGCAAAAACAAAAATGGTGTGCGTCCCTAAACAAAGATCACTCAAATCTAATGAGGCATCCACATCCCAATCTACCGCAAAATCCCAAACATCCCACTCCCCATCTAAAAATCCCATAAGTCCTAAGTCTATTTGGGTCCCTAAAACCCCAAATCGACCATCCAAATATCCCCAATCCCGATCCCCATTACTCCCAACTCCACATCCAAAGTACAAGCTTCCAAATACATCACGGTGTGTGCCACCATTGGTCTTGGTTCCCCTCCACCACTTGCAATTCCCACATACCTCCATCTCTCCATCTTTCATTCACTATCCTACATATCTTCCCCGTCACATTCCTCTAGTCCATGCTTTTGCATAGTCCACATCATAATCCGCATAGTCCACATCATAATCCACATAATCCACATCATATTCCACATAATCCACATAATCCATTATCCACCATCCCTTCCATCTTCTCCTATCTTCCAACAATCCATGCAATCATAATCCATAATGCCATCCAACATGGGACCATCTTCTCCTTGCTATGGAAACAAATGCTAGAGTCCCCCTTCCATCAAAAAGGTCAAAAAATCAAGAAAAGCAAAAAAATCAAAAAATCAAGAAAATAGTAAAGAGAAAAAATCCATCCACTGGTGAAAACCACTCCTTGTGGCACCTTGGGCAAGTACCTTGATGAAAACCCCTTGTGGGCATCATGCGTAATCCCTTCTCCATCCATTTTGTATCCCTACACTTGGGGGCAAAACCGTATCCTTCATCCACATCCATCATATCCTTTGGACATCTTATCCACTATCTTATCCTAATCTTATCATATTCCTATCTACCATCCCCTATTCCTCCTATCATTTCCCATCCATTCTATCCACTATATCTCCCACCTTAGATCTTGATGAAGACAAGGGGCAAAAATATCAACAACATGCTTTGGAGACCGCTTGGCATACTTCCTTTCCAAGTATCAAACTCCATTTATCTACTGCAAAATCCATCCATTCCAACATGATCCCATCATACCACATCCTAAACATTGGGGGCATATGATTCCTTGCAACCTAGCCCTTGGAGAAAATCCTCATACATATCTTCCATCTATCTCATAGACATCCCTATTGCTTGTCCATTCATCTATCATGAATCAGTTATCCATCATCCTTTCATCGCCAACCCCACCCTATCCAACCCCATCACTTTCACCTCTCGACTTGGTGTTCCCCTGTCATAGGTATTTAGCACAAAGGCTATCCACACGAAATCCAAGACACCATCATAATAAACCACTCCTTTTCCAAAAATCAAAAAATTCAAAAACATCACACAATCAGAAAATCCAAAAAAGTCAAAAAATCAAAAATCCAAAAAAAAATCACAAATATCAAAAAAACCCAAAACAATAGAAAACACACAAAATTCCAAAAATAATCTATCACACAAATAAAACTTGCTCCATCACACTCTCATCATCACATCTATCATCAATAAGCCTACACGAGAGCCAAGCTTCGCGTCACCTATCAAAGCATTGTCATTAATCAAAATCATCAACTATCAAATCAGCATCAATCACAACTTGTCACCATCACATCTTGAGCCAATTCTACATCATCAAATCATCTATCAATCCCTGCCTTAGGATATATCTTTCCTACGATAGGCAACATCTATCACATCATCATCCATTTTGACAAAAGATACAATGGTTACTTGTTTGGTTTGTTGGTCTTTTTGTTTTTGATTTTTATCTTTTGTCCTATTCGAAGATCACATCAAAGCTACCTTGATCTTACTATATCATGGTATGTGGCGAAAACATCTAGAATGGGGCATAGTCTTGCTTTTGTATGCTGTGCTTGTGGCCTGGTCTCATTACTCTAAGCTAGTATTCATATCTTGATTGATCATAGGGTCAATTCTAGCATATTGATCTCCTTATGTATCTAAGGTTCATCATACCTTTTTTATACTAACGACTTATGCTATGAGTCCCCTTCCCTTGTCTAGACAAGGTTGTACTATCTTGGGCATGCATGGGATCATCCCTTTGTCTGCGTGTCTAGTCCATGCAAATGTTGGATAAACATCATCACCCTGGTCTTCTATACCTTGGTGAACATATCCACTTTGCTATATCAAACCTAGGATTGCTCAAATTCAGTTTCAGCACAATGATCATCCACCAATCATCTCCCAACATCATCATCCTTTCATCCCACCACTTATTCTCTGACCACATCTACCAATCTGTCCCATCCATTTCAAGAGCACAACTGTGTTCTCGCAACCCACTTATCCTCTTGAGGGGGCATCACCCTTACCAATTATCCCCAAACCTTATCCTTCCAAACCAAAATATTTTTTCTATCCAATCCATCTCTATGTTCTAACTTCTTTGAAATGATGTTGCTTAGCCACAACACCATCTCAAAGAGGGGCAAATGTAGACACCTAAAATTGGACTGCTCTGCAAACCAATTTTCCCGTACCTCTGCATTCATCTACTCCCTCAATCTGCATATCCTTGGTGATCAATTAATTCACCTAATTAATCCATTTAACCTTACAACCCTATCCTATTAATTGAATGAATATTCCTAATATTCATTTAATTGATTTATCCATTTCCCTAAACCCTGATTAATTAGATAAATTCTGATTATCTAATTAACCTAGACTTAAGTTAATTAAGATGCCACTTAATTAACCTTGTCCCCCACTCATCCACTCACTGAATTTAATATTCAGATGTCTCCCACTCACTAAATTTTATATTCAGATGTCTCCCACTATCCTCCACTCTTCCCAAAATGGGAATTTTTAATTCATCCACTAGGAATAAAAGATTCACTTTTATTCCTAGCCCTTGATCTTGTCAAATGAATCCTCACCCTCCATCCTCATCTCCAAAATTCTATAAATTGAGCCTCTCCCAAGCCATTTTCATATAGACCTCTTCATGCATTAGAACTCTGTCAAAATCACTCCACAAATCTCCTAATCCTATCAAACCTCTACCAAAATCTTGTCTCAATCCCCTATCTCCATCTGAATCAACTTATCTCTCATCTCCATTATGTTGAGCACTTGAGCAATCCATATTAGTCACACTGATCAAGGGAAACATCTGAGGAGCTACATAGGCACATCTCCTTCTCGTATGGATTTGTGAGGTCTTCATGAAGGTATAATCGAGTTGTTTACATTAGATTAGTTATTTATCTTCATGCTGATTTCACGTATCACAGCAAAATGATATTTGTGCATGAGGGTGATATTTCAAATTATCCGATTATCTTCCAAATATCACCCTGATTTCATCATGACCATGACATCATCAAGATATGTTAGGATTATATTTTATTGGAAGGCAAGGTTGGTCATCAGGAGGATATCCAATGGCCAGGACATTTTCAAATGTCAGGTGGATCATCGGCAAGACATGCAACATCAGCAAGGCAGGAGGATTTTCCTCCGATGCGTCGGGTTTCGCCAATGAGGTTTGTCATCAAGGTGGCATTTCATATCAGGTGGAGATATATGAGGTTCACCGATATAAGTGGTCTGGCTGATGGGTGATGATGAGGGTTTATGCTAGGTGCTGTCGAGAGCAAAATCACCGACAATATGTATGTTTGTGGTCATGCATAAAGTGTTATAAGGATCGCTGCAGGGTGAATGTGGGATAATATATCCCCATGTAGTCTAGTTTGAAAGGTCAGTGGGATGCAGCCACACGTCATGATATCAATGGTGGTTGACTTTTCAGTGCGATCAATGCCATGAATCTCGGCGGGAAGGTATGAGATCAACGGTTATTATTTAAATATTCAAATGTAGGGACTTCTTGGTGCATGAATGTGTATATTGGCGAGAGAAGATTTGTGTAACATGCAACTATTGTATCCCGAGGCTGTGAGTTGGTGTGCCATTAATGGCGAGATTGCACAGAGGTATGGGTCGAAAGGACACGCCAGCTACTCGATTTAGACAGAAAATCATGACAAGGCGATGTAGGCCAAGATCTCACCTGCCCCTTCCCTCCTATCTATGTGGCTGCATTAAATGTTTCCAGTGCCCCCTGGTGACGCACTGCACCTGGGGATGTCTTGGGAACTGCCATGTGATTAATGAGGGAGTACATCATCATGTTTTATAAGCAGATGATGCTACTCATTTCAAGGTTGTTGAAAACTAGACATATCTAGCTTTGTAATAGATACAACTAGTTCTGGTTGCTCTATGCAGGAGGTCTTGTGAGTTTATGTATCTCTTGTTGTATGTCTCATGCATGAATCTACTGATTTCATGATTGGTTTTATATGAGTAATGCTGTATTTGCATGTGTTTTGTTATTCTGTCTCCAGTATTGCATGTGTCCTTCTTCTGAATCTAGATATCTAAGGGATGTCTGGGATTCTAGAATATAGATTTGCTATATTGAATGCTTGATCTTTCAACTTCTGCTCAAGGGGTAGATTAAAATGTTTTCCGATTAAGTGTTGGGAAAGATATACTGCAATAGGGATACCTTAAGTATAGATAGCTTAACACTCTGTTCTAGGAGGTATCTGTAAGATAGATACCACAACATCCCCTTGAAATCTAGTTTTAGTGTGTTCATGTTGATCATTCATAGGTGTATGTCTATTGACTCCGAGCCCTGGATAGGCACCAATCTAGCTCTGCATTGAGATTACACACCAGGTCCTAGTTTTGCATACAAACACAAAATCAAACTCAAACTTCAACTCAAAACTATTAGGACATTAGAATTAGTTTTAGGATCTAAAATCCTCTATCTACAGCTAAACATAAGCCCAAAGCTAGCCCCTTTGCACTTATCTCACAGTTTTGGTCTACATAAAGGAGGATTTATCTGCTTTGTGTCAACATCCCAAGCCAACCCACAAGCATATTCTCATGGGTGTTGAATAGGGAATACCTCGCTAGGTTTTGTAGAGCCTGAAGAAGAAGAGGAGATAAAAATAGAGTCTATCTCCTACACTATTGGCCCGTGGCCCGAGAATCCTGTTGATCAATGATGGCTACCTTGTAGGGATACTAGGAACAAGCATCCAGTCTGGGAAAAAACCAACAGAATGTAAAATATTAGGATAAGGGTAAGCATGGTAAGTTTGAGCCCTTATGGATGGGCCCATATCAGATTAGCAATACTCATAGAGAAGATTCCTATTTTCTCTAGGCCCTGAATGGTGAAATACTAGAGTTGCCTGTGCACGGTCAATTCCTTAAAGCTTATTTTTCATAAAGTAACTTCTTCTGTGCACATTTGTAAATTATTTGTAAATTGCTCTGTATAGTCGGTGTTGTGCATTTTTTGTGTTTTGCCTAGTCAACCTGGAGGTGTTCTAGTTCTCACTGCAGCCGTGTGCCTGCACATCCCCAATCAGTGCCAATGTTGGTGCTTGCACATGGAATTCAAGTTTCAAGCCTAAAATTGTGTTAAGGCAAAATTTCTATCAGACCTGATGATTTTCTAGGGGGTCATCATATTTCATATATGACCTGATTTTCAACCTAGGGGGTGATGTTTCAAATATCACCTCATGTTTGCAAGATCACCCTAATGTTGTGGATGTCAATTTTACATGAGGGTCGATATCTGCCTGTCAAACAACTTCATGCATCTTGCGGGGGGGTGATATTTTCTAATATCAGTCACATTCAGAGATCACCCTGATGTTACAACAAAGCTAGAGTTTGACCTGATATTCTTGTGGGGGTGATATCTAATTGTCCATCACCCTGATATTCTGCAGGGGGGTCATATTCTAAATATCAGGTAATCTTACGAATATCACCCTTGCCGCTGAATATCAGCCCGATTCAATATGACGATGATGTCATCTAAGTCCGATGGGGTCATAGTTGAAATTTTTCAGTCCATCTTGATATTCCAGAGGGGGGGTCATTTTTCTAACATTAATCATCTTACAAAGATCCCCCTGATATTGCAATATGACGATGATGTCATCTGGATCGGTGGGGTGCATCATGTGGTCTTCGGCATGATGGTTATTATCAGCAGGTATTATGAGGATCCCCCTGATTACTGATGAGGATATGAACATGATGATGACATGAGTATGATTAGGAGGTTCATCGGTGAGATGTACAGTATATATATGATGAGGAGGATCTTCCTCCAATGCATCAGCAGGTTGCGCCAATGGGGGTGATATTTCTCATCAGGGTCATGTTTCTTATTGGGTGATCTGGTCATCAGGATGATTTTGAATATCAGGTGATGCGGTCCAGTGATGTTTCTTATCAGGGTGATATTTCTGATAAGGGTGATATTTTGCATCACGGTGATGTGAAATATTAGGGTGATATTTCATATCAAAGGATTATCATGCAGGAGGCAATGTCGGTGCAGATGAGGAGATATCATGATGAGGTCTAAACTGGCATCATCGGGAGCAAAATCACTGACATCATATATGCTCACAGCCTAGTTTATAAAGTGTTCGAGAGGTCATTGTAGGGTGAATGTGGGATAATCAGTTATCACATAATTTGAAAAGTCAGCGATGGATGCATAGGGTGCTGACGTGTCATGATATCATTGGCTAGCAATTTTTTAGCATAATTAACGCTGCAAATCTTGATGGGAAAGATGGAGATAGATGGTCCTAATTTAAATTTTCAAAGGAAAGGATTTCTTTGTATCTGTGACAGTGATCTTGGCGGGAAGAAACTTCAGGGTCACACGAACTACTGTTGCATCCTAAAGCAGGAAAGTAAGCATTAATGGCAAAGTTTACAAAAGCATGGGTCGAGAGGACAGGTCAATTGCCATTTTTCAAGATGAAAATCTTCAGTTAGTGGCTCTCTTCCTGAACCCACTTGTCCTTTCCCTTTTCTCTGTGCAACAACATTAAATGTATTTGGTGCCCTCCTGGTGATGCATGTATCTGGTAAAATCTTGGTGAATTCCATGTAATTGATGCTGAGTACACCTTCCTTGCTATATATAGTAGGCTGTGTGACTCATTTTCAAGGGTTGGAAACTAGAGAAATGTGTGGTGTTGTGAGAAGATACAATCCTATTGGTAGCTCTGTTCTAGTATCTTGTGAGTTTATGAGTTCTATGACTGAATGTTTTATGCATAGCATGTATCAGTTTCATGTTGATATAGATGAGTAATGCTTCATTGCATGTGTTATGTTATCTATCTCCAAATTGAATGTGCTCTTCTTATGAATTTAAACAGCTAAGGGGTGTTTAAGATTCTAGAGTATAGGCTTGCCATACTGAATGCTTGATTCTTTACTTTTGGACAAGGAGTAGATTGAATGTTTTGGATTAAGTGTTGGGAAGAATACATTGTAGTGAGGATGTTGTAAGTAGAGATAACTGAATACTTGATCTTGGGAAGTCTCTATAAGGTAGAAACTACAAAACACCCTTGAAATCTGAGTATTGTTTCAAGCCTATCATAAACTTTCACATATATATGTCTATTGACTCCAAGCCCTGGATAGGCACCAGTCTAGTTTTGTGTTGAGGTCATAACCCAAGGTCCTAGTCTTGCATCTAAATACAAAATCAAACTTAAAACTTCAAAACCAAACCATTAGGACCTTAGAAGTAGTTTTAGGATCAAAATCCTCTGTCTCACAATTAAACATAGGCCCAAAGCTAGCCCCTTTGCACTTATTGCACAGTTTTGGTCTACATATAGGAGGATTTATCTACTTTGTGTCAACATCCCCTAGTTCACAAGCATATCTTATGGATTTTGAATAGGGAATACCCCCCTAGGTTTTGTAGAGCCTGAAGAAGAAGAGGAGATATATATAAAGTCTATCTCCTTTACTGTTGGCCCCTGGCCTAGAAGTCCTATTGATCATTGATGGCTACCTTGTAGGGATAACTAGGAAAAGACCAACAAACCACATATGAGGTCATATGAAACATATTTGTCTTTCCTCCCAGATTCCTCATGCCCTCATCTAGACTATCACTTATGATCTTTGTCCATTGGGGCTTTTCATCAGTAGTCTCTACCATCCTCATGAGACCATACATCCACTCCTCAAAACATCCAACATTTGGTCTTCCCCTCATTCTACTGAGCATCATCATCATATATTGATATTCAGAGGTGAAATCAAATTTATATAAATCTATTAGCAACTTTGTAGAAGCTTTATATGTGCTATCACTAGCCCTCCATAAGAACATGATTCTTCTATAATCCTTCAGGGTGCTATTATATTTCTTCTCTAACTCCTCAATGCCTATTTTGTATATGTGAGGTCCACTGGGCAAACTGAAAGTTGAAGTGATGCCTTCAATAGAGAAGTCTACATATACCCGACCATGCTTTTCTACCTTCATGTTGTCGACATTATAATTACGAGCACATTCAAATACCAGATCAGTGGCCTCTATTGCATAAGGGAATCGTCCGGTATGCCACATGCTTGAATTGTATATGTTAATGAGCAAGGGTTTCCTGGTCCCCTTTTCTGATAGTGTTGTCCATGCATCCAAATCCATGTTCCCTGCATGAGTATCATTTTTCTGGCCATATCTGAATGATATCCCCTCGAGTTGTATACCCATGGGCTTTAAGAATTATACATGTCTAACTTGTTTTTATGAACTGTCATTGTATCCTACAATAAAACATATGTCTTTCTTACCCTACATGCCTTATGTGCATTCAGGTTTAAAACTTATATGAATATCATGATGTTTTTCTTCTTATTCAATATAATTCACACATCATCGTATTGATTTACTATGGTAAAAACCACATTTACATGTTTATTTACCCATAAATGACAAAAGAGGGTTTCATCATTACATACCTGATATTCACTACCTTTTAACTCTTTGATTGATATCTAGATATGCACGTCACCTTGCAATTACCCTCCTCTATTTGCCATTTGAATCTACACCCCATTGTGTTGCATTCACAAGTCATTGTAATGTCACCTTAATCACATAGGAGCTCTGTAACTTCTTCTAGAATACATTATAAGTATAAACTGAGCTCAAATCCTTGTTTTTAATAAAAAACCTTAGTAAAGTAGGGTGTGATTAATGATAAGTTGTTAATACTAATTGATCAACACTTGAGCTTTGTAGATGTTAATAGGTGGTGCGATATTATTTAAAATTTTGAAGGTTCACCTACCATTAGAATAGCATTTAATACGAGATCATCACATTCACAAATATCATGGATATTAAGAAATGTGCATGCTTTTTTGAATATACCCATGACGTAAGCATGACAATGGTCAACCGTTTACTAATGATCAAAAGATCAGGTCACCTTACCTTTGTTTATCATCCTGACATTAGGATATGCTAATATGGATTTGTTAGTATGCCACATGGCAACACCTAATTGGTTAGCAGAAATCTATGTGTTATATGTCCCAAGAATGGATAAGAGGATATTAAGAAATATCTAGATGTTCAATTATGCAGAATATCCCCCCTATGGGTGAAGATGAGAATGACATCAACACTTTTATTAATGTTCCAAATTTGCCTAGGAGATGATGTCATCATCATATTAACGAAGATTAGGGATCTTAGCCAATGTGCGAGATATTAGGGTTCACCTTTGTATTGTATTGGATCAGGATATTAGTAAATATCTAGGATATTAAGAACAAGATGACTCTCTTGTTGTCAGGGGATATGATGATGTCATCATCATATCAGGTTCTCTTTTGAATAAAACAAGATGATGTCATCATCACATTAACAGAGATCAGGGATCTTAACTAATATGATGGATATTAGGAAATATGCCAATACTGGGTATTTACGTTACACTGGAGGTAAGCCCGCATATTAGTGAATGTCAGGGATATTAAGAAATATAACCCTAAGATATGTGGATGGGTGTCGACAGATAGATGTTTCTTGAGTTGAAATTTGACATCTGCATGTTAGAGAATATGTGAATATTGGGCTTTTCTATGTTAAAACATATGTCCAGGATATTGACTAATATTAGGGATGTTATTGAATGTGATGACCCTTCCTTATGAGTGACTAGTTTGACCCAACTTTGACCAAACATAACTTCTTATCCTTAAAGAATTTTAGGGTGATCTAAAAGGCAAACTTGCTTGAAATTTTGCACTCTATCATCTGATGAGGTTTATGGAAGCAAAATTTAACATCAACACTTAACCCTTTTATGAGGTCTCTACATACATAGGGTGATATCTTGTCACTACCTCTGGCATATAAATTTTACAAAACCACCCAAAGCAAAGGGAATAAACAAGGCCAAAAAGGTTGGGTCCCTATTTTGCTAAAGCAAAATGGGGAGTGTTGTGTAACTACACAACATTTAACACTAAGACTTTTAGGTACACGTTTCATGCACGATCTGGATTATACTTTGCAGACCAATCAAAATGTAGGAACATGATCTAGAGACTCCCACAAGCACGTTACAATCACAAAGAACATCCGCACAACCTCTAAACACTTTATCCATAAGATTCTTCAAAATAAAGCACTAGAACATTATTGTCGGCCACTGTGACAAGGGAAAGATCACTTGTGGAGCACCAGATCATGAACCATTTGAGCTAAATGCACATAACATCATCACACACTTAATTCCAGAACTACAGACTGTGAAACTTAAATGCGGAGAAGTGCAGAGCATAATACATTCTCCCTGTCACTATTAAATACACATAAAAATAGTTTTTACTCTAGTGAATAGAACTTGCTCAAATTTTCACATCAGAGGCTCAAACTTAAAACATAGCATCTATTGACATCCCTTAACATTACTTCCAATCCACAGATAAAGATATTCAACCTACAAGAAATGTAGAGCACAACACTACACTATTCTGATAGATGAAGCAATTATGAACTTGTACTAATTCCTCAACTACTTGATCAGACTTATTCAGATAACTTCCTTGGGTGTTGACATCAACTATTGTTAAGGGAAAATTGGATCTAAATATGAATAATAAATATATCAATATCAATGATACCCAAAACTCAATGAAATGATGAACAAAAGAGATCAATCAAATAATGAACAATACAAAGCAAACCTCCTTTAATTCTTAGCTTCCATTGATCGCCTATCTCAAATGATCTTGTCTATGAATATGGCCCTCAAAAGGTGCACTTCCTTGCTATGATTCCAAGATATTCAAATAGGAATGACTATGATAGTTTTTCCATGAAGATGAGCGTCACAACAATGATAGTACTATGTAGTAACAAGTTTGATCACAAGCAATGAAGGAATTGGTGCCAAAGGCACACTGTAATTCCTGTAGAGTAAGTTTACTTAAAGCTTGGATAAATGAAATGGAGGAAGAGGGTTCAATTTATAGACTTGAGAGATAGGAGATCAATGGTATAGAAAGAATGAGAAGATCAATGGTATAGAACGGTTGAGAGAATGTGTGCGAATAAGAAGAAGACAAGTGTCACACAAAAGTTGTTTTATTTGAGTTAACTACTTTCTTTTTTCTAAAGATAAGATATGACTTCATAAGTTAGAAATCTTTTTTCTAATTTAAGAGATATTGATAAAAACAAAGTTGATTGAATTAGTTAACTCAACTTGTGATTTGCTTTTGCATGATTTGAAAGAAATTAAATAATAAATTATTTAATTGTGTGTGCATGAAGAAGAAGACTTATTTTTAGAAGATTTTGGAAGATATTTAAAGAATTAGAAGACAATAAAGAAAATTAAATAAATAAATTTATTTAATTGTTTGTGCACGATTTGGAAGAATAAATAAAATATTTGATTGTAATTTATTTTTGGAGATGGAGAGGATTTAAATAAATTTGATTGATTGATTTAAATTTGGAAGAATGATTTTGATTTAATTAAATAATTAAGAATTATTTAATTGTTTGGAAGAATTTAATTAAATAAAGGATTTTATTTAATTTTTACTTTAGAAGAGGTAATTAAATATTTTTATATTTAATTAACTTAGAGGAATATGAATCAAATAAATAAATTTATTTATTTATTTATTGATAGAAGAATTAGAATGAAATAAATATTAAGAATATTTATTTAGACCGAGTCATGCCATTTTTAGGCATATACACTGACAACACTTATTGCTCATACTTGTAACAATGTCCCCTTTGTCATTGATAGAAATACATGATGTGAAAAACCATCAAGACATGTAATCTTACTTTGCTTCTTTGCTCCCCCTTACTTGATGCTTTCTTTGTCTACAACTTTCTTCTTAGTTTTTTCACATAAACTTCACTCCCCCTTTGACATCAATGGCAAAGGGTACCAGACCTTTTCTTTCTTTTTACTACACAACTCCCCCTTTCATGAACAATTCAACACTTACTTCTCTTTATCAAGAACTCATATCAACAACTTTTACTTGGTCCCTCTGAGAGGTAGCCTTCGAAACATCAATCCAAATCAAAAGATGAAACTTTAGACACCACCGGACTGATGCATTCCTTATGCATCTTAGTTTAGAGAAGGAGGGGTAATAACCAATAACTTCTCCCTGAGATACTCAAAAGTATCATTAGGCAAAGGCTTAGTGAAAATATCTACAATATGATCCTTTGTAGGCACATACTCCATCTTTACTTCATTCTCTATTAGCTTTTCTCTCATAAAGTGATACCTTATTGATATATACTTTGTCCTTGAGTGCATCATTGAATTCTTTGAAATGTTTATAGCACTTGTATTGTCACAAAAGATTTTAATTGGTTCTTCATACAGAACTCTTATGTCCTTCAATGTTTACTTAATCCAAAGCACTTGAGTGCAACAACATGCTGCAACAATATATTTTGCTTCTGTAGTAGACAAAGAAACTAATTCTTTCTTCTAGCTTAGCCATGAAGCCAACCTATTACCAAAAAGGAAAGCACCTCCACTTGTACTTTTTCTATCATCAGCATGTCCAACCCAATCTGCATCTATATAAGCACTGAAAGTGAAATTAGTATCTTTGGGATACCACAAACCATAGTCTAAAGTGTCTTTTAAATACCTCATGATCCTCTTGACTGCCATCACATGTGACTCTTTGGGATCTTCTTGAAATCTTTAAACAAGACATACTACATGCATTATGTCTGGTCTGGTATGGGTTATATAAAGTAGTCTTCCAATCATAGATCTATACTTTTTTTGATGAGTCTTAGGTGATTCATCATTCTTTCTTAGCTTGCAACTAGTTACCATAGGAGTACATACTAGATTAGAATACTCCATTCCAATTAACTTCTTCAACAATTCTTTCACATACTTGGACTAAGAAATGAAAATTTCTTTTTCTGATTGAGTAATTTGTAGTCCTAAAAAGAAATTCATTTCACCAAACATAGACATCTTAAGTTCTTTTTGCATTTCCCTTGCAATTTTTTTACACATACCTTCATTGCCTCCAAAGTTAATACTGTCATGTCCACATTTCCCATGTGGTCATGACACACAACACATGTGTGATGTCCACATTTGTCATGCGGTCATGACACAAAATATCAAAAAAATTCCACGCATCCCTAGAAACCCCCTCATATGTGTTAGCGTGCTTGGTGGCAATATGCATAAGGCGTAAACATGTCAATCAAAGTTGGGGTAATGTGATCTCATATGCAATCCCCTACATGATAATAGCTAACTAAGGGGGTCAATGCGATGCGAGGAGTGTCGCCATTAGGGTTAGGATCGATTGATCGAAACCCTAAGACTTCCTAGGTGAGTGGTGAGATTTTGACATGAGTCAAAATCAAAACTCTAATTCTAATGCGTAAAAGAATAAAATAACTACGTAATCAAAATATCAAGTTTGCAGAATACTATGCTATTGCTCGTCACAAGGATTAAATTGTCAAAGGACTTAAACTTAATTTCTAGAAAAATCTGGTAGCATAACGCCTCTAGAATGTGATTAAGAATTATTCTAATAATCAAATCTTAACCAAAGGTTCCCTAAGGTCACCAAACAAGTTAAAAGAATTAATTAATTAATTAAAACAACTAGATTAAATAAATTAAAATAACCTCCTTCGATTAAATCCCACATACGATTAATTAAATTAAATCGATTTAGAAATAAAAAAGGTTACAATAGTTAAATTCAAAGGATACGTATAAGAATAATTAAATCGTACATCTAAATAATTAATTTAAATCAATATTTCCCTCAAGATCGAAATATTAAACTCTAAAGAACTAATACAATCAAATAAAAGAGTTTAAATTTCTAACCCTAAGTAAATAAAACACCTCATTAATTTAATACCCCTCAATATATAATTAAAATAATTTACCTAAGAAAATAAAGAGCTCCCAAAACATTTATCTCAATTTTCCCCACTAAAAGTTTAAATAAAATTAATCTCAATGAGGTAAATGAATTATTCCAAAGGAAATTAAAGTGTCCTCATATAACCATTCAAAAATTAAATTAAAATCTAAACCCAAACTCTAGAAAAGAACTAATTTAAAAACCCAAATAAAAGAGAAGGGAATAAATTTCCCTCTCAAGTTAAACAAATATAAAATTCAAATAAAAACCCTAAAAGCTTCACATTAAAAAAATAGTTTCCTTATGGGATAAGGAAAGCCCTAACCCTAAGAGTTTCCCATATTTTTCTTTTCTCCAATTTTTTTTCTCATCCTCCCATTTCCTTTTGTGGTGTAGGTTGGGAGAAAGGGCAGCCATGGACATAGCTCCCATGGAGGTATATACATTGGGTATATACCCATTTCAAAACCCATTTTCCTTTTTCTTTTTTAAAACATATATATATATACACACACATGTATTTTTACCAGAGATAAAATATTTCTTATTTGTTGCAATGATGAGTATACGCCTGTTATATTTCTTATTTTTTACCGAAGGTTTAATGTTTAACAGAGTCCTTATATTATATGGAAAGAGGGGTGGGTGGGGAGTGAACTCCCCACCCATCTCCCACCACATAGTGGGAGGTGGGTGGGGGTTTCAGCACCCCCATCCCTCAATACCATAAAAAAACTCAGAAAAAATATATGGGTGGCAGTGAATCACTGTCATCCCCAAATACTTTGATCCCTTATCTTTGTCTTCTGATAGTTATTCGATCATATATTTCTCTGTTCCAGAAATATTCTCAAATAAATGCATTTTACTATATATATATAAGTCTGCCAGAATGTTTTCACAAAAAACTAAATAATAAAATACACACACACACACACACACACACACACACACACACACACACACACACACACACATATATATAATTTTCTCTCTATCAAACAGTAATTAACTAAATAAAAATATAATTTTGTTTAATTCCAACAACTATTATTTGGATATAAAACACATAATATATATAGACTCTATATATATGTATATATAAATATATATTTATATGTCTATATATCTATCTATACAAGAATGTATTTGTGCAATATTAACTTAAATCAATTTGGTAAAATAACATAATTGTTTTCATTTAAAGGCATGAAATAAATATTTTTCTTTATTTTACAATGTATAAATATACATATGTTTTTTTGAAAGAAGGCAACAACACTATGCTTTATATTTTCTATTTGAAACAAAAATCAGCAACTAACAAATTCTTTTTCTTAAAAAACATATAAAATGAAGAACCAATTTTAGGCATATTTTGACAACAATTTAAAACAAACGTTACACAAATTATTTTGTTTCATTGTAACATTTCAAAGAAAATCCCATAAAATAAAATAGCCACTATATTATATATTCAACTTCAAAATAAATTCCATACAACACAAAATGTAAACATTTAACTTTACATAGCAAGAGAGGAAAAATCTTCCTCTTTTCTTGAAGACAACTACACAAAGGCTAAAACTTGGCCAAGGCACTCAAAGGGCCAAAATGACAAAACTCAAGATATATAGCCTTTTTCCTCCAATCTCCAAAGCTTCAATAACCTACAAATAACAAGTATAGGAAGGGGAAAAAGCCATGAAATACCACTCTCCTCTCTATCATAGACTCACTAATGAATCACCCACGAGTTTAAAGGTCATCCATGCACAAGGAACTTTCACTCCACAAGACAACAAAACACACAAAACAAATAAACATGAAGAACACCGATGGTTTACACAAAACAAAACTCATAGAAATAAGTTTGAAGGGGTAGGGGAGTGGAAATTACTCAACTCAAGAGTGTCACTCCAAATATCTCAAAACTCAACTCTAACAAGGCCTCAAGCCAACACATTTATACCAATTCACACATACTTCTCCATGGCTCTCAAACCATTCAAAAATGCTCATATTCACAACTTGCCCTCAAGGCCAAAATACCAAACTAGGAAGTGACCTCGAGCAGGTTCACTCCTCCCCCACCCCACACATGTTGAGCATTTTCTCCAAATGGAGAGGCTCTTACATACACCCATAAAATCCCCACAACAACAAAATGCAAAATACACACACACAAAACTATCACATAAGAAATGTAAAATACATAAGGAATGTCATCAAGCCTTGAAACCTACCTTAAATAGCCCAACAAGGTAGATAGTTGAAGAAGAGCCCTTCCAACTCCACGTCCAAGTCCTCCCTCCAAAATGCCTCCAAAAATTCCTCTAACTCTCCCAAAATTTAAATAAAATAGAAAAAGTAATGAAATTAACAACCCTCTCCCTCTCTTCAAGAGGGATTAAAATAGGCTCTCTTCATGAGCCTTGAGGAATGAGAAGGTGACACATGTCACCTTCTCCTTCCTCCTCACATCCACTTGCAAACTTCATGGAATGTGGTGGTGACACATGTCACCCTCCCATTCCACGAAGTCTTGCCCCCTCCACTTGTGCTCTCTCACACATGTGGGAGAGAAAGGTGGAGCCAAAGAAGGATATGGTTACCACAAGTGCACCAATCCTATCCTCCCATGAAAGTCCACAAAACCCCAAGGTACTCTCACCAATGTGAGAGAGCCTTGGAGTTGGGTCCTCCACAAATTAGGGGTTTTGAAGACTCCCCAAGCCTTGGAAAGAGGTGTGGATAAGGTTTAGTAGTTGACCCAACCTTCCACTCCTTCCCAAACTTCCATTTTCGTCACTTTACTTCAGAGTGAAGTTTAAGTGACCAAATGGGAGTTATCTTAGGGTTAGACAAGCTCAAATGGTCCCTAGACCCTAGGGGTACAACCTAGGGTCATTTTTAACCCATTTTGAGCACCTTAGGGTGAGTAAAATCACACGACAAGGGGTCACAAAAATAAAAAATCAAAAAAATTAAATCAATTAAACATTACACCTTTACAACACCAATATACAATCAATTGAAAAAGGGTAGACCTAGCCCAAAAGACACCATACACCAACATTATGAAAATTTATCGAGCATTTACACATTTAATCTTAGTTCCTCTTGGAACTAGACTAGCTTAACACGTGAATTCTCAAAATGTGTGGGATAATCTCTAATTATCCATGGCTTGGTTAAAACACCTGCGTACTTAAACAAAAGATTAATCCAACATGTATATCATAGCCGAAGCAAGGGAAACATACACTCACACCATCACATAATCATATAAAACATCATAAAATCACATCATAATTAGATTCATAATTTTGCATTTCTATATTCCATCTCAAGATAAAATCGCATAATAAATCCATAACATAATCTCACAACTAATATCTCAAATAATATCATAATGCAAATCACATGTCAAATCATCATTAGTGAATCAAAATCAAATCTAGTCTCATCTCAACATACTAAACAATGCTAACCAAAATAAAAGCATATATTCTAATAATCTTGCATATTGGGATCAACAGTCCCCAAAAGTCTAAAATGTGTCTCCAACAGTAATATGAAACAATCAAAATATAGGGATCAATAGTCCCCAAAAGACTACAACAATTATAATTTGATCATCATTGATTTTGAATAAGAGATTACTGTCTGCAGTACCTTTATTGAACCCTAATTATAGTAGATACTTGTCCAGCCTAGCATACTAGGCTCTGGAATCTTGCTTGAGTCCATACAAGGTTTTCTTCAATCTGCATACCATGTCACCTTTGTTTGATGATTGGAATCCTTCTAGTTGTTCAATATAGACCTCTTCTTCTAGTTCTCCATTCAAGAATGCAGACTTCACATCCATCTAATACACTTTAAAATCTTTGTGAGCTGTAAATACCAAAAACATTCTTATTGCTTCAATCCTTGCCACAAGAGCAAAAATCTCCTCAAAGTCTATTCCTTCAACCTCAGAATATCCTTTGCATACTAGTCTTGCTTTGTTTCTTACTACTCCATTTTCATTTATCTTATTTTTGAAAACCCATTTGGTTCCAATCACATTTTTATTGGTAGGTCTAGGGACCAATTCCCAACTTTGATTCTTCTCTATTTGTATCAGTTCTTCTTCCATGGCTTTTATCCAACTTTCATCTTTGCAAGCTTCACTTACAGTTTTGGGTTTAATCTGTGAAAGAAAATAGTAGTTCACATGTTCTTCTACAACTCTTTTCCTTGTTAATACCCCTTTACTTTTGTTACCAATAATTTTATCTTTAGAATGATTAATCCTTACATACCTGGGAGTCTTAACAACACTTTTTGGAGACTTTTCTTCTTCAACTTGACTATCCTTTTGTAACAGCTTCTCTTTATTGACTATAATAGCATGTTCATCTGATTCATAGCCACTCAGATTTGATGTTATTTCCTTGTCTTCATCAATCTTCACATTAGCACTTTCAATGAGCTTCTTCAATCTCTTATTGTAGCATGATGATGCCTTACTCTTAGTAAAGTATCCAAGGAAAATACCTTAATCACATCTAGCATCAAACTTGGCTAATTCTTCATCTCTTTTGATATAACATTTTCTTCCAAAAACTTTGAAATATTTCATTGTGGGAACTCTTCCATACTACAATTCATAAGGAGTTTTAGTACCATTACCTTTGACTTGGACTCTATTTTGAATGTAGACAACAGTCAGTATAGCTTCTCTCCAATACACTTCCAGTAGGTTAGCCTCCATCATCATTGACCTAGCAGCTTCTTGAACTGTCCTATTTTTTCTTTCAATAAGTCCATTTTGCTTAGAAGTCCTAGGAGCAAACAACTGTCTCTTTATCCCATTCTCTTCACAGAAAATTTTTAATTCATTTGATGTGAATTCACCTCCTCTATTAGACCTTAAGTCTTCGATCCTTAATTCTAACTCATTCTCAACCATTGTCTTAAAAGCTTTGAACTTGTCTAGGGCTTTTGGTTTTTCTTTTAAAAAAGTGACCCATGTCATTCTAGAATAATCATCAATAAGCAACATAAAATACCTATCTCCTTGCAGACTTCTTGTTCTTGTAGATCTGTATGCACCAGCTCAAGCAATCCAATAGAAAATTATTCTTTGCTCTTGAAACTTATCCTTGTCTATTTTCCTAGTTGACATTCCTTGCAAATGGTATTAGCAGGCTTCACTAGCTTAGGCAAATCTCTCACATCTTGTACTGAGCTTATCTTCACCAAGTTTTCAAAATTGATATGACACATCCTTCTATGCCACAACCAACTTTCATCTATTTGAGTAAACACACAATAATTATTAGTTCCCCTCAGGTGATAAACACTACCTTTAGTCTTCTTACCAGTTACAATCACTGTTTTGGATCTTTCCATGATCTTGTATCCATTATCCTTGAACCTTAGGTCATATCCTTTATCACACATCTAACCCACACTTAAAATATTATGCTTTAAACCCTTTACATACAAAAAATCATCTATGTTATGCTTACCATCAAAAGAAATAGATTCCACAAATCTTACTAGCGACATTATCACCAAACCTAACTAATCCCCCATCACACTTTTCTAGACTTACAAACTTACCTTTATCACTAGTAATATGATGTGAGCATCCACTGTCAATAATTCATTCATCCTTATCTTTCTCAACCTAAAAAGACATGGCACTTTCTTCCACTAGTTTTTCTTCCTTCACACAGCTAGCAGGATTAGTAGATTCAAGTTCTTCTTTGATAGCAATAAACAATCATTCATTTGCACTAGTACTATTATCATAAGACTCATCATCTGTTACACCATAATCATCAAGATCTCTAACATAATAGCAGTTCTTGACAATTATAGGTCTACTTTCAAATTTCTTCTTACCTCTTTCAATTCTCTCTAGACATCTGGAGGCATAGTGACCAATCTTACCACAAGAAAAGAATTTGAATAGCAATTTTCCTTTGAACTTACCAGTAGCTCTTTGCATTCTATCTACAAAGATTGCTTCAACCTCATCAAGGTCATCATCAGATTCAACAAGATATTTCTGAGCTCTTGAAATTTTTTTCTGAAGTGTTGGCTTTGAAAGTAGTCTCAACCTTTGGCAGAGCATCACCAAACTCTCTCATCTCAAATGCTATAAGTTTCCCAAGAAATTGATCCTTTGAAATCTTTTGAACACTCATAACCTCTTCAATTTCTACCACCTTGTGACTATAGGATTTAGACAATGACCTAAGAATCTTTAGCACAACCTCATCCTCATTAATAGTTCCTCCAAGACCTTTGATTCCATTGATAGTTTCATCAATTCTCTGCATGTAGATAGTTATGTTTTCATCTTCACTCATCTTCAGGGTTTCATACATCACCTTCAGGTTTGGTAATTTGGCACTCTTTATAGAATCATCTCCTTCATATAAACTTTTCAACTTTTCCTTGATCTCATGAGGAGTTTCTAGATCCATTACTTTCACTAACTCAGTGTTGGATAAAGCATTTAATAGAGCATCTCTAGCCTTTCCATTAAACTCATATTGTTTGACTTCATCTTCATCTGATGGTCCATTTTCAGGAATAGTATACTTTTTCTCTGTTATCTTCCAAACATTATAACTAAGAGAAATTAGATAACTTTTCATCCATACCTTCCAAAGAGCATAATTCATTCCATCAAACTACAGTGACTCCTTCCTATGTGCCATCTCATATCTACATCAAGCTGTTAGGTTGTTTATTGAGGAACCCTCGCTCTGATACCAATTGTTGAAAAGTGTAATACAACTGAGAGAGGGGTGAATCAGTTGTAACCAATACTTAAAAACCATTAACACATCAATCACTTAATCATTGTTATTGTATTTAACCATGAAAACATGATATTAGAAGCTTAAACACATTCACACATCCAACACATGAGACACCAAATTTTTTACGTGGAAAACCCTATAAGGGAAAACCACAGTGAGTGTTAGCTCACAATATAAAAGATATATCAAATTTTATAATAAGGCTCACTGCCTAGAATGCTCACTACAAAAGATGTGGCTCATTGCTAATGGGGTGGCTCACTACCAATGGGTGGCTCACTTCCAAATTTGGTGAACTAAGATAGTAGCATCTACACTATGCCAAGGTTTAGTTCCATTGAAGCACAATAATTTTCCTCTACTCTACTCTACTTCTTCAATTCACACTTATCTTCGCATTCTACAACTTCATTCATGACTTCATTTCATGTATTTATACAATTCATCAACCTTGGAATGAACATCAAGGTCGGCATTACAATCATAAACCTTTGGAACAATCTCCAAGGTTAGCATACATACATATTTAGCCAATATTTAAATTAGTTCTACTCTTAAGTAGATTGAGGGAAAAGAGAAATGAATGCGGACCACGTCAAGCCTTAGCTAGGACTCAAATGCAATTTTTCATGCAACAACATGCTTTAGAAACTTCTAAGCACAACCGCAAGTAGTGAGAACAACCAAGTCAGCCAAGACTAGAGTTAACACTAAGACTTTTAGGTACATGCTTCATGCATGATCCAGATTATACTTTGTAAAACAATCAAAAGGTAGGAACATGATCTAGAGACTCCCACAAGCATGGTACAATCACCAAGAACATCTACACAACATCTAAACACTTTATCCATAATATTCTTCAAACCAAAGCACTAGAACATTACTCTCAGCCACTATCATAAAGGAAAGATCGCTTGCAGAGCACCAAATCACAAACCATTTAAACTAAAGGCACATAGTATCATCACAAACTTAATTCCAGAACCACAGACTGTGAAACTTAAATGTAGAGAAATGCAAAGAAGAATACATTCTCCGTGTCACCATTAAATACACAGAAAAATAGTTTTTACTCTGGTGAATAGAACTCGCTCAAATCTTCACACCAAAGGCTCAAACTTGAAACATAGCATCTAATAACATCCCTTAACATTACTTCCAATCCATAGACAAATTTATTCAATCTATAGGAAATGCGGAGCACAACACTACACTGTTCTAATAAATGAAGCAATTTTGTACCTGTGCTAATTCCTCAAATACTTGATCAGACATATTCAAATAACTTCTTTAGGTGTTAACATCAATGACAACACTTACTACTCATACTTGCAACAACTATGACGTGCCAACATATGACATCATCAAATATCATGTGAATGATGCTTAGTCAATGGCTGGGTATAATGAATGCTTCATGTGGCCTCTTTTTTAAAAGTGGAGTGTGAGTCATGGTGACCCCATCACTTTTTAGTCTTTCCACTTTAACATTTGGAAAGGTGGGCCCTGGACATTTGAATTGCTTTAATCCACTGAAGCACCGAAGGTGCTCCTAGTTTTCTCCAGAGATGCACCTGGTTGGCTCTAGAGAAGTACCTAGTTGGCTCTGAAAAGACTTCTATTGAATTCCTGCATGAAAAAGAGAACCACCATTTGCTAGTTTTTAGTTCCCTAAGCGAGAAAGAGTGACATTTGACTAGTTTTAAATCTTTCCCTTTTTTGTCTTTTTTTTTAGAAGGGCCTCTGTTTACTAGTTTTCAACCCTTCTTTTATTTATTTATTATTTTTTTTCCCTTTTTTTAGAAGGGTCGTCATTTACTAGTTTTCAACCCTTCTTTTATTTCTTATTTTTTCTTCTTCTTTTCTTTATCTTGTCGTCTGAATATCTTCAACTTCTGGTAGATGATGTTCCCTCTGTCACCAAACACAATTCCTTGGTAAACTCTTCTTTTGTAGCTGGTCATTGATAGAGATAAATTTTGTGACCATTTACTAAGAATGTGTTTTCTCCTCCATCAATGGGTGCTAGGAAAATTGTCCATTTTCATAGACTTTCCCTAATTTGGTAAGGTACCATCCAATAAATTTGTAATTTTCCCTTGAACTCCTTGAACTTAAAATCTTTTTAGTGGAAAATACAGGATTAGGATAGTTTACTAAAACTAAATCAAACCCCACACTTTCATATGCTAAACATTAGGGAAGTGGAGCCGAGCTTGATCTTTATGAAAGATCAAGCTACAAATTTCCTAAATCCCTTTTTATGCTAGATATGACTAAGTAGATGATTTGATTATGCCTTCACAAGCTTGTAGCATTCACAAAGAAAGAAACCCTAATTTATCACTTAGATTGTCATAAACTAATTTTAGAAATAGATCAGGGAAAATAGATTTCAAAAACATAGAGTAGAAGGTACAGAGAGTGTGCACCTAGAAAATGAGGGCCTAAAGGTCAAGGGTGCCTGCTCCTTTGCCCCATAAGTGTTTGGCACATGAAATTCTCTACACCAGGATTCAAAGTACTTCCAAAGGTTTGCAGATCTCGAATAAAAATGCTCAGTAGGGCTAGGGTGCTTGCTCTTTTGACCAGAAAGTTTTGCAATGTCAAAATTAAAAGTTCTATGATGAAGGTATCTGCAATGTCCTTCTTTTGTCTACTCCTTTTTATTGGATCTTATCAAATGCAACCTACACATACAAAAGGAGGAGAAAGATGGTTATGGCTATATAGGAGCTTGCCTCAGTCAAGGCTCATTTTTAGTATTCCTACCTCAACAATAGCCAATGATAAAGATTAGCAGATGTGTGTACTCATCTAAAAAAATATGTATTTAGAAATATCAAAACCCTAAATGACTCCAACATCAAGGAAAGATCAACACTTTGTTTCACTCAAAGAAACAACATCACCTCAAGGAGATGAGAGAAATGAAGACTTGTAGAACAAGAAGGTGAGGCAGTTGTATCTGTGGAGTATTCCCAAGCTCAAGTTGGAGGCTTCAACCCTTCTCCTGATCATACAAAAGGTTGTACAAACCCTAGGAAGAATAATATAGTCTCAAGATCTTGATTCCTAATCTCTATCGAATATCTCCATGATAGAAATATTCAGTATCTTCAAAGAGCTTCAACAAGTGGTTGATCTTCAATAGAAAAAATGGTAGAGTTTTGACATAGAAAGCTTGCATATAGATTGTGTGTGATAAGATGATTTTCAAATGTCTTTAAATACCTACTTTAGAAATTCAAATATTTGGAATAATGTGTCAATATCGTGTGAAAAACAAAATTTTGAAATTGAAATACCAAGGTGCATGGAAGGAATTGACACCCCACCAAAATTAAAAACCCTAAAAAATAGGACAGGACAATGGCATGGGCACCCTTGTCCAGACCCTAATTTTTCCATCAGATATGTATCAAGGAGGTTCAAGATGTCCAAAATCTAGAGTTTCTTTTCTGGTTCAGCCAACAGTCATTTCAAAATATGACATTTCTTCAATTAGTTATAGGTCAATTAGGGTTTAGGGAGGTCAGAAATAAATAGGTTGAATGGACACCAAAGGAGAGGAGCTAAACTATGAGAAATTGTACCATTCCATGCAGAAGGAAAATTTCTAATATAACATTCAGCCCCACTTTAGTGTCCATATGACACTACGTGCATATGCAACTAACGGAAAGTAAATGCATCAATCATGAAAAGGATACCCAAAAGGATACTGTAGAGGAATCTGAAGTGTTGTCACACAAGAGGAAGAAGCCTCTAGTCTGTAATCCTACAAGACCATAAAGTTAGGAACTGTTGATCATGATGTTAGTCACAAACAAACATAGAATAAAAGTACACATTAACCTTTATTCATCTTGAAAGATACAGTGAATTCAAAGAATTCATGATCCCAAGTCTCCGGTGATTAGGTCTTAATCGACTGACGTTACTCAGTGGTTAATGTGAGTTGCTGTTTCTATTTTGGGGCCTTACGTGAAAATGCACTATCATCATGACGTTCTTGCAGAAATTCCTTACAGAGAAGTCAAATTATGCGGGTATTTGATGAAAGGAAGTAAAATACCTAGATCTTTGCATGATATTTTCAATTGTGCATGCTTAGTGTTCAAATATGCTAAATATTTACGATTATCTACGAGATGTCTGCATATTTTGGGTTGTTTGCTTAAGATTATCAGTTTATTTGCAATTGTGATAGTGAGATGCTCTGAAATTGAAAGAATTTAAAGGAAATGCTTCTAATTAAGTTGAACCTTTAGCTTTTGATCCACATACATGCTTGATACTGTCATGAGGAGAAGAAATCAAACCATATGTTCACCAGGACATTCCATAGCTAGATACAGTTGATGCAAACTTCAGAGGATAATGAATGAAAACAATACATGCAACATGATGAGCACTCCAAGGGACGCAGCAAATCAAAGCACATATCCAGAATTCAGACACAGATTACTCAAGATTTACGAAGATTTGTAATCAAAATACTCTTCCCTTTCATTAAGTATGCAAAAGACATGTACATATACAGCAGCTTTGAAATAAGTCCTGAATACTTCAGCAATCAAATTTTAATTAAGTTTCGAATGAATATAACAAGGCATTCCACCACCTTTTATAGAATAAGGTGAGGAATCCATTACAAAAGATCCACAGATCAGATATGTCAATACAAATCAACGGCCATCACTTCATGACTTACCAATATTACAAAAAGGCACAAGTTGCCAGCTGGCAACTATCTATACTACATATGCAAGATATTCCCCTTCATGATGTATCTTCATCATGCTCTTCATCTGATGCATGCGGATCATCATCATGTGCATCACTTTCTGAACTTTCGCTATCCGGATGATGATGCTGCTGCATATGGGGTTGCATGCTGCTTTGGATCTGTTCGTATGACTGCACAACTTGGTCTATTCCTCTGCCATCTTGAGTCTTTGCCTTGATGATGGCGTGTTTGTGCACTTCATACTTATCCCTGCTGTTGTCCAGCTTATTCTTTCTGTCCTGCAGTGTCTCGTTGTAGCTCTCCATCTTGACCTTGATCCTCATCATTTTATTTATTATCTCTTCTGTCAAGTGGACTAGCGGACCATCATCTTCCACTTGGAAGTTATTACGCAGAGCCTTGAGGGCAGAATCTTCATCTTGATTTTCTATCTTCCCTTCCACCTTGCCCTCTAGCGTTTCTAGCATGTCTGCTTCAATACCCATTAAATCACGTAGCCTCATGCTGATCTCCCTCAGCTTATTATTGTATCTCTTGAGGACTCCGCATTCAAACTACACATCCTTATACCAGATATCCACTAATAATGAAGTATTATTATTTAACACCTGCTTACTGATAAGCAGTTGTGGATTTATCTGCCTTATTTCGTCCAACAGGCTGAGGACTTTCTCCAGTTTATGAGACCTTTTTCCGGTCTGCATCTGCAACCTGTCCACCTTAGCCTTGGAGTCACTCAATATGCTCCATCTTTTCAAAGAACCTTTCATTATTTCAATGGCATCATCGAATGTGGATGACACCCACTTTCTTATTACGGAAACCTCATGTTTCATGAGGTCCAGTCTATTCACTTCTTCCTGAGAAATGGCAGTCAATGGGACTGCAGCTTCGCTTGTGGTATCTTCAGGGTTGGTCAAGCCTTCAATATATGCACGCAACTGAGCAATGTGCTCTTTATGTTGCTTATTCTTCTCTTTCTCTCTTTTCACTTTCTGAATCAGAGAGTCAATGATATCCTTTCCCTCCTGACCTTCTTGCTCTTCATTGGCAAAACCCAGATCAACTGTGCTTATCTGGAATTCATCCACAGTGATTTTGCCTTTCTCTTTCTCTACCGCAGGTACAGCAATTTGTGCGGTCCTTCTCCCTATCGCCGGATCTCTTTTGATGGCCGAAGTCATTCTAGCCTTCCTCCTGGGTTTCATTATATCTGCGGCGAACAGGGTGGAGACATCGAACTCTTGAATCTCTAGCTCCTCCTCAACATTTACCTCCTTTTCTAACCATGGAGGCACCTGATCATGCTTTTCAGCATCATGATGCTGTTCACCTCTATCTCCCGTTTCCACCAACAAGCGTTGTGGAGATGGTGACTTTTCTTTTTCTGGCTCTTGATGCTCACCTTGCTGCTGTTGATCCTGAGGTGCCTCCTCTTGTTGAGGAACTTCCTTTTCTGGGGGAGCATCTTCTCTGTGTGGGGAACCTGGCGGTGTACCTGTATGTGGATCATGATGATCATGATCTTTTTCCTTCATTATTTCACCTATTCCCAGTTCTTCCCCTTGTGGAGGTTGGTCATCCTCCCTTTGCTTCTCTATTTCTGGCGGCATGTCCACCGTATCTGATATCACTGGATCTACCCGAGGTGATGGCATCTGTTCCGCAGCGGCTATCTGTTCTGTACCTGCAGCTTCCACCTCTTGTGCCTTATCAGCAGGATCCTCTATCGCTTCATTCTTCTCATCATCAGCCTTTGCTTCTTGGACCTCTACTATAGCAGGTCCTGCTGATGTATCTTGTGGGCTTTGTTGGCCTGATTCAAGAACATGGCTTTCTGTTTCTGCCATCTCTATCTCTTCTATTAAGTGGCCCTTATCAAGTGATCCTGCTGGCTGTTCAGGACTTGCATCCTGCTTCTCTGTTAAGTCTACCACTGCAGGACTTGTCACCTCAGCGATCAATGTATCCAGCCCTATGTCTTGAGCTACCTGCTCTGGGCTCTTCTCTGGTTTTGGGCTCTTTTCTCGCTCTACTTTTGCTTGTTTCATCTCCTCAAGCACTGTTTGAACCGTTGGAGGCTTGTGAGGAGTCACACTGATGCCAGCAGCCACAAGTGTTTCCATTTCTTGTGCAGCTACATCCTACACCACCTCATCATCAGACAAGTTTATTGTCTCGTCTAGCGAGACATGCTTTTTTGCTTGCGCCTGGGATGCTTCCTTTTGTTGCTCTTCTGCCAGTTCAGTTTTGAACTTGACAATGGTAGGAAGTGGAACATTGTGCTGAAGTTCCTTCTGCACTTCACTACCTGCCCCTTGTAATTGCACTGGGGGTTGACTTATCTCACCTCTCATGGAGGTTCTTGTTTTCTTAGGTGTGATAGGAACCAGCACCTGTGGAGCTCTCCTCTTTCTTCTGATTATCAATGGAGCTTCCTCCTCTTCTTCAGGCTCTTCCTCCATGAGGATATCCTTGCCTGGTTGTCTGGATGATTGACCCACTTCTTGGGTCTCTGTGGTTCCAACCTCTGCTGTCTTGGCTTTCTTGGGCTTTGGAGGAGAATCTGATTCTGACCCTGATTTGGCTACCTCCTCCGCTGTGAATACTGCCCTGTCAACTATGACCCCTTTGGGTCCCTTTTCCACCTTCTTGCCCTTTGTGGCCCTTTTGCTAGGTTGCTGTGGTGGAGGGGTCCTCTCTCCCTTAGTCTTCCGCTTCTCCAGCAGGAAGTCATCATATTCATCTGTGGGGATGTCCTGCCCCTTCTTCTTGCTATCTATTGTGATGGCAACACCCTTTTTCTTCAATGCCTCTACCTGTGCATCTACCCAAGCTTGGGTCAAGTGTATGGTTCTAGCAAAGAATGGGTCCAAGGACATATCCTCCTGCATGGTGAGGTCAGGGGTAGAAATGGTATCATTGTAGATCTTCTTCTACTCGTATTCATCTGCCATGATCCTGCCGTCATCACTCTTCAGCTGCTGAGGGAGGGAGATGCAGTCGAACGTTCTAATCTGGTTCAGAGTTAACCTCTGATACCTCCTCCTCCTGGCCTCTGCCTCATCTTCGCAGTCAGCCCAAAAATCTACTAGGTGCCTCTGGTGAATAGGCTTTCCTAGGATCTTCTGCATTCGGCCGTAAGGATCATATGGTCTTGTTACTGGGAAGGGCAGTAAATTCACCTTGTTCAGAGTGACCATCACCTTCTTAATATTGTTAGAGTCAAGGCACATGTAGTTGCCAATGCTGACTGGGAACAAAATTGGTGGCAGCTTCTTGGCATCCTTATACGTCTGTATGATGGTGGAGCCCTGCCTGATAAACTCCATTAAAACTACTGCATCTGTAGGATACCTTGGCAGCATCAGGGGATGCCCTTCAAAACCTTCTATCCTGATGTAGGAAAAGGTGGCAAATTGGATGTACCATGCCCCATGCCTGTATACTGCCTCCTGAGCTTCCATGCTCAGTCTTTTAGTTCTGTCATCTTCCATGGTCCTTACCAGATGCATAGAAAATGCATCATTGACCAATTTGTAGTCCTTGATATATTTGGTTCTTTGCAGCTGGGGATGATGATCCCAGATATATGCTGCATTCGTGCCCGTCAGTTTTCCATCTGTGACCAGGGCATCAAAAGTGCCTCCATAAGCACAGGAATAAACAATATAGGAGGTCATGTAGAAGGCACAATCTGAACCTCCCAGGTTCAGCAGCTGCTCATGCAGAGCATCACTTATGATTTGGCCCCATAGTGGCTTGATGTCTGCATATAGGCACATCATTATTATGCTGTACATCCAGTCTCTGAATTCTCCAGTATCAGGCTGGCCAGTCACCTTGTTCAGTAGAGTAATCACATACTGATATTCTTCATTAAAATCAAATTTGAACATGTGCATAGGGAGCTTGGCCGCTGCATTATATGTGCTGTTCTCGGCCCGCCAAGCATACATGTTCTTTCTGGCCATCTTCTTGTTGGCCTCATATTCTCTTTCAGACTTCTTCAAGTCTACACTCTTTACCTTGCTGCCCATTGGCAGTCCAAATGTTTGGGATAGACCTTTGATGGATAGGTCTGCATACATTCTCCCATGCTTCACCACTTGCCTCGTCTGAGGGTTGTAATTCTGGGCGCACTCAATAACTAGCTCTGGAGACTCCATGGAGTAGGGGAAGCCAGCAGCGTTCCACATACCTGATACAAACACAGCGTCCAGCACCGGACTCTTATCCTACCCATCATTCAGCTTGGTCGACCAAGCCTCCAGGTTGGTACTCCCCTGATGGGTATCTGTAATTGCCCCAAATTTGAACAGGACCCCTCTCTGAGAAGAGAACATAGGTCTGCTGAATTCCTCTTGACACTTGACTAAACGTTTTTCAGCCATGGGTACCTGCAATTAACAACATTTCTTCTCACAACGGGATATGCATGCATACATACTACAAATATCATGCTTATTGTATCAATTCTACATTACTTATTCATACGGATACATAACCAGAACTTACAGCATCATATAGAAACAACATGATGAGGGTTTCAATTTACTTACCTGGTTATGCCGATTTCTTTTTATACCAGTATATCTCTAAGACGCTCTTGATTCAGCTGCTGATCACCTTCCTCCCTCAGTCTATGAGCTCCAGTCGCGCAACGGTAGCTGTTATGCAGAAATGGAGGCTAGTGCTCTGTAAAACAATTTTAACGCAGGTAAATGCAACAATGGCAGTTGAATTACCTTTTAACCTCGCAGTTAGGGTAAACTTAGGGTAACTCTGACAAGTTAGATCGTAATCTTTGATCATTCGTGCGAAAACTCAGGATCTCGCCAGACGTTTCATTGGGTTCCGGGATCGGCGGGAATCACCTACCATATCTGCGCGCATTTAATGGCAATGGCGGCAAAGGGAGCGGGGGAATATCCATATGACATGATATCATGAGAGCAGAATGACATTTCACAAATATTGGGTTGAGTTTCAATATCATCCTCCCTAGTCTTGAAATTGTTATCGCGACAAAATTCGGGTGACAACGCACCTTTGTTTTCATTTTAGCACATCAGGAGGATATTTCGGTCTATCAGGTGATATTTCAAAATATGATGATGACCTTCAAACTTACTCATTCTCCTCTTTGAATATCAGGATGACGTCATCATGATATTTGTTCTTTGTATTGGAAATGTCTCATGACGTCATCGCCACACTGGGTGAACATGATCATGTTTACAAAAATATCCTGTCGAAATGTAAATATGATGATGATGTCATCAGGATGTTTGTTTCTTTGTTTATCGTATTCAAATGATGTCATCAGGATGTTTGTTAAGGGTGATATTTTGCATCAGGATGATATTAACGAATATCGGGTTACTTTCAAAATATGATGCTCGCGATACAAAAGATCGTTCGACGGGGAAGACTTATTATCACTTAAAGTTGACGTCCAGATATTTGAACCGTAGGATATTATCGGGGGGGGGGGGGGACGTTTCAAATATGATGATGATGTTCTTCACACAGCATAACTGAGGTTATAAAATATGACCCTCTTTTTGCGAATATTAGGTTTGACCAAGACTTTGACTGTTCATAACTCTCACACCCTGATGAATATCAGGGTGATGTAAAAAGCAAACCTGCATGAATTTTAATGCTCTTTCAGAATATGTGGTCATATATATGAAATACGAATTTTGACAGACTGACCTCATATTGGGGCTTACCTCATCTTGACTCCACATGATGATGAACATGACTGATTTTACCAAACCGCCAGAAAGCAGACAACACAAGCCAAAAGAAAAGTTGGGTCCCTGTTTTGCCAAGTCAAAATGGGGCGTGTTGTGTAACCACACAACAACTTGCCACCAAAGAAAATAAACAAATTCTAATGATTCAAGTGATGTGATCACATTCATCTATAGTGTTCTAATTCTGTCTAAGTGTACGCATCATAATCCTCTGAATGATAAAATTTCATCATGGTGATAAAGCTAACAAAGGATCAGGTGTGTGTATATGATTAATTATCCTCATCTTGAAAGTAAGTTGAAAACATAAGTAACTAGTGTTAAACTACATAGTTGGGGATCATCCCTCATAGCCAACCTGGATAGAGCCTTGCTGCCAGCAGGCGTCTATAGCCCCGGCAAGGTTATCTATACAATCTCCGTAAGTAGAGCCCCACTGCCAGTAGGCGTCTATAGCCCCGGTAGAGTTACTTAGATGGCCTAATTTTATTTCTTTTCTGATTTTCTCTTTCATATTTATATTTGATATCATCATGTCAGCTCATTTGTACAAGGTATAGTCACTTGCAGCTTTAGGTTGGATATTGTATTGGTAGCAAGGGAGTCCCTTTAGATTTTTCACTTAACACCTATACTAGTGTGTTCAACAAACCCAAGGCTGTTAGGTGTTTCATTGTGATGGATTCGCTTTGACCAAGAAAAAGCACCCTGATGAACAGATATCACAAACCTGATCATGAATACTTCCTAGAATGAATTATAACCTATATTTAAATGTGATTACATCACTTGAATCCCAACAATTTAATTATTTTCTTAGGGTGATGAAGTGCATCATCCTGACTTACCAAAACAAGGTCCCAACCAACAAAACAACAACAACAAACAAACTGTACAAACAACTATACAAATATACAATATGATACATATGACTGTCATGAAGTCATTCAGGCCTGGAAATAATGTTTGAGGAATTGTCCATTGACTGGCAATGGGACATCCTCACCTATCAGGTTCTTAAGCCTATAAGTGCTATCTCCTAAAATTTCAGAAATCTGAAAGGGACCTATCCATAATCTATCAAACTTACCATGATCACCTTTCTTTTCATGGGCCTTATCCCACATCAGGACTAAATCAGATATCCTGAAAGCTTTAATTCTGGCTCTCTTGTCAAACCAGCGTTTGACAACAGCCTGATGTTTTGCAAATTGGTTAATCGCTTGACTTCACTTTTCTTCCAGGTGCATCAACTGAAGCAACCTGACTTCCTGTTTATTATCTACGCCTAGATACTCTTGGGCAAACTACAGAGTAGGAATTTCAAGTTTACAGGGAGGATAGGATCTACCCCATATACTAGTTGGAAGGGTGAGTTTCCTAATGCGGTTTTCATTCTAGTTCTGTCTACCCATAGGGCATATTTCAGAAATGAGTTCCATTCCCTGGGATTTTTCTCTATCAATTTTCTTATTATACTCAGTAAATTCTTGTTGGTGGATTCTGCTAATCCATTTCCCTGGGGATAGTAGTTGGATGAGAACTTAAGTATGATCCCATGATCAAAAGCCCAACTTGACAATTTGGTGGAAATGAAGGCAGAACCATTATCACTTACCAATGCATAAGGAATTCCATACCTGGTGACAATGTTGCTTTCCAAAAATTTAATGACATCATCCGCAGTACAAGTTTTGCTGCTGATAGCCTCAGTCCATCTGGTACAATAATCAGTAATCGTTAGGACATACCTATGGCCTGAGGAAGACGGAGGATTGATCGGTCTTATGAAATCCATGCCCCACTGTGCAAATGGGCACTCTTCCATCACTGGCTGCAACGGTTGTGCAGCATATTTTTCTCTGTTGGCAGCAACCTGGAAAACATGACAACATTTAACATGATCAGCCGTGTCCTTAAAAATTGTAGGCCAGTAATATCCTGCTCTGAGGATTGCATGTGTTGTGGCCAATGCTGATCCGTGTGCAGTACCAAACTTGTCATGTAACTCTGTTAAAACTTTATTTGCTTCTGGTTTCTCTAAGCATCTCAGGTATATTCCTTCATAATTCTTCTTAAACAAGGTTCCTCCCTTTATCATATACTTCTGGGATCTTATCTTTAAGGCTCTTCTCTGTGAGGCTTGCATTCTTGAAGGACATCTTCCGGTGATCAGGATGTGCTTGATGTCTGAATACCATTCTCTCTGTTCTTTTTCATTGATCACATACTGCTGACTGATGATGTTTGGATCAATTTCGGATATCATCTGGCTCAAAGCTTGTCCTCTCACCAGCTTCATTGGTGTGATCTCCATGTCATATTCTTGTAATACAGTAATCCATTTGGCTCTTTTTTCACCAGGTTCACTTTGCATCAGCAGCATCTTTACTGCTGCATCTGGTACCACGGCAATCACTTTGCTTCTCAGTATATAATGTCTAAACTTTTTTACTGCTCTGACTAATGCAAGTGCCTGTCTTTCAACATCTACATATCTCAATTCAGCATCTCTGAAAGGACAGCTCATGAAAGCAATTGGTTTCTCTTCTTTCTCTTCATTTCTTTGAGTTAACACTGCTTCAGAAGTATGTTCTGAGGCAAATGAGTAGATGTAGAAATCTCTTGTATAATTTGGACTAATGAGGACAGGAGCATCTGAAATGGCTTTCTTTATATCTTCAAAGGCAGCCTTGGCTTCTGGTGTCCACTCAATTTGTGCATCTTTTTTCAACATGGCATTTAGTGGTCTGACAATCTCAGCAAAGCTGGTGATGAATTTCCTCACAAAATTTATCTTACCAAAATAAGATTTAAGTTCCTTTTTGCTTCCTGGAAGTTGTAACTTCATAATAGATTCCACCCTGTCAGGATCAATGATAATTCCATCTTCTGTGATCAGGTGGCCTAGTAATTTTCCTGTTGTGACTCCAAATATGCACTTCTTAGGATTCAACGATATTCCATATTCTTCACATTTCTTCAGTACACTTCTGAGATCAGCAACATGACTTCCCCTTTCCTTGGAGAATACTGTCAAGTCATCCATGTAGATGACTATACATTTTCCTATTAAGCCTCTGAAGGCTATGTCCATTGCTCGCTGGAATGTAGCTCCAGCATTTATAAGTCCAAATGGCATACGTCTATATGCAAATATACCCCACTTTGTGGTGAAGGTAGTTTTTAATCTGTCAATTTTATCAACCATCACTTGGTTGTATCCTGAAAAACCATCCAAGAAGGACATCATCTTGGCTCCATTCACAATTTGTAGAACTTCATCCAAAGAGGGCAAAGGATAATTATCCTTTTCTGATGCTCTGTTCAGGTTCCTAAAATCTACACATAACCTGATGTCTCCATTCTTCTTTCTGATGGGCACAAGATTCGCCACCCAAGTGGAGTGCCTCATAGGAAATATTATCCGGGCATTTAACAATTTCTTGACTTCTTCAAGGATGATTGGCTCAAGCAGAGCATTGACTGGCCTCTGCTTCTGTCTGAAAGGTTTTGCATCTGGCTTGAGAGGTATAGTATGAGTTATGACAGAAGTGTCATATGTCTTTAGCTCATCATAAGTCCATGCAATTACATGTATGTAATCTTTAAGGGCCTGAGTTATTCCTTCTAACTCATCTGGTGTACAAACCTTACCCAATAAGACATTTCTCTTGTCATCAGCTTGTCCAATATTCACCTGTGAATATTGACCTCCATCTGCCTTAGGCAGATCTTTATGTTTAAGCATATTATCTAGATCAAAGGCTCTTTCTAATTCAATCATACCTTTGGGAATTCTGTTGCTAAGCAACTCTAATATCTCATCTTCTTCCCAGACATGGTCTTCCATACCATTCTCATCTATAATCTGAGCTTCAAATATGTCTCTGTTTGATATGAAGTCCAGGATGTGCTGATCATCATCAAACACCTGGAGATTAGTCACATTGTCAGGTACTGAAGGTAGTGACACCAATTCTACTGAAAATCTCTTCAGACCAGATATAGACAGCGGTTCCAACGTATTGGCGGCCTGGGCAAGTGCATCTGCCCTCTGGTTCTATTTTCTTGGTACGTGAGTGATATTAAAGGCATCAAAGTCTTCAATCAGGTCCCACACACGATGTCTGTAATTTGATAGCTTTCTGTAATTACAAGAGTAAATTCCTCTTACTTGTTTCACAACCAGTCCTGAATCTCCAAAGACATGCAAGATCTTCACTTTCTTCTTATGGGCAAACAACATTCCATGAATCAGAGCTTCGTACTCTGCGACATTATTGGTGCAGGGGAACTGTAGTCTGTAAGCTGCTAAGTAGGACTTCCCTGATGGATCAATAAGGTCAATTCCTACCCCAGCACCTTGCTTGGATTTAGATCCATCAAACCTTAAGATCCAAGGCTTATCTTCAGTAGGACATTTGTCTTCAGCAGGATATTTACTTGAACTTTCTTTCTTCTTTGCAGCTCTGGCTGCTGCTCCGCCTGATATCCACTTTAACTTGGGGATGTCATCCTCAAGTTTCTTCTTTCCTTTATTTGGTGAGCCTGATGGCTTTTCTATTTTCTCTTCCATCTCAGCAGGAGGATGATGTTCAGTACATACAGCTGCATGCTTCTTCAAAATATATAAGCATAGTGAGCAAGTTGTTTCTGAGTGAAGTGCCTCATGCAGCCTACACCAACCTTTAATTAAAACCTCCTGGGGAGATTTACGCTGTTGTGTCATCTTTTCTATTTCTTTTACCAGAAATTCTTTGAACTTCGTCAGGTCACTGCCTTTATCTTCATCAGACAACTCATAATCTGATTCCATGAAGCAATCACTACCAAGAGTGATCTTTTCTTTTCTCGTATCATTTATCAGATCTGACACCAGGACCTCTTCTTCTCTCCGGATATGATCTTCATCATGATCTGTCAACTCTTCTATTCCTGCAGGAGACAAATAAGAATTAGTATTATCATCATCATCAGATGTAACACTCACCTTGGAATATGATGATGATGCTTCACTATACATTTGCTCCAGTATCATTATGTCTAAGCATGGCTCACAAGTCTTTTCTGAGTGTGCTTCACCGTGTAATCTGCACCATCCATCAATCAAAATGTCATTAGCAGGTATATTCAATAATTGGCAACATTTTACCTGAGTAGATAAATGCATCTCAAAATCTCTGAAGCGATCTATTTCATTCTCATTATCTGGATTATTATCAAATTCCATACTCGGCATGTCCTCATGATAATCATCATCATGATGATGATGAACATCCAGCATCAGGATCTCTTCTATTTTAATAGTTTGCGGCCTGATGTGATAAACTCCAGGTTCTACGTTTACGTACATGATCTCATTTGTTTTGTTATATTCCGTGATCATATGTTTCATCCTAGGCTCAGCATCAATCCTGATCTGATTAGGTATACCTTTCCATGGTAACCACATGTGACTGAAGTCTGTGGACATATATCCGTTAAGCGTTTTAGACCAATCTCGGCTAAGCAACATCCCATATGTATCAGGTATGTCCACTACCTGAATGTCAATGTAATACTGTATCCTAGGATCAGATGCTAGCTGCATGTGAATGTGAGTTAGTTCTCCTATCACACTTACTTCTGTCTTGTCTAGTTGAGTGACCTTCTTTAAGGATTTAGCAGGATGCAGTCCTAATGCGTTACATATTGATAAAGGCATAACATTCGTTGAGGCTCCTGAATCAACCAAACAATTGTGCAAGTTCTTGCTGAACATTCTTATGGTGAGGAGAAATGGAGGTGATTCAGTTTTATCTCTATACA
Source organism: Cunninghamia lanceolata (assembly GCA_027924645.1). NCBI lineage: Eukaryota > Viridiplantae > Streptophyta > Pinopsida > Cupressales > Cupressaceae > Cunninghamia > Cunninghamia lanceolata. The sequence continues at coordinate 1,053,164 of BSBN01000762.1, read as the reverse complement.
AGGTCATGTGGGAGGTTTCAGCAGCTTGGACTGTAGCTGACACTTTGGGCTTGATAATGTTATCTTTAACAGCATGCTCCTTGCCATTGGATTGACTTGAAAGATGATTATCCTCTTTTGGAGCAGGATCATCTAGTGACTTCATGAATGCCCTTTTGATGGCAAGAGTTTTCAATAGCTCAGATAGGGACAGGCTGATCTTGATTTTCTTCATTTCATCAGCGAAATAGCTGACTAACTTGTCAGACTCCTGAGGTGCATTTACGACTTTTGTTACTGTGTTTTGAGGAGACAAGTATTGAGCATTCACCTTAGGGAACCCAGGGTTATTGCTAGCCTTAGGATCAGGAGGTGTATTGAAATTGTTTGGAGGTAGAGATGATGTCAATGGACCAGCAGGTCTGTTGGCACTACTTCTCAGGTTATAATTGTGCTTACCAGGGTATTGCTGCTGGTATGCATGTACTTCCTCATGCTCTCTTGCAGGTTCATTTTCATCCTCAAAGGGGAAAACATAGTTTGTTTCAAAGGTTAGGGCAAATTCCTCACAGGTCTGATCATAACTCGGATGAGGTTGATTTGTGTACGTTTCTAACACAAAAGCTGAGTCATATCCACAAGGAACTATCTCATTTCCTTCTACCTGAGGTGGATTTCCAGAAGTGTTAGACACTTCAGTCTGAAAGATGCTGGCAGCAATCCTAAATTGTGGACAATCTAATTCTGCATGTACATTTGTATTGTGAATCCTACACCAATTGGTAAGGGCTGCTTCAGCAAGATTGACTCTGGTAGTCTGTTTGGCTTCACCAGGAGGCTGATTGTCTAGGGGTGATGGTAATGAACCATTATTTGGCCTGGAGTTCCACACTCTGGGCTGTCTAGGAGGATTATTATTGTTTCCACCATTATTGTTGAAGTTGTTATATCCTCTGTCAGGGTAGTTTGGTCTGTCATTGGGATAATTTCTATTCTGACCTGACTGCGAATAAAACCCTTGATTTCTCAAATGTGTTACTTTTGTGGTGAGTTTTCTGAGTTGAGCAGAAATTTCTTTGATTTCCTCCTTCTCCTCTTGAGCTTTGGCCACTACATTTTCAGTCTGAGGCTTGAAAAAGGAAGATCCATGGTTATTGTTGGATAGATCGGTACCCTGAGGTGTCTGAGCATGTGCAGGATATTGTGGCAATTGGCTATTTCCATTAGGAGGAGGCATAATACTCAATGGAGGTACTTGCAAAGGTGCAGGCATGACTGCTGGGGGTATCACTGATCCATTAGGATATTGTGCAGGATATTGTGAAGGATAAGCTGCAGGATATGGTGCTGGATATTGTGCTTGCACGCCAGGCAAAGTAGGGAATACTATATTTGGGGTAGGAGCAGGTATCAACTGCTGATTTACCTTGATAGCTTCTTGAAAAGCTCCTATCAAAGTAGTGATCTCAGGATGTGTTCTCCTGATGAACATGGAAGTTAATGGATCCAGGGCTGAATAATAGATACTCCTGGCAGCAGCATCAGCCACCACATATGGGGCAACTAGCTTGGACAACATTTTCTGGAACCTAGCATTGAAATTAGCAATAGGCTCATTCTCAAATCTTTTGATTGTGGCAAACATGTGGTAATTCATGGATGGATCAATAGGGACCTTGAACCTGTCAAGAAAGGCTTTCTCTAAGACAGCCCACGAACCGACAGAAGCTTGGCCAAGACTAATGAACCAATTATAAGCCTCTTCCCCTAGGGAAAAAGGAAATAATCTGCACACCACGTCCTGATGTTCTATTCTGGCTCTGCAGCACGCTTCTTTAAATGTCCTGATATGATCATCAGCATCTTGATAAGGATGATACTTTGGACAAAGTTTGTCTGGATTCTTTGGTAACTCATGATATGCAGTAAAAGTCAAGGGTGACTCCGCTGCAAAGAAAGACATTGCAGCCTGAGGGGGCTGAACTGGTGGTGCAGTTGGCTGAGGTTGAACTAAAGGTATACCCTAGGTTTGAACAGGAGGTGTCGCGGATATACCAAAAGGTATTTGCAAACCGACAGGGGTCACAGGAGGAGGTCCCGGTGAAGCTCTAGATGCGCTTGATCCTGGAGTATGGTGAATGTCTACAGTCCTAGGTCTGAAACCTCTAACAGGCAATTCTTCAAAAACTTCACTAGGTCTAGACCTGGTATTTATCCTGTAAGCCAGGATTTCTCGATTTGGGGGCAAATTGGCTGAAACTTTGCAAATATTGGTTAGATTTCACTAGATGAGGTGATATTTGCAGTCAAATTGCAAATCAGACTGGATATTTACGAAATATTTGCGAAGACACTGCAAATGTGACAGGATATTGGGATATCCTGACCCGTAACACAAGATCTCGAGTGCCTAAGGCCTAAAAGTCTCAAAGTTTGAACAAATTTACGTATCTTTAGCTGATATTAGTGAATTCAGAGAGATCTACTATAAAGCTTGCAATATTTATGTGAGATCTGGAAATCTTTACATAGAATGTGCATATACAATCTTTTCACAGTAAATATTTACGTAATTTACTGAAATTCACAGATGATCTGAGGGTACCTTACTCTATGCGTCATCAAACCTGAAAATACTGATGATGAGCGTGATCTTCCAGACGTGCCCTCCTTCTAGCGCTAATTTATGTTGCGTTAGAAGCGAGGGGCCTGCATAAAATGAATGATGACTGAAGCAGTAGTGGCTTTTCCCGTTCTGCCCTCCTTCTAGCACCAATTTATGTTGATCATGATGTTAGTCACAAACAAACATAGAATAAAAGTACACATTAACCTTTATTCATCTTGAAAGATACAGTGAATTCAAAGAATTCATGATCCCAAGTCTTCGGTGATTAGGTCTTAATCGACTGACATTACTCAGTGGTTAATGTGAGTTGTTGTTTCCATTTTGGGGCCTTACGTGAAAATGCACTATCATCATGACGTTCCTGCAGAAATTCCTTACAGAGAAGTCAAATTATGTGGGTATTTGATGAAAGGAAGTAAAATACCTAGATCTTTGCATGATATTTTCAATTGTGCATGCTTAGTGTTCAAATATGCTAAATATTTACGATTATCTACGAGATGTCTACATATTTTGGGTTGTTTGCTTAAGATTATCAGTTTATTTGCAATTGTGATAGTGAGATGCTCTGAAATTGAAAGAAATTAAAGGAAATGCTTCTAATTAAGTTGAACCTTTAGCTTTTGATCCACATACATGCTTGATACTGTCATGAGGAGAAGAAATCAAACCATATGTTCACCAGGACATTCCACAGCTAGATACAGTTGATGCAAACTTTAGAGGATAATGAATGAAAACAATACATGCAACATGATGAGCACTCCAAGGGACGCAGCAAATCAAAGCACATATCCAGAATTCAGACACAGATTACTCAAGATTTACGAAGATTTGTAATCAAAATACTCTTCCCTTTCATTAAGTATGCAAAAGACATGTACATATACAGCAGCTTTGAAATAAGTCCTGAATACTTCAGCAATCAAATTTCAATTAAGTTTCGAATGAATATAACAAGGCATTCCACCACCTTTTATAGAATAAGGTGAGGAATCCGTTACAAAAGATCCACGGATCTGATTTATCAATATAAATCAACGGTCATCATTTCATGACTTGTCAATTTTACAAAAAGGCACAAGTTGCCAGCTGGCAACTATCTATACTGCATATGCAAGATATTCCCCTTCATGATGTATCTTCATCATGCTCTTCATCTGATGCATGCGGATCATCATCATGTGCATCACTTTCTGAACTTTCGCTATCCGAATGATGATGCTGCTGCATATGGGGTTGCATGCTACTTTGGATCTGTTCGTATGACTGCACAACTCGGTCTATTCCTCCGCCATCTTGAGTCTTTGCCTTGATGATGGCGTGTTTGTGCACTTCATACTTATCCCTGCTGTTGTCCAGCTTATTCTTTCTATCCTGCAGTGTCTCATTGTAGGTCTCCATCTTGACCTTGAGCCTCATCATTTTATTTATTATCTCTTCTGTCAAGTGGACTAGCGGACCATCATCTTCCACTTGGAAGTTATTACGCAGAGCCTTGAGGGCAGAATCTTCATCTTGATTTTCTATCTTCCCTTCCACCTTGCCCTCTAGCGTTTCTAGCATGTCTGCTTCAATACCCATTAAATCACGTAGCCTCATGCTGATCGCCCTCAGCTTATTATTGCATCTCTTGAGGACTCCGCATTCAAACTGCACATCCTTATACCAAATATCCACTAATAATGCAGTATTATTATTTAACACCTACTTACTGATAAGCAGTTGTGGATTTATCTGCCTTATTTCGTCCAACAGGCTGAGGACTTTCTCCAGTTTATGAGACCTTTTTCCGGTCTGCATCTACAACCTGTCCACCTTAGCCTTGGAGTCACTCAATATGCTCCATCTTTTCAAAGAACCTTTCATTATTTCAATGGCATCATCGAATGTGGATGACACCCACTTTCTTATTATGGAAACCTCATGTTTCATGAGGTCTAGTCTATTCACTTCTTCCTGAGAAATGGCAGTCAATGGGACTGCAGCTTCGCTTGTGGTATCTTCAGGGTTGGTCAAGCCTTCAATATATGCACACAACTGAGCAATGTGCTCTTTATGTTGCTTATTCTTCTCTTTCTCTCTTTTCACTTTCTGAATCAGAGAGTCAATGATATCCTTTCCCTCCTGACCTTCCTGCTCTTCATTGGCAAAACCCAGATCAACTGTGCTTATCTGGAATTCATCCACAGTGATTTTGCCTTTCTCTTTCTCTACCACAGGTACAGCAATTTGTGCGGTCCTTCTCCCTGTCGCCGGATCTCTTTTGATGGCCGAAGTCATTCTGGCCTTCCTCCTGGGTTTCATTATATTTGCAGCGAACAGGGTGGAGACATCGAACTCTTGAATCTCCAGCTCCTCCTCAACATCTACCTCCTTTTCTAACCATGGAGGCACCTGATCATGCTTTTCAGCATCATGATGCTGTTCACCTCTATCTCCCGTTTCCACCAACAAGCGTTGTGGAGATGGTGACTTTTCTTTTTCTGGCTCTTGATGCTCACCTTGCTGCTGTTGATCCTGAGGTGCCTCCTCCTGTTGAGGAACTTCCTTTTCTGGGGGAGCATCTTCTATGTGTGGGGAACCTGGCGGTGTACCTGTATGTGGATCATGATGATCATGATCTTTTTCCTTCGTTATTTCACCTGTTCCCAGTTCTTCCCCTTGTGGAGGTTGGTCATCCTCCCTTTGCTTCTCTATTTCTGGCGGCATGTCCACCGTATCTGATATCACTAGATCTACCCGAGGTGATGGCATCTGTTCCGCAGCGGCTATCTGTTCTGTACCTCCAGCATCCACCTCTTGTGCCTTATCAGCAGGATCCTCTATCGCTTCATTCTTCTCATCATCAGCCTTTGCTTCTTGGACCTCTACTACAGCAGGTCCTCCTGATGTATCTTGTGGGCTTTGTTGGCCTGATTCAAGAACGTGGCTTTCTGTTTCTGCCATCTCTATCTCTTCTATTAAGTGGCCCTTATCAGGTGATCCTACTGGCTGTTCAGGACTTGCATCTTGCTTCTCTGTTAAGTCTACCAATGCAAGACTTGTCACCTCAGCGATCAATGTATCCAGCCCTATGTCCTGAGCTACCTGCTCTGGGCTCTTCTCTGGTTCTGGGCTCTTTTCTCGCTCCGCTTCTGCTTGTTTCATCTCCTCAAGCACTGTTTGAACCGTTGGAGGCTTGTGAGGAGTCACACTGATGCCAGCAGCCGCAAGTGTTTCCATTTCTTGTGCAGCTACATCCTGCACCACCTCATCATCAGACAAGTTTATTGTCTCGTCTAGCGAGACACGCTTTTCTGCTTGCGCCTGGGATGCTTCCTTTTGTTGCTCTTCTGCTAGTTCAATTTTGAACTTGACAATGGTAGGAAGTGGAACATTGTGCTGAAGTTCCTTCTGCACTTCACTGCCTGCCCCTTGTAATTGCACTGGGGGTTGACTTATCTCACCTCTCATGGAGGTTCTTGTTTTCTTAGGTGTGATAGGAACCAGCACCTGTGGAGCTCTCCTCTTTCTTCTGATTATCAATGGAGCTTCCTCCTCTTCTTCAGGCTCTTCCTCCATGAGGATATCCTTCCCTGGTTGTCTGGATGATTGACCCACTTCTTGGGTCTCTGTGGTTCCAGCCTCTGCTATCTTGGCTTTCTTGGGCTTTGGAGGAGAATCTGATTCTGTCCCTGATTTGGCTACCTCCTCCGCTGTGAATACTGCCCTGTCAACTATGACCCCTTTGGGTCCCTTTTCCACCTTCTTGCCCTTTGTGGTCCTTTTGCTAGGTTGCTGTGGTGGAGGGGTCCTCTCTCCCTTAGTCTTTCGCTTCTCCAGCAGGAAGTCATCATATTCATCTGTGGGGATGTCCTGCCCCTTCTTCTTGCTATCTATTGTGATGGCAACACCCTTTTTCTTCAATGCCTCTACCTGTGCATCTACCCAAGCTTGGGTCAAGTGTATGGTTCTGGCAAAGAATGGGTCCAAGGACATATCCTCCTGCATGGTGAGGTCAGGGGCAGAAATGGTATCATTTTAGATCTTCTTCTGCTCGTATTCATCTGCCATGATCCTGCCGTCATCACTCTTCAGCTGTTGAGGGAGGGAGATGCAGTCGAACGTTCTAATCTGGTTCAGAGTTAACCTCTGATACCTCCTCCTCCTGGCCTCTGCCTCATCTTCGCAGTTAGCCCAAAAATCTTCTAGGTGCCTCTGGTGAATAGGCTTTCCTAGGATCTTCTGCATTCGGCCGTAAGGATCATATGGTCTTGTTACTGGGAAGGGCAGTAAATTCATCTTGTTCAGAGTGACCATCACCTTCTTAATATTGTCAGAGTCAGGGCACATGTAGTTGCCGATGCTGACTGGGAACAAAATTGGTGGTAGCTTCTTGGCATCCTTATACGTCTGTATGATGGTGGAGCCCTGCCTGATAAACTCCATTAAAACTACTGCATCTGTAGGATACCTTGGCAGCATCAGGGGATGCCCTTCAAAACCTTCTATCCTGATGTAGGAAAAGGTGGCAAATTGGATGTACCATGCCTCATGCCTGTATACTACCTCCTGAGCTTCCATGCTCAGTCTTTTAGTTCTGTCATCTTCCATGGTCCTTACCAGATGCATAGAAAATGCATCATTGACCAATTTGTAGTCCTTGATATATTTGGTTCTTTGCAGCTGGGGATGATGATCCCAGATATATGCTGCATTCGTGCCCGTTAGTTTTCCATCTGTGACCAGGGCATCAAAAGTGCCTCCATAAGCACAGGAATAAACAATATAGGAGGTCATGTAGAAGGCACAATCTGAACCTCCCAGGTTCAGCAGCTGCTCATGCAGAGTATCACTTATGATTTGGCCCCACAGTGGCTTGATGTCTGCATATAGGCACATCATTATTATGCCGTACATCCAGTCTCTGAATTCTCCAGTATCAGGCTGGCCAGTCACCCTGTTCAGTAGAGCAATCACATACTGATATTCTTCATTAAAATCAAATTTGAACATGCGCACAGGGAGCTTGGCCGCTGCATTATATGTGCTGTTCTCGGCCCGCCAAGCATACATGTTCTTTCTGGCCGTCTTCTTGTTGGCCTCATATTCTCTTTCAGACTTCTTCAAGTCTACACTCTTTACCTTGCTGCCCATTGGCAGTCCAAATGTTTGGGATAGACCTTTGATGGATAGGTCTGCATACATTCTCCCATGCTTCACCACTTGCCTCGTCTGAGGGTTGTAATTCCGGGTGCACTCAATAACCAGCTCCGGAGACTCCATGGAGTAGGGGAAGCCAGCAGCGTTCCACATACCTGATACAAACACAGCATCCAGCACCGGACTCTTATCCTGCCCATCATTCAGCTTGGCTGACCAAGCCTCCAGGTTGGTACTCCCTTGATGGGTATCTGTAATTGCCCCAAATTTGAACAGGACCCCTCTCTGAGAAGAGAACATAGGTCTGCTGAATTCCTCTTGACACTTGACTAAACATTTTTCAGCCATGGGTACCTGCAATTAACAACATTTCTTCTCACAACGGGATATGCATGCATACATACTGCAAATATCATGCTTATTGTATCAATTCTACATTACTTATTCATACGGATACATAACCAGAACTTACAGCATCATATAGAAACAACATGATGAGGGTTTCAGTTTACTTACTTGGTTATGCTGATTTCTTTTTATACCAATATATCTCTAAGACGCTCTTGATTCAGCTGCTGATCACCTTCCTCCCTCAGTCTATGAGCTCCAGTCGCGCAACGATAGCTGTTGTGCAGAAATGGAGGCTAGTGCTCTGTAAAATAATTTTAACGCAGGTAAATGCAACAATGGCGGTTGAATTACATTTTAACCTCGCAGTTAGGGTAAACTTAGGGTAACTCTGACAAGTTAGATCGTAATCTTTGATCATTTGTGCGAAAACTCAGGATCTCGCCAGACGTTTCATTGGGTTCCGGGATCGGCGGGAATCACCTACCATATCTGCACGCATTTAATGGCAATGGCGGCAAAGGGAGCGGGGGAATATCCATATGACATGATATCATGAGAGCAGGATGACATTTCACAAATATCAGGTTGAGTTTCAATATCATCCTCCCTAGTCTTGAAATTGTTATCGCGACAAAATTCGGGTGACAACGCACCTTTGTTTTCATTTTAGCACATCAGGAGGATATTTCGGTCTATCGGGTGATATTTCAAAATATGATGATGACCTTCAAACTTACTCATTCTCCTCTTTGAATATCAGGATGACATCATCATGATATTTGTTCTTTGTATTGGAAATGTCTCATGACGTCATCGCCACACTGGGTGAACATGATCATGTTTACAAAAATATCCTGTCGAAATGTAAATATGATGATGATGTCATCAGGATGTTTGTTTCTTTGTTTATCGTATTCAGATGATGTCATCAGGATGTTTGTTAAGGGTGATATTTTGCATCAGGATGATATTAACGAATATCAGGTTACTTTCAAAATATGATGCTCGCGATACAAAAGATCGTTCGACGGGGAAGACTTACTATCACTTAAAGTTGACGTCCAGATATTTGAACCGCAGGATATTATCGGGGGGGGGGACGTTTCAAATATGATGATGATGTTCTTCACATAGCATAACTGAGGTTATAAAATATGACCCTCTTTTTGCGAATATCAGGTTTGACCAAGACTTTAACTGTTCATAACTCTCACATCCTGATGAATATCAGGGTGATGTAAAAAGCAAACCTGCATGAATTTTAATGCTCTTTCAGAATATGTGGTCATATATATGAAATATAAATTTTGACAGACTGACCTCATATTGGGGCTTACCTCATCTTGACTCCACATGATGATGAACATGACTGATTTTACCAAACCGCCAGAAAGCAAACAACACAAGCCAAAAGAAAAGTTGGGTCCCTGTTTTGCCAAGTCAAAATGGGGCATGTTGTGTAACCACACAATAGGAACCTCATCTTGCAAAGGAACACTTGTCAGATAATCAAAATCAAATCAACATGCAACCAACACACAAATATGTAAGTCATAAACACTAAGGGGTTGAGTGATGAGACATGATGAGGGACGAAATTGAGGGAGATATATGCCGCCCCCCCCTTATTTCTACTTGCTTAGTCTAAATAGGAGAAAGAAGGTGGTTATCTACACACATTGATTTCATGGAAACTTGGTGAGAAAATGCATTGCAAGGGTCATTTTTACAAACAACACCAAATAAAAACACATTGGGTTAGATTGAGAGTGGAACCAGGATTCCAATGCAACAAACGGTGGGAAAATCCAAGTTCAACAGCCCAAGATAGAGGCTTATGATGAAAAATTGTTTAATTTTGCACCTAGATAGTGATAGGAATTCTCATCCACTTACTATATGTAAGGGGAGTTTTCACAATTCATTCTTACTTGTAATTGTGTAGAGGAGAGAAGGAGAAGGAGATAGAGGCCAGCCATGCTGAGTTGACATCCATACCATCTTCCGAGACTGGAGATGCTCCAAGCCCAAGTGGCAGAGAAACAGATCGAGCCCAAGGTAGGGTCCAAACCTCACTTATGTCATTCCTACTTTCTTGTTGTTTTTCATTTTTGTTGTGTGGTTACACAACACGCCCCATTTTGACTTGGCAAAATAGGGGCCCAACTTTTTAGCTTGGCTTGTGTTGTCTGCTTTCTAGCAGCTTGGTAAAAATAAGTCATGTGCATCATCAGGTAGAATGAGGATGAGGTAAGTCATCATCATGAGGTTAGTTCATCAAAATTCATATTTCATTTCTGTGACCTCATATTTAGAAAGGGCATTAAATTCCATGTAGGTTTGCCTTTGCATCACCCTGATATTCATCAGGATGTGAAAGTTAGGAACAGTCAAAGTTTTGGTTAAATCTGATATTTGCAAGAGGAGGATCATATTTTATAACATCAGTCATGTTATCGAAGATCATCCTGATCTTAGCCCATTACCTGATAAGTCATGCGGTCCAAATATCTGGACGTCAACTTTAAGTGATGGTGACCCTTACCCGTCAAACAGTCTTATATTTCGCGAGCATCATATTTCCAAATGTAACCCTATATTTCTTAAATATCCTCCTACCGTGAAATATCACCCTAAGCCAATATACTGATGATGTCATTTAAGTCCAATAAATGAAGAAATGATATAACAATGACATCACCATCACATTTACCTCTCGGCAGGATATTTCATAAATATGTTCATGTTCGCATAACATGACGATGACGTCACGATGCCTTACCGATATAATGAATGAATATCTGGATGACGTCACCCAATATCCCAAGAGTAAGAAAGAAAATGACTTCGGTCATCATCATCATCTAAAAAACACAGCCCGATATTTTTGAATATCCTCTTGATGTTTAAAGCACAGCCTAATGGCGCGAGCATCACCCGATATCTAAACATAACTTGATATTTTCAAATATCATCTTGCCATTTAGATATCACCCCGCTTGTGTTGCCGCCATTAGAATTAAATGTGTACAGACATGGTAGGTGGTTCCCACCGATCATTAAACCCAATGGAACACCTGGCGAAATCCTGACTTTTCGTGCAGAAAATCAACGAATAAAATCTAATCTATCAGGATTTGCCCTAAATTTACCCTAATTACAAGGTTAAAAGGTAAATCTAACACCATTTTTACATTTACCTTAACAAGAAATTACTTTTTACAGAGCACAGCGTCCATATCCTCCTATAGGCGATATTACAACGAGCAAAGTTTGCAAGTAGCTGAAAGTGCGTGATCATCAGCCGAATTAAGAGCATTTTCTGGGAAGTCACTGGTATAAAAGAAATCTACATAACTAGGTAAGTAAATGAAACCCTCATCATGTTGTTTCTGTAACAGTCAGGTATGATGTTGTAAGTTCTAGTTTATGCACCCCCCATGATGGGCTTATGCTGAATGAATGTAATATGCATGATGAATATTAAAGATAAATCGTTATATGCATGCATATGAGAACCCATTGTAAGACAAGATTTTGTTAATTGTAGGTAATCATGGCTGACAAGAGGTTGGCTAAGTGTGAGGCTGAATTTAGTAAGCCTATGTTCTCATCTCAGAGGGGCGTCCTGTTCAAATATGGCGCCATTACAGATACCCATCAGGGGGATACCAATTTGGAAGCCTGGTCAGCTAAGCTGAATGATAAGAAAAATAGAAGTCCTGTGCTAGATGCAATTTTCATATCCAGGATGTGGAATGCTACCAGTTTCCCATACTCCATGGAGTCTCTAGAGCTGGGTATCAAGTGTGCCAAGAATTACAACCCAGAGACCAGGCAGGTGATGAAGCATGGGAGGATATATGCAGACCTATCCATCAAAGGTCTTTCTAGGACATTTGGACTACCGTTGGGCAAGAAGGTCAAGAGTGTAGACCTGAAGAAATCAAAGAAAGAGTATGAGAATAACAAAAAACAAGTGAGGAAAAACATGTACCAGTGGAGGGCTGAGAACAACACATATCCTGCAGCCGCCAAACTTCTTGTGCATTTATTCAAATATGATTTTAGTGAGGAGTACCAGTACATGATTGCACTACTGAGCAGAGTCACAGGCCAGCCTGATGCTGGTAGTTTTAAAGATTGGATGTATGGTGTAATTATGATGTGCATATACTCAGACATCAAGCCATTGTGGGGCCAACTAATAGGTGATACTCTGCATGAGCAGCTGATGAACCTAGGAGGTTCAAATTGTGCTTTTTATATGACATCCTATATTGTCTACTCCTGTGCATACCAAGGCACATTTGATGCACTATTTACAGATGGAAAGCTTATAGGTACAAATGCTGTACATGTTTGGGATCATCATCCCCAGCTGCAAAGAGCCAATTACCTCCAAGACTGTAAACTGGTAAATGATGCATTATCTATGCATCTGGTTAGAACCATGGAGGAGGATAGAACAAAGAGATTGAGCATGGAAGCTCAAGAAATGATCTACAGGCATGGAGCCTGGTATATACAATTTGCAACATTTTCCTACATGAGGATTGAGGGTTTTGATGGACCTCCCCTCATGCTACCAAGGTATCCCACTAACGCAGTGATACTTATGGAGTTCATAAGGCAGAGCTCCACAATGATTAAAACATACAAGGATGCAAAGAAGCTGCCACCAATTTTGTTTCTAGTCACCATTGGCTGGTACATGTGCCCAGATTCAGAGAACATAAAGAAGGTGATGGTCACCTTGAATAAAATGAATCTGCAACCTTTTCCACTGATAAGACCATATGATCCTTATGGTAGGATGCAGAGAATAATAGGAAAGCCTATTCACCAGAGGCACCTAGAAGACTTCTGGGCTAACTGTGAAGATGAAGCAGAAGCAAGGAGAAGAAGGTATCAAAGGCTAACATTGAATCAAATTAGAACCTTTGATTGCATCCCCATCCCTCAACAATTGAAGAAGGATGATGGCAAGATAATTGCAGATGAGTATGAGCAGAAGAAAATATATAATGATACCATCTCTACACCTGACCTCACCATACAAGAGGACATATCTTTGGACCCCTTCATTGCCTGGACCATACAGCTAACCCAAGCTTGGGTTGATGAACAGATAGAGGCTTTGAAGAAGAAAGGTGTTTCCATTATGGTGGACAACAAGAAGTAGGGGCAGGATACTCCTGGGGATGAGTATGATGACTTCGTAAATGATAAGAGGAAGTCTAAGGGAGATAGGCTCCCTCCACAACAACAACAGAGCAAAAGACCCCCAAGGGGAAAGAAAATAGATAAGGAACCCAAAGGGGTTATTATTGAACGGGCAGTGTTCAACACTAAGGAGGCAGTAGCATCAAGATCAGGATCAGAATCAGGATCTGCATCACTTCCATGGACAAGCAAAAGAAAGTCCAAGAAAGAAAAGATAGCAGAGGCTAGAATTACTGAGAACCAAGAAGAGGGTCAATCCTTAAGAAAACCAGATGAAGAGGATATCTTCATGGAGGAAGAGCCTGAGGAAGAAGACGCTCCTTTGTTATTTAAAAGGAAGAGGAGGTCTCCACAGGTGGTAGTGTCTACCCCACCTAAGAAACAAAGAACCTCCATGAGAGGTGAAATAAGACAACCCCCTACATTGTTACAAGGGGCAGGTAGTGAATTGCATAGGGAACTTCAACACAATGTTCCTCTTCCTACCATTGTCAAGTTCAAAACTGAGCTCGCACAAGAGCAGATGAAAGAAACTTCCCAGACACATGCAGGTTACATCTCGCTAGACGAGACAATAAATTTGTCTAATGATGAAGTTGTATAGGAAGTGACTTCACAAAAGATGGAAACACTTGCTGCTGGTACAAGCATGACCCCTCACAAGACTCCACCAGTTCAAACTATAATGGAGGAACTGAAGCAAGTGGAAACTGAGAAAGAAAAGAGCCTAGAGTAGATAGCCCAAGAAATAGGGCTAGATACATTAATTACACAGGTGACAAGTCCTGTAGTGGTAGACCTGACAGAGAAATAGGATGTGAATCTTGAACATCCAGCAGGATCACCTGACAAAGGGCACCCAGCAGAAGAAATAAAGATGGCAGAACCAGAGAGCCATACTTCAGAAATAATAAAACCAAGCACACAAGGTGCATCAACGGAACCTGCTCTAGTAGAGCTTTAGAAAATGAAGGCTGATGAAAAGGATGTATCTGAAGATCCTGTTACCAAAGCTCAGAAAGTTGATAGTACAGGTGCAGAACAAATAATGGCTTCAGAACAAATGCCAACACCTTAGGCAGACTCCACAATTTCTAGTGAGGTGGATATGCAAAAAGGGCAAGAGTTGAAAATAGATGAGGTAATGACATAAAAGGATCATGATAATCATGATCAACATATAGATACAACACAAGATCCCCCACCCCAGGAAGATGCTCCTCCAGAGAAAGAAGTTCCTCAACAGGAGGACATGCCACAGGATCAACAGCAAAGCGAGCACCATGAAGAAGAATTGAGAAAATCACCTTCTCCACCACATTTGTTGACAAAAACAGGAGATAAAGGTGAACATCATGATGATGCAGAGAAACATGGTCAGGTACCTCCATGGTTGGAGAGAGAGGTAAATACAGAAGTAGAATTTAAAATTCAAGAATTTGACATATCTACTTTATTTTCTGAAAATATAATAAAACCTAAGAGGAAGGCCAGAATGACTTCGGCCATCAAAAGAGATCCAACAACTAGGAGAAGGACTGTAATGATTGTAGTACCTACTGTGGAGAAAGAAAAAGGTAAAATTACCTTAGATGAGTTTCAAATTAGCATAGTGGATCTGGGTTTTGCCAATGAAGACCAAGAGGGTCAAGAGGGCAAAGATATTATTGATTCTTTAATTCAAAAGGTGAAAAGAGAGAAGGAGAAAAATAAGCAACACAAAGAGCACATTGCTTAGTTGCATGCCTACATAAGAAGGCTAACTAATACTGAAGAAAGTTCAACTGAACATGCAATCCCATTGACTGCTATTTCTCGAAAGGAGGTGAATAAATTAGATCTCATGAAACATGAGACATCTATATTAAGGAGATGGATGTCATCCACATTGGATGATGCTGAAGAAATGGTAAAGGCCTCTTTGAAGAGGTGGAGCACTCTCAGTGACTCCAGGACCAAAGTAGACAAATTGCAAATGTAGACAGGAAAAAGGTCTTACAAATTGGAAAAGGTACTAAACATCCTGGGAGAAATAAAGAGGATAAATCCTCAGCTGCTTATCAATAAACAGGTATTGAATAGTAATACCGCCTTGTTGATTGACATATGGTATAAGGACATTCATTTTGAATGTGGAGTACTTAGAAGATGCAATAATAAACTGAGAGATATCAGCATGAAGTTGCACGATTTAATGGCCGTTGAGGCAGAAATATTGGAAACATTGGAAGGAAAAGTGGAAGGGAAAATAGAAAATCAAGATGAAGAGTTGGCCATCAAAGCTTTACATGGCAACTTCCAATCAGTAGCAGATGATCCACTTGTCCACTTGACAGAAGAAGTCATAGATAAAATAATGAGAATCAAAGTCAAGATGGAAAATTACAATGAGACACTGCAAGACAGAAAAGACAAATTAGATAGCAGTAGAAACAAATATGAGGCACACAAGCACACCATCATCAAAGAAAAGACTTAGGATGGCAGAGAAATAGATAAAATTGTGCAGTCATATGAGCAGATCCGGAGCAGCATGCAGCCTCATATGCGATGTCATCATCATCAGGATAATGAAAGTTTGGGAAGTGATGCATATGATGATGATGCACATGAATCAGACAAAGGGCATGATGAGGATACATCATAAAGGGAGATATAAGCGTAATTAATCCAGATAGTTGCCAGCTAGCAACTTGTGCCACTTTTGATAGGTTTGACAAAGTCAAAGAGAATGGTGACCGTAGATATGCATTGATAAATCAAGATCATGGATCTTTTTGTAACAGATTCCTCACCTTGTTCTATAAAAGGTGATGGAATGCCTTATTGTAATATTCAAAACTTAGTTGAAATCCGTCTGCTAAAACATTCAGAGCTCATTTCAAAGTTTTTGTATACATTTATATTTTTGCATGCTTAATGAATGAGAAGACTATGTCGATTACAATTCATAGTAAATCTTGAGTAATCAGTGTATGAATTCTGGACATATGTGGTGATTTGCTGCGTCCCTTGGAGTGCATGTCTACTTACATGTGTTGTCTTCGTACAAATTCCCTTTGAAGTTAGCATCAACTATATCTAGCTGTGGAATGTCCTAGTGAAAATATGGTTTGGTTTTCTTCTCTTCATGATAGTATCTAATATACATGTGGTTCAAAAGCTAAAGGTTCAACTTTAATTAGAAGCATTTCTTCAATTTCTTTTAAATTTCAGAACATTTCATCCTCATAATTGCAAATAATTGATGATCTTAAGCAAATAACACAAATATGTGGACATCTCATAGATAATTGCAAATATTTAGCATATTTGAATACAGAGCATGCATAATTGAAAATATCATGCAAAGATTGAAGTATTTCTGCATCATTTCATCAAATAATGGTATAATATGACTTCTGTGTAAAGAATCTCTGTAGAAATAATGTCATGATGGAAAACTTTACATAAGGCCCCAAAATGGAAACAGCAACACACATCAACCTCTGAGTAACGTCAGAAGATTTAGACCTAATCACCGGAGACTTGGGATCATGAATTCTCTGAATTCATCGTATCTTTCAAGATGAATAAAGGTTAATGTGTACTTTTATTCTATGCTTGTTTATGACTAACATCATGACCAACATAAATTGGCGCTAGAAGGAGGGCCTTTATCCGAAAGACTATGCTCATCATCATTATTTTTAGGTTTGATGATGCAGAGAGTAAGGTAACCTCGAACCGTCTATGAATTTCCAATATTACGGAAATATTTACTGTAGCAAGCTTGTAGATACTCATTCTGTGTAAAGATTTCCAAATTTAACGTAAATATTGCAAGCTTTACAGTAGATCATTATGAATTCACAAATATCAGCTAAAGCTACATAAATTTGTTCAAGCTTTGAAGAATTTTTTCCTTAGAAACTTGATATCTCGTGCTAGGGGTCATTATACCTCAAATATCCTATTATATTTGCACTGTCTTTGCAAATATTTTGTAAATATCCAGTCTGATATTTTCAAATATCATCTGACTGCAAATATCACCTTAGTTAGTGAAATCCAGCCAATATTTGCAAGGTATTTGCCAATTTGCCTCACAATTGAGAAATCCTGGCTCACAGGATAAATACCAGGTCTAGACCTAGTGGAATTTTTGAAGAATTGCATGTTAGAGGTTTCAGACCTAGAACTGTGGACATCCATCATACTCCCAGGTCCAGTGCATTAGGAGCTTCACCAGAACCTCCTCCTGTAACTCCTGTTGGTTTGCAAATACCTTCTGGGATATCTGTGACACCTCTTGTTCAACCTCAGGGTGTACCTTTAGTCCAACCTCAGCTAGCTGTACCACCGGCTCAACCTCCTCCGGTTGCAATGTCTTTCTTTGCAGTAGAGTCACCTTTGACCTTTACTGCATATCATGAGTTACCAAAGAATCTGGATAAACTTTGTCCAAAATATCATCCTGACCAAGATGCTGAGGATCATATCAGGACCTTTAAGGAAGCTTGCTGCAGAGCCAGAATAGAACATCAAGATGTGGTGTGCAGATTATTCCCTTTTTCCTTAGGGGAAGAAGCCTATAATTGGTTCATTAGTCTTGGTTAGGGTTCTGTTGATTCTTGGGCCTTACTAGAGAAAGCCTTTCTTGATAGATTTAAGGTTCCTGTCAATCCCTCAATAAACTATCATTTATTTGCCACTATTAAGAGATTTGAGAATGAGCCTATTGCAAATTTCAATGCTAGGTTTTAGAAAATGTTGTCCAGGGTGGTCACTCCGTATACTGTGTCTGATGAAGCTGCAAGGAGCATTTATTATTCGGCCTTAGATCCTTTGACCTCCATGTTCATAAGGAGAACACACCCCCAAATCATAACTTTAGCCTTAGCCTTTCAAGAAGCCATACAGGTAAATCAGCAGTTGATACCTGCTCCTACTCCAAATATGGTATTCCCTACCTTGCCTGGCATGCATCCACAATATCCTACATCATATTCTGCATCATATCCTGCACAATATCCTAATGGAGCAGTGATACCTCTAGCAGTCATGCCTGCACCTTTGCAAGTACCTCCACTGAGCATTATGCCTCCTCCTAATAGAAAGGGCCAATTGCCACAATATCCTGCACAAGCTCAGACACCTCAAGGTACTGATCTATCCAACAATAACCATGGATCCTCTTTCTTCAAGCCTCAAACTAAAAATGTGGTGGCCAAAGCTCAAGAAGAGAAGGAGGAAATTAAAGAAATTTCTGCTCAACTGAGAAAACTCACCACAGAAGTGACACATTTGAGAAATCAAGGTTTCTATTCCCAGTCAAATCAAAATAGGAATTATACCAATGATAGGCCAAATTATCCTGACAGAGGATATAACACCAATAATTTCAACAATAATGATGGAAATAACAATAATCCTCAAAGACAGCCCAGAGTATGGAACTCTAGGCCAAATAATGGCTCATTACCATCACCCCTAGACAATCAGCCTCCAGGTGAAGCCAAATAGACTACTAGAGTCAATCTTGCTAAAGCAGCCCTTATTAATTGGTGTAGGATCCACAATACAAATGCACATGCAGAATTAGACTGTCCACAATTTAGAATTGCTACTAGCATCTTTCAGACTGAAGTGTCTAACACTTCTGGAAATCCACCTCAGGCAGAAGGAAATGAGATTGTTCCATGTGGATATGACTCAGCCTTTGTGTTGGAAACTTATACGAATCAACCTCATCAGAGTTATAACCAAGCATGTGAAGAATCTACCTTAACTTTTGAAACAAACTATGTTTTCCCCTTTGAGGATGAAAATGAGCCTACAAGAGAACATGATGAAGTGCATGCATACCAGCAACAATATCCTGGTAAGCCTAATTATAACTTGAGAAGTAATGCCAACAGACCTGCTAGTCCATTGACATCATCTCTACCTCCAAACAACTTCAATACACCTCCTGATCCTAAAGCTAGCAATAACCCTGGGTTCCCCAAGGTAAATGCTCAATACTTGTCACCTCAAAACATAGGATCAAAGGTTGTAAATGCACCTCATGAATCTGATAAGTTGGTCAATTATCTGGCTGATGAAATGAAGAAAATTAAGATCAGCCTGTCCCTGTCTGAGTTACTAAAAACTCCTACCATCAAAAAGGCATTTATGAAGTCACTATATGATCCTACTCCTAAAGAGGATGGCCATCTTTCAAGTCAATCTAGTGGCAAAGATCATGTTGCCAGAGATAATACTATCAAACCTAAAGTGTCAGCTATAGTCCAAGCTGCAGAAACCTCCCACATGACCTTGTATAAGGACAAAACTGAATCACCTCCATTCCTCCTCACCATAAGAATGTTCAGTAAGAACCTGCACAACTGTTTGGTGGATTCAGGGGCCTCCACAAATGTTATGCCCTTGTCAATAAGTAATGCTTTAGGACTATATCCCGCTAAATCCCTAAAGAAGGTCACTCAACTAGACAAAATAGAAGTAAGTGTAGTAGGGGAGTTAACTCATATCCACATGCAACTAGCATCTGATCCTAGGATCCAGTATTACATTGACATTCAGGTAGTCAACATACCTGATACTTATGGGATGTTGCTTAGCCGAGACTGGTCCAAAATGCCTAATGGATATATGTCCACAGATTTTAGTCACATGTGGTTACCATGGAAAGGTATACCTAACCAAATTAGGATTGATGCTGAGCCTAGAATGAAGCATATGATCACTAAGTACAACAGAACAAATGAGATCATGTATGTAGACATAGAGCCAGGAGTTTACTGCATCAGGCCACAGACTGTCAAAATAGAAGAGATCCTGATGCTTGACTTCCATCATCTTCCAGATGATGATCATTAGGAGGATGTACCAGTCGAAGAACCTGATAATAATACTGATAATGAGAATGAAATAGATCGCTTCAGAGACTTTGAGATGCATCTATCCAACCAGGTAAAGCATTGTCAATTGTTAAATATACTTGTTAATGATATTTTGATTGATGGATGGTGCAGATTACACGATGAAGCACATTCTGAAAGGACTTGTGAAACATGCTTAGATATGATGATGCTGGAGCAAACATGCAGTGAGGCATCATCATCATATTCTGAGGTAAGTTCTACATCTAATGATGATGATGATACTAATTCTTGTTTGTCTTCTGCAGGAACAGAAGAGGTGACAGATCATGATGAGGATCATATCCTGAAAATAGAAGAAATTCTAGTTTATGACCAGATAAATGATGAGAAGAAAGAAAAGATCACCCCTGGGAGTGATTGTTTTATGGAGCCAGATTATGAATTATCCGATGAAGACAAAGGTAGTGACCTGACTAAGTTTGAAGAATTTCTAGTGAAAGAAATAGAGAAGATGACACAATATCATAGATCTCCCCAGGAGGTCTTAATTAAAGGTTGGTGTAGGCTGCATGAGGCACCTCATTCAGAAACAACTTGTTCACTATGTTTACACATTTTGAAAAGGCATATAGCTTCAGATCTAGAGAATCATCCTCCTGCTGATATGAAAGAGAAAATAGAAAAGCCATCAAGCTCACAACAGAAAGGAAAGAAGAAACTTGAGAACGATGAGATCCCTAAGTTAAAGTGGATATCAGGCAGAGCAGCAGCTAGAGCTGCAAAGAAAAAAGAAGGTTCAGCTAAACATCCTACTAAAGATAAACCCTAGATCCTAAGGTTTGATGGATCCAAGTCCAAGCAAGGTGCTGGGGTAGGAATTGACCTCATTGATCCATCAAGAAAATCCTATCTAGCAGCCTATAGATTACAGTTCCCCTATACTAACAATGTAACAGAGTATAAGGCTATGATTCACGGGATAATGTTTGCTCATAAGAAAAAAGTAAAGATTCTGCATGTCTTCAGAGATTCAGAACTAGTTGTGAGGCAAGTAAGAGGAATTTACTCCTATAACTAAAGGAAGCTATCCAACTACAGACATCATGTGTGGGACCTGATTGAAGACTTTGACACCTTTAATATCACTCACGTACCAAGAGAAGAAAACCATAGGGCAGATGCACTTGCCCAGGCTGCCAGTACATTGGAGCCACTATCTATATCAGGTCTAAAGAGATTTTTAGTAGAACTGGTGTCAGTATCTTTAGTACCTAACAATGTGACCAATCTCCACGTGTTTGATGATGATCAGCACATTTTGGATTTCATCTCAAATAGAGATGTATTTGATGCCCAAATCATAGATGAGAATGGTATGGAAGATCATGTCTGGGAAGAAGATGAAATATTAGAATTGCCTAGCAACAGGATTCCCAAAGGTATGATTGAATTAGAAAGAGCCTTTGATTTGGACAATATGCTTAAATAGAAGGATCTGCCCAAGGCAAATGGAGATCAATATTCACAAGTGAATATTGGACAAAATGAAGACAAGAGAAATGTACTGATTGGTAAGGTTTGCACACCAGAAGAGTTAGAAGGAATAACTCAGGCCCTCAAAGATTACATACATGTAATTGCATGGACTTATGATGATCTGAAGACGTATGACACATCAGTCATAACTCACACTATACCTCTCAAGCCAGATGCTAAACCTTTCAGACAGAAGCAAAGGCCAGTCAATGCTTTGCTTGAACCAATAATTCTTGAAGAAGTCAAGAAGTTGTTAAGTGCTTGGATAATCTTTCCTGTGAGGCACTCCACTTGGGTTGCTAATCTAGTCTCAGTCAGAAAGAAGAATGGAGATATCAAGTTATGCGTAGACTTCAGGAACCTGAACCGATCTTCAGAAAAGGATAATTATCCTTTACCCTCATTAGATGAAGTTTTGCAGATTGTAAATGGAGCCAAAATGATGTCCTTCCTGGATGGCTTTTCAGGATACAATCAGGTCATGGTTGACAAGATTGATAGACTAAAGACTGCCTTCACCACAAAGTGGGGGATATTTGCATATAGACGTATGCCATTTGGACTTATAAATGCTGGTGCTACATTCCAGCGAGCAATGGACATAGCCTTCAGAAGCTTAATAGGAAAGTGTATAGTCATCTACATGGATGACTTGATAGTGTTCTCCAAGGAGAGGAGTGACCATGTAACTGATCTCAGAAATGTATTAAAAAAATGTGAAGAGTACGGAATATCACTGAACCCCAAGAAGTGCATATTTGGGGTGACAACAAGAAAGTTACTAGGCTATCTGATCATAGAAGATGGAATTATCATTGATCCTGACAGGGTGGAATCTATTATGAGGTTACAACTTCCAAGAAGCAAGAAAGAACTTAAATCTTACTTTGGAAAGATAAACTTTGTGAGGAAGTTCATCACCAGCTTTGCTGAGATTGTCAGACCACTAAATGCCATGTTGAAAAAAGATGCACAAATTGAGTGGACACCAGAGGCCAAAGCTGCATTTGAAGATATAAAGAAAGCCATTTCTGATGCTCCTATCCTTATCAGTCCAGACTACACAAAGGATTTCTACATCTATTCATTTTCTTCAGAACACACCTCTGCAATAGTGCTTACTTAGAGAAATGAAGAGAAAGAAGAGAAACCAATTGCTTTCATGAGCTGTCCTTTCAGGGATGCTGAATTGAGATATGTAGATGTTGAGAGACAGGCACTTGCATTGGTCAGAGTAGTAAAGAAATTTAGACAATACATACTAAGCAGCAAAGTAATTACCGTAGTACCAGATGCAGCAGTGAAGATGCTGCTAATGCATAGTGAGCCTGGTGAAAAAAGAGCCAAATGGATTATTGTATTACAAGAGTATGACATGGAAATTACACCAATGAAGCTGGTAAGAGGACAAGCTTTGAGTCAAATGATATCTAAAATTGACCCAAACATCACTAGTTAGTAGTACGTTATTAATGAGAAAGATAATAAAGAGTGGTATGCAGATATCAGGCACATCCTGATCACTGGAAGGTGTCCATCAAGAATGCAAGCTTCATAGAGAAAAGCATTGAAAATAAGATCCCAAAAATACATGATGAAGGGAGGAACCCTATTCAAGAAAAATTATGAAGGAATATACCTGAGATGCTTAGAAAAGCCAGAAGCAAATAAAGTTTTGTCAGAACTGCATGACAAGTTTGGAACGACACATGGATCAGCCTTGGCCATAACACATGCAATCCTCAGAGTAGGATATTACTGGCCTACAATTTTTAAAGACACAGCTGATCATGTTAAATGTTGTCATGTATGTCAGGTTGCCGCTAATAGAGAGAAATATGTTGCGCAACCCTTGCAACCAGTGATGGAAGAGCGCCCATTTGCACAATGGGGCATGGACTTCATAGGACCAATTAATCCTCCATCCTCCTCAAGTCATAGGTATGTCTTAACAATTACTGACTATTGTACCAGATGGACTGAGGCTGTCAGCAGCAAGACCTGTACTGCAGATGATGTTATTAGATTTCTGGAAACCAACATTATCACTAGGTATGGAACTCCTTATGCCTTGGTAAGTGATAATGGTTCTGCTTTCACTTCCACAAGTTATCAAGTTGGGATTTTGATCATGGGATCATACTCAAGTTTTCATCCAACTATTATCCCCAAGGGAATGGATTAGTAGAATCCACCAATAAAAATTTACTGAGTATCATAAGAAAATTAATAGAGAAGAACCCTAGGGAATGGAACTCATTTCTGAAATATGCCTTATGGGTAGATAGAACTAGAATGAAAACTGCATTAGGAGACTCACCTTTCCAACTAGTATATGGAGTAGAACCTATCCTCCCTGTAAACTTGAAAATTCCTACTCTGCAGTTTGCCCAAGAATACCTAGGCATAGACAATAAGCAAGAAGTCAGGTTGCTTCAATTGATGCACCTGGAAGAAAAAAGGAGTCAAGCAATTGACCAATTTGCAAAACATCAGGCTATTGTCAAATGTTGATTTGATAAGAGAGCCAAAGTTAAAGCTTTCAGGATATCTGATTTAGTCCTGATGTGGGATAAAGCTCATGAAAGGAAAGGTGACCATGGTAAGTTTGATAGATTATGGATAGGTCCCTTTCAAATTTCTAAGATACTAGGAGACATCACTTATAGGCTTAAGAACCTGATAGGTGAGGATGTCCCATTGCCAGTCAATGGACAATTCCTCAAACATTATTTCCAGGCTTGAGTGACTTCATGACAGTCATGTGTATCATATTGTACATTTGTATAGCTATTTGTACAGTGTTCTTTTGTCCTGTTTTGTTTGTGTGTTGAGTTTTTGTTTTGGTAAGTCAGGATGATGCACTTCATCACCCTAGAAAATAACTAAATTGTTAGGATTCAAGTGATGAGATCAAATTTAGATATAGGTTATGATTCATCCTAAGAAGTAATCATGATCAAGTTTGTGATATCCTTTCATCAGGGTGCCTTTTCTTGGTCAAAGTGAATCAATCACAATGAAACACCTAACAGCCTTGGGTTTGTTGAACACAAAAGTATAGGTGTTACCTGAAAAATCTAAAGGGACTCCCTTGCTACCAATACAATCTCCAACCTAGAGCTGCAAGTGACTATACATTGTACAAATGAGCTGACATGATGATATCAGATACATATATATAAAAAAAATATAAACAATAATATTAGGCCATCTAAGTAACTCTATCGGGGCTATAGATGCCTGTTGGCAGTGGGGCTCTACTTAGGGAGATTGTATAGATAACCTTGCTGGGGCTATGAACGCCTGCTGGCAGCAAGGCTCTATCCAGGTCAGCTATGAGGGATGATCTCCAACTATGTAGTTTAACACCAGTTACTCATGTTTTCAACTTGCTTTCAAGATGAGGATAATTAATCATCTGCACACACATGATCCTTTGTTAGCATTGTTACCATGATGAAATTTTATCATTCAGAGGATCATGATGCTTATGTTTAGAAAGAATTAGAATACTATAGATGAATGTGATCACATCACTTGAATCATTAGAATTTTTTTGTTTTCTTTGGTGGCAAGTTGTTGTGTGGTTACACAACATGCCTCATTTTGACTTGGCAAAATAGGGACCGAACTTTTTGGCTTGGCTTGTGTTGTCTGCTTTCTAGCGGTTTGGTAAAAATAAGTCATGTGCATCATCAGGTAGAATGAGGATGAGGTAAGTCATCATCATGAGGTCAGTTTGTCAAAATTCATATTTCATTTCTGTGACCTCATATTTAGAAAGAGCATTGAATTCCATGCAGGTTTGCCTTTTGCATCACCCTGATATTCATCAGGATGTGAAAGTTAGGAACAGTCAAAGTTTTGGTCAAATCTAATATTCACAAGAGGAGGATCATATTTTATAACATCAATCATGTTATCGAAGATCATCTTGATCTTAGCCCATCACCTGATAAGTCATGCGGTCCAAATATCCAGACGTCAACTTTAAGTGATGGTGACCCTTACCCGTCAAATAGTCTTATATTTTGCAAGCGTCATATTTCCAAATGTAACCTGATATTTCTTAAATATCCTCCTACCGCAAAATATCACCCTAAGCCAATATCCTGATGATGTCATTTAAGTCTGATAAATGAAGAAATGATATGATGATGACATCATCATCACATTTACCTCTTGGCAGGATATTTCATAAATATGTTCATGTTCGCATAACATGACGATGACATCATGATGCCTTACCGATATAATGAACGAATATCTGGATGATGTCACCCGATATCCCCAGAGTAAGAAAGAAAATGACTTCGGTCATCATCATCATCTAAAAAAACACAACCCGATATTTTTGAATATCCTCCTGACGTTTAAAGCACAGCCTAATGGCGCAAACATCACCTGATATCTAAACATAACCCGATATTTTCAAATATCATCCTGCCATTTAGATATCACCCCGCTCTTGTTGCCACCATTAGCATTAAATGCGTGCAAACATGGTAGGTGGTTCCTGCTGATCTTTAAACCCGATGGAACACCTGGTGAAATCCTGACTTTCCGTGTAGAAAATCAACGAATAAAATCTAATCTGTCAATATTTGCCCTAAATTTACCCTAATTACAAGGTTAAAAGGTAAATCTTACACCATTTTTACATTTACCTTGCAAAGAAATTACTTTTTACAAACTACAGCTTCCATATCCTCCTACAGGCGATATTACGATGAGCGAAGTTTGCAAGTAGCTGAAAGTGCGTGATCATCAGCCAAATTAAGAACATTTTCTGGGAAGTCACTGGTATAAAAGAAATCTGCATAATCAGGTAAGTAAATGAAACCCTCATCATGTTGTTTCTGTAACAGTCAAGTATGATGTTGTAAGTTTTGGTTTATGCACCCCCCATGATGGGCTTATGTTGAATGAATGTAATATGTATGATGAATATTAAAGATAAATCGTTATATGCATGCATATGAGAACCCATTGTAAGACAAGATTTTGTTAATTGCAGGTAGTCATGGTTGACAAGAGGTTGGCTAAGTGTGAGGCTAAATTTAGTAAGCCTATGTTCTCATCTCAGAGGGGCATCCTGTTCAAAGATGGTGCCATTACAGATACCCATCAGGGGGATACCAATTTGGAAGCCTAGTTAGCTAAGCTGAATGACAAGAAAAATAGAAGTCCTATGCTGGATGTAGTTTTCGTATCTAGGATGTGGAATGCCGCTAGTTTCCTGTACTCCATGGAATCTCCGGAGCTGGTTATCGAGTGTGCCAAGAATTACAACCCAGAGACCAGGTAGGTGATGAAGCATGGGAGGATATATGCAGACCTATCCATCAAAGGTCTTTCCAGGACATTTGGACTACCGTTGGGCAAGAAGGTCAAGAGTGTAGACCTGAAGAAATCAGAGAAAGAGTATGAAAATAACAAAAAACAAGCCAGGAAAAACATGTACTAGTGGAGGGCTGAGAACAACACATATCCTGCAGCCGCCAAACTTCTTGTGCATTTATTCAAATATGATTTTAGTGAGGAGTACCAGTACATGATTGCACTACTGAGCAGAGTCACAGGCCAGCCTGATGCTGGTAGTTTTAAAGATTGGATGTATGGTGTAATTATGATGTGCATATACTCAGACATCAAGCCATTGTGGGGCCAACTAATAGGTGATGCTCTGCATGAGCAGCTGATGAACCTAGGAGGTTCAAATTATGCTATTTATATGACATCCTATATTATCTACTCCTGTGCATACCAAGGCACATTTGATGCACGAGTTACAGATGGAAAGCTTATAGGTACAAATGCTGTACATGTTTGGGATCATCATCCCCAGCTGCAAAGAGCCAATTACCTCCAAGACTACAAACTGGTAAATGATGCATTCTCTATGCATCTGGTCAGAACCATGGAGGAGGATAGAACAAAGAGATTGAGCATGGAAGCTCAATAAATGATCTACAGGTATGGAGCCTGGTATATACAATTTGTCACATTTTCCTACATGACGATTGAGGGTTTTGATGGACCTCCCCTCATGCTGCCAAGGTATCCCACTGATGCAGTGATACTTATGGAGTTCATAAGGTAGAGCTCCACAATGATTAAAACATACAAGAATGCAAAGAAGCTACCACCAATTTTGTTTCCAATCACCATTGGCTGGTACATGTGCCCAGATTTAGAGAACATAAAGAAGGTTATGGTCACCTTGAATAAAATGAATCTGCAGCCTTTTCCACTGATAAGACCATATGATCCTTATGGCAGGATGCAGAGAATAATAGGAAAGCCTATTCAGTAGAGGCACCTAGAAGACTTCTGGGCTGACTGTGAAGATGAAGCAGAAGCAAGGAGAAGAAGGTATCAAAGGCTAACATTGAATCAAATCAGAACCTTTGATTGCATCCCCATCCCTCAACAATTGAAGAAGGATGATGGCAGGATAATTGCAGATGAGTACGAGCAGAAGAAAATATATAATGATACCATCTCTACACCTAACCTCACCATACAAGAGGACATATCCTTGGACCCCTTCATTGTCAGGACCATACAGCTAACCCAAGCTTGGGTTGATGAATAGATAGAGGCTTTGAAGAAGAAACGTGTTGCCATTACAGTGGACAACAAGAAGAAGGGGCAGGATACTCCTGGGGATGAGTATGATGACTTCGTAAATGAGAAGAGGAAGTCTAAGGGAGATAGGCTCCCTCCACAACAACAACAAAGTAAAAGACCCCCAAGGGGTAAGAAAATAGATAAGGAACCCAAAGGGGTTATTATTGAACGGGTAGTGTTCAACACTGAGGAGGCAGCAACATCAGGATCAGGATCCGCATTACCTCTACAGACAAGTAAAAGAAAGTCCAAGAAAGAAAAGATAGCAGAGGCTGGAATTACTGAGACCCAAGAAGAGGGTCAATCCTCAAGAAAACTAGATGAAGAGGATATCTTCATGGAGGAAGAGCCTGAGGAAGAAGAGGCTCCTTTGTTATTTAAAAGGAAGAGGAGGTCTCCACAGGTGGTGGTGTCTACCCCACCTAAGAAACAAAGAACCTCCATGAGAGGTGAAATAAGACAACCCCCTACATTGTTACAAGGGGCAGGTAGTGAATTGCACAGGAACTTCAACACAATATTCCTCTTCCTACCATTGTCAAGTTCAAAACTGAGCTCACAGAAGAGCAGATGAAAGAAACTTCCCATACACATGCATGTCACATCTCGCTAGACGAGACAATAAATTTGTCTGATGATGAAGTTGTACAGGAAGTGACTTCACAAAAGATGGAAACACTTGCTACTGGTACAAGCATGACCCCTCACAAGACTCCACCAGTTCAAACTATACTGGAGGAACTGAAGCAAGTAGAAACTGAGAAAGAAAAGAGCCCAGAGCAGATAGCCCAAGAAATAGAGCTAGATACATTAATTACAAAGGTGACAAGTCCTATAGTGGTAGACCTGACAGAGAAACAGGATGTGAATCCTGAACATCCAGCAGGATCACCTGACAAAGGGCACCTAGCAAACGAAATAGAGATGGTAGAACCAGAGAGCCATAATTCAAAAATAAGCCAACCAAGCATGCAAGGTGCATCAACGGAACCTTCTATAGTAGAGCTTCAGGAAACGAAGGCTAATGAAAAGGATGTATCTAAAGATCCTACTGCCAAAGCTCAGAAAGTTGATAGTATAGGTGCGGAACAAATAACGGCTTCAGAACAAACACCAGCACCTCAGGCAGACTCCACAATATCCAGTGAGGTGGATATACAACAAGGGGAAGAGTTGAAAATAGATGAGGTAATGACAGAAAAGGATCATGATCATCATGATCAACATATAGATACAACACAAGATCCCCCACCCCAGGAAGATGTTCCTCCAGAGAAAGAAGTTCCTCAACAGGAGGACATGCCACATGATCAACAGCAAAGCGAGCATCATGAAGAAGAATTGAGAAAATCACCTTCTCCACCATATCTGCTAACAAAAACGGGAGATGAAGGTGAACATCATGATGATGCAGAGAAACATGGTCAGGTACCTCCATGGTTGGAGAAAGAGGTAAATATAGAAGTAGAATTTGAAATTTAAGAATTTGATGTATCTACTTTATTTTCTGAAAATATAATAAAACCTAAGAGGAAGGCCAGAATGACTTTGGCCATCAAAAGAGATCCAACAACTGGGAGAAGGACTGTACAGATTGCACTACCTACTGTGGAGAAAGAAAAGGTAAAATTACCTTAGATGAGTTTCAAATTAGCATAGTGGATCTGGGTTTTACCAATGAAGACCAAGAGGGTCAAGAGGGCAAAGATATTATTGATTCTTTAATTCAAAAGGTGAAAAGAGAGAAGAAGAAAAATAAGCAACACAAAGAACACATTGCTTAGTTGCATGCCTACATAAGAAGGCTAACTAATACTGAAGAAACTTCAACTAAACATGCAGTCCCATTGACTACTATTTCTCAAGAGGAGGTGAATAAATTAGATCTCATGAAATATGAGGCATCTGTATTAAGGAGATGGATGTCATCCACATTGGATGATGCTGAAGAAATGGTAAAGGCCTCTTTGAAGAGGTGGAGCACTCTCAGTGACTCCAGGACCAAAGTAGACAAATTGCAAATGCAGACAGGAAAAAGGTCTTACAAATTGGAAAAGGTACTAAACATCCTGGGAGAAATAAAGAGGATAAATCCTCAGCTGCTTATCAATAAACAGGTATTGAACAATAATACCACCTTGTTGATTGACATATGGTATAAGGACATTCAATTTGAATGTGGAGTACTTAGAAGATGCAATAATAAACTGAGAGATATCAGCATGAAGTTGCATGATTTAATGGCCGTTGAGGCAGAAATATTGGAAACATTGGAAGGAAAAGTGGAAGGGAAAATAGAAAATCAAGATGAAGAATTTGCCATCAAAGCTTTACATGGCAACTTCCAATCAGTAGCAGATGATCTACTTGTCCACTTGACAGAAGAAGTCATAGATAAAATAATGATATTCAAAGTCAAGATGGAAAATTACAATGAGACACAGCAAGACAGAAAAGACAAACTAGATAGCAGTAGAAACAAATATGAGGCACACAAGCACACCATCATCAAAGCAAAGACTCAGGATGGCAGAGAAATAGATAAAATTGTGCAGTCATATGAGCAGATCCGGAGTAGCATGCAGCCTCATATGCGATGTCATCATCATCAGGATAATGAAAGTTTGGGAAGTGATGCACATGATGATGATGCACATGAATCAGACAAAGGGCATGATGAGGATACATCATAAAGGGAGATATAAGCATAATTAATCTAGATAGTTGCCAGTTGGCAACTTGTGCCACTTTTGATAGGTTTGACAAAGTCAAAGAGAATGGTGACTGTAGATATGCATTGATAAATCAAGATCGTGGATCTTTTTGTAACGGATTCCTTACCTTGTTCTATAAAAGGTGATGGAATGCCTTATTGTAATATTTGAAACTTAATTGAAATCCGTCTGCTGAAACATTCAGAGCTCATTTCAAAGTTTTTGTATACATTTATATTTTTGCATGCTTAATGAATGAGAAGATTGTGTCGATTACAATTCATAGTAAATCTTGAGTAATCAGTGTATGAATTCTGGACATATGTGGTGATTTGCTGCATCCCTTGGAGTGCATGTCTACTTACATGTGTTGTCTTCGTACAAATTCCCTTTGAAGTTAGCATCAACTATATCTAGCTGTGGAATGTCCTGGTGAAAATATGGTTTGGTTTTCTTCTCTTCATGATAGTATCTAATATGCATGTGGTTCAAAAGCTAAAGGTTCAACTTTAATTAGAAGCATTTCTTCAATTTCTTTTAAATTTCAGAACATTTCATCCTCATAATTGCAAATAATTGATGATCTTAAGCAAATAACACAAATATGTGGACATCTCGTAGATAATTGCAAATATTTAGCATATTTGAATACAGAGCATGCATAATTGAAAATATCATGCAAAGATTGAAGTATTTCTGCATCATTTCATCAAATAACGGTATAATATGACTTCTCTGTAAAGAATCTCTGTAGAAATAATGTCATGATGGCAAACTTTACGTAAGGCCCCAAAAACAACAACACACATCAACATCTGAGTAACGTCAGAAGATTAAGACCTAATCACCAGAGACTTGGGATCATGAATTCTCTGAATTCATCATATCTTTCAAGATGAATAAAGGTTAATGTGTACTTTTATTCTATGCTTGTTTATGACTAACATCATGACAACAATTTTCTAGATTTGCATGTCAATTAGCCCTAATTGGATAGGGGTTCCCAACTAGGGCTCCCAAGTCCACCCAAAGCGCTAGTGTCCTCTCTGGGTGCCCAAGTCTGCTCAGGGCACCCAGGACCTTCTGGG
The DNA here is from genome assembly GCA_027924645.1 of Cunninghamia lanceolata. NCBI lineage: Eukaryota > Viridiplantae > Streptophyta > Pinopsida > Cupressales > Cupressaceae > Cunninghamia > Cunninghamia lanceolata. The sequence goes on along the minus strand of BSBN01000762.1, from coordinate 1,020,991 downwards.
GAACGTAGGTCCAAGAAGGACAAGGGCATCATGTATAGGGTAAAATTTGATGTATTATATGTTTCTTAATGGTTTAATGAGGTGGACTGAGTTAATTTTTGAATGTTTGACCTGCAGGACATCCCTAAGACACGAGAGCATATAGGCAGTCACTTGATGATGCTACTGCAAGACCACATTGACACTATGTCAGACAAGGAGAGGGGTCACTTATAGGTAGTGGGTCTTTGGTGGGTGTTTCTCATGCCCATAATGAGATTTCATTACAACATGCTCATGGCATTGATGGACATGTGGGATGCAGACACTTCTACATTCCATCTACCCACCAGCAAGATGACAGTTACACTAGAGGATGTCTATCAAATCTTGTGACTACCTATCTGATGAGAGATAGTGAGGGTCATAGAGCATCGCTCAACAAATTATACTAGACAGAGCCAAATGTACTATTCAGGTCACACCGTCACTTAGGTGAAGTGAGGACATATTCAGCTCTGACTACTAGAGTAGGGATGTAGTGACATCCCCTTGGTTTGGAGGATCATGATTACTACTATCACATTAGTAGTCGTATAGGACAGATGAGGTACTCACCTTCACGAGGGCCTAGTTCATACTATTTGAGTGATGGAAGAGCATAAGACAATATATGCATGGGGGTGTAGCATGCTTGCACACCTCTATTGCAGCTTGGGATGTTATGTCCATTATGAGTTAGAGTTTGATGGTATGCACCTTACTATAGGTTTGGGAATTTGAGCATATTAGGTGCACATGACCTACAAGTTTCCCTATAGAGACACCATGGACACATCCACATGCACATGCTTATCCACTTATCAAATGTTGGAGACACGGTGATCTTTTGTATTGGAGAGTGATATTTGACAGGTTACAACCTAGTGACATAGTTTGGAGACTGTATCGTAGCCATAGACCATGGACATGTTAGCATGAGCAGCTAGCCAAGATGCAGAGGGATCGGTTAATGGTCAGTCACCTTGATCACATAGTCATTTGGTTCTACATTGATAGAGTGGTGCGACAGTTCAGATGTAGACACGATATTCCTATGATGCATCCAAGCTATCCTCGCTCACAATGTAGTGCAGTCATGGTGAATTATGCCCAATGACTGATGATAGCTGATATAGCCATGAGTGATGATGATGGTATAGAGGATATGGAGCTACTATCTGATGCAAATGATGTTAGTGTCACCTGAGTGTATCAATCCTAGTGGCAAATAGCACGACCCACTCCTATCTTTCCTCCTGATCACCTCATAGGCAATCCTCAACCTTGGGCTAGTCACATGAGTGGCATAGGAGTAGAGGATGATGTTAGCGACTTCAGTGGATACTATGACTTAGATGAAGATGATGATGAGGAGGAGGAGGAGATCCTAATATAGTATGTCTTTAGAGACAGACCACAGTGAGATCAACAGGAGATAGACGATGACAAGGAGACTGAGTCGAGACTATGGTTGAGAGCTCATGGTCCAGCCCCTATCAGTGTTAGGAGATCAAGCTGACATGAGCTAGGGGAGACTAGTAGTCATATGCCCCTGGCTATAGAGCTAGCTACGGAGCTCATTACACCATCAACAGTTTGAGATCCTTCTTGCTGAGATGGAGATCCAGGTGAGACATTGTCATTATGTTATTGTACTTATTTTGTTGATTATTTATGATTCCTATATGAGTTATTGATATCAATTCTATTTTTATTTTTGTAGTTGGGATAGATGCATGGCATGATTTTGTGAGTTGCATCATAGTGGAAATAGTTCTTACTGATGTAGTCGAGCAGCGAGTATGGATAGGGTACTCATCATAGCCATCCGTAGGGTGACATGCGAAGATTTTTTGGCCATTTGTGAGATATAGAGTGGGCATGGAGGCTACCCTAGATCATTCTACATGGGAGAGGGATGATTTACTTTAAAGAGTTGAGTGCAGAGAGGCCAAGCTCTAAGCACAGGGAGAGCAGGTTGCGGCACTACCTTTGTCAGAGGAAAGTTCTATCGTGACTCAGGTCCTATAGACCAAGTTAGATTAGGTGAGAGCTGAGAGGGGCATAGTCGTATCAGACAAGGAGAGAGTGCAGTCAGAGAGATATTGGTACCACCATATATTCATGGGGATATAGGGCGAGGTGTTGGGGCTTAGAGGTGAGCTCAGGGGGTTGTGGTTGTGAAGTGTCTTTAGGACCCAGTCGTGATCTACAACCACACATGGACAACCTTCTATTATCCATACACCACCAAGTCCTGAGGGGACTGATGACTAAGGTTTAGCTATGTGATGTATCTTATGTACTACAACATCCCATTTTGATGCACAGGATGATTGACTCTGATGTATACTCAAACTGATGTTTATCTATATATGATGTTTTCCTACTGATTTTTGTAATGTTGTTAATTTATCACATGTGACTTTATATAGAATACAACTAGTGATAAATTCTAATGCTTATGTGGAAATGGAATTAATGCTAATGCGATACATACTAAACAATTCTTTATAAAACATATAGTAAAAATCCACAATGATTGATGAATTTCAAACATAACCAACATTCTATGCTATATTCAGTTAATACAAAGGTGATCTTAATAAAGTATGTTTAAACAAGATACAACAATGATTAACCAAAAAAATGTAATGTTAAATGAATTAAGACAAAATAATCATATATTAAGAAAATTGAAGCTAAACTAACTAATAAGTTTGCTTTATACACTAACATATAACATACAATATTAAGCATAAACTTCCTTGAGGTGTGTAACATTAATAGGTTCTTTAAGCAGTGTACTATGTTCATCTACTAATTTATACGCTTCTAATCTAAAGGCTTCAGTAACAACATAAGGTCCAAGTCAATTAGGGCTAAACTTTCCTTTTTCTCCAAGAGGTGCATTTACATTGTGTTGATTTTCATATACTACCAAGTCACCAATGTCGAATGAGTGATGTATAACATGCTCATTGTATGATCATTGGATACTCTTTTGATGGGCCTTAAGGTGCTCAAGAGCATTGATACGTTGTTCATAAAGCATCTCAAGTTCTTGTAATCTCTTTTCTCATTATGTGTCATTATCAATAATGTCCTTTAGGGAAACTCACAATGAAGGAATTTCTAACTCTAGAGGCATTATCGTGTCAGTACCATAAACAAGATTATACGATGTAGTTCTAGTAGCTATACAAATGCTTGTTCTATAAGCCCATAATGCATAAGAGAGTTGAGTATGCCAATCTTTTGATTTTTATTAACATTTTTTCATAGAATTTGTCCAATAACCTTATTTGAAGCTTTTGCTTGGCCATTTGATTGAGGATAGTAAGGCATAGAGAAGTGATGTTGAATATGATATTTTTCAAGGAATTTCTTCACATCCTTGTTCTTTAATGGTGTTCCATTATCACAAAATAAGGCAAAAGGTATACCAAATCAAGAAATCATTTTATCTTGTATAAAACGACAAGTTACTTTAGCAGTCATGGATTGTAGAGTAACAACTTCAACCCACTTCATGAAGTAATCAATAGCAATGATAATAAATGTATGTCCTTAAGAAGAAGGTGGAGAGATTTTACTAGTTATGTCCAAGCCCCAAATAGAAAATGGCCAAGGTGAAACTTGGGCATGAAGTTCCTAGGCAAGTGATCAGATTAAATGATTATGTTCTTGACATTGCCAACATTTCTTGACATATGTGAAGGAATTAGTAAAAGGGTAAGTCTTATCCACGAGTTGTGAGACAAATCAATAGATGGCCTGTATCTTCCCTTGCAAACTATGAAGTTGAGATATGTTCTTAGGTGCTAGCATATTAACAATTGTGTCACTCTTCTTCGTATCTACTTCAATACCATGATGTGAGACTATAAATCCCAACAGTTTTCCAATGTCTACACCAAAGATGCACTTACGAGGATATGTTGTATTTCTTTTTTAACTCAAAGATTTGATGGAGGATTGTGACGTGATCTTGACAACGAATAGACTTTGCAAGAATGTCATCGACATAATCCTCTAAGATGTTATGCATGTAATAATGAAAGATAAGAGTCAGAACACATTGGTAATTTACTCTTGCATTCTTTAATCCAAACAACATGACTACCCAACAAAATGTACCCCAAGGTGTTATAAAAGTTGTCTTATAGATCTTTGAGGGTTTATGAAAATTTGATTATATCCTGAAAAACCATCCATGAAGGAAAGCAATTCATGGCTAGCTATTGAATCAACAATCATGTCAATGTTAGGCAAGGGGAAATCATCTTTCAAAGAAGCAAGATTCAAATCCCTAAAATTGGTACACATCTGAATATGACCATTAGGCTTAGCACCAGCCATGATATTCAAAATCTAAGGTGAATAATCAATAGGGCAAATGAAACTAGCTTATAAGAGCTTTTCTATCTCAGTCTTTACTAACAATGCAACCTTAGGATTCATCTTATGAATCTTTTGTTTAAATAGCTTGGCATCTAGTTTTAATACAATGTTTTGTGTTACAATCTGAGGATCAATACCAGGCATATCTAAATAATTCCAAGAAAATAAATCTAAGAATTCATGTAAAAGCTTGGTCATATCTTCTTTTTCTTCTATGTTTAAACAATCACTTATAGGGATAAATTTTTCAATGTTATCTTTGTCCATAGAAACTTCAACAGTTTTTCTATTAAGTAAAGTACTAGGTTCTACAAGGTTGGGTGATTGTGGTAACTCTTCAAGTTCTTCCTCAGATTTTAAAGTAGTGTTTACTAAACCAGTGGACTTCCCAAAATATGCATCCTTGTTCAAACAATAAGGTAATCCACATTTATGATGATAATGAAGAACATTGTCATAAGCTCCCTAGAATTCAATTATTGCTTCATCTGTTGAAAAGGTATCCAAAGGAATCTCTCTTGGAGGACAATTAGTGTCAATCATCTTAGGAAATATCAAATTAAGTGTGTATATTGTGTTCACATTAAGATTAGGATGTCTACAAGATTTAGATTCCTTGAAAGGATTATATCCAATGCCACTTGAGTAATGTCATGAAGCGGATTCTATAGGTACTCGAATCCCTTGTTGATTAATATTGTAACCATTACCTACATATTCACAATTCTTATAAAGGATCTAAAATCCTTGACCATAAAGAGAGGCCATCTCCTTAGAAGAAGGTGAAGCCTCATAAGTCTCATAATCTGTAGTGTAAGTAAGAGTATTATATGTATTTATTACCAAAGAGACTTTATATTTTGTACTTGAATTTTTAGATGAAATCAATGCAACATTTGATGTTTTAGGATTAGATTTGTTAATTTTATATTCTCCAATAAAGAGGGATGTAAAATCCAATGAATATCATGTTGTAAGTATAATCAGTAAGTGTTGTCATTGATGTCAACACATAACGAAGTTATTTGAATAAGTCTAAACAAGTATCTGAGGAATTAGTATAAGTGTAAAATTCCTTTATCTATCAAGAACAGTGTAGTGTTTTTCTTTGCATATCCTGTAGATTGAATATCTTTACCTGTGGATTGGAAGTAATGTTAAAGGATGTCTGTAGATGCTATGTTTCAAGTTTGAGCCTCTGGTGTGAAGATTTGAGTGAGTACTATTCACCAGAGTAAAAACTATTTTTCTATGTATTTAATGGTGACATGGAGAATGTATTATGCTCTGCATTTAAGTTTCACAATCTACAGTTCTAGAATTAAGTTTTTCTTGGTGTTATGTGCCTTCAATTCAACTAGTTCATGATTTGGTGCTCCACAAGTGATCTTTCCTTTATGAAAATGGATGACAGTAATGTTCAATTGCTCTGGTTTGAAGAATCTTATGGATAAAGTGTTTAGAGGTTGTGCGGATGTTCTTGGTGATTGTAATGTGCTTGTGGGCATCTCTAGATCATGTTCCTACCTTTTTATTAGTACACAAAGTATAATCTAGATCATGCATGAAGCGTGTTCCTAAAAGCCTTAGTGTTAACTCCAGTCTTGGCTGACCTAGTTGTTCTCACTACTTGTGGTTGTGCTTTGAAGTTTGTAAACCATGTTGTTGCGTGGAAAATTGGATTTGAGTCCCAACTAAGGCTTGGCATGGTCCACATCCATTTCTCTTCTCTCTCAATCCATTTAAGATCAGACCTAATTTGAATACTGGCTAAATATGTATGTATGTTGACCTTAGAGATTGTTCCAAACATTGATGATTGTAATGCCGACCTTGATGTTCATTCCAAGATTGATGAATTGTATAAATACACGAAATGAAGTCATGAATGAAGTTGTAGGATATGAATATGAAAACATAATTGTGAAATAAAAGGGTAGAGCAAAGCAGAGGATACCTATTGTGCTTCAATGGAACTGAACCTTGGCATAGTGTAGATGCTAGTATCTTAGTTCACCAACTTCGGCAATGAACCACCCACCCGTAGTGAGCCACCCCATTCGCGATGAGACTCTTCTTGAAGTGAGCATTCTGGGTAGTGAGCCTTAAGGTAGTGAACCTCTAATTTTTAGTATTGTTATTACATATTACAATGTGAGCTAACACTCACCGTGGTTTTTCCCTTATTGGGTTTTCCATGTAAAAATCTAGTGTCTCATTTGTTGGATGTGTGAATGTGTTTAATTTTCTAATTTCATGTTTCATGGTTAAATATAATAATAGTGATTAAGTGGTTGATATGTTAATGGTTTTAAAGTATTGGCTACAACTAATTCACTCCCCCTCTCAGTTGTATTGTGCTTTTCAACAATTGGTATCAGAGCAAGGGTTCCTTAGTAAAGAGCCTAACAGCTCAAGGTAGATCTGAGATGGCACACAGGAAGGAGTCACCACAGTTTGATGGAATGAATTATGCTCTTTGGAAGGTACGGATGAAAATTCATCTTATTTCTCTCGATTATAATGTTTGAAAGATAATAGATAAAAACTATACTATTCCTAAAAATGGACCATCAGATGAAGATGAAGTCAAACAGTATGAATTTAATGGAAAGGATAGAGATGCTCTATTAAATGCTTTATTCAACACTAAGTTAGTGAAAGTAATGGATCTGGAAACTCCTCATGAGATCTTGGAAAAGTTGAAAATTTTATATGAAGGAGATGATTCTATAAAGAGAACCAAATTACAAAACTTGAAGGCAAGGTATGAAACCCTGAAGATGAGTAAAGATGAAAACATAACTATCTGTATGCAAAGAACTGATGAAATTGTCAATGGAATCAAAGGTCTTGGAGGAACTATTAATGAGGATGAGGTCATGCTGAAGATTCTTAGGTCATTGCCTAAATCCTATAGTCACAAGGTGGCAGCAATTGAAGAGGTTATGAGTGTGCAAAAGATTTCAAAAAGATCAATTGCTTAGGAAACTTACATCTTTTAAGATGAGAGAGTATGGTGATGCTCTACCAAAGATTGAGACTACTTTCAAAGCCAATACTTTAGAAAAAACTTCAAGAGCTCATAAATATGTTGTGGAATCTGATGATGACCTTGATGATGTTGAAGCCAACTTTGTAGATAGAATACAAAGAGGTACCAGTAAGTTTAAAGGAAAATTACCATTCAAATGCTTTTCTTGTGGTAAGATTCGTCACTATGCCTCTAGATGTCTGGAGAGAATTGAAAGAGGTAAGAAGAAATTTGAAAGTAGACCTAGAATTGTCAAGAAATGCTATTATGTTAGAGATCTTAATGATGAGTTTGTAATAGATGATGAGTCTGATGATAATAGTACTAGTGCAAAGGAATGCTTGTTTATTGCTATCAAAGAAGAACCTGAATCTACTAATCCTGCTAGCTGTGTAAAGGAAGAAAAACTAGTGGAAGAAAGTGCCATGTCTGTTTAGGTTGAGAAAGATAAGGATGAACGGATTATTGATAGTGGATGCTCACATCACATGACTAGTGATAAAAGTAAGTTTGTAAGTCTGGAAAAGTATGATGGGGGACTGTTTAGGTTTGGTGATAATGCAGTTGGTAAGATTTGTGGAAGAGGATCTATTTCTTTTGATGGTAAACATAACATAGATGATGTTTTATATGTAAAGGGATTAAAGAATAATATTTTAAGGGTGGGTCATATGTGTGACAAAGGATATGACCTAAGGTCCAAGGATAATGCATGTGACATCATGGAAATCTCTAGAATAGTGATTGCAACTGATAAAAAGACTAAAGGTAATGTTTATCACTTAAAGGTAACTGATAATTGTTGTTTGTTGGCTCAGATAGATGAGAGTTGGTTGTGGTATAGAAGGATTTTTCATATCAATTTTGATAACTTGGTGAAGATAATCTTACTACAATCTCTGAGAGATTTGCCTAAGCTGGTGAAGCCTGCCAATACTATTTGCAAGGAATGTCAACTAGAAAAATAGACAAGGACAAGCTTCAAGAGCAAAGAATAATTTTCTGTTGGATTTCTTGACCTGGTGCATATAGATATGTGTGGTCCTACAAGAACAAGAAGTCTATAAGGAGACAAGTACTTTATGTTGCTTATTGATGATTATTCTAGAATGACATGGGTCACTTTTCTAAAAGGGAAATTAGAAGCCCTAGACAAGTTCAAAGTTTTCAAGGTAATGGATGAGAATGAATTAGAATTGAGGATCAAATACTTAAGGTTTGACAGAGGAGGTAAGTTTACATCAACTTAATTCAACATTTTCTATGAAGAGCAATGGCTAAAGAGACAATTGTATGCTCTGGTGCAGGAGCACCTACCTGACAGTTGGTCATGATAAGGCAGTTAGTAGTTTAGGTCTTGTTTGTGTTTCCAAGAAGGTCTGTTAGACCATTTGCATGTAATAAGGTCATGCTGATCAGGATAAGATCATGCTGACCAGGCTTTTGCTATTTTTAGCTAGTTAGTTATAACAGCTGGCATGATGTATGTTCGATTGGATCTCCCAGCCGCTTGGAGAGTTCCCAGCCGCTTGGAGTCGGGTCAGTAGTACTCATATTGAAATCTTTATAAGCATGGGATCGGTTGATTGTAGATAATCGATCGGCAGTCTAGTATTGTATTGCGCAGAGTAGGTTGAGTGTTCTGTGTGAAGAACATCATATTGTATTACATCTGTGAATCAATAAAGATCCTGTTTTGTTTTCTGTTTGATCTCCTTCCTGTAATCGATCGCGGGTTTGAGAGTTTTTCATGGATTTCCTGATCCATTCCACCGGTTGACTCACCTGATCGGTGGAATGGTAATGTACAGTAGGTTAGATGTTAGGTTGTTTTTTGTTTGCATGCAGGTGTGCAGGATCGCGGTCAAGAGATGTTGAAGACCCTAGCATCCTCATGTGCTAGGTCGAGTTGATAAGCTGACTGAGTTGGAAGATCACCCTGAGTTGGATCGGGTCATCCCTGGTGGATCGGCGAAGAGAGATTTCGCTAAGTGCAGAAGTTCGTGAAGACGGCATCATCAGGATATTTCTGCAAATATCCTGCAGTCGGGTTAGACATCATCATCCGGATAAGTGAAGGAGAGCATGATGTTTTCAAGTGCATGAAGTGCGAGTTCGTCGGGGTGATCATCAGCAGGAGGAGCCGAGGAGCGTATCAGCATCAGGATCATCATATTGGGAGTGCCAAACATCCGCATATCGCGAGTAGATGCGGAAGAGAAAGTTCGTGTTTTTGACTAAGTGTTGAGAAGGTCATCAGGATATTGGGTGACGTCATCGTCATCAAGATATGACGTCATCGTCATCAGGATATTGAGATATCCCCTTGTGCGAGTTTATCCTGCCGTCGTAAGGTGTTAAGGTATCGGCGGAAGTCCGTGGCAGGAAGTTGTATTAACATCATCAGGAGGTTTCGAGGGAACCGGATGAATTATATCCTGATGCTGTTAGTGTCGTCGGGCAGTGGAGCGTCGAAGGTAAGTTGTTGAAGGTAATCGTCATCAGGATATTTGAACAACTGGATATTTGGATATCCTGCTGACGAAGGTGATATTGAATATCATGATGATGACGATGGAGTTCGGAGCCCGATGAACAGTGCAACCGGAGGATGTGTGCGCCCGCTGAACATCATCATGATGATGTTAGGAGGAAAGCGGAGGTGAACAGTAGTCGGCAGGCGGATGTTTGCGATCGTCCGAAATATGATGATGCTGACTGTGTAACGCAGAACATGATGATGCTGTTGGTAGTTTTAGGGAATATGATGATGATGGCGAAGATGATGATGATGAGGTTGGTCTGTAGACATTCATGCTATATGCGAAGGTTATAGTGTGGATGCCTCTGCATCATAGTGGTATCAGAGCTCAGCAAAAGGTCTGGGCTGTTGTGTGTTGATTCTGTCACCGAAAGGGCAGAGGTAGAGATAGAGTTGATTGTGTTGTGTGTTGATTGAGAGGTTGACAAAATGCCTCCTAAAGGTAGTGGTACTGCAAGGGAATTGCAGGAGATGAAGGAGAAACATGCTAGAGAGATGAGGAAGATGAAGGAGCTTGCTGAAGCACTTCAAGCCAGGCTGACAGCCCTGGAAAAGAACAAAAAGAGGGAAGTGGAAGACAGTGAGTCTGAAGAAGAGGCAGATACTGTTGAAGAGTATGAAGAGGTAGCTGAAGATCTGGATGCTGAAGACCAGAGATTGGCAAAACTGTTAAAGGCAGTGCAGAGTGAAAAACCTAAGGCAAAGGTTGATGTTTCCAAGTATACTGGAAGCTTGAATGAAGATGAGTTGTTGGATTGGATTGCTGCACTGGATAATCACTTTGAATGTGAAGATGTTGCTGAGGATCAGAAGGTAAAAATTGCAAAGACCAAGTTAGGAGGTCATGCTTTGGTATGGTGGGATTATGTACAATCTGAGAGAAGGAAACAAGGGAAGTCTAAGATCACTTCATGGGATAAGATGGTAGCAAGGATCAAGGGGAAATTCTTGCCAAGGGATTATGAAATCCAGATGTTTAAGAAGCTGCAATTTTTAAAGCAGAAAGACAGGGATGTGAAATCATATACTGAGGAATTTTATCTGTTGAGTATGAGATCTGGTCATCATGAGAATGAGGTAGAAAAGGTGGCTAGGTACTTGGCTGGTTTGAGGTTTAACATACAGGATGAGTTGGTGTTAGCTAACCCTAAGAATGTGGAGGATTGTTATCAAATGGCAATCAGGATTGAAGAAAAGCTGAATAGAGGACATGATAAGTCCATGAGAGGAAGAGGAAACAATAGGGGAAGAGGAGCAGCCCCTGCACAAAAGCAACCCAATGAGGGTCAAGAAGACACTGGTAAAGGACAGGGACAGTCTGATTTCAGAGGTGGATGGAAAGGTAATAGAGGAAGATTTGGAGGTGGTAGAGGTTCTACTACATTTTCAGGAAAGTGTTACACCTGTGGAGAGTTTGGTCATCCATCTTTCAAATGTCCAGAAAACAAAGGTTCATCATCTAGAAATGATAGAACAAGTGATAAGAGAGTACAACTTGTACAAGAAGAGAAAGTAGAAGAAAGTGCACAGAGTTCAAACAAAGGTCCTGAGAATTATGGATATCCAGAGAGTGGAGAATCATTGATGTTAAGGAGAATTAGTTTGCAGGCATCAAAGGATATGATGCAAAGAAGAGCTCTTTTCAAAACCACATGTAAGAGCAAAGGTAAGGTATGTAAGGTTGTCATTGATACTGGTTCAACAGACAACATGGTATCTCCGGAAATGGTGGATAAACTGAAGCTGGAAAGGATTCCACATCCACACCCTTACAAGGCATCTTGGGTGAGTGATAGGCAATCACTTTTTGTCTCTGAGCAGGCATATGTGGATTTCCAGATTGGACCATATCAGGATAGAATTTTGTGTGACATATTGCCTATGGAATGTTGTCACCTACTGTTGGGTAGACCATGGCAATTTGATAGAAGGGTACTGTATGATGGGTATGCTAATACCTACACCATCAAGAAGGATGAGAAGACTATTAAGTTGATGCCATTGCAGGCAAAAGCTGCAGCACATAAGGCAGCTCAAATCATTTTAATGGGAAAGAAGGAGTATGTGCAGATGCCTAGAGGAGCCGGCATGAAGGCAGTTCAGGACACTGCAGAGAAAGGAGTTGTTACAGACAACAAGCTGAAGAAAGTTTCAGTTGTGACTGACAGAGGTCAGCAGCAGGTTCAGAAACAGGGGTGCAAACAGCCACCAGTTCAGAAGAATGACAAGGATGTTGTCATAGTTGGGACTATTGTTTGTCCTATAAGAGTTGAAAGGAAGATAGACTTGAACACTTCAGAAGTTCAAGAGGTAGTTCAGCCAGAGGTTCTGGTTCCACATGCTAAACTCATGGGACATGAGTTCTTTTCTGTTGGGGAGTATGGTGCAGGAGCACCTACCTGACAGTTGGTCATGATAAGGCAGTTAGTAGTTTAGGTCTTGTTTGTGTTTCCAAGAAGGTCTGTTAGACCATTTGCATGTAATAAGGTCATGCTGATCAGGATAAGATCATGTTGACCAGGCTTTTGCTATTTTTAGCTAGTTAGTTATAACAGCTGGCATGATGTATGTTCGATTGGATCTCCCAGCCGCTTGGAGAGTTCCCAGCCGCTTGGAGTCGGGTCAGTAGTACTCATATTGAAATCTTTATAAGCATGGGATCGGTTGATTGTAGATAATCGATCGGCAGTCTAGTATTGTATTGCGCAGAGTAGGTTGAGTGTTCTGTGTGAAGAACATCATATTGTATTACATCTGTGAATCAATAAAGATCCTGTTTTGTTTTCTGTTTGATCTCCTTCCTGTAATCGATCGCGGGTTTGAGAGTTTTTCATGGATTTCCTGATCCATTCCACCGGTTGACTCACCTGATCGGTGGAATGGTAATGTACAGTAGGTTAGATGTTAGGTTGTTTTTTGTTTGCATGCAGGTGTGCAGGATCGCGGTCAAGAGATGTTGAAGACCCTAGCATCCTCATGTGCTAGGTCGAGTTGATAAGCTGACTGAGTTGGAAGATCACCCTGAGTTGGATCGGGTCATCCCTGGTGGATCGGCGAAGAGAGATTTCGCTAAGTGCAGAAGTTCGTGAAGACGGCATCATCAGGATATTTCTGCAAATATCCTGCAGTCGGGTTAGACATCATCATCCGGATAAGTGAAGGAGAGCATGATGTTTTCAAGTGCATGAAGTGCGAGTTCGTCGGGGTGATCATCAGCAGGAGGAGCCGAGGAGCGTATCGGCATCAGGATCATCATATTGGGAGTGCCAAACATCCGCATATCGCGAGTAGATGCGGAAGAGAAAGTTCGTGTTTTTGACTAAGTGTTGAGAAGGTCATCAGGATATTGGGTGACGTCATCGTCATCAAGATATGACGTCATCGTCATCAGGATATTGAGATATCCCCTTGTGCGAGTTTATCCTGCCGTCGTAAGGTGTTAAGGTATCGGCGGAAGTCCGTGGCAGGAAGTTGTATTAACATCATCAGGAGGTTTCGAGGGAACCGGATGAATTATATCCTGATGCTGTTAGTGTCGTCGGGCAGTGGAGCGTCGAAGGTAAGTTGTTGAAGGTAATCGTCATCAGGATATTTGAACAACTGGATATTTGGATATCCTGCTGACGAAGGTGATATTGAATATCATGATGATGACGATGGAGTTCGGAGCCCGATGAACAGTGCAACCGGAGGATGTGTGCGCCCGCTGAACATCATCATGATGATGTTAGGAGGAAAGCGGAGGTGAACAGTAGTCGGCAGGCGGATGTTTGCGATCGTCCGAAATATGATGATGCTGACTGTGTAACGCAGAACATGATGATGCTGTTGGTAGTTTTAGGGAATATGATGATGATGGCGAAGATGATGATGATGAGGTTGGTCTGTAGACATTCATGCTATATGCGAAGGTTATAGTGTGGATGCCTCTGCATCATGCTCCTATGACACTTGAGCAGAATGGAGTTATTGAAAGAAACAACAGGATAGTTCAAAAGGTTGCTAGGTCAATGATGATCGAGGCTAACCTACCAGAAGTATATTGGAGAGAAGCTATACACACTACTATACATTCAAGACAGAGTCCAAGTCAAAGGTAATGGCACTAAAACTCCTTATGAATTGTGGTATGGAAGAGTTCCTACAATAAAGTATTTCAAAGTTTTTGGAAGTAAATGTTATATCAAAAGAGATGAAGAGTTAGGAAAGTTTGATGCTAGATGTGATGAAGGAATTTTCCTTGGATACTCTACTAGTAGTAAGGCCTACTGGTGCTACAACAAGAGATTGAAGAAGTTCATTGAAAGTGCTAATGTAAAGGTTGATGAAGCTAAGGAAATAACATCAGATCTGAGTGGCTATGAATCAAATGAACTTATTGCTATAGTCAATAAAGAAAAGGTGGAACAAAAGGATAGTCAAGTTGAAGAAGAAAAGGCTCTGGAAAGTGTTGTTAAGACTCCCAGGTATGTAAGGATAAATCATTCTGAAGATCAAATTATTAGTGACAAAAGCAAAGGAGTATTAACAAGGAAGAGAGCTGCAGAGGAATAGGTGAACTACTATTTGCTCTCACAGATTGAACCTAAAACTATAAATGAAGCCTGCAAAGATGAGGCTTGGGTAAAAGCTATGGAAGAAGAGCTGACGCAAATAGAGAAGAATCAAACTTGGGAATTGGTCCCTAGACCTGCTGACAAGAATGTGATTGGAACCAAATAGGTTTTCAGAAACAAGTTGAATGAAAGTGGTAAAGTGGTAAGAAATAATGAAAGACTAGTATGCAAAGGATATTCTTAGGTTGAAGGCATAAATTTTGAGGAGACTTTTGCTCCTATAGCAAGGATTGAAGCTATAAGAATGTTTTTGGCTTTTGTTGCACATAAAGATTTCAAGGTGTACGAGATGGATGTGAAGTCTCCCTTATTGAATGGAGAGCTAGAAGAAGAAGTTTACATTAAACAACTGAAAGGATGCCAGTTATCAGACCAAGGTGACATGGAGTGCATATTCAAGGAAGCTCTATATGGACTCAAGAAAGATCCTAGAGCCTGGTATGCAAGATTGGACAAGTATTTGATGTAATTAGGGTTCAAAAAAGGTATTGCAGATAATAATATCTATTTCAAAATTAATGATGATCAAATCCTAATTGTTGTAGTCTTTGTTGATGATCATCTTTGGAGGAAATGAAGGTATGTGTAAAAAATTTGCAGAGGAAATGCAAAAAAGAATTTGAGATGTCTATGTTTGGTGTTTGGTGAAATGAATTTCTTTTTAGGACTACAAATTACTCAATCAAAAAAAGGAATTTTCATTTCTCAGTCCAAGTATGTGAAAAAGGTTTTGAAAAAGTTTGGAATGGAGGATTCTAAGCCAGTATGTACCCCTATGGTAACTAGCTACAAGCTAAGCAAGAATGATGAATCACCTAAAATTGATCAGAAAAAGTATAGGTCTATGATTGGAGGACTACTTTATCTAACCCATACCAGACCTGATATAATGCATGCAATCTGTCTTGTGGCAAGATTTTAAGAAGATCCCAAAGAGTCACATGTGATGGCAGTCAATAGGATCATGAGGTATTTAAAAGGCACTTTAGGCTACATATTATGGTATCCCAAAGATATGGATTTCACTCTTAGTGCTTACATAGATTTAGATTGGGCTGGAGATGGTTATGACAGAAAAATTACAAGTGGAGGTGCTTTCCTCTTGGGTAATAGATTGGTTTCATGGCTGAGCAAGAAGCAAGAATTAGTTTCTTTGTCTACTACAGAAGTAGAATATATTGTTGTTGCACTCAAGTGCTTTGGATGAAGCAAACATTGAAGGACATAAGAGTTGTGTATGAAGAACCTATTTCAATCTTTTGTGAAAAAACAAGTGTTATAAACATTTCAAAGAATCCTATGATGCACTCAAGGATAAAGCATATATCAATAAGGTATCACTTTTTGAGAGAAAAGGTAATATAGAATGAATTAAAGATGGAGTATGTGCCTACAAAGGATCAGATTGCAGATATTTTCACTAAGCCTCTACCTAAGGATACTTTTGAGTATCTCAGGGAGAAGTTAGGGGTTATTAGCCCTCCTACTCTAAACTTAGATGCATAAGGAATGCATCAGTCCAGTGGTGTCTAAAGTTTCATCTTTTGATCTGCATTGATGTTTTGAAGGCTACCTCTTAGGGGGAGCAGGTAGAAGTTGCTGATATGATTTACTGATAAAGATAAGTAAGTATTGCAATGCTCATGAAAGGGGGAGTTGTTTAGTAAAAAGAAAGAAAAGGTCTGGCACCCTTTGCCATTGATGTCAAAGGGGACAAAAGTTCATGTGAAAAACCTAAGAAGAAAGCTGTGGACAGAGAAATCATCAAGTAAGGGGGAACAAAGAAGCAAAGCAAGATTGTATGTCTTGATGGTTTTTCACATCATGTGTTGCCATCAATGACAAAGGGGAGATTATTGTAAGTATGAGTAGTAAGTGTTGTCATTGATGTCAACACATAAGGAAGTTATTTGAATAAGTATAAACAAGTATTTGAGGAATTAGTACAAGTGCAAAATTGCTTTATCTATCAAAAATAGTGCAATGTTTTACTCTGCATATCCTGTAGATTCAATATGTTAAGGGATGTCTGTAGATGCTATGTTTCAAGTTTGAGCCTCTAGTGTGAAGATTTGAGCGAGTTCTGTTCACCAGAGTAAAAACTATTTTTCTATGTATTTAATGGTAACATGGAGAATGTATCATGTTCTGCATTTCTTTGCATAAGTTTCACAGTTTGTGGTTCTCAAATAAATTTTTTGGTGATGTTATGTGCCTTCAGTTCAACTCATTTTTTATTTGGTGCTCCGCAAGTGATCTTTCCTTTATGACAGTGGCCAACAATAATGTTCAAGTGCTCCAGTTTGAAGAATCTTATGGATAAAAAGTTGGGAGGTTGTACAAATGTTCTTGGTGATTGTAATGTGCTTGTGGGAGTCTCTAGATCATGTTCCTACCTTTTTATTGGTCCACAAAGTATAATCTAGATCATGCATGACTTCAGTGTGTTCCTAAAAATCTTAGTGTTAACTCTAATCTTGACTGACTTGGTTGTTCTCACTACTTGTGGTTGTGCTTCATAGTTTGTAAAGCATGTTGTTGCATGGAAAATTGCATTTGAGTCTCAGCTAAGGCTTGGTGTGGTGTGCATTCATTTCTCTTCTCCCTCAATCCATTTAAGAGTAGACCTAATTTGAATATTGGCTAATTATGTATATATGCCAACCTTGGAGATTGTTCCAAAGGTTGATGATTATAATGCCAAACTTGATGTTCATTCCAAGGTTGATGAATTGTATAAATACATGAAATGAAGTGGTGAATGAAGTTGTAGGATGGAAAGATGAAAAGATAATTATGAAATAAAAGGGTAGAGAAGAACAGAGGATACCTATTGTGCTTCAATGGAAATGAACCTTGGCATAGTGTAGATGCTACTATCTCAATTCACCAACTTTGGTAGTGAACCACCCACTGATAGTGATCCACCCCATTGGTAGTAAGCCTCTTCTTGCAATGAACATTCTGGATAGTGAGCCTCTAATTTTTGATATTGTTATTACATATTATATTGTGAACTAACACTCACTATGGTTTTTCCCTTATTAGGTTTTCCACGTAAAAATCTAGTGTCTCATGTGTTGGATGTGTGAATTTGTTTAATTTTTGGATTTTATGTTTTCATGGTTAAATATAATAACAGTGATTAAGTGGTTGATGTTTTAATAGTTTTGAAGTATTGGTTACAATTGAGTCACCCCCACTCTTAGTTGTATTGTGCTTTTCAATACCCCAATCATCACCAAGGAATGCATTTGATTGTTTCGACCCTTGTACAACATTATCTGTAGCAAGAGGAGTTGATGGATCAACTTTCAAGTTGTTTAAAATCTTATGATGAACAACTTACTTTTGTAATTCAATTTGTAAATAGTTATCAGGTTCAGGATCAGCCTCAATAGTATGAAGTTTATCTTTGTAAATAAACCTAACTGAATGATTAAGTGTAGAAGGAACTACCCCCAATGCATAAATCCAAGGTCTACAAAGAATCATGTTGTAAGATAAGGAACTAGGCATGACATGAATCAGGGTGGACAAAGTCACAGGCCCAACTTGTATAGGTAAAGTTATAGTACCTATAGATTGTCTTCCAACATTATCAAAGCCATGAATGCTTATTCTATCTAGCTTAATCAAAGACGTGTCAACCTTAAGCTTATGTAACAAATTAATACCACAAACATTAAAAGCCAGTCTATTATCAATAATAACTCTCTTGATCAATTTCTTGTTTATTGTAATGAAGATAAGCAAAGGATCATACTAATTTTGAACTTCAAGAGAAGGCAACTCATGTTGAAATAGAATGTCTTTTTTTGTCACATGCATACAATCTAGGAGAGTTGCTACACCATTCAGCTTGATAGCAGGTGGTACAATCACCTTTTATAAAGCTTCTTGGAGCATTCCATGGTATGTAGGAAAAGTTTGTATAAGTTTCCAAAGAGAAATCTTAGCAAGAGTAGCATGAATTTGCTCAACAAAATCATAATCTTGACTAGTTTTATGTGTTAAATAAGGTGCTTCAGGAAGTATAGGTTGAGAAGCTGGTAAAGATATTGGAATGTTTGGTTGTTGTTTGGTTTTTTTTATTCCAAGTACTATATGTATGCGCAATCATAGTATGATTAGGTTGTTGTGAATTTTGATGTGTTATTTGTTTAGCATAGTTATAGATGTGATCAGGAGGTCGAGAAGAAGGTGTAAGACCTCTAATAGTACAGATGAGCCACATTCAAACATAGGTTGACCACTATTTTCAGCCTCACAGGTTCTTCTTGAGGTTTAGAAACATAGATTGCATTCACTAATATTTGAAACAACGACAGTTTAGGAGTCGTAGTGGAATAGTCAATTGATATAAAGTCCTCAAGGGCTTCATCTAACATATTGAAGTCATCACAACTAAATGCCTTATCATACACATGAAAGTCTTGTAAAATGTAATTCAACATTAAAACATGTTCTAATTAACCCAATACTTAAATGTAAAGCAAGATAGCATAAACCTTGTAGAGATAAAACAAAATATCACTATGCAAATCACAACATAGTAATTTCAAACTCTTTTAATGAAAGACTAAAGAAATCAATCAAGATTCAATGTATGTACTTTCATAAAAGAGGGTTTGCAATCTAAATCTTATTTAGGACAATAAACTATTTCAAATCTAATGTTAAAAATGATGCAAATTCTTTTAAATCATGGGTTCACCAAAATGTTTAGTGGAAAATGTGAGATTAGGATAGTTTAATAAAACCAAATCAAAGCCCACACTTTCATATCCTAAACATAAGGGAAGTGGAACTGAACTTGTTCTTTATGAAAGGACAAGCTACAATTTCTTAAATCCCTTTTTATGCTAGATATGACTGAGTAGATGATTTGATTAGACATTCACAAGCTTGTAGCATTCACAAAGCAAGGAACCCTAATTTATCATTTAGACTGTCATTAACTGATTTTAGACATAGATCAGGGAAAATAGACTACAGAAATACAGAGTAGAAGGTATAAAGAGTGTGCACCTAGAAAATGAGGTCCTGAAGGTCAAGGGCATCCACTCCTTTGCTTCATTCTAGCACATGCAATCTTCTGCACCAAGCTTCAAAGTACTTCTAGAGGTTCCTAGATCCTGAATAAAAATGCTCAATATGGCTAGATCACCCACTCTTTTGACCTAAAAGTTTTGTAATGTTGAAATTGAAAGTTATGTGACGAAGGTATCTGTAATGTACGTCTTTCTACCATTCCTTTCTATTAGATCTTATCAAATGCAATCTACATATGCAAAAGGAGGAGAAAGATGGTTGTGGCTATATAGGAGCTTGCCTTAGTCAAGCCCCATTTTTAGTATTCCTACCTCAACAATAGCCAATGATAAAGATTTGTAGTTGTGTGTGCTCATCTAACAAATGTGTGTGTAGAAATATCAAAACCCTAGATGACTCAAGCATCAAGGAAAGAACAACACTTTGTTTCACTCAAAGAAACAACAACAACATCACCTCAAGGAGATGAGAGCAATGAAGACTTGTAGAACAAGAAGGCAAGGCAGCTGTATCCATGGAGGATTCCCAAGCTCAAGTTGGAGGCTTCAACCCTTCTCCTGATCATACAAAAGGTTGTATAAACCCTAGGAAGAGAAAGATAGTCTCAAGATCTTGATTCTTAATCTCCATCGAGTATCTCCATGATAGCAATCTTCAATATCTTCAAAGAGCTTCAACAAATGGCTAATCCTCAATAGAAAAAATGGCAGAGTTTTGGAATAAAAAGATTGCATATAGATTGTGTGTGATAAAATGATTTTCAAATGTCTTTAAATAACTAACCTTAGAAATTCAAATATTTGGAATAATGTGTCAACATTGTGTGAAAAAAAAATGAAATTAGAATCTCGAGGTGCATAGCGGGAATCGACACCCCGCCACAATTCAAAACCCTAAAAATAGGGCAAGACAAGGGCGCGGGCGCCCTTGTCCAAGCCCTAATTTTTCCATCAGGTCTGTATCAAGGAGGTCCAAGATGTCCAAATTCCAAAGTTTCTTTTCCAGTTCAACCAACAATCATTTCAAAATATGACATTTCTTTAATTAGTTATAGGTCAATCAGGGTTTAGTGATGTCATAAATAAATAGATTGAAAGGACACCAAAGGAGAGGAGCTAAACCATGGGAAATTGTACCATTCCATGTAGGAGGACAATTTATGAGATAATAGAATCATACAAGAGAACTCAGTCCCCTTGTTGAAATATCCTCTTTTTGATGTGTTGATCATGCCATTATTTTCTTTGATGCTGAATAGTTTCTGTTTGTTTTATGGCCTCTATTCTAATTTCATCCGATTCATTGAGTTGAAGAATCCTATCTTATTGTACTATAGATAATGGCAGTCCAATGTCCAATGATGTCTTTAGTATTTATAACTCAAACTCTATGGACAATATGGGTTTCTTTCCATAGACAAGTTCATAGGGCGAGAACTTGGTTATTGACTTCCATGTGGTGTTGTAAGCCTAGACTAGTTTAGGTAACCTAGTAGACCAATCTTTCCTATTCATGGCCACTATTCTTGTCAAGATATTTTCCATCTCTCTATTTGTCACCTCTACCTACCCATTTGCTTGGGGATGGTAAGGTGAAGATTTCCCGTGCTTAATCTAGTATAGATCTATGAAGGCTTGTATTACCTGAGAAGTAAACTGTGAACCTTGTAGTTAGTGGAAATCAAAATGAAAGCAAACACAAAGAAATACAATGAAAACAAATATTATACCTTCACAAATGACCCACAAACCCTAGATAAGGTGGAGAGTGTTGCACCCAAACACTCTAGCTTTACCCAAGATAACAATAGACAATGTGAAATGCTCTCAAAACCTATGCAAAATCACTAATAAACTAGCTCAAGAGGAGAGATTTTGGCATGATAACTTTTCTCAAATTATGGATGTTCAAATGGCTTGAGAGATGGTGTATTTATAGGCTTTTTGGGAGAGGATTTGATCCACGGGTGGAGATTTGATTTAGAGATAAATGGTTGAGGATGCATATTATGTGGAGGGCCTAGATTTAATCTCCAAAAATATAGGGTTGTGAATGAAGATGAATTTTAAATTCATCTTGGGAAAGGGGTGAATTAAATGAGGTTGGGTGAGATGGATTAGATGTGAATTTAAAATTCATATGGGGAAGAAAAAATGAATTAAAAATTTATTTGGGGAAGAGTGGAAATAAATGAGTTATGACATGTGTAAGAGGTATTTAATGAGATGTATGACATGTGTGTATAAAAAATGATTTATGAGGCATAAATATCAATTTTTTATTTAGAGGATGTGGGGAAGGGTGTTAAGTTAGGTTTGATGATTTTAATCAGGGTAATTAGCCTAATTAATATGGCTGCAAAAAATTAGGGAATGGGTTAATGAGTGGTTTAAGATTAATTAAATAATGCTTTATTTAATTAATCCTAGGTCTAGGATCATGTAGGTTAAGCTAGGTAATTAAATAATTGATATTTAATTAACTAGGGTAGGGATAGGTTGATTAGTAAGTTAAATTAATTGGATAAACATGATCTATCTAATTAATTGGGTTTAAGGGAAAGGGGAAATTAATCAAATAAATATTTTCACATTTATTTAATTAATTGGTTAAGTTGGACTATTGAATTAATTAAATTAATTCAGTTTTAAAGGATGAAATGATAGGAAACCAGGTGTTGAAAGGGATAATTAATTAAATAAAAATTTAATTAATTGATTAGAAGGGAAATTGATATGTTTGATGGTGTCGGAGGTTGGTTAGATGGTGAAGATATTTTTAGGTGTCCACAAACCTCTATCTAAAACTATTGATCTTGGGGCTCCAAACCTCAAAAATATTTTCTTATATAGGAAATCAACAACTTTTTCTTCTCTTACAAATTGTAATTCTTGAACTTCTTCCCATTTGGTTACATAATTTGTGCATACCAAAATATATTCTTTTCTTGAAAATGGTGGAGAAATTGGCCTCACACAATCTAGGCCCCATTGCTCAAATGGTTCTAAAACCACTTGAGGTTTAAGTGACATCTCCTAGGCGAAGGTTGGTTAACCCATCCTTTGGCACTGATCACACTACTTCACATACCTCTTGGAATCCTTGTGGAGAGATGGCTAGTAATAGCTTACTCCAAGGATTTTGTGGATTGTCCTTTATGAGCAGTAATGTCCACCTAAGGGTTCATCATGACATGCCCTTAATGCATCAAAGGATTTATCATCTCTTAAAAGTTAGGACCACATTTAAACAGTGAACCATTCAACCATTTGTAAGATAAAATTTCTTTTACCAATCTCTTTTTCTATTTAGAAGTGAAATGAGAGGGAAACAAGCTTGTAGCCAAGAAATTCGCTATATCAACAAACTAAGGTGTAATGGAAAAAAACAACAAAGAGATGTTCATCTTGAAACCTATCTTCCACTGAGTAGTTTTCTCCACCTGTATGTAACCTTGACAAAAAGTTAGAAACCAAATTGAATTTCCCTAGGTTATCTATGATAGTAATGTCAAATTCTTGCAATGGTAACAGCCATCTGATTATCCTTACACCTACTACAGGTTTTTCATTAAGTACTTAATGGCTGTATGATCAGTGTGCACAAAGATTTTATTCCCTATGATATAATATCTAAATTTGTTAATAGCATAGATGACAGCCAAGAATTTCTTTTTAGTTATTGTGTAGTTTTTTTAAGTAGGGGTAAGGTTCTTACTTATTTAGTAGTTGTATGCATATCTTCCCCTTCCTCTTTTTGTCCTACGACTACCCCTATTGACTCATTTAAAGCATATGTTTGTATGTGAAAGGGAAGATTCCAATTAGGTCCCCTCAAAACAAGTGTGATTGCAAGTTTCTCTTTAATGGTTTCAAATGTTGTTTGGTAGTCTTTTGTCCATTGAAAGTTAGCATCCTTGGTCAATAGGAAAAACATAGGAGCAACTATCATGTTGAAATTTTCTATGAATCTCCTATAGTATCCTGCATGACCTAAGAAGCTTCTAACATCAATTTGGTTCTTAGGTGGGGTCACTTCTACTTTGTTTTGATCCACTTTGATTCCTTTTGCTGATATGTGATGTCCAAGGATAATTCCTTCCTCTACCATCATAAAACATCTATTATGGCTTAAGAATAGTTGATTTTTCTCACAACATTGCAGCACTTTATCTTGTTTTTAAGGGCTTCTTCAAAGGTGTCCCCATACATAGTAAAGTCATCCATATAGACCTCCATACACTCATTGGCTAATTCAGCAAAAATGGCTAAAACAACCCTCTAGAAGGTAGATGGAGCATTACATAGGCCAAATGGAAGGACTCTATATGCAAAAGCTTCCCATGAACATGTAAAGGTAGTTTTATCTTTGTCTTCTGGTGCTACTTGAATTTGGTTGTACCCACTAAACTATAAGAAACGAAGGTGAAACCACACAATGGAAATCTAATTCAAACCTTATTAATGTCCTCTAAATAATGTAGAATCAATGGATATTGCAATAGAAATAAACCCACTACACATAAATAACACGCATTAAGAAGTGAACACATAACATAGTATGTAACATGGAGAAAACCCTTTTGGATAAAAAAATTCCACCAAGAAAAGAGGCTCCAAGTTGTACTATCTTCAAATATGAGATTACAATACATGCACTTCCTCTTCTTATTCAGTCTTCAATCTAGTGGTGTTTGTTCCTCTCAACTCTGCTAAAAATGAAGTATAAATATCCTTATAAAAGGAGTTTGCCATCTAGGGAAAGAAAACTGACATAATATCAACCGTTAGATTTGTGACCTAATGACGAACGATCCAAATTTATAATGATAAAATTTGGCTCCAAGGGTGCTGCCTCCAAGCCCCCATTGGGGCATGTGGGGGGGAAACCCCCTATGACCCTGTTGAAATGCACAAGACAACTAAGAGGGGGGGTGAATTAGTTGTCACAAAAACTCAACTTCATATGAATATTAAATCATCAAATCATCAACTGTTGATAATCAGACATAAACATGAAAGCATGAAACCATAGACTTGGTAACAATCACACATTCAACACAGTAGGCACCAGATTTTCACATGGAAAACCCTAAAAGGGAAAAACCATGGTGGATGTTAGCCCACAAGATATATGAGTTATAACAATACAAAAAAATAGAGGCTCACTACCTACATGGCTCACTACTCAAATGGACTCACTGTCCAAAATTGCTCACTGCAAAGAACAACTCACTGCCAAAGGGTGGGTCATTGCCAAGGGGTGGCTCATTGCCAAGGGGTGAACTAATTAAGTAGCATCTACTCCATGCCTGGATTCAGTTCCTTTGAAGAACAATAAAACTTCTCTGCTCTACTCCTTTACACCTTCACACTTCTCTTCATCTTTTTCACACTCACTCATTTTCACAACTACATTTCATGTTTTTATACAATTCATCAACCTTGGAATGTACAGCAAGGTTGGCATTACATTTATCAACCATTGGAACAATCTCCAAGGTTGGAATTACAATCATACATAGAATAGGTCAAGACCTAATACAAATTTAGCTAAGGAAAAGATGTAAAGATGTATGTAGATCATGCCACGCCTTAGCTGGGACTCAAATCCAATCTTCCACACCATGACACACTTCTACAATCTTCAATGCATCTCTGCAATTGATGAAATCAACCAAGTCAGTCAAGACTGGTAAGAACACTAGGTCTTCTAAGAACATTCTTCATTCACAATCCAATTTCCACTTTGTAGACCAATCCAAAGGTAGGAACATGATTAGGAGACATCCACAAGCACAATGTAATCTGTTAGGGTAAAATAGGTTCAACAATGAATATGTAATAAATAACATCAAATATCCATAACTTAGTAGAATAGTGAAACTAAAAAGATTGAATAAAATGAAGCAATGAATAACACAATGCAAACCTTCCTTGAATCGAAACTTCTATTGTTGCCTATCAAAGATCGTCCTTGTTTGTATGAAGTAGGCCCTCAGAGAGTGTACTCCTTTGTTGTTTTCAAGAATGTCGATATTGAATGGCTATGGTAATGAATATGCCAAGAAGATGAGCTTCAAAGAAAATGGTGATCTGAAGCTAATCAATGGTAAAAAGGGTGCCAAGGGTGCACTGGTAAATTCCTGCAGAGTAACAATACAAATAGCCTGGATGACTAGAATGGAAGAATGAGGTTCCATTTATAGACTTGGGAGAATAACGATCAACGGTTGAGAATATATATGAAGATCAATGGTTTAGAATGGTTGAGGAATGTGCAACAAATAGAAAGAGGACAAGTGTCCCACCTCTATCATGTAACAAGGTAGTTAACAAAATTGATTTAAGAGTTAATAGAAGGGATTGAGGAATTGACAAAATTGATTGATCAGTTACCCGAATAGATTGAGGAGCTGACAGAATTGATTGATTAGTTAACAGTTTTGATTGATGAGTTAACTAATTTTGATTTAGAGAAATAGGACATGTGGGTGAGAGAATATTAGCTAATTAAATATTTGAAATATTTAATTACATGTGCAACATGGTGAGGTGGAAAAGGTGAGGTGGATTTATGAGGTGGATTTTAGGATAGAGGAATTTTATGATCAATTAAATAATGTAGGATTATTTAATTATGTGAGACTTTAGAAGAATTTAGGGAATTTAATTAAATAAATTGATTTTATTTAATTTTGACTTTAGAAGAAATAATTAAATATTTTGATATTTAATTAATTAAGAGGAATGTGAATCAAATAAATAAATTTGTTTATTTATTTGTTGATAGAAGAATTAGAAGGGAATAAATATTAAGAATATTTATTTAGACTAAATCGTGTCATTTTTAGGCATATACATTCTTCCCCTCTTTGATACAATACAGTTTACAGTGTTGCTTCAAAGAATAAATAGTCTGATAATGATACATGCCTCAGTTTGCCCCTGGTACAAGTTTGACGACAGGATGTCCCCTCGAGAGATTGGACGGGGAGAAGGCAAAAGGCATTGGATGGACAATCTCATGATGAAGAAGGTTAGGTTTGAAGAAAATGGGTGAAGAAAGAGTTGAATGATACGTGATGCAAGAGAAAATGATAACATACACAAGCAAGTGAGCAGGTATGAACAAATGATACAAGAACAAACAAGGTATTGCCCCTGTCGAGCAGTAAACCAATGATATACTGATAATGATATATGACAATGTTGTCATGGTGGGGAGCGATATATCCCTAGACCGACACGGCAAGCATGTTGTCATGGTGGGAAATGATAGATCCCTAGAACAAACACAAAGGATAATGTCTGATTTCAAGAAATGAAGCATGTCATGTAAGACACGTGTATTGGTCTGATTTTGACAATGCAACATCCTATATAAGACAATTGATCGATTAACTGATCGAGTTGGTTTATGACCAGACAAGGATCAAGACCACTAATTGTGATTGGATCATTTGTGCAAGATTGACTTGACTTGATTGGTATGGATTAAGGATGGACCTTGCATTTGGATCATTGCTTAGACTGACTGGACAAGGATGAAAGATATGATGATAGATAGAAATCTGATTGATAGAAGAAAGACTCGATAGAAGGACTCACAAGCTTTTGTAAACATTGATACTCTGCATTTTGTGGAGCTTTTATTGCATGGGATATGGATGTATGGATTTATAATTGGATGTATAATGGATGCTTTGCTTTTAACATCTTGACGGTACAAGTATTTTGAAGTGCTTTATTTCATCATTAGGCATTTTTTTGGTACTTTTTTTGAAATGTTGTAAGTTAATACACGCATCTAGGTATAATTGAACCAAGATGACCTAAGTACTACTTACATGGATTTTGATTTAGCAAGTTAATACAAGCATCGAGGTATAATTGAACTGAGATGACCTGAGTACTTCTTGCATATCAATAGACAAGGATTGCCCCCGTTCATGTTAGACCTTTGATGTCCTAGATGATCTTTTGCTGATCATGTCCTTATACAAGGTGTCACCTTACTAAAGTTTAATCCATAAACAACAAACAAAGAAAATAATCATGCCCCCATCATAGCATCTCTAGCTTTTGGCATCCTTGAGTAGCATAGAAAGACATGATAACAAAAATCAAGACTCTGTAACTTAACCATGATTCTAATCCACAAAACATGCTTGCATTTAGATGTGTTTTTCTTGCCATAATTTAGATAGAATCAGTTGGAATGCCTTAGGTGTTTGTTTGCTTTGCCTTGGATAGGTTAATGTCTTGCGTCAGGATTTTTTCTTGAAAAGAGTGAGTTTTGCTTGCACTTGCTTGCCTGGTGAAAGATTCCACAATCTTTATTGGTGAGATGGACCCTAAGGGATTGACCTAGTGCCTCAGGGGTGCATGGAAATATGGCCTTACCTACGTGATGATGTAGACGCAACGTAGTTCATGGACTTGGACTTTGATAGACCTAAGATATGGATCAGATGAGACATGATATGGAACAGATATGGATCAGACATGGAACAGATATGGATGGGATAAGACACGATATGGAACAGATATGGATCAAACATGGAACAGATATGGATTAGACAAGACACAATATGGAATAGATATGGATTAGGTAAGACACGATATGGAACAGATGATACTGATGAGAAGGAAACACCATAGATAGGTAGATGTACAGGTGATAAAGAATGGAACGGGTAGGTATGAGGATGGGAAATAGTGGTGTTGATCATGATGTTAGTCATAAACAAACATAGAATAAAAGTACACATTAACCTTTATTCATCTTGAAAGATACGATGAATTTAGAGAATTCATGATCCCAAGTTTCCAGTTATTAGGTCTTAATCTTCTGACATTACTCAGAGGTTGATGTGTGTTGTTGTTTCCATTTTGGGGCCTTACGTTTGTTGATCATCAGGATTCAGTTTTTGTAAAGATGCTACACAGAAAGTTAATCTACACAATTTATTTCTTCAAATGATACTCTTATACTCAAATCTTTGTATGGTATTTATCAATTATGCATGCTTTAACTCAAATATGCTATGGATTTACAATTATCTATGAGATATCTACATATTTCATATATTCTTGCTTCTAATTGTCAATTATTTGCAATTATGATAGTGAATTGTTCTGAAATTAAAAGAAATGTAAAGTAAAACTTTAAATTAATATTGAACTTTCAGCTATTGAGCCACATACACACTTGATACTGTCATTCAAGAGAAGAAATCAAACCATATGTTCACCAGGATGTTCCACAGCTAAATATAGTTGATGCAAACTTCAGAGGATAGTGAATGAAGACAATACATGCAAACTGATGAGCACTCCAAGGGACACAACAAATCAAAGCATATATCCAGAATTCATACATAGATTACTCAAGATTTTTGAAGGTTTGTAATCAAAATGCTCTTCTCTTTCATTAAGTATACAAAAGACATGTACATATACAACAACTTTGAAATTAGCTCTAAGACTTCAGCAAAAAAATTTCAATTAAGTTTCTAATGTTTTAAAATGAGGCAGCCCTGCACCTTTTATAGAACAAGGTGAGGGAGTAGTTACAATTGATCTACGATCAAGATTTATCTATTAAGATCTACGGTTCACATTTCGTTGACCAAGTCAACTCTTTCCACGTGGCACAGGTTGCCAGCTGACAACCATCTGAAATAATTATTTTCACTAAGTATCAGATGCTTATGCTTCTTTGTGATGCATCTCCATCTACTTTTCATTCCTCAGGTTCTTCATCATCATCATCAGGTGCATCACTTGCTATATCCTCATCATCCTGATGATGATCTCCTTGTATATGGACCTGCATAGATGTTCGGATATTCTCATGTGACTGTACTATCTTTTCTATCTCCCCACCATCCTGAGTTCTTGCTTTGATGATGGCATGCTTGTGTATTTGATATTTACCTCAGAGATTTTCTAACTTACTTCTCCTGATGCTAGATGTTTCGTTGTAATTTTCTACTCTAACTTTGATCCTCATGATCTTATCCATAGTTTCCTCAGTCAGGTGATTTAGAGGATCATCAGCTACCTGTTGGAAATTGCTATGTAAGGTTTTGATGGTAAATTCCTCATCTTGATTTTCTATCTTGCCCTCTATCTTTCCTTCTAATGCCTCCAAGATTTTAGCCTCTAACGACATCATATCATGTAGCTTCATGCTGATATCTCTTAGTTTACTGTTGCATCTTTTAAGCACATCACATTCAAACCTGATGTCTTTGTACCATATATCTATCAATAATGCATTATTGTTATTCAATATCTATTTACATATGAGAATTTGAGGATTAATCCTCTTTATTTCTTCCAAGGCAATCAACGTTTTCTCCAACTGAAAGGACCTCTTCCCGATCTCCATCTGTAACTTATCAACTTTTTTCTTGGAGATACCTAAGGAATTCCACCTCTTCAAATAGGCTTTTACTACTTCCTCTGCTCCATCAAATGTGGATAACATCCACTTTCTCATTATGGATGACTCATGTTTCATGAGATCCAATTTATTTACTTCATCCTAAGAAATAGCAGTCAATGGGACTGCATGATCACTTGATGTATCCTTAGGGTTAATTAACCCTTTTATGTAAGTATGTAACTGAGCAATGTGCTCCTTGTGCTATTTATTTTTCTCCTTTTCTCTTTTTACCCTCTGGGTTAATGAATCAATTATATCTTTACCTTCCTGACCCTCCTGGTCTTCATTAGAAAACCCTAGATCAACTGTGCTAATATGGAATTCTTCCAGAGTTATTTTACCTTTTTCTTTATCCATAGTAGGGAGTGCTACCTGTGCGGTCCTCCTGCCTGTATCAGGATCTCTTCTAATTGTAGAAGTTAGTCTAGCCTTCCTCTTAGGCTTTATGATTGTTTCTGAAAATAATGTGGATACATCAAATTCATGTACCTCTACACTTGATTCTGTGTCAATTTCTTTCTCGAGCCACTGAGCAATTTGATCCTTTGATTGTTGGTCTCCATCATCATCATGATGATCACTCCGATCTCCAGTATCCACCATCATGTTTGATGGGGAGGGTGATTTTCTTTTCTCCTCCTCATGATGCTCTTCATGAGGGTGATCTTTGGGTATATCCTCTTGTCGAGGAACTTTTTTCTCTGGAGGGTGATCCTGTTGATCATCTACATGTTTATCATGATCCTGATCTTTTACTTCCTCCATGGGTATCTCATCCACTTTAATATTTTCCTCTTCCATAGGTATGTTAGTATCTGTGGATGTTACTTTATCTATATTGGGCTCTCCCACCTGATCTACAACTATAATCTATTCTGTACTTGTGGTGATTGCCTCTTGAGCCTTAGAGTCATCAGGACTTGATATTTCTTTATCTTCCTTGTCCTTTGGTGGGACTTCTACTGCTTTGGGCTCAACTGACGCATCCTGCTATTGCTGACCCATATCTGGAGCTTTGCTCTCCACTTCTTTCTGTTTGAGTTCTTTAATATTTTCTGCCTGCCCATGTGCACCTGCCATATCCTTAGGATTTACATCCTCTACATAAGTTAAATCTATAGCTACAGGACTTGTCACCTGGTCAACTAAGGCATCTAGCCCTATTTGTTGTGTAATTTTCTTTGGACTCTTTTCCTTTTCTGGTACCACTTGCTTCTTCTCCACTAATATTGCCTGGACTGATGGGGTCCCATGTGGAGTTATCCTGGTGCCAGCAGCAAGGGTTTCCATTCTTTGTGAAGCTACATCATTCACTACTTCATTGTTAGATAGGTCAACTATCTCATCTAATGAGATTAGACCACTTTGAACTACCTTAGAAGCTTCTTTCATTTGTTCTTTTGCTAGTTCAGTTTTAAATTTTACAATGGTGGGAAGTGGAACATTATGCTGCAATTCCTTATTGAATACTTCTCCACCTGCCCCTTTTAACATTATAAGGGTTTGTTTTATCTCACCTCTCATTGAAGTTCTTGGTTTCTTAGGTGTAGTGGCTATCACCTAAGGTGCTTTTCTCTTTCTGGTGAGGAGTTCAACATTTTCTTCTTCCTCTTCCAGTTCTTCATCAAGAGGAATGTCCTCTTCTACTTGTTTATGTGAGGCTTGACCCTCCTCATATGTTTCAGTAATCTCCACATCCAGCCTCTGGATCTTTTTAGTCTTTTGTTTGCTTTTAGGAGGCTATGCTGATGATGCTAATGCCTATTCTGATGCTGATGCATCCTCAGCTGGCATTATCACTCTTTCAATTATGACTCCTTTTGGTTTAGCATCAATCCTCTTACCTCTTGGAGGTATTTTGCTTTTCTCGAGAGGGGGAACTCTCTCTCCTTTAGTTTTTCTCTTCTCAATCAAGAAATCATCATATCATCTTTAGAAATCTCCTGTCTTTTCTTCTTATTGTCCACGGTGATAGCAACACCTCTTTTCTTCAGTATATTTTTTTGGTCATTGACCCATTCTTGGGTCAGCTACAATGTCCTGCTTGTAAATAGATCTAAGGAGATGTCCTCCTGCATGGTGAGATCCGGTGCTGAGATGGTATCATTGTATATCTTTTTCTCTTCATAATTGTCAGCCATTATCCTTCCATCATCTTTCTTCAATTGTGCAGGGATGGAAATGCAATCAAAGGTCTTGATCTGGTTGAGTGTAAGCCTTTGATATCTTCTTCTTCTGGCTTCAGCTTCATCCTCACAGTCTGCCTAGAAGTCTTCAAGATGTCTTCTATGGATAGGCTTCCCCATGATCCTCTACATCGTCCCATATGGATCATATGATCTTGTTAATGGAAAAGGCTAGAAATTCATCATTGTTAAGCCAGCTATGGCCTTCTTTATATTCTCAGAATCTGGGCACATATACCAGCCCATTGTAACCAGAAACAATAATGGTGGAAGCTTATTATTTGCTTTTTATGCATTCAGTATTGTAGGAATCTGTCTTAAAAATTCCATTAAGACAACTGCATCTATGGGGTATCTTGGGAGCATGAGAGGCTCCTCCCCAAAGCCTTCAATTCTAATATAAGAGAAAGTTGCAAATTGAATAAACCAAGCTCCATGCCTGTATATGACTTCCTGAGCTTCCATGCTCAATCTTTTAGTTATATCTTCCTCCATTGTTCTTACCAGATGTATAGAGAATGCATCATTCACCAGTTTATAATCTTGGAGGTAATTCATTCTTTGTAGTTGGGGATGATGATCCCATATGTGTGCATCATTGGTTGTCCCACCAATCCTCTGAATTGTAGTCAATGCATCAAATGTACCCATGTAGGCACATGAATAAACTATGTATGAGGTCATATAGAAGGAACAATCTGGACCTCCTAGGTTCATCAGCTACTCACCTAGAGCATCACTTATCATCTTAGCCCACATTGGGATGTTATTTGTGTAAAGGCACATCAGGATGACTGCATACATCCAATCCTTAAAACTTCTAGCATTAGGCTGGCCTGTCACTCTGCTGAGTAGGGCTATCATGTACTAGTATTCATCATCGAAGTCATATTTTTATAA
The DNA here is from genome assembly GCA_027924645.1 of Cunninghamia lanceolata. Lineage (NCBI taxonomy): Eukaryota > Viridiplantae > Streptophyta > Pinopsida > Cupressales > Cupressaceae > Cunninghamia > Cunninghamia lanceolata. The sequence continues at coordinate 987,778 of BSBN01000762.1, read as the reverse complement.
GTGTACTGGAAGTTTAGCTACTGCAGGATAAGGACTATTCTTCGCCCTCCATTGATACATTTTCTTCCTAGCAACTTTCTTATTATTCTCATATTCTACTTCTGATTTCTTCAAATCTATGTTGGCAACCTTCATGCCTAGTGGCAAACTGAATGTAGCAGCAAGACCCTTGATAGACAAATTAGCATATACTCTACCATGCTTTTCTACCTTCCTGGTTTGTAGGTTATAGTTTCTTGCACATTCAATGACCAGCTCAAGAGTTTCCATGGAATAAGGGAAACCAGCAACATTCCACATCCCAGATACAAAGATAGCATCTAGGAAGGTGCTGTTACTCTTTTCATCACTCATTTTTGTTGACCATGCAGCCAGATCTGTATTTCCTTGGTGCGTGTTGGTTATGGTACCATATTTAAATTGGACACCCTCAGGTTGAGCAAACATTGGTTTGAGAAACTCTACCTCTGACTTAGCCAACTGCTTGTCTGCCATTGATGCCTGTAATTGACAAAACTAATCTTACAATTGATATTTCACAAGCATGCATATATGTTATATCTTCATTATTCATCATGCATACTATACTCTTTCAATATTTCTTTTATCTTGATATGCATAATTCAGAACTTCAAACAAGTAGACACTGTGATACCTGGATATGCAGAACAAGACAACAAGAGGGTTTCAATTACTCACCTGATGCGCTTCTCCTCTTGAATTATGCTGATAACTGTGTGAAAGGAATTCAAATACCTGCAATGCTCATGTATCCCATTCTGGTACAAGCTATATGCGTCTGGATGTAGTTCGTAAGAAGGTTCGGAAGCTCAGCTCTATAAAAACTCATTTTATCTCAAGATAAGTGTGAAATGACCCTGTAAATCACTTTTAACCTCCTCTTTAGGGTAAATTAGGGTGAATCCAGGTGAATTGATTTTAATCATTGATTTTTCTGAGTGACAACTCAGGATCTCGCCAGGTGTATGTATCGGGTTCGTAATTGGCAGGAACCACCTACCACATCTGCGTGCATCTAATGTTATGGCGGCAAGGCGTGGGGTGATCTTTGAAGGATAGGAAGATATTCAAATATCGAGGGATATTTGGATATTTGGTGATGTTCAAATATGATCCCCTTGGTGTAATATGACAATCTACCTTTGAGCGAGAAAACCTATGTTGAAAGATCGGGTGATGTAGAAATGCCGGGTGATATTTAAATATGATGATCCCCTAGACTAAAATGACCTCCTTTCAGAATATCAGGATGACATCATTAGGATAATAACTTGGTTTATTGTAAGAGCATCATGACATCATCGTCATGTTTTGTGAGAAGGGTCATTTTAAAAGTATACCTCCACGAGGTAACAAGGATGATGATGTCACCGTCATGTTTATTTCTTCATTTAGCGGTTTTGGAATGACATCATCAAGATATTGGTTTAGGGTGATATTTTGTGATAGGCCGATATTCAAATATCAGGGTGATATTCAAATATCAGGTGATATTTAGGAATATGGTCCTCGCAAAATATATGATGTTGCTTGACGGGTAGATATCATTATCTCATAAAGTTAACGTCTGAATATTTAGAACAAATGATTTTATCAGGTGATAACATTAGATCGGGGTGATCTTTTATAAGATGACTGATATTAAGAAATATGATCCTCCCCTCAGAATATCAGGTTTGACCAGATCTTTGACTCACCATAACTTTTGTTCCCTAAGGAATATTAGGGTGATAAAAAAGACAAACCTGCATGAAATTTTGTACCTTTTCCAACCGTGAGGTTATCGAACTAAGATTATAACTTTGGGAAATTTACCTCATGATGATGACATACCCCAGATTCCTTATGCAGGATTATCTGCATGAATTACTTTTACCAGACTGCTAGAAAGTAGAAAAACACAAGCCAAGCCAAGCAAAAAGTTGGGTCCCTATTTTTCCAAGTCAAAATGGGGTGTGTTGTGTAACCACACAACAAGTGGATAGAGGGAAACAAGGATGTGATCTCCAAGGACTATGTCGCATAAGAATAACATGCCCCATTGTAGATAGAATACTTAGGATTTTTCATGGCAATGCTTATGACGATAGGAGGATGAGAGGGTAATGAAGGATTTGAATGGTTTGGAGGGATAAGGTATGTCAAGAGACATCTAAAACATTTGTCAACATTGTGCCTCCAATCTTTATCAAGACCAAAGAAAATAGAGGAAAGGAAGATTAGGATGGATAGATGGATAGTATAGGTAGGATAGGATAGGAAATGGTATGGAAGGAAACTGATAGGAGAAGAGTGATAGGCTGATGAGACAAGGTGCCCCCAAGTGTAGGTGACATAGAAGATCAACTTACACATGATGCCTATTTACCTGGTTTTCATCATGGTACTTATCCAAGGCGCCTGTTTGCCAGATTTTCACCATTGGATGAAGGGATTTTTCTTTATCTTTTTTCATTTTTCTTTTTTTTTTTGAACATTTGGATAGGAGAAGATGGAATATGGACAAGAGGAACCCAAGTGCCTAGTTCCTTGAAAGGTGATAGTCCTACTAGATAGATGTCATCACATGGACCATGTCGAGTGCTCTCATAAATGTTGGTAGGAGACTGCATGAAAGTGATATGGTGTATGTAGACAGTGGATTATGATGTAGAATACAAAGGGAAGGTTTATGCAAAAGCATGGACCATAGGAATAGGATGAGGAAGATATGTAGGATAATAGTGGAAGGAAGGGGAGATGGAGGTATATGAAAATGTTGTGGAATGGAAGGGAATCATGACCAACAGATGCACATACCATGATAAACATTGAAGCTGGTGATGGGAAAGTAGTGTAGGAAGCAACAGCGACTTTTGCTTGTGGATGAATGACTTAGGCATGTAGGGATCCACAGAGACTGAGTATTGTGCTAATTTTTGTTTGTCATGTGAGATGGAATAATTTGAGACTTTTGGATGGAATGGGAGAAAGTGGATGGTTGAGATTCTTGAGAGGTAGATGCCTCATGTAACTTGAGGTCTTTTTTCTTAGGTACCCAAACCATTTTGGTTTTAGATAGTACCTATGAAGGTATGGGTTTGGGTGTATGCGGTGTTTGTGCAGCTTTTGGAGTAATCATTTGTTGGATGCAGACCCACACCTTTCTCAGCTTAGCGTATAGGTGTGTGGGTGTATGCAGCACTTGAGAAGGACACTTCTTTGATTCTTGGATTTTGTATCCTAGGTCATGAGGACTCTTGGGATTTTTGACTTGATAGGTAGAGGCATCCAAATTTTTATGGTTGAATTCTCTCAAGATGGTGGAAGTGGAGTTTGAGGAAGTTCTTTGTTTAGACAACACGTGCATTGATTGGTCATGATTGGGATTGTTAGAGGATTCATAGATGGATGGATAAGGTTTTGGAAGAAGCGGTGGTAAAATACATGGAGGGATATTAGGAGTTGGAAGTAGCGGAGGTAGATTGGATGGTGGAAGGTGTATGGTAACATGCTTTTGATAATTGTAGAATGATGGAGGTGGAATGGTGACATATGTTTTGGGGATATGATAGGGTTTGCAATGGAAAGTGGGGGATTTTGAAGGAGTGGAGGAAGTACCAACATCTTGAGATTGTTCACCTTGGGGTATGTATCCAAGGCCATATGAAGGAGGAGGAACATTGACATGGACGGGCTCCAAAATACCTTGTTCGTGAAAGCCCAAGCCTTTACCTTGATAGTTCATATGTTGGAGTATGTAGCGGATAACGGGATTATGTGTAGGTGGAGCACTAGACACAAGTTCCTTATTGGATGAAGAAGATGAGATAGAGGATAATGGTTGCCGGTGTTCTAAGGAGGAACATTCATGAATGAAGGTAGTAAGACCAAGGATACATGGTGGGGGATTTGCAGCATGGTCGATAACGGATGGCGAAGGAGTATTTTTGGTTTAATCTTCTACGCTTGATTGGGAGGCAAGTGTCTCATCAAAGGAAGAGGAAGTTGTTGAATCTTGGATAGGACTAGATGGCGTTATAAGCTCAGGACCATGGAATGCATAAAGTGGGCTAAGAGGATCATCATGGTTTGCTTGATCATAGATAGGGTCTTGATTATAGATGGGATCTTGATCATAGATAGGATTTAGCGTGATGGAATTAAGGTGCTCTTGTATATGTTCTGCATCAACGATAATATCTTGATCATGGAAAGGATATAGGCCATGGAGAGGTTGGAATTTGATCTCTTGTTCATGTATAGGATCAAGTTACTCATGGATAGCTTCCTCATCAAAGGTAGTATCTTAATCATGGAAAAGATATAGGTTACGAATTGTTTGAAATTGGACTTCTTGCTCATGTATAAGTATAGGATCATCGAAAAGATAAAGGTTATGTAAGGGTCGGATGGGAGTGCTTTGATCTTAGTTTAGACAAGGGGTTGATGTTTCCACATGCTCTAAAGTGTGCTCTTGACATAACTCTTGGGTTGTTTGAATTGAAGTTGAGGTAGAAGACTCTTGGATAAGCTCTTTGTCAACAACATGAAGGTGTGATAGACCTTGACTTTGGTGCATGGTAGAAGGCTCTTTGATAAGCTCAAGGAATTGAGGATCACATGAAGGGGTTGTAGGATTTGACATGTAATTGGAAGCATCTTTTGTAAGGTCAAGGACCAAAATTTGGGGACATGGTTGACTCTCTACTAGTAGCCCTTGGATCACATCCTTCGTAGGTGTATGGGTAGATGAATGAGGGGATTTAGCTTTCTCCCTAGCTTTTCTCTAGTTGTATAAATTTGGAAAAATTCTTTTCTAGAAATCATCCGAGGATTCCTTGGTTGTCAGTTTAGAGCTTGGGGAACTCGATGGTGGTGTTGGTGTAGAACTGGTATGCTTTGGAATATGTGTCTTAGAAGATGGTGAAGGAGGACTAGTAGGCATAATGGTATACGAGTTCCAACTTGGTGTGGTGCTTGCCTTGTCATGAGTATGGGAAAAGGGTATACGATTTTGGGGTGAGGCATAGCTAGTACTGGTACGTTCAGCTTGCAAGATTGTCATTTCTTGTTGTAAGACTTGGATTTGTTGAGAAATTGCTATATAATCTTGGGGTGAGGGACATAAGTTTATCTACAATTGCAGCTATTGGAGTTTTTGACCAATATATTCTAATTAGTTTTCCATTGACACAAGACCAGAAAAGCTTACTGGTTTGGATGTGCAATAGAATTTAACAAATGTGCAGCAAGTCAAAGTATATGTGCCGGACTGGTAAAAGATGTATGCGCAGCAACAGACCACAAAAGTGCAGGAAGTCTAAAGAAATGCACCGCAGGTCAGCACAGATGTGCAAGAATAGAGGAAGGATGCGCCGCTCTGGCTTTGTTCAGTGTTTTTGTAATTTTTGGAAATTTTTTTGATGTTTTTGGTACCTTGGTTGCAAAAAAGGTCTTCTTGATTTGATTTTCTGAATTACTGGAAAGAAAACACAACAAACACAAAGAATTTTTATGGTTTTTCTAAAATTTTTTAGTGGTTTTTCTGACTCTATTTTAGACTACAAGGAACAAAAGTAAGTACAAAAATCTTAGGCTCGGAATGGATTATAAGGGTTTTTGGCCACTAAAACAAGAGGTGTTTAATGCAGGCAACCATTCAAGTGGTTACACATGCGGTGGCACTACTCTCCATTATGGAGTCTCCCAGTCTCAAAGGGTTGTGCCTTAGAGGGTTTTGGAGGAGGTTGGCCATCGGTGTAACATAGAAGCACTTGTTTCCAGAGGTTTTCACCTCAAGCACATTTATTTTAAGTGGATTGGTAGGGCTTGGCTTTTAGCCTGTTTCCACTTAGGATCGTTCCCACTTGGACAGGCGTGCATCCAAGGGTAGGCCCCTCTTAAAGGTTAAACAAATGGAATAACAAGTCTGGCACTTTGGTCACCCAGTAAAGGGGAGAGCATAAGCCTATTATCATTCTGAAGACATAGTAAATAGTGATTTATCCAATCCTAATTAAAATGAGAAAAACTATATGCGTTATTCTACTTGGGCACACACATAGTTGTTAACTTTGAAGTGATTAGGAGATAGCAATGATTCTTTTCTTTGCAAGATAGCAATATTCTTAACTGAAAGAGATAGCCATATAGAAATGATCAATGAAACCAAGATAGCAATGATTCAGTTGTCACCCTCCTAGTTAGAAACTATGTGAGATTGGTATGCATTTTTTTACTTTCCTAATTAGAGTTAGATTAAAATTGTATGCAAGTTGTATGAACAATGGGTTACTTCTTCCTAATTAGAACTAGATGAAAATTGTATGCAAGTTGCATGAACAATGGGTTACTCCTTCCTAATTAGAACTAGATGAAAAATGTATACAAGTTGCATGAACAATGGGTTACTCCTTCCTAATTAGAACTAGATGAGAATCGTATGCAAGTTGCAGGAACAATGGGTTACTCCTTCCTAATTAGAACTAGATGAAAATTGTATGTAAGTTGCATGAGAATGCTTAAATCAGTCTTGTTCAACACTTAGTGAAAAATGATTGTTCTTTGACTGTTCAAACCTGTAGAAGATATATTAGAAGTTTCTTTTCTCCTTTTTTTGACAAGCGTTTAAGTCAAGTTGCACAGATAAATTATTAGTTTCCAAGAAAAAACCTTAGATTTAAACTTAGAAAGATAGCTGAACTTTGACTGTAAAAATGGATGATAAAATGATAAGATCACTTGATCAAACCTGCTCCATTGTGAAGTTCATGGAATTACCTTTCCAACGAGTGTTTATTTGCGCGATTACGAGTTCGTATGCTCCTGTTATGGCAAAAAGAAAAAAGATTCACCAGCAAAAATCTAGTAAAAATCAAATGCGCCACAAAATGGGGTATATGTACCACATAATTGATCATATGCGCCACAGAATTGATCATATACGCCACTCTAGTAAAAAAATCAAATGCGCCATAGAATTGATCATATGTGCCACAGAATTGATCATATGCGCCATAGAATGGGGTATATGCATAGAAACGTAATGGATGCATCGTTTCAGATGGTAAAAGAACTGTAACAGAGTGTATATGCGCTCGAATAGTGTATGTATGCGCAACTTCAACAGATGCGCTATGATAGTTGGTATATGCACTGAAAAAGAGAATATAAGCGCTAGATGGTCACAAGCACCAGAACAGAGGACAAAAGCGCCACGGAATTGTTCAGATGCGCCGGATTAGCCTGTGCGATGCCTATATGGAACCTTTCTTCAAAAAAGCTTAGATTTTGATTAGATAAAGGGGCAAGGCCCCACGGTGGGTGCCAAAAATGTTAGGGTAAAATAGGTTCAATAATGAATATGCAATAAACAACATCAAATACCCATAACTCAATAGAATAGTGAAACTAAGAAGATTGAATAAAATGAAGCAATGAATAACACAATGCAATCCTTCCTTCAATCGAAACTTCTATTGTTGCCTATCAAGATTGTCCTTGTTTGTATGAAGTAGGCCCTCAGAGAGTGCACTCCTTTTTTGTTTTTAAGAATGTCAATATTGAATGGTTGTGGTAATGAATATGCCAAGAAGATGAGCTTCAAAGCAAATGGTGATCTCAAGCTAATGAATGGTAAAAATGGTGCCAAGGGCGCGCTGGTAAATTCCTACAGAGTAACAATACAAATAGCTTGGATGACTAGAATGGAAGAATGAGGTTCCATTTATAGACTTGGGAGAATAATGATCAATGGTTGAGAAGATATATGAAGATCAATGGTTTAGAACGGTTGAGGAATGTGCAACAAATAGAAAGAGGACAAATGTCCCACCTCTATCATGTAACAAGGTAGTTAACAAAATTGATTGAAGAGTTAATAGAATGGATTGAGGAATTGACAGAATTGATTAATCAGTTACCCAAATAGATTGAGGAGCTGACATAATTGATTGATTAGTTAATAGTTTTGATTGATGAGTTAACTAATTTAGATTTAGAAAAGAAATAGGACACGTGGGTGAGAGAATATTAGCTAATTAAATATTTGAAATATTTAATTACATGTACAACATAGTGAGGTGGAAAAGGTGAGGTGGATTTATGAGGTGGATTTTAGGATAGAGGAATTTTATGATCAATTAAAAAATGTAGGATTATTTAATTATGTGAGACTATAGAAGAATTTAGGGAATTTAATTAAATAAATTGATTTTATTTAATTTTGACTTTAGAAGAAATAATTAAATATTTTGATATTTAATTAATTAAGAGGAATGTGAATCAAATAAATAAATTTGTTTATTTATTTGTTGATAGAAGAATTAGAAGGGAATAAATATTAAGAATATTTATTTAGATTGAATCGTGTCATTTTTAGGCATATACATAATCATCAAGAAACATCCGTATAATCTCTAACCACTTTTTCATGAAGATTCTTCAAACCAAAGCACAAGAACAATACTGTCATAAGGAAAGAATAGCTTATAGACCACCAAATCATGAACCATTGAAGTTGAAGGCACATAACATCATTCCAGACTTAACTCTAGAACCACAGACGAAAATACTTCAATGCGGATGAATGTGGAGCATAACACTTTCTCCCTATCACCACCAAACATACAGAAAAAGTAGTTTTCACTCTGGTGAACATAACTCACTTAACTCTTCATATCAGAGGATCAAACTCAGAATTTAGTATCTTTAGACATGCCTCTAGACAACTTCCAATCCGTAGACAAAGATATCCATCCTATAGGAAATGCAGAGAAATCTACTGGACTATTCTTTCTATAATACACAAGAAACTTTGCACCACACCATTTCCACCAGAGGAGCAAATTTTCTCAATATCCTCAACATCAAAATCAATTACATGGGTGAATACAAAGAATCTAACTTATTACAAGCAAGTAACAAGATAAGGTTACAGTTGACACCAATGACAATAGTGATATGTTGACATCAATGACAACACTAGTTAAGCACATATTTACAACAATCTCCCCCTTTGTCATTGATGGAAACATATGATGTGAAAAATTGCAAAGACCATCAAGACAAGATTCTCCCCCTTTCTCTTTACACATCTACATTCTTTCTGCTTCTGAGTTTTTCACATGATTTATCTCCCCCTTTGACATGAATGGCAAAGGGCACATACTTGCATTCTGCTGCTCTGATCCAACTGAACTGTTATCAACACATCTAGCTACCCCCCTAAGAGGAAGCCCTCAAAACATCAATTTAGATCAAAAAGTGAGACTTTGAACACCATTAGATTGATGCATTCTCATGCATTTCAATTTGAGGTAGGAGGGGTAATGACTCCTAACTTTCCTCTCAGATACTCAAAAGTATCCTTAGGTAGAGGCTTGGTGAAGATATCTACAATCTGGTCCTTGGTGGACACATATTCCAACTTTACTTCATTCTCTATCACCTTCTCTCTCAAAAAGTGATACCTTATAGATATATGCTTTGTTCTTGAGTGCATCACTAGATTCTTGGAAAAATTTATGGCACTTGTATTGTCACACATGATTGCAAGTGGGTCCTCATAAACAACTCTTATATCTTTCAGAGTCATCTTCATCCATAACACTTGAGTACAACAACATGTTGCAATATACTCTTCTTTTGCAGTTACCAAAGTGATTTAATCTTGTTTCTTGCTTAGCCATGAAACCAATCTATTACCCAAGAAGAAGGCACCTCCACTTGTACTCTTCATGTCATCAACATCTTTAGCCCAATCAACATCTATATATGCACTAAGAGTGAAATCATTATCCTTTGGATACCATAAGTCATGATCTAGATTGCCTTTTAAATAGCTCAAGATTCTCTTTACTACCATCACATGTGATTCTCTTAGATGAGCTTGAAATCTTACAACAAGACAAACTCCATGCATAATATCAGGTCTAGTTTGAGTTAGATAAAGTAATCCTGCAATCATAGATATGTACTTTTTCTGATCAGTCTTAGGTGATTCATTAGTTTTGCTTAACTTGCAGCCAATCACTATAGGAGTGCATACTAGTTTAGAGTCTTCCATCCAAAAATTCTTCAAAAACTCTTTAACATACTTAGACTAAGATATGAAGATTCCTTTATCTGATTGATTGATTTATAGACCCAGAAAGAAATTCATCTCACCAAACATAGACATCTCAAACTCCTGCATTTCACCAACAAATTTCATGCACATACTTTCATTGCCTCCAAAGATGATATAATCAACAAAGACTTCAACAATCAAGATTTGATCACCAATAATATTGAAATAGAGATTACTATTAGTAGTACCTTTATTGAACCCTTATTGTAACAAGTACTTATCCAACCTTGCATACCAGGCTCTAAGATCTTGCTTGAGTCCATACAATGCTTTCTTCAACCTGCATACCATATTATCTTGATCTAATAGTTGAAATCCTTTTGGTTGTTTAATGTAGACTTCCTCTTCCAATTCACCATTTAAAAATGTAGACTTCAAATCCATCTAATACACTTTGAAATCTTTATGAGCCAAAAATGCAAGAAATATTCTGATTGCTTCAATTCAAGCTACTGGAGCAAAAATCTCTTCAAAATCTATCCCTTCAATTTGAGAATATCCTTTGCATACAAGCCTTGCTTTATTCCTTACAACTCCATTTTCATTCAACTTATTCCTAAAGACCCATTTCGTTCCAATAACATTTTTGCTAGTAGGTCTAGGAACTAATTCCCAAGTCTCATTCTTCTCTATTTGAATTAGTTCTTATTCCATTGCCTTAACCCAATTTTCATCATTGTAGGCTTCATTCACAGTCTTTGGTTCAATTGTAGAAAGCAAATAGTAATTCACTTGTTCTTTTGCAACTCTTCTCCTTGTCAGTACTCCTTTGTCTTTATCTCCAATAATTTGATCTTCAGAGTGATTGATTCTTACATACCTGGGTGTCTTAGTAGCAACTTCCGAACCCTTTTCTTCTTCATTTTGTTTGACTTTTTGTTCAACTTTTTTTCATAAGTAGTAGTAGGTTCATCTAATTCATAGCCATTCTGATATGATGTTCTATATTCATCTGCCTTCACATTTGCACTCTCCACAATCTTTTTCAACCTTTTGTTGTAGCACCGGTAAGCCTTTCTCTTGGTAGAGTATCCAAGGAAGATTCCTTCATCACATCTTGCTTCAAATTTCCCTATATCTTCATCTCTTCTGATATAACATTTACTTCCAAAGACTTTGAAATATCTTACTATTGGAATTCTTCCATACCACAACTCATAAGGAGTTTCAGTACCATTTCATTTTACTTGAACTCTATGTTGAATGTCGATAGCAGTATGTATAGATTCCTTCCAAAAGACTTCCAGTAGGCCTCCTTCCTTCATCATTATCCTAGCAGCTTCTTGAACTATTCTATTCTTTCTTTCTATAACTCCATTCTGCTGAGGAGTCCTAGGTGCAGACAATTGTCTCTTTATTCCTTGTTCTTCACAATAATTGTTGAATTCATTTGATGTGAACTCACCTCCTCTATCAGACCTCAAGCATTTGATTTTTAGCTCTATTTCATTTTCAACCATTGCCTTGAAGGATTTAAAATTCTCTAATCAGATTTGTCTCTCAGAAAAGTAACCCAAGTCATTCTATAATAATCATCAATAAACAACATGAAGTACCTGTCACCTTGTAGACTTCTTATCCTTGTAAGACCACATAGATCTATATGAACTAGATATAGCAAACTGATAGAAAATTGCTCTTTGCTCTTAAAACTTGTTCTTGTTTGCTTCCCCAACTGACATTCTTTGCAAATGGTATTGGTAGGTTTCACAAGTTTTGGTAAGTCTTTCACAGTTTGACCTAAACTTATCTTTACCAAATTATCAAAGTTTATATGACACATCCTTCTATGCCATAACCAATTCTCATATGCTTGAGCTAATAAATAGTAATCATTAGTTCCTCTTAATTTATAGATGTTACCTCTAGTCTTCTTATAGGTAGCAATCACAGTTTCGGAGATTTCCATGATCTTGCACCCATTGTCTTTAAATCTTAGATCATAACCTTTGTCACACATCTAACCCACACTCAAAAGATTATGCTTCAGGCCCTTCACATATAGGATATTGTCAGTATTATGCTTTCCATTAAATGAAATAGATCATCTTCCACAAATCTTACTAGCTATATTGTCTCCAAACCTAACTAGTCCTCCATCATACTTTTCCAAACTTACAAAGTTACTTTTGTCACTAGTCATGCGATGTGAGCATCCACTATCAATAATCCATTCATCCTTATCTTTCTCAACTTGAAAAGCCAAAGCACTTTCTTCCACTAGTTTTTCTTCCTTCACATAGCTAGCATAATTAGTAGACACAGGTTCTTCTTTAATAGCAATAAACAAGCATTCATTTGCACTAGTATTAGCATCATCATATTCATCATTAGTCACACCTTCATCATCAAAATCTCTAACATAGTAGCATTTCTTTGGAGCTCTAGACCTTCTCTCAAATCTTTTTCTATTTCTTTCAGTTCTTTCAGGACATCTGGAAGCATAATGACCTACTTTACCACATGAAAAATATTTGAAAGCTAGTTTGCCTTTGAACTTACCGGAGCCTCTTTCCATTCTGTCAACAAAATTGGCTTCAATTTCATCAAGCTCATCATCAGGTTCTACCTTGTACTTTTCTGCTCTGGAGATCTTTTCTGAAGTACTAGCTTTGAAAGTTGTTTTAACTTTTGGCAAAGCATCACCAAATTGTCTCTTTTCAAAAGTAGTAATCTTACCAAGAAACTGATCCTTATTTATTTTTTTCATAGTCATTATTTCTTCAATTGTAGGTACCTTGTGAGTGTAGAATTTAAGTAATGACCTAAAAAATTTTATTACAACTTTAGTTTCATCTATAGTTTCTCCCATACCTTTGATTCTAGTAATAAGTTCATCAACCTTTTGCATGAATGATGTTATGTTTTCATATTCTCCCATCTTAAGACCTTCATATTTGCCTTTCAATCCCTACAGTTTGGCACTCTTTATAGATTCATCTCCTTCATATATATTACTTAGCTTATCCCAAACTTCTTTAGTTGACTCATAATCCATAACCTTTATCAAATCAAAGTCATTAAATGCACTCAGTAGAGCATCTCTAGATTTTATATTTATTTCATATTCTTTGATTTCATCTTCTATTGTCAGACCATTCTTTGGTATGGTATAAACAGTCTGTGTCACTTGACATACTTTATAACCAATACAAAGCAGATGGATTTTCATGTAAATCTTCCAAGTTGCATAATTTGTCCCATCAAACTACGAAGCCTACTTCTTGTAAGATATCCTTGATCTACCTCAAGCTATTAAGCTTACCACCAAGGAGCCTTGCTCTGATACTAATTGTTGAAATGCATAGGACAACTGAGAGGGAGGGGTGAATCAGTTGTCACAAAAACTTAATTTCATATGAATATCAAATCATTAAATCCTTAACTGCTTATAATCAGAATTAAACATGAAAGCATGAAACCATAGACTTGATAACAATCACACATTCAACATAGTAGGCACCAAATTTTTATGTGGAAAACCCTAAAAGGGAAAAACCACAGTGGTTGTTAGCCCAGAAGATATATGAGTTATAACAATACCAAAAAATAGAGGCTCATTACCTACAGGGCTCACTGTCCAAAATTGCTCACTACAAAAAATGGCTCACTGCCAAAGGGTGGCTCACTACCAAAGGGTGGCTCACTACCAAGGGGTGAATTGATTAAGTAGAATCTACTCCATGCCTGGGTTTAGTTCCTTTGAAGAACAATAAAACTTCTCTGCTCTGCTCCTTGACACCTTCGTACTTCTCTTCAGCTTTTTCACACTCACTCATTTTCGCAACTACATTTCATGTTTTTATACAATTAATCAACCTTGGAATGTACATCAAGGTCGGCATTACATTTATAAACCATTAGAACAATCTCCAAGGTTGGCATTACAATCATACATAGAATAGGTCTGGACCTAATACAAATTTATCTAAGGAAAAGATATAAAGATGTATGCATATCACACCACGCCTTAGCTAGGACTCAAATCCAATCTTCCATGCCATGCCATGCCTTAGCTGGGACTCAAATCTAATCATCCATGCCATGACACACTTCTACAATCTTCAATGCATCGCTGTAATTGGTGAAATCAACCAAGTCGACCAAGACTGGTAAGAACACTAGGTCTTCTAAGAACATTCTTCATTCACAATCTAATTTCCACTTTATGGACCAATCTAAAGGTAGGAACATGATCAAGAGACATCCACAAGCACAATGTAATCATCAAGAAATATCCACATAATCTCTAACCACTTTGTCATGAAGAGTCTTCAAACCAGAGCACAAGAACAATACTGTCATCCACTGTCATAAGGAAAGAATAGCTTGCAGACCACCAAATCATGAACCATTGAAGTTGAAGGCACATAACATCATTTCATACTTAACTTTAGAACTGTAGACCAAAATACTTCAATGCGAAGGAATACAGAGCATAACACTTTCTCCATATCACCACCAAACATATAGAAAAAGTAGTTTTCACTCTGGTGAACATAACTCACTTAACTCTTCCTACTGGAGGCTCAAACTCAGAATGTAGTATCTTCAAATATGCCTCTAAACAACTTCCAATCCATAGACAAAGATATCCATCCTATAGGAAATGCAGAGCAATCTATTGGACTATTCTTTCTGCAATACACAAGAAACTCTACACCACACTGTTTCCACTGGAGGAGAAAACTTTTTCAATATCCTCAACATTAGAATCAATTACATGGGTCAATACAAAGAATCTAACTTATTAAAATCAAGTAACAAGATAAGGGTATAGTTGACACCAATGACAACAGTGATATGCTAACCTCAATGACAACACTGATTAAGCACATACTTACAACATACCCCCCATCACGGATGAATTAACATCGGGGACTGGATATAAACATGTGACTAAAACAAGATCATTTCTGGTGAAACCTTTATCCCTTATGGGTGATTTACAAATAATTTTAAGAGTAATTAATTACATAGGATTTACAATGTTGATGGCACCTTAATCCTAACATTCTCCCACTTAAAATTATACATTGTAAATACCCATAGGAAAACCATAAAATAATCAGGCACTAGATGTTGCAAGTATGGGCCTAACTAGTGTTGTCATTGATGTCAACATACTCCTGTTACATTAATGATAAGGTTTGGATGAGTTGTGTGTTGAGGATATTGAGAAAATTAGTCTCAATCAGGAACAGTGAAGAACAGTGATGACATAAGGTAAAAGTCCAAGATAGGATGAGCATCAGAGGATGCAAAATAAAGGGTTTGTAGATATGTGTATGAAGATGTTCTAGTAGAGATTTTAGAGGTCCACATGAAGATATGAAGAAGTGTGTCTGCTCAAGTGAAACTAGTTTCAGCAGATGTTCAATGATGACAGAGTGATACAGATAGGTCCGATGAAATCCAGAAATGTATTCTCTGGTTCTGCGGATTTGAGGAAGTGTTGGGGAAGTCTTTTTAGTGTGTCAACTTGATTGGTTCATGGTTTCAAGGTCTGCAAGTATCTATTCCTTTGTGACAGTAATGACAGTCTATGTTATAGAGGTTCCGAATGAAGGAGAGATGGATTTCAGTAAGCAAATGAAGTGCAGATGCTCTTGATGATTCAGGCAAGCTTGTGGAAGTCTTTGGATTGTGTCTAGTTTGTATTGGTGGTCCGCATTGAATTTGGAGCTCAGAATTGAAGAATAATTTCCAGATGAGTGTGTTCTTCTTAAGGTTGGCTGACCGGATGAGTTACATATTCTGCGGATGTTATTGTTGATGTTTGCTGACTTAGATGATCATTCTTAAGTCAATGTCTTGTATAAAGAAGGGATTGTGAAGTCATTTAC
This sequence comes from Cunninghamia lanceolata, assembly GCA_027924645.1. Taxonomy (NCBI): domain Eukaryota; kingdom Viridiplantae; phylum Streptophyta; class Pinopsida; order Cupressales; family Cupressaceae; genus Cunninghamia; species Cunninghamia lanceolata. The sequence continues at coordinate 971,800 of BSBN01000762.1, read as the reverse complement.
CAGGGTGTCTTGTGGAGATGAGCATGTGGTAGCAAGGAGAAAGTGAAAGGTAGAGTAAAAGATTTGAGCTTAAATGGAACTGACTCAAGCATGGTGAAGATGCTATTTACCAGTTCAAGTATGTGATACTTATTCTTTTGGAGACAGGTTGTCTCTTGTAGGTAGTGAGCCTCTTGTGAGCAGTGTGCTCAGGCAGTGAGCCCTAATTGGTATGTGCCATTTTTTCTTTCTATTCTTCTAACAGAGAATATTATCTTGGGTAATCACCCCATGGTTTTTCCCTTAATCGGGTTTTCCACGTCAAAAATCTTGGTGTGTTATGTGTTGATGTATCTCTGCTCTTAACTAGTTCCATTGTGCTTTCATGATTAATTTTCTATTATGTTAATATGGAGTTAAGTATTTATTTTGAAGAAAGTTTTGGACAACTGATTCACCCCCCCTCTTAGTTGTCTGCCCTAAGTCTAACACTAGAAGCAAGGCACATGGCCTCTCTACACCAAAAAAATTTATCTATGCTCATAGGCTTGTTTAAAGCATCTATAACATTCTCCTGAATGTCTACCTTCTTCAGCTTAATCTATCCACTTACAACCATTTCTGAAACAAAGTGATACAGTACATCAGCATGCTTAGTCTGAGCATGATACATAGGATTCTTGGCCAAACAAATAGCACTCTAGCTATCACAACAAATCTAAATGATCCTGCAATCAAAATTAGTACCTATACACAATATCCTCAACCAAACTATCTCCTTAGAGACCTAGGTAGCATCCATATACTCTACTTCCGTGGTGAACAAAGCAAATGTGGGTTGCCTTTTACTCATCCAACTCAGTACTCCGCCAAACATTAAAGTAAACACATAGCCACTAGTGGACCTTCGACTATCCAAGTCACCTACCCAATCTGTATCAACAAATACCTATATGTCCAAAGTTTTGTCAGCACTGTTAGTACCAGAATAAACCAAATAGTAATTAGGATTACTTTCTAGATATCTAAACACCCTCTTTGCATAATTCCAATGTTGTCTACAAGGGTTAGACATAAATCTACTCAAAACTCCCACTGCTGGGGCAATACTTGGTCTAGTGAAAACTATTACATACATAAAACTCCCTATGGCACTAGCATATGGAACATTAGACATATCCTCTAAATCATCCTCATTCTTCAAACACATATCTAATGAAAGCTTAGTACTAATGGGCAAAGGAACTCTAACTGGGTTACAGTCCTACATACTAAATCTCTGTAAAATGGTATTCACATACTTTGAGATAACCAAAGTTTTCTGTTACCTCTATCCATTTTGATTTCCATCCCCAAAATATACCTAGCATCTCCAAGATCCTTCATTTCTAATGCACCTAAAATTTTGGCTTTCAACTCACTGATCATACCCTTAGTATTGCTAAAAAATAGCATGTCATCAATATACAATGCAATAATCAGAATAAAATCATCAATACAATGAATGTAAACACAGTAATCCTCCTCACTTCTAACAAAACCAAATTTCAACACAAATGAATCAAATTTTTGGTGCCACATTTTGGGGGACTATTTCAGACCATAAAAAGACATCTTCAATCTGTAAACCTAATGTTCTTTCCATTTTACCTCAAAACCTGTAGGTTGTTGCATGTAAATTTCTTTTTTAAGATCTCCATGCAAGAATGCAGTCTTAACATCCATTTTCTCTATTTCCCAATCAAGAGCTACAACAAGATAAGAGAAATCTAATAGAAGTTAATTTAGAAACAAGAGAAAATTTCACCGAAATCAACTCCCTCTCTCTGGGAGTAGCCCTTGGCTACCAGTCTAGCCTTGTACTTCTCCAATGAACTATTTGCTCCAAAAATTTTCTTGAAGACCTAGTTGCAACACATGGCCTTTCTTCCTGTGGGCAAATAAACAAGATCCTAGGTGTTGCAAGAGTCTAAAGCCATCATCTCCTCCTACATGGCTAACTGCCAAGACTCACTATCATCTGCATGAATAGCTTCCCTATAGGATCTAGGCTCATTGTCAGCACTCAATAAATAAAATACACAACCAAAATTTGGTGGGCTATACCTGTCAACTGGGTTCCATTGTCTTGTGGATCTTCTCAGAGGTGGAGTAAGAGACTCTTCAGGTTCTTCTACATGCTCATCTATACCAACTTCTTCTATCACAATAGATTCTTTCTCGTTAGAACTTTTACTTGAGTCTTCTTCTGCTTCTTCACCCCCAATCCATCATTTTGTTCTTCCTAACATGTATCTTCATGGTCTAATTCAAAGTTCACTCTCTTCACCTTTTCTTCTTTTTCTTTTGGTTGTTCAAGTTCTGAAATAACACTAAGTTCCCTGAAAATAACATCTCTAGAATAGATAATTTTTCAGGTTAGTGGATTCTAAATCTTATAACCTTTTACATTATCACCATATCTAATGAAAGTACACTTTTTAACTTTGGCACATGAACATAAGCCTCATAGCTAAATACCCTTAAATGTGAAATAGAAGGTTTCTTACCTGACCACATTTCATAAGGAGTTGAAACAAGAGCCTTACATGGAGATTTCTTAATCAAGTAGTTTGTAGTACACATAGCTTCTACCCAAAAGAATTTATTCAACTATGATTAACTTAACATACTTCTAGCTCTTTCCATTATTGTCAGATTCATCCTTTCTACTACTCCATCCTGTTGTGGAGTATACAGAGTACTTTTCAGTCTAACAGTACCTACATGCTTACAAAATTCATCAAATTCCTTAGAACAATATTCCCCTCCATTGTCAAATCTCAAAACCTTTATCTTATAATCTAATTTCTTTTCAATGAAGGCTTTAAATTCCTTAAACTTAGTGAAAAATTTAGATTTGTGATGCATAAAATAAATCCAAGTAAACCTTGAGACATCATAAATGAAGGAAACAAAATATCTAGAATTTCCAATCGATTTAACATCCACTGGACCAAAAACATCTGAATGAATAAGTTCAAATTGATCATTAGATTTATTAGTACATGAAGGAAATGGAGATCAATTTTGTTTTCAAAACATACAATGCTCACAAAATTTAAAACTCTCATCAGAATAGTACAAACTATCTAACAATTTTTTATTTAAAATAGTCTTTAAACCAAATTGACTTATGTGTCCCAATCTATGGTGCCACAACATACATGTATTTTTAGCATTAGCCTTAGATGCATAAGAGGCATTACAAATAGTAGTGGCTTCTAGATTAAACAAAGTTCCCAATCTTTTCCCCTTCACTACCACCAAGTTTCCTCTCACCAATCTTTAGCCATACTTATCAAATGTCACATGTATTCTCAAATCATTCAACTTTGAAACAAAAATCAAATTTATAGCCAATCTAGGAATATGCAAAACACCATGGATGGTTTTAATTCTCTCATCAATAAAACACAACATTACCTTCTCTCGTGCAACAATAAGATATGTAGAATTGTCCCCGAGGTACACATTTCCTCCATCATACTCTTCGTATGTGGAAAACCATTCTTTATGTGGGGTCATGTGGTATGAGCATCCTGATTCAACCAACCAATGATCATGAGAAACAACATTACATTCAGAAAGTAAAACCTCATCACCTGCATTCGTAGACTTGTCAGTAGCAGAATCCCATTGGTTCTTTGGGTTTCTACATTCCTTTTTCACATATCCTCTCTTTCTACAATTCCAACACTTGACTTTGTTAGTCTTTCTAGGAGTCTTAGAGTGGCCCTTAGACTTATCTTTAGACCCCTTCTAATATCCTTTTGGTCCTCTTTCCATAGACCTTCCCTTGACACTGAGAGCATCCCCTAAACTATCTAAAATTTTCTTCCTCAATTAATGTGACATCATAATTGAAATAAGAGCATCCAACTTCAGATCTATGAGGTTAGCATTGATAGCCAAAATAACATTCTCCCATGACTCAGGCAAAGAACAACAAAGCAATATAAATTTATCTTCCTCATTCACCTCAACATCTACAGATGCTAGTTGACTCAATAACAGATTAAATGAATTCAAATGCTCTACAACCAATTCACTCTCTTTCATTTTCATGGAAAATAACTTATGCTTTAAATAAATCTTATTTACCATACTCTTGGCTTGGTAGATCTCACCCAAATGCTTCCACAAGATATGTGCAGACTTCTCACTTGCAACATTCAGTAGAACAAAATATGAAAGATATAATTGAATTGTACCTCATGCCTTTTTATCCAATATTTCCCACTCATCAAGAGCAACATCATCAAGTTTATTCTCTTTCATAACAACCAACCACTAGTTTTTATCTTCTAGCAAATCCTTCATTTTCAGCTTCCATAATTCGTACCCCATGCCATTAAACTTTTCAATATCCAACTAAGAGGTAGAGACAACAGTGGATGAAGTCATGATATCTGCACAAGATCTGCAAACAAACAACAACCAAATCTCCCACTACAGCTAAAAAACCTTCACACTACCACCCAAGAATCAAAATTGGCTAGGCTCTGATACCAAATGTTAGATATGAAGGTGCAACTACACAATAGAAATCTAATTCAAACCTTATTAATGTCATCTAAATAATTTAGAATAAATGGAGATTGCAATAGAAATAAACCCACTACACATAAATAAAATGCATTAAGAATTGAACACATAACATAGTATGTAACATGGAGAAAACCCTTTCAGGTAAAAAATTCTACCAAAAAAAGAGGCTCCAAGTTGTATTATCTTCAAATATGAGATTATAATACATGTGTTGATAACTGAGAGGGGGGGGTGAATCAGTTACCCTAATTATTTCTTCTTTTGAACCTTCTTATCAATCAAAGCAGTATTGAATCAAACAAACAAACATTATCATGAAATGAGAAACACATGACACAGTATTTTGACGTGGAAACCCGGTTAAGGGAGAAAACCATGGGGTGATTAACCCAAAGATTATTCTCTGTTAGAAGAATAAGGAATTACAAAATGGCACTTGCCAATTAGGGCTCACTGCCCGAGCACACTGCTCACAAAGAGGCCCACTGCCTACAAGGAGACACACTATCTACAAAGTGATAAGAATCAGTCTTGAACTAGAGAATGACATCTTTACCATGTCCGGATTAGTTCCATTTAAGCCCAGAAACATCTGCTCTGCCTTCTGTACTTCTCTTCGCTACTCCACCTTTATCCACACAAGTCACACTCCAAAATGAACTCACAAACCTTTATTTATACAAGACATCGACTTAGGAACAATCATCTAAGTCGGCAATCAACCATAAGAATATCTGCAAGATGAATAACACATCCGGTCGGCCACCATAAGAACATTCGCAGGATGAACAACTCATCCGGTCAGCTAAACAGAGCAAGAACTTCATCCGGAAGAATATCTTCAATTCTGGGCTCTACTGTCAATGCGGACCAACAACACAACCTCAACATGATCCAAGAACCTTCACAAGCCTGCCTGAATGACCAGGTACGTCCGCATTTCTTTTACTTACTGAAATCTCTTATCCTTCTTATCTGGAACTTCAAGAACACTGTCTGTCGCCACTGTCATAATGCAAGAGGTACTTCTGGACCTCCAAATCATACACAACTCGAGATGGCACATCACAAGGACATCCCAAAAACTCCTTCCAATCTGTAGATTAGGATTATACAATTTCAGACCTCACCGGACCTTTTTGTGATCCTCTGTCACCTCTAAATACTTGTCGGAACTGGTTCTACACCGACAGCCACAACTCCTTCAGATCTTCATGCAAACCTCAGAAATCTTAACTGAAGCATCTCAAGACTCATATCTACAAACCCTTTAATCCGCATCCTCCGGTTCGCATCCTATACAGTACATTTGCCTTCTTCTCATCACTGTTCTTTACTGTTCTGACTGAGGCTAATTTTCTCAATATCCTCAGCACACTGCTCATTGAATCCTTCTTGTCAAAACAATATGAGTATGTTGACATCAATGACAACACTGGTTTACCTCATACTTGCAACAATCTCCCCCTTTGTCATTGATGGCAACATATGATGTGAAAAACCATCAAGACAAGAAACTTCTCCTTTCTGTCACTTCTCCCCCTATCAGCAACATGTCTTCTCCTCATTTACTGCTCCCCTTTTGATCATCAGCTACTTGTTTTTCACATGTCTTCTCTCCCCCTTTGACATTAATGGCAAAGGGCTCATACTTGCAATTTTAACACATCAGAATCATACCAGCTACTCCCCCTTAGTAGCAGCTTCCCATCATCAATCCAGATCACAAGATATGACTGTGATATCCACCGGACTGATGCACATCAGTGCATCCTAGTTTATCACCGGAGGGGCCATGACCCCTAACTTCTCCCAGAGATATTCAAAAGAGTCCTTGGGAAGAGGTTTAGTAAAGATATCTGCAATCTGATCCTTGGAGGGAACATACTCCAACCTGACTTCTTCCTTGTTCACTTGTTCTCTCAAGAAATGAAACTTGATAGATATGTGCTTAGTCTTAGAGTGTAATATCGGATTCTTGGAAATATTAATTGCACTTGAATTATCACAGAAAATTGTGATAGGCTCCGCATATTCAATTTTAATATCTCTTAGCATCTGCTTCATCCATAGGATTTGAGTGCAACTACTTGCTGCTGCAATGTATTCTGCTTCAGTTGTAGATAGAGATATTGCATCTTGTTTCTTGCTTAGCCAAGAAACCAATCTCTTCCCCAAAAAGAATGCTCCACCACTGGTGCTGTTTCGATCATCTACATCTCCTGCCCAATCTGCATCTGTGTAAGCATGAAGAGAGAAATCCAGATCTCTAGGGTACCATAGACCATACTCAACTGTTCCTTTCAAGTACCTAAAAATTCTTTTGATTGCCATAACATGAGATTCTCTAGGATCAGCCTGGAATCTTGCCACAAGACCAATAGCCTGCATTATATCTGGTCTGGTCTGAGTGAGATACAACAATCCACCAATCATTGATCTATACATTGTCTGATCTGCCTTTGGGGAGTCATCATCTTTGCTCAACTTACATCCGGTTGCCATGGGAGTGTTCATTGGTTTTGAATCTTCCATACAAAATTTCCTTAACAATTCTTTCACATATTTGGTCTGAGAAATGAAGATTCCTTTCTTTGTTTGAGTAATTTGTAGACCCAAGAAGAAATTCATTTCACCAAGCATAGACATTTCAAACTCACATTTCATCTGATTTGCAAAAGTTTTGCACATACTATCTCTTCCTCCAAAAATGATATCATCTACAAACACTTCAACAATCAAAATGTTTTCATGATCAATTTTGAAATATAAGTTACTGTCAGCAGTACCTTTGCTGAATCCAATCTGCACAAGATGCTTATCCAACCTTTCATACCATGCTCTTGGAGCTTGTTTTAATCCATACAATGCTTTCTTTAACTTACAGACCATATCATCATTGTCAGATAATTGAAATCCATCTGGTTGTTCAATGTAAACTTCTTCTTCCAGATCACCATTTAGGAAGGCAGACTTGACATCCATCTTATATGTTAGCACTCATTTTGACCTGGGGTTGATTTTTCATGATCAGGGGGTTTCTTCATTTGAACCCTTTATCTTCTTGCCCATTTTTTCTAAGTGTTGGACCTCCTCAGCATTTTTCAGCTGCAGCATCATATTTTCCTGAGGAGGAGGTCATCATCATCATCTTGTCTTCGATGGTGGTCTGCATTAACATGTTTGCTTCGATTTGTTTTTCATCGTCATCATCATATTTCAATATCGGGTGATGTTTGGTTATTATCCTGATGATGCTGATGAGCTACAGTGCGCCCTGATTTGCTTGCGGGGGTGATTTTTCAAGTATCTGGTGATCTTCCATTTATCACCTTGCCCAAACATGATGATGATGCTGCCCTGATATTCTGAAGGGGTTATTCTCTAAGTTGTTCGACCTGACTTGTTCTTTCTTAAGGGTCGTCATCATCATCATCATATTTCTAGTTATCACCGTGCTGCTCGCGGGGGTCATCATATTTTCTGCATCATGATATTTCGCCGGGGTGATATTTTTATCATCGGGTGATCTTGGTTATGATCATCCTGATGATGTTGTTGAAGAGTTCTAAGTGCGACCCGATATTCACTAGGGTCATCATATTTTGAACGTCAGGATGATCTTAGTCAATATCATCCTGATGATGTTGTATCACTTCTTGTTCGTTGCTTTGACATCCTGACGATGCTGACGTCATCCTTATATCAGGGTGATATCTTTTTCTCTGCCTATCTGCATCATGATATTTCCGAAGGAGGGGGTGATATTTTCATATCACTCGGGTGTATGTTTGTTCCAGCGTCATGATGATGCTGATATCAAGGAGATATCCGCCTGCCGGCTTCGTGCATTATCTAGTGGGGGTGATCTTTTCTAGCATCATCATATTCATCTATCGCCCCGATCTTATAGTGAAGCTACAGTGCAACCTGATATTTGTGCATCAGGATGATATTTCCAAATATCCGGTTGTCTTCCGAATATCATCCTGATGTTAATATGATGCTGACGTCATCAAGGTCCGAGGGGGGTCACATTTCTAACACTGATCATCTTGAGGAGATCCCCCGATATTTGCAAACATGATGATGACGTCATCCGGATATGATGATGATGTCATCAGGATGTTCATCGGCTAGACTTTTGGTATAGGCTCAGCAGGAGGATGTTCCTCCGATGGATCAGGTTGTGCCGATGAAGGCGATTATCATGCAGGTTGTATTGCAATATGATGATGACGTCAGGGTGATATTTCAAGCAACAGGATATCATGCTGCTGGAGGATGATGATGATGAAGTCTTATACTAGTGTCGTCAGGAGCAAAAGCACCGACATCATATATGCTCATGACCTAGTATATAAAGTGTTAAAGAGGTCATCGCGGGGTGCATGTGGGATAATTGATATCCTGCATTTTCAAATATCATGATGATGAATCTCGGCGGGAAATGGTTGCGATGCAGAATTAATGTTCTTCCCGAGGCCGCGGGTTGGTGCACCATCAATGGCGATTGTTGCAGAGGTATGGGCGATGGCGTGGGCGGATCTGGTACCCGATTGAAGGTGTACATCAGCGGACAGTGGCGCAGGGCTCGAGAAATCTTCCTGTCTCCTCCCCTACCTGCTGCATTCAAGTTTGGGCGCCAATCTGGTAATGTTTGAGCGCCATCTCTCTGATACTATATATCTGGCAGGATTTTTGGTCAACCTGGTAGTTAATGCTGAATACACCCTCCTGCTATATAATGCAGACGGTGTTATTCATTCAAGGTTGTTGAAAGTTGAAGAATTTTGGCTCTGTAATTCATAACAAGCTGATCTGGTTGCTCTGTACAGCTTACCTGTGAGTTTATGTATCTCTTGTTGTATGTTTTTGGCATGAACCCACAGATTTCATGATTAAACTTATATGAGAAATGCTATCTTAGCATGTGTTGTGTTAATTCTGTCTCCAGTATTGCATGTATTCTTCTTCTGAATCTGGATATTTGAGTAATGTTTAGATTCTAGAGCATAGAATTCCTATGTTGAATGTCTGATCTTTTAACTTCTGCTCAAGGGGTAGATTAAACTGTTTTCAGGTTGAACATTGGGAAGGGTATACTGCAGTAGGGATACCATAAGTAGAGATAAGTTAACACTCTATATTGGGAGATATCTGTAAGGCAGGTATCACATATATCCCCTTGAAATCCAGTTTTAGCTGTTTATGCTGATCATTCACAGGTGTATGTCTACTGACTCCAGGCCCTGGATAGGCACCAATCATGCTTTGTTTTTGTGTTATAACCATGTCCAGCTTTGCATCCACACTTAAACTCCAAATCAAAATCTAAAACAACCATTAGGACATTAGAGTTAGTTTTAGGATCCTCAGTCCTCTGTCTACAACTGCTAATAGGCCCAAAGCTAGCCCCTTTGCTCTTATCTTTCAGTTTTGGTCTACTTACAAGAGGACTATCTGCTTTCTGTCAGCATCCCAGCCTTGTATGCATATCCTCATGGATGTTGAGTAGGGAATACCCCCCTAGGTCTTGCAGAGCCTGAAGAAGAAGAGGAGATAAAATATAGAGTCTATCTCCTACACTGTTGGCCCCCTGGCCCAGAGATCCTGTTGATCACTGATGGCTACCTTGTAGGGAAATCTGGGAATAAGCATCCAGTCTGGGAAAAAGTCAACAGAAATTGGCGACTCCGCTGGGGAACCTTGTGAAAGAACCCTGGTTTTCAGAAGAAAATAGTTCCTAGTAATAGGTGGCGACTCCGAAGTAATCTCCCAACCGGTCAAAGTAAAATTTATATGTAGGGGAGAAGATCCCAACAAAATCCTTTATTTGAAGAGTTACCATTAACAAAAAGAATGATGTATAGAAGAAAGGGAACTGTCTCAGTTAGTCATGAGAGCTCCCCCAGAAAAGGTGATGATATACAAGATAACCCTAGGCCATCAGGACAGCATGCGCCTTATTTTTCAAATGCAGAAGCTGATATTCAAGGTGCATATGAGAGGCAACAGGGTGGTAGCATGAGAATGAGGTCAGAGGTGTTCCAAGAACGCCCTTTTCTAGACCCAAGTGAAAGGTTTGAGGAGGCAGAGTCTCTGAGGGATGATGAAGATGATGACCAAAATGGTATGAGACCATCTACCTCCAGACCTAAGGATGAACAATTGGCTGAAGAAATCAGAAGTCTAAGAGCAGAACTAGAAAACCTACAAGCCATGAAAATCAGAGATGATATGAAGCAGAAAGTGCAAGCCTTAAGAACTGCCCAAAATGATTCAGTTCCTACCCTAGAGAATGCAAATGTGCAAAGACATTAGCAAAGATATGAAGTGCAACATCAGCATCATGATGAGAGACAAAATGTGAATGATGCTAGGATACCACTGAACAATGCAGGAAACCAGAATGCAAACAGAAATGTTAATGTTAATCAGCTAAACAGACAGCCCATGCAGTTGGATAGATTCAGGCAGCTGGTGTTTGATGGTATTCCTGGGTATCCTAACCCCATTGATAAGCATCTGAGGCTGCAAGTGCCTAAATTTTTAGGAAACAACACAGTGTCAGGAGAAGATCATCTAAAGGCCTTTCAAAATGTCATGGATAATTTTGAGGTTGAGCATGAGGATGTTTTCATGAAGTCATTCATGCAATCCTTAATAGATGAGGCAAGAGAATGGTATAGGAATCTGCCTGACCAGAGTATTTCATCATGGGATGATTTTAAAAGGATATTCAAGGAGCAATATGGTGATAAAACTGACCCTAGCTTTTTTGTAAATGAGTTCACCAGTATCACTAAAGGGTCAAATGAGCAGGTTGCAGACTTTAATGCAAGATTTACTAAAGTGTTGAATAAATTGCCACATCACATGAGGCCAAATGAACCAATGTGCATAATTTTGTATATCAATGCCTTTGATGCAAAGACTGCATATGGACTAAGAGATAAAGGTCCTGCCACTCTCAGGGATGCTTTCAGAATTGCAGTAAATATTGAAAACAATAGGAAAGCATCGGGCAAGACAAATAGAAGGGATGATGTAAAAATTCTGCAGAATCCAAACAAGCCTCAGAACACTCAAGGTAGTACATCTGCTCCTGAAGATAAGATAGACAAACTGGCAAATGTTGTTAAGGACCTAAGCTATAGATTAGCTAGAAGTGAAAAAGGGATGGGTCCTGATAGGCAAGTCTATCAAAGGCAGGAAAAGAGGCCATCATTACATGATATGCCTTATAACACCAATTGGCATGATGGTAAGCCTGTATTCCCACGTAACAACACAAATCAGAGGGCTCAACATGTCAAGGAAACTCCTGATCCCCTAAAGAAAACTATAAATATTGCTGATGATGCTCCGTGGTGTATAATTTGTCAGATGCCGCATTCACAGTCACAGTGTATGATTGCTCAATCCTTGTATGATAATGCTACATCTTGTATCGAATGCAATGAGCCACATCATGTGCAGGATGATGATGTTAATATGATGTCCATAGGCAATGGATATACTCTTTAAGATGCTGATGAGAATACAGATCATCAAATTTAGGCTTGCCAACAGTCCCCATATGATGAAGATAATGAAGATAACTATGTGTATGCTCAGAACTCACACAGTCTTCTGAGTAACTTACAGCGACCTTCTGATGAGGAAATTAGAGCCTTCACAGCTGCAGCAGTTGCTCAAGTCAAAAGCAACTACAATCTCAGAGGTAAAAATAAAGTAGGCAGCCCACATCAGCCAGAAGATATTTCTGCAGGTCAGCTGGTGCATGGTCATAAAGGAACTGAACCACAAAAAAGGCAGTGGGTAAATAACAGACAGAACTTTAGACACAGAACAGGTCATGAATTTCAAGGACCAGAAAACAAAATCCCTCAGGCTGAAGATCAAAGTAGAGGTTCCCAAGACAAGAATGATGATCAGGGAACTATGAAAGTGAAAGCTAAATCAGCTCAGGATAAAAGCAAGATTGTGGAGCAAGCTACAACTGTTGTACAAAACTGTGCTCCATTTGATATAGCCCAGATCCTCTCTCAGGTAAAGGTCTCTGTTCCACTTATGGAACTCATGAAACTGGAAGAGATCAAGAATAGGACAATATCCCTAATCTCAGGGGTACCTTTTCAAGCTAAACAAAATGATCAGACCCAGGGTGAGAAACATGTCATGTGTAATGAAGAAGATGAGACTCCTGAAGTCTATTTAGGAATGACCATGACAAAGTGTCCTTCACAGGTGGAACCATTTTATGTTTCCCTGGTTATAAATGGAAAAATAATTAGAAATTGTATGCTTGACTCTGGAGCATCCACAAATGTCATGCCTTTGGCCATCATGCAACAAACTGGATTAAAAATTGACAAGGCATGTGGAAAATGTTATGCTATGGATGCCAGAGAGGTACCAGTTATTGGAATCATGAAGGATGTAGATTTCAAACTGGCAGCATTCCCTGAAAAGAAATATAAAATGAATATAACAGTGGTTGACATCAAGCCACAGTATGGTATGCTGTTGTCAAGAAGATGGGCAGCACTAATTGGTGGAAGTATGCAGCTGGACCTGTCATATGCCATGATTCCAATGAATGGCAGGGATGTCAAGCTAATCAGAGAGCAAAGATCATCAGAGACAGTGGAAGACCAAGAAGCAGAGGAACAAGTATGCTTTGTAGACACTGACTGTGATAACTTCAGGGTTGTCTCAGATCATACAGAAGATAAAAAGAAAAATGTCTGCATTGAAGAGCTGGATCAGCAGGGCTTATGGACCATATTTTTTGATGGAGCTTGTGCAAAAGAAGGCTCTGGAGCTGGAGTTGTTTTCCTGTCTCCAACTGGTAAGCTCCTCAAATTCTCTTTCTTGCTGAGGTTTGATTGCACAAACAACATTGCAGAATATGAGGCTTTACTCTTAGGCCTAAACATTGCTCTCAAACATGGAATTAAAATGCTAAGAGTATTTGGGGATTCTGAGCTGATTGTATCCCAAATCAGAAATAAGTATGCTGCAAAAAATAAAAGATTGAAACAATACAAGCATGCTGTTTGGGATACAATTGAATTATTTGATGCATTTTCAATTGGCTGGGTAGAAAGGTCAAAAAATGTTATGGCTGATTTCTTAGCCAATGTTGCAATAAGGCCAGATGACATCACTCTGTCAGGTGTTACAAATGTAGAAGTTAAAATTAGGCCTGCCATACCAGAAAATATATGCAGTTGGCAAGTGTTTAATGATGATAGGGATTTATTGAAATTTTTGCACTGCATAGATGAATATGAGAATCAACAAATTGATTTCCAAGCTTTTGTAGAGACTGTAGATGGAAAAGAAACTCTTGTGGGAAAAGAGATCATTCAATTGAAGACTAATAAAATCCCTAGAGGGTTGGTAGCTTTGGAAAGAGCCTTTGACAGTAGAGACAAATTGGTCACAAGGACATCCCCCACAAATAAGGAGGATTTAGAAGAAATAAATTTGGGGACATCCAGGCCCCTCAGAAGGTATATATTGGTAAACAGCTCAAACCACACATTAGAAGTATGCTGATTGCATTACTGAGAAAGTATAAACATGTTTTTGCTTGGTCATATGAGGACCTAAAAGCTTATAGGGAAGACTTATTCCAGCATGAGATCCCATTGAAGCCTGAAGCTAAGCCATTTAGACAAAGGCAAAGACCTATTAATCCTACCTTAGCTCCCAAGATGCAAGAAGAACTCAAAAGGCTCAGGGAAGCTGGAATAATTGTGCCAATCAGACATTCAACTTGGGTGTCTAACCTTGTCCCAGTCAGAAAAAAGAATGGTGATATTAGGCTTTGTGTTGATTTCAGGAACTTGAATGTATCCTCTTTGAAGGATAACTATCCACTGCCTAATATGGAAGCTATGTTGCAGAGAGTGACTGGTTGTGAACTCCTATCCATGATGGATGGATTTTCAGGATATAATCAGGTAAAGGTAAAGGAATCAGAACAGTATAAGACTGCCTTTACCACTCCATGGGGAACGTATGTGTATGTTAGAATGCCATTTGGACTAACAAATGCAGGTGCTACATTTCAAAGAGCAATGGATGTTGCTTTTGCAGGATTGATTGATTCAATCCTGGCTGTATATCAGGATGACTTAACTGCTTACTCAAAGAAAGAAGAGTAGCATTGTTTGCATCTGGAGCAGATTTTCATAAGAGCACTAGAATATGGTATTTCTTTAAACCCAAAGAAGTGTGCCTTTGGAGTAGTTGAAGGAAAGCTTCTGGGACACATTGTTTCCAAAGATGGAGTCAGGATAGATCCAGAGAGAGTGGCTGCTATTGACAGGATTCAAATGCCAAAAACTGTGAAAGGAGTTCAGTCCTTCTTTGGACAGATAAATTTTGTTAGAAGATTTGTTCCCAACTTTGCAGAAACCACAAGGAACATTTCCAAGATGATGAAGAAGGATGCAACTGTCAACTGGGAAAGGGAAGCAATAGAATCATTTTAGAATATCAAAGAGGCAATCAAGATGGCCCCTGTTCTTAAATCTCCTGATTTTTCTAGGCCATTCCAAGTATTTTCATTTGCTTCCTTTCATACTGTTGCTGCATGTTTGTTACAGAAAAATGAAGATGGTTTTGAACAGCCCATCGCTTTCTTCAGTATGTCCTTGCAGGCCTCTGAGTTGAAGTATGATATTATGGAGAAACAGGCATATGCACTAGTTAGAGCCATCAAAAGTTTTAGACCATACTTGGTAGGGTCATATATAATTGCATATGTACCTCATGCAGCAGTCAAAGACATATTCACTCAGCAGGAGGTGACTGGAAGAAGGTGCAGATGGATAAACAAACTGCAGGAGTTCAACATAGACATACAAGTTACTAAGTTGATAAGAGGACAAGGATTAGCCAAGATGATGGCACAGTCAAACTTGGAAGCATGCCAAGTTAATGCAGTCCAAGATGAGAGTGTAAATGTATCAGGATCTGAATGGTACAAGGATATTATCTACTACTTGCAAAATCTGAATTGTCCTTCCCATTTCAGTGACTGTCAAAAGAGGACTCTAAAGTTACATGCAATCAGGTATGTTATTGTTCAAGGTGAGCTGTACTGGAAAAACCCTGATGGTGTGCTGCTGAGATGTGTGGATGAGGATATGGCTAACAATGTTTTGATTGATATGCATAAAGGATTGTGTGGTGGACATTATACTGCCCAAACAACAGCTCATAAAATTCTCAGGGCAGGATATTGGTGGCCTACTCTCTTTTCAGAAGCACAAAGGTTAGTGAGAAAGTGTGACCCTTGCCAAAGATTTTCAGGAAAGCTGAAATATGATGGTGCTTTACCCCTCAGAACTGTACCTATGGATGCTCCATTCCAGCAATGGGGAATTGACTTCATAGGGGAAATTGCAGACAAATCAAGTGGGGGACACAGTTGGATTTTGGTGGCAACTGATTACTTTACCAAATGGATTGAGGCCATTCCAACTAAGAGAGCTACAAGTAAGGTGGTGACAGATTTCATACTAGAAAACATCATCATCAGGTTTGGAGTACCATCTAAGATAATCACTGATAATGCTATGTGCTTCAGATCAGGTGAATTTGTTGATTTTTGCAACAGGTATGGGATAAATCTGTCATATACATCACCATATCACCCACAAGGAAATGGTCAAGCAGAATCAAGCAATAAGAGCATCATGAAAATTATCAAGAGGATACTGGACAAGAACAAGAGAGCTTGGGACTCAAAGTTGAACTTAGCAATATGGGCTGATAGAGTGACGGTGAAAAGGGCTATTGGGAAGTCACCTTTTGAGCTAGTATATGGTGCATCAGCTAGACTGCCCATAAACAATCTCCTACCAGTTTACAGATTCATTCAGGAAAATGATGAGGAGATTGAAGATTCCATGACAGAAAGAGTGAATCAGCTGGTTGCATTGGATGAAGACAGAAGGAAAGCCCACCAGATCAATCTCAAAAGACAACAAGATGTGAAATATCAGTTTGACAGGAGAACTACAAAAAGGAAGTTTCAAGTCAATGATCTGATGCTCATTTGGAATGCTAAAGGTCAGGAAAAGGGTAAACATGGTAAATTTCAACCCTTATGGATGGGCCCATATCAGGTTCGCAATACTCATGGGGAGGATTCTTATTTCCTCCAGGCCCTAGATGGTGAAGTTCTGGAATTGCCTGTGCATGGCCAATTCCTTAAGCTCTATTTTGCATGAATAACTGGTTGCTGTGCACATTTGTAAAAATATGTATGTAGTGTAAAATGCCTTGTACAGCTCGCGCTTTTTGGCTTTTTGTCTGGTCTGCCCGGAGATCTGGTTCTCGCTGCAGGTTTTCACCTACACATCCCCATTCGGAGCCACTGTTAGCACTCATTTTGACCTGGGGTTGATTTTTCATGATCAGGGGGTTTCTTCATTTGAACCCTTTATCTTCTTGCCCATTTTTTCTAAGTGTTGGACCTCCTCAGCATTTTTCAGCTGCAGCATCATATTTTCCTGAGGAGGAGGTCATCATCATCATCTTGTCTTCGATGGTGGTCTGCATTAACATGTTTGCTTCGATTTGTTTTTCATCGTCATCATCATATTTCAATATCGGGTGATGTTTGGTTATTATCCTGATGATGCTGATGAGCTACAGTGCGCCCTGATTTGCTTGCGGGGGTGATTTTTCAAGTATCCGGTGATCTTCCATTTATCACCTTGCCCAAACATGATGATGATGCTGCCCCGATATTCTGAAGGGGTTATTCTCTAAGTTGTTCGACCTGACTTGTTCTTTCTTAAGGGTCGTCATCACCATCATCATATTTCCAGTTATCACCATGCTGCTCGCGGGGGTCATCATATTTTCTGCATCATGATATTTCGCCGGGGTGATATTTTTATCATCGGGTGATCTTGGTTATGATCATCCTGATGATGTTGTTGAAGAGTTCTAAGTGCGACCCGATATTCACTAGGGTCATCATATTTTGAACGTCAGGATGA
Source organism: Cunninghamia lanceolata (assembly GCA_027924645.1). Classification (NCBI taxonomy): domain Eukaryota; kingdom Viridiplantae; phylum Streptophyta; class Pinopsida; order Cupressales; family Cupressaceae; genus Cunninghamia; species Cunninghamia lanceolata. Next base: position 954,197 of record BSBN01000762.1, on the reverse strand, counting down.
TCTTAGTCAATATCATCCTGATGATGTTGTATCACTTCTTGTTCGTTGCTTTGACATCCTGACGATGCTGACGTCATCCTTATATCAGGGTGATATCTTTTTCTCTGCCTATCTGCATCATGATATTTCCGAAGGAGGGGGTGATATTTTCATATCACTCGGGTGTATGTTTGTTCCAGCGTCATGATGATGCTGATATCAAGGAGATATCCGCCTGCCGGCTTCATGCATTATCTAGTGGGGGTGATCTTTTCAAGCATCATCATATTCATCTATCGCCCCGATCTTATAGTGAAGCTACAGTGCAACCTGATATTTGTGCATCAGGATGATATTTCCAAATATCCGGTTGTCTTCCGAATATCATCCTGATGTTAATATGATGCTGACGTCATCAAGGTCCGAGGGGGGTCACATTTCTAACACTGATCATCTTGAGGAGATCCCCCGATATTTGCAAACATGATGATGACATCATCCGGATATGATGATGATGTCATCAGGATGTTCATCGGCTAGACTTTTGGTATAGGCTCAGCAGGAGGATGTTCCTCCGATGGATCAGGTTGTGCCGATGAAGGCGATTATCATGCAGGTTGTATTGCAATATGATGATGACGTCAGGGTGATATTTCAAGCAACAAGATATCATGCTGCTGGAGGATGATGATGATGAAGTCTTATACTAGTGTCGTCAGGAGAAAAAGCACCGACATCATATATGCTCATGACCTAGTATATAAAGTGTTAAAGAGGTCATCGCGGGGTGCATGTGGGATAATTGATATCCTGCATTTTCAAATATCATGATGATGAATCTCGGCGGGAAATGGTTGCGATGCAGAATTAATGTTCTTCCCGAGGCCGCGGGTTGGTGCACCATCAATGGCGATTGTTGCAGAGGTATGGGCGATGGCGTGGGCGGATCTGGTACCCGATTGAAGGTGTACATCAGCGGACAGTGGCGCAGGGCTCGAGAAATCTTCCTGTCTCCTCCCCTACCTGCTGCATTCAAGTTTGGGCGCCAATCTGGTAATGTTTGAGCGCCATCTCTCTGATACTGTATATCTGGCAGGATTTTTGGTCAACCTGGTAGTTAATGCTGAATACACCCTCCTGCTATATAATGCAGACGGTGTTATTCATTCAAGGTTGTTGAAAGTTGAAGAATTTTGGCTCTGTAATTCATAACAAGCTGATCTGGTTGCTCTGTACAGCTTACCTGTGAGTTTATGTATCTCTTGTTGTATGTTTTTGGCATGAACCCACAGATTTCATGATTAAACTTATATGAGAAATGCTATCTTAGCATGTGTTGTGTTAATTCTGTCTCCAGTATTGCATGTATTCTTCTTCTGAATCTGGATATTTGAGTAATGTTTAGATTCTAGAGCATAGAATTCCTATGTTGAATGTCTGATTTTTTAACTTCTGCTCAAGGGGTAGATTAAACTGTTTTCAGGTTGAACATTGGGAAGGGTATACTGCAGTAGGGATACCATAAGTAGAGATAAGTTAACACTCTATATTGGGAGATATCTGTAAGGCAGGTATCACATATATCCCCTTGAAATCCAGTTTTAGCTGTTTATGCTGATCATTCACAGGTGTATGTCTACTGACTCCAGGCCCTGGATAGGCACCAATCATGCTTTGTTTTTGTGTTATAACCATGTCCAGCTTTGCATCCACACTTAAACTCCAAATCAAAATCTAAAACAACCATTAGGACATTAGAGTTAGTTTTAGGATCCTCAGTCCTCTGTCTACAACTGCTAATAGGCCCAAAGCTAGCCCCTTTGCTCTTATCTTTCAGTTTTGGTCTACTTACAAGAGGACTATCTGCTTTCTGTCAGCATCCCAGCCTTGTATGCATATCCTCATGGATGTTGAGTAGGGAATACCCCCCTAGGTCTTGCAGAGCCTGAAGAAGAAGAAGAGATAAAATATAGAGTCTATCTCCTACACTGTTGGCCCCCTGGCCCAGAGATCCTGTTGATCACTGATGGCTACCTTGTAGGGAAATCTGGGAATAAGTATCCAGTCTGGGAAAAAGTCAACATGATATACCTTGAAGTCTTTGAAGGCAGCAAATGCAAGAAATAATCTAATTGCTTCAATTCTTGCCACGGGAGCAAAGGTCTCTTCATAATCAATTCCTTCTATTTGGGAGTAGCCTTTGCAGACCAATCTAGCTTTGTTTCTGATTACTTTACCAGCTTCATTTAATTTGTTCCGGAAGACCCATTTGGTTCCAATCACATTCCTATCTCTAGGTCTGGGAACAAGATCCCAAGTATGATTTTTCTCAATTTGCATTAATTCATCTTTCATTGCTTTAGTCCAGTTTTCATCATTGCAGGCTTCATTTACTGTTTTAGGTTCAATCTTTGAAATCAGACAACATTCATCCTGATTTTGAGCAACATTCCTTCTAGTTTGCACACCTTTGCTTCTGTCACCTATGATCTAATCTTCAGAGTGGTTTAGTGTTACATACCTTGGAATTTTGGGAGTATCCTGCACTGCTGCTTCTTGATCAGGCTCATTCAAACCTATCTCTTCTTCCTGATTTACCAGATCAGGCTGACTCTGTCTTACCGGAGAGGATTGAGTTCCTTGAACACTGTCTTGGTCATCTTCATCAAATTCATAAAATCTTGAGGGCTTCTCAATTCCTTCATCAACTTTCACATTAGTGCTTTCTATCATCTTCCTCAATCTCTTATTGTAACACCAGTATGCTTTGCTTTGAGTGGAGTAACCCAAGAAAATTCCTTCATCACTTCTAGCATCAAACTTTCCTAGATCTTCATCTCTTTTGATATAACACTTGCTACCAAATACTCTGAAATATTTCACAGTGGGAGTGATGCCAAACCAGAGTTCGTAGGGGGTCTTACCGGTATTGTTTCTGATTTGAACTTGATTTAGAGTGTAGACTGCAGTGCTAATAGCTTCTTTCTAGAACATCTGAGGAACATTTGCTTCCAACATCATTGTCCTGGTAGCTTCCTGGATGGTCCGGTTCTTTCTTTCAACTACTCCATTCTGTTGTGGAGTCCTAGGAGCAGACAATTGTCTCCTTATACCCTGCTTCTCACAATAGTCAATGAACTCTCCAGATGTAAATTCACCACCTCTATCAGACCTTAGACACTTTAGTTTCAATCCGGTTTGATTCTCTACCAAAGCTTTGAAGATTTTGAACTTCTCAAATGCTTCTGATTTTTCTTTTAGAAAGGTAACCCACATCATCCGGGAATGGTCATCAATTAACAACATGAAATATCTATCACCTTGCAGACTCCTGATTCTTGTCGGACCACAGAGATCAGTATGTACTAATTCCAACAATCCGGTAGAGGACTGATGATGCAGAGGCATCCACACTAAAACCTTGACATACAGCATGTATGTCTGCAACCCTTCATCATCATCATCATATTTCCCTTAACACTGTCAGCATCATCATATTTTCTCTGCCGACCGATATCCTCCTGCAGACAAACCTTCGACCTTTCACCTGTCAGCAGCATCATCATATCTGGCTATCGGCAGCATCATCATATTCGGCAAGTGCAAACATCCTCCTGATGTTCACTGTTCATCTTACTGCCAAACGCTTTCTGCAGCATCATGATGTTCAACATCATGTTCATCAGCAGGGTATAAAATATCTGGTTCCCTCCATATATCCTGATGACGATTATCCTGATGACGATGACGTCACATGCAGCTCCTCCAATATCCTGCTGTCGGCCAAACTTAACATTATCGGCCCACGATGGTTTTATCAACCCGATCTTCTACCTTATGCCGATACGCTCCTCCTCGGCAACACCTGATGATGATCACCCTGAAACGCATTCACCTTATGCAAACGATTGCATCATGCTCACCTCCATCTACTCATATGACGCCCGAAGTAACCGCAGGATATACACAGAAATATCCTGATGATGCCGTTGTGACGAATTTCCAACCTTAACAGATTCTGATCCGCCGAACCTCCTGGGGTGACCCGATCTGCTTCCTGGACAACTTTCCAGACTCTAACAACCAGCACGACCTAGCACATACCCATGCTAGGGTTCTCAACACCTCTTGATTTCGATCCTGCAAACATGCATGCAAACAAACAGAAAATGCAAGCTAAACCCTAAACTATGGTACATAGCCATTCCACCGATTCGATGAATCAACCGGTGGAATGGATCAGCGAATCCATGTAACCACCAAAACAACAAATAGATTACACAATGGAATCCAAACAAAGAATTGACACAATAGGATCTCTTTATTGATTTCAAAAGATGCAAATACAATACTCAGTCTCTCCCTCTGCCTCACTCTCTGCAAAGTCTGATCGATGATCTGCAATACTCCTCAATCTGTATCTATATCTAAAACCAACCGATCCTAATGCATAAATAGGATCTCCTGCGAGTACTACCGACCTAACTCCAGGCGGCTGGGAGATCTCTCCAGGCGGCTGGGAGATCTCTCCAAGCGGCTGGGAGATCCAACTGGACATACAGCATAATAGCTGTCCTAAAAACCTAGCTAAAAATAGTAAAGTATGGTCAACATGACCTTATTACATGCATTGGTCTTATCGGACCTTCTTGGAAACATTAACCAGACCTAAAACAAACTAACTGCCTCATGGAGGCCAGCTGTCAGGTAGGTGCTCCTGCACCATACTCCCCAACATAAAAGAACTCATGTCCCATGAGTTAGGATGTGGAAGTCCTCCACCTTTACACTTTGTCATGTCAGTGTTCTGACCTGTTCCAGCTTTATCCTCTACTGTATCTTGGCTGCTCCAAGACTTCTGAACTGTAACTTGCTTTCTTGCAAGTAAACCCTCATGCCTGTCAATGTAGGCCCTTCTCTCACATACCTTGTGTTTGTCAGGTTGTCTGACCAGAACCTCTGTCTGAATTGCCTCTTGAACTTCTGCAATGTTCAACTCTGTCTTTCTTTCAACCTTTATAGGACAAACAATAGTCCCAACTATGACAACATCCTTGTCATTCCTCTCAACTGGTTGCTGTTTGCAAACCTGTTTCTGAACCTGCTGCTAACCTCTGTCAGTCAAAACTGAAACTGTCTTCAAACTGTTGTCCTTAACAACTTCTTTCCCTGCAGTGTCCTCAACTGCCTTTATGCCTGCTCCTATAGGCATCTGCACAAACTCCTTCTTTCCCACTAAAATGATTTTGGCTACCCCCTGTGCTACAGCATCTTCTTGTAATGGCATCAACATAATAGTTTTCCCATCTTTCTTGATGGTGTAGGTATTAGCATACCCATCATACAGTACCCTCCTATCAAATTGCCATGGTCTACCCAATAGTAGGTGACAGCATTCCATGGGCAAAATGTCACACAAAACTCTATCATGATATGCTCCAATCTGAAAATCAACATATGCCTGTTCATAGACAAAAAGTGATTGACTATCACTCACCCAAGATGCCTTGTAAGGGTGATGGTGTGGAATCCTTTCCAAATTTAGTTTATCCACCATTTCCTGAGATACCATGTTGTCTGTTGAACCAGTATCAATGACAACCTTACATACTTTACCTTTGCTCTTGCATGTGGTCTTGAAAAGAGCTCTTCTTTGCATCATATCCTTTGATGCCTGCAAATGAGTTCTCCTTAGCATCAATGCTTCTCCCTCCTTAGGATATCCATAATTGTCAGGAATTCTATCTCCTTGATAAGTGTTTAAACTCTGCACACTTTGCTCTACTTTCTCTTCTTGCACAAGTTGTACTCTCTTGTCATTCGTTCTATCATCTCTGGATGATGAACCTTTGTTTTCTGGACATTTGAAAAATAGATGACCAAACTCACCACAGGTGTAACACTTTCCTGAAAATGTAGTAGAACCTCTACCACTTCCAAATCTGCCTCTATTACCTTTCCATCCACCTCTGAAATCAGACTGTCCCTGTCCTTTACCAGTGTCTTCTTGACCCTCATTGGTTTGCCTTGTTGTAGGGGCTAATCCTCTTCCCCTCATATTGCTGCCTCTTCCTCTCATGGACTTATCTTGTCTTCTATTCATCTTTTCTTCAATCCTGATTGCCATTTGATAACAATCTTCCACATTCTTAGGGTTAGCTAAAACTAACTCATCCTGTATGTTCAATCTCAAACCAGCCAAGTACCTAGCCACCTTTTCTACCTCATTCTCATGATGATCAGATCTCATACTCAACTTATAAAACTCCTCAGTATATGCCTTCACATCCATTTCCTTCTGCCTTAAAAATTGCAGCTTCTTAAACATCTGAATTTCATAATCCTTGGGCAAGAATTTACCTTTGATCCTTGCTACCATTTTATCCCATGAAGTGATCTTTGACTTTCCTTGTTTCCTTCTCTCGGATTGTACATAATCCCACCATACCAAAGCATGACCTCCTAACTTGGTCTTTGCAATCTTTACCTTCTGATCCTCAGCAACATCTTCACATTCAAAGTGATTATCAAGTGCAGCAATCCAATCCAGTAACTCATCTTCATTCAAACTTCCATTATACTTGGAAACATCAACCTTTACCTTAGGTTTATCACTCTGCACTGCCTTTAACAGTTTTGCAAATCTCTGGTCTTCAGCATCCAGATCTTCAGCTACCTCTTCATACTCTTCAACAGCATCTTCATCTTCTTCTGACTCACTGTCGTCCACTTCCCTCTTTTTGTTCTTTTCCAGGGCTACAAGCCTGGCTTGAAGTGCTTCAGCAAGCTCCTTCATCTTCCTCATCTCTCTGGCATGTTTTTCCTTCATCTCCTGCAATTCCCTTGCAGTACCATTACCTTTCGGAGGCATTTTGTCAACCTCTCACTCCCCTACCTCTGTCTTTTCAGTGACAGAATCAACACACAATAGCCCAGACCTTTTGCTGAGCTCTGATACCACTATGATGCAGAGGCATCCACACTAAAACCTTGACATACAGCATGTATGTCTGCAACCCTTCATCATCATCATCATATTTCCCTTAACACTGTCAGCATCATCATATTTTCTCTGCCGACCGATATCCTCCTGCAGACAAACCTTCGACCTTTCACCTGTCAGCAGCATCATCATATCCGGCTATCGGCAACATCATCATATTCGGCAAGCGCAAACATCCTCCTGATGTTCACTGTTCATCTTACTGCCAAACGCTTTCTGTAGCATCATGATGTTCAACATCATGTTCATCAGCAGGGTATAAAATATCCGGTTCCCTCCATATATCCTGATGACGACAACTTCATGCACCTTTCCTTCGATGCTTACGTCACCCCGATATCCTGATGACGATTATCCTGATGACGATGATGTCACATGCAGCTCCTCCAATATCCTGTTGTCGGCCAAACTTAACATTATCGGCCCACGATGGTTTTATCAACCCGATCTTCTACCTTATGCCGATACGCTCCTCCTTGGCAACACCTGATGATGATCACCCCGAAACGCATTCACCTTATGCAAATGATTGCATCATGCTCACCTCCATCTACTCAGATGACGCCTGAAGTAACCGCAGGATATACATAGAAATATCGTGATGATGCCGTTGTGATGAATTTCCAACCTTAACGGATTCTGATCCGCCGAACCTCCTGGGGTGACCCGATCTACTTCCTGGACAACTTTCCAGACTCTAACAACCAGCATGACCTAGCACATACCCATGCTAGGGTTCTCAACACCTCTTGATTTCGATCCTACAAACATGCATGCAAACAAACAGAAAATGCAAGCTAAACCCTAAACTATGGTACATAGCCATTCCACCGATTCGACGAATCAACCGGTGGAATGGATCAGCGAATCCACGTAACCACCAAAACAACAAATAGATTACACAATGGAATCCAAACAGAGAATTGACACAATAGGATCTCTTTATTGATTTCAAAAGATGCAAATACAATACTCAGTCTCTCCCTCTGCCTCACTCTCTGCAAAGTCTGATCGATGATCTGCAATACTCCTCAATCTGTATCTATATCTAAAACCAACTGATCCTAATGCATAAATAGGATCTCCTGCGAGTACTACCGACCTAACTCCAGGCGGCTGGGAGATCCAACCGGACATATAGCATAACAGCTGTCCTAACAACCTAGCTAAAAATAGTAAAGTATGGTCAACATGACCTTATTACATGCATTGGTCTTATCGGACCTTCTTGGAAACATTAACCAGACCTAAAACAAACTAACTGCCTCATGGAGGCCAGCTGTCAGGTAGGTGCTCCTGCACCAACTGATCTTTGCTTTTGAAAGAGACTCTGCTCTGTTTACCTAGCTGACATTCTTTGCACAAACTATTTATAGGTTTCATCAATTTTGGAAGATCTCTTACAGCCTGAGTATTGCTTATCTTGATGATGTTATCAAAATTTACATGACACATTCTTCTATGCCATAACCAACTCTGATCAATTTGAACAAACAAACAACTTTTATTTGAACCAACTAGATGAAAGATATTACCTTTTGTCTGAGTACCGGATGCAATTTCAGTTCCGGAGCTTGTAAAGATTCTGCATTTTCCATTCTTAAACCAAAGATCATAGCCTTTGTCTACTAACTGACCAACACTGAGAAGATTGTGCTTCAATCCTTCAACATATAGTACATTACCTGTTTTGCTCTTTCCATCAAAGGAAATAGTTCCCCTGCCTCTGATTCTGCCAGCAGAATTGTCACCAAACTTTACCATTCCTCCTTCATACCTTTCCAAATTCAAGAACTTATTCTTGTCACCAGTCATATGGTGAGAACATCCACTGTCAATAACCCAATCATCCTTTTCTTCCACTTGAGCAGCCAAAGCTTTTTCCACAACTTTGTGATTGACAGATTCAGAGAGTATTGAATCTTCTTCCTTGATGGCAATAAACACCCACTCATTTCCGGATTTGCTTCCTAGTTCTTATTCATCATCTGTTACTCCTTCATTGTCATCTTCTTCATGAACATAATAGCAGTTCTTTTGAAACCTTTGTCTGTTAGTATTAGACCTTGCAGATCTTTCTGGACATCTTGAAGCAAAATGACCAATCTTATTGCAGTTGAAGCACTTAAAGGGTAGTTTTCCTTCATACTTACCGGATCCTCTTGGTAGTCTTTTTGCAATGAGGGCTTCAAGTTGAGATGTTTCTGCTTCTTCTTCTTCCATGTCTCTTCTTGCTTGATCATACCATGTCATCTTCCTTGAAGAGTTTTCTCCCAGATCAACTCTCTGTTTGCCTTTCACATAAGCACTGGCTTTGAAGGTAGATTCAGTCTTGGGAATATCATCTCCAAACTCGGTCATTTCAAATGCAGCTAGCTTGCTAGCCAATTGTTCTCTTGTGACAGTTGTGTGGGCTCTGAATTCATCAATTGCAGCAACCTTGATTTTGTAGGCAATAGGAAGGGATCTAAGGATTTTGCAAACGATCTCATTTTCATCCAGAGTTCCACCAGCATTTCTAATTCCACACACTAGTTCATTCACTCTTGGCATAAAAGTAGTGATGTTTTCATCATCTCTCATCTTCAATCTTTCAAATTTCCCTTTCAGACTTTGCAACCTTGCACTCTTGACAAACTCATCTCCTTCATACAGAAGTTCCAGTTTAGTCAGGATCTCATATGCAGTTGGTAGGTCAATAACATTTGAGAGATCTGAGTCATTCAATGCACTTAGAAGAGCTTCCTTGGTCCGCAGATTATTTTCAGCTTCTGTGATTTCATTCAGAGTTGTCAGACCACCTTGTGGAGGTACATATGGTTTTGAAACCATGGCCAAGTATGCTTTTCCCATACATTCCAGGTGACATTTCATGCGACCCTTCCAGAGAGTAAAATTGGTTCCATCGAACTTTAGACTATCCTTTTTGTATGACGACATCCTAGATCTCCTCAAGCGGTTAAGCTTCTTTCAGAGGAACTTGGCTCTGATACCAATTGTTGATAACTAAGAGGGGGGGGTGAATCAGTTACCCTAATTATTTCTTCTTTTGAACCTTCTTATCAATCAAAGCAGTATTGAATCAAACAAACAAACATTATCATGAAATGAGAAACACATGACACAGTATTTTGATGTGGAAACCCGGTTAAGGGAGAAAACCATGGGGTGATTAACCCAAAGATTATTCTCTGTTAGAAGAATAAGGAATTACAAAATGGCACTTGCCAATTAGGGCTCACTGCCCGAGCACACTGCTCACAAAGAGGCCCACTGCCTACAAGGAGACACACTGTCTACAAAGTGATAAGAATCATAGTCTTGAACTGGAGAATGACATCTTTACCATGTCCGGATCAATTCCATTTAAGCCCAGAAACATCTGCTCTGCCTTCTGCACTTCTCTTCACTACTCCACCTTTATCCACACAAGTCACACTCCAAAATGAACTCACAAACCTTTATTTATACAAGACATCGACTTAGGAACAATCATCTAAGTCGGTAATCAACCATAAGAATATCCACAAGACGAATAACACATCCGGTCGGCCACCATAAGAACATTCGTAGGACAAACAACTCATCCGGTCGGCTAAACAGAGCAAGAACTTCATCCGGAAGAATATCTTCAATTCCAGGCTCTACTGTCAATGCAGACCAACAACACAACCTCAACATGATCCAAGAACCTTCACAAGCCTGCCTGAATGACCAGGTACGTCCGCATTTCCTTTACTTACTAAAATCTCTTATCCTCCTTATCCAGAACTTCAAGAACACTGTTTGTCGCCACTGTCATAATGCAAGAGGTACTTCTGGACCTCCAAATCATACACAACTCAAGATGGCACATCACAAGGACATCCCAAAAACTCCTTCCAATCCGCAGATTAGGATTATACAGTTTCGGACCTCACCGGACCTTTTTGTGATCCTCTGTCACCTCTAAATACTTGTCGGAACCGGTTCTACACCGACAGCCACAACTCCTTCAGATCTTCATGCGGACCTCAGAAATCTTAACTGAAGCATCTCAAGACTCATATCTACAAACCCTTTAATCCGCATCCTCCGGTTCGCATCCTATACAGTACATTTGCCTTCTTCTCATCACTGTTCTTTACTGTTCTGACTGAGGCTAATTTTCTCAATATCCTCAGCACACTGCTCATTGAATCCTTCTTGTCAAAACAATATGAGTATGTTGACATCAATGACAACACTGGTTTACCTCATACTTGCAACAACATGCACTTTCTCTTCTTCTTCAATCTTCAATCCAACGATGCATGTTACTCTCAATTCTGCTAAAAATGTAGTACAAATATCCTTATAAAAGGAGGTTGCCTTCTAGGGAAAGAAAATTGACATAATATTGGTTGTCAGATTTGTGACCTCATGATGAACAGTTCAAATTTACAACCATAAAATTTGGCTTTGGGGGCATTGCCCTCAAGCCCCCGCCAGGGCGCACGGCCCTTTGGACCCGTTCTGAGGGGATGATCCTCCCAAACCCCTCACAAGGGGGAAACCCCCTTGCAACCCCCCTGTCACGAATGAATTAGCATCGAGGACCAAATATAAACATGTAGCTAAAACAAGATCACTGTTGGTGAAACCTTTCATTCCTTATGGGTGATTTACAAATAATATTATGATAATTAATTACATAGGATTTACAAGGTTGATGGCACCATAATCCTAACATAAACCCATCTAGGAATGAAAAACACTTTTTCCCTGCTAGGTCATCTAGCACTTGATCAATGAATGGCAAGGGAAAATAGTTTTTCTTTGTGGATTTGTTTAGTTCTTTGTAGTCAATACATACTCTCCATTTCCCATTATCCTTAGGCACTGTAGACACCCAAAAATATCCATGTCTTGCAACACCTAGTTCAAATATATTATCTAAGACATCATGTAGCATTTTGTCCTATCCCACTCTTAATCCCACCCTTAATCCACCTAGCCAATTAATTAAGTAAATTTTATTTATTAAAATCTCATCCTTATCCCACTTAGCCAATTAATTAAATAAATTTTATTTAATTAATTAATTTCACATCCTTATCCCACTGTCGAATTAATTAAATAAATTTTATTTATTTAATTAATTTCCACATCATATCCCAATCCTATCATAATCATCTTCTCAATTAAATAAATAAATTTTATTTATTTAATTAATTTCCCTCACATATCCCAACTAAAATATTTAAATTAGGTCCTCACCTCTCACCACACTTCAACACTTACACTTGTCCACCTCTCACTTAAATCATGTGTTGTAGTACAACTTTCATTTAAAATTCTTCACATGTACAACTCATAGGACCTAATTTTAGTATTTGTGTACACATTCACATATGTAGCACTTTTTGTGCACACGGTCACATATGAGCCTTATCCTCCTTTGTACACTTGTCACATGACTATAACTCCCTTAAAAAGTGGGAATAACTAATCAATCCTAGCCATCCACATCAATCATTTAGCCTTTTAATCTCAACCATCCATTCAAATCAAGTCTTTCCTATAAATCAACCCTCTCCCAAGCCATTAAGAAGCATTGACTTGAGTATCCTTATGCTGCCAAAATAACATTAGAACCTTTGCATCATTCATCTATTATCTTCCATCTTATTATCTATCATTCTTTCATCAATCATCTTCATCTTATTGTTATGCTACTAAATTGAGAAACCAACATATCAAATCAATCAAACAATTCATCATGCATCTATCTATTTGAGGTATTAAAGGATTTGGATTGAGGTAATGCATTTCATTTGTTTTATCATTTTCATTTTATCTAAATTTTTCAATTGCATTTTGGTGAACTTGATATGAACATGCCCAATTGGATTTAATCATTAGTTTTTGCAAGTTTATGCACTTTGATTTGTAGGTTGAATATATTTTATACTGCTGATTTTCTTTGTTTAGGACCATATCTGTTGCAGAGAGTTTTTTGTTTTACATAGGTCTTAGAAAATAGAGATCTTAGATTTGTTGGAAAGAAGACTTTGTGAGCTTTCCGAAAAGTGGTTACATTAAAGATTTGGCTCCATACTGAAGGAGTTATGACGATTTGAAGTTGACCCTGTGTTTCTAATTTTTTAGAAATTTTTGACGTGCGACTTTTAGAAAAAAAATCATATCTTCTAATCTAGCTAACCAAATCACATTCTATTTTTTGCAGGTGGATAGAAATATTTAAATTCATTTTTCTATATCATTATTTTTTGGATCTATGGTACAAATAGATTTTTTGTCCAAAAAAATATATATTTTTCAAACCTTAGTTTATGACATAACTTTTGAATATGGAGTCCAATTTGAGCAAAACAAAATTTGATATTGATTAGAAAATCATAAGGGATCTTATGGTCATATCTATTTTACTGTTGGATGAGATTATTTGCTAATTTTTTGCAAGGTTTATTTTTCAATCTTAACACTCTTTCATTGCAAACTTCAAACGAGCATAACTTTTGCATTTTTTTATCCTTTTTCAATGAATTTTTTTTTTAATTGCATAAAATTTCTTGAATTTTCTATTTTTGTAATCTATTTTGCTATATCAGATCATTTTCATCAGTTGTTATCAGATTCTTTATTTTTTGCATAACAACTTTTTGTGCAAGTTTACTTGTTTCTTTTTCAATTTTGTGGCTTGTAGCGGCATCAAAGGAGATAGAAAAGCATTTGGATCAATCACAACAAGTGGAAAGTGAAAATAATCAAATGTACACATTCTAATCTTTCATCTCTTAATCATCATTTGATCACACATTTGGACTCTGGGCTTAAAATGAACAACTTGCTTACAATCACATCAAAAATTAGGATAAAACGAACAAGTGTCTTCTATCACATTTGGCTTTGGGTCTAAAAAGAACAAGTGCTTGAATTGTCTTCCACACATTTCATTTTCTAAAGGGTTAATTTACAATTGTGAGTGTGAATCAAGTGACATCTCACTTGGTTTGCTTTTGTTTACCTTATTTAGGAGGCCTGCTTGGAGACACACCACTCCAAGGGATGAACTCAACCGAGGCTGAATCAAAAGACACCCTCATTGAGAGTTGTAAATCTTGTCACTCTTGGCTAAGCCCCAAAGAACTTTATACCTTTGGGAAGTGAAGGTGAAGGGTGGGTTACCTCTTTCTCCCAGTTGTGTGGCAAGATTTTGCTTTCAATTCCTTAGTCAACCTTGTGCATCTAGCCTAAGACCTAATTGGCCATACCCACTTGACAAGACATTAGGCTTGTTGATGTGTCTTCCATGTGTACTTGCTTAATAATCATCACATTTCATTTTCAAATTTAAACTTTCTTATGTGTCTTACGTGAGTGATTCATGTGTGTATATGCATAATCATTTGTTTGAAAATTGCTAAATCAAGCTATAGACACAAACACATAAACAATTCATCCTTAACATCCTTGTCATCACATCCATCTTAATCCAAGTCATCTTCATCATAATCCAAATACTAATCATCCTACTTATCATATCCACACCATCATAATCATTATCCAAATCAATTCATTTCGAGAGTCTACCCGTGTCTTTCACCCTTGCCTATCCTCTCGAGGGAGAATCATTCCACATCATCCAAACAATTCTTGTCATCAAATCCATCCTATATTCATATCATCATAATCATTATTCACTTTAATTCATTTGTATTTTGGAACATTTCAAGCCATGGTTGTACATATTACATCACCTAATCATTTGGTCTTCACCAACAAGGATGTGCTCAACAATGATTCATCCCATAATGAACCCCTTTACATATAAGTTGTAATAAAAAGGTGTCGAGTCAAAAGGGTCCTAATAGATTGTGGCTCAGGGTTAAACTTGTGCAATCTAAGGTTGGTTAAACTATTGGGGTACTCCACTGTGGCTATTGAAAAATACCATTACATCACTATTAAGGCCTATGATGAAATTGAAAGCATATTTGAAGGTACTATTCGATTACCCATTCAATTAGGTCTAGCCCTAGTGGAAATCACTTGTCAAGTCTTAGACCTCAATCTCCCATATAATATCCTCCTAACACACCCATGCATTCATGTCATAAGGGCTTTTCCTTCCACCTATCACAAATGCATCAAATTTCCATTTAATGACCAAGAGGTTGTTGGCAAGAGACACTGTGTGGCTTCATGGGTGTTGTCATTGATGGCAACAAAGTCTATCTCACACATCTGCAGGACATGGTGTGTCTTTACTAGAAGTTAGATTGAAGAAGCATTGTGGTCTAGTAAGCAAGAACAGAGTAGGCAGCAAGGTCCGACAGACAGGTCCAAATCTCTCA
This sequence comes from Cunninghamia lanceolata, assembly GCA_027924645.1. Classification (NCBI taxonomy): domain Eukaryota; kingdom Viridiplantae; phylum Streptophyta; class Pinopsida; order Cupressales; family Cupressaceae; genus Cunninghamia; species Cunninghamia lanceolata. The sequence goes on along the minus strand of BSBN01000762.1, from coordinate 938,876 downwards.
GAGAAAGTATCTCAGTAATATGCAGATTTGGGGAAGTCAAGAGGAGTACCTTGACTGATAGATTCCAAGGATTTAGCCTCCAGGGAAAGAAGAGAGAAAAGATATGAGCACTTGAGTGTTGGGTTCTTGTTTGACAGAGTAGACAGAGGAAGAACTAACCGGCAGAGCATCAGACTTAAATCTGGATCTAGTATTGATGGTGATCAAGCTTCCTGAGGTATCATTCATGATTGGCCAACATGATTGATGACTTCTATAAGCATCTCCTTGATATGCATCACTTGGTAAGCAAGGATTCAACCGACAGATCAAAATTTTGAGAAAATATTGACTATTCCGGATGCCGACTAGATAGGTGTTGAAATCACTTGTGCAGATATATATACCAGATGGATTTAGATGTGAAGGTGTGTGTTGGGTGTGTTTGTGTGTGAAGAAAAGAAGAGAACAGTGTGGAAGTAACTTTACAAGTCTGGAATGTGACAGGATAACAACTTCAAGGAAGAGGAAGAATGAAGTGTAGTAGATCAGTTTACTGAGCCTAACAAGAACTGAACCTTTGCATGTGTAGATGCTTCTCATCAGTTCAAGCATTGTATTACCTTCTTGTATCTTGTAGACAGTGAGTCTCTTGTAGGTAGTGAGCCTCTTGTGAGCAGTGTGCTCGAGCAATGAGCCCTAATTGGCAGGTGCCATTTTGTATCATCTTATTCTTTTAACAAAGAATACAATCTTGGGTTAATCACCCCGTGGTTTTTCCCTTAATAGGTTTTCCATGTCAAAATCATTGTGTCATGTATATTGAAGTCATTTCTGTCTTCATGGTTATGTTTGCTTATATGATTTAATGCTGTACTAATTGTTAAGAAGATCAAAAAATTAAAGAAATTAAGATAACTGATTCACCTGCCCCCTCTCAGTTATCAACAATTGGTATCAGAGCTAAGTTCCTCCAAACAAAGCCTAACAGCTTGAGGAAGATCTGGGAATCTCAATGGATATGTATGGTATGAAGGAACAACTTCAGTCTACTCTAGATGATCTTAAGCAATCTCATTCTAAAGTCAACAACTTAAAGGAAAGACTCAAACAGGTTGATGATTTCATAAATGAGGTAAAAGAGAAACTGAGTATCTCTATGAAAAAGAGAAAGGAACTACTTCAACAATTGGCAAGTCAAGGTGAAGCCAATGATACAAATGAAGATCTAAAGGAGAAAACCAAGTTATGTGAAAAGTTATCAAAAGGGGTCATTATGGTAAGACATGAAATGGAATCAGGAGTTATGAAATTCACTCAAGAAATTGAAAAGAAAAGAAAAACTAAAGATGATCTAAGGCAATCTCTCAAGGAGATTAGAAGACTACCACAAAATGGATAGAATAATCAGGCATCTAGAATCTGATCTTGAAGAAGCTAGAGATAATGAAGAACAACTTGAGAATCAAATTGACACTCTTAAAAGGGATCTTCAAATAACAAATGAATACAAAGAGAAATTCAAGATAAGCTCTACTCAACTTGAAGTTCTTCAAAGCCAAAAGAGGGTAGATGACAAACAAGGCTTGGGGTATGAAAAAGGTAAAAGCTCCGGATCCAGTCAGAAGAACTTCAGATCAGATAATCCAAGAAATAGGCCTAGAAGACCTCTGGTAAAGCAACCAAATACTCAAAGATATCCATCTTTCAATGGATACTGCCACAATTGCAATAACTTTGGTCATAAAGCAAATTAGTGTAGAAGAAGAAAGAATCAAACTAATACATCCTTCTCCAGATAGTGCTGCAATTGCAAAAGGTATGGTCACAAGTCCCATGAGTGTAGAAACATACAAATGAACAATTCATTCAATGGTAGATTCTTTGCATGCAATAGAGTGGGACATATGGCTAATTAGTGTAGATCAAGAGGATATCAGTCAAATATGCAAAGAAATGTTGTTTGCTATAATTGCAATAGATCTGGTCATATTGCCAAATTCTATAGAAGTAAGAATCAAGACAAAAGGGGTCTGGAACAACATAATCATAACCAAGACAAAGGAAAAGGAAAAGTGAACACAGATGAAATTCAAAGGGAGATGAATAAGATTTGGGTGAAGAGAAGCACAGAGAATGTTGAGGATAGATCTGCACCAGAATCTGGTGCTGATAATCCTTCTGGAAATTGAATAGATGAGCTCTGACTCAGGGAGAGTCACTAAGAAAGACAAATTCCCCCAGCCAGTCATTAGGTGCCTAAAATTGGCACATGAGAGGTTGTGGATTAGAGGATTCTCAGAGGAACATCAAAAGAAGAATTGGTTAAGATATGAAAGATCCGCAAGAAGATTTGAAGAGTCTAATCTTCCAAGATTGATCTGATTTGACAGTTATCCAGTAAGAACAACCTTCTCACAGTCAGATCCAGCTTGATTCAAAATTGTGGAATCTTGATTTACGGATAGATCAAATGATTAGGGAAATGAAGATAGATTGTCACTATTCACCAAGAATAACTCTAAGTGTATCTCAGTGATCTAGAAATGATCTATCTCAAATTAAGAAGAACAAGGGAACCGGAATGACTTAAGTTACACATTTATTGCAGTGCAGAACTAGGGTTTTTCTCAGAAATAAAAGGGTTCATTTGCTCATCATTTGCACATTTGCACTTGAGAAGAAGAGAAAAAGAGCTCTACAAACAAGTTTGTTTCATCTCTCTCAAGGATCAACTGTAGGAGTTAAGGACAACACTGAGAGGGGGGGTGAATCAGTGTTGTGTGAATTTTTAATCTTTTTCAAACTTTAACTTTCTGAGCACAAGGAATGAATGATACCTTTGATTTGTCAAATACATATGCACATGACTGTGAATGTAGAAAGAGAATAAAACTTCATAAGTAAATTAAACACACACAAGGAAGATCAATATGAATCATAACACAAGATATGCACAAGTGGAAAACCCTCCTGGGGTATAAAAACCACTCCAAAACTGCCTCACTGGCTTAACCTTGAAAAATATCTTTACAAGCCTCACTGGCTGTGTCTCACTGACAAATGGTCTTACCAACATACAAGCCTCACTGGCATACTGTTGTGCCTCACTGGCATTTCTCAATCAATCAGAACTCTAAATCATGTGCAAGAAATGATTGCTGCTCAATCTGATTTGCACCATTCAAATCAACTCATCTACAACGTACATTCCATCATTCCAATCCTCTGATATTCTATCCTTGAATTACCTAATTCACCTGATCAGGAAGACATATCTCACTGTAAATTAGCTCATGCCCACACATTCTTCTGTGTTTTCTTTTTAAAAATATTTTCATGAATTTATCTTCATAATCATATATTTCTCTGCACTTCAACACACTTCTCAAAGCACCTGTAAGCTCAATAAATATCAGATGACCATTCATCTTCCTCTTGCTCTGCAATAAACCAATCTTGTAATCCATTCACCTGCATCAAAAGACTTTTCATATTTTGTCTTCTCTTTGATATTCTTGCATGAAACAAAAAATAAAAAAGACTCTCCAATTTGAAGCTTCCCACAATAATCCATCTGCAAAAAATAATCTCTGATTGCAATAAAACAATAAATAAATCTTCAATCTCTGACCCATATTTTCATAAGACAAATCTTTTTCATAAAAAAACTTTTTGTGCCAAAATAGTTGCTTTTAAAAAAAATCTCCTCAAATTCTTCTCCTTGCAATCAAACTCTTTATCTTCTTTTTAATCTCCAATTCTATAAAAATCTCTCTGCAATTTTTCATAAAAAATAAAATCCTTGATTTTCTTGCTAGACAAAAATTCAATTTTGTCAATGAAAGCCTTTCACCTTCTTTTCTCTAAAAAAAATCTTCATAAAAATTTCACTAAATTCTTCAATTTGTATGTGAAAGAAACTAGAATGGATTTTAAAAAAAATTGCCTTTTTTAAAAAAATCCACCAACTCCTTGAAAATCTCCTCCTTTAAGTCCAATCCACAAGTGAAAAATTAGAAAGAAAATCCACAAAAAAAAAAACTTCTTAAAATCTAACACAATTTCCTTTTCAAACTCCAAAAATGCATTTTATAAATAAAGAAATTCCATTAAATAAAGAAATTCAGGCTGCAGTTTATGCCTTCATATCGGGCTCTTCATATATTAAAAGCATTTTCAATGTTTTGTTTCAAACAATGCTCTCCACAAATAATTCGATGCTTAACAAAAAATACTTTATAAGCTTCAAGGAAATCGGCTTTTCATAAACAATGCAATGTAAACATTGCTCTATTTCCTCCAACAAATTCGGGCTTTCACAACATTGCATACACCGAAGACATTTGAAATGTGTTTGCCGCCCATGGGAGATACCGAGGATATTGGTCAAACAAGGAGAGGGCCGGTCATATACTATGACATATGACCCCTCTAGCAGGTGACTTAAATGGAATAACCTGCTCTCACAGGTCAACAATAAATTAAAACAAAAGTAACCTTGGTTTATGATGGGTGTAAAAAATGAACTTAGGATTTAGGGCACCACAATGATACTTAGGATTTTAGGAAATTTGTTCCTCCAAGATTATATCTTCTTTTACTAATGATCTTTCTGTACATGATACAAAAATCTAGTAGAGTATGTAATTTACCTCCTTTGACATCCATTTGCTCAATGATCATGGTTATATAAACACCTCATGCTTTCATAAACCATTTGCATCCCCTGACTCAACCATGAAGCAATACCATCTTGTCATCAAAACAACAAACATATGTTCTTATATGAATTATGAAATCTTTGATCATAATCAACTTTGTGAGCATAAGATAATTATGGAAGCATTATACTCCTAATTTGATTTGAAGAAGCAATATAGTGAATATACATGTCCTCTACCTGTTTCCTTATGCGTCAAACTAATGAGATAAATTTAACTCATCCGAATTCTCCTCAATCATGGATGATGATCATTATCAACTGAGTCCAACAATCTTGCATCAACTCAACATCTTGTGTGAAGAAATGACCAAGAAGAACAAGAAGCATAATAACATAAATGCACTGCAACTTACCATCAAACAACTTGATTCCTGCCACATATATATGAAAGATATATACTAATCAAGCCAACTCAACTGACAACACTTATTCTGTTCAACTGATAGATCACTTCAAACAAAGATCATCATTGTTCCAACCTTGATAACCAAGCATTCACATTTACCAAGCTCCTGATTAGTGACCTTTAGATGTTTACTAAGATCAACCCAAGATCCTGCAATACCTTTTTGACATCTATGACAAACTGACACCATCAATCTCCCCCTTTGTCATTGATGGCAAAACTACCTAATGCAATTTTTCTTTCTCCCCCTTTTTGACATTTGATGACAAAGACACAAAACTATTTACTCCCCCTGTGTTGAAGTACACAAACAAATCACTACTCATAAATGTCACTGGCAACTGTCCTGACAAGAAATACCAATATGAGCATGAAGAAAAACATATTTCTTTTCAAATCTCCTAGGATAGTGACAACTCAGTCTGATTAACTCCCCCTGAGAACAACTCTACTTAAGGATGTTATAGCATGATCATAATCATTATAATCATATTAAATTAAGAGCACCTTGAAGACATAAACTCCTGTTATCTTGTTATCTTCAACCAAAAATAAGAACCACTTACCTTTCACAGCACTGAATGCAATTTTTCTTTCATGAAACTTACATCTGATGATAATACCACTGTGAAGATGAAGATTGACACACTCCTTCCTGATAACATCACAAACTTTCAAAACAAACAGTTCTTCTTCAATCAACAACCTTTTTGACCTGAAATAACAAATCTCCAAGATCTTCCATGTATTAAAGATCACAAACAAATTACTACTCAGAAATACCATTGGTAAACACTGACAAGACTAACCAACATAACTCAACTCAACTCAACACTTATCCACTTCTTGAATTAGTCCTGAAGCAACATATCAACCTGAAGTATACCATCCATTTACTGACAGTCAACCTTCTGAACACTTTTGCAAAGAAAAATCATAAACATACCAATACTCTTTGATTAACAATTTTGTAGGCAAAAATCATGTAGACCCCTCATCACACAGATGCCAAGATGACCATTTTTGATAAGACCTTTACTTGCCTCCTTTTCTGTCATGGCAAGGAATGAAGACCATCTGAACTAACCTCCTGTTCTGCACAAGACACTTGTCAAATCTAAAACCACATCTGAAACATATTGTATTATACAAGAACTACTGCCTCTTGACTTTGTCATTCAAACTAGCTCATCAAAACTGTAATAACAAATTCTTCCTGCAACAACACTTTGCAAAAACAAATGCAAAGACAAGAATTTAACTTCTTCCATTTTTCAACCTCCTCAGGCAACATAAGAAAAATATCTATCCAAGATCCTTTGTGAGCATCAACATGATATGAATAGAACAGGATATTCAACATCATCAATCTCTTTAAGTAATAAATCTTTTAACTACTTATCAACACTTTGCATTCACTGAACATGTCATTGAACATGGACAACTGATACCACTAGAATCACACAATTTGTACATACTACCCTGAAACATATTACTGATGAAAAATATCAAAGAAACATGTGAGCTTATTGTTGGCAAGAGACACTATATGGATACATGGTTGTTGTCATTGATGGCAACAAAGGTCATCCCACATATCCGCAAGTCATGATGTGTCTCTACCGGAAGTCAGAATAAAGAATGTTGTGGTCCGGTGAACAAGAACAGAGCATGTGGCAAGGTCCGACAGATTGGTCCGGATCTCTCAGAGGAAGTGTCTTGGTGCAGTGCGGATTTGGGGAAGTCAAGAGGACTACCTTGAGTGGTATATTCCAAGGATTTAGCCTCCGGTGATGGACAAGGAAAAAGATATGAATGGTTGAGTACCAGATTCCTGAGAGACAGTGAAAACAGAGGAAGAACTGACTGGCAGAGTATCAGACTGCTTTCCGGATGGGTTACTGTTGATGACAGAGGTTGTGAAGGCATGAATCATGTTTGGCCGACATGATTAATGATATCTACAAGTACATGCTTGATCCGCATTGCTTGGTGAGGAAGGATTCAGCCGACAGAATGAGAGTTTGTAAGAAACTAGACTGTTCCGGATGCCGACTAGAAAGGTGATGAAATTACTTGTGCGGATATATATAGAGGATGGATTTAGTTGTGAAGTGGGTGTTGATGTGGTGTTACATGCGAATAAGTCCAGATAAGAGCAGAGGTAGCAAAAAGGATCCGGTATGTGAAAGATAGCAGAATAAAGAACAGAGGAAAGATGAAGTGCAGCAGATCAGTGTACTGAGCCTAACCGGAACTGAACTCCAGCATATGCAGATGCTTCCAATCAGTTCAAGACTGTGATTCTCATTACTTTGTAGACAGTGTGTCTTCTTGTAGGCAGTGGGCCTCTTGTGAGCAGTGTGCTCGGGCAGTGAGCCCTAATTGGCAAGTGCCATTTTTGTAATTTCCTATTCTTCTAACAGAGAATAATTTTGGGTTAATCACCCCGTGGTTTTCTCCCTTAATAGGGTTTCCACGTCAAAAATACTATGTCATGTGTTTCTTATTTCATGGTTAATGTTTTTGTGTTTGATTTTATGCTGCATCAATTAAAAGGAAAGTTCAATAAGGGAAATAATTAGGATAACTGATTCACCCCCCCCTCTCAGTTATCAACAATTGGTATCAGAGCTAAGTTCCTCCTAATAGAGCCTAACAGCTTGAGGAAGATCTGGGATTTCAAATGGATGCATATGGTTTAAGAGAGCAACTCAAGACTGCTCTTGAGGATCTTGAACAGTCAAATTCTGAAGTTAGTGAATTAAAGGAAAGACTCAAACAGGCTGATGAATTCATGAGAGAATTAAAAGACAAATTAAGTCTCTCTATGAAAAAGAGAAAGGAGCTGCTTCAACAGTTGGCAAGACAAAGTGAAGAAAGCAATACAAATGAAGAATTGACTGAGCAAACCAAGTTATGTGAAAAGTTATCAAAAGAAGTCATTATGTTAAGACATGAAATGGAATCAGGAACTATAAAGTTTACTCAAGAGATTGAAGAAAAAAGAAAGGCTGAAGACAATCTAAGACAATCTCTTAAAGAAAAATCAGAAGAATGCCACCAGATGGACAGGATTATCAGACATCTTGAATCTAATCTTGAAGATGCCAAAGATAATGAAGGAAAACTTGAGGATCAAATTGCCTCTCTCAAAAGAGACCTTCAAACAGCAAATGAATATAAAGAGAAATTCAAGATAAGTTCTGCTCAACTTGAAGTTCTTCTTGGAAGTCAAAAGAGGACAGATGACAAGTATGGTTTGGGATATGAGAAAGGAGAAAGCTCCGGATCCGGTCAGAAGAATCTTGGATCAGAAAATCCAAGGAGCAGGCCTAGAAGACCTCCGGTAAGACAGCCAAATGCTCAAAGATATCCATCCTTCAATGGATACTGCCACAGCTGCAACCACTTTGGTCACAAAGCTGATCAGTGCAGAATGAGAATGAATCAGATTAATTCATCCTTCTCCGGACAGTGCTTCAACTGCAAAAGGTATGGACACAAATCCCATGAATGCAGAATTATGCAAGTAAACAAATCATTCAAAGGTAGATGCTTCACATGCAATAGAATAGGTCATAGGGCTAATCAATGCAGATCAAGAGGATATCAATCAAATATGCAAAGAAATGTTATTTGCCAAATCTACAATAGGTCCGGTCATAATGCTAAAGTCTGCAGAAACAAGAATCAGGACAAAAGAGGTCCGGTGTATAATCAGAATCAAGACAAGGGTAAACAAAAGATGAATGCGGATGAGGTTAGGAATCAGATGAGCAAGATTTGGGTGAAGAAAAGTTCAGAGAATGTAGAGGTTGGATCCGCACCAGACTCTGGTGCTGATATTTCTTCTGAAAATTAAAAGGTGAGCTCAGGCTCAGGGGGAGACTCAAAGAAAATCTTGTTCCCCCAGCCAAACAAGTGGTGCCGGATGTGGCACAAGATGCGGATCAAAGGGTTTGTAGATATGAGTCTTGAGATACTTCAGTCAAGTTTTCAGAGGTTCGCATGGAGTTATGAAGAAGCTGTGATCGATCAAACAAGACCTGTTCAGGGAGATGCTCCGGTATGATAAAGGATTACAAAAAGGTCCGGAAAGATCCGGAAATGCACTATCTTGTTCTGCGGATTGGACAGAGTGTTTGGGATGATCTTGTAATATGTTACCTCAATTTATTCATGATTGAAAGATCCGGATGATATCCACAGATCAGGACTAATCCGGGATACTCCAAGCTATCTAGACAAGGCAAACCGGAATGATGTAGGTGAAGCATTTATTGCAGACAGATATTAGGGTTCGCGGAGCAATTTAAGGGATTTCTCAAAGGTCATTTGCTCATTCTGCACTCGAGAAGAAGCGAAAAGTGGAGCTCTGCAACAAGGTTCATCAAGCACACCAAGGATCTCCTGCCGAAGTTATTGCACAAAGAAATCAATCCAACCACTCCGTGCAAACCGAAGGCGCATAAGGTATTCTCCGTTTTTCATTACCTCACTGCAAATCTTTGAAGAATGGCTACTCCAAACATAGTTAAGATCTCTGATAGACCTCGCCCCTCATTCAAGAAACATCCCTACAAATCATTGGAGGTAGACCCACTAGGAGCCTTCTCTAGTGTTCCTCACGGAGTTTTACACACCGAAGACATTAGGGTTTACATACATGCAAACATTGAGGAATTTGGGGAATTCAAATTAAGAGACCTCTATCACAAGCAACTGATAGACAATGCTTTTGAGCTTAAACCAGAGTATAAGGATATCCAGAAGAAACAATTTGAGCAATTTATTCATTTCCCCTGCTTTGAAGAAGATGAATGGGTCCGGTATGTACTGAGCAGGATGCATGACAACTTTCTATGGCTAGATAGACCCTGCAAGATCACAAAAGAGGCAATTAGAGCAGTAACTGGTCTATACTCTTCCGGAGGGGTACCTATCCTCAAATCTGTCAAGAACAACATTGTAACTGAGGCCACTGGATCAAAATTTGATAAGAGGGCAATGACCATTGAAGATATTTCGGATCCGGATATCAAATATGCATCAATGATAATAGGATACAAGATCTATCACTCCAGCAGGGAGAATTCTGTATCCGGAACTGCAGTATACACTGCCTATGAAATGCTAAGAAAGAATGCAGAATATGATCTCTGTGAACTACTGCTAAGCCAATTAATGGAAAATATACAGAAAATCAAGAAGGATAAGAAGAATTCCTTTAAGTATGGTACTCTTATTGTATGTCTATTCTTCTACTTCATGAATGAGCTACCCGGAACAAGTGGATGGGTATGGCAGAATGACAAACCTGTTGCAGTCCAGATAAGAGACTATTTGCATGGACTTGGGGATGCAAAAGCGAGAAATACAGCTCTATGGGGATACTTCAAAAATTTTTAGAGCATGATGCAAGCAAGAGAGAGAATTCCCCAGTCTCTTGTTGAAAAATACAAAGACTCAGTGTGCTTTATGGTTGACACTGATCAGTGCCTAATGGAGGCAGTAGAGCCAAGGACTGTCTGGATCATGCCCATGGGGTATGAAGTGGATGAACAGATAGTGGAGCTGCATGTTCAACACATGCTAAGTCAGCCCAAAGATCCTAAGGCAGAAAGGTTTGGAACCTTTGAGGAGCTGAGTGTAAAAATACATGTAGAACTCAGGGAACCTGAGATTAAAAGGAAGGTGAGAAAAGAAGTAGAGCACATTGCTCAAGGCCTAGGCATCTCAAAGGAGGCACTTGATGCCAGCCGGGAAAAGAGGAGGAAGGCTGAGGAAGAAGAGAAAAGTAAAGAAAGTGCTCCGGTTGAAGCTCCCACCCGCACCAGATCATCAAAGAGATCTGCACCTCCCACAACCAAAAGTTCAAAACCGGAAGCTCAGGCATCTGGTAAGAGATCCAAGACAAAAGCCACAAGGGCTTATGGAAGCCAAAAGGATGAAGAGGAAACAGAGTCAGATGAGGGAGTAAAAGAAATAAAGAAACAGAAGAAGAAAGGATCCGGTAAGCCCTCCACAGGCCAAGACAAGGATGAAATGGCAGAGGTAACTGTTGAAAAGCCCACTCTGTCTCTAGAGAGCATAATCAAGTCGGTCACAGTGGATAGAAACCTTCAACCCATGACTGAATCCTATGATGACTTCAGTGAGGCCGACCAAAAGATTCTGCAGGAGGCCACAGTAAAATATCTTAACATATAGAATAAGGCTTTCATTGAAATAATATCTCTTATTCCTAAAAGCCTAGAAAAGGAATTGGAAGTAAGAAAGAATAATGCTCATGCTAAAGATCTTGAGATCCGGGAATAGATAGCTATTCAGCTATATCCTCAAATTGATCCCAAGACAATGAACATTATCTTCAAGGACTGCAAAGATGAGTTCAGAAGCAAAGCCAGGATGAATCAACTCATGCTTGGTGAGACTGACAAAGTGGCCCAAGAAACAGAAGAGATCCTCCGGAAGGCCTTCAAAAGGTTCAATCTTCCGGTTGTAGAGGATTTAGGTACAGAAACAGCTGAGGACTTGGGACCCTCTGCTCCAGAAGAAGTGGCCCATGAACAAGCTAGCATCTCTCCTCCGGTTTCCCCTACAGTCTCCGGATCCAAAGAAGAAGAGCAATTACAGGAGAAGGAAGCAGTGGTGAAAGACAAAGAGGTTGACAGTTCTAAGACTGCAGAAGAAAAGAAACATCTGTCTCCGGCAAGAGACACTGCACAAACTGTTCAACAATTTTTGAGTAAAGAAACTTTAGAGATTGATGAACCGGAGCTTCTAAAATGCCCATTTGATTTTGACTCTCTCTCTCCAGTACAAACAATGAAGATAGCTTCATTTGCAAATGCCAAGGCAAATGAAAAGCTCCTGAAGTCTCATATGGAAGACTGTGAGTTGATAGAGGCTGCTTCCGGAGTACTTGTAAAGATTATGCCATCAATCCAAATAGATCCGACAGCCTCCACTTCCGGTAATCTAAAAACCTTAGTCAGCAGTGTTGATACACATTTTGATTCTCTAGAAAAATCAACTGAAGAAAAGGTCCGGAAGGAATTTTTGGATAAGAGATTTTCAGAGATATTAGAATTAATCTCTAAAGATAGGAAGATTGTAAGCATTGGAATAAAGAGCTTAGAGAATGCTCTTAAGGATGGCGGTGACATCTATAAATTTTGTATATCCTGGTCAAAGGCAACAGCAGCATTTGACAAGAAAATAAAAGAGGAACAGGATAAGCTACAAAGCTTATCTCAAAGTTTTGATCCTCTCTCTTCCTCTATAATAAATCAAGAATGTCAGACTATTGCAGTCTTGAATGAAATAAAGAATCTTGAGAAGGAAAGGAAGAACATCACCAACCGGATGGGAGAACTTAGAAGGATTATAATCCCTAAGTTGGAAACTATGCATGAGGCCATCAGTGATGCTCAGACCACCGCCCAAACAAAAGATCCGACAGATCTCAAGCGGGCAGAAGCTTTTGCATTTTTGTTAAGTGGTCACATTTCAATTTTGGATAGAATGAAGCAAAGTTGGGCTACAGAAATGATCCAATTGCAGACATCCTTTGCAGACATTCTTCAATATATGTGAGTATGTAAATATGCGGCTAAGTATAAGAAATTTTTGAAAATTTTGATATGCGGACCCTACCCTTTGCCATTGATGTCAAAGGGGGAGTGAGGAGCAGTGAAAAATGAGGAATCCAACTAAGGGGGAGTTCCAGAAATTGTATATAAAGACAGAGCATCAGCAAAGGGGGAGCATAGTGGAAACACTTAGTCATTTTTCACTAAGTGTTGCCATCAATGCCAAAGGGGGAGATTGTTGGCAAGAGACACTATATGGATTCATGGTTGTTGTCATTGATGGCAACAAAGGTCATCCCACATATCCGCAAGTCATGATGTGTCTCTACCGGAAGTCAGAATAAAGAATGTTGTGGTCCGGTGAACAAGAACAGAGCATGTGGCAAGGTCCGACAGATTGGTCCGGATCTCTCAGAGGAAGTGTCTTGGTGCAGTGCAGATTTGGGGAAGTCAAGAGGACTACCTTGAGTGGTATATTCCAAGGATTTAGCCTCCGGTGATGGACAAGGAAAAAGATATGAATGGTTGAGTACCGGATTCCTGAGAGACAGTGAAAACAGAGGAAGAACTGACTGGCAGAGTATCAGACTGCTTTCCGGATGGGTTACTGTTGATGACAGAGGTTGTGAAGGCATGAATCATGTTTGGCCGACATGATTAATGATATCTACAAGTACATGCTTGATCCGCATTGCTTGGTGAGGAAGGATTCAGCCGACAGAATGAGAGTTTGTAAGAAACTAGACTATTCCAGATGCCGACTAGAAAGGTGATGAAATTACTTGTGCGGATATATATAGAGGATGGATTTAGTTGTGAAGTGGGTGTTGATGTGGTGTTACATGCGAATAAGTCCAGATAAGAGCAGAGGTAGCAAAAAGGATCCAGTATGTGAAAGATAGCAGAATAAAGAACAGAGGAAAGATGAAGTGCAGCAGATCAGTGTACTGAGCCTAACCGGAACTGAACTCCAGCATATGCAGATGCTTCCAATCAGTTCAAGACTGTGATTCTCATCACTTTGTAGACAGTGTGTCTTCTTGTAGGCAGTGGGCCTCTTGTGAGCAGTGTGCTCGGGCAGTGAGCCCTAATTGGCAAGTGCCATTTTTGTAATTTCCTATTCTTCTAACAGAGAATAATTTTGGGTTAATCACCCCGTGGTTTTCTCCCTTAACAGGGTTTCCACGTCAAAAATACTGTGTCATGTGTTTCTTATTTCATGGTTAATGTTTTTGTGTTTGATTTTATGCTGCATCAATTAAAAGGAAAGTTCAATAAGGGAAATAATTAGGATAACTGATTCACCCCCCCCCCTCTCAGTTATCAACACTTATCACATCAAGAACACTTCCATAGTTCATCAATTTTGTATACCAACTGCATTAACAAGCTCTTCCTGCATCACTGATATACACTAAAAATCAACTTAGTTAGCAAAATCTTCAACAACTATCTCACAAGATTGGCAAATATGATAAACATGACAAGATCATTCAAATGATCTCCTTCATGAAACTTCTTGGGGTCAATTGATAGGACATGAACAGCTCCCCCTTACTTCATGCTTATCTGTTAAGCAACTGATGATTTAACTTGTGCTGGATGCACAAGTTTGGGATTTACCTTCTTTTCACTTTGTTTTTGCTTCAGTTTCCAAGCCATTACAGGTTCTATCTTCTTCCAGACTTTTTCAGCTTCTTTTCTTTTGCACTTTTTCAAATCAGGTGAAGCTCTCCTGCAACTGTGTGCTTTATGACCAAGAGAGTTGCAATTATAACAAATTATGTTGTAATCAAAACCAAATGATTGATAGTACCTTTTTGACCTCTCCTGAGCAATTATGTTATGCTTCCATGTAGATTCATTCATTCTATTCTTTTGGCAGTTCCTTTGAATATGTCCAACATTATTGCACTTGTAACAAACAATATCAGTGTTCCTTCTGCAATTAACTGATTTGTGCCCAAATTGATTACAAGTATAACAAAAACCATTAAATGAATAGTTATACCTGTACATGTATGCTTGTCTAATAGGAGCACTTCTTTTGAAATTTCTTCTTCTTTGATTATGCATTTTGTTTTCAGTGGCAATATTCAAATCAATCATCTTTCTGGGAGTCTCTCTGACTTTTGAACATTCCCCTTCTTCAAATCCTAATTCAATTGTGTCATTATGCTGCTTCTGTTTGCCCAACAACACATGTAACTTGCTTGTGCTTTCTTCAAACTCCTGATACTTCTTAGATAAAGTCTTGAGATCATCATAATCTTTTCTAAGTTTGATAATTTCACCTTCCAGTTTTAGATTCTCAATCCTTCTAACTTCAAGGTCAGATATTGAAACATCTGCTATCCTCTTAGCTTCTTCAATTTCTGTCTTTAATCTAGCAACTAGTTTATCTGAATCATCAATGTATGTCTTTAAACTAATAACTTGACATCTGGCCTCTTCAAGATCTGTAGATACAATTTCAAGTTCTGAATGTACATTATCTTTAGATTCTCTTTCTTGTTGTAGCAGCAAATTTAGTTTCTGATTCTCTCTCTTATACTTCTTGAGCTCACTCAAAGCATATATAAGCTCTCCTTCCATATCAATTTCACAATCTTGTTCATTATAATCCTGATCATCATCACTCTGATCATCATCACTTGTGATGCTAGCTTCTTCTGAATTTGATTGGGATTGAACTTCAACTCCTTCATTTGAAAGTCTCTTTTCATTGCTACTTTCTTCACATACCAGAGTGTCCTCTTCTTTATCATTACCTTGGTAAATTCTTTTCAATCTCCTCCACATATCCTGAGCTGTAACACAATCCATAACTTTACAAATAACATCATTAGACAGAGAAGATAATATAGCCTTCTTTGCAATATCATTATATTCAAGAACTTCTTTGTTATTTGCAGAAATACCATTTTCAACTGACATTAAAACATCATATCCTAAGGAGGATAAATATACTTGCATTCTAACATACCAAACTGAAAAATTTGAACCATCAAACTGAGGAACATCTGAAACAATATTAGATTCAACTTGGACAACATCTTTATCTACTGAATTTATATCAACATCTGGATTTGATATGAAAGATGTCTTTTGAACCTTTTGACTAGAATGAAGCTTGACATTTTTATTCTTATTTCTTTTGCACTTACCCATTGAACTCCACACACAGGACCTACCCAAGCTGATTAAGCTGCAAGAGGGAAACCTTGCTCTGATACCAATTGTAGGAGTTAAGGACAACACTGAGAGGGGGGGTGAATCAGTGTTGTGTGAATTTTTAATCTTTTTCAAACTTTAACTTTCTGAGCACAAGGAATGAATGATACCTTTGATTTGTCAAATACATATGCACATGACTGTGAATGTAGAAAGAGAATAAAACTTCATAAGTAAATTAAACACACACAAGGAAGATCAATATGAATCATAACACAAGATATGCACAAGTGGAAAACCCTCCTGGGGTATAAAAACCACTCCAAAACTGCCTCACTGGCTTAACCTTGAAAAATATCTTTACAAGCCTCACTGGCTGTGTCTCACTGACAAATGGTCTTACTGACATACAAGCCTCACTGGCATACTGTTGTGCCTCACTGGCATTTCTCAATCAATCAGAACTCTAAATCATGTGCAAGAAATGATTGCTGCTCAATCTGATTTGCACCATTCAAATCAACTCATCTACAACATACATTCCATCATTCCAATCCTCTGATATTCTATCCTTGAATTACCTAATTCACCTGATCAGGAAGACATATCTCACTGTAAATTAGCTCATGCCCACACATTCTTCTGTGTTTTCTTTTTAAAAATATTTTCATGAATTTATCTTCATAATCATATATTTCTCTGCACTTCAACACACTTCTCAAAGCAACTGTAAGCTCAATAAATATCAGATGACCATTCATCTTCCTCTTGCTCTGCAATAAACCAATCTTGTAATCCATTCACCTGCATCAAAAGACTTTTCATATTTTGTCTTCTCTTTGATATTCTTGCATGAAACAAAAAATAAAAAAGACTCTCCAATTTGAAGCTTCCCACAATAATCCATCTGCAAAAAATAATCTCTGATTGCAATAAAACAATAAATAAATCTTCAATCTCTGATCCATATTTTCATAAGACAAATCTTTTTCATAAAAAAACTTTTTGTGCCAAAATAGTTGCTTTTAAAAAAAATCTCCTCAAATTCTTCTCCTTGCAATCAAACTCTTTATCTTCTTTTTAATCTCCAATTCTATAAAAATCTCTCTGCAATTTTTCATAAAAAATAAAATCCTTGATTTTCTTGCTAGACAAAAATTCAATTTTGTCAACGAAAGCCTTTCACCTTCTTTTCTCTGAAAAAAATCTTCATAAAAATTTCACTAAATTCTTCAATTTGTATGTGAAAGAAACTAGAATGGATTTTAAAAAAAATTGCCTTTTTTAAAAAAATCCACCAACTCCTTGAAAATCTCCTCCTTTAAGTCCAATCCACAAGTGAAAAATTAGAAAGAAAATCCACAAAAAAAAAAACTTCTTAAAATCTAACACAATTTCCTTTTCAAACTCCAAAAATGCATTTTATAAATAAAGAAATTCCATTAAATAAAGAAATTCGGGCTGCAGTTTATGCCTTCATATCGGGCTCTTCATATATTAAAAGCATTTTCAATGTTTTGTTTCAAACAATGCTCTCCACAAATAATTCGATGCTTAACAAAAAATACTTTATAAGCTTCAAGGAAATCGGCTTTTCATAAACAATGCAATGTAAACATTGCTCTATTTCCTCCAACAAATTCGGGCTTTCACAACATTGCATACACCGAAGACATTTGAAATGTGTTTGCCGCCCATGGGAGATACCGAGGATATTGGTCAAACAAGGAGAGGGCCGGTCATATACTATGACATATGACCCCTCTAGCAGGTGACTTAAATGGAATAACCTGCTCTCACAGGTCAACAATAAATTAAAACAAAAGTAACCTTGGTTTATGATGGGTGTAAAAAATGAACTTAGGATTTAGGGCACCACAATGATACTTAGGATTTTAGGAAATTTGTTCCTCCAAGATTATATCTTCTTTTACTAATGATCTTTCTGCACATGATACAAAAATCTAGTAGAGTATGTAATTTACCTCCTTTGACATCCATTTGCTCAATGATCATGGTTATATAAACACCTCATGCTTTCATAAACCATTTGCATCCCCTGACTCAACCATGAAGCAATACCATCTTGTCATCAAAACAACAAACATATGTTCTTATATGAATTATGAAATCTTTGATCATAATCAACTTTGTGAGCATAAGATAATTATGGAAGCATTATACTCCTAATTTGATTTGAAGAAGCAATATAGTGAATATACATGTCCTCTACCTGTTTCCTTATGTGTCAAACTAATGAGATAAATTTAACTCATCCGAATTCTCCTCAATCATGGATGATGATCATTATCAACTGAGTCCAACAATCTTGCATCAACTCAACATCTTGTGTGAAGAAATGACCAAGAAGAACAAGAAGCATAATAACATAAATGCATTGCAACTTACCATCAAACAACTTGATTCCTGCCACATATATATGAAAGATATATACTAATCAAGCCAACTCAACTGACAACACTTATTCTGTTCAACTGATAGATCACTTCAAACAAAGATCATCATTGTTCCAACCTTGATAACCAAGCATTCACATTTACCAAGCTCCTGATTAGTGACCTTTAGATGTTTACTAAGATCAACCCAAGATCCCGCAATACCTTTTTGACATCTATGACAAACTGACACCATCATCAACTACATAATTCAAGTCATTCGGTGATCTTCTCAGCTCATTCCGTGAAACCTAAAGGTGTAAGAGGTATTTCCCATTGATAAATATCTCACTGTAAATCTTTTGAAGATGACCACTCCAAATGTTGTAAAGATTTCTAATAGGCCTCATCCCAAATTTAAGAAACATCCTTACAAATCTCTAGAAGTGGATCCCTTAGGGGCATTTTTCAGCATTCCGCATGGGGTTTTACATGTTGAAGATGTTAGGGCATACATTCATGGGAACATTGAAAATTTTGGGGAATCCAAGCTGATGGATATCTATCACAATCAGTTAATTGATGACTCATTTGAACTCAAACCACAGTATAAGGCTATCCGGGACAAACACTTTGTACAATACATTCATTTCCCCTATTTTATAGAAGATGAATGGGTCCAGTATGTTTTGAGCAGAATGCATGACAACTTCTTGTGGTTGAATAGGCCATTTAAGATCACTAAGGATGCCATTAGGGCTGTAACTAGATTACACTCAACCGGTGAGATGCCTATTCTCAAATCTGTCAAAAATCAAATTGTAAGTGAGGCTATTGGATCAAAATTTGATAAAAGAGAAATGACAATTGAGGATATCTCAAATCCAGATATCAAGTTTGCATCAATGATAATTCGCTATAAGATATATCACTCCAGTAGGGAAAATTCAGTATCTGGAATTGCTGTATATATTGCTTATGAAATGTTAAGGAAGAATGCTAACTATGTTCTCTGTGAGCTCCTTCTAAACCAACTTTTGGAAAATTTGTAGAAGATAAAGAAGGACAAGAAGAACTCCTTCAAATATGGTGGCTTGATACTTTGTTTGTTCTTATAATATATGAATGAGCTACCCAGATCTAGTGGATAGATATGGAAAAATGATAGATCGGTTGCCATACAATTCAAGGACTATTTGTATGGACTTAGTGATGCTAAGGCATAGAATACAACACTGTGGGGTTATTTCAGAAACTTCCAAAGCATGATGCAGGCTAGAGAAAGAATTCCCCAATCTTTAGTTGAAAAGTATAAGGATATAGTTTTCTTTATGGTAGAAACTGATCAGTGCCTAATGGAGGCAGTGGAGCCAAGGATATTATGGATCATGCCAATGGGGTATGAAGTTGATGAGAAAATTGTAGAGATACATGTTTAACACATGCTAAGTCAGCCAAAGGATCCTAAGTAGAAAGGTTTGGAACCTTTGAAGAGTTGAGTGTGAAGATCCATGTGGAGCTACAACAACCAGAAATGAAGAAAAAAGTGAGAAAAGAAGTTGAGAACATTGCCAAAAGTTATGGCATTTCAAACGAGGCACTTGATGCCAGCAGAGAAAAGATGGAAAGGGCAGAAAAAGGAAAGGAAGAAGTAGAAAAAGAAAGTGCTCCAGTAGAAGCCCCCTCCCGGACCAGATCCTCTAAGAGCTCTACATCTGCCACTGCTAAGAGCTCAAAGGAATCTAAATCGGAAGCAAAACCATCCGATAAAGGTGAAAAGAGAATAAAGACCAAGGCAACAAGGTCTTACATTAGTCTGAAGGATGATGAAGAGACAGAATCTGATGAAGAGATCAAGAAGATGAAGAAGAAGAAGAAAGTATCTAGTGAAACCAAGGAGGCAGAGGCATAAGAGTTTGTTGAAAGGCCCAGTCTATCATTAGATGCTGTAGTTAAAGCAGTTACTGTGGATGGGAACCTGCAACCAATAACAGAATTCTATGATGCATATAATGATGTAGATAGAAAGATCTTGGAGGAAGCCACAGTTAAGTACTTGAACATATACAATAAAGCATTTATTGAAATAATTTCTCTAATTCCTAAAAGTTTAGAGAAGGAACTTGAAATGAGAAAAGAAAATGCCAAGGCTAAGGACTTAGAGATTAGAGATCAGATAGTTATTTAGGTCTATCCTTCAATTACTCTGAAACAAATGGATATGATCTTCAAAGATTGCAAGGATGAGTTCCGGAGCAAAGCTAGAATGAATCAGCTCATGCTTGGAGAAATTGATAAGGTGGCAAAAGAAACAGAAGAAATCCTTCGGAATGCATATAAAAGATTCAATATTCCTATTGTAGAGGATTTAGGTGATGATCCCTCAGGAATAGATAACAAAGAAGAATCCTCTGAGAAAATGGCAGAAGAGGCAAAGGAGACAGGTGAAGAAAAAGAAGCAAATATCTCTCATCTAGTTTCCCCTGCAGACTTCAGATCTAAAGGAGAAGTAAGAGTAGAAGAGAAAATTAGTCTAGAAGCAGAGGAGAAGAAAAAAGAAGATGTCAATAGTGAGGCTGCAGAAGGAGAGAAAACTCCAATAGAAAAGGCCACAAATGATAGTGCTAAGACTGTAGAAGGGGAGAAAACCCTGTCACTGGCAAGAGACATAGCAGAAGTAGTCAAGGATTTCTTAACCAAAGAGATGATGGAATTTGATGAACCAAAACTTCTTCAAGGACTGTTCAATTTTGACTCCCTCTCTCTGGTTCAAACAATGAAACTAGCATCCTTCACTCAAGCAAAGGCAAAAGAGAAACTTCTGAAGTCTCACATGGAAGACTGTGAGCTTATAGAAGCTGCATCTGGTGTTTTGGAGAAGATCATGCCATCTTTTCAGAAGGATCCCTCAGCCTCCTCATCTGGTAATCTCAAATCTCTAATAAATAGTGTTAACACACATTTTGACTCCTTAGAAAAGTTAGCAGAAGATAAGGTCTGGAAGGAGTTTTTGGTAAAAAGATTATCAGAAGTACAAGGGTTAATAACCAATGATAGGAGAGTTATGGATATTAGGATAAAGAGCTTAGAAAATGCTCTCAAAGATGGTGGTGATATTTACAAATTTTGTTTATCCTGGCCTAAAGTGACCAAGGACATTGAGAAGAAGGTAAAAGAGTAAGAGGATAAACTGTCAAGTTTATCTCAAAGTTTTGATCCTCTATCCTCCTCCATAGTAAATCAAGAGTGTTAGACTATTGCAGTCATAAATGAAATAAAGACACTTGAGAAGGAGAAGAAAAATATAATAAACAGGTTGAGTGAACTTAGAGGAATTATTATCCCTAAGTTAGAGGCCATGCATGAAGCCCTAACTGATGCCCAAGCCACAACCTGGACCAGTGATCCGATAGATCTCAAAAAGGCAAAAGCTTTTGCATTCCTATTAAGTGGTCACATCTCAAATTTGGACAAGATGAAGTAGAGTTTGGCGGCAGAGGTTGTATAGTTGAAGAATACCTTTGCAGACGTACTTAAGTATATGTAAGTACAACTTGTTTATATACTTATGCGGCTAAGTATAGATTGACTTTTGCAAATTTTGGTGTGCGGACCCCACCCTTTGCCATTGATGTCAAAGAGGGAGTGAGGAGCAGTGAAAAATGAGGTAGCTAGCTAAGGGGGAGCTTTGGTTAAATGTACATAAGAATAGAGCATCAGTCAAGGGGGAGTGCAGTATGACACTTAGTCATTTTTCACTAAGTGTTGCCATCAATGCCAAAGGGGGAGATTGTTGGCAAGAGACACTGTGTGGCTTCATGGGTGTTGTCATTGATGGCAACAAAGTCTATCTCACACATCCGCATGACATGGTGTGCTTTACCAGAAGTTAGATTGAAGAAGTGTTATGGTCCGGTAAGCAAGAATAGAGTAGGCAGCAAGGTCCGACAGACAGGTTCAGATCTCTTAGAGGAAGTATCTCAGTAATGTATAGATTTGGGGAAGTCAAGAGGAGTACCTTGAGTGATAGATTCCAAGGATTTAGCCTCCGGTGAAAGAAGAGTGAAAAGATATGAGTACTTGAGTGTTGGGTTCCTGTTTGATAGAGTAGATAGAGGAAGAACTGACCGGCAGAGCATTAGACTTAAATCCGGATCTATTATTGATGGTGATCAAGCTTCCTGAGGTATCATTCATGATTGGCTGATATGATTGATGACTTCTATAAGCATCTCCTTGATATGAATCACTTGGTAAGCAAGGATTCGGCTGATAGATCAAAAGTTTGGGAAAATATTGACTATTCCAGATGCCAACTAGATAGGTGTTGAAATCACTTGTGCAGATATATATACCAGATGGATTTAGATGTGAAGGAGTGTGTTGGGTGTTGTTGTGTGTGAAGAAAAGTAGAGAATAGTGTGGAAGTAACTTTACAAGTCTAGAATGTGACAGGACATCAACTTCAAGGAAGAGGAAGAATGAAGTGTAGTAGATCAGTTTACTGAGCCTAACAGGAACTAAACCTTTGCATGTGTAGATGCTTCTCATCAGTTCAAGAATTGTATTACCTTCTTGTATCTTGTAGACAGTGAGTCTCTTGTAAGCAGTGAGCCTCTTGTGAGCAGTGTGCTCAGGCAGTGAGCCCTAATTGGCAGGTGCCATTTTGTATCATCTTATTCTTTTAATAGAGAATACAATCTTGGGTTAATCACCCCGTGGTTTTTCCCTTAACAGGGTTTTCCACATCAAAATCATTGTGTCATGTGTATTGAAGTTATTTTTGTCTTCATGGTTATGTTTTCTTATATGATTTGATGCTACACTAATTGTTAAGAAGATCAGGAAATTAAAGAAATTAAGATAACTGATTCACCCCCCTCTTAGTTATCAACAGAGGTTACCATCCATGCTGACCCAAATCCTTTTGAATATTACCCCTAGTTAGAAAGACCATATCGTAGACCTCATTATTCCCCAATCAATGACATGGCCCAACCATTTATCTCATATATTGATTCATCCACCTTAGCCTCTTCATCCAAGTCACCAACATCATCCATACAACATCAACAACCAATGCCACCTCAACCTTACATGTCATCACCCTCAACTTCACACCAACCATTACCCTATGCAATCCCTCCACCACAACACCATCAACCAATTCAACAATTTCAATCATCACATCAACACATTCACCACCAACAACAACAAGTCATATCACAACAAGTCCAAACACCATCCCAACTTCAACAAATCCCATATCAATCCTATGTGTCACTCATCCAACCTAATCCATCTAGATCAACCTATGCCACATTAACACATCAACCTCCACCCAAACATTATCCAATTTCTCATTCCAACATTCCAACACATAACCAAACATATTCACAAGGCAACCAAGTGTCCTTACAAGAAGCATTGTTGATTGACCTAAGTCCACCATTGCAACAAGAAGCACATGCAAGTCAAATTTATCCTATGCAAGACTTAATTACCTTTGACAAGGGAGATGCCAATCTAGCCAGTGCATCTTTTGATTGACCTCCACCATCCAATCACATGCCAACACATGAGCCAACTAGTCCTATTCTAACACCTTCATGTGATCCTACCCCTAGTCCATTGATCCACCACCCTTCTAATCTATCCAATCCTCCTATCCCTCCATCCAATCCAAATCCTAATATGCCAAATCCCATTATCCATCCCACATGTCCCAATCCTAAGCCTATAACAACATCCACCATCATTGTTCATCCACCATATTGCTCATTTACCCATATTCTTGCAAAGGATGTGATCCATTGGCTACTAGCACAGAATAGAACACCCCCATGTCAAACACCCATTCTTGAGCCTACCAAAGAACTTCCAAAGGTCATGTCCAATCCTATAATCCCATCATGTGGTCCACCTATCCTTGAGCCTATCCAAGAGTCCTCCATTAACATGCCTAGCCTTTCAAGCCCTTCATGTGACCTACAAGTCATCAAGCCTATGTAAGAGTCTCCTATTATAAACCCAAGTCAAGAGTCACCATGGTCTCATGTTGTTGACCAAGAGCCTATCCAAGAGCCTTCCAATTCCATTCAAGCAAACCAAGAGGTATGTCAAGAGTTTAATCCTAAGCATGTGGAAACATTAATCCCTAGTCCAAGTCAAGATCAAATCACTTTCATGCAACCTATCCATAACATATATCTTTTCCATGATCAAGATGATATCTATAATGATGAATCTATCCTTGAGCCACTTGATCCTATCCATCTCCCAACAACCATTAATGAGAAATATATCCAAATTCAACCTATCCATAACATTTACCTTCTTTATGATCAAGATGATACCTATGAAGAAGCTATCCATGAGCACCTTGATCTTATCCATAATCCTATATCCATCCATGAGCAAGATATCCACATTGCTCCTAGTCATCTGCCATCTAGCCCTTTCCACAATGAGCAAACATCCACTTGTCATGATGAGACAATTGCCTCCCAAGAACACATAAGTATAGAAGATCAAACAAATAACTTGGATATACAGGAACATAATAAAGATCATAATGATCCTTCCACACCCACTATCAACTCCATTTCAAATCCACTATCATGTCCTATTGGTCTTACCACCCTTATACATGAGTGTTCTTCTTTAGGACAACAACTACCTTTATCCATTTCACCTTCTACATCCAATAATGAACTCAAGTCTAATGTTCAAAGCACACCAAGTCCTATAGTCCATCTCATACACTAAAACATGAACTACCAAGGTAAAGGCCTAGGCCTTTATGAACAAGGTATTTTGGAGCCAAACCATGTCAAGATTCCTCCATGCTCATATGGCCTTGGATACACACCCCAAGGTAAACAACCTAAAGATATTGGTAATTCCTCCATCCTCCTATGTCCACCACCACTTCCTATCACATACCACATCATATACCCAAAACATAAGTAGCCATTCCACCCCCATTATCCTACAAATGTCAAAAGCATGTGACCATACACCTTCCACCATCTAATATACCTCCATTACTTCCAACTCCTAACATCCCACTATCCACTTTACCTCCACTCCTTCCAACTCCTAATATCCCTCCATCCACTTTGCTTCCATTGTTACCAACACCTAATTATCCATTTATCCATAAGAATCCTTACAATCCTAATCATGACCAACAAATGCACATATTATCTAAACATAAAGCTTCCACTCATTTCACCAACCCCGCTTCCACCAAACCCATGGGATTCTAAAATAAAAATTTGGATGCCTCCTTTCATAAAGCCAAAAATCCTACCAAAAATCCTAAGGGTCCAAATGCCTTGGGACATCAATGCCAAAAGTCAACGCAAAGTACATTTACAAAGCTATCCAAACCACTACCCAAGCCTAAATCTTCACAAGAAATGGTCAAAACTAAAATGGTTTGGGTCCCTAAGCACAAATCAATCATGTCAAATGAGGCATCCTCATCCATCAAAAATCCAAAATTTCCATTCCATTCAAAAGTTTCAAATATCATAAAAATCCCACAAGCAAGGAAAAAAATCATGAAAAACCTAAGTCTATGTGGGTCCCCAAATGCTTACATCATCCATACACTAAGCAAACATCCCCATTGCTTCCTACACCACCTTCCCATCAAAAGCTTCATTGTTTATCATGGTGTGTGCAACTAATTCCCTTCCATTCCAAAACATTCCCACATACCTCCATCTCCCCAACCTTCATCCATTATCTTATATATCTCCCCCATCACTTTCCTATGGTCCATGCTTTTGCATAAATCTTTCATCCATTCTTTTCCATATGTCATACATAATCCACATCATAATCTATTAGCCTACCTTTCATCCATCCTTACACAAACCTTTCATCATCCACTATCCACCTAATCCATCTCCCTTTCATGCATTCATCACCCTTATCAACATCTATGAGCATAATGACATGGTCCATGTGATGACATTCATCTAATGGGACACTATCACCTTTCATAGCACTAGACACTTGAGTCCCTCCTATCCATTACCATGGTGAAAACCTACCAAATAGGCGCTATGTGTAATTGTCATGCTATCCCATCAAAAAAAAGAGAAAAAGAAAAAAATTAAAAAAGTGAAGAGAAATCCTTTCGTCCAATAGTGAAAACCTGGTAAACAGGTGCCTTGGATAAGTACCATGATGAAAACCTGGCAAACAGGTGTCATGTGTAGGTTGATCTTCTATGTCACTTACACTTGGGGGCATGTTGTCTCATCTAAACTATCTATCCCATCATACCATTACCATACCATCCTACCATCCTTAGCCATTACACCCACATACCTATCATATTGAGACTATTCATCTCCCTTCCTCCTTTTGTTCTTGATAAAGATTGGGGGCAAAATATTGAAATATTCTTTGATATCTTTTGATATACCTTATCCTTTTCTAAACAATCCTATCATTATCCACCTATCATAAGTCTTGTCATGTAAACTTCATCATGTTACCCTATTGTCATAAAACCTTGTCATGTAAAAATCTTGAGTCTTCTACCTAGTATGGGGCATGTTATTCCTATGCAACATAGTCTTTGGAGATCACATCCTATCTCCCTTATGATGCATACATCCCACCCACTATAGCCCATCCTCCTATCCATCCATCTATCATGAGTCTTTCATCCTATCCACCATCACCCATTCTTTTATCCATTCATCCAATCCCATTTACCTCCTTACACCTAGACTTGGTTTTCCCCCTTGTCATTGGTATCAAGCACAAAGGCTACCCAAATTGTAATTCCAATACCATCCCAAAACATCTAAAAAAATACAAAAAAATCAAATATTCTCAAAAATACAAAAAAATTTAAATATTCCCAAAAATACAAAAAAAAATCAAAACATTTTAAAATACAAACAAATTAAATATTCCAAAAAATCCAAACAATCAAATATCCATCAAAAATGCAAGCAATAATATCAATCGAATCACATCAATTTCATCAAACTCAATCATTCAAATCAATTCATCAAATATATCCAAACAATAAATCTAATTCCTTCAATCATATCATCCCTTGACCAATCCAATCACATCAATCATATAAATCCATTAATCCCATTCATCCAATTAAATCGCATCAATCTATCCAATCCAATCAATCCATTTATAGCAATCCATCATCATCAAAATCAAAGCACATCAATCCAACCATCAAATCAATTCATCAAACTAAATCAATCCAATCATCCATTCATCAAATCAAATCAATGCAAAGAATTGAAGCAATAATCCAAATGCAAGTCAATTATTAATCCATACTAATCAAGCTAATCAATTGTGTTAAATTATCCAATCACATCAATGGTCTTGATCCTAATCTTGTTGTAAACTAAATCAATCAATCAATCATCATCATCAATGGGATATACCATTCCCACATCCTAGTGTTGATCTAGGAATATATCATTCCCCACAATGACAACACTATCTATCATCATCAATAAATCAATCAATCATTAGTTTACCACTTGACAAAGGGACAATACCTTGTTTGTTTTTAAATCATTTGTACACACTTTCTTGCTTACTTGTGTGTGTTATCATTTTATATTGCATTTGAATCGCATCTCTCACATCCCATCAACATCATATATCATCAAACATCCAATCAATCCATAAACCAATACATCCATACACTTTCATCATCACCATCAATAACAAAAAAAAATAGAACTACATCTCATCTCTATCGTTAAATGCCTCGATCCCATGGATACAGGGTATGTAGGCAATCTGGGATATGAAGGAAGTACCTAGATTCAGGCATAGAAGATCGACCTCTTCCATCTTCCATCCTTCTTCTAATCTTCACCAATCATCATCTTCATCCATCTCTCATATTTCTTCTATCATCTATCTCCCACATCATCAATAGACACCTAAAACCCAATCAATCACATTCATTTCATATCAATTCCAATTCATCAATCACTTCATATAATCATCCTTCAATCATCAAATCAATCCAAACAATGATCCAAATGTAAGTCATCCTCAATCCATACCAATCAAGTTAATCAATCTTGTCAAATTATCTAATCTCAATCAATAGTCTTGATCCTAATCTTGTCGTAAACAAAATCATCAATTATCATCATCATCATCATCAATGGGATATATCATTCCTACATCCTTGTGTTGATGTAGGGATATAGTGTTCCACGCAATGACAACACTATTATTATCATCATCAATCAATCAATCATTGGTTTACAGCTTGACAGGGGCAATACCTTGTTTGTTTTTGTATCATTTGTGCATGCTTGCTTGCTTGCTTGCTTGTGTGTGTTATCATTTTTATCTTGCATTTGTATCAAATCCAAATCATTCTAGCTAATATTCATATCTTGTGTATGTTGGAATAGATTTTTTCATTAACCTTTGCATCTAAGATCATATCATACCTTTTGTGCATTAGGAATTCAATGCTCTAAGTTTTCTTCTTCATACATTAGATAAGATTGTATTATGCTAGGGCACAAGACATATCGTCACCCTGGTCCTTATACCTTGGTGCATAACGTCTAGTGTTATATTAAACACCATGGTTGCTCACTTTCATTGCAGCATAATGCATCATTCATTTCTTCTATCCATTCCCTTATCTTTCTTGATTAATCCCTTTCATTTCAAGAGCCTACCCGTGTTTGTCCAACCCACCTATCCTCTTGAGGGGGCATCATCATCCTATCTTTCCATCATCATCCTATCCTTTCCATCACTATCCATTTTCGTCTATCCATACCTTAGCTTCTTTGAAATGATGTTACTCGACATAAATCTTATCATCTCAAACATCATCTTAAAGAGGGGCAAAATGTAGAGACCCAAAAATGTCCATGTCTTGCAACACCTAGTTCAAAAACATTATCCAAGACATCATGTAGCATTTTGTCCTATCCCACTCTTAATCCCATCCTTAATCCACCTAGACAATTAATTAAATAAATTTTATTTATTAAAATCCCATCTTAATCCCATCCTTATCCCACTTAGCCAATTAATTAAATAAATTTTATTTATTTAATTAATTTCCCTCACATATCCCAACTAATTAAAATAAAATATTTGAATTAGGTCCTCACCTCTCACCACATTCCAACACTTACACTTGTCCACTTCTCACTTGAATCATGTGTTGTAGTACAACTTTCATTTAAAATCCTTCACATGTACAACTCATGGGACCTAATTTTAGTATTTGTGTACACATTCACATATGTAGTACTTTTTGTGTACACGGTCACATATGAGCCTTATCCTCCTTTGTACACTTGTCACATGACTACAACTCCCTTAAAGAGTGGCAATAACTAATCAATCCTAGCTGTCCGCATCAATCATTTAGCCTTTTAATCTCAACCATCCATTCAAATCAAGCCTTTCCTATAATCAACCCTCTCCCAAGCCATTAAGAGGCATTGACTTGAGTATCCTTATGCTACCAAAATAACATTAGAACCTTTGCATCATTCATCCATTATCTTCCATCTTATTATCTATCATCTATCATTCTTTCATCAATCATCTTCATCTTATTGTTATGCTACTGAATTGAGAAACCAACATATCAAATCAATCAAACAATTTATCTTGCATCTATTTATTCGAGGTATTGAAGGATTTGGATTGAGGTAATACATTTCATTTGTTTTATCATTTTCATTTTATCCAATTTTTTTTATTACAGGCACTATAACCAAGGGTGAAACCCACTGGCTATCTGAGATGTGATAGATGAATCTTGCCTGTAGTAATTTCTCTATTTTAGTTTTGACAATGTCCTTCAGGACAGGGTTTAGTCTTCTCTGGGGTTGTCTAACAAGTTTGACATCTTCTGTGTATATGTGATGGGTACAGATCTTAGAAGGGATGCCCTTCATATCTTGACATTCCCAATAAAAATCTATTGAATGGAAGATGAGGAGATCAAGAAGTGCCCCATCCTACTTTTCTATTAGCTGAGTGTTGATTTTCAATGTTTTCCCAAGTAAGATCATGACCTATTTTGTAATCTGATCCATAGAGGTCCCCTACCCATATTCTTGAGTCATAGTGTTAAGAATACAAGAATGTGGAAGTAGCATGTGAAAAGTTGCTAAGTATCTATAGAGGGTTTCCCCACAAGGAATGATATTGGCAAGGGTATAATGGGCAGCAGTCAAAAATTCTTTCCTTAAGTCTTGGGTTGTCCATTGTATCTTTTCCAATGAGAATGTGAGTTATATCTTGAGGTGTGTCATAGTTTATTTCTTCTTCTAACTCACACAAGTGTTCCTTGATGGTAACCATAGCTACTGAGGAAGTGTTTTCCATGTTATTAGGCTTATCTACCCATACTTTTCCTTAATAGTGTATAGATGGTTTAGTTGAAGGATACAAGGAGAATTTCTTCATGTCCAAACCATTTGAAATGACCATGTCTCTAGTTCTGTAATCAATAGATGATGCTGCAGTAGCCAGCTATGACCTTCCTAAAATAAAAGGATAAGCATTCCTTTGGTTCCTATGCTCCAATATCAGAAAGTCCACTGGGAATTCCTATGATTCCACAACAACTGGAACATCAGTTAACACCCCTTTTGGAATGGCCACTAATTGATCAGCCAATTGGAGAATTGTGGATGTGGCTTGAACACATGTAAGGGATAATTTTTCTAGGGTGTGAACTATCATTACGTTTATTGTTGCCCCCAGGTCAACCAAAGCATTAGATATTTCTACCCCTAATATGTGGACAATTATGATAGGGTTCCCAGGATCCCCATATTTTGGAAGGAGCATTTCCCCCACAAGAAGATCTACTACTTTTCCTTCCACCTGAATGGTGGTAGGAAAGTTTTTTCTTTCTGCCCTAGGTTTTAACACAATGTTGTTTGATAAATTGGTTCAGTTCAAGAACATCCCTGATTGCTTGTAGGAGTCAAATTTCAATGTTAAGCTGCCCGATTTCTTGTAGAAGTTCTAATTCAATAGTAGGCTGGACTTGTTTTTGTAGGACTATTTTTTGAGGGACATGTTGTTTGAATCATTCTGGGTAAGGTGTGAGGACCGCCCTTTTTACTACTGTTGTTATGACTATTTACAGTACTGTTATTGTTACTTTCATATTTGTGGGATAGCAGTTCCCAAAATTTGTCAGACTATTTAACTTTATTATGTTTTCGGAAAAACTAATTGGGTGATGTTTGGATAAGTTACTTTTCAGAAAAATGAATTAGGGATGATGGAAAATTGTAATATGATTTTTAATTATGTTAAATTGTACTAAGGCATGAGAATGCATGTGTTATTTAAGTTGCTTCGGCTATGATGAATTTATGTGGTTACTGATCTTGTAATTGAGTGTGCAGGGACTACTAATCAAACCACAGATTTCGGAGATCATTCCACACCTTGTTAATTGTTATTCCCTGTTAAGCCGATCTGGTTCCACGAGGAACCAAGATCTCCTTGTGTTTGATGTCATGATGTAATGTGGTCTTTCGTATGGTCGAGTGGGTTAGGTTACCCTCATGTAACATTATTTTTATAAGTAAGTGTTGTAAAGAGATTGAATTTGAAATTTCTATTTTTATTTAAATTATGAGGCCCTTTTTCTTGTGCTTTACCTTGACCTGGGGTGTCTTGTATGGGTTAAGATTGACCCTGGGTTCTACCCCATGGGTCCAGGGGCCCATTTGGCATGGGTAACCCTTGAGTAACCTCCATCTAGTCAACTTAACCTTCCCCTGAAGTTAAGTGGCGAAAATTGGAGGTAGGAGGGGACATGATGGGTTGTACCAACACTCAACCCATCCCCTCTACTTTTCCCTAGATAAGAGATGCCATCCATTAGTGAAAGTTACCCCTTCTTTAGTAAGATTCCCCCATGTACTATGGGGACACCCATGTGAAGAAAGGAGAAAGAGGCATGGGTCACCTGTCTTGTTCCCATTTAACTCTTTTTTTTATTTCTCCCATGAGAAAGTGGAGTCACATGAGAGGAATAAGGAGTACCCTTGGGAATGGAGAGTGACATAAGCCACCTGGACAGAATAGTGATTTTTGGGAAGGGTGAGGAGGTGACAAGTGTCACTTCCCCATTTCTCAAAATTAGAAAGAAAGAGAATTTTGGGTTATTTATTTTCAAATTTTGGGATGAGAGGGAGTTAGTTGAATTTTGGGGAAATCTTTCATTTTGGCCTTACCAAAAATAGAGAAGTTAGTTTGGAAGATAGAGAAGGGAGAGGGAGTTGGTGGCTAAGGTTGGAAGTGAACTCTGTGGACTCTGCAACAACTTCATTCCAGGAGGGCTTTGCAAGGTTGGTCTGAATTTTACCTTTGTTTTGGTAGAACTGAAATGTGTATGAAATGTGTGTGAAATCTGTGTTTAAATTTGTTTTCTGTGAGGTTCTTGTCGGGTCGTTTGACAGAGCGTCTCCCACTTGGGAGAAATGCTCATCAAGTTTGGGGTAGGGGAGGAGAGATCCTCCTCGGGTGCATACCTGTTTCCATCTTTTGGGATGTTGAAAGCCTTGAGGGCATGTATCTGTGACTGTATTTTTTGACTTGAGAGTCATATACAGATTTCTTACAAATTGTGATCACACTTGGTTGAGACCAAGAGAAATTGATATGAGTTCATTTATCTGTCAGGGTGACACTCTAGAGTCGAGTGTGTCCACTCTCCTGCCCCTTATGAGACTCACTGTAGTTGAGTTTCCGTATTGTGTAAAATAACCACGGGTGTATGTGCTTTGGGATTGTTGTTGTTTCTGTTGTGAAGTGGAGTGTTTGAGTACCCAGGTGTGAGTATGGTCTCCCTAGCTTGGGGGTGACCCTCTTGCGGGTCTACGGTAGGGAGGAGAGCTAGACGAGTGGTATTTTTCTTCTTGTTTGTCTTTGATACGCAGGTTTTTCTCTTGGAGCTTCTGGTTGGCTATTTATGAAGAAACAGTTCATCTTCTTGTCATGAGAATTAGGCCTGGTTCATTTCATAGAGATGAAGAGATAACACCTCTCTTGTTATTGTTGTAAATTAATGATATTCTGGGAGTGAAGAAAATCACCTCCCTGATCTTGT
The DNA here is from genome assembly GCA_027924645.1 of Cunninghamia lanceolata. Lineage (NCBI taxonomy): Eukaryota > Viridiplantae > Streptophyta > Pinopsida > Cupressales > Cupressaceae > Cunninghamia > Cunninghamia lanceolata. Next base: position 905,458 of record BSBN01000762.1, on the reverse strand, counting down.
TATTATTGAACTTTTATTGGTTGTCATAAGTTTTCAGTTATATACTGTTTGGGAGGAGAAAGTTCATATCTGGGAAGTTGGTATTCATGATTGAGAAGCTGTAATATGAATGTGCTTGAAATTTAAGTTGATGTTTGCCATCTTTGTTCAATAGCATTTTTTGTGTTTCAAGTATTACTGAAAGGAAAAAGTTTATTTTTGCAATTTAATCTGAGTTGTTTACATTTGAAAGTTTGGAATTGCTTCACTAGTTGAAATGCTAATTTTCTTATAGTTTTAAAATGGGAAAGACAGTTTTATATATTTGAGTTATCCTCCATATTTAATGGATTCTGTTAATTTAGAAGGATTAGAGGAAATCTAGCATGTAAATATAATCTGTTTGTAAATTTACAAGTCTTAAATGTTTATGAAAATGGAAATTTATACTGATAATAAGGGGATAGCTATGTACCATTTGGTGAAATTAGGATATATATATATATATATATATATATATAATTGTTATGACAATTTCTTTATAACAGGTTGATTTGGAGAAAATGCATAAAGTAGTGAATTTGAGAAATTTTAGGAATTGGAATTATACAAATACATAAAGAATATTTTTTTTCTAAATAAATATCTCTATTTCTCTTTTTGAGTAATTATCATTTTATAGAATAATAGAGAAATTGAGAGTAATTATAATTGTTATGAAATTGAATGTTTTATTCAATATAAAAAAAAAGGGGATATATATATATATAAATATATTATCGTTGTTATATATACATATATCTATATATATTTATATATGAATATATAAATATATATATATATATATATTTGAAAATATATTATTATTGATAATAATCAAACGATTTGTGAAAGACTGTCAAAGGTTAAGCCGCGGATTAGAAGACAGTCGCGGTTTTAGAATAGGCGGTGGGGAGAAATCCCCACCGCAGACCCTCTTGCATATATATGAAGGTGTGGAGTGGGGCGGAGCCCCACCCACACCCCACGTCGTGGGAATGTGGGTGGGGCTCCGCCCCACTCCACATTCCCCCCCCAATCCCTTATGCCTCCCGCGGCCTGCACAGGCCCGCCGCTCTGCGGCCACCGCAAATCCTGTCCGCCGCTCTGCGGCCACCCCGACCCTGCTCCTCTGTCACTGCGGCCACCGCCGCCCATGGCCGCCGTCTGCTGTGAATCTAAAGCAATAAAAAATGTTAGGGCTTGGGCCCTAACATATGAGTGGTGTATTTGTAATATAAATACAGTTTTTTTTATATAGCTTTATATATATAGGCACATATATATACTATATATGTCTATGTATATAGCTATATATATAATATAATAATGATTATATCTATATATATATATATAGAGATATAGATATATATATCGTGATAAACCAATTTCGTCCTATGCATAGACTTTAAAATAAATATATTATATATATATGTATATATATATATAGATATATATATATATATCTTATCGATAGGAGTAAATCTATGAACCATATTGTTGGACCCTCGTTTCAAATCGTTATAAACTATGTCTCATGGATAGAGAAAAAAAATATATATATATAAATTATATTCTCACAGTAGATGTTATTAAGTGTTGAACACAACAACCAAAGAAGATATATTACCATGAACAGAGTTTTATAAAGTGGTGAACCACCTACATCTATTGACAACGTCTTACGAGTCACAATCAGTGTATGAATCGTAATTAAGAGTAACAGTAACAACAGTAATTCTAAACAAGAGAAAATAAAATTATAATGTAAAAGAGAGTTTAGGAATATGCAGTGATACTCTAGAAAGAGTTTCTCGGAAGTTTCAACTATTAACGTACTAATAATCACCCGGAAAATGAAGAGGAAAATTACACAACTCCTTGCTCAAAAGAACACTGGAAATAAACTTAAGAAGCCACCACTGACAATCCATGTGGCCATATTAATCTCAACTGTAGCAAACGATCTCATATGTAAACCTGTAAGAGGTTCTGAAGAAGAAAAAAACTAACATTGGAAAACACAGAGGAGAAAATGCGCGACATTTCTCACACGGGATAAGAGAACTAAGTTGACGGACCCTTCTGCCAATTGTGCTTAGGAACAAGTTGACTAAGTATTTACGAAGAGGAGGAACCTAGATCGGGGAAGATTAGGAGACCGAGTCCAGCGAAATAGTAAACCAGCCTTTGTGACCTAGATCATCCTGAAATTAGGTTTAATATCAACAATAGCTGCAGTAATAACCCTGATTGACGTAAATCATGAAGAAAGGTCAGGATGCACATAAAGAAAGCATAGAAAATGAAAGAGAGAGAGAGACCGAAATATAAACACACTAAATGAACAAAGAAATAGTTAAGGAAAGGGCGATAAAGATATAATCAAAATTAAGAACTTGTGAAAAGGGAAGAGAGGGCAACCAAACTGCCTTGTTGAAAATGCTAAGTCATAGGAGGGGTATGTTTCAGGAAACAAGAGAGGAGACAGACAACCGTGCCTGGCTGAAAAATGACTAAATAGGGAGATCACTAGCCGGTTTAGTCGGAACAAGGCGTCGTGGGGAGTGGTTCCTCTATCAGCGAACCACGTGCGTAAATGAGTGCAGCGTAATTCCCACTAACGCCGTAAGGCATTCTGCTACCGAACATTGCCGAGGGTTCGATTTAAGAACTTTGGTAATCTCACTCTTGCAATGACGTTAGCAGCGTTGTATAGACCCTCTTGTTGATCTATATGCTTCTGGTTGCACGCCATTGTACTTGTATTCCGCCGAAGAGTATAGTGTTTCGCCATGAGAGAACACCGTTGAGCATGCGTACGCATGCGAAAGGGGTTTTTAGGACAGTGTGAGAAAAGTTTTTCATATCTCGTGTCATATCCACATGACAGATGTGGTTATGACACGTGCGATGTGTGTTGTGACCACAAGGAAAATGTGGGCATGACATTTGGTATCAGAGCCCAGTTTGTAAACACTGGGCGTATTTGGGCACGTTATTATTCCGCAACTTTGGCTAATTAGTTTCTACCTTGTTTTGTAGGATGCCTCCCCGACGTGTTCGACGAGCGCGATCACGCCACACAGCGTCAGTCGAGGTGCACAGCGATTCCTCAGCCGAGGGACTGGCACCCGCAGATTCAGCAGCACCACCTGCACCACCTGTACCACAAGCACCACTAGTACCACAGGCGACACCAGTATCGGATATAGACTATGTTAGACAGGTTACCACCAGTGATTCCTGAGCCACGTATAGAGCCTCGTGTTGATCCGCGAGAGGAGCCACGTGCCGAGTCACGTATTGAGCCACGTATGGAGCCCCGCGTTGATCCACTAGAGGTGATACGTGTGGAGCCCTTCGTTGAGATTCCTGACACAACAGTAGAGGAGGTAGGGTCGGCCTCCCGAGCACAGAGCAGGAGTCCTCCGAGACTTTTGAGACAAGAACAGGTTCAGCAGGGAGTATATGAGGATGGTGTGGAAGAGCCACTAGGGAGACTTAGAGACAGAGGGGACCCTATCAAAGATCTGCTGAGGCTCAACCCACCCACCTTCGCAGGAGCTACAGAGGGAGCTGTGGCCGAGGCTTGGCTAATTAGCTTAGACAGGTGTTTCGCATTGCGACCATATGAGAGCAACACGAAAGCACGAGTGGCAGTTCATCTTCTTAGGGATGCAGCAGCCACCTGGTGGCGCACAGAGGAGTGCAAGCGCTGACTCTCCGTGGATACACTCACATGGGACACCTTCATTGAGCGCTTCAATGCGCGGTATTTGTCTGAACATTATAGACAGCGCAGAATTGATGAGTTTCATGATCTACAGCAGAGGGGACTCACCGTTACTCAGTATGAGAGCCGATTTATAGAGCTTTCTCGTTACGCGGAATACCTCCATGACGAGAAAATCTTAATACACAAATTCATCAGGGGGCTAAATCACGGGATAGCAGGACCAGTTCGTATGGCAAATCCCCAAACCATGAGCGAGGCTGTTGAAAAGGCCCTTATATCAGAGGAAATTCAGGGACGAGGACAGAATTCACGCCCACAGTACCAGGAACGGAATCCCCAACAACAGCAAAATTTCCGAAGGCCTCAAAACACAACACAGAGAGGAGGATATAATCCTTCATCATTACCTCCTAGGCCTCCACAGCAACAGCAACATCAGCAAAAATCCAAATTTCAACAGAGGGGACAGGGAGGACAGAACCGTGGATGGCAGCAGCAGGGACCACACAGGGATCAGAGACAGCAGGGTTCATCGGCAGGACCCGCAAGGTCCCAGCAGTCTTACAGAGGCTCACAGGGATCCACCGGACGGACCGGGCAACAACAGTCGGGCAGAACACAGTCAGGGCAGTTACAGGTTAGAGGACCATGTTATGTATGTGGTGGGGCAGGGCATCTAGCTAGAGAGTGTCCGCAGGGATTTACTGCAGGGGGTCAGCCCCGATCAGGAGGGTCTGAGCAGACCGTAGGTGACGTGGGCAGATCTCACCACATGTTTGCAGCGATTGATAACCGCCAGGCTGATTTCTAGGCTTCTGTCATCGAGGCAGCAGGTACGATTAGAGACTTTCCCATCTCGATCCTTTTTGACTCAGGAGCTACTGACTCCTTTTTGTCTACATCGTTAGTGGAGCGTTGCAGGCTGGTGGCTTCTAGGCAAGACATTAGGTGGGAAGTTGAGTTGGCCTCAGGGGCCAGGATGTCAGTAGATACCTTGGTTAAAGACTGTGAGATCTCATTGGGACCCTTCACCACAACATGCGACCTTAGGATTATGCCATTAGGGTCTTACGGAGTAGTTCTGGGTATGGATTGGCTTGCGGCACATCGAGCCAAGCTTGATTGTCGCCAGAGAACGATTAGCTGTTTAGACGATCATGGTTCGTCGGTTGAGATAGTGGGCATTCAAAAGCCCACGGCGGTTCGTATGATATCCGCACAACAGCTTAAGCGCTGTATGCGGAAGGGATGTCAGATGTTTGCCATCACAGTCAGTGATAGAGCAGAGGATGAACCTGAGGCTACTTTAGATGATCACCCTATCCTTAGAGAGTTTGCCGATGTATTCCCGCCAGAATTACCTGGTATGCCTCCACGTAGAGAAGTGGACTTCCACATCGACTTAGTGCTAGGTGCAGAGCCGATATCCCACGCACCCTATAGAATGACGACCCATGAACTCACAGAACTTAAGCTGCAGTTGGAAGAATTACTTGAGAAGGGACACATCCGACCTAGCGTTTCACCATGGGGCGCACCAGTGATCTTCGTGAAGAAGAAGGATGGGTCTCTTCGTCTATGCATGGACTACAGGCAGTTGAACAAGGTGACGGTGAAGAATCGATATCCTCTACCTAGGATTGACGACCTTTTTGATCAGATGCAGGGAGCCAGAGTGTTCTCGAAAATTGATCTAAAATCTGGGTATCATCAATTGCGCATCACGGAGTCAGATATTCATAAAACTGCTTTTCGAACCAGATATGGCCATTATGAATTCACAGTGGTACCTTTCGGGTTGACGAACGCTCCTGCAGTATTCATGAGTCTCATGAACGGGGTGTTCCGTACATACCTAGACCGGTTCGTGATCATATTCCTAGATGACATTCTGATTTATTCACGGACTGAGGAGCATGTAGAGCACTTGCGTCAAGTTTTGCAGAAATTACGAGGGCAGCAACTTTATGGAAACTTGGCGAAGTGTGCCTTCTTCAGGACAGAGGTGCAGTATTTGGGACACATTTTATCAGGCGAAGGCATCTCCGTAGATCCATCTAAAATTAGAGCAATCCAGGAGTGGCCGGCACCCACGAACGTGACAGAGGTCAGAAGCTTTATGGGGTTAGCCGGGTATTATCGTCGGTTTGTCGAAGGTTTCTCCAGGATAGCACATCCCATTACTTCCCTTCAGTGAAAAGGGAAGGGTTTCACTTGGACCGAGCAGTGTGAAAAGGCTTTTGGAGACCTCAAAGAGCGTCTTACGAGCGCTCCTATTTTAGCAGTTCCAGATCCTTCAGAAGAGTTTGTAGTTTGCACGGATGCATCATTAGAAGGTTTGGGAGCCGTGCTTATGCAGGATGGACGAGCGATCGCATACGAATCGCGGAAACTAAAGACACATGAGTTAAACTATCCTACGCACGACTTAGAGCTTGCAGCTGTTGTTCATGCCTTGGTTCGCTGGAGACACTTTCTCTTAGGGCGACGCTTTGAACTCCATTCAGACCATCATAGTTTGCAGTATATTTTTACACAGCCTAATTTGAACGCCCGCCAACGGCGTTGGATGGAATTCCTATGCGAATATGACTTCGATGTCCATTATATCAAAGGGAAGGAGAACGTGGTCGCTGATGCTTTGAGTCGAAGACGCCACGAGATCTAGACCCTGACCTTGAAGATGGACTTGAAGGATCGCATCTTACAGCATCTGCCGGAGGACAAATGGTTTCTTGAAGTGCAGCAGGCAGTACTAAATCAGAAGGCCCTTGAGGGCAAATTTACAGGATATACCCTTGATTTTGATGGTATGCTTCGACATCGGCAATGCATCTATGTACCCCATGCGGGTAATCTTCGTATAGTAATCCTATCAGAGGCTCATAGAGCACCCTACGCAGCACACCCAGGAGTGAAGAAGATGCATGCTGATTTACGACAGCTTTATCATTGGGCTGGGATGAGGCGTGACATTGCCGAATTTGTTGTTCGTTGCCTGGAATGTCAGAGGGTCAAGGCCGAACATCAGCATCCAGTGGGACTGTTGTACCCTCATGAGATACCTGAATGGAAATGGGATACCATTTCTATGGAATTTATCGTTGGTCTACCTATGTCATCACGTCGCCATGATGCTATTATGGTGACAGTTGACAAGCTGACCAAAGTGGCGCATTTTTCACCAATATGTACAACATACAATGCACCATCAGTGGCAAAGGTGTTTCTTGATCAGATTGTTAGACTTCATGGGGTACCTCGCTGCATTATATCTGACAGAGACTCTGTATTCACTTCATCGTTCTGGAAAGCCTTACATCAGGCGTTGGGCACACAGCTCAACTTCAGTTCCGCATATCATCCGGAAACCGACGGACAAACAGAGAGAGTTAACCAGGTGTTAGAAGACATGCTTCGCATGTATGTGATGGACCACCAGTCTAGATGGGAGGAGTACCTGTATCTAGTTGAATTCGCCTACAATAATGGGCATCATAGCTCGTTGGGTATGCCTCCTTTCCAGGCATTATATGGCAGACCATGCAGAACACCTTTGAGTTGGGATCGTATAGAGGACAGAACAGTCATCGGACCAGAGACAGTCCAGAATATGGAACTGCAAGTTAAACAGATAAGACAAAGGCTTCTGGAAGCACAGGACAGGCAGAAAAAGTATGCCGATGCTAAAAGGACAGACCGAAGCTTCTCTGTGGGGGAAAGAGTATTTTTGAGAGTGCGGCCGCACAAAAGTCCAATCCGTTACGGAAAAGGCTCTAAACTCGCACCTCGATTTGTAGGACCTTTCGAAATCTTGGAGCGGATAGGACCAGTAGCCTATCGTCTAGCCTTGCCACCTAGCCTGTCACGTATCCATGATGTATTTCATGTATCAGTTTTACGTCAATATATTCCTGACTTATCTCATGTGTTGGATTGGAGTGCTCTTCAGGTAGAGGCAGACGGACAACTGGCGTTGGAGCCAATTCGCATATTGGCTCGTCAGACGCTGGCCCTTCGAGGTCGAGAGCTGGACCAGGTTAGAGTCCAATGGGACTTATACGACGAAGTCACTGCAACATGGGAAGATGCAGAGAGATTGAAGACCCTGTATCCTCACCTTTTTGACGACTTCCAGGAGGAAGTACCGTCTTAGGGGGAGAGGATGTGAGGACCGCCCTTTTTACTACTGTTGTTATGACTATTTACAGTACTATTATTGTTACTTTCATATTTGTGGGATAGCAGTTCCCGAAATTTGTCAGACTATTTAACTTTATTATGTTTTCGGAAAAACTAATTGGGTGATGTTTGGATAAGTTACTTTTCAGAAAAATGAATTAGGGATGATGGAAAATTGTAATATGATTTTTAATTATGTTAAATTGTACTAAGGCATGAGAATGCATGTGTTATTTAAGTTGCTTCGGCTATGATGAATTTATGTGGTTACTGATCTTGTAATTGAGTGTGCAGGGACTACTAATCAAACCACAAATTTCGGAGATCATTCCACACCTTGTTAATTGTTATTCCCTGTTAAGCCGATCTGGTTCCACGAGGAACCAAGATCTCCTTGTGTTTGATGTCATGATGTAATGTGGTCTTTCGTATGGTCGAGTGGGTTAGGTTACCCTCATGTAACATTATTTTTATAAGTAAGTGTTGTAAAGAGATTGAATTTGAAATTTCTATTTTTATTTAAATTATGAGGCCCTTTTTCTTGTGCTTTACCTTGACCTGGGGTGTCTTGTATGGGTTAAGATTGACCCTGGGTTCTACCCCATGGGTCCAGGGGCCCATTTGGCATGGGTAACCCTTGAGTAACCTCCATCTAGTCAACTTAACCTTCCCCTGAAGTTAAGTGGCGAAAATTGGAGGTAGGAGGGGACATGATGGGTTGTACCAACACTCAACCCATCCCCTCTACTTTTCCCTAGATAAGAGATGCCATCCATTAGTGAAAGTTACCCCTTCTTTAGTAAGATTCCCCCATGTACTATGGGGACACCCATGTGAAGAAAGGAGAAAGAGGCATGGGTCACCTGTCTTGTTCCCATTTAACTCTTTTTTTTATTTCTCCCATGAGAAAGTGGAGTCACATGAGAGGAATAAGGAGTACCCTTGGGAATGGAGAGTGACATAAGCCACCTGGACAGAATAGTGATTTTTGGGAAGGGTGAGGAGGTGACAAGTGTCACTTCCCCATTTCTCAAAATTAGAAAGAAAGAGAATTTTGGGTTATTTATTTTCAAATTTTGGGATGAGAGGGAGTTAGTTGAATTTTGGGGAAATCTTTCATTTTGGCCTTACCAAAAATAGAGAAGTTAGTTTGGAAGATAGAGAAGGGAGAGGGAGTTGGTGGCTAAGGTTGGAAGTGAACTCTGTGGACTCTGCAACAACTTCATTCCAGGAGGGCTTTGCAAGGTTGGTCTGAATTTTACCTTTGTTTTGGTAGAACTGAAATGTGTATGAAATGTGTGTGAAATCTGTGTTTAAATTTGTTTTCTGTGAGGTTCTTGTCGGGTCGTTTGACAGAGCATCTCCCACTTGGGAGAAATGCTCATCAAGTTTGGGGTAGGGGAGGAGAGATCCTCCTCGGGTGCATACCTGTTTCCATCTTTTGGGATGTTGAAAGCCTTGAGGGCATGTATCTGTGACTGTATTTTTTGACTTGAGAGTCATATACAGATTTCTTACAAATTGTGATCACACTTGGTTGAGACCAAGAGAAATTGATATGAGTTCATTTATCCGTCAGGGTGACACTCTGGAGTCGAGTGTGTCCACTCTCCTGCCCCTTATGAGACTCACTGTAGTTGAGTTTCCGTATTGTGTAAAATAACCACGGGTGTATGTGTGCTTTGGGATTGTTGTTGTTTCTGTTGTGAAGTGGAGTGTTTGAGTACCCAGGTGTGAGTATGGTCTCCCTAGCTCGGGGGTGACCCTCTTGCGGGTCTACGGTAGGGAGGAGAGCTAGACGAGTGGTATTTTTCTTCTTGTTTGTCTTTGATACGCAGGTTTTTCTCTTGGAGCTTCTGGTTGGCTATTTATGAAGAAACAGTTCATCTTCTTGTCATGAGAATTAGGCCTGGTTCATTTCATAGAGATGAAGAGATAACACCTCTCTTGTTATTGTTGTAAATTAATGATATTCTGGGAGTGAAGAAAATCACCTCCCTGATCTTGTTATTATTGAACTTTTATTGGTTGTCATAAGTTTTCAGTTATATACTGTTTGGGAGGAGAAAGTTCATATCTGGGAAGTTGGTATTCATGATTGAGAAGCTGTAATATGAATGTGCTTGAAATTTAAGTTGATGTTTGCCATCTTTGTTCAATAGCATTTTTTGTGTTTCAAGTATTACTGAAAGGAAAAAGTTCATTTTTGCAATTTAATCTGAGTTGTTTACATTTGAAAGTTTGGAATTGCTTCACTAGTTGAAATGCTAATTTTCTTATAGTTTTAAAATGGGAAAGACAGTTTTATATATTTGAGTTATCCTCCATATTTAATGGATTCTGTTAATTTAGAAGGATTAGAGGAAATCTAGCATGTAAATATAATCTGTTTGTAAATTTACAAGTCTTAAATGTTTATGAAAATGGAAATTTATACTGATAATAAGGGGATAGCTATGTACCATTTGGTGAAATTAGGATATATATATATATATATATATATATATATATATATATATATATATATATATATATATATATATAATTGTTATGACAATTTCTTTATAACAGGTTGATTTGGAGAAAATGCATAAAGTAGTGAATTTGAGAAATTTTAGGAATTGGAATTATACAAATACATAAAGAATATTTTTTTTCTAAATAAATATCTCTATTTCTCTTTTTGAGTAATTATCATTTTATAGAATAATAGAGAAATTGAGAGTAATTATAATTGTTATGAAATTGAATGTTTTATTCAATATAAAAAAAAAGGGGATATATATATCTATAAATATATTATCGTTGTTATATATACATATATCTATATATATTTATATATGAATATATAAATATATATATATATATATATTTGAAAATATATTATTATTGATAATAATCAAACGATTTGTGAAAGACTGTCAAAGGTTAAGCCGCGGATTAGAAGACAGTCGCGGTTTTAGAATAGGCGGTGGGGAGAAATCCCCACCGCAGACCCTCTTGCATATATATGAAGGTGTGGAGTGGGGCGGAGCCCCACCCACACCCCACGTCGTGGGAATGTGGGTGGGGCTCCGCCCCACTCCACATTCCCCCCCCAATCCCTTATGCCTCCCGCGGCCTGCACAGGCCCGCCGCTCTGCGGCCACCGCAAATCCTGTCCGCCGCTCTGCGGCCACCCCGACCCTACTCCTCTGTCACTGCGGCCACCGCCGCCCATGGCCGCCGTCTGCTGTGAATCTAAAGCAATAAAAAATGTTAGGGCTTGGGCCCTAACATATGAGTGGTGTATTTGTAATATAAATACAGTTTTTTTTATATAGCTTTATATATATAGGCACATATATATACTATATATGTCTATGTATATAGCTATATATATAATATAATAATGATTATATCTATATATATATATATAGAGATATAGATATATATATCGTGATAAACCAATTTCGTCCTATGCATAGACTTTAAAATAAATATATTATATATATATGTATATATATATAGATATATATATATATATATATCTTATCGATAGGAGTAAATCTATGAACCATATTGTTGGACCCTCGTTTCAAATCGTTATAAACTATGTCTCATGGATAGAGAAAAAAAAAATATATATATAAATTATATTCTCACAGTAGATGTTATTAAGTGTTGAACACAACAACCAAAGAAGATATATTACCATGAACAGAGTTTTATAAAGTGGTGAACCACCTACATCTATTGACAACGTCTTACGAGTCACAATCAGTGTATGAATCGTAATTAAGAGTAACAGTAACAACAGTAATTCTAAACAAGAGAAAATAAAATTATAATGTAAAAGAGAGTTTAGGAATATGCAGTGATACTCTGGAAAGAGTTTCTCGGAAGTTTCAACTATTAACGTACTAATAATCACCCAGAAAATGAAGAGGAAAATTACACAACTCCTTGCTCAAAAGAACACTGGAAATAAACTTAAGAAGCCACCACTGACAATCCATGTGGCCATATTAATCTCAACTGTAGCAAACGATCTCATATGTAAACCTGTAAGAGGTTCCGAAGAAGAAAAAACTAACATTGGAAAACACAGAGGAGAAAATGCGTGACATTTCTCACACGGGATAAGAGAACTAAGTTGACGGACCCTTCTGCCAATTGTGCTTAGGAACAAGTTGACTAAGTATTTACGAAGAGGAGGAACCTAGATCGGGGAAGATTAGGAGACCGAGTCCAGCGAAATAGTAAACCAGCCTTTGTGACCTAGATCATCCTGAAATTAGGTTTAATATCAACAATAGCTGCAGTAATAACCCTGATTGACGTAAATCATGAAGAAAGGTCAGGATGCACATAAAGAAAGCATAGAAAATGAAAGAGAGAGAGAGACCGAAATATAAACACACTAAATGAGCAAAGAAATAGTTAAGGAAAGGGCGATAAAGATATAATCAGAATTAAGAACTTGTGAAAAGGGAAGAGAGGGCAACCAAACCGCCTTGTTGAAAATGCTAAGTCATAGGAGGGGTATGTTTCAGGAAACAAGAGAGGAGACAGACAACCGTGCCTGGCTGAAAAATGACTAAATAGGGAGATCACTAGCCGGTTTAGTCAGAACAAGGCGTCGTGGGGAGTGGTTCCTCTATCAGCGAACCACGTGCGTAAATGAGTGCAGCGTAATTCCCACTAACGCCGTAAGGCATTCTGCTACCGAACATTGCCGAGGGTTCGATTTAAGAACTTTGGTAATCTCACTCTTGCAATGACGTTAGCAGCGTTGTATAGACCCTCTTGTTGATCTATATGCTTCTGGTTGCACGCCATTGTACTTGTATTCCGCCGAAGAGTATAGTGTTTCGCCATGAGAGAACACCGTTGAGCATGCGTACGCATGCGAAAGGGGTTTTTAGGACAGTGTGAGAAAAGTTTTTCATATCTCGTGTCATATCCACATGACAGATGTGGTTATGACACGTGCGATGTGTGTTGTGACCACAAGGAAAATGTGGGCATGACATAAGGTGCTTTCTTTTCAGTCTTTGGAGTAGCTCTAGAATGCATCTTAGAAGCCTCTCTAGAGGTGACCTGTGGAGCTATTCCTTTAGGAGGAACTCCAGAGTTACCTGAGGGCTGTTCTTTTGGCACAGTTTCGATAGTAATCTTCTCTTGGGGTTGAGTGGATGGATTTTCAAATTCCATATCATTGGTTACTTCAACTATGAGTGGAGGAGATGGTCTTGATAGTGCTTTCCCAGAACATAGCTGGAGGTTGTTTAAGTAAATAGCAGTTACACCAGCCATGTTTTCTTGCTCTATCATGTAAACAACTCCTCCCAGTTTATTTTGTGCATTTGCTATAGGTTGAGTTGGTAAGGGTGGTTAACTAATTGGCTCATTTTGTGACTGTCCCTTTGTTTTGGGGGGTCTAGTTAGGAGTGCTTGTTGTTGAGGTTGGAAACTTCTCTAGGTTGTCCTTGGTATTGTTGATTGTAACCCTGCTAAGGACCCCATTGAGGCTGCATGTTTTGTAGTCCATATTGTGATAAAAATTGTTGTGGCCATTATTAGTTTCCCCAAGGTTGGTTTTGCCACTGCTGGTTCTACCATTGCTGGCTTGACCAGTCTTGTACCCATGGAGGAATGTTCTAAGGTCCTTGCCAAGTTGGATTCCACTGATTAATTCCCCATTTTGAAGGACCCCTATAGGAAGCCTGATTTGGGTACTGATTGTATGGGAAATGGCTAATTTATTTTTATCCTGCATAGTTTAACTCTTCTTCTATTATGGGATTCATTTTAGTCAGCCTTTTTAGGGCTATGAGTTGATCACAATGATTGGTAGGATGTTCTTTGTCATAAATTTGACAGATGTCAGATTTATCCAATGGGCATTCTCTCAAAAGGTGTTTGTTTCTACATCTAGGATAGTATATTGAAAGGGGTTCAATTGTTATGTTCTATTCAGTGGTTCTAGTTTTTGCCTAAATCTCATCTAATGTGGTATTCATCTTAACTAAGATATTTTTTTTTAGATTTACAAACTCCTCCATTAACTGTCCTATATCATTCTTCCCTTTTAAAGACCTTGGTGTTCTCACTCCTTCATGTGTTCTAGAGTAGTTTCTATAGATTTCCTCTATAGCAGGCATATCCATTTTGTTGATATTTCCTCTCCCCATTAGATTTAATGCATGCTTTGACTCTTTTTCCAACCCTTTTATAAACAAGGTTTTGGTTAAGTTGTGAGCTATAGGGTTACCATATCTCCTTAGAGAAAATTTGAATCTATCTAGGTAGTCTTCTAAACTTTCATCCTCCTTAGTTCTAAACAACTCTTCCTTTCTATCATTGATTCTACAGTAGTCATGGTATTTGTCCAAGAACTCAATTTCCATTTGATCCCATGAGTGAATGGAGTCTGGGGATAAACCCATGAACCACCTCATGGTAGAATCTTTCAGGGTAGATGGAAAAAGTTTGAGATTGTGGTTATCTGATCCATAGTCATATGTCTAACATAAGACCTTAAACTCAAATAGAAACTGATCTAAATCCTAAGAAGCCAGCCCCCTGAATGTTGGTAGATTTGAAGGTGAAATGTTCTTCATAGGGGCATTGTCTCCAGGAGCAAGAACAATGGGGTATGAGAAGGTTCTTACAAGCTCATGCAAAGGATCTAATGGGTTATCATGATTATCCCCCATGTCTGATGGTTCTTCTTCCTAAAATTCAATGTGAGTTTCTTGTAAAATAGATCCTATTAACATATCTTCCTAGTGTCTCTCTTGCAATTCTTGAATATACTTAGAGAGTGAAATATTTTGAGGACTTGTGGGAATATCTAATTGTGGTGTAATTTCCAAGGTATGTTCTAAATGTTCCTCTTTCTTTTCAACAAGATTTTGTACCACCCTACTGCTTTCACTTGTAGTTTTCTACTTGGGTGTTTGTTTAATGTATCTACCCTTTAAATCCCTAGGTCCAACCATACATATTCAATCTAATCTAAAAGGACTGTTAACTAGGGTTTTCTTATTAACACAATTCCCCAGCAATAGCACCAAAAATGAAAAGGGTTGTTGTACCTTGGCATTTAATCATGTTTCATGTGTCAAATCTCAAGCTGTGTCCTTGGATGTTTGTAATAAGGAACCTAATAATCAATAGTCCTTAGCCAATATACTAAGTTGAACCATCCTAATAATCAATGCTACTAATTATCTACTTGAAAGGAAATCCTAATCTAAAGACTGAAACAGTAAATTGTTGAAATAAATTTATCTAATTCACACACAAGATGAAAACATGCATTAAATGGAAATGAAACTATTTTAACAATAATTGATCTATCCTATGAAAATATGGAAATTATACTTCTAATGAAAAATTGCAACAAGACAACAAAGCAAAGATACCAGCCTCCTTATCCATTGGTGGGAGTGGGCCCTTGCTCCACAACTTCAGAACTTAAGGCTAAACAAGAAACTCAAAACAAAAGTATAACAAAACAACTTCCTTTAATCCAGTCTATCAAAGTACATTTTATTCAAAAGTATATTTCTCTACTCTGAAATGAAATTGCATAAACACTGCTATAAAATTTTGATTAATTATTCTGTTGTTCCTATCCAAATATAAATCAATCTAAGCAACATAATATTATTGGAGTTAACTACTTCACCTAATCCATTTGTCTTGAGATATAAACAATCTCTTATTCTTAACTAAAACATGCAATTGTCCATCTAGAGTATAATCATGCAAAGCCTGAAAAAGGACTTTAGTGATACTGAAGGTACCACTAAATCTAGAGTTTAACTTATAACAATAATAGGTAGCAAGGCCCTGATAAAAAAGAACTTGATTTCCTAAAAGAGTGGACTAAGAGAAGTCTTCTAGTCTCATGCAAAAACAAGTGAAAGTGTATTATGTCCCCGTGGACAACTAGAGTCATATGTTGGGACACTCATACCTGAATAGGTTCGCTTCATAGCACTACAGACATCTTGGAGATCTCGCTAATCAACAATGTTGGAGACTTTATGTAGCTTTGGAGACTCCATGTTGTTGCCAGCAGCTTTGAAGATGCCCAGGAATCTACTAAGACAGCTCCAGAGATCAACATATTCTCTATTCTACTTCTCACTCCAGAGATCCTCCAACAAGTTGGAAAACATTGGAGTACTCTATAGTGTCCTTCATGCCTAGGTTCAGAGATAATTAGGATTACCTTCAGAGTTCTTCAAAACTGCATGCCACCTATGCAATAGACACTTGTGAAACCAAAAAGAGATAATTCTACACAATTTCATTAGTTTCACTGCAACATAAGTCTTTTCATCATAACAATAATCTTTAGCACTTCATCTCTTATTAGCATAATTAAAACAGGACTTTATAGTTCCTATAGTGCAAAATACTAGGACATGTAGTATCAAAAGATGGGAAAAAGGAAGTAAAAAGGCATGTTTAGATGAGTTCTACCTAACACTCATCAACTAGTGTTGTAGGGACAAGAGGTCTTGATTTTACACTAACTAAACATGATCTCAGCCTCACACTAGGTAACTCACATAAAGGACCACTAGATCAAGATGTTGTAATAGGATGATGAGCCAACTCAAAGATTTAAGACAAACTTCAAAGCTCAGGATGGGATCTTCACAAAGCTAGTGTCAAATCTCCAAACGCTAGAGATATTTGCAATGAATCAGCTAAGAACATGAGATATTAACAAGATCTTTGAAAGATGACTGACTGAAGTTATCTATCCCTCCTAGTGCTAATTATTTGATGTGGTGTTTAGTCACATGCACGTGAATATGTAGACACCCAAATTTATTTCAAATTTGTGTATGTTTTGCAACACCTAGTTAAAACATTATCCTAGACATCATAAGCCATTTTGTCCTAATTCCCATCCCAATTTCCCTAATCCCACTTAACCAATTAATTAAATAAATTTTAGTTATTTAATTAATTTTACATGCATAATCCCATTTATCCTATCCTCATTCTAATTAATTAAATAAATTTTATTTATTTAATTAATTCCCACATCATATCTTATCCCATCCTATTCATCTACCCAATTAATTAAATAAAATCTTATTTATTTAATTAATTTCCCAACTATATCCCAATTAATTCAAATATTTAATTTGAATTAAGTCACATGACCTTTCATCTCACCTTGACACTTGTCCATTTCCCCTCAATTATGTGTTGTAGTACAACTCATTTAAAATACTTTTTATGTACACAATCACATGTACTACTATTTGTGTACACAATCACACATGAGACCTATTTCTTTTGACACATATCAATTGACTACAATTTCCTAATGTGCAAGGAAACCTAACTTAATCCTAGCCATCCATTTCATCCTAAGCCCTAATTGATCCTAGCCATTCATTTGAACCAAGCCAATCCTATAAAGCAATCCTCTCTTGAGTCATTTGGAGATTAGAGGAGAAGGGGATTCTTCTTCATGCAACCTCACTTTGCCAAATTTTCATCTCAAGCCCTCATCCATCTTCTTTAGTCTATCTAACTTGCATCTATCAACCATCATTCATCCATCATCTATCTCCCTATCAATGTTATGCTATAGAATCAAGCAATCAACACAACAAATTGATCAATCAATCGAGGCCATCTTGCATCTTTGAGGTATTGAATTATTTGGGTTTAGGTTATGCATTTCATTGTTTGATCATTTCCATTTGCAAATCCAAATTTTTCATTACACATTTTGGCACGCTTGGTGGGACTCATGTCTTTGATTAACCTCCTTGATTGAGTTGTTTTTATGAAGTTCAGATCAGGTTTTTGTTACAAAAAAATACATCTTTCTAACCCTAGTTTTGTTAAATTTTAAAATTTTGATGGTAAACTATCATAGATTGTGTCTTGGGCAAAAAAACTAACCCCACCATTGCAATCAGGACATTGTTTCTGAGTTTTTTTACTGTAAACTTGATAGGTTTCAGTGACTAAAATTTTTGAAAAAAAATGAATTTTTTTTAGTTTGTAGGTTGTACCATAGAATCTGTATGACCTGCGAAGGGGTCTCTTTGTGCAAAATCATGGGTTTCTATTGCTATTAGCTTCTAACATTTCACTTGAATGTAGGTCTAGTTTTTTAGGTCTAGGGTTTGTATTTTTATTTGAGGTTTAAATCTTTGTTGTTGCTGCTAAATACCCTAGTTGACCATTTGCCTCAGCCCTCCGATCTCTGTTTAAATCTTGCATGATTTCTGCATAAAAGCTTGTCTTTAGTTTTCAAGCCCTTGTTGACCACATTTGTGCACATTACAACCACCCAGATCTATCTATCACCACCCTTATATCTTTGTCGCCGATATTGCCTCTTTTCTCTTGTCAAAGTCTTTAAACTGCCATCCTCTTCACTGTGGTTGCCATTTGATCTCCACTCTGCTTTCATATCTTTGTTGCCACCTACTACCTTAAACCTAGATCTAGGTCGACACTTGAAAGCTACTAGGTCATTGTTTCCTTCGGGCTACCACTTGGCCACCATTGACTTCCCCATCATACTCATTGCAGAGAATTCATAGTCCATAATAGAGTCAAATCAAACTATTGTCGATTCAAAACATTCACCGGTAGATCTTGGCACCTTCAAATCACATATGGCAATGTAGAACACTGCAACAACCTTGTAACTCTTAACTGGTAGCTACCACTTTGTCTGAAAACCATTCAATAGGCAACCACCCCTGATCCACTGCTAACATAGTCAAAACCGTGTCCACCCGCTATCCCCGCGGTCCACCTCCCTCACACGGCAATTTAAAACAGTGGCACTTTTGCATAATCCATTGATTATTCCGTGAATCTCTAACACCTTCAATCGGTGGTGAGATTTTCATCAATCTCCATTTCTGACCACTTAGCCATTCCCCATCAACAGTCATTGCCAAGTTTCAAAGATATAGCAGCCTTGTTTCAAAGGCTTCTGCCTTGAATTTTATCCAACAATAATTGCTTTGCATCAAGCAGGTTAGAGGTTGATTCCTTCGCAACAACCAAGCCATCATCCACTGGGAAAATTTCCTAAGGTCGTCAGTTATTTTCATCGGTGGGCATCTAAGCTAGTCTCTCCTGTGGCTTGTTTGCTCACCAACTAATCTATAGCAGTCATTCAACCACATTGTTTCTAGCATCTATTTTTTTTGCATCGATGACATCTTTCAAATATCGACTGGCAGTTCAATTCTAAAGTCTGTGGGGTGTGAGTTCAAAATTGTCTAGTAGTCAAATATTAGCAATTGGTGGTCTTTGACATATATTCGGAGGTCTTTTGATCTCCTAGTGAATTGGCAACTGTCAAACCTTCCGATGGCGTCGACCCTCATTAACTAGCGGTCTGTTATGTTTTAGCAATCTACGAAATCAAACTTTCATAGTCTTCATTCCTTTTAGGGGTCATAGCAGTGACCCATCGATAGCAACCTTTAAAATTTCATCTGGTGTCTTCGTTTATAGTTGGCATTGTTTTACCTGCGGTCATATTGTTTTACCCGACCACTTAGCCATCCATTGTTTGTTCAAAGCTTGACCACATTCATCTTTTGGTTGCAATTTAAACATAAAATTGTTTTCCCAAATAGGCACATAAAACTTTGCAAAAACATAAAATAAAAAAAAAAAAAATTCAAAAACTCAAACAGAAGTCAAACTCGGTCAACCTTGTTTCTTCAAATATGCCAAAGGAGGCTGATTTTTTCTCTCGCTCATAATTGGAGTATACAAGGTTGAAATCACACAAAATTGGACTCATTGGAAAGATGGGAGGATGAACTTCACAACAATATAACTTTTATGAGGTGACTGTATCATTTTACCAGTTGTTTAATCAGTCAAAGTCAAACTTGCTTTTAAACTTCAATCAAGCATATCTTGAACATTTTTGATCAGTTTTTAGCATTTTTTTTTTGAATTGCATAGAATTTCCTGAAGAATCTATTTGTGCACTTCATTTTTCTATATCAGATCATTTTCATCAAATTTTATCATATTTCATTTTTTCACATAACGGTCTTCTTTGCAAGTTTACTTGTTTTTTTTTCAATTTTGTGACTTGAGGGGCATCAAAGGAGCTAGAGCAACATTTGGATCAATCAAAACAACAAGTGTAGAGTGAAATAATTAGGTGCACTCATTCTAATATTTCATCTCTTAATCATTTATTGATCACATCATTGAAATCAGGTTAAAACGAACAATTGTCTTCAATCACACATTTGGATTTTGGATCTAAAAAAAACAAGTGCTTGAATTGTCTTCCACACATCTCATTTTTAAAGGGTCAATTAACAAGTGTGAGTGTGAATCAAGTGACAATTCACTTGGTTTTCTTTTGTATACCCTATCTTAGGAGGCCTGCTTGGAGACACACCACTCCAAAGGATGACCTCAATCAAGGCTAATCAAAAGGCACCCTCATTGGGAGTTGTAAATCTTGTCACTTTTGGCTAAGCCCCAAAGAACTTTATACCTTTGGAAAATGAAGGTGAAGGGTGGGTTACCCCTTTCTCCTGGATATGTGGCAGGATTTCACTTTCAATTCCATAGTCAACCTTGTGCCATCTAGCCTAAGACCTAATTGGCCATACCCACTTGACTAGACATTAGGTTTGTTGATGTGTCTTCCATGTGTGCTTGCTTAATCATCACATTTCATTTTCAAAGTCAAAAAATTTCTTATGTGTCTTGTGTGAGTGATTCATGTGTGTATATGCATAATCATTTGTTTGAACATTACCAAACACATAAAAAAATCAATCTAAACATTCATCCTAGTCAACACACATCATATCCAACTTAATTTCATCCACATCATCATCCAAATCCCTAAACAAGCACTTGCTAAAAGGACTCAAGACAAACGCTTGGGTGACAACATGTTTACACCAAAAAACCCAAAAATCAAATTCCAAAGATTATCAAGGATCACAACCCCTAAACCAAAATGCCATTGAAACATTACAATTCTTAATCCAAAGAGCTCAACCCCACATAAGCCAATCACCTCAACTGCAACACTTTGTAGCCCAAGTCCAACACCTTTTAACCACTAGTCAAGCCTGACAAGTACATCAATCCTTAGCCATTCACTCCCAACCTAGTCCATCTTCCCACATGTCATAGCCATCCACTTCCTATCAACTTAATCCACCTATCCACCAAATCAATGCCATATCAACCTATGAACATCAACCACAAGCTTATCCAATCCCTCATGCCACCATTCCAATGCCCTACCAAGCCCATCCACAAGGCAATCAAGTGATTTCACAAGAACAACATGCAAGTCCAAATGGCCTTTTCTATATAAATCAAGTGAGCACAAGTCAACATTGCCAACAAGATCAAATGCTCGCATCTTTGGGTCCACCTCAAGATATTTTGTCTACATATCCTACCATTACACCTAGCTGTCGAGACTATCAATGGCCTCCACAACAAGTACAAATGAACTCAAATCCACCTTTGCAACAAGAACCACATGCAACTCCAAGTGGCCCTTTGTATATTGTATACGTCTAAAAATGACACAAATCATCCTAAATAAATATTCTAAATATTTATTCCATTCTTCTATTAATTAAATAAATATTCTAAATTTATTTAATCGATTCACTGTTCCATAATTAAATAAATTCTATTTATTTAATTAAAATTCTTCTATTTGTCCTTCACAATTAAATAATCATAAATTATTTAATTAAGCCTAATTCCTCTATCCTAAAGTTCTAAATTCAAAATTCCACCTCACCTTTTCCACCTCACCTTGTCCACCTCATCAGGTTGCACATGTAATTAAATATATTTAATATTTAATTACCTTATTTTCCCTCACCCACATGGCCTATTTCTTCTCAAATCAGAAGTTAGTTAACTAATCAATCAAATCTGTCAACTGATTAGTCATTTGAGTTCACTGGTCAATCTATTCTGTTGACTCCTCAATCAACCCAGTTCACTGGTCAATCAATTCAGTCAATCCCATAATCCACTCTTCTAACTAATCAATCAAGTTTGTTAACTGATCAGTCAATGGAGTTAACTCTCCAATCAATTTTGTCACATCCCCTCTTTAATGATGGAGCTGGGACACTTGTCACATTCCTACTGGTTGCACAGTCCTCAACCATCCTCAGCCGTTGATCTTCATATCTCCTCTCAACCATTGATTTCCATTCTTCCAAGTCTATAAATGAAGCTTCATCCCTTCATTCTATTCATCCAGGCTTTTGACATCGTTACTCTGCAGAAATACCACCAGCGCGCCTTTGGCACCCACTTGTCATCTACAAGCTTGAGATCACATTTTGCATTGGAGCTCACCTTCATTGCATATCACACCATAGCCATTCACCATCGACTTCCTCAAACAGCTTTAAAAGATTGCACTCTCTGAGGGCTCATCTCATCTGCGAAAGGACGATTCGTGATAGGCGAACAACAAAAGTTTTGAAACGGAAGAGGCTTGCTGTGTTTGTTCATTGCTTTGTTTACTTGAATCTTTTATGTTTCACTATTCTGTTGATGTTTGGGTCATCTATTATTCATTTGATTGATCACCATTTTACCCTCACATTTTTGGCACCCACCGTGGGGCCGTTGCCCCTTTATTTCACCATTTTTGAGCTTTTTTGAAGGCAGGTTCCGTACAGGTCACACAGAGTCACGCACAGGTTCTTTCGGCGCATCTGTTTATTTCCACGACACATATAAAGACTGTTCCGGTGCATTTATTCTTTTTGCGCATCTGTATATTTCTGTGGCGCTTTTGCGCACTGTTACGGCGCACAGGTTATAACTGCGCATCTGTTGACTGTTACAGCGCTTCTGAAGATTATTGCTGCGCATCCATTAAAACTACGCATATATTCATTTTAACCGCACATACGTTCAATCTTGCAGCGCATTCGTTAGTGCTGCGCTTCTGTTGATCATTTCTGCGCATCTGATCACTGAAGCTGCGCATTTGTAACAGACTCAAGTTTTAATACTTTTCTAGAAGATTTTGCTAACGTTAACCCCTTTGCAGGTGTTTGCTGGAGCGGTTTTGCAGGGTAGGCTCGGGTTCAGTTACATGTAGTTGCATCTAATTAGGTCACCTTTCATTTTCTGGGAAAGAGTAAAATGGTTGTTCATTACAAATCTTCATCTAGTCCTAATTAGGGAGGAAGTAACTGGTTTATTTCATGCTTGCATTACAAACACCTTCAAAGTTATTGCTATCTGAGATTTAAAATTGAACTCATCACTGATCTTGAAGGTAAAATGAACCATTGCTATATCGTGAGACCTGAATTTCAAAGTTAACAATCTCGTGCTTCGCAGTTTTAAAATTGAACTCATCACTGATCTTGTAGTTAAAATGAACCATTGCTATATCGTGAGACCTAAATTTCAAAGTTAACAATCTCGTGCTTCGCGGTTTTAAAATTGAACTCATCACTGATCTTGCAGTTAAAATAAACCATTGCTATATCGTGAGACCTAAATTTCAAAGTTAACAATCTCGTGCAACGTGGATTTAAAATTGAACTCACTACTGCTTTCTGGGATTTAAAACTGAACCACTGCAATATTGCTGAAATCACTTCAAAGTTCTGTTTGAGTAGATTAGCCCATTTAGTTTTTATCTTTTAACTAGGGTGGATTAATCAGTGTATTCTGTGCTTGCGAATGACAATAGGCTTATGCTCTCCCCTCTTCTGGGTGATCAGAGTGCCAGACTTGTCATTCTATTTGTTTAACCTTTAGGAGGGGCCTACCCTTGGATGCACGCTTGTCCAAGCGGGAACGACCCTGAGTGGTAACAGGCTAACGCCAAGCCCTACCGAGCCACTTAAAATAAATTATGCTTGAGGTGAAAACCTCCTGCAACGAGTGCTGTTATGTTACATCGACGGCCAACCTCCCCCAAAACCCTCTTAAGCGTAACCCTTTGAGGCTGGGAGACTCCATAACGGAGAGTAGTGCCGCCGCACGTGTAACCACTTGAACGGTTGCCTGAATTAAATACCTCTTGTTTTAGTGGCCCAAATCCCTTATAATCCATTTCTCGCCTAGGATTTTGTGCTTGCTTTTGTCCAAAATAGAGTCGAAAAACTACAAAAACAATGGAAAACTACAAAATACTCTTTGTGCTTGCTGTGTTTTCTTGCTAAATTAATTCATAATATTAGATCAAGAAGACCTTTATCCAGCCAAAGAATACCAAAAATAGAGAAAAATCCAAAAAAAAAATTTTGGCAAAAAATACCAGAACTGCGCATATACACTTTTCTGCTACGCATACACAGCGACTTGCTGCGCTTTTGCACCAACTGGCTGCGCATACATACCTTTTTGCTGCGCATATACACTTTTTGGCTGCGCTTTTACAGCGACTTGCTGCGCTTATACACTGACTTGCTGCGCATATACTTTTCTGCTGCGCATTTACGCACTGTTACTGCGCATACGTGCTTCACCAGAACCGCGCTTTTACAGCGACTTACGGCGCATTTACCCATTCTTGTTGCGCATCTGTTTCTGCGCATGTGTGACAGTGAACATCTGCCCTATTTTTGAGAAATTTTCATCAACTGTTCAAAGTACCCATTTCAGCCTAGTTTCATTTTCTGAGGTCAGAATCAACCTTGCAGTCAATTTTCATCCATTTCACCCAATTCTCTCTCTTTCGTCGGTCGTCCCAGTGACCTTCTGTCCTAGTCACTCTTGCCCCAACGTCATTCTGTCCCATACCGATTTGACATAGGTCCTTCTTTGTTTCATTAGTGAATTCACGTAAGCCTAGTAGGTCACAGTACCTTTTGCTAGTAGTCTTGTTGAACGACTAAGCCCTACGCAGTAAGACTGGTATCGACTACCCTTGCTAGTGGCTAGAGTCTTGTGTCAACCGTCTTGCCTGAAGTCATTGAGCGAGAGAACCCTTTGTCCAAATCTTGTCCTAGATACCCCATTCATTACAGTCTTAGTCGGCACCTTGCCAAAATTTCTAATCCTAGTCCATTTCATCCCACCCCACCTTGCATGGTTCTTACTCGGTCCCAGTACAACAAGCTAATTGAAATGGCCGACTCATCCGATCACATCGCCCCACCACGCGATGATGATGAAGAAATTTCTCATGAAGAATTAGTGGCACACATGCAAGATAGCAAATTCCAACGCCTAGTGGAGAAAGTGCTCCTTGAGGACCCCACCAAATATTTCCATCATCTTGCTAGTCTCGGAATCAAACTCCCCGCAGACTTTGACATTAGCTCCATCATGGAAAATGCAGACAATGAACATGAGAGAGGCACAAATGACACGGTCCCCCATGCCAATGAGCGAGGAAAACAACCCATAGCTCAAAATGTTCCTATGGCGGATGTGAGACAACAAATTGAGAGTCTAATGCTAGAAATCTCCAACCTTAAGATCGGCACAAGTTCCAAGAACTACTCCTTGGAAGATATAGCACCATACCACTTTGACAGAAGTTTGGTCATGAAACCATTCCCCTATCAGTTCGGAATTCTAAAATTTGACAAATACAAAGGGAAGGGGGACCCTAGAGATCATATCAGGGAATTCACTGCAGCATGTCTAGAAGTAGCTCACAACGAGACCTACTTAATGAGACTGTTCCCAAGATCTTTAGGAGGTCAAGCTATGGAGTGGTTCTCGCGTCTCCCACTAGGAATCAAAACTTTTGATGAACTTGTCAATAAATTCATAACGCACTTCTCTTACAATATAGAACACGAGGTATCTATGCTAGACCTATGCAACACCAAACAAAAGGGTGGTGAGTCTTTCGCCACCTTCTTACAACGATGGAGACAGCTAGCTAGTAAGTGTTCTTATGACATGCCTGAGAAACAACTATTGGAAATGTTTGTCCACAATTTGAATCCCGATCTTAGCTATCAGATTCAGATACAATGCCCTACCTCATTCGCCAAAGTCATTGAAATGGGGCTATTTATTGAGAAAGCTATGATCGCTAAAGGAACTCTCAAGCTCTACAAGGACACACCTCCTTCCAATTACACAACTGACAAGTCAAAGTTTTGGACCAAGAACAAGAATGTGGTCAACGATGGAGTAGTGGATGCCAAGGCGGTAGCCCCTAAACAACAACCCATATTCACTCTTAAGGAAGAAGCAAATAACGGTGCACTCAACAAGCCACCCCCTCGGGAACCTAGACCTTGGTTCAATTCAAATCCAAGGAGGAAATTCACACCGTTAGGAGAATCTCAAGAATCGGCCCTCAGAAAGTTGTTGGCTAACAATGAAATTTCTCTACCGCCAACAAGTGACTATGAGCCTATAGTCAAACCTCCCTGTTGGAAGGACACAGACTATTGCGAGTATCATCAAGGAAGGGGGCACACAACCAATAATTGCATCCATCTTAAGAATGTCATACAGGATATACTGGATCAAAATCAGGGAGGAACACAACAGCATACCTCTAATGAATCTCATGTGGCCTACCGGGATCCTCTTCTAAATCACAACAGGCCGTATAACAACAATCACAACAGCGGTCACAACAACAACAATGGTCACAACCACAACAATGGTCACAACGGCAACAACTCCAATGGCAATCCCAATAACGACAACAATCGCAACCGGTCAAATCAGAACAGCGGGTCGAGTAATGCTAACTATGCAAGCGTTTCATTTGAGTACACCATTAACTGCATTTCAGAACATCTTCCGCAGGTCAATGTCATCTCCCCCAACCAACAACCAGGACCTAACAGAACTGGTTGTAGTATAATTACCCGCAGTGGTAAAGTCACGATCAATACCACCCCTCCAAGGTCATCGCCATCTCCGTCTAACTCCCGTCCATACAATGTCATCGACCAGTTACAGAAAACCCCGGCTCACATTTCTATATTGGAGCTCTTGCGTCTATCTCCTTCTCATAAGGAGATTCTCGAGAAAGCCTTAGTGGAAACTATTATCCCCACTAACCTGGCCCAAGAGAAGTTTCAAACCATGGTTGGCAATCTGACATCCCCCCCTTCCATATCATTTACTGAGCAAGATGACCTTTCCGTATCTCAACCCCACAACACTCCCCTACACATTGTCGCATTCGTACACAAGCACCGCATCAAGAGGGTTCTCATTGATGGGGGTGCCAGTTTGAATATTTGCACTTTGAAGCTAGTCCTTGCATTGGGGTTCTCTGAACAGGCAGTTGATCCATGGAGGAAGATTACCATAAAGGCCTATGACGAGGAAGAGAGAACCACAAAAGGCACGGTTGTCCTACCTATTCAAGTTGGACCGGTAATCAAAGATGTGGTGTGCCAAGTCCTTGATCAAGAGCTTGCTTATAATATCTTACTAGGGAGACCATGGATCCATGCCATGAAGGCTGTCCCCTCAACCTACCATCAGTGCATTAAATTCCCGCACAACGGCAAGCAAGTTACCATTCAAGGCGACCCTGATCCCTACCAACACTGCAATTCTTTCCACGCAAAACCTAAATGTGTCATACCCAACAATCGAGCCCACATTTCCCCTACCCCGCAACAGGACCATTCCACTGAAGCCTCCTCCTCACAGCCTAAACCAATGAAAATCACCATAAAAGAAAATGGTGTGGGGGAATACCAGATTGAGCACAGCCTCAACCTTGCAAGAATGCCCTTGTCTCCTCGCTCCTTTGGCCAGCCCAAGCATCAACCCAGGCATTTTCCAAAGCCCTCTGTTCCTCCTATAACTCCCACAAACCCCTTTGTAAAATGGGGGACCTTATCCGATGAATCAGAGGAGCGAGATCTCTTGCAATGGCTTTATGCCGAAGAAGAAAACACACCCCAAGATTCACCCAGACTCCCTACAGAACTCTATGGATGAGGTGAGACCATCTTGCACAGGATGGGATATGAAGGACAAGGCCCTATCGGCCTCAGAAAAGAAGGGATCATCAAACCTATACAACCTTCTTCCTCCTCTTCGGCTAGAAACACCACTGGCTTGGGATACAAAGGCAAGGGTAAAGCCAAGGAAAATGCCTGTCTTGTGGAGACAATCCAAACACTCCAAGTGGACAGTGACACAGATTCAGATGATTCCAATGAGTATGAGTGGGACGAGCTAACGGAGCACTCCTACGATGACAAAGAGGTTGACACCATCCAAACTCTTAGCCCTTACCATGAGAGACAAACGCAACGGGACAGACCACTGGAGTCTGATTTTCCCCTCCCTGAGAGTATGGCTTTCGAGGAAAGTTTTGATTCCATTGCGATAAACAACTTGGAGGAAAGTACCCCCCAGAACACTACCCCCACCTATGCTCCTAGTATTTCCATCCACACTATCAATGAATCAGGTCTTTCATCCGACTCCCTTCCCCTCTTGCACCCTGAGCTTATTGACTGGGATCTGCAAGGAACCCCCCAATTAGATATGTTCCAGAACGATGATGCCTACATTGACTATATGGGACTTAGAGATCACTTACCAAAAGGGGATCATAAAGCCGGTTTCGCTATCGAACTTAATACTATAGCTTACTTCGGGGAGGGTGCCAAGCCTTCTAGTCACAAAAATATAAAGATCAAAAAGGGATCTGACGGTGAAAACCGCCGTGCGGCAGTGTCAGATCATAAAATAGTAAAAAGAAAAGACGTATCTAAAGGTGAAAACCCAACTGTGGCACTTCACGATGGAATGCTTGACACCCTCCCAAGTGATATGTATCAAGAAAGGTCACAGATCGTGGTGGAGCCAACAGAGCCAGTGAACATTGGAACCGAAGAGCAGCCTAAGATTATCCACTTTGCAAAATCTCTCATGCCACCTGAGAAAACCAGGTTTGTACCATTCTTTAAAAAGAAGAGAGGCAGCTTTGCTTGGTCATATGCTGACATGCCAGGTTTGGACCCAAACCTGATCCTACATCACTTGCCATTAGATCCAGGGGTGAAGCCCGTAAAGCAAAAACTGAGAAAGATGCATCCTCATATAGCCCTTCTGGTCAAGGAAGAACTCAAGAAATTGCTAGATGTGGGGTTCATCAGAGCCATAGACTATCCTGAATGGATATCAAACATTGTGCCAGTATCTAAACCGGATGGCCGAGTTCGACTATGCAATGATTTTCGAGACTTAAACAAGGCGTGCCGCAAAGATGACTTTCCATTGCCAAACATAGACATCATAGTCGACCTTACAGCAGGACATACAATGTTATCACTCATGGACGGATTCTCCGGGTATAACCAAATCAAAATAGCACCTGAGGATCAACACAAAACAGCTTTCACTTGTCCATGGGGTACCTTTTGCTGGAATGTCATGCCATTTGGGCTAAAAAATGCAGGTGCTACATATCAGCGGGCCATGACAACTATATTTCATGACATGATGCATGTGACTATGGAAGACTATGTTGACGATATCTTGGCAAAATCACTCACCAGGGACTCACACCTGGACACATTAGAAAAAGTCTTCCAACGATTGGATCAATTCCAAGTAAAACTGAACCCGAAGAAATGTGTGTTTGGGGTCACATCAGGCAAGCTGCTAGGCTTCATCGTGTCAGCAAACGGCATAGAGGTAGACCCGGCCAAGGTCAAAGCAATCATGGACATGCCTCCACCCAAAACTCTAACATAGTTGAGATCCTTACAGGGCAAGCTATAGGCCATCCGCAGGTTCATCTCACAGCTGGCAGACAAGTGCCATCCTTTCAGCCATCTCCTACATAAGAACGTTCCATTTAAATGGGATGAGCAGTGCGAAGAGGCATTCAACAAGCTCAAGGAGTACATCATGAATCCTCCTATACTCGTGCCTCCGATCCAAGGAAAACCTTTGATTCTCTACATATCTGCTACACCTACTGCTCTTGGGGCTCTCCTAGCGCAGCAAGACTATGAGAACAAGGAAAGAGCTGTGTACTGCATCAGTCGAACCTTAGTGGGCTACGAGTTGTAGTACTCACAGGTGGAACGTTCATGCCTTGCGGTGGTTTTTGCCTCACAAAAACTCCGACACTACATGTTGGCACATCCTGTCAAACTCATTACCAAGATCGACCCACTAAAATATCTTCTCAGCAAAGCAGCTCTCACAGGTTGACTAGCCAAATGGGTTATGCTTCTTAGCGAATATGATATAGAGTATGTGGACAGAAAAGCCATCAAGGGGCAAATCATCGCTGACCAACTAGCTGAGGCACCGTTACAGGACACTTCACCAATGCAGTTTGAGTTCCCCGATGAGTCTTTATTCACTCTGTCAACATCTCCTTGGAAACTCTACTTCGACGGGTCTTACACCAACCATGGATCGGGGGCAGGTATCTTGTTTATCACTGCCCAAGGCGACACAATTCCAAAGTCCTACAGGTTGTTATTTCCATGCACTAACAATATAGCGGAGTATGAGGCTTTGGTAATTGGTCTCAAGATGGCCACTGAGTGGAAAATCCAAGCACTATGTGTCTACGGTGATTCTTAGCTTGTCATAAACCAGGTCAACGACGAGTATCAAACCAAAGATGAGAAGCTCATCCCATACAAACGGATGGTCGACGACCTCAAAGCACATTTTGGGACCATCTCGTTTGAGCAAATACCCAGGATAGAGAACAAAGTAGCCGATGCAATGGCGACCATAGCCTCTCTTCTTGAGATACCTGAACATGAGTCACGGTATGAGTTCTTAGTAGAAACAATTCGAGAACCGGCTTATGATCTCCTCAAAACCCATTCCATTTGCCACCTAGTAGGATCTAATTCACCTTGGTACGGTAAGACCTACACTTACCTCAAGGACAATATCCTTCCTTTGGACCTCTCTTCCAACCAAAAATGAACTTTCATCCGACAAGCCTCCCGTTACACCATTATCGCCAATACCCTTTACCGACGTGGTCTGGATGGTACTTTACTCCGTTGTCTAGAACAAGAAGAATCTGTAACTACCTTGCGAGACGTGCACGAAGGGATCTACGGAACACACTCCAGCGGTCCTTCCTTAGCTAAGAAACTCATGCGTTTGGGTTATTACTGGCCCAATATGGAAATGGATTCATATCAGTTCGTCAAAAAGTGCAAACAGTGCCAGATACATGGGAACCTAATTCATGCACCTGCTCAGGAGTTGAGACCTCTAACGACACCCTGGCCCTTTTGCCAGTGGGGACTTGACCTCGTGGGAAAGATTCATCCGCCTTCTTCCAACGGCCATAAATTCATCATAACCGCCACTGAGTACTTTACAAAGTGGATTGAAGCCGTTCCCCTATCAACCGTCACAGGAAAGCAAATTTCCTCTTTCATTCTGAATTACATTATCTGCCAATATGGCATCCCTTCATCCATCATAATGGATAACGGGAGACCCTTCAAAAATCAGGATGTCCAGGAACTTTGTGAGCGTTTTAAAATCCAACATCGTTTCTCCACTCCATACTATCCCCAAGGTAATGGCCAAGCTGAGGCATCGAACAAAACCATTCTGAAAATCCTAAAGAAGACTATCAATGAAGCTGGTCGCGATTGGTACGTCCAACTCAATCCCGCTCTGTGGGCCTATAGAACCAGCATACACACTCCCATAGGTGCTACACCCTACGCCCTCGTCTATGGTTCCGAAGCCATCCTTCCCATTGAGGTCAAACTCCCATCCCTTCGGGTGTCGTTGAAAGGTCTCATATCAAACGAAGAGTACAGAGTCTTCAGACTACAAGAGCTAGAACTGCTAGAGGAAAGGCGCCAAAAAGCTTTTGACCATCTCAAAGCATATCAACAGATGATGTCAAGAAGCTACAACCACAAGGTTAGACCAAGATGCTTCAAGGTTGGGGACCTCGTCCTAAAAGAGAACCCTCACAATCAGCAGGACAGAGAAAAGAAAGGTAAGTTCGAGCCTAACTGGCTTGGACCCTATGTAATTGTAGCGGCTTACGGATCGGGGGCATATCAGTTGGCCACATCAGAAGGTGAGTTGTTTGATGATCCAATCAACAGCATGCACCTTCGCCAGTTCTATACTTAAGAGAACCCCAATGCAAGGGGGCACAATAAAGTCAAAAAATCAAAAAAATCAGAAAAAAATAGAAAGCATACAAAAAAAATCGTCCTTTGGTGAAAACCTGGCAAACAGGCGCCTTGGATAGGTATCATGAGGAAAACCTGGCAATCAGGTGTCATGTTACTTTCTAGCTTCTCGTGCAAATAAAAGCAAGTGATGAAAACCTGGTAAACAGGCGTTACTTGTGACAAACCGCATTCTCCATCTTTGGGAATCCAATCACCTTGAGCCCATTCTCCCTCTATTTTCCCCATTCGACCCATATCCATCCCACAATAAACACTTGACAGTTACCTATCGTGGCTTGATACTCACCTTGTGGCCTTGTCGACCAAGGTTTTGTCCCATACTGTCTCCTCAATGTAAGCCTAGTGTAGTGTCTCTCGTCGGTGTCTATGGTCCGAATCCGTGAACTACGTTGCCTCTGCGCCATCACGTAGGCAAGGCCATTATTCTAATGCGCCCCCGAGGCTTCCATTTCTTCCATGGTCCCATTCATCCCCTTTCTTGTCTTCATTCTTGTCGTCTTTCTTCTAGTCCATCCATGGTCTATTAGGGTTTACCCCAAACTACGTTGCCTCTGCGTTGTCACGTAGGCAAGGCCATTTAGCAATGAGCCCCCGAGGCACTAGGTCAGTCCCTTAGGGTCCGTCTCACCAATAAAGATTGTGGAATCTTCTCACCAGACAAGCAAGTGCAAGCAAAAGCCCGCTTTCAAGCAGATATCCTGATGCAAAGCTTTAACCTATCCAAAGCAAAGAACAAACTCCTAAGGCCTTCTAAATGATTTTTACTCAAAATTATGGCAAGAAACAAACACATCTAAATGCAAAAATGTTTTATGAATTGGAAACATGGTTAAAAACATTGAGTCTTGATTTATGCTATCATGCCTTTCTATGCTACTCAAGGATGCCAAAAGCTAGAGATGCTATGATGGGGGCATGATTATTTTCTTTGTTTGTTGTTTGTGGATTAAACTTTAGTAATGTGAAGCCTTGTCTAAGGACATGATCAGCAAAAGATCATCGAGGACATCAAAGGTATAACATGAACGGGGGCAATCCTTGTTTGTTGAAACGCAAGAAGTACTCAGGTCATCTAGATTCAATTTTGACTAGATGCTTGTATTAACTTGCTAAATCACAATCCATGTAAGCGGTACTCAGGTCATCTTGGTTCAATTATACCTAGATGCTTGTATTCACTTACAACATTTTAGAAAATGTACCAAAAACACAATGCCCAATGATGAAATAAAGCACTCTAAAAGCAAAGCATCCGTCCTATATCCATTTATACATCCATACATCCATATCCCATGCAATAAAAAATCCACAAAATGCAGAGTATCAATGTTTATAAAAGCTTGTGAGTCCTTCTATCGAGTCTTTCTTCTATCAATCAGATTTCTATCTATCATCGTATCTTTCATCCTTGTCCAGTCAGTCTGAGTAATGATCCAAATGCAAGGTCCATCCTTAATCCATACCAATCAAGTCAAGTCAATCTTACACAAATGATCCAATCACAATCAGTGGTCTTGATCCTTGTCTAGTCGTAAACCAACTCGATCAGTTAATCAATCAATTGTCTTATACAGGATGTTGCATTGTCGAAATCAGACCAATACATGCGTCTTACACGACATGCTTCATTTCCTGAAACCAGACACTATCCTTCATGTTGCTCTAGGGATCCATCATTCCCCGCCATGACAACACGCTTGTCGTGTTGGTCTAGGGATATATTGTTCCCCGCCATGACAACACTGTCGTATATCATTATCAGTATATCATTGGTTTACCGCTTGACAGGGGCAATACCTTGTTTGTTCTTGTGTCATTTGTGTATACTTGCTTGCTTGCTTGTGTGTGTCATCATTCCATCTTGCATCGCGTATCATTTGACACTTTCTTCACCCATTTTCTTCAAACTTAACCTTCTTCATCGTGAGATTGTCCGTCTCACGCCTTCTGCCTTCTTCTCATCCAATCTCCCGAGGGGGCATCCTGTCGTTAAACTTGTACCAGGGGCAAATTGGAGCATGTATCATCATCAGACTATCAACTTCTTTGAAGCAACGCTGTAAACTACATTGCATCAAAGAGGGGCAAAATGTATACGTCTAAAAATGACACAAATCATCCTAAATAAATATTCTAAATATTTATTCCATTCTTCTATTAATTAAATAAATATTCTAAATTTATTTAATCGATTCACTGTTCCATAATTAAATAAATTCTATTTATTTAATTAAAATTCTTCTATTTGTCCTTCACAATTAAATAATCATAAATTATTTAATTAAGCCTAATTCCTCTATCCTAAAGTTCTAAATTCAAAATTCCACCTCACCTTGTCCACCTCATCAGGTTGCACATGTAATTAAATATATTTAATATTTAATTACCTTATTTTCCCTCACCCACATGGCCTATTTCTTCTCAAATCAGAAGTTAGTTAACTAATCAATCAAATCTGTTAACTGATTAGTCATTTGAGTTCACTAGTCAATCTATTCTGTTGACTCCTCAATCAACCCAGTTCACTGGTCAATCAATTCAGTCAATCCCATAATCCACTC
Source organism: Cunninghamia lanceolata (assembly GCA_027924645.1). NCBI lineage: Eukaryota > Viridiplantae > Streptophyta > Pinopsida > Cupressales > Cupressaceae > Cunninghamia > Cunninghamia lanceolata. The sequence goes on along the minus strand of BSBN01000762.1, from coordinate 870,809 downwards.
TTCTAACTGATCAATCAAGTTTGTTAACTGATCAGTCAATGGAGTTAACTCTCTAATCAATTTTGTCACATCCCCTCTTTCATGATGGAGCTGGGACACTTGTCACATTCCTACTGGTTGCACATTCCTCAACCATCCTCAGCTGTTGATCTTCATATCTCCTCTCAACCGTTGATTTCCATTCTTCCAAGTCTATAAATGAAGCTTCATCCCTTCATTCTATTCATCCAAGCTTTTGACATCGTTACTCTGCAGAGATATCACCAGCGCGCCTTTGGCACCCACTTGTCATCTACAAGCTTGAGATCACCATTGTTGCATTGGAGCTCACCTTCATTGCATATCACACCATAGCCGTTCACCATCGACTTCCTCAAACAGCTTTAAAAGATTGCACTCTCTGAGGGCTCATCTCATCTATGAAAGGACGATTCCTGATAGGCGAACAACAGAAGTTTTGAAACGGAAGAGGTTTGCTGTGTTTGTTCATTGCTTTGTTTACTTGAATCTTCTTTGTTTCACTATTTTGTTGATGTTTGGGTCATCTATTATTCATTTGATTGATCACCATTTTACCCTCACATATATAAACCATGCGAGCCTAATGCAACAAGACTTAATTACCTTTGACAAGGGAGATACCAATCTAGCCAATGCATCCTATGAGTGGCCTTCATCATCCAATCACATACCAACACATGAACGTACTAGCCCTATCATAATACCACCATGTGATCCTACCCCTAGTCCATTGGTCCACTAACCTTCATCACCTTCATCCCCATGTTCTACCAATCCCCCACCACAAGATCCCTTGGACATAATCGTACAACAATTGGTTCAAGCAAACTTGATTGAGCTACCACCGATAGAACCTTTTGAACCAATCCTTAAACCCAATTGGTATAATGAAAACCATTATTGTGCATACCATAGGTATAAGGGCCATACAACAACTAATTGTGTCAAACTTAAGAGATTGATCATGAACCTCATAAATTGTGGTAAGATTATCCCTTCATCCAATCCAAATCCTAATCCAGCCAATCCAATTAGCCTCCAACCTAATCCTAGTCCTAATCCTACAACATCATCCACTATTATTGTTCATCCATTATATTTCGCATCCACACATACACTTGCAAAGGATGTGATCCATTGGCTACTAGCAAGGAATAGAATACCCCCACGTCAAACACCCATTCATGAGCCTACCAATGAACTTCCAAAGGTCATGTCCAATACTATAATCCCATCATGTGGTTCACCTATCCTTGAGCCTCTTCAAGAGCCTTCCATTAATACACCTAGCCCTTTAAGCCCATCATGTGACCTACAAGCCAACAAGTATATTCAAGAGTATCCAACCACAAGCCTAAGTCAAGAGTCATTATGTCCTCATGTCGATAACCCTCAAGAGTCTATCAAGTCCACTCAAGAACCTTCCACTTTCATCCAAAGTCAAGAGGTATGTCAAGAGTATAACCCAAAGCATGTGGAAAATTCAACCCCTAGTCCAAATCAAGATCAAAGAACATCTAACTTCCAGATATCCATGACCTACATGTTCTCTATGATTGTAATGTCCCCCACTTAGCTCACTCTAGAGGATCAAGATTAGGCTATAATTGACTTCTGCAGGCTAGTGGATGTGTATAGGAAGTCATCTTAGTGACTTACTATTTTTAGTAAGTTGGGAGCCAAGGTTTCTATTTTTAGTAGGGCAGACATAACTAGACAGGGCATGAGAATTCGAGGTCTCGATACGGCTAGAAAACTTCATGTGGTGTGGAATGAATTAAATTAAAGATTTAATTCATATTTATTTATGAGACCGACATAAAATAAAGTAATGTTATAAATTCACTTTATCTAAGTTATGACTTAAAGTGACCTTCCTAGGGATGGACGCCCTCATGGTGGTACAAGGTGATGTTTTAAATAAAAAATAAATTAAAATATCTCTCTCTTGGGTGTTGGAAAAGGAAGGCAAATAAAAGACCAAAAGTGACTTCATTTTGGTAGGCTTGCTTATGTGATTTTTGCTCTGATATTGAGTTGCTCTAGCATTGGGGTTTTGAGCTTGGCTCTTTGGGTTTGATCTTCGATTTGCAGAGATGGAAACCTTTGCATTTCGCCTTTCCTCGTGTATGAAAGAGTGCATTAGGAAGGGGTTATTGGAATCTTCATTCAGAGGATTCATTTGTGCATTCACTAGGTTTATTTTGATGGAGATTCAAGCATAGATTGAATATTTGAAGGGTGTAGTTGTCCGTAAGTGTTTGGAAGGCAGATTGGGTGAGATTCCTTGGAGATTCAAAGCTATTTCAGACTTCTTTATGTAGGCCGTACACTCCCATAGCTAGTTGTACCACCTAGAGGGCCGTACCTTGTTATAGCAGTGATTTGTGTGAAGATTTTGGCAACTTCTTTACTCCTATGTGGTCGCCTAAGCCTTGCAGCCAAGTTTGATGTAAAATAGGGATCGAAGGTTGCATTTTGGAGTACATTGGGATTGATGTCTAGTTTCAGCTGAGGCCGTATAGTAGCAAGGAGAAAGATTCATTATCGGGTGACCATTTAACCCTGAGTGAAGGTCTTATATCATCTATTGTGGGCATTTGGGGACTAAAAGTCCTTCTTTTCTGATTGTATTGCATTCTCCTTCACCATATTGAAGATTGGAGCAAGTTTCTATGTGCAAATGTGCTGGTCAGGCAATGACCCCGATATGAAGTTGTAAATCTTGACATGGGTATGTAATGAATCTTCATATTTTGGTTTCATTCGATCTGGGTCTTCATTAGTTTGTTGATTTGTGCACTAGTTTTTCTGGGTTTACAATATATAGTTCATTTTTATGCATTTCTTACAAAAATTCAACATCCAAAACAACTCGTGAAACCTAAATAGCAGAAAACACAAGAAAGATAAAAAATTAGTTAGTGCAAAATATATATAGTGGGGTGTATGTTACAGTGGTATCAGAGCAGAAAATCCTACCATCCTATGGGGACAATATGACATGCAGTTGAAAAATGAGACATGCGACCGTTAGACAGATATCCTTTTAGACATACCAGGCCAAGGCAAGGAACTCAAGGAAGTGAAATACCACAGTTAGTAGAACCTGAGTGACCAGTACCTATAGTTGATCCATTTGAGGAAGAGATAGTGGTTGCAGCTACTGACGAAGATTCTTTAGTTTCACACACAGACCCATTTTCAGGAGAGTTACCACCAGATACAGAACACACAGAAGAAATGGGTGACCGGGAGGTTGATGAGCCTAGTTTATGAGAGATCTTGAATGTGCTCACTAAGAGCTCAGTGGCATTAGAGAGAGAGTTGAGGGATTCTTGACAGGAGATGATGGAGACACAGGCTGAGATAGGACACTCCCTTGCACAGTTGCTTGATGGGTTGAATAACAGAGAAAATCACCGTGACAGGAACAGGTACAATGGTGACAGGAATAGGAACAATGATGGTGATAGACAGAGAAATAATTAGGGTGACAAGAACCAGAACAATGATGGAGACAGGAACAGGCATAACGTGGGTGATACACATAATGGTGACAGGATCCTAGGGGACAGAAATAATGGAGATCAAAATCACAATGGTGACAGACATAGGGTCAGAGATGATGAGGACGAGGCCTCAGTGACTCATAGGAGGGCTTCGCAATTTACAGCAGGAGACAGACCTGGCATCCCTACATTCATTCCCAGGAACCATGTTCCTGAACAAGATCCCACACAGGCCGAGTTTCAAGATGAGATTCTGAGGGATTGGAGAACCTCTAGTGCAGAGTTCAGAGCTGAGATGACTTTTGCAGAATACTCTGATATTAGGTTAAGGAACAGGCCTCGCAGAGGAGGTAAACCTCAGAACTAGGAACTACAGAAGAAAGTGAGTAAGATGACACTTCCCTATTTTCATGGATCAGGAAAAACCACTGCTAGAGGTTGGGTGCAGAAGTTAGATAGTTATTTGCAGATTAGTCCTATGCCGAAGGAGGATGCCATCACTTATGCTGCATTACATTTGGAGGGAGTAGCACACAAGTGGTGGAGTAACGGGATGGTCACACTTGGGCATGATCAGATTACTTCATATGTAGATTTTACAGCCCGTTTGATTGACAGATTTGATAAGAAGGACCCAGAACTGCAGTTTAAGGAGTTAGCGCAGTTGGGGCAGACTAGATCATTAGACTCCTACATTTCTGAGTTTTAGGACCTATCTGTCATGGTCCCAGATTTATCTAAGCATAGATTAGTGATTCTCTTCATTGATGGACTATCAGACCCACTCTATGGTTGGGTTAAGGGATTTGACCCTGGTACACTCCAGGAGGCCATGAAAAAAGCCCGAGACATGGAATCATCAGTGTGGAGGAGTAAGTTTCAGTCTAAGGGACCTTTTCACAGGAGGGATAAGGAGAAGGAGAAAAAACCATTCCATAGGGATGTGGATCAGCATAGGGATAGATCTAATAGATTGACAGATGAACAGTTGAATGAGTACTGAAGGAAGAAATTGTGTTTTCATTGCAAAGAACCATGGGACCCTTTGCATAAGTGCTCACAGAAGGCTATGGCCAAACTAATTGAGTACTACTTAGCTAAAGAATCACACTCAGAAGGATCAGATACAGAGTCAGATCAGCATTCAGAGTGCTGTGACAGTGGGGATGAGAGGACTTCACATCACTGTACTGATAGTGGTGGTTGTATTGCCTAGCTGTCAAGTTTTCAGAAGGTTGGTTCATTTAAGGTGTGTGGTGTACTAGGTGGGCAGTGTATTATCACCCTTATTGATATGGGAGCCACTCATAATTTTATTGATGAGGGGTTAGTTGCTCGCAGAAGACTAAAAGTGGAAGAATTTGAAGGCTTTAAGGTGATGGTTGCCGACAGATTCAAAATACATTGTACCAGGAAGATTTCGGGGCTGAAAATCATCATGGAGGATTATGAGCTAGTGGATGACTTCTATGTGGTTGGCATAGGGGAAACAGATGTAGTGCTTGGCATGCAATGGATGAACCAGTTGGAGGAGTTCACGATAAATCTTAAGAAGATGGAAATGAGGTTTGAATGTAATGGGAGGAAAATATGCCTTAGGGGAATTTCAGTGGTGGGCCTAGAGTTGTATCACTACAAAGGATGGAGAGACTCTTGAGACATGATCAGGTTGAGTGGGCAGTAGAGTGTCTTATTATGCCCAAGTCTCCACCACAACAGAAGGACAGTTACCAACCTGATATTTAGAAGATGTTAACCAAGCACAATAAGGTGTTTGGGGATATACCACCTGGAGTGCCTCCTGACAGAGGGATAGAGCACGTCATTGAGTTGGAGGATGGGACCAAGCCCATCATGATCACACCATACCACCATCCAAAGAGGCTTAAGGATGAGATTGAGAAGACTATCAAGGAACTTTTGGAGATGGGACATATTAGGCCTAGCAAAAGCCCTTTTGCTTCTGCAGTTGTACTGGTTAAGAAGAAGGACGGGACAATCAAAATGTGTATTGACTATAGGGCCTTGAATAAGAAAACTATAAAAAATAGGTACCCAATTCCCAGGATAGATGAGTTGATAGATGAGCTACATGGTGCCTATTATTTTTTTAAGATTGATTTAAGATTTGGATACCACCAGATTAGGATGCGGGCTAAGGACATTGAGAAGACTCCTTTCAAATGTCACTATGGTCATTTTGAGTTTTTAGTCATGCCTTTCGGGTTGACTAATGCACCTGCTACCTTTCAGAGTTGTATGAATCAGATTTTTAGACAGTAGCTTAGGAAATTTGTTTTGATCTTCCTTGATGATATTCTAATATTCAGCAGGACTTGGGAAGACCACTTGAAACATCTAGAGGAGGTTTTGAGTATCCTGGAGAGTAATTCACTCTACGCCAAGGAATCTAAATGTGATTTTGGGATGACAGAATTACTTTACCTTAGCCACATTATCAGTGCAGATGGAGTCAGAGTGGATCGAGAGAAAATAAAGGCAATAATTGATTGGCCTCCACCCACAAACCTCACACAGCTTAAGGGATTTTTCAGACTTTGTGGGTTTTATAGACGATTTGTTAAGGGGTTCTCCTAGATAGTAGCACCATTGACTGATCTAACGAAGAGGGGAGCCTTTGTGTGGAGTAACACAGCCCAGTAGTGCTTTGACAAGTTCAAACACTTGATGTCTACATGCCCAGTTTTAGCAATCCCTAACTTTGCTAAACCTTTTGAGTTACAGTGTGATGCTTATGGAGAGGGGATTGGGGCTATGCTAATGCAAGAAAAGCACCTGATAGCTTTTGAGAGCAGAAAACTTTGGGGTGTGGAGAGGATTTACTCGGTATATGACCGAGAGATGTTGGCCATTATGCATGCATTGGCCAAATTCAGGTAGTACCTGGTTGGGGGTAGATTCATAATCAGGACAGATCATAATAGCATCAAATATTTCATGAACCAGAAAGACCTGAATGACAGACCACAAAAGTGGGTTAGCAGGCTGCAGGCTTATGACTTTGACATTGAGTATGTTAAAGGGAAGAAAAATGTAGTTGCAGATGCATTGTCTAGACGACCTCACTTGTATTTGGTTGGAGAGATCTCTGCTGATTAGAAGGATGAGATCATGGCAGAGTATGTTAAAGACTCTTGGGCTATGGGAGTCATTGAGGGCACCATCAGAGATGAAAAATATTCTGTGGTGAGTGATTTGATTATGTACAGGGATATAATATTTTTGGTGCCCAATTCATAGTTCAAACAGAAGATTATCAAAACTTTCCATGACACACAAATGGCTAGACATCCTGGATTCTTTAAGACATACATACAGATTCGGGAGAGGTTTACGTGGAAAGGATTAAAGGATGAGGTATAGAAGTATGTTTGTGAGTACCCCATTTGCCAAGAGAATAAGCATGAGCATACCTTTCCAGTGGGATTACTATAGCCATTATCCATTCTCGATCAGAAATGGGAATGCATCTCCATGGATTTCATTACAGGGTTGCCAAAGGTACAGGGTAAGGATTGCATCTATGTGGTGGTTGATAGACTCACCAAATTTGCACATTTCTTTCCTATTTCAGCAACCTACACAGCTGCTCAAGTGGCTGATCTATTTTTCAGGGAGATATTCAGGTTATATGGGGTACCTAGGAGCATAGTCAGTGACAGGGACAGCAGGTTCCTGAGCATTTTTTGGTAGGAGTTGTTCAGGCTATGGGGTATAGAGTTGACTCCTAGCACTAGCTACCACCCATAGACTGATGGACAAATAGAGGTGGTAAATAAATGGGTCGAGGGGTACCTACGTAATTATGTTTTGGGGCAGCAGAAGGCTTGGATCAGATGGTTGCACCTGGGGGAGTACTGTTACAATACTACACACCACATGTCCATTTAGATGACTCCTTTCAGGGCACTCTACAGTTATGATGCCCCTTGCTTTACAGATCTCTTGCTTGGTGACTGTCAGGTGCTTAAGGCTAAGGATCTTCTACAGGACAGCCAAGACATTCTCAAGGAGCTTAAGGAGAACATACAACAGGCATAGAATCAACAGAAGTTGTATGCTGATCAGCACCGAGTGGAGAGGAGTTTTGAGGTTGGAGACATGGTGTACTTGATACTCCAACCCTATAGGCAGTCCACTCTCAAGAAGAGTGGAGCAGAGAAGTTAAAACCCAGATTTTATGGTCCTTTCAAGATTATCAAATGAGTGGGTGAGGTAGCTTATGAGCTTGAGCTCCCATCAGATAGCAGGGTGCATAATGTGTTCCATGTTTCTAGGCTTAAGAAAGCTCTTGGCCATAATATAGTTCCCTCTGCAGAGCTTCCACCCTTGGATGAAGAGGGTAAGTTGATCCTAGTACCAGAGGCTATCATAGATACTCGGGAGAGACACCTAAGGAAATGGGTTATCAGAGAATACTTGGTCAAGTGGAAGAATCTACCGGTAGAGGACGCCACCTGGGAGAGTGAGCAGATACTGCAGCATCCAGAGTTGAGGTTGCTTAAGGACAAGCAATCTTGGGAAGGGCAGACTATAATGTCCCCCACTTAGCTCACTCCAGAGGATCATGATTAGCCTATAATTGACTTCCGTAGGCTAGTGGATGTGTATAGGAAGTCATCTCAGTGACTTACTATTTTTAGTAAGTTGGGAGCCAGGGTTTCTATTTTTAGCAGGGCATACATAATTGGACAGGGCATGAGAATTCGAGGTCTCGATACGGCTAGAAAACTTCATGTGGTGCAGAATGAATTAAATTAAAGATTTAATTCATATTTATTTATGAGACTGACATAAAATAAAGTAATGTTATAAAGTCACTTTATCTAAGTTATGACTTAAAGTGACCTTCCTAGGGATGGACGCCATCATGGTGGTACAAGGTGATGTTTTAAATAAAAAATAAATTAAAATATGTCTCTCTTGGGCGTTGGAAAAGGAAGGCAAATAAAAGACCAAAAGTGACTTCATTTTGGTAGGCTTGCTTATGTGATTTTTTCTCTGATATTGAGTTGCTCCAGCATTGGGGTTTTGAGCTTGGCTCTTTGGGTTTGATCTTCGATTTGCAGAGACGGAAACCTTTGCATTTTGCCTTTCCTTGTGTATGAAAGAGTGCATCAGGAAGGGGTTATTGGAATCTTCATTTAGAGGATTCATTTGTGCATTCACTGGGTTTATTTTGATAGAGATTCGAGCATAGATTGAATATTTGAAGGGTGTAGTTGTCTGTAAGTGTTTGGAAGGCAGATTGGGTGAGATTCCTTGGAGATTCAAAGTTGTTTCAAACTTCTTTATGCAGGCCGTACACTCCCATAGCTGGCCGTACCACCTGGAGGGCCATACCTTGTTATAGCAGTGATTTGTGTGAAGATTTTGGCAACTTCTTTACTCCTATGTGGTCACCTAAGCCTTACAACCAAGTTTGATGTAAAACAAGGATCAAAGGTTGCATTTTGGAGTATGTTGGGATTGATGTCTAGTTTTAGCTAAGGCCGTACAGTAGCAAGGAGAAAGATTCATTACCGGGTGACCATTTAACCCTGAGTGAAGGTCTTATATCATCTATTGTGGGCATTTAGGGACTAGAAGTCCTTCTTTTCTGATTGTATTGCATTCTCCTTCACCATATTGAAGATTGGAGCAAGTTTCTATGTGCAAATGTGCTAGTCCGGCAATGACCCCGATATGAAGTTGTAAATCTCGACATGGGTATGTAATGAATCTTCATATTTTGGTTTCCTTTGATCTAGGTCTTCATTAGTTTGTTGATTTGTGCACTAGTTTTTCTGGGTTTACAATATATAGTTCACTTTTATGCATTTCTTGCAAAAATTCAACATGCAAAACAACTCATGAAAACTAAACAGTAGAAAACACAAGAAAGATAAAAAAATCAGTTAGTGCAAACATATACAGTGGGGTGTATGTTACAATGATCAAGATCTTAGCCATCACCATGATAATATTCATGAGCAAATTTATCCCATGTATAGCCCACTTAATCCTAGTTATGCTCACATTTATCATCAAGGTTCTATCTACGATCATGAAAGCCATGATGATCCTCTTATCCAAACTTTATCCAATCCATGATCAAGATGATGAAGAAGCTATCCATGAGCCTTGATCCTATCCATAATCCCATAACCATCCATGAACAAGATATCCAAATTGCTCTTATCCATTCTCCATCTAGCCCTATACATAATGAGAAAACATCCACTTGTCATAATTAGACACATGACTCTCAAGAACACATAAGTATAGAAGATCAAACAAATAACTTGGATGTTAGTGAACATAATGAACATAATCAAGATCCTAATGATCCTCCTTCCACATCTAGCATCGACTGCACTTCAAATGCACTATCATGTCCTAGTGGTCTTACCACCATCCTCCATGAGTGTTTGTCCTTAGGACAACACCAACCTTTGTCCTACACTTCACCTTCTCCATCCAATAAAGAACTCAAGTCTAGTTCCCAAAACACATCTAGTCCCATAGTCAATCGCATTCTCTAAAACATGAACTACCAAGGTAAAGGCCTAGGCCTTCATGAACAAGGTATTTTGGAGCCCATTCATGTCAAGGTCCCTCCAAGCTCATAGGCCTTGGATATACAAGCCAAGGTAAAACCTCTAAAGATATTGGTAATTCCTCTATCCCTCCTAAGTCCACCACTTTCCATCGCACCCCCCATTGTCTACCCAAAACATATGTTGCCATTCCACCTCCAACTTATAAATATCAAAAGCATGTGACCATACACCTTCCACCTTCAAATTTACTGCCATTACTTCCAACTCCAAATATCCCTCCATCCACCTTGCCACCATTGCTTCCAACACCTAACATACCTATCATTCATAAGTATCCTTACATTCCTAATCATGACCAACAAATGCACACATTGCCTAAACATGAAGCTTTCACTCATTCCACCAACCCCGCTTCCACCAAACCCATGGGATTCCAAAATAAACATTTGGATGCCTTTATCTATAAAGCCAAAAATCTAACTAAAACTCGTAAGGACCCTTATGCCTTAGAGTATCAATGTGAAAAGTCTCTAAATCATTCATCTTCTAAGCAAAGTACATTCACAAAGCTATCCAAGCCCATACCTCCAAAAGTAAAGCCCAAAAGCAAAATGGTTTGGGTTCCTAAGCAAATAGCTAGCAAGTCAAATGAGGCATCCTCATCCACATCTCAAGAATCTCAACCACCTATATCCATCCAAAAGCCTACTTCCATCCAAACCTTCCATTCCCTTCAAAAATCCCACAATCAAAACAAAAGCACTAAAACTACTAAATCTATGTGGGTTCCTAAATCACTTCATCAACCATCTCCTAAGAAAACATCACCATTGCTTCCTACACCACCTTCTCACCCAAAGCTTCAATGTTTATCACAGTGTGTACAACCATTGGTCATGGTTCCCTTCCATTCCAAAACATTCTCACATACCTCCATCTCCCCAACCTTCATCCATTACCCTACATATCTTCCCTATCACCTTCCTATGGTCCATGCTTTTGCATAAACTTTTCATCCTTTTCCATAAGCCCTACATAATCCACATCATAATCCACTATCCCCATCCATCCATCCTCGCATGAACCTTTCATAATCCACTATCCCCTATCCTTCCATGCATAAGCCTACCATAATTCCACATCATAATACATTAGCCTACCTTTCATCCATCCTTACACAAAGATTTCATCATTCACTATCCACCTAATCCATCTCCCTTTCATGCAATCCCTTACCAACATCTATGAGCATAATGACATGGTCCATGCAAAGACATCATCCATCTCTAATGGGACACTATCACCTCTCATAGCACTAGACACTTGAGTCCCTCCTATCCATTACCATGGTGAAAACCTGGCAAACAGGCACCATGTTTAATTGTCATCCCATCTAAAAACTATCAAAAATTAAAAAATAAAAAATAAAAAAAGTAAAGAGAAATCCCTTCATCCAACGGTGAAAACCTAGTAACCAGGTGCCTTGGATAAGTACCATGATGAAAACCTGGCAAACAAGTGTCATGTGTAGGTTGATCTTCTATGTCACTTACACTTGGGGGTACATTGTCTCATCCACACCATCCTATCATGTCCTACCATTACCATACCATCATACCATCCTTAGTGTGATAGGTGAAAGTCAAGTTTAGCAGATCAGACATACTCATGAAACCCTAACCCTACCATCATCAAGGAATCTAATCTAAATGAAATCGAAGAACAATGCAATTCAAGCATAACATCACCTATACCGTGCGATTCCTTGTTTGAGGGATGTGGACTGCTTCTTCAACAATGAACAATTGCAAAGCTGAAAGCTGCCATGATGGATGATAAAAGCTCAAATGAATACTCAGATGCTTAAGATGCTCAAGATGATAATGTAGGTGCTATATGATTGCTGGATCCCCCCCTCTCATATGGAATGAGAGGGTGTTTATATAGGACTCAACCAAGATCAATCGACGGTGGAGATTCAGAGGCTATGTGAATGGCTAGGATTGAAAGATACTAAATTTAGGTTCCATTAGTTGTGCATGTGAAGGATATGAGTGAAAGTTGTCTTACAACACATGATTGACTGGATAAGTGTTGGAATGTGATGAAAGATGAGTATTTAATTCAAATAAAATATTTGAATTAGTTGGGATATGAGTTGGATATTAATTAAATAAATTAAATTTATTTTATTAATAGGATAAATGAATAAAATGGGATAAGATATGATGTGGAAATTAATTAAATAAATAAAATTTATTTAATTAATTGGGATGAGGATAGAATAAATGGGATTATGATGTGGAATTAATTAAATAAATAAAATTTATTTAATTAATTGGCTTGATGGATAATGATGATTTAACAAGGTGTTACTAGACATGGACAAAGTTGGGACAATTTTGGGTGTCTACATTTTGCCCCTCTTTGATACAATGTTCGATAGAGCGTTGTGTCAAAGAAGATATGATATGTGTTTGATAAACAAGTTATGCCCCAGTGTAACTGGCAGGTGATGCCTCCTCGAGAGGTAAGCCAGGCTAACCAGGAAGGGCTGGGTTGGCCCTCGATAGAAGAAAAGGCGAAAAAGAAGGCAGACCCGAAGGAAATGGAAATGAGTGATCTTGGCTGAGTATGATGGAATGAATAGATAGAATGAATAGATAGGATGATGATGGGCAGCTTTCAAATAATTGCTCAGAATGAAAAGAAATGCAGTCCTTATGTTTGATATAGCATATGGATGTTATGCACCAGGGTATAAGAGACCAAGGTGTCGAGATATCCAATGCGCAACTAGCGTGTTACAATCTTGTCTGAACGCATGAGGTCAAGATGTTGAGCCAACATGCACAAGATATGAATAACAGCTAGTGTTAGACTTTGACACTACAAGTAATGGTGTGAGCTTATCTCCACTACACATAATGATAGCTTGCTGGGTATATGTATGGAGTTAGTCTTAACATAGAATAGTCTCAAATGCATAAGAGACTGTTTAGCTTCTCAAATGCTAGAGATATTGATATGTAAGATGCTAATCCCAACACGGACAAGATACCGATACGCATAGGAAGAGAATAAGATCATCCCGCAAACACAGCATACGAAAGCTATATGACCATGCCCCAGTCCTTACTTCATCGCAACATACCAAGATATAAATAGATCAAGGCAGTCTTGATTAGGCATAGAAAAGGGACAAAAGATAAAACAAAAGATACTGTCATCACATTCTCTTGCCAAATTTTGGGTGCTCTTGGATGGATCAAGCTGGCGCCTTGTTAAGAGGAAAGCTACATCCTGTTGAAGGCTAAAGTTGTTGATAAACTGTTATAGCAAATGTTGGCTTAAGGCATGCGGACAAGTAGCTTCTGACGTACTTCTGATTGGTTAAAGTGCTTGAGCTTTCAATATACACATGGTTTGCTTCTTGTTTGAGCTAATCAAAGAGAAGAAGATGGATGAGGAAAGAAGATGAAGAAGATGGGGTGGATCATCTGTGCTTGAGTACTGGAAACTTCCTTCATATTCCAGACTGCCTACATACCCTATATCCACGGGATCAAAGCACATTTACGATAAAGATGAGACATGATGAATATGTAGTTCTGGGTTTTATTGATGATGTAAGTGATGAAAGATAGAAGAATTTGAGCTGAAAGATTGAAGGATGTTTTAGAAGAAAGATGAAAGATGAATGATGAAAGGGGCTATCGTCTTAGTCTGAATCAGAGTGCTTCCTTCGCATCTCAGATTGCCTACATACCCTGTATCCACGGGATCAAGGCATCAACGATAGAGTTGTATGTAGTTCTTATTGATGTCGCTAATTGGCTGGATGTTTGATCAAGAGACGTTTGTTGCGATTGTTGGATGAATGTGGATAGATTGCGAAGATATGGGTCCTGGTTGCAAGTCGTTAAGTCACATTTGTTGTGGGATATATGCCATGGCTGAAGTTGATAAGGTTTGTTGTGTTGTAAGCTGAGTTGTTTGATGTGTTATGAGCTAGAGATAACAGGATCCACTTCTAAATAAGACTTGACAAATGCCCCCAGTGCGGGATGAGGTTTATTTATGTAGAAGTGACAATGCAGAAAAGATGTGGCCAAGATGCTAAGGTACCAAAAGATATAGATATCACGACAATGTCTCAAGTATGATAGCTAGCATTGGCAAAGATGAAGATGAAGACGAAAGGCTATGTAGGGGATTGTGATATGGCTTATGATTATGGCTTATACAAGATGAAATGGGGAAATATGATCAAACGAACCAAACAGATGAGGGAAGCTGGTCACTACACATAGCGCCTGTTTGCCAGGTTTTCACTATGGGACTTATCCAAGGCGCCCATTTACCAGGTTTTCACCAGAGGACGGATTATTTATCGTATTTTTATTTTGTTTTTGTTTGTTTTTTTTTTTTGTTTGTTTTTTTGTTTTTTTATTTTTATTTTTTTATTATATATATATATATTTTTTTTTAGGTAGCTAAGATTTATGGATAAAACTTCTTGAGATGAACGCTGTTGACTGGTTCATCCAAGGGAACGCCTTCAGGTGTTGACAGAGTGTATGCACCTGATCCATAGACTGCTGTGATAATGAAAGGACCAAGCCAATTGGGTTCAAACTTGCCCTATTTCTCTCGATGTTGTTGATTCCTTTGGTTTTCTTTAAGGACAAGGTCGCCAACTTGAAATTTGTGTTCTCTGATCTTTTTGTTGTAGCTACGGTGTAGCCGGTTTTGATAAACTTGAAGATGGTTCAATGCTGTAAGGCAGCGTTCATCTAATAGCTCAAGATCATGGAGTCTGGATACTCGATACTCTTCATCTGAGATAGTATGTTGCAGGGATATGCGCAAAGAGGGGATCTCAACCTCGATAGGCAAAATAGCTTCAGTGCCATAGACGAGAGCATAGGGTGTGGCTCCAGTGGGAGCTCTGATGCTTGTTCTATATGCCCATAATGCAGGATGTAGTTGTAGATGCCAATCTCGACAAGCTTCATTAACAGTCTTTTTAAGGATCTTGATGATTGTCTTATTAGAGGCTTCAGCTTGACCATTGCTCTAAGGATAGTAAGGCGTAGAGAATCTATGTTGAATATGGAACTTGTTGCAAAGATCTCTAACCTCTTGGTTCTTAAAAGGATGACCATTGTCTGTGACAATAGCTTGAGGAACTCCATAACGACAGATAATGTAATGTAGGATGAATTTGGCTATTTGTTTACCTGTGATATAGGTCATTGGTATGGCTTCTACCCACTTCGTGAAATACTCAGTGGCAGTAATAATAAACTTATGACCGTTGGATGAAGTAGGATGGATTTTACCTACGAGATCAAGTCCCCATTGCGAAAAAGGCCATGGAGTGACAATAGGCTGAAGCTCATGTGCTAGTGCATGTATTAGATCTCCATGTTTCTGACATTGTAGGCATCTCCTTGCAAATTATTGTGCATCTTTTTCCATAGTTGGCCAATAGTATCTTGCTCGTAGAAGTTTCTTAACAAGGCTAGGGCCAGTGGAATGCGAACCGCAGACACCTTCATGTACTTCACGTAAGGCCATTTTTGCTTCCTCGGAATCAAGACATCTAAGAAGGATACCATCAAGACTCCGGCGATAAAGGGTGTCTCCTAAGATAGTGTAATGAGAGGCTCGACGGATAAAGGTTTTGCGCTGGGTATTGGATAGTGGGAGTGGAAAGGTTTGATTACGGAGATACTCGTATATATCCTTGTACCATGACGAGTTGGGACCAACAATTTCACATATAAGCTCAGACTGTGGAACTTCAAATGCTGGGATCAAAAGCTGTTCAACCAAGAATTCACATTTATAGGTGTTAGATGGCATGTCTAAAAGAGATCCAATCATAGCCATGGCATCTGCTGCTTTGTTTTGTAGTCTGGGAATTTGCTCAAAGGTAATATCCTTAAAATATTTCTTGAAATCATCCACCATTAGCTTGTATGGGAGGAGCTTTTCATCTTTTGTTTGATATTCATCTAAGACCTGTTTGATAACCAGCTGAGAATCACCAAAGACTTGTAACTGTTTGATAGCCCATTGTACTGCCATGCGCAAGCCTGTGATTAAAGCTTCATACTCTGCTATGTTGTTGGTACATGGGAATGCTATTCTATATGATTTAGGTATGTAATCTCCTTGGGGGGTGACAAACAAGATACCTGCTCCAGAACCATGTTGTGTGTATGATCCATCAAAGTATAGTTGCCATCGTGCTGGAGAATTCAAATTAAACAATCCTTCATCAAGGAATTCTGGATATATTGGCTAAATATCTATGATGGGTGCTGCAGCTAATTGATCAGCAATAACCTGTCCTTTGATAGCTCTGTGGTTCACATATTGTATGTCAAATTCACTTAAGATCATAACCCATTTTGCTAATCTCCCTGTGAGAAGGGCTTTTGAAAGGAGATACTTGAGGGGATCCACATTAGAGATGAGCTTTGTTGTTTGGTTCAGCATATAGTGTCGCAACTTTTGGGAAGCAAACACTAATGCTAACACAAGCTTTTTCCATGAATGAGTAATTGAGTTCATATCCCACAAGGGTTCTGCTGATGTAGTAAATGGCTTGTTCTTTACCTGAATCATCATGTTGAGCTAGAAGGGCACCCAATGCTGCAGTTGTTGATGATATATAGAGCAGTAATGGACGATCAGGTATCGGAGGTACTAACACAGGAGGTGTTGCCAAGTATTCCTTTATCTTATCAAAAGCCCGTTGACACTTTTCATCCCACTTAAAAGGTTCATCCTTACGAAGAAGATGTTGAAAAGGATGACATTTATCTGCTAGTTGTGAGATAAATCTGCGAATAGATTGTAGCCTACCTTGTAAACTGCGGAGCTATTTGAGATTCGTTGGTGGAGGCATTTCTATGATAGCTTTTACCTTAGCTGGGTCCACTTCCATCCCTCGTCGAGACACAATATATCCCAACAGTTTTCCTGATGTTACACCAAATACACACTTCTTTGGGTTTAGTCTGACTTGGTATTTTTCTAATCAATCAAAGATTTGTGCCAATACTTGTAGATGTCCTTCTCTTGTCTTGGATTTTCCCAAGATGTCATCAACATAGTCTTCCATGATAGTATGAAAAAGGTCATGAAAAATAACTATCATGGCTCGTTGATAGGTAGCTCCAGCGTTTTTAAGACCAAAAGGCATTACAACCCAGCAATATGTGCCCCATGGACAAATAAAAGATGTTTTATCTTGGTCTTCCTCTGCTATTCAAATTTGATTATAACCTGAAAATCCATCCATCAAAGATAGCATTTCATGTCCTGCTGTAAGATCTACAATGTTGTCTATGCTTGGTAGTGGGAAATCATCCTTAGGACAAGCTTTGTTAAGATCTCTAAAGTCTGTACAGCAACGAACAAGTCCATCTGGTTTTGCTACAGGTACCAAATTTGAAACCCATTCTGGATAATCAATAGGCTTTATAAATTTTGCTTCTAATAGTTTCTGAATTTCTGCTTTGACCAATAAGACAACTTGTGGATGCATTTTGCGCAATTTTTGTTTGACAGGCTTTGCATCAGGAGATACTGCTAAATGATGTACCACAAGTGAAGGATCTAGACCTGGCATGTTTGCATAAGTCCATGCAAAATTTATAGCTCTTCTCATAAAAAATACTGTGAAGTTTCTTCGTTCTTGCTCTGATAGTGATGCTGCCAAAAAGGTAATCTTCAGATTCTACTCTGTTCCCAAGTTCATGTCTTGTGATTTTTCAACTAGCACAGTTGATTTTTCATGGTAATCAGTGGCAACAGGAAGATCAAATCCCTCATCCTCAGGCACCTCAGAGAGGTTTTCACCTTCGGATACGTCCTTTATTTTTACTTTTTCACGGTCAAGAGGCGCCTTTCGGTTTTCACCTAGTGACCTATTTTGTTGAATTTTGTTTATTTCACTTTTGCGACTGAAGGATTTGATACTTCCACCAAAATATGCTAGTTTAGGTAAATCCATCATGAAACCTACTTTATGATCACCCAGTGGAATACCTTGTCGCAAACCCATGAATTCGGCAATGGCTTCATCATTTTCAAATGTATCTAATATCGGTGCCCCCTGTTGGTCCCAATCGATGAGGTCAGGATATACGAGTGAAAGGCTAATGGAGGAATCGTGATGACTAGAAGAGGTTGTGGAAAACATGAAGATGGAATGTTCTTGAAAAAGGTCAGTGATATGAAGGGAGGAGTCATCGATAGTATCCGAATTAGAAGTCTCTCCTACCGAAGAAGGTCCAACGTCAATATCAGAAAGACACTTAATGTCTTTGGGTCGCAGTACCTCCGGTTGGTAACCAAGGCCTTGCTTATTAAACTTCTTAGACACAATAATGGGCTCAGTAGGTCCTTGTTCCTGTGATCCCAAGCCGCCATGTCCTTTATAGCCCATGTTCTTTATGATACGAAACCCATTGTTGTATCGCTCTACTTCAAGTTGGACTTGGTCATTTTCATCAAAGAATATCCAAGAGTTGATGTCCTCAATGTCTTCATCATCCAAGAAACCACCTTTAATGAATACTGTAGGGGGAGCTTTGATAACAGCGGAGGATGAAGTTAGCTTGGATGTAGAGGGCTTACCGTGGGATTTAGGAGATAATGGATGGGTACCAACGCAATAGGACTTTTGTAATTTGTATTCACCAAGGCCATGTTTGGTATATTTGATATGAAGGTTGGAAGCGGCTTTGCTAGAGGAGGGCTTGAGAAGATCAGATGGGTTTATATAGGATGAAGACAGGTATGCCTCGGTGTTGATAGGAATGCGATTCAGACTTTGATATTTAGCTTGAAAGGCACGGCAAAACTCAAAGGGATTGGGATCAGCTTGAATGGTAACCTCAACACCCTTATGTGGAAATTTAAGGCATTGGTGGTATGTAGAGGGAACTGCTTTAAGGGTATGGATCCAAGGATGTCCAAGGATGATGTTGTAAGGAAGATCAATATCAAGGACTTGACAGCGAGTGTCTGTAATGACCAGCCCAACTTGAATAGGCAATAAGATAATCCCTTCGGTATCTCTTTCAGCGTCATCATATGCTCTAATGGTAATAACCTTGGAGGTGTCAACATCTTTCTCAGAATATCCCAATTGCTTGATAAGTTTCAAAGAACATATATTGAGACTAGCTCCCCCATCTATCAAGACTCATTTGATATGGTGTTGTTTAACAAATACTTCAATATGGAGGGCTTCGTTGTGTGACGGATGAATGGAGGGCTGAAGATCTTTGTCGGAAAAGGTCAAATGACAAGGGGCTACGATGCTAGTGACCATAGATTGGAATTGTGTGATATTAATATTATTAGGCACTGAAGACTCTTGTAAGGCTTTATCAAGGATAGCTTTATGTGTGGGGGATATGCGGAGCAGCTCAAGAATAGATATGTGTGTAGGTGTTTTACCAAGGTGATCCAAGAGGTTATAGTTAGAGAGAGATCGAGGAGAGTGAGGAGGGGCTCCTTGAATAGTAACTCGACCTCTTCGCGTGGTTACGGCACAATCAGGTGCTCTCCCTTGGATAGTAATGGTAGAAATGCGAGCATGGTCAATGCGGCCAATGGTAGATGATGCATAGTTATACGGAATAGCATTTCCAGCCTGAAGGTTATTTGTCTGATCATGAGATGGAAGTGGATTCTTGAAAGTCTCTAGATCATAGTTTGATGTTGATTGTTGAGCAGGTTGAGCTGTTGAAGGTGTGATGTTGATTAAACCTTGATCAATGCAGTCTTGGATAACATGTTTTAAGTGCATACAACCATTTGTTTTGTGCCCTTTAACTCGATGGTAATCACAATACTCATTTTCTTTGTACCAAGGAGCTTGAAAGAGTGGTTCACCATTTGGTGGTGCATCGGGTAGAATAATATCTCCTGCTTGAAGTAGCTTTTGAAGAACTTCCATGGGTTCCACTAATGGTGTAAATTGTCAGCGTGGATTGGAAGTTTGGCGTTGGTTTCTTCGTTGTGGAAAAGGCTGTCTTGGTGTAGAGGCTGCTTGAATGTTGATGGGAGCTCTCTTAGTTTGAATATTCTTCGCGTCTACAATACCGTCATTTACAACATTCTTGTTCTTGTTCCAAAAGCGAGACTTATCATTGGAATTTTGGGGAGAATCTTTGTTGTCGCGAAAGATCTTAATAGTGCCCTTGGCAATTAAGGCTCGTTCAATAATAACTCCTTTGGAAACTAGTTCGTCAAAGGTGCTAGCACTCTGCAATTGTAGTTGGAATGACAGCTCAGGATGAAGATTTTGAACAAAGATGTCAAGCTGTTGTTTCTCAGGTATTTCCCATGATAATTTGCTAGCCATATTACGCCATCGTTGGGTAAAAGTAGAAAAGGGTTCACCGTTGCGCTGTTTGGTATTGACAAGGTCATTCATGTTTACCTCATGTTCAATGTTGAAGGCAAAGTGTGATCAAAATTTGTTTGCTAATTCTGCAAAAGATTTGATGCCCGGGGGTAAATGAGAAAACCATTCAAGAGCTTGTCCTGCTAAGCTTCGAGGAAATAGTCTCAAAAGATACGTATCGTCATAAGAGACATCAAGACATGCTACAAAAAAGGCTCGAAGATGGTCTTCCGGATTCCCTTTCCCTTTGTATTTATCAAATTGTGGGATTTCAAAATGTGGTGGAAAAGGTATCATATTAAGAGACTTGTCAAATGGATAGGCGCATATGTTTTCGAGAGAAAAAGGTTTCTTTCCTTGCCCTACCCTTTCATCGATCATCTGTTGAACATCTGCTGAAGATAATTGCTGTTGTTGCGAAGGGGGTGGAGTATGGTAGGAGATATATTGTGGTTGCGGTTGTGGGATATGTGGAGTTGTGACTGTTTGTTGTGGTTGTGTACCCACAAGGTATGTCAAAGGATTGGTATGTGACACGTATGTGTTGGAGGATTGTTGTCCTTGAGACACAAGTGGAAATTGGGTGTGCATCACATGGGAAGTGGATAGTGGATTGACAGTAGTGAATGGTTGGGAAGCTGGGATTTGATTCGTGACATGGTAAGTAATGGAGGGATTGGTAGACACGATAGAAACATTTAGATTTGTATTTTGGATGATATGAGGATGGGTATGTGACATAGGTTGGGTGACAATAGGAATGCTTTGGGTAGCATAGGATGGATTGATGGTGCGTGAAGGATTGGAAGAATATGATGACATGGATGTAAGTTGATCAACATAAGTGATCTTATTGTTCGGATTGGCTTGAGAAACGGGGGGATCACTCATGTCAATGAGACTAACATTGGGATTATATGATAGCATGGAGGTATTAGCAGTTGGTATATGGGATATGGTATTCGTATGAGATGTAGTAGATTGCAATGGGTGTGAAGCATGGACAACATGTGTTGTTGGAGTGGTTTGAGAGGTTTGCACACTATAAGACATGGGAATAGCTTGTGATGCTCGAAGTATTTGTGCTTGTGTTACATGGACAGCTTGTGTTACTTGAGGCATGGAAACAGTCATGGTAGAAGGAGAGATATGTTGAGGAACATGGAAAGGTGGAATGTTGAGATTTTGTGACATGAGAGGGAGCACATTGGTGGGCACTATCAATGGTTCTAAAGTATGCTTTGATCGTGGTGGCTCAAATGAAGCAACAATAGGCAATGAGGATGATGTTTGCGATGTAGTAGAAGATGATGTGACTATAGTAGATGGTCCATTCGCAACAACAGCAGTATTGTTGGGATCTTTCTCTCTAATAGCGGATATGTCAAAGTCCTTTGGTAGTTTAGCACCCATGCGAGCAAGTTGGAGAAAGCAACGATCAGGCTCAGATATCATGAGTTTCTCAACTTGGTCCCATAGATAGGTATCTTGGAATTCCGATGAGTCATCTTGAGATTGTTCTTCGAAAGTTTCCAAGGATGGTGTAGGTTGCATTCATTGTGAAGATGACTCACCAATAGTGTATCCTTGGGGCATGAACATATGAGGAGGCATACCGGTTGTGAATTAAGTTGCGTCCTTAAGAGGTGTTTTGAATTGTTTCATCTCAGCTTGCAATTTGGCTTCCATTTCAGCTTTCAATTTGGCTTCTATTTCAGCTCGATATTGACTCCTACTTTGAGGCATGATGTTGATGATGAAGTTGAGCTTGTCAAAGTTTTGAGACCCAAAAGATGATAGTTGGCTGGTTGGTTGATTGGTTGTTGTTTTGGTTTGCTGGTTTGGCTAATTTGCTTGGTTGATTTGTTTTGGCTGAGTTGTTGTTGTTGGGTTGTTGTTCGTTCTCCCTAGAGGATAGCTCAAACACTCAAGGGAAAGATTTTTTGCTGCTGATGTTTGTTGGAGCTAAAGCTAAAGGATGTTGTTTGCTGAAGCTAAAGCTAAAGGATGACGTTGGTTGAAGCTAAAACTAAAGGATGTTTGCTGATTGAAATGATTGGGTTGGTGTCTGATTTGTTGGTTGGGGTCTCAAAAAGATGGAAAGCTCATGAGTTGTGATTGATTGATAAGCTCAAATATAGGAGACAAAGTCCAGGTATTTGTTGTTGATCAAAGAGAAGTCTGAAAGCTGATGTTTAAGACTTAAGCAAGCTGGACCTGTGGCTAATTAAGCTGAGGGGCTGAGGTTTGTAGGTATTTTAGCTACAAGCGACTGATGATAGCTCAAATGCGACTCAAAGGATTCCAAAGGTGATCAATGATAGCTCAGATGCGATCTAGTTTAGGCTCAACAGAGAATGACAGTGTTAACCAGAAGTGAATGCTATGCCATAGGCGACGACTATTGGTGTAAAAGTGATTTTCTGTTGATCAAAGGTGACTCAGATATCCCTAAGGGCGACAGTCTATTGTTCAAAGGTGAGCTCGTTCAGACAAAAGGCAACTAACTACGGCTTAAAGGTGATCTGGTTTAGACAAGATGCGATCAACTGTTGTTCAAATGTGATTTTGTTCAGGCAATAGATGATCAGCTGTGGTTTAAAAGTGACTCTGTTTAGGTAATATGCGGGCAGCTGTTGTTTAAAAGCGACACAGTTCGGGCAAAAAGTGAATTACTACAGTTCAAAAGTGATGTCTGTGATCTGTGCGAGCAGTTTAGGTTCAAAAGTGACTGTGTTTGTCCAAAAGTTGTCTGATTTTGCAGTTGTTCAGCAAGAAAACAGTGATAACAGTCACTCACACTCACAACAAGCACAAACTGATACAACCTAGGCTAGGATAGGACAGTATCCGTTGAATCCCCTGGCCGTGCTTATTTAAAGTGGATAGCTTCAGGATCTTGGTAGCACCGGCTCCCATCCACGGCACTCACTTCTCACGCATACCAAGTTCTGGGCTTCCTGTAAGGCTTGTCCCCACACCAAACCTTAGGATTGTCCCTGCTATCTCTACTAAGAACCACGTGAATCAGGGCCGCTTCAAAGGTCCCACCTTTTGCATCAACAGATAGAAAGTTTTTGGCTACTACACAAAGTTGCTAATAAGGGCATCTGTTCAGGTGGCTATACATGCGGTAGCACTACTCTTCGTTATGGAGTCTCCCAGCCTCCAAGGGTTGCCAAAATGTGATAGGTGAAAGTCAGGTTTAGCAGATCAGACATAGTCATGAAACCCTAACCCTACCATCATTAAGGAATCTAATCTAAATGAAATCAAATAACAATGCAATTCAAGCATAACATCACCTAGACCGTGCGATTCCTTGTTTGAGGGATGTGGACTACTTCTTCAACAATGAACAATTGCAAAGCTAAAAGCTGCCATGATGGATGATAAAAGCTCAAATGAATACTCAGATGCTCAAGATGCTCAAGATGATAATGTAGGTGCTATATGATTGCTGGATCCCCCCCTCTCATATAGAATGAGAGGGTGTTTATATAGGACTCAACCAAGATCAATCGACGGTGGAGATTCAGAGGCTATGTGAATGGCTAGGATTGAAAGATACTAAATTTAGGTTCCATTAGTTGTGCATGTGAAGGACATGAGTGAAAGTTGTCTTACAACACATGATTGACTAGATAAGTGTTGGAATGTGATGAAAGATGAGTATTTAATTCAAATAAAATATTTGAATTAGTTGGGATATGAGTTGGATATTAATTAAATAAATTAAATTTATTTTATTAATAGGATAAATGAATAAAATGGGATAAGATATGATGTGGAAATTAATTAAATAAATAAAATTTATTTAATTAATTGGGATGAGGATAGGATAAATGGGATTATGATGTGGAATTAATTAAATAAATAAAATTTATTTAATTAATTGGCTAAGTAGGATGAGAATGGGATTTTAATTAAATAAATAAAATTTATTTAATTAATTGGCTTGATGGATAATGATGATTTAACAAGGTGTTACTAGACATGGACAAAGTTGGCACAATTTTGGGTGTCTACACCTAGCAATTACATCCACATGCCTATCCTATTGAACCCATTTATCCATCCTTCTGCCTTTTGATTTGATGAAGACATAGGGACAAAATGTTGAAACATGTTTGAATATTTCTTGACATACCTTCTTTCCAAACCAAGGCCTATTCATTGACCATTTATCCATCCCATTTAAACCAATCCATCATGTCATCCTATCATCATAAGCACCATGTAAAATCCAATCATGTCATCCCTTGGTCATGAACTTTGTCATGTAAAAATCCTAAGCATTACCACCTAGAATGGGGCATGTTATTCTTCCTATGCAACATAGCCTTTGGAGATCACATCCTAGCTCTCTTATGATCCATCCACTATGGCGTATCCTTATCACAAGCTTTCCATCTTATAGCTTATCCCCATCTATTTATCATGAGCTTTCCACTATAGCCTACCTATCTGTTTATCATGAGGCATGCATCCATCCCTTATATGGCCTATCCTCTTATATATCCATCCAACTCTCATGAACCTTCCATCCCATCCAACTCTCATGAATCTTCCATCCCATTTACTATGAGCCCATCCTTTTATACATCCTCCTACATCTTTGCACCTAGACTTGGTTTTCTCCCTTGTCATTGGTATCTAGCACAAAAGCTACCCAAATTGTAAATCTATTGACATCCCAAAACATTCAAAAACAAAAATAAATCAAAATATTCCAAAACACACAAAAAAAATCAAAATATCCCAAAAAAATATAAAAAATTAAGATATCCCCAAAAAAAACACAAAAAAAATCAAAATATTTCAAAAAATCCAAAAAATTAAATATCCAATGAAAAATCCAAGAAATAAAACCAACCACATCATCCAAAACAATCCACTCCATTCAATCAAAATCAAATCATCATCATCATCATCATCAATTCTTCCTATCAATAACATTCATTCATCCATTTCAATCAATCACTTCTTCCAATCATATCAATTAACTCAATCTAAGAAATGATCTCAAAATTCAAGTTACATTAATCCATATCAAGAAAGCTAATGAATCAAGGAATATTATCCAATCAAATCAACAGTTTTTTATCCTAATCTTGTCATGAGCCCAATCAATCATCATCAATGGGATATATCATTCCCACATCATCCTTGTGTTGATCTAGGGATATAGCATTCCCTACAGTGACAACACTATCATCATCAATCAAACAACCAATCATTGGTTTATGCCTTGACAAGGGCAATACCTTGTTTGTTTTACATCCTTTGAGTACATTGAGAACACTTGCTTATGCTTAGATTGAGTGGACACTCTAATCATCACACCATCACTATCATCATTCAAAACAATCCAATCATCAAAATGATCAACCTAGCAATAACAAACATCACAACCAAAGCACATCAAGCCAACCATCAAAACAAATCCTATCAATCATCAGCATCAATAGAAAACATCATAACCAAAGCACATCAAGCCAACAATCAAAACAAATCCTATCAATCATCAGCATCAACAACAAACATTAAAACCAAAGCACATCAAGCCAGCCATCAAAACAAATCCAATCACTTCAACAAATCAAAAGTAGCTCAATCCACCACATATCATCACATCATTAATATTTCATAAATTCATAACTTGATCAATTCAATCCATTTTTCATCATCTCATCAATAAAACAATCAGAACTACATCTCATTTCCCTCATTAAGTGCCTTGATCCCATGGATATAGGGTATATAGGTAGTCTGGAGTACGAAGGAAGTGCCTAGATTCAGGCATAGGCGATTTTCCTCTTTCTCCTCTCATCATTTCTTCTATCATCTATCTTCTACATCATTAATACACAACTTCTTCTAATCAATCTATCATTCAATCAATCAATTTCCTTCAATCAAATCATCCATTCATATCAATTCAATTTACTCCAATTCACTTCTTCCAATTCATCAAATCAATCATCATTCATCATTTCATCATCCTCAAAATCATTCCAAATAATGATCCAATTACAAGTCAATCCTTAAATCTATACCAATCAAGCTAATCAATTGTGTCAAATTATCCAAACGCAATCCATGGTCTTGATCCTAGCCTTTTTGTAAGCTAAATCAATCAGCCAACAAACTCAGTAAACAACCTTATGTTGATCTAGGGATATAGCATTCCCCACCATGACAACACTATCATCATCAACAATCAACAATTAATCATTGGTTTATAGCTTGACAGGGGCAATACCTTGTTTGTTTTTTAATCATTTGTACATGCTTGTTTGCTTGCTTGTGTGTGTTATCTCTTTATCTTGCATTTGTATCACATCTATATCAATCTAGCTAATATTCATATCTTGTCTCCAGACAAGGTTGTATTATGCTGGGGCATGAGACACATCGTCACCCTGGTTCCTTATACCTTGGTGCATAACATCTAGTGCTATATCAAACATCATGGTTGCTCACATTCATTGCAGCATAACGCATCTTCATTTCTTCTATCTATCCCCTTATCTTTCTTAACCAATCCATTTCATTTCGAGAGCATACCCGTGTTTGTCCAACCCACCTATCCTCTCGAGGGGGCATCATCATCCCATTTCATCATCATCCTCATCATATCCGTACATCATCATCACTATCCATTTTCCTCTATCCATACCTTAGCTTCTTTGAAATGATGTTACTCGACATAAAGCTTATCATCTTGAACATCATCTCAAAGAGGGGCAAAATGTAGACACCCAAATTTGTCTTAAATTTGTGTATGTTTTGCAACACCTAGTTAAAACATTATCCTAGACATCATAAGCTATTTTGTCCTAATTCCCATCCTAATTTCCCTAATCCCACTTAACCAGTTAATTAAATAAATTTTATTTATTTAATTAATTCCCACATCATATCTTATCCCATCCTATTCATCTACCCAATTAATTAAATAAAATCTTATTTATTTAATTAATTTCCCAACTATATCCCAATTAATTCAAATATTTAATTTGAATTAAGTCACATGACCTTTCATCTTACCTTGGCACTTGTCCATTTCCCCTCAATTATGTGTTGTAGTACAACTCATTTAAAATACTTTTTATGTACACAATCACATGTACTACTATTTGTGTACACAATCACACATGAGACCTATTTCCTTTGACACATGTCAATTGTGTTGGTGTGAATAGGGTTATCACCTAACCGGTTTACCCTAGTGTGGATAATTCATCTTATTTAACTATATATTAGTTAAATAATATTCACACATCACACATTAATCACACATGTTAAGTTGACTTAGTGAGTCCACTAGATGTCTTGTTGTGTTTAGTTAAGTCTAGTTGTGTGTTGAGTTGTTGATAGTTGGAGTGAGTTGTCTTATCCTCCACATGTGCAATTAGCTATCATCCTCTATTTGACACATGTTGTAGGAATATCTCCACTTTCCACTCAACCTTCCTAGCTCTCGCCTTGCCTTTATAAGTAAGGCATATCATGTACATTGTAACTATAATCCTTCTTTTGCATTCATTGATAGAATAACATTATTCTTTCATTTGATCTAAAAAAAAATCATAGCCAACTCTAACATGGTATCAGAGCTCTTCAAATATATCCATGTACTTTTCTAAATTTTTTCTCCAAGTTCATTTTATTCCATTTGTTAGTTTTTTGGCTTTTGGCTGATAACTTGGGCATTTTGGCACTTGAGGAAGTGAAATTTGTTTTGAAGGGATCTATTTGCTATGGTTAATCATTGTGAGCAATTGTAATCTCCTTTGGATCTCAGTTTTAAGAGATTTTCATACTTTCCCATTGTTGGTCCCTAGTGGATAATTGTAAATCGCACAAAGTATAAAGTGCCACAATCATTCCTTTTTGGGGGGGTGATCTCTTTGATTGAGTACCAGGGGGGCTGTCTTGTGTTCTTTTTTGTACTCTTGCATCATGGATTCACACAAACTTCCTCTACTCACACCATATAACTATCATGAGTGGAAAACTAAAATGGAGATTCATTTAAGAAGTTTGAAAATTCATAGAGTAACAATGGGTACATAAACTGAACCAATTGTAGCTACAGAAAAGAGAAAGTGGTACAATAGATGTGATCAAGCCTATGGAACACTATGCTTTTCTATCTCTCCTGATCTACTTTTTCATATTGAATCTTGTAAAACACCTAATGAAGTGTGGACAACCTTAGAGAATCTCTTTGGTAAACAAGATACAATGAGAGGTTTCAAATTGGAGAATGAACTAATTGGTTTGAATCCAACTAATTTTGCAAGCATCCAAGACTTCTTCACAAAACTAAAATCACTTAGATTGTAGTTCAAACAATGTGGAATTGAGAAAGAGGACACTCAATTGATTCTTTCAATCCTTGCCAAGCTTGGTCCTGACTATTCAGTTTTTGTTTCTACTTTCTATGCTACAATGGATGCACTTGGGAAAGCTTTCACAATGCCTTCACTTGATGAGTTTGCTGCATCACTCACAAGGGAGCAAGCTAAGTTAGTACACATGGGCACATTGAAGTCTCCTAGACCTCAAGCACTTCTTGCTAGTCAAGGTTGTAAGGATCAAAAGGCTTCAACTAGCAAAAGCAAGAAACAGAAAAATAAGAATCTCAAGAACAATGAGCAAGCAAAAGAATCAACCAAATCACCTAAGTCCTCATCCTCTTCCAAGGAGGAATCATCTAAGAAGGAGAGACCAAAGTGTGCATTTTGCAAGAAACTAGGACATGATGAGCATAAGTGTTATGAGAAGAAAATTGATGATTTGACTCACATTATTCAAAAGCACAATATCCAAATGACATCATCATCACCTAGTACACCTTCTTCTTTGACACCATCATCATCTACACATACAGGGACAACATGCATTACAAATGGGATAGACAAAGGAAAAGGACATGTACTCTTTGCTTCTACAAGTCTTCAGTCAGAGAGGTGGCTTATTGATTCAGGAGCTTCTCATCATATGGCATCTTCACAAGGGATGTTCTCTAAATTTGAGTCATGTACTTTGACACCTATTTTGATGGGTAACAATACATACGTGCATGCAACAAGAAAAGGGACTATAGATGTTGGAGAGAATACATTCAACAATCTGTTGTGTGTACCTTCCTTGACATCGAATCTCCTTTCCATCTATCAGATTACTCATTATGGTGCAGGGAAGACAGTTGAGTTCACTCTTGATTCTGTGATCATACGAGACTTGAAGAGTAGAGATATCATTGCTATTGGGATGGTTGATCATGCATCTCGCTTGTATACTTTCTCCCATTTTGTTTCTTCTGATGATGTAGATCCATTGATGGCTATTCACACTCATGCATCAAGTGTGAATCATGTTTCTGAGGAGACGTTTGGTCACTTGAATCTTGGTGTTCTTTCACCTACTTTGGTTCATGAGACTAGTACTGAGCTTCCATCACCTCATCCTCCTGCTTCTTCAAAGATTGACATCGACATGGGTTCATCTACTTCAGTAGAGCAGGATCATCCAGGTCTTTTAGACACAGCTTTGTGAGATACTTTCTTGGTAGGTATATCAAACTTGTTTTGTGAGTCTCATATTGCAGATTTGGAGGACACACTTGAGGGATTATCTCTCCTCTTTGATGACATTTATAGCACAACTGTTAGCCCATCTACTTCATCTTTGGAGGTTTTTCTTCATCAATCTCCACAGGATTTTAGATTGGTCACACATCATTTCATTGTGTCATTCTTTGATTCTGACATGCAGACACTTGAGCAGTCTTTAGAGGCATCCATCATGAGGCTTTTTCCCTCATCCCTTGAGATGGAGTTTCTTCGACATCAACCTTTGGACTTGTTTCTTCCCAAGGGGAGAAATGTTGTTTGCAGGTACTGGACACTTTCTAGTGTTCATCTTCAGGCATTTACTATCGGCACAGGAGCTACTTCATTGTGGGGGGACTTATAGTCTCACACTTGCTCTCCTATGGGGGGGTAATTGATTGTACATAAGTGATAGAATTCATCCTTGGGGGGTCATGTTGAGTCCTCCTACTATCACTTCTTTCACAGTCATTGTTTTTGTATTCTCACTTTTGGAGAGGAGTTTTGTCCCATGAGGTTTTCTCCTTTTCTCCACTTGAGATTTGTTGTACATGGGTACCTAACATGGCCTAGTAGTCAGGACCCATCCATCTTTTCATCTTGCTTTAGTCAGCTACTCCCTAAGTTGCACTTAAGGGGGGGTGTTGGTGTGAACAGGGTTATCACCTAACCGGTTTACCCTAGTGTGGATAATTCATCTTATTTAACTATTTATTAGTTAAATAATATTCACATATCACACATTAATCACACATGTTAAGTTGACTTAGTGAGTCCACTAGATGTCTAGTTGTGTTTAGTTAAGTCTAGTTGTGTGTTGAGTTGTTGATAGTTGGAGTGAGTTGTCTTATCCTCCACATGTGCAATTAGCTATCATCCTCTAATTGACACATGTTGTAGGAATATCTCCACTTTCCACTCCACCTTCCTAGTTCTCACCTTGCCTTTATAAGCAAGGCATATCATGTACATTGTAACTATAATCCTTCTCTTACATTCATTGATAGAATAACATTATTCTTTTATTTGATCTCTCTTGTGCTTTCATGAAGTCCTAGATCCTGGGTGGCTCCAATCATAGCCAACTCTAACAAATTGACTACAATTTCTTAATTTGCAAGGAAACCTAACTTACTCCTAGCGATCCATTTCATCCTAAGCCCTAATTGATCCTATCCATTCATTTGAACCAAGCCAATCCTATAAAGCAAACATCTCTTGAGTCATTTGGAGATTAGAGGAGAAGGGGATTCTTCTTCATGCAACCTCACTTTGCCAAATTTTCATCTCAAGTCCTCATCTATCATCTTCAATCTATCTAGATTGCATCTATCAACCATCATTCATCCATCATCTATCTCCCTATCAATGTTATGTTGCAAAATCAAGCAATCAACACAACAAATTGATCAATCAATCGAGCTCATCTTGCATCTTTGAGGTATTGAATGATTTGGGTTTAGGTTATGCATTTCATTGTTTGATCATTTCCATTTGCAAATCCAAATTTTTCATTACACAGATTAAAATTTCACACAATAAACCTCTACTCATATTGAAAGACTACATGATCTTTAAAGATTTGAAGTCTCAAGTCTATGATTGTCAAGTCTTGACTAACTGATTTTCACTTAGGGTTTGTTGTGTTTTGTTGTTCCCATTTTGGGGCCTTATGTACTTTAAGTCATTCTCCTTCTAGATTTAGTCAAATTTCAACAATATCCTACATCCTTCACATAGGCTACATACATCTCCAATGATTCATGTCAAATTCTTCAATGGATTATCAAACTTTGAATAGATTTAACTTGGATTAGACACACTTTGATCAATTCTTCTAAAATATGTCTAACCTTAAAATGATCGTTCCATTTGTAGCCAATTCACCAATATTTATACTAAAACTTTTGAATTCTTAAGACCTTATTGATGTGTAAAGTTTAGTACTTATTTTGATCATTTCTCTTCTGGATTTTCCATTATTTACTCTTTATACCATTATTGTAAAATAAAAGACAAAAGATTAGGTTAGAAAGGGAAAATTTCTAAGAATCCTAAACTTTATCATAGATCCACGCATATATCCAGACATAATCATGAAATGAAGAAAACCTAATCATACTTTAGCAGGACATCCATAGCTACATATAATAGGTGTGAATCTTCAAAAAGAAAATTGATAATAGTAACCAATCGGTTGAATGCAATCCTAAAGGACATAGCAATTCAACATTACATACTAGAAATCAATGAAAGATTACTCAAAATTTATGAGAGAATTGTAGTCTATAGCATCATGTTCATTATATGTTCAAGAGATATGCACATGTTACACTAATATGAGAAAGAATCATGAGATAAGTCACAAAGTTATCAAAGAAACAAACTTAGTGCTCAGTAGGGTTCATCAATTCAGTCTCTCCTTTTACAAAATGATCTAGATCCTTTTATAGAGTAAGGATCCAAGTTTGGTTACAATAGATCAACAATTAGAAACCTTCCCAAAACATCCACATTATAAATCAAGGCACGTGATTGCCAACTATAAATTAGTATATTCTTTAGCATCTTCAAAATGTCTTCCTTTGGAATATTCCACTGGGTCAAACATCGCATACCTTCAATCATCAGGAGATTCACACCAAGGAATATTCTCCATTCTAATGTCTTGCCCAAATTATCTTTCCCCTACACTTTGGACTACCCTGTGTTTGAAGATTCATCCTCCTCAACTATCATCCCTCTAGAATCCAATTCCCTATACTAATCATATGCCTTAACTATTTTGTCTATATCTTCTATGTCAAACTATTACACCCTAGTCTTGGCATATTCTTGCATATTTAATTGATCACTTAAGGATATTTACTTGCTAGTCTAAGCATCTGTCTTTTCTCTATATGTCTTTATCTTAGTGGATAAATCCATCACTTCATCTATGGTCCTCTCCAAAAAATGCTCCACAAGATTCTTCAAAATAAGCTCAAATTTGGCCTTAAATACTTCTACAAATGCTTTCTCTTCATAAGTTTCTTTTTCATCCATTAAAGTCTCGAGAAATCCTTCTAGGATCTCCATCTCATCTATTAGATCATGTTCTTTGGTGCTTATGTCTACTATTTTATGTCTACACCCTTTCAGGATATCCACTTCAAATTTCAAATCCTTTATCGATATTGATATCCTCGGCATGGTTTGGACCGTCATATATTATGTCTTAGCAGCACTTTATCATCCAACTTGTGAACTTTCCTCAGCTTACCTAGATCTTGATCATTCTAATTAAGTTTGGTCACACATTCCTTATTCAAAATGTCTATTTTTGCCTTGATGAATGCCAAAGTGTCCCAATTTGATAATGAGGTCTAGATCACCTCTTCTCCATCTTTTATAAACCTCTAGAACCAACTCTGCATTACTTGTGTTTGATGCTTCTTCACATCCAAGTCACTTGTTTCCCCTTGTGTCACCAGCATTAAATTAGTTGGAATTTCTATAATTTGCATTCCTAGGGATACTAACCCTTTAACAAATGCTTCAAGTTGGGCAATGCACCCTTTTAATTTTCTCTTCTTTAGCTTGTCCTTTCAGATCCTAGCTATTATTTCCTATGGACTACCCCGATCTCTTCAATCTCCTACTAGATAGTTGCATGCCCTAAATCTAGGGTAGTTATTTAATATTCAAGAGCTATAATCTCCCCCTCATCCTTATCTATCATAGACACAACCAAATGTGTTGTTCTGTGTCATGTTGTGTCCCTCTTGATGGCAGACACTACCCTAGTCTTGTGTTTGAGCTTTATTCCTTCTGTGGAAAACAATGTTTTAAAATCAAAAGGAATTAAATTGATGGGAGGCTCAATTACCTCTGACGCTAGCCACTCTAGTATGTCATGTGTTGGTCCCTCTTGACCAGATTTCTCAATGTGAGCATCCTTTGTTACTAACTCATCATCTTTGTTAGGACATTCTTCTCATTGTGGCCTCTCCCCCTGAGAGATTTCTTGTTGAGCAATTTCCTATTAGGGAATCTCTTGTTGGGGATTCTTAAGATTTTTACTTTCCTGATGCATTTCTTTATCTCTTTTGTCCTGTAGGCATGGCTACCCAAGTGACACTGATTATTGCTCATTTGACTTCCTCCCTATTTGTTCCTCAGTCTGTTTGATTTCTCCTTCTATAGGGATGTCTTGAGTGACTTGTTTTTTAATATCTAGGAGAGGGACATCCTCAACAAATTTATCTAGCATTGCCGATCATGATGGATCTACTTCTTCTGCTGTGGTTATCCTTTTGACTAGGTCATCCAACTGACCCTAACCTAATGGCTCTTGAGGTGATCCTAACCTATCAGTATCTAATATATTCTCCACTTCAGGATCCCTTGTTGTCTCTAGACTTCTATTACATCTACTATATTAGGTTCATTTTGAGGTGGTATTGAATGTACAAGCAATGAAACAACTAGGTCATTGGTCATTGCTTGTGTGACCTCATCATCAGTTCAGTCGACTACTTGACTTCACACTAATTGTAACTCCTTAGCTAGATCTTTCTCTTGTGTCCTTGCTTCCTTAGCCAATTTCTATTCCATCTGAATGATCTACTGAGCTAATTGGTCATATTGTAATTGCATTACCCCTCTTCCAGAATGAATTTGATAGGCTTCCACCTACCACTCTAGATGTGCTTGAAGTGTAGGATGTGGCAATAGGTGTCCTCTTTGAGGCTAATCAGACCAAAACATGAGTTCCATTCATATGGGCTCTGTTGTTTCAGCTTGAGTATTGATTGGTTTAGTTACCACACCTCTCATAGGCATCACAGGTCCCCTTTTATGTTTAGGGATTACAACTCATTCTAGTATGTTTGTTTAGTGGTGTTCCTTAGTAGTAGTTCCAGAGATGGGGATTGCCCTTATGGGTTGGTCCCTTGGAGGTGATGGTACAGTGGTAATGGCGATCCCCTTTGCTATTAAAGCCTTAGTAGATGCAAAAGTCCCTAGCTCCACCAACTTAGCTTCCATGATTCTCCTCTTGACAATGAGGAAATCATCATATTTAGCATCCTCCCTATATTTTATTTTTCCTTTCTTATTGTAAGTCAGAGCTATGCCTTTATATTTAATCTCATTAATCTTTCCATCCACCCACCTTTGGGTGATGACGATAACCTTCCTTGAGATAACATCAATGGATGTCTCCTCTAGTTGAGTCTAGTTTGGAAGAGGTAATGTTTCCTTGTACACCTATTTTCCATCATATTTTGGATCTAGGACCTAACCATCATCTGCTTTCACTTGTGGAAGCACTTCCAAGCATCCCAAGATCTAGATTTGAATAAGGGTCAACCTTTGGTATCCCCTTTTCCTCACATCCTCCTCATCAATACAATCCATCCAGAAGTCTTCTAAGCAAGGGATGTGTTGTAACTACTTGTTAACAAACTTTTCCATCCTATGGTAAGGAACAAGATTTTTGGTAAAGGGAAATGGCTATAAATTCAACATTTGGAGTTTTACCTCTGATAATTTATAGTATTTGAAGTTTACCAGTTGATATCCAGAGGAAACTTGATGTTTCCCTACTTATTCTTCTGAACATATGCCTCATAAGAAGGAATTATATGCCTTGTGATTTCCAAGAGCATCACCTTATCTATAGGGTATCATGAAAACATGAAGGGGTTGCCTTCAAATCCCTCCATTCTGATGTAAGTAAATGTGGGGAACTAGATGAACCAAGACCCATGTGGTTGTATTGTTCCTTGAGCCTCTCTTGAGAGCCTCTTAGCTCTATCTCCCTCCATTAGCTAGACTATCCGCATCATGAAACAATCATTTAATCTTATGTAGTGTTGAATGGATTGTTTTTCTCCAACTATGGGTAGTATTCCTACACCAACTAGTCTGTCAATTTGTTTTTGAGCCTACCAACCATTTGCAACCCATCAAATTAAGCCCAATACATAGGCATAAACCACATAATAGGTCATGAAAAACCTTCTTTTCACATTCTTCCATCCTGTCATCCCCTCATGTAGTGCATCACTTATGAGTTTTGCCCAATGTACCACTTGACCTGTTTCTTTTACGAGATGGATAAGACCAAACATCCACAATTCTAGTGACCCAAATTCCTCTTTTCTAGCCATTCTATTCAAAAGAGTTATCATATATTGTACCTTTGCATTGAAATCAAATTTATACAAGTTTTGAGGCATCTTAGAGACTACCTTGGGCCTGGTAGTAGGGTCCATCCATGATGTGTGCATAATTTTTTGACAACTTGCGACATTGGAGTTATACTTCATGGACAATGCATTCAGATCTACTTCAAATACACCCTAACTCATGGGAAACCAAAAGGTATCCATTATGCCCTTGGTAGAAAAGTCTGCATAGACTCACCCTTGATGCTCAACCTTCCTATTAAAGGGATTGTACTTTCGAGAGCATTCAATCACCAATTTGTTAATATGTTCATTGCAAAATGTCCTATGGATATGTCCAGTTGAAAATTTAATGGACTGAGGGCTTGGTATGGAATCCTTTAGATGGGATATGGACCTAGATATGGACATTTATAAAAGGGTCCAATTTGAAATGCCTAGAGCATAAATATTCAGTGTAATGAAACTTCTGCACGCTAAGGTAAACTCGATGGTTGGTACTAGACATTTGGATCAGATAGGACATGTTGTGATGTTCACAACATGCCCCATTTTACTCCTTAGCAAAATGAGGACCCCTGCTGTGGCTTTTGCTTTCGTTTTGTTTGTGTGGGTCTGTTTGGTGGTAAAGGGAAAAAGGGAGTGAAAATTGCAAACCTTGTTAAAACTAGAGAAAAAATACATTTCAATACCAAGGAAGAATATGGGTGAATTCCTTGTCAAAAATGACCTAGGGTTGCTTTTTGAACCATGTTAAAATTCTAAGTATTTTGCAAGTTATGAGTGTTTTGGGTAAAATGTACAAGGGAAGGGTTTGTTGGTTGCATATACAAGGTCAAAACATACAAGGTTGCTCATATACAATGTTCTTTGTATATCGGGTCCTTATACAAGTCGCATACATACAAGGCCTTTTGTATATCGCTTTACATATGCAAAGTTGTTTGTATAATTTTTATACTTGTATGCATTTTGTTAAACATTCTATCTATACATGCAAGTCGGATCTGAAACAATTCAAAGT
The DNA here is from genome assembly GCA_027924645.1 of Cunninghamia lanceolata. Lineage (NCBI taxonomy): Eukaryota > Viridiplantae > Streptophyta > Pinopsida > Cupressales > Cupressaceae > Cunninghamia > Cunninghamia lanceolata. The sequence goes on along the minus strand of BSBN01000762.1, from coordinate 833,452 downwards.
TTGAGTGCATAATTGTTTAAAGTATGTTGAATGTATTTTAGGTTTGTATGTTTGGCAATAGAGAACATACAAATGAAATATACAAGGGAACATACATGCTACAGAACTGAAATGGCTATAAAATAACGTAAAGTCCTTGTATATTTTGCGCCTTGTATGTATGTTGGATACATGCATTTTGATAAATACAAGGCAGATTTCTGAGAAGATTTAAATTCAATATAAACAATGCATCGAACTTCATGTACATTAAAAGATACATAGCACTATATGCATGCCGCGGACCCGACATGGTTAAAAGTTAAAATGTATGTTCAATTAAGTCCAGAGGATGCATCTTATGTTTGTATGTTCTAACATAAAAAGGAAATATACAATGATACATACAAATGGCAGAATCAAAAAGGTTATAAAACAAGGTTAAGTCCTTGTATGTTTCGCATTGTATGTATTGTTTCGATAACATACATTGCAATACATACAAGGCAGAGATGCAATGGTCAGAATCAAAAAGTTATGAAAAGAGGTCAAATCCTTGTATGTGTATGGCGTGTTGTATGTTTCGAGATATACATTGCCGGATATACATTGAGGGACATACATTGCGGAACCGAAAAGTTATTGAAGATAGTGTTGATGATGATGTTAGTCATAAACAAACATAGAATAAAAGTTACACAACAACCTTTACTCATCTTGAAAGATACGATGAATTCAAAGAATTCATGATCTCAAGTCTCCGTTGATTAGTTCATAATCTACTGACATTACTCAGTGGTTGATGTGTGTTGCTGTTAATCATTCAGGGGCCTTACGCTCTTCAGTAATTTCTGTAAAGTTCATCAATATTTCTCCAAATATCCTATTCTTTATATCTGCCCTGCATAAATCTCCAAATTATTTTACCTCTGCACTATGAATTCACTCAAATAATGTGCCTACAGGTTTATATTTGCATGATATTTTCAACACTACATGCATTTAGCTCAAATATGCTAATGATATTCAGTTATCTACAAGATGTCAGCATATTTCACGTTATTTGCTTCTGATTATCTGTTATTTGCAATGATGATGGTGAATTATTCTGAAATTCAAAGAAAATTAAAAGAATACTTCAAATTTGGTGAATCTTAGCTATTGAACCACATACATACCAGATACAGTCATGAGAAGAAATCAAACCATATTTTCACCAGGATGTTCCATAGCTAGATACAGATGATGCTAACTTCAAAGGAAAAGGAATGAAGACAACACATATGGACCGATAAGCACTCCAAGGGACGCAGCAAATCAAAGCATGTATCAAGAATTCAACCACTGATTACTCAAGATTTATGATGATTTGTAATCAAATGGTCTTCTCTTTCATTAAGTATGCAATGATATGTATGCTTACAATAGCTTTGAAATAGGCCCTGATATTTCAGCAGACAGATTTCAATTAAGTTTCCAATACTCAAATTAACACATCCCTACACCTTTTATAGAATAAGGTGAAGGAACCGTTACAAATGACCTACGGTCGGGATTTATCTATTAAGATCAATAGTCCAAATGAATAGCACGTGTCTACTAGTTGGCAACTACACAGTTGGCATAGAATATTCTAGCATCTTTGACCTAGTCCATCCTCTAGCTAGCAAACAGTACATTTGACAATATCCTCCTCAGCATGCAACTCTATAACTTGTATCTTTGTAAATTTTACCATTTCCTATGCAAACTTCACCTTCCAATACGCCCTCGCCACTTTGTCATTTTCCAGATATCTACACACCTGATAACAGACACAAGGATTATGCATCATCATCATTAAAAACTTTAGCAGGAAAATAAACATTTAAATCAGGCTTAGAATATGCAAACACAGATAATAAGATGATGAATCCGTGAACAATCACATACAAAATGTATATATGATGCTAAAATTAGTCAAGTCAACCATTGTTGACCAAAATCATGCTATCAGGCCCTAAAATGGATTCAATATCTGATCAGGTCCAGGGTCATTTGAGTAATTTTTGATAAAAATATCAAAAATATGATTTTTGGTATTTTCTACATCTTGGTAAATCGCATTTTTGGAGGCCTTAGGAGCAGAATTAGGGCTCAAGACTTCATCGGTGCTTGGCGTTGAGCGTAAGCAACCGAGCAACTCAAACTAGATAACTAGTTTATCTTTCCAATGAGTCCAAAAAATTTAAATTCTGACACAGTAGCTAGGAGTTATGACCCTACCAAGGGGAAGGTAAAAAAATTTCCTAATTTTTGAATTTCTTTGAATTTTTTGCAAAGGGTTTCACCTTGTAGTAGCTCTTTTTGTATTCCAAGGGTGATGTGACCCTTCATATGATATGCAAGCCTTACATTTTCAGTTATCGCATGCATAAGATCATGTATATGCAATACATGCGCTTTTTCTCACTAAATTCCATTGAATGAAACTATCGGGTCCGGGTATGCACATTAGTTAATATGCAGGATATTAACTAATATGACTCTCTTCATAGATCAGGATATGATGACGATGTCATCATGGACAGGCTTTGTTAAAATGTGAAAGGCTGACGTCATGGTCATATTGAAGGAAATTGGGTGATGTTCAGAAATATGACCTTGATATTGAGGAATATCACCCTCCAAATAAGATGACGTCATGGTCATGTCGAGCTTTTTATATATCAGGTCAGAATGACGTCACCGTCATGTTAGGAAAGATCAGTCATATTAGAAAAGATGACGGATATTACAAATTAGATGACCTTTGGATGTCAAGCCGATTGATGATCTCACCGTCATATTGGGTCCTTTGTGGAATGGGATAAGCTGACGTCATCATCATGTTATTAAAAAGGGTGATCGTTGGAAAAATACCTCTGTGAGATAAAAGGGATGATGACGTCACCGCCAGGGTAATTTTCTCTGTTCATCAGGGTTGGATGATGTCATCATCATATTGGCCCTGGGGTGATATTCTGTGGCAGGGTGATATTTGCAAGATCGGGTGATATTCAAAAATATTAGGATGACGTCATCAGGATAATGACTTAGTTTATCATTGTTGCACTATGACGTCATCGTCATGTTATGTAGAAAGGGTCGCTATTGGAAATATACCTCCGCGAGGTAAAAAGGATGATGATGTCATCATCATGTCAATTTTCTTATCTATCAGGATTATATGACGCCATCACGATATTGTCTTTAGGGTGATATTTTGCGATGGGGTGATATTCGGAAGATAGGGTGATATTTGAAATATGACCCCTGCGAAATATATGAAGCTGTTTGACGGGTAAATGATTCTATCACCTAAAATTGACATCCAAATCTCTGGATAAATGATTTATCGGGTGATAAAATTGGATCAGGGTGATCTTTCATAAGATGATTGATGTTAAGAAATATGACCCCCCCTTAGAATATCAGGTTTGACCAGGACTTTGACTCACCATAACTCTCATTCCCTAAGGAATATCAGGGTGATCCAAAAGGCAAACCTGCATGAAATTTTGTACTCTATCTAGCCATGAGGTTATTGACATGAAACATGAACTTTGAAAAATTGACCTCATCATGATGACTTACCCAGTCCCCTTACGCAGGATCATCTACATGACTTACTTTTACTAGACCGCCAGCAAGCAGAAAACACAAGCCAAGCCAAGCAAAAAGTTGGGTCCCCATTTTGTCAAGTCAAAATGGGGCATGTTGTGTAACCACACAATAGATAGTTAAGTAGTATATTTTGTGCCTTGTATATTGAAGATATACAAAGACATTATGCAAGCTGCGGACGCAAAAGAAAGTCAAATAGAGTTAAATTGTTGTATATTTGGTGATTGTATATTTAAAACATACAGGCGGAACATACATTGCTTTATACATTAGACGAAACCCAAATATTATGAAATGAAGTTAAACAATTGTATATTTTGCGCTTTGTATGTATGTTACGAAACATACATTACTTTCGATACATACAAAGTCAGAATTCAAAGAGGTTTAGAATCTGATTAATGCAATGTATTACGCCCAAATGTATATCAAGAGATACATTGCATTGTATACGTAGTAGATCCGAAAGTAAGTTGAATACGATTTTTTTTTAAGGGGTTGAAGTCCGAAGGAGAGATACAAAGGATGTTGTATGCATCCTTGCTTGTATCTAAAGGTGAGATACAAAGATTATATGCATCGCGGAGATGCAAAGTTAAAGGGTAAGGTGGACTCCACTAGTTGCATATTAGCTTGTATGTTTACAATGTATATCTGATATACAAGCTAATATACAAGGACCAAACATGAAGTGAAGATTAAATATTGAAAAGGCTTTGTATATTCGCTATGATTATATATTTGAAACATACATTCGCAATATGCAAGGATTTAAGCATGCGATATACAAGGAAAAGGGCGAGAAAGCAAAGCGATAAGATTTTGAAGTTATTTTGGAGCCTGATAGCATGTCTTTGGTCAACAATGGTTGACTCGGCCATTCTTCACATTGTATATGCATTTAGATATGCGATTGCTCATGGATACTAAAAATTCATAGCCTAATAGTTGTGTTTGCACATTTAGAACCTTATTTAATGTAATGTTTATCTTCCTGCTAGTTTATTAAATGATGGTGCTTAATTCTTGACTGTATGTTGTAGAATGAAATAGCTAGAAAATTACAGAGTTGTAGACACAGTGGTGGTGTGTAGGTAGATATAAAGATAGAGCTTTAATGGTGATGACGTCACTAGAGTGGTGGATCAGATCACCAAGGAAGCAAAACAAAAGAGATAAGGATGCTGATGAGAAGAAATATGCAGGCAAAACTTAATGGCGATGACATCACAGAATGGCAGTGGATCACAGAAGAAACAAAAAAAAGTAAAGGCCTTCAATGAGAAGACAAAATGCAGTTGGAGAGAAAACATTATTAAACAGACAACAAACGATATTTTTAGTTGTTAGGGTTTCCAAAAGGGCATCTTAATCCTAGGATGAGTATGTTGATCAGAGATATTTTTGGGTGGGATTTTTCCACCGTTGATGCTGCAACTTGAAGTACAGACCATTGATTAGCTAGGGTTTTGGAGCTGTATTGGGGATGGTCATAGCTATATATTTCCCCCTTTACACTGTAATACTTTACACAGGGATTCATAGGAATTTTTAGAACAAAGCTGGAACTTGTAATTTATCTCAGCATTTAAAATAGAGAGACCTTTTAGTTTAGAAGAAGAGGGAGGTTGCCTGTGTTTGTAATAAGGAATGTGTGGAACATCCTACTTCCTTACTGTATCTGTAAAGCTTTGTAAGTTTTCTGTAATTTGATTAATGAAGTTAAGAGTCATTCATACATTGTAAATCATATATGATTGTGTGTTTTGAATATAAATGAATCTAGAATTCTACATCTATTTTCTTGAGTGTCTTCTGGCTCTTCTTTGTATTTGAAACAATATCTCTTAAAGCTTGCAATCTTGACTATAAGTTTGTGAAAATACTCAGGGCTTACATTTAAGGTTTAATCTGTGGATTTGATCAATTTACTGCATTACTTGCAAAGTGCATAACAGAACATTTAGATCCTGTAGTAAGAATGAAGTTTAGTTTAGATTTCTCTAACTTTTCCCAACCCATCTAAAATACTTAGCTTAAAACATAGAAATTTAAATGAAATTGTCTCATATTTGAAAAAAACACGAACAACAGAGTTGATAGTAGACAGTTTTCATAATATTTGAAAAGGAAAAGCTTGCAATAATATAAATCATACAGAGCTTTGTAATACAGTAACAAGTTTATGCAAAAAAGAATGAATAAAATGATGATATTTGTAATGTTTTGCATAGTTTGAGTCCAGTAAATCATTAAGAAACCCTAAATCACGTAAGGCCCCTTGCATATTATAGCTTCACATCAAATTACTGAATTGTCTCAATAGGTCAAGACCTGACCATACAGAAACTTGGGATTAAGCAAATCTTAATTGATTTCTTCATATCTTTCAAGATAGTTAGGTTCATTTTGTGGATTTTAAATTTTGTTATGACTGTGTAAAAACAATCATCAACAGTTTTTTTGGTGCTAGAAGGAGGGCCTGATTAGGGCTAGGGTTGTTCTAAGTAAAGCTGGCTCATAATAGTGGTAGAGTGACTAGGTCTAGAACTAGTTCAGAAGATATATTTGTGCAATTACCTGATAAAAGGAAAAGTAAGAGTCCTTTGATATGGAATCCTAAAATATCACACGTAGGAAGTTCATCTGGAATGCCTCTTGGATCACCTTTTAGCATCCATAGCAATGTGAGTCCTAACAGTTTTTCCTTTAGATCTCTGAATCTTGGTTCAAGTACTCCTAGGAATCCTAATCCTCTAAGAAATCCTAATCCTCCAAGAAATCCTAATCCACCAAGAAATCTAGGTATTCCCCAAGGTTCAGGTCAAACACAAGTACCTGCAATGGCTTACTTTAATGCTAATTCTCCCATAACATTCAATGATTATCATGAGATGCCCAAAAATTTGAAAAGATATGTCCTAAATATCAATTACATCAGGATCTAGAAGATCACATTAGAATATTCAAAGAGGCATGCTTTAGGGCCATGTTAGAACATGAGGCTGTTGTGTGTAGATTGTTTCCTTGCACCGTTAGTGAGTAGGCTTCTAATTGGTATGTTAACTTGCCCAATGGTTATATTTCTTCTTTGGCACTTATGGAAGAAACATTTTTGTCTAGGTTTAGAGGACTAATAGATCCTTCCACCTTATATCACAAATTGGCGACAATTAAGAGAAGTGAAGGAGAGCTGATTGATAATTGTAATGATAGATTTCAGAAGGCCTATTCTAGGATAGTAGCTCCTTACATAGTAAATGCAGATACATTGCTAGCCATGTATTATGTTGCCTTAGATCCATTAACTACTATGTTTGTCAAAAGAAAGCCTAACATAGATACAATATCCAAGGCTTACAAGGAGGTAGCCTCAATAAACTAGGAGATGAGACAAACAACTTATAATCCATTTCCAAATGGAGGAAATCTTGGGATACAAAATCAAACACAACCTTGGAATGGAGTCCCTACACACAGTACTCCATTTTTGAATCCAGTTCCTACATACACACCGGTGTATAATCCTACCCCAATCCAAGCCATAACCCCTTATACTAGTAGCACTACCAATAACAATCAGAGTAATGGTCAATCTTTCTTCCAACCTCCTCGGGATACATTTGTGGCAAAGGCACAAGAGGGAAGATAAGACATCAAAGAGATTATTGCACACTTGCGAAGATTGACTACCGAAGTGACACAACTGAGAAATGAAAATTTCTATGGTAGAAACAACCAAGGATACAGTCAAAACCAAAACCAAAGCTACAGTTAGAACTACAAGCCAAACTATAACCAAAATCACAATTAGAATTATAGCCAGGGTCAAAGTTCAAATCAAAATCAGAATTATGGTCAAAATCAAAATCATAATCAAGGACAAGTAGTGCAAAATAGAGGACCTGCTATAGATAACAGGGCTGGGGGTAACAACAATAGGAACAAAAATCAGCCAAGGCCACCTAATACATGGAACACAGGGCCAAATAGTGGCACTCTAGCTTCTCCATTTGAGAATTTAGATAACCAGGATACACAACAAATAGCTAGGATTCATATGGCTGATGTAGCATTGAAGAATTGGTGTAGAATTCATAATACTAGTGCCCATGCTGAACTAGATTGTCCTCAGTTCCATTTAGCATCTAATATTTTCAATTTAGATGTACAGGCTCCCACTTTTGAGTTTCTCATTCCCAAAGTTAATGAAGTAGTGCCCTCAGGATATGACATTGCCTTAGTCCTAGAAACTTTTACCTTTGCAACTGAAGAAGAGGAGGATCAATTGTTAGAGGATGAACCTTATTTTTGTGAAAATCTATATCCTGAATCAGCCTTTGTGTTAAATGCATTTTAGTTTCCCTTTGAAACTAAAAATAAAGTGTTACATGAAATAGAAGAGGTACAAGCTTTTCAGCAGTCAAACAAAAATCACACCTACAATTTGAGAAATAACACTAGGTCAAGAGGTCCTTTCACTACTTCCACTCCTCATAACAATCTCAATACTCCCCTAGATCAAAATGCTAGTAATAACCCTACTATACTAAGGGCTAGTCATCAGGCAAATAGTGAAACAGTAGCACAAAAGGTCCAAACAAGTAAAACAGAGATAGCAGAAACAATGAGGCTGATGAGTTATTTATCTAAAGAGATAAAGAAAATTAAGGTCAGTATACCTTTGTGTGAATTGTTGAGAAATCTAGGGGTCTGAAATGCTTTTATAGAATCCTTGGATACATCTATGACAACTAAGGTTTCTACTGATGTGAATATTCCTAGTAGAGGTTCACAACCCAGAGAAAAGAGTACGAAGACTGAACAACCTTCCAACACTAATGTGGTAATGTACGTAGATAAGAAGGATGCTCCTCCTTTCTTGTTAACCATTAGAATGTGTGGAAAGAACATACATAACTATATGGTAGATTCTGGTGCATCAACTAATGTAATGCCTTTGGGAATATGCAAAACTTTAGGGCTGACCCACACCAAATCTACCAAAGTTGTTACACAATTAGATAAAACTGAGGTTAATGTGATAGGAGAATTGATGCATATTCAGATGCAATTAGCCTTAGACCATAGGGTGAGTTAGGTTATTGACATTCAGGTAGTAGATATACCTATGAATTATGGGATGTTGTTGAGTAGAGACTAGTCTAAAACATTGAATGGATATATGGCCACTGATTTTTCACATATTTGGTTACCTTGGAGAGGTGTTTTAAATCAGATCAGGATAGAAGCTAAACCCAGGATGAAACACATGATTATAGAATACAATAGGACTAATGAGATATTGTATGCTTCTATTGAACCTAATGTTTATAAGATCACTGACAAGGGAGTACAAGTTGAAGAAATTCTGATGTTAAATTTTAGAGAAAAACATGTCAGTAAGGAAACAAAATTATTCAATGAGTCTGATGGAAATTCTTTTGATGAAGAAAATAATGCAATGAATAATTTCGGTCAGGTCATTAGACAAGAAATGGAAGGGTACATTGAACAAAATTTGCCAGTTCAATGGAAATTACACAAAAGTGTGTGTAGAGTTCATGATAAGCCACATTCTGAAGAGTGTTGTGGAATGTGCAGAGATATTATTGAATATCAATACATAAAATGCACAAAAGGAGTAGGAATGCAAGAAGAAAAGGTTAATCCTAGTCATAGAGAGATACTTTTAGAACAACATAAATGAATCAATTCTAGATTGAGAAAGGGAAACAAAAGACAAAAGTGTCTGCCATTCTGATTTACAAACTGAAAGAATAAATTTACAAGTCAAAATGAATTTCCTATGAATGAATGAGGTAGCACCTCCCATGTGACAAAAAAAGAAAAACATGCCAAAGTAAAAGGTCAAAAGAGTAAAGGTGGCATGTGGACACTGAAATGTGATGGATCTAAATCTAAATAGGGGGCAGGTGCAGGTGTAGAACTCATAGATCCTCAAGGAAAGTCATATTTAGCAGCATATAGGCTACAATTTGCTTGCACTAACAATGCGGCAGAATATGAATCTTTAATCTATGGACTGGTCATGGCTATTAAGAAAAAGGTAAGAATGATCAGAGTATTTTCAGACTCTGAATTAGTAGTCAAACAGGTAAGGAAATTGTATGCATGCAATTGTAAAAATATGGTTTGCTACAGGCATAGGGTGTGGGATTTGATAGATTCATTTGATGCTTTCAATATAGAGCATATCCCTAGAGAATTTAACCATATACTAGATGCATTAATAGTTGTTGCTAGCTCATTAGAGCCCTTAACATTGTTAGGTTTAAAAATATTTTTTGTTGAGTTAGTAAATATTCCTAGCATACCAGATAATGTTACTCATTTTCAGGTATTTGAAGGGGATCAACAAATTGTAGATTTTCTAACTTGTAATGAGGTATTTGAGGCTCAAATTATTGATGAATAAGAAAGGTCTAATGTGTCTTGGGATGAAGAAGACATAATCAACCTGAAAAGCAACTTCTTACCTAAGGGGTGATTGAGTTAGAACATATTTTTGACTTTGATGGGGTAGTAAGACAGAAGGAGTTGCCCAAAACTGAGGGAGGTGAGTGTAATCCATGTAACCTTGGAACATAGCAGAGTCCACAAAATGTACTTATTAGAAAGGCTTGCTCTAAAGAACTGAGAAAAGAGATTGTGGATGTTCTGAAAGAGTACAAACATGTCATAGCATGGACCTATGAAGATTTGAAAACATATGACATGTCCATCATAACCCATGTGATACCTTTGAGACCAAAGGTTAAACCATTTAGGCAAAAACAAAGGCCTATGAATGCCATTTTAGAGCCTTTGATCTTTGAAGAAGTAAATAATTGTTGTCTTCTAGGATAATTATCCAAGTCAGAGATTCAGCCTGGGTAGCTAATTTAGTACCTGTGAGAAAGAAAAATGGAGATATTAGGTTATGTGTAGATTTTAGAAATTTAAATAAGGCATTTGAAAAAGACAATTATCCTCTGCCTCCCATCGATGAAGTGCTACAAGCAGTGAATGGGGCTAAGATGATGTCTTTCTTGGATTGTTTCTTAGGGTATAACCAAGTCTTAATAGATAGAGAGGATAGATTAAAGACTGCTTTCACTTGTAAATGGGGAAATTATGCATACAGAAGAATGCCTTTTGGTCTAATCAATGCAGGTGCCACTTTTCAGCGAGCCATGGACATTGCATTCCATGGATTGTTAGGTAAATGCATTGTAATTTATATGGATGATTTAACTATTAATTCTAAAGATGCATCCACTCATGCTAAAGATATAAGAAAAGTGCTTAAACAATGTGAAAGGTACGAAATTTCTCTCAACCCTAAGAAATGTTCATTTGGGGTAACTGAAGGAAAGTTGTTGGGGCATGTTATTTCTGAAAATAAGATATCTATTGATCTTGATAGAATAGAAGGAATAAAGAAATTGCAATTACCAAACAGTGGGAAAGAACTAAAGTCATTTTTTGGTAAGATTAACTTTGTTAGGAAGTTTATTACAGGATTTGTAGAAATTGTGCAACCATTGAATGCCATGTTGAAGAAAGATGCAAAGATAGAGTGGACCCCAGTAGTTAAAGCTGCATTTGAAGATATTAAGGAGACCATTTCTAACACTCCCGTGTTGACAAGTCCAGACTACACAAAGTTGTTTTACATTTATTCTTTTGCATCTTCACATTCTATTGCAGCTACTTTGACGCAAAAGGGTGAAGATCATGAAGAGAAACCTATAGCCTTTATGAGTGCACTGCTGAAAGATGCACAACTAAGATATCTTGATACAGGAAGATAGGCATTTGCACTAATAAGAGTAGTAAAAAAGTTCAGACATTATATCTTACACAATCAAGTTAACTCCATAGTACCAAACGCAGCTGTGAAGATGCTGCTGATGCAGAACGAGCTTGGAGAGAAAAGAGCCAAATGGATCACCACATTGCAAGAGTTTGATATGGAAATTATTCTAATGAAGCTGGTCAGAGGACAAGTGTTAGTACATACCATAGCAAACACAGATCCAAGTTTGATAAAGCAGCAGTACGTGTTGAATTCTTATGATGTATTAGGCTGGTATGATGATTTAAACATTTTTCTAATATCAGGCAAATATCCAAATAAAATGAAAGCTTCTCAAAGGAGAGCTTTAAAGATTAAAGCACATAAATACATGGTACAAGGAGGTCTTCTATTCAAGAAGAACCATGAAGGAATATACTTGAGATGGTTAAACAGAGATGAAGCGGATAAGGTGTTGACGGAATTGCATGATAAGTACGGAATCAGGCATGGTTCTGATTTAGCTACAACACATAAGATATTGAGAGCAGGATACTATTGGCCTACAATGTTTAAAGATACAGAGAGTCACATTAAAAGTTGCCACACCTGTCAAACTATAGTAGATAAGGGAAGGAATCAGGCCAATCCATTATAGCCGGTGATCGAGTCTAGACCATTTGCACAATGGGGCCTCGATTTCATTGGAGTTATAAATCCTCCATCATCTATAGGACACAAGTTTATACTGATAGTGACTAACTACTATACAAGGTGGACTAAAGCCACATGTTGCAAGTTCTCTACTACTAAGGTAGTCATCAAGTTCTTTGAAGAAAACATCATAACTAAGTTTGGAACTCCATATTCGTTGGTATGTGACAACGGCCCTGCATTTTCTTCTTTGAAATTTTCTAAATGGGCATTTGAATATGGGATAGTTTTAAAGTTTTCTTCAATTTATTATCCTTAGGGGAATGGGTTAGCTGAGTCTACAAAAAAAAATTATTGGATATAATCAAGAAGCTAACTGAAAAGAATCCTAGAGAGTGGAACACATTGTTGAAATATGCGCTGTGGGTAGATAGAACTAAAGTTAAGTCAACCTTAGGCAATGCACCTTATCACTTAGTTTATGGGACTGATCCCATACTTCCAATGAATTTAAGAATACCAGTCTGGAAGTTTGCTAATGAATACCTAGGCTTTGATGATCATAGAGAAGCTAGAGTAATACAAATGTTACAACTAGATGAGAAAAGAGATCAAGCCATTGAGAAATTTTCCAAACATCAAGCAATAGTCAAGAGATGGTTTGATAAAAGAGCAAGAGTCAAATCATTTAAAATATTAGACTTAGTGCTGTGCTAGGATAAAGCACCTAAAAAGAAAGGAAATCATGGAAAATTTGACAAATTATGGTTAGGTCCATTACAGGTCTCAAAAATAATTGGAGACAATACATTTAGACTCAAGAACTTGACTAGGGAAGATGTACCATTACTAGTTAATGGCCAACATTTGAAACATTACTTCTAGGCTTGAGGTGAGGGCATTCAGTTTCTGTGTATCATAGTGTAAGTAATGTACAGTTTTGTTTATTTTTTCTTTTGTTTTCTATTGTTTCTGTTTTGTCCTTTTTGTTTTTCCTTTTGTTTGTATAGTCTGTTTGTTTTATTTTCTTTGTTGTTTCCTCAATAGGGATCTTTGTTTTGATTTAGAGTATGCAGGAGTAGACTAACAACCATTGAAAACAATAGGAAATTTAGAACATTCAAGTTAATTATTTGTAATTTATGCATAACTTGTTGTGACTGTTATGAATGTAGAAAGTTGTTTTACTTGTTAAATTTTGTATTCAATAATAGTGGGTTGAGTATTCAAGGGAAGTTTCTCACAATGACACACCTAAAATCCTTGGGTTTGTTGAACCTACCAGTGTAGATACTAGGTGAAAAATCCGAGGTCACCCTTGCTACCATTACAATTCTCATCTTGATTCCAACAAGTGACCACTCCTTGCATCATGAAGTTACAACTGCAATATCTTATGAAATCTCTTTCAAATATCAATAAAATATAAAATACAAAAATAAATAAAATAGATTTTACTAAAAATCCAAGTTAAGCCATCTAAGTAACTCTACCGGGGCTCTAGACACTCGCTGGTAGTGGGGCTCTACTTAGGAGAATTGTAACGATAACCTTGTCGGGGCTATGGATGCCTGCTGGCATTAAGGCTCTATCTGGTTGGCTATGAGGGAATGACATCAACTATGTAGGCTAATATCAGTCACTGGTTTGTTCAACTGATCTTCAAGATAAGGATAATTAATCACATGCACCCACTTAAACCGAATGTGAAAATTCATGCACCCTTATTAAATACCTTAGGTCTCAAGTTGGACAATGACTTACAAGAAGAGATAGTTGGAAGTTATGAATTTATGAATTTAGTTTTCTTTAATGGTTTGAATTTAATTGTTTTGTTTGGTTGCTAGTTGTTGTGATGTTCACAACACACCCCATTTTACTCCTTAGCAAAATGAGGACCCCTGCTGTGGCTTTTGCTTTCGTTTTGTTTGTGTGGATCTGTTTGATGGTAAAGGGAAAAAGGGAGTGAAAATTGCAAACCTTGTTAAAACTAGAGAAAAAATACACTTCAGTACCAAAGCAGAATATGGGTGAATTCCTTGACAAAAATGAGCTAGGGTTGCTTTTTGAACCATGTTAAAATTCTAAGTATTTTGCAAGTTATGAGTATTTTGGGTAAAATGTATAAGGGAAGGGTTTGCTGGTTGCATATACAAATCAAGTTGCATATACAAGGTCAAAACATACAAGGTCACTCATATACAATGTCCTTTGTATATCGGGTCCTTATACAAGTCGCATGCATACAAGGTCTTTTGTATATCGCTTTACATATGCAAAGTTGTTTGTATAATTTTTATACTTGTATGCATTTTCTTAAACATTCTATCTGTACATGCAAGTCAGATCTGAAATAGTTCAAAGTTTGAATGAATAATCATTTAAAGTTTGTTGAATGTATTTTAGGTTTGTATGTTTGGCAAAATCAAACATACAAATGAAATATACATGGGAACATACATGCTGCGGAACTAAAATGGCTATGAAATAACATAAAGTCCTTGTATATTTTATGCCTTGTATGTATGTTGGATACATGCATTTTGATACATACAAGGAGGATTTTTGAGAAGATTTAAATTCAAAATAAACAATGCATCAAACTTGATGTACATCAAAAGATACATTGCACTATATGCATGTCGCGGACCCTACACAGTTAAAAGTTAAAATGTATGTTCAGTTAAGTCCGACAGATGCATCTTATGTTTGTATGTTCTAACATACAAAGGAAATATACAATGATACATACAAATGGCGGAATCAAAAAGGTTATAAAACAAGGTTAAGTCCTTGTATGTTTTGCATTGTATGTATTGTTTCGATAACATACATTGCAATACATACAAGGTGGAGATGCAATGGCTGGAATCAAAAAGTTATGAAAAGAGGTTAAATCCTTGTATGTATATCGTATGTTGTATGTTTCGGGATATACATTGAGGGACATACATTGCGGAACCAAAAAGTTATTGAAGATAGTTAAGTCATTGTATATTTTGTGCTTTGTATATTGAAGATATACAAAGCTTTTATGCAAGCCGCGGACGCGAAAGAAAGTCAAATAGAGTTAAATTGTTGTATATTTGGTGATTGTATATTTAAAACATACAGGTGGAACATACATTGCTTTATACATTAGATGGAACCCAAATATTATGAAATGAAGTTAAACGATTGTATATTCTGTGCTTTCTATGTATGTTACGAAACATACATTACTTTTGATACATACAAAGTCAGAATTCAAAGAGGTTTAGAATTCAATTAATGCAATGTGTTATGCCCAAATGTATATCAAGAGATACATTGCATTGTATACATAGTGGATCCGAAAGTAAGTTGAATGCAATTTTTTTAAGGGGTTGAAGTCTGAAGGACAGATACAAAGGATGTTGTATGCATCCTCGCTTGTATCTAAAGGTGAGATACAAAGGTTATATGCATCACAGAGATGCAAAGTTAAAGGGTAAGGTGGACCCCACCAGTTGCATATTAGCTTGTATGTTTACAATGTATATCTGATATACAAGCTAATATACAAGCACCAGACTTGAAGTGAAGATTAAATATTGAAAAGGCTTTGTATATTCACTATGATTGTATATTTGAAACATACATTCGCAATATGCAAGGATTTAAGCATGTGATATACAAGGAAAAGGGTAGGAAAGCAAAGCGATAAGATTTTGAAGTTATTTTAGAGCCCAATAGCATGTCTTTGGTCAACGATGGTTGACTCAGCCTTTCTTTGCATTATATATGCATTTAGATATGCGATTACTCACGGATACTAAAAATTCATAGCCCGATAGTTGTGTTTGCACATTTAGAACTTGATTTAATGTAATGTTTATCTTCCTTCTAGTTTATTAAATTATGGTGCTTAATTCTTGACTGTATGTTGTAGAACGAAATAGCTAGAAAATTGCAGAGTTGCGAGCACAATGGTTGCATGTAAGTAGATATAAAGACAGAGCTTTAATGGCGATGACGTCACCAAAGTAGAGGATCAGATCACCAAGGAAGCAAAAAAAGAGATAAGGAAGCCGATGAGAAGAAATATGCAGGCAAAACTTAATGGTGATGACATCACAGAATGGTGGTGGATCACAGAAGAAACAAAAAGAAGTAAAGGCCTTTAATGAGAAGAAAAAATGTAGTTGGAGAGAAAACATTATTAAATAGACAACAGAGGATATTTTAAGCTGTTAGGGTTTCCAAAAGGGCATCTTACGCCCAAGAGGAGCATACTGATTAGAGATATTTTTGGGTGGGATTTTTCCACCATTGATGCTGTAGCTTGAAGTACAGACCATTGATTAACTAGGGTTTTGGAGCTGTATTGGGGATGGTCATAGCTATATATTGCCCCCTTTACACTGTAATACTTTACACAGGGATTCACAGGAATTTTTAGAAGAGAGCTGGAACTTGTAATTTATCTTAGCATTTAAAATAGAGAGACCTTTTAGTTTAGAAGTAGAGGGAGGTTGCTTTTGTCTACAATAAGGAATGTGTGGAACATCCTGCTTCCTTACTATATTTGTAAAGCTTTGTAAGTTTTCTATAATTTGATTAATGAAGCTAAGAGTCATTCATACATTGTAAATCATATATGACTGTGTGTTTTGAATACAAATGAATCCAAAATTCTGCATCTATTTTCTGAGTGTCTTCTGGCTCTTCTTTGTATTTGAAACAATATCTCTTAAAGCTTGCAATCTTGACTGTAAGTCTGTGAAAATACTCAGGGCTTACATTTAAGGTTTAATATGTGGATTTGATCAATTTGCTGCATTACTTGCAAAGTGCATAACAAAACATTTAGATCTTGTAGTAAGAATGAAGTTTAGTTTAGATTTCTCTAACTTTTCCCAACCCATTTGAAATACTTATCTTAAAACATAGAAATTTAAAGGAAATTGTCTCATATTTGAAAAAAAAATGAACAACAGTGTTGATAGTAGACAATTTTCATAATATTTGAAAAGGAAAAGCTTGCAATAATATAAATCATACAGAGCTTTGTAATACAGTAACAAGTTCATGCAAAAAAGAATGAATAAAATGATGATATTTGTAATGTTTTGCATAGTTTGAGTCCAGTAAATCATCAAGAAACCCTAAATCACGTAAGGCCCCTTGCATATTACAACGTCACATCAACCTACTGAATTGTCTCAACAGGTCAAGATCTAACCATACAGAAACTTGGGATTAAGCAAATCTTAATTGATTTCTTTATATCTTTCAAGATAGTTAGGTTCATTTTGTGAATTTTAACTTTTGTTATGACTGTGTAAAAATAATCATCAATAGGACATTTATTCACTTGATCATGTCCTATCAAAATATCCTGTCCGATAGACAACCTTATGAATTGCTACAATAATTTTGACAATTTCAACTGGACATGAACATGAATATTTTTGCTAATGATACTTCCAACGTCGAATCAGGATGGGTATCAATTCAACAATATTTAATTTTCTCTTCGAGTTTGGATATTATATCCATGAATTTGGTGCATGATATAGGGACCGAACATGACATTTGTGCATTCCTAATGTCCATGTCCAATTGACCAAAATATCCAGTTAATCAAAACTTCTAATGAGTAAAAGTTGTTCATTTCAACAAATTTTGGCATGATCCAAAAAATAAAGCTGACCAAAATTTCACCCTCTATCCATTCATGGCTTTCATATCAAACTATTCTCAACTTGAAATTCTAACCTAAAGGGAAGATGACAATTTTACCATTACCACCTGAGTGGGAACAAACAAACACGACATAAAACAAAAATGGGTCCTCATTTTTTTAAGGCGAAATGGGGCATGTTGTGATACTACACAATAGCATGAAAAGCTTCCCTAGATCTTGTCACCATGGAAAGAACATAGTGGTTGGATTACATAATCCAAGATGGCATGTTCTTTAGAGGAAGTCGGTTATGCATTCCAACAAGTTCCATGAGGGAGAACACGATAAAAGAAAAGCACAATGGTGGATTAACAACACATTTTGGGATAGATAAGATGGTTGCATTAGTAAGCGAGAACTATTATTAGCCACATTTGTATCAAGATGTGAAAAAATTTATACAGAGATGCAAGGTATGCCAGATGGCTAAGGGAGTAAGTCAAAATATTGGTTTGTATCAACGTTTACCTATACCTGAAAGACCATGGGAAGACATTAGCATAGATTTTTTACTTGGTTTTCCAAGGACTTAGAGAGGTCATGATTCCATTTTTGTGGTGGTTGATAGATTTTCTAAGATGACACATTTCATTCCTTGTCAGAAGACAAATGATGCAGTTCATATTGCATATATATTTTTCAAGAAGGTGGTTAGACTTCATGGTCTACCAAAGAGTATAGTTTCAAACAGAGATACAAAATTCTTTGGATATTTTTTAAGGACATTATGGAAGAACCTAAAGATGGATTTAAAGTTTAGTTCTACACATCATCCATAAATTGATGGTCAGATAGAAATGGTAAACATAAGTTTGGGAAGCATTTTGAGACTTTTGGTAGAATAAAATCCAAAGCAATGGGACTTGATTTTTCCATAGGCTAAGTTCGCATACAACTTAGTTAACAAGAGTACAAGAAAATAATCATTCTAGATTTTATATGAAAGTTGTCCCAAAAATGTTTCAGATTTGAGGAAGATGGATAAGGAGGAAAAGAGGAGTGCAGAAGAAGAATATTTTGTAGAACACATGAAAAAATCTACATGAGGAGGTAAGGAATCATATCCATAAAATGAATAATTAGTATAAGGAGAAGACAGATTAGAAAAGATGATTCAAAGAGTTCAATGTTAGAGATGAGGTCATGGTCTACCTTAGGAAGGAAAGGTTCCCTATAGTAACATATAACAAGATGAAGATGAAGAAATTTGGACCTTGTAAGATTTTGAAGAAGCATGAATTAGGGAATACCTATGTTGACGCCTGAATTGACTGGTGGTTTTCTGAGCAATTTTCATTCAGGCACTCTCCCTAAGTATCCAAAAAATGCTCTAAGTAACGGACCTCCTCAGTATTTTTCAGCTGCATCATCATATTTTCTTGAGGAGGAGGTCATCATCATCATGTTTGTTTCCATGAGGGTCAGCATCATCATGTTCTCCTTCGACCGGTTTCTCATCGTCATCATCATATTTCGCTGTGGGGTGATGTTCGGGTTTTATCCTGATGATGCTGACGAACTACAGTGCGCCCTTATCTGCTTGCGAGGGTGATTCTTCAAAGCCTCCGGTGATCTTCCATTTATCACCTTGCGCAGGCATGATGATGATGTTGCTTGTTCTTTGAGTTGCTCGACCTAACTTGTTTTATCCTAAGGGTCGTCATCATCATCATTTTTCAGTTGTCATCCTGCTGCTTGCGGAGGTCATCATATTTTCTGCCTTCATGATATTTCGCCGGGGTGATATTTCTATCATCGGGTGATCTTGGTTATGATCATCCTGATGATGATGCTGAAGAGTTTTAAGTGCGACCCGATATTCACTAGGGTCATCATATTTTGAACGTCAGGATGATCTTAGTCAATATCATCCTGATGATGTTGTATCACTTCTTGTTCTTTGTTTCTCATCCTGATGATGCTGACGTCATCCGTATATCAGGGTGATATTTTTCTTTCTGCCTAACTGCATCATGATATTCCGAAGGAAGGGGTGATATTTTCATATCACCCGGATATATGTTTGCTCGAGCATCATGATGATGCTGATATCAAGGAGATATCCGCCTGCTGGCTTCGCGCATTATCTCCGGGGGGTGATCTTTTCAAGCAGCATCATCATATTCAGTTATCGCCCCGATCTTACAGTGGAGCTACAGTGCAACCTGATATTTGAACATCAGGAGGATATTTCCAAATATCCGGTTGTCTTCTGAATATCATGATGATGTTAATATGATGATGACGTCATCAAGGTCCGCGGGGGTCATATTTCTAACAACTGATCATCTTGAAGAGACCTCCTGATATTTACAAACATGATGATGACGTCATCCGGATATGAGGAGGTGTGCAGTAGGCAGATATGATGATGACGTCAGCAGGATATGATGATGACGTCATCAGGATGTCCATCGGCCAGACTTTTGTTATAAGCTCAGCAGGAGGATGTTCCTCCGATGGATCAGGTTGTGCCGATTATCATGAAGGTCATGTTTCAAATATCATGATGACGTCAGGGTGATATTTCGAACAACAGGATATCATGCTGCTGGAGGATGATGATGATGAAGTCTATACTAGTCTCGTCAGGAGCAAAAGCGCCGACATGATATATGCTCATGACCTAGTATATAAAGTGCAAAGGAGGTTGCTGCGGGGTGCATGTGGGATAATGTTATCCTGCATATTCGAAACATCATGATGATGAATCTCGGCGGGAAGCGGTCGCGACTGTCTGTTTGATGCTCTTCCCGAGGCCGCGGGTTGGTGCGCCATCAATGGCGATTGTTGCAGAGGCATGGGCGATGGCGTGGACGAATGTTGTACCTGATTAAAGATCTGAATCCCTAGGCGGCGGCGCAAGGCTCAAAAAATCTTCCTGTCTCCTCCCCTACCTGCTGCATTCAAGTTTGAGCGCCATTTCTATGGTACTGTATATCTGGCAGGAATTTTGGTCAACCTGGTAGTCAATGCTGAATACGCCCTCCTGCTATATGATGCAGATGGTGTTGATCATTAAAGGTTGTTGAAAGTTGTAGATTTTTGGCTCTGTAATCCAAAACCAGCTGATCTGGTTGCTCTGTACAGTTTTTCTTGTGAGTTTATGTATCTCCTGTTGTAGGACTTGGCATGAATCCACTGGTTTCATGGTTGATCTTATATGAGTAATGCTACCTTAGCATGTGTTGTGTTAATTCTGTCTCCAGTATTGCATGTATCCTTCTTCTGGATCTGGATGTTTGCTTATGTTTAGATTCTAGAGCATAGAATTCCTATGTTGAATGTCTGATCTTTTGACCTCTGCTCAAGGGGCAGATTAAACTGTTTTCAGGTTGAACATTGGGAAGGGTATACTGCAGTAGGGATGCCATAAGTAGAGATAGCTCGACACTCTATATTGGGAGATATCTGTAAGGCAGATATCATGTGTATCCCCCTGAAATCCAGTTTTAGCTATTTATGCTGATCATTCACAGGTGTATGTCTACCGACTCCAAGCCCTGGATAGGCACCAGTCATGCTGTGTTCTTGTGTTATACACCATGTCCAACTTTGCATCCAAATTCATATCAAAACACTTCATACTTCCACCTGTTAGTTGTAGGAGTAGGATTAGGAACCCCCTGCATGCTCTCATACCCAACCAGACATCATGTCCAAGAATGTTGCCAGCCTTGTGATCTATCATACAGATCTTGGTCCGTACATGAGAGCATTCTGCCTGCTGTTGTCAAGTCAGATCTTTCTATCTTTGAGCCAGTCAAGGTTACATCTTAAGTTATAGGGATACCCCCCTTGGTGCGGCAGAACCAGAAGTGAAGGGGAGGAGCTCACGCAACCTCCTGTATTCAGTTGGCCTGAATTTGCCTGTGCATTAGAAGTGGCAAACCCTAATGCTGATTCAGAAGGAATGTCAACAAAATGGCGACTCTGCTGGGGATGGACTAAAAAATGATATACCTGTGGCCCATCCGAGTCACCAACAAAATGGCGACTCTGCTGGGGAAGGATTGATAAAATAAAGAATAATACTTGTGACCCATCCGAATCACTAACAAAATGATGCTCTGCTGGTGGAATGAACCTGGAAAAGTAGCTTTCAGCTGCTGTAAACTTTGTCCTCTCTGGAGAGGTGGCAACTCTGCATAAAGATCCAAATGCACATGAAAGATAGATGTATGTTATTTGATGAAAGATGTTCAGATTCCTGCATCTGTATGAGAAAAGGTACCTTGTTCCTTCTCCTTTATATTTGCTGTTTTATTGCATAGGTTAGATGCCTGGGGAAGCCTTAGGTCTTAAACAGACAAACAATGTCTAAGAGTAAGATTTTTGTGAATCCAAATATGAGTTATCCCACACTCAGTGGTGAAATGTTGGATAAAGGGATTGAAGAGATAAGAAATAGGTTGATACTCTTAGAGGCTGAGCAGGCCCAGTTAAGAAGCAGTAACCCTGTTGTGTCTGCCTGTCAGAAAGCTAAACCTCCTGTCAGCCCTTTTGATCCTTTGTATGACCAACTGGATTTGTCATGGGTGGATTATAAAGTAGAAACTATGCCTGCTAGGATATACTGTCAGATGCCTAGATTTAGTGGTCACAATGTATGTGATGGGAATGCACATATCCAAAATTTTCAAAGTTTTATGGGAAAATATTCATTCAGAGATGAGGATATGTGGATGAGGTTTCTTGTTAGGTCCTTTGATGCAAAAGCAAAAGACTGGTATTTGAGCTTTCCAAAGAGATCCTTTGCCTGTTGGGATGAACTTGCTGACTGTTTCAAAGAAGAATTTGCAAAAGAACCGGCTGATCTTGTTGCAGAATTGATGAGAATCAGAAAACAAGATGAAGAGCCATGTATTGATTTCAGTCATAGGTTTGCAGTAGCCCTTTCACATGTCCCTGAAAGTTTCAGACCTGATATTTCAGCCTGTGTTGGCATATTCTTTGAAGCTTTTGAGGAGGGCTCTAGTGCATTACTGAGGGATTTCAAGGTGACAAGTATGCAGATGGCATACAAATTTTTAGAAAATGTAGAGGAAATGAGAAATGTGCACCTGCTGAAACCACTGTCCCCAGGCCTTGGTGTGAGAAATGGTTATGAGGCTGCAAATGACCAAATGATTATGGCATCATGTGCAGATGAAAATGAAAATAAAAGCATAGAGGTTGAGACTGCTGTGTTTGAACATAATGCTAACAATACTGCTCAACTGGATTGTTTACCAGTTGAGGATGCCAGTGAAAGGACTAATGAGGATTCCCATTGCAATGATGAGGCAGCTGACCATGAAAACAATAATGAGGTTGTGGACAGCAATGAGCAATTTTTAGAATGGACCTGTGGAGAAAATTGTGAGTATTGTACTCAAGACAGAGAAGATATAAGCAAACAGAGAAGCAGTCCTATGTGTGACCCATTGCCTATCTTTCAAACACATGGAGATCATGAAGAGCAGTCAGAAATTGAAATAAGTGCTAGTTCAGAGCATGATTGTTTTTCATTTGTTGGCTGTTTTGCTTATGACACACAGGCTGATACTCCTCCACAGAATGAATCCATTGATGATGAAGAGATGTGCTCTGCTGCCCATGAACAAATGGCATACTCTGATGAAACTGATGCACCTGGGTCACCCATTTATGACACATGTGGTGATGAGGATCTGTCTGAGTGTGGTGAAGATCTAGACATTATTTTTGGCTTGGATTCTGTTTCTCATCATGATGAAAGAGGAAACAACATACATCAGGTAAGTGACTGTAAAGATGTGCCTGATTTGAAAGAGATGCCAGAGCCTGATCTTTTCCAGTCTGGTGTACCAGGTGGTTGTGTACATGATGTGCACAATTGTGATTTTGAAAGCTTTTCTTTTGATGAGCCAGCATATAATACAATGAGCCTTGATCTTCCTAGTTTTGTGGTGGACTCTGAGTGTTTCCTATTTGCAGTCCAGCTAGGAGATCATGTTGCAATGCATGATGATGATATAGGTGATAAGTGTTATATGCCATATGAACATGCATTGTTTGATATATTCTGCACCCACATGTCACATGATGCTGAAGGTTATCTGCACAAGGGTGATAATGACAAGCCAAATCAAAAGGTTGAATATGCAGATGACAAGATTTGTTTGTGGGTGGATCTTTGTAGTATCTCCAAGCTTGACCCAGTGCACGCAGATGAAAACAAGATATTTGACAAAGGGAGATACATGTTTTTCTTTTCTTGGTGGCCTTAGGCCATCAAGTGTGTTTGGTGATGCAGGTCAGTGCAGTATTTGACTCTGTGCCCAATGGATAAGGGACTGGTCTGCATCCCAGAGATCTGGGGTTCTCGCTGCAGTCTTTCACCTGCACGTCCCCAGACAGAGCCACTGTTGACGCCTGAATTGACTGGTGGTTTTCTGAGCAATTTTCATTCAGGCACTCTCCCTAAGTATCCAAAAAATGCTCTAAGTAACGGACCTCCTCAGTATTTTTCAGCTGCATCATCATATTTTCTTGAGGAGGAGGTCATCATCATCATGTTTGTTTCCATGAGGGTCAGCATCATCATGTTCTCCTTCGACCGGTTTCTCATCGTCATCATCATATTTCGCTGTGGGGTGATGTTCGGGTTTTATCCTGATGATGCTGACGAACTACAGTGCGCCCTTATCTGCTTGCGAGGGTGATTCTTCAAAGCCTCCGGTGATCTTCCATTTATCACCTTGCGCAGGCATGATGATGATGTTGCTTGTTCTTTGAGTTGCTCGACCTAACTTGTTTTATCCTAAGGGTCGTCATCATCATCATTTTTCAGTTGTCATCCTGCTGCTTGCGGAGGTCATCATATTTTCTGCCTTCATGATATTTCGCCGGGGTGATATTTCTATCATCGGGTGATCTTGGTTATGATCATCCTGATGATGATGCTGAAGAGTTTTAAGTGCGACCCGATATTCACTAGGGTCATCATATTTTGAACGTCAGGATGATCTTAGTCAATATCATCCTGATGATGTTGTATCACTTCTTGTTCTTTGTTTCTCATCCTGATGATGCTGACGTCATCCGTATATCAGGGTGATATTTTTCTTTCTGCCTAACTGCATCATGATATTCCGAAGGAAGGGGTGATATTTTCATATCACCCGGATATATGTTTGCTCGAGCATCATGATGATGCTGATATCAAGGAGATATCCGCCTGCTGGCTTCGCGCATTATCTCCGGGGGGTGATCTTTTCAAGCAGCATCATCATATTCAGTTATCGCCCCGATCTTACAGTGGAGCTACAGTGCAACCTGATATTTGAACATCAGGAGGATATTTCCAAATATCCGGTTGTCTTCTGAATATCATGATGATGTTAATATGATGATGACGTCATCAAGGTCCGCGGGGGTCATATTTCTAACAACTGATCATCTTGAAGAGACCTCCTGATATTTACAAACATGATGATGACGTCATCCGGATATGAGGAGGTGTGCAGTAGGCAGATATGATGATGACGTCAGCAGGATATGATGATGACGTCATCAGGATGTCCATCGGCCAGACTTTTGTTATAAGCTCAGCAGGAGGATGTTCCTCCGATGGATCAGGTTGTGCCGATTATCATGAAGGTCATGTTTCAAATATCATGATGACGTCAGGGTGATATTTCGAACAATAGGATATCATGCTGCTGGAGGATGATGATGATGAAGTCTATACTAGTCTCGTCAGGAGCAAAAGCGCCGACATGATATATGCTCATGACCTAGTATATAAAGTGCAAAGGAGGTTGCTGCGGGGTGCATGTGGGATAATGTTATCCTACATATTCGAAACATCATGATGATGAATCTCGGCGGGAAGCGGTCGCGACTGTCTGTTTGATGCTCTTCCCGAGGCCGCGGGTTGGTGCGCCATCAATGGCGATTGTTGCAGAGGCATGGGCGATGGCGTGGACGAATGTTGTACCTGATTAAAGATCTGAATCCCTAGGCGGCGGCGCAAGGCTCAAAAAATCTTCCTGTCTCCTCCCCTACCTGCTGCATTCAAGTTTGAGCGCCATTTCTATGGTACTGTATATCTGGCGGGAATTTTGGTCAACCTGGTAGTCAATGCTGAATACGCCCTCCTGCTATATGATGCAGATGGTGTTGATCATTAAAGGTTGTTGAAAGTTGTAGATTTTTGGCTCTGTAATCCAAAACCAGCTGATCTGGTTGCTCTGTACAGTTTTTCTTGTGAGTTTATGTATCTCCTGTTGTAGGACTTGGCATGAATCCACTGGTTTCATGGTTGATCTTATATGAGTAATGCTACCTTAGCATGTGTTGTGTTAATTCTGTCTCCAGTATTGCATGTATCCTTCTTCTGGATCTGGATGTTTGCTTATGTTTAGATTCTAGAGCATAGAATTCCTATGTTGAATGTCTGATCTTTTGACCTCTGCTCAAGGGGCAGATTAAACTGTTTTCAGGTTGAACATTGGGAAGGGTATACTGCAGTAGGGATGCCATAAGTAGAGATAGCTCGACACTCTATATTGGGAGATATCTGTAAGGCAGATATCATGTGTATCCCCCTGAAATCTAGTTTTAGCTATTTATGCTGATCATTCACAGGTGTATGTCTACCGACTCCAAGCCCTGGATAGGCACCAGTCATGCTGTGTTCTTGTGTTATACACCATGTCCAACTTTGCATCCAAATTCATATCAAAACACTTCATACTTCCACCTGTTAGTTGTAGGAGTAGGATTAGGAACCCCCTGCATGCTCTCATACCCAACCAGACATCATGTCCAAGAATGTTGCCAGCCTTGTGATCTATCATACAGATCTTGGTCCGTACATGAGAGCATTCTGCCTGCTGTTGTCAAGTCAGATCTTTCTATCTTTGAGCCAGTCAAGGTTACATCTTAAGTTATAGGGATACCCCCCTTGGTGCGGCAGAACTAGAAGTGAAGGGGAGGAGCTCACGCAACCTCCTGTATTCAGTTGGCCTGAATCTGCCTGTGCATTAGAAGTGGCAAACCCTAATGCTGATTCAGAAGGAATGTCAACAACCTATAAAGTTGAGTTGACAAGTGGGATCAATATTTCACATGTGTTCAATATTGCTAATTTGATAGAATATCATGAAGGAAGTATGGA
Organism: Cunninghamia lanceolata; assembly: GCA_027924645.1. Taxonomy (NCBI): domain Eukaryota; kingdom Viridiplantae; phylum Streptophyta; class Pinopsida; order Cupressales; family Cupressaceae; genus Cunninghamia; species Cunninghamia lanceolata. The sequence continues at coordinate 806,521 of BSBN01000762.1, read as the reverse complement.
AGATGGGAAAGTAGATGGATAGTGGAATATCCCAACACCTATTTCTTAGAAGGAAGAAATTGAAGAAATCTTAGATAGCCATGTGAGAAGGAGCACAAAAAATAGGTAATATGAAGAATATTTTATCAAATGAAGAGGATGGGCTATTGAAGATTCATCATGATTATATAAAGTAGAGGTTCACCACATTGGTTTTCCTCAAACACTAGAGACATGACAAGGTCACTTCTTAAATTACCCTGGTTGTCTAATACAAGAGCATCCAGAGGTGTAGGGCAATCTTGTATCACCAAAAAAATGATTTTTTTGTATTCTTTTCAATTTTGGTTTTTATGAATACCCATTTTCTTGAATAATGATTTAGAACCTTCAAATTTTCCAAAAAGGTTGAGAATACTAGGACATACTATTTTTAGTAATCCTACATCTGAGAAGTGGTTGGGCCTAAAATTTTCCCCAAACCTTCAGAATAGCAACATGAATATTCTTGGTAAATTTTAGCCCAAGATCATGTCTGGATTTCAAGATATTAAAGTTTTAGTTTTTCATGTTCATGGAAAAAGTTTTGGAATCAATTTTGAGGAACTTAGATGTTTTGTACATGCCTGAAAATGGTTGAGAATACTCCATTTTTTGGTGATCTTTTCAACACATTAAAAAGTTCATTAATTGGACACCCGGATCAAAAGTTATGGCCTTTGGAAGTTGGGCCTTCCATATTGGAGAATGTAATAAAAACATACTGGACATAGAAAAGAGTTGTGAAGGGAAGCTACACATGTTGATGAGTGTTTTGACACATCATAAGACATATTTTATTGGTAGATAATTTGGGTGCCACTTTTGGGGGGTTTTAGCTCATGGTTTTGTAATACCTTTTAATGGTTTCATGTATTGTAGCTCCTATATATCAAGTGCTTAAGATAGAGGTTGCAGGGGAAGTATGATAGTTGTTGAGTTGCATCTAGATCTCTAGTTGGAGACACTCTTGTGAAAACTTTTCTTGCAAGTATATTCTAATCTTGTTGAGTTTCTAAATAATATATTGAGTTGCTTTTCAAGTGTGGGGTTTTTCACTTGAAAGGGTTTTCCCCACATAAATCATTATGTTTGTGGTTTGAAGCTTATAATTTGTGGTTGTGAGTGTTTTGGTGGAGTACACCCTCATCATATATATAAAACCTTCAAAATAGTTTTAGCATGAAAATAAATACTCATAAAATCAGCTTATGCAATACTAAAATAAAAATGCATGTACAGAACTGATCAAAATAAAATTTCCTTAAAAACATATTTGCATAATTTTTCCTTTCTTTTCTAACTTTTCATCCCATACAAAATAACATTGTCCAAAGTAAATTATACATATACAAATGACCCTTCAACTAAAAAATATTATTAATAGATTTTAAACCCATAACCCTCAAATTCCATGTATAAATCTAAAAGAGAGAGCTTCAAGCTCTTGACATAATAGAGTTTGACCACACAATACTCCTCAAACACTTTGCTAATACCCTACACATAACAAAAAACATCGATGGCTCGGGATGCTCTCCTCCCTACCATAGGATTGGAAAACCAATCCACCCCTAAGCTAGGAGATCTTCCAAGAAATATAGGTTAAAAAATAGATATCCATTTGATAAAATACACACAAACAAAAATGCATACAAAACCATGGCAAGACTCACAAATAAAGAATTCCAAAATATTCTTCAAAAAGGGGTAAAGGGGATAACATCCTTCTTGGGGAACAAAAATAAACTTATTTCCATAGGTTCTTCAATCCATCACACATATTTCATGAAACCCAACTACAAAAATTCATCACACTTCTTCCACAAAATCCAACTACAAAACTTCATCACACTTCTTTCACAAAACCCAACTACAAAAATTATTCAACACTTCTTCCACAAAGACTAGTTACATAAGGTCCCCCAAAAGAGGCTATTCACCTCTCTCAAACCCAAACACATAGGAGTTTCTCACCCTTAAGGGAAGAACAACTCCCAACCAACCCACACAAAAATAACCAAAAACATTCATCCTAAAATCATAACAACTTCTAGAAAAACTTGCATACATCTACAATGACCATAAAAGATAAGTTCCTACCTTCTACTCTCCAAGTTAGGAGAAGCACACAAATGGAAATATCCTTTCCAAATCTCTTAATCTTTCAATAAAACCTTCCCAAATTCCCAATCAATTTTTTCTTCACCAAAAACCCAAACATGTCTTCTTCACCAAAAATTTAAAAATTCTATTTCCAAAAACCTAAAACTCAAGAGAGATCCCCCAAAACAATGAATAACTCCCCTTTCAAAACAAAAATAAATAAATCAATAAGTAATCCTCCACCAAAAAGTCATCGTTTTTCCTTAAAAAGAATTAATAAAAACTAATAAAGCTCTAAAAGAAAACAATTAAAACAAAAATAAAATTTTAATTAAATCCATTAAAACAACTTAAATAATTAAAATAAACAATAAAACAAAATAAATCTTCTCCATAAATAATTTTTTTTAAAAAGAATATTCCTTTAAAATTAAAACAATTATCCACAAGAATTACCCATGAAAATTCAAAATAATAAAATTAATTTAATTCACCAAAATATATATAGTAACATAATAAATAAAATTGACACAATACTTTACAAAAACATACACACATACACAATCATGTATTCTTCTATGGAGAATAGGCATAGGATAACAGGTTTAACACATAAGATGTTCTTGGTAAGATCTCTGAATTCTATGCCTTGGCCACCCTGCAAAATGCAAATTCCAAATATCAGATTGTCTTGGTAGAAATAGCCAAAGCAACATTAAAGTAAACATAAAATTAAAATATTAACTAGTCATTTCTCAAAAAATCAATTTAACTAAACAACATTAATTTTTAGATTTCTATATATAATTTAGTCTAAACTAAACCCATTCACTCAACGTATAAGTATTCCAATCATGTAATTGCTCTAACAAACAATTTTTCAAATCATGTAAGTCAAATAATCTCAACCACAAATTAAAACTTATAAAATGTTCAAATCCACATATTGCATAGTCCTCTACTCTACGCATAATAATACCAACATGATATCAAAGAATATAGTCCTTAAAGTCTAAGGTCATGAAAGCATATAAAATGTCTAAGAAAATCGGTGGGTCTTACATCCTCGTCCCCTAAGATTAGACTTCCCACTAGAAGCCCTCAAAGAGGTGAGGATGTGAGATCCTCATCTATCCTACATCCACCCAAATGGTTGAGTCCTCATCATAGAGGTTCCATTGGACCTTGACTTGGTCTAGCACCTAACCTTGAAGGGCCAATGTTTGACAATCCAAAATGTGAATGGTTTATGAAGTTAGCTCCCCATCCTACTCCACCTATAAAGCATCCTAATAAAAAACATGAGACAAATCTGACATATACTACCTAAGAACAAAAACATGAAACACATCATGGGTGTGAGATAGGTTGGGTGGCAATGCTAAGCGATAGGTAACTAGACCAATCCTCTCCAAAATCTCAAAAGGACTTACAAATCTAGGTGCCAACTTAGAGCCTTTCCCATAATGGATTGGACTCTTATGTGGGTGAACTTGCAAAAACAACTTATCTCCAACTTAAAAGTTCCTATCAACCCTCTTAGAATCAACATACTACTTCTGTCTATCCTGTGCCTTTTGCAAATTCTCAAATATAAGAGTTACCCAATTATCCATGTCCTAAACCAATTCTGATCCCACTATAGACCTATCCACAAAATGATCCCAACTCAGTGGTGTCCTACAAGGTCTTCCATACAAGGCTTCATAAGGAGCCATGCCTAATGAGTTGTGATAGCCATTATTGTAAGCAAACTCTACCAATTATAGGTAGTCCTCCCACTTAGACTATTAAACCATGACATACATCCTAATTAGTATGTCTTCTAACACTTGATTTACCCTTTCAATTTGTCCATCAATTTCAAGGGTGATATGCTGTGCTGAAATTAAGCTTAGTGCCTAAAGCCTATTGTAGAGCAGTCTAGAAACAAGATGTGAACATAAGATCTTGATATTAAATGATCTTATGAGGGATACCATGGAGTCTAACTATGAAATTCATGAAAACCCTCACCACAGAAGGTGCATTATAAGAAGTTCTCATAGGAGAAAAGTGAGCCACTTTTGTTAATTTATCCACTATAACTATAATGGCAGCATGTTGCCAAGTTGTCAAAGGAAATCCTACAATAAAGTTCATAGAAATAACATCCCACTTCCATTTCAAGATTCCATGAGGATACAACAACCCTGCTGGATGTTTATGTTCAGTCTTCACTCTCTAACATTCTGTAATATACACTCTTGTTTTTTTGTGCTAAACACCCAGAATACTAAGAGGGAGGTTGAATTAGTATTCTTTTAAACCATTTAAGCATTAAACATCCAATCCATTTAACATATTTAATTGCATCAAATGGAATAAAGGATAAAGTATTCAGAAACAATTCAAACCACATGAACACCAAGATTTTTATGTGGAAAACCCAAATCAGGAAAAACCATGGCGACGATTATCTCACTATATATTATAATAAAGCAACTAGTTAAGGTTAATAGAATTGGTGGAATTATTGTCCAAGAATGTTCACTGTAGGCAGCTCACTACCAAAGGACTCATTGTCCTAAAAGAGAGAGATAGAAGAAAAAAATTGTGGCTCACTGCTAGAATTGAACTTTTACAATTGTATCTAACTTATCCATAAAAGATAGTTCCAATGTAGCTCAAATTACATAGTCAAAATTCTTCACACTGTTTTAGCCTACATTTACTCAATTCACATTCACAAGTACTTTTCACATCACTCAGATCACACATATGTCATACTTACCTTTAAACATCGAAAACAATCTTCTTTAAATATCTGCTTCACCCACAACATCAATTAGGTCGACCAAATTTGATGTAACATGCAATATAGGACATATCGGTCCCAAAGCTTCACACACACACATTTTGTACCAAAAATTTGAAAATAAAATTGAAATAGGTCAGTATGACCTAGAATAGCTCCCACACAAAAGATCAAAACATAGTTATCTTCCGCAAATCACTCAACTGATTGGGTCGACACCGATGAAGACCTAATTCAAAAATTTGCCAACTGTACATTCACATCCTGACATACAAACCTCCAAAAATCATGAAAACTAGAATAATCCATCTATTGACACTTGTGAGCATCTCATTTGAACCACAAAGAAAGAAACTTATCCATGGAGGAATGTAAACTCATTTTCTCACATGCTCTGTACCAGAAACAAGTGTAAACTGTTAGGTTGAACTTCTGTCAGTCACAACTTTCACACCAAAGATCAAAAATAGATAAAATTCTAGAATTATATACTCCTGAAAACCAAGAAATACATATTAAAATCATAGATATAGGTCTTCAATATCAAATCAATGTGGACCAAATTACTGGAGCATTGTAACTCAAAAATACCAAAACTAACACAGCCAAATTTCATCATAGGGTTCTTTACTGGATCAAACCTTCTTGCAAATTAGTCTTCTACAGAGGATCAAACCCTCTTACAAAAATATCAATTATCCAAAAAGATATACACCTTACCAAAATGCAATATTGAACAATGTTGACATCAATGACAACACTGCAATGTATGACTGTATGCTCATGTTGCCAACAACAACATCAATGACATCTCCTCATTCTTCTAACAATCTCCCCCTTTGTCATTGATGCAAACATGCCAAAATATGTCCAAAACATTCTTCCCCTTTGACATCAAGGGAAAAGGGTGCTTACAACCACTGTTCTTGTCAAGTACTAGATCTCCCCCTGAGAAATGTATTCATATATACGGACGAAAAAATTAAACTAGCTCCCCCTGAACCATGTACCAGAGTAAGAACCAAACAATTTATACTACTCTATACATTCCTCATTTGTACAAAGAATCTAAGACTGAGAACTAAAAAGTGATACATGGAAAAGAATATTATCAACCAAATGAAGTAGGCACTTGTAATTTCTACATAAAGGTTTGCCATTCCTGGTTTGCTTCATCCCAAGCCTTCTTGACTTCCTTGAGCAATCTGCATTAAGTCCCAAACTCCATTAGAAAATATTTTCCCTCTTCTGAAGTGCTTAGTATAGGATTTATCTATGAAGCATTGGTAGCACTCAAGAGGGCTCTTGAAATGAGCAAGAATTTGGGATTCACCAGATCTCTTATTTCTCCAAACTACAAGATAATATGCTCTTTTTGTTCCTATAACTGAAATAATTTCTTATGCAAGTCCTCTATTGCATTCCTTGTAGTACTAGTAAGATCAAGTGCTAGATCATAGGCACTAGAGGCATTATTAATCTGGGACTCAATGGATTCCATCTACTTTCTAATGCTCTATGTGGCTTTGGGCCATTTCATACCAAATTGAAAAAGAGCCTTTGCCTCATCCACACAATCTCGTGCATCTTTCAGATTTTTCTCAAAACTTTTTTGTGTGCAAGAGGACATTTCTTGGTGATGTCCACCATTCTTTTATCCTTTATTTTCTTCTCAACCTCATTTTCAATTTATTGTTTGAGACTGGAGGCATATTCTCTAAAAGAGTCAATAAAAACTTTTAAATTTTCCATACCAGATAGAGATGTATCAATGTTTACACCTGGTATAATTTCTTACAAAGCCTTCACAACCTCAACCATCAGCTCTTTACACTTCTGGAGAGTCTCTATAACTTCTTTTTGGGTAGATGCATAAATACATCTCCTAACTATAGTTTCTGGAGAGGAGAGATTTTATCTAGATCTATACTTCCTTGTTGCGTTGATAATTGAAGCACTTGTGATGAAACAACAGGATGGAATTCAAGATGTATACCCAATAAGTTCTTCAAAGAGTCTCTGGAGGATCCAGAGGATTCTGCAACTTTCTCTTTCAAATCTTTCTCCATATCTTCACCAGAGTTTTCTAGAGTTTCTTCCTTAATCTTTGTATCTCTGGATGCATCTTTGTCTTTATCTTTCTCTTCATTGTTTGTTAGGAACCTGTGTTTAACCCTTCTCTTTACTTTGTCAGTATATTGATGTTGGACGCATATGCTTTGTAAGTCATCCTATGAGTATATTGTATTATCCCACATTCATGGGGAGTAATAGTTGTTTAGATTAGATTTAGTATATAAGTACGTGTTGAGGCCAATGAAGGCATCCATGGGTTTATTGTATATTGAGCTTGCTCAAAGGAGGTTACCCCCTTGAAGTAGCCTGTGATCAATAAATTCCTTCTGTGTTCTACTATTTTTGTTATTTTGTGCATTTATCATTATATTGTTGCAGAAAGTTCCTCCCATCTGGTATTAGAGCACTTTCTTGGGCTTGCTGGGTGGAATTTTTGCTGAAATTTTTTTCGCAGTGGCCTCTAGGTACTGTGATTATTGCAGTAGTTCTTTTTTCTTTGCATCTGTATTGTTCATTTCAATTACAAGTTTAGATCAGGGAATAATCCCTATTCGCTTAACTGTGTGAAGTGCTTGGGCATAGCCCTAAAACTCATTGTGAGGAGTACCAAAAGAACCTTGAAGTAGTTGGCCCATTGAGAGGACCTGCCAGCAAAAAGGGCAATGGCCCCTACCTGATTCACTAGTTTCCATCCGTGAGGTAAACCAAGAGCTGTCATTTGTGGCAAAGTGGTTATCAGTTTTACTTGAGCCATGGAGTGAGGGGTACTTCCCCAATACGCAAGTCGTTAAACAAGATTGGTAGCCGAGTGCATCCCTTGAACCTTTAGGAAGCTGAACATACCTAGGGTCCATATTTATTGATAGTTGATAAATCACAGATTGCATCTGTCCAGAGCCATTGCAGGTCATTTCTAGAAAAAAACCAAAAAAAAAAGTAAAAAAAAAATTCTATTTTTTCACCATATTTTCCTTGCTTTAGCTCTGTTTCCTCTAAAAATTCACTGGAACCCCTGAAATTCTATTCTGCATATTTCCTTCCTTGAGGACCCTATCCCAAATTCCACTTATCGAAGCCAGAAATCCCACATTTGTCTATTTTTAGGGTTTGCCATAACTTCTTCGATTCTCACCCAATTGCCTTCAAATTTTGCCACAGTGTTCATTATCTAGTTCTGCTCCTTTGTCCCTTTTGGACAAGTTTTCCCATTCTTTCACCCCGCTTCTGAAATCCCCATTTTCTGCTTCCCTACCCCTCAAAAAGTGTCCAAAACCTAGTCAAACCCTAATTACCCATTAGAGTTTTTCCCAAATCCAAATTTTCCTTTACTAAAAAAGTTTTTACTTTTGTTTTTGTTTTTCTACCCATTTCCCAAAAAAAAATCCTGGTTATGGTTGTCACCCGCACAAGAGCAAAAAGCATGGAGGATGAACTTGCAGCCCTCAAGACCAAACTCTAAGATCTGAATGAAAAAATTATCAGCCTTAATCTTCAACATTCAGCCATGAACAATAGACAGCAGCCAGAGTCTTCTGGAGACACTAAGTTCTCTTCTTCCAACAATTTGCGTGGGCTAAAGCTTGATTTTCCTCACTTCAATGGTGATGATCCAACTGGATGAATATACTAGGTAGAACAATATTTCAGTCTGCATAATACTTTTTATGTCAACAAAGTCCCACTTGTATCCTTTCATTTAGAACATGAAGCCCTTCAATGGTTTCGTTGGTACATCAAGGCTCATGAAGAGCCAAAATGGATAATTTTTGCAAACTCATTCTACAATGATTTAGCCCTAGTGCTTTTGATGACTTCATAGGAGCACTCACTAAACTTCACCAAATTGGCACTATGAGAGAATATCAGACAGAATTTGAGAAATTGGCCAATCACACAAAGGGATTGTTTGATGAATTCTTCAGGAGTTGTTTTGTCAGTGATTTGAAGGATGCAATCTGATCTGAGGTTAAAATGTTCCATCCTAGCACAATGATGGAAGCCCTAGGGTAGGCTAAGTTGGCAGAGGACAAGATCACAGCTCAACAATGCTCCAAATCCACTTTTGTTCCATTTAGAAATATGCTTTCCCAAAGACCTCCAATCACGTCAACTCCTAGAACAACTCCTATCAAGCATTTGTCTGAAGTAGAGATGAGGGCACGTAGAGAAAAAGGGCTTTGTTATAATTGTGATGAGAAATTCACTCAGGGACATAGATGTATTGATAAAAATCTCTATCTCTTGGATGTGGATTCTCAGTTTGCAACTGAAGTTTATGAAGATGCTTAGGATACAGTAGATGATTATGTCGACATTCAGCAACCACCTGTTGACCCTCCTTCTCAAGAAGACCACCCAGAGATCTCTCTCCATGCTTTAGCAGGAGTCACCACCTCACAAACCATGTGGGTCAAGGGTTACATCAAGAAGCTCCCTCTTACAATACTCATTGATTCTGGTAGCACTCATAACTTCATTGACCCTCAGATTGCCAAATAGGTTGATTGTTTTGTCCATCCTTGCTCCATCTTTGAAGTCATGATTGCCAATGGGGGCACATTACCTTGTAAAGGGAAGTGTCGCAATGTGTGTATCTCTATTGGAGATTATAACCTACACTCTGACATGTTTGCCTTGCCCTTAGGTGGATGTGATGTGGTTTTGGGTGCTCAATGGCTACGCACACTTGGACCCATCTTATGGGATTTTACTGAACTTTGGATGTAGCTTTCAGACAATGGGCAAAAACACACATTGAAGGGCTTACAACCAAGGTCTCTCAGCATCATCAGTTCACATCACATGGAAAAGCTCTTTAAGAAGAATTCACATGGTATCATCGCTTAGCTCCATTCCATTCAGATGCAACCATCAGTGGTCTCCACTACTCCTTTGGACCTACAACAAGTTTTGGATAGATATGCATGTGTCTTTGCGGAACCAGTGGGATTGCCACCTTCCCAACTAGAGGACCATCGTATTTAGCTCCTTTATGGAAGTGTTCCTCCCAACATCAAGCCCTATTGCTACCCATTTCACTAAAAGACAAAGATTGAGATGCTCATTCGGGACTTATTGAAGCAAGGCATTATTCGCCCTAGTACCAGTTCCTTTTCTTCTCCAGTTCTTCTTGTCTAGAAAAAAGATGGGTCATGGTGCCTCTGCATTGACTTTCAAGCACTTAATCACATCACAATCAAGGATAAGTTTCTGATTCCTATTGTTGATGAGCTTCTTGATGAGCTTCATGGCGATCATTTTTTCTCCAAGTTGGATTTTCATTCTGGGTATCACCAAATTTGGGTTCATGAGGATGATATCCTTAAAACGGCTTTCCACACACATGATGGCCACTATGAGTTTTTGGTCATGCCCTTTGGCCCCACTAATGCTCCTTCCACATTCTAGGCATTGATGAATAAAATATTCTGGCCCTACTTGCGGAAATTCATTCTGGTCTTCTTTGATGATATCCTCATCCATAGTAAAACATGGGCTGAGCATCTCCAGCATCTGGATCTTGTACTACAACTTCTCTCTGATCATCATCTCTGTACAAAATAGTCTAAATGTGTTTTTGGGCAGGAGGAAGTGGAGTATCTTGGGCATATTATTTCAGCCCAAGGGGTTTGAGTGGATCTTGCCAAAATAGATGCCATGAAAAATTGGCCACATCCTCAAACACTCAAGAGCCTTTGTGGTTTTTTGGGACTGACTGGCTACTACCACAAGTTTGTCAAGGATTATGGGAAGATTGTAGCTCCATTAACAACTCTATTGAAAAAGGATGCTTTTACATGGACACATGCTACTTAGTGTACATTTGAAAAACTCAAACAAGCTATGTGTACTACACCTATTCTAGCTATGCCAAAATTTTCCAAGACATTCACTATTGAGAGAGATGCTTGTGGCAATGGACTTGGTGCTATTCTCCTTCAAGATGAACATCCCATTGTGTTCACCAGCAAATCCCTTTTAGGTAATAATTTAGTACTCTCTACATATGAGAAGGAAATGATGGCTATTTTACATGCATTACAAAAGTGGCGGCCATACCTATTAGGGAATCATTTCTGCATCAAGATTGATCACTAGAGTCTGAAATATTTCATAGAATAATGGGTCTCCTCCGTAGCACAATAGAAATGGGTTAGAAAACTCATGGGTTATGACTATGAGATCACTTACAAGAAGGGTACGGACAATATTGTGGTGGATGCTCTTTCTCGCACATTTGATGACCAAGCTTCTCTTTCAGCTATTTTTATGCCTGTTCCAAATTGGTTGGAATCTGTCCAGCAGGGCTATGTCAATGACTCTTCATTATCTCAAATCATCCAACAGTTGGCCAATAACCCTTCTACTATACCGCATTACTCTTGGGATGGTGCTTCTTTACAATACAAGGGTCGTTTGGTGCTCCCCCAGAGCACAAATCTTCAATAGGCTATCTTCTATGAACTCCATGCTTCTCCATCGGTAGGGCAATCTGGGTTCCTTAAAACTTATGAGCGGGCACGTCGTAACTTCTTTTGGAAGGGAATGAAAAGGGAAATTCAATAGATGGTCACTGAATGTGATACCTGCTAGCGCAACAAGGGTGAAATGACACTCCTTCCTGAATTGTTTGAACCCTTGCCCATCCCTACATGGATTTGGATAGATATTTCTATGGATTTCATTGAGGGGCTCCTGAAATCTGGAGGGAAGATAGTGATCTTAGTTGTGGTTGATTACCTCTCCAAATATAGTCATTTTTGTGCCCTCAGCCATCCTTATATCGCCTCCTCAGTCGCACAGATTTTCATGGACCAGATCTTCAATCTTCATGGAATCCCTTCTTCCATTGTCTCAGATTGTGATGCAACTTTCACCAGTCATTTTTGGATAGAACTATTTTGCCACACTGGCACCAAACTAAATATGAGTTTAGGGTGTCAGCCACAAACAGATGGTCAGACTAAAGTTATCAACAAATGTCTAGAAACTTATCTTTGTTGTTTCAGCTCTAAACAACATGAGTGGGTAAAGTGGCTCCCTCTCGTTGAATGGTGGTACAATATCTACTACCACACTGCATCTAAAATGACTCCATATGAAGTAGTCTATGGTCAGGCACTGCTAGTACTCCTTCCATACACCCCCAGTAGTTCTCCAGTTCAAGCAGTTGACACAGTTCTCTGAACCTAAGATCAAATTCTTCACATTTTGCAGGACAATGTTCACATGGAAAGAAATCGAATGAAACAAGCTGATCAGCACCGTTCTGAGCGCACTTTTCAAGTAGGTGATATGGTTGTTCTTTGTCTATATCCATACAAGCAATCTTGCCTAAAAATCAAAGGGCATCATAAGCTGGCTCCAAAGTTCTATGGGCCATATAAGGTTCTTTAGAAGATTGGGTCAGTTGCTTATAAATTGGAGCTTCCTCTTTCTTCCCGCATTCATCTAGTATTTCATGTCTCTTGTCTAAAAAAAGTTCTTGGCACCAACATCAAAGTATAGACTATTTTACCAGAATTGGATAATGAAGGATCCATCATTTTGGAGTCAAAGGCAATCCTCAACAGGTGCACTCATCAGCTTCACTCTCAATCCATCACAGAGGTATTAATTTAGTGCCACAGAATGTAACCAGAGGATGCTACATGGGAACCACTCCTTCAGATTCGGTAGCAATTTCCACATCTTAAGCTTTGAGGACAAAGCTTTTCTAAGAGGGAGGGGATGTTAGGAACCTATGTTTAACCCTTCTCTTTACTTTGTCAGTATATTGTTGTTGGATGCATATGCTTTATAAGTCGTCCCGTGAGTATATTGTATTATCCCACATTCATGGGGAGTAATAGTTGTTTAGATTAGACTTAGTATATAAGTACGTGTTGAGGCCAATGAAGGCATCCATGAGTTTATTGTATTGAGCTTTCTCAAAGGAGGTTGCCCCCTCAAAGTGGCCCGCGATCAATAAATTCCTTCTATGTTATGCTATTTCTATTATTTCATGCATTTATCATTATATTGTTGTAGGAGGTTCCTCCCATTATTTTCTTGTTCTTTATTCTTCTCTGCTTCAACCTTTACTCCATATTTCTTATTATTATTCTTTGCATCTCCAAAGTTCTTAGTATTTCTTGGAGGATTGGCATCTAGTGCCGGAGGAGGAGTGGACATATTTTCTTTTTCTATTTCCTCACAGGTGGCGGTCTCTTCTTCAATATTCTCATATGCTTCTTTGTATGTCTGAGCAATTTCTTCTAACACAAGAGGAATATTATCCTGATAATGTATAGTATCTGTTTCATACTCATGTTGAGCATCATTGTTTTGGACCTCTTCTCTAGTGAGAACTTTCAGAACAGAGTCTTCTAAGAACATTCCATATTTCTGAGCAGTGTCAAAAAAAATTTCAACTGTCTCTTTTTACAATTTCTCAAAATCATTTTTGTCTTTACTCATTAGGGTAGTTACCCTTTGTTTGACCCTAAATTTAGTTGAGTAAAGTTGAGACAATGTGGCTCTATTCTCCATGGACAAACAAACACCAACTTTTTCAAGAGCATACTCTTTTATCTTTCCCTCTTTCTGAATGACTTCTTGTCTTCTGTCCAACAGGACATTCCAGAGTTCTGCAGGGATTTGATCTTCAATGTTTTTCATATCTACTTCTAATGCAATGATATATTTCACAATGGCCTCAATTATGGTGGCCTTATCTACTTAATTAGCCTCATCATAGAGGGCCACAGTCTCTCCTAGTGCTTCGTGCTCCAACATGCTACTAAACAAAGCTTCCAATTTCATTGGTGAGAGAGGTCTTATTAGATCAATTTGTTTTTATGTTTTTCTTTCATCTAGATGAATTTCAGCTTTCTTTTTCTTTAGAGTCACCTTCTTCTATTCTCTCATGTGAGTAACAATTTTTTCTTTTTCATTTTCCAACTCTTCTTCACTATTAGTCTCAACCATCTGAGTTTTTCTTTTTTTAGCACTAGCTTCACCTTGTGAAGCAACATTTCTCTTTTTCTAGAACAAATGTGATCCTCCTTCCTCCTCTTCTTGTATAGTTACACTTGCATCTTTCTTTATTGCTTGCATAGTGATGAGTGTTAGGTAGAACCCAGAATAATAGACATTTTTACCTCTCTTTTCCAACCCTTTTATTGTATTGTCCTGGTAATTGCACCATAGTAGACTGATAAGATTCATTTTAATTACATTAATGAGAGATGAATTGCCAAAGGTCATGATTTTCTATTAAAGGACTCATGTGCAACAAACTAATGAAAATGTACAGATAAGACTCTCTTTTTGTGTCTACAAGTGTAGTTGTATAGGCAAAGGCAATTTTGAGCATCTATGGAGATGGTCCTAGCAATCTTTGAAGCTGACATGAAGGATACTACACTAGACTCCAACATTTTCCTAATATGTTGGAAGTATTTTGAAGTAGGGGAGCCAAGGTTGGATTATCTCTAGAGCCATACATGAGTCAGGGCTGCATCTCTAGAGCTCCTGGTGATATCATATGTCTCTAGAGCTCCTTAGCGATAGTGCAAAGTCTCCAGTACCAGTATCAATCTACACCTTCAGAGGCAACTGGAGTGCTCCAAAGGTTACTCAGCCAACACCAGAATGATCAGGTGAAGAATCTAGTTGACTACTATGGGTCTAATTCCACTTTTATTGATTTTCCATGAGTTCCTAAAGACTTATTAACTACCTATATTTTAGGGCCTCACTACCCAGTTGTTATTCAAGTTAAGACTCCAGATTTAGTGGGACTATTGTACCACTGAAATCTATTTCAATTGCATGATTTTACTTTGTAGTTAAATAGTTGTTAAACTAAGAGATTGATGATATCTCATAGGTAAACTAATAGTTAGAATAGATTGATATCTCATCACTTGATTTGATATATATAAAAGATAGAAGTAGAAAAGAAACATAGATGATTGCTATTAGGATTTTGTAATCTCCATTTTCCAGATTGGACATATTTTTTTGGATACAAGCATGCCGATGAAATTAGACTGAAGAAAGATTGTGTTATCATATTTTTGTACTAAGTTTTTGCCTTAGTCTTTAGTCATGAGGGCGAGGAGCAAGGGCCCACTCCCTCCATCAAGACAGGAGGCTAGTATTTGTTTATTTCATTGTCTTGTTTCAAATTCTATTAGGGAGATAGTTTATTTCTTTCACAAAGAATAGATTTATTTCTATTTATATAGTTGTTTCCAGTAATTGCATGTTTTCAGTTGTATGGATTAGAATAGGTCAAAGTTATAAATTTATTGTTTTAGCTTTGCTTTTAGTATTTTTAGAACTTCCTTTCACAACAAATGAATTAGTGGTATTAATCTTTGAAGCAAATAGATTAGTAGAAGAAATTAGTGGACTAGTAACCATGGAACCCCTTATTGCAAATATCCTAGGACATAGCCCTAGATTTGACAGATGAAAATATGATTAAATGCTAAGGACCAACAACCCTTGTCATTTTTGGTGCCGTTGCTAAGGACTCTTGTGCTAATAAGGAAACTTAGTTAACAGTCATTTTTAGGTTAAATTGAATCTGCATGGTTAGACCTAGGGATTTGAAAGGTAGATACATAAAAAATAACCCCAACTGTAAACTATAGGAGAAAGTAGTAGGGTGGCACAAGATCTTGTTCAAGAGGAACACTTAGAAACTACCTTGGAAGCTACACCCCAACTTGACATTCCATCAAATCCTCAAAGTCCTTCACTCTCTAATTATATCCAAGAATTGCAAGAAAGATACCAGGCAAATCCTTTACTAGAATCTACTTCCTCAGAACTCCACACTGAATCTCAAAGGGAAGAAGCATTAGACATGGATGATAATCATGATGAAGATGATAATCAAGCTCCTAGAACCTTCTCATAACCTATTGCCCTTTCTCGTGGAGATAAATCCCTTATGAAGAACATTTCACCTTCACATTTACCAAATTTTAGGGGTCTTGCTTCTGAGGATCTAGATTAGTTTCTATTTGAGTTTAAAGTTGTATGCTAGACCTATGACTATGGATCAGATAATAAAAAACTCAAACTTTTTCCATCAACCCTAAAAGATTCTAGTATGAGATGGTTCATGGGCTTACCCCAAGACTCCATTCACTCATGGGATCAAATGGAAACAAAATTCCTAGGAAAGTACCAGGATTACTATAGGGTCAGTGATAAAAAGGGGGAACTATTCAAAATTAAACAAAGAGAGGATGAGAGCTTAGAGGACTATCTGGATAGGTTCAACTTTGCCTTGAGGAGGTATGGCAATCCTGTGGCTCACCCTTTGGCTAGAACATTGTTTGTAAAAGGATTAGACAAAGAATCACTTGATCTAAGGGGGAGAGGGAACATTAACAAAATAGATATGCCTGCTATAGAAGAACTCTACAAAAATTACTCCAGAACCCAAGATGGAGTGAGAACACCTAGATCTTTTAAAGGGAAGAATGAAATAGGACAGTTAATGGAGGCGATTGTAAATCTTAAAACAAATATTCTAGTCCAACTGAATACCATATTAGATGGGATCCAGGAAAAGACTAGAACAATTGAACAAAGAAAAATAATTGAACCTCTCTCCATATATTATCCTAGATTTAGGAACAAACACTTGTTGAGAGAATACCCTTTAGACAAATTGGAAATCTATCAGATCTGTGATAGGGAACACCCTACCAGTTAGTGTGATTAGCTTCCAGCCTTAAAAAGGTTGACTAGAAAGAATGTCATAATAGAGGAAGAGTTGAATTATGTAGGACAAAAATAGATTGGTAATTTCCCCTATAATCAATACACAAATCAGGCTTCATATAGGGGTCCTTCAAATTGGGGAAACAATCAATGGAATCCAATATGGTAGGGGCCTCATAATATTCCCTATTAGGGACCACAAGATTGGTCAAACCAACAATGGTAGAACTAGTAATGGAAAAACTAGCCCTAGGGAAATTAACAATGGCCACAATAGTCCCCACAATAGTTTGGATCACAAAACATGTAGCCTCATTAGGGTCCTCAATAGTGTTATAATCAATAATACTAAGGACAACCTAGGCATTTCCAACCTCAGCAACAAGCACTATTAACTGGACCCCTAACACACAGGGATAGTCACAAAATGAGCCATTTAGCCAGCCACATTTACTAGCCCAACCTGTAGCAAACCCACAAAATAAATAGGGAGTAGTTGTTTACATGACAGAGTAAGAAAATATGGCTGGTATCAAAGCTATTTATCTCAATAACCTCTAGCTATATTCTTGGAAAGCACTTCCAAGACCATCTCCCCACTCATAGTTGAAGTAACCAATGATGTGAAACCTAAAAAGCCATCCACTCAACCTTAGGAGGAGATTACTATCAAAACTGTGCTAGAAGAATAGTGCTTAGGTAACTCTAGAGTTCCTCCTAAAGGAATAGCTTCAGAGAATACCTCTAGAGCCACTTCTGTGAAGAACTATGGCACTGCTCCAGAGATAGAAAAACTAGCACCTTACCCAGAATAGCTCAAACAACATGTCCCTTAGAAAATTGTCCTACAAAAACAAGTCCAACCTACCTAAGAATTAGAACTTCTACAAGAAATTAGACAATTGAATATTGAAATTCCACTCCTACAAGCAACTAGAGACGTTCCTGAACTGAACCAATTCATCAAACAACATTGTGTTAAGACCCAAGGAAGAAATAAAAAACTTCCTTGCCACCATTTAGGTGGAAGGGAAAGTAGTGGACCTCCTGACAGGAGAGATGCTCCTCCCAAAATACGGATACCTTGGGAACCTTGTCATAACTATCTATATTTCAGGGGTAGAAATATCTAATATTTTGGTTGATTTGGGAGTAGCAATAAATGTAATGACAGTGCACACCCTAGACAAATTAGCTCTAACAGGTGTCTAGGCCACATCCATAATCCTCCAACTAACTAACCAGTTAGTAGCTATTCCAAAAGGGGTGTTAGCTGATTTCCACGTCGTGGTAGAATCATGGGAATTTCTAGTAGATTTTTTCATATTAGAACCTAGAAACTAGAGAAATGCTTACCCCTTTATCTTGGGAAGACCATGGTTGGCTACAACAACATCATCCATTGATATTCAAATAGGAGATATGATCATTTCCAATGGGATAGATTTGAGGAAAATCTCTTTATACCCTCCATCTAAACCATCCATACATTACTTAGGAAAAGTGTGGGTAGATGAGCCTAATAACATGGGAAATAGTGCCTCGGTAGCTATGGTTACCATCAAGGAACATTTGGGTGAGTTAGAAGAAGAAATCAACTATGATACAATAGAAGACATCACCCACATTCTTATTGACAATGATATAATGGAATTAACACAAGACTCAAAAAGAGAATTCCTCATTGCTACCCATTGTACCCTTGCAAACATTATTCCTTATGGAGAAACCTTTTATAGAGACTTGGCCACATTCCATATGTTTCTCCCACATTCTTGGCCTCTTAATAATATAGCTCCAAGATATGGGGTAGGGACATCTATGGATCATATTACAAAACATGTCATGATTTTACCTGGGGAAACATTGAATAGCAATGTCCAGTTAGCAAAAAAATAGGAACAAGCACTTCTCAAACTCCTAGTCTCCCATTCAGTAGCTTTTGCTTAGGAATACAAACATATGAAAGGCATTACTCCTGAGATCTGTACTCATCATATATACAGTAAATATATCAAACCTATCAGACAGCACTAGAGTAGATTAAATCCTGCCTTGAAAGATATTGTTAAGACTGAGATAGAGAAATTGTTGCAAGCAAGGTTCATATATCCTATCTCAGATAGTCAGTGGGTCTCACCCCTAGTCATAGTACCTAAAAAGAATGGGAAGTAGAGAGTATGTATTGACTATAGAGAACTAAACAAAGCCACAAAGAAGGATTATTTTCCTTTACCATTCATTGAACAAGTGCTAGACAACCTTGCAGGGAAAAAGTACTTCTCATTCCTAGATGGGTTTAGTGGGTATAGCCAAATTCAATTAGCACCTAAGGACTAAGAAAAGATCACTTCCACTTGTTCTTGGGAAACTTTTGCATACAAAGTTGTTCCATTTGGACTATGTAATAAGAGGGTTGTCTTAGCCATTTTTGTTGAATTAGCTAATGAGTGTATGGAAGTCTATATGGATGACTTTACTATGTATGGAGACACCTTTGAGGAAGCTCTCACAAACCTAGATAAGGTGCTACAATGTTGTAAAAATAACTAACTGTCCCTAAGTCATAAAAAATGCTTTATGATGGTAGACAAGGGAATTGTACTTGGACATCACATCTTAGTAAAAGTGATTAAGGTTGACCAGAATAAAATATAAGTGATAAAATAGTTACCCTCACCTAAAAATCAAACATATGTTAGAAGCTTTCTAGGTCATGCAAGTTACTATAGGAGATTTATAGAGAATTTTAGCAGGATAGCTACTCCTATGTTTTCCCTACTTACCAAAGATACTGACTTCTCATGGACAGAGGACTGCCAATCAACATTTGAAACTATTAAAGAAAAAATTACTATCACACCTATTTTGAGAGGACCCAACTAGACTTTGCAATTTCACATACAAACTGATGCCTCAAATGAATCTATTGGGGTAGTCCTAGGACAAAAAGAAGAGGGAGAAGGTATGCATCCCATCTACTACATCAATAAGAACCTTACTCAAATAGAAAAAACTATACCACAACTAAAAAGGAATTCTTGGCAGTTATATATGCTATAAACAAATTTAGGCATTATATCATAGGATACAAAATATTTGTGCATACTGATCATGCAGCTATCAAATACTTAGTGAATAAGCCTGTAGTAGGTGCAAGGATAATTAGATGGCCATTACTATTGCAGAAATTTGACATTACCATAGTTGATAATCTAGGAAAATTCAATTTGGTTGTTGACTTTCTATCAAGGTTTCATACAAGTGGAGAAAACCAGCTAGTGGAGGACAAATTCCATGATGAACATCTTTTTGTTGTCTCCTCTACTACACCTTGGTTTGTAGACATAGCTAATTTCTTTGCTACATGCTTGTTTCCATCTCATTTCACCTCAAAACAAAAGAAGTGATTGGTAATAGAAAGATTATCTTACAAATGGTTAAATGGTTTACTATTTAAGTGTGGTCCTGACTTTATTTTACACAGGTGCTTGAGAGATGATGAAATTTTTTATGTCTTAAGGGCATGTCATGATGAACCCTCTGGTGGGAATTATTCTTCACAAAGAACCATTCACAAAATTCTAGGAGCTAGTTACTATTGGCCCTCTCTTCATAAGGACACCAAGAGGTATGTGCAATAGTGTGATCAGTGCCAAAGGATGGGTTAGCCAACCTTTACCCAAGAAATGTCACTTCACCCTCAAGTAGTGCTGGAACCATTTGAGCAATGGGGTCTAGACTTTGTGGGACCAATTTCTTGGCCATCTTTAGACAAATAATACATTTTGGTCTATATAGACTATGTAACTAAATGGATAGAGGTTCAGGCATTGTAGTTTGCAAGGGAAGAAAAAGTTGTTGATTTTCTCTATAACAGAATCTTCTTGAGGTTTGGAGCTCTGAGATCCATAGTTTCAGACAGAGGACCACAATTCACTTCGTAGGTAATTTAAGCTTTCATAGATCTATACCAAGTTAAACAAGAAAAAGTCTTCACCTTACCACCCCTAAGCTAATGGGTAGGTGGAGGTGACTAATAGGAAGCTAGAAAATATCCTGACAAGAATAGTGGCTATGAATAGAAAGGATTAGGATAGCAAGTTACCTGAAGCAGTTTGGACCTACAATACCACCTGGAAGTCCACAACCAAGTTCACACCATATGAATTATGTCCATATAATTTGAATTGCAGACATTGAAGGCCTTACTAGATATTGACCTACCATTATCTATAGCACAACAAAACAAGATTCTTCAACTCAATGAGCTGGATGAAATTTAGATAGATACCATAAAACAAACAGAACTTGTTCAATATGAGAGAAAATAGTGGCATGACCAACACATTAAGAAGAGAACATTTGAGCAAGGAGATTGGGTTCTCCTATATGATTCTAAGTTTAAGGAGTTCAAAGGAAAGTTACAAACTCACTAGATGGGCCCTTATCAAATTAAGGAAGTCTATGAGAATGGAATAGTTTTGCTAGCACCCATTAATGGAGGTGAAGATACATTCTTAGTTAATGGCCACAAAATTTAGCTCTATACAAGGCTAGCAACTAAGGAAGAATTTACCAAGGACTTGTGCTTAGTGACAAGGGTCATAGCCTTTACCACAGGTTGAGGAAATTCAAGGACAATAAAATAAAATAAAAAAAGAAGGGCTGAAAACCAGCAAATGGTGGCCTTTCTAAAAAAAGGTGTTGAAAACTAGCAAATGGCGGCCTTTCTCCAAAAAAAAGTGAGAGAAAGATGGAAAACTAGTAAATTCTTGTCTTTCTCGACCAAGGGGATTGAAAACCAGTGAATGGTAGTTCCCTTCTTATAAGATTTCAATAAATATACTTCGAGGCTAACCAAGCACCTAGGAGCCACTGAAACACATCTCTGGAGCAATCTAGGAGCACCTCCAATGCTTCACCAATAATGGAATCATCTCAAGGAATAAAAGGAGGGGGGGACCCACCTCTCCAAGTATCAAAGTGGGGACATTACATGATGAGGTCAACATGACTCATCCTCCACTTTTGGAAAGAAAAAAAATGATGAAGTCAGTGCGCCACATTGTTAACAATCAAAAAAGAAATTGATGTCGCATGCATGCGTCATCCCGATTACTCCTATAGACACCCTAAAATGACCATGTCATTGCATCACTTGCATTTCATCTAACCACCTGCATTCAACGTTAATTAAATAATCTAATTATTTAATTAATTTCATCTATTTCTTCTAATCACATACTTTCAACAATTAATTAAATAAATCATCTTTATTTAATTAATTTCATTAAATTCCTCTATATTCTTCCAAAATTAAATAATTTTTATTATTTAATTAAATCACTATCCTCTTTCAAATTTCAAGTCCACATTAATTAAATAAATCCAATCATTTAATTAATTCATCACAAATTCTTTCTTATCTACAATTAAATAATTTACATTATTTAATTAAATAAAATTGTTCTTCCAAATTTAAATAAATCATGCAAATTTATTTAAATTGTCTCAATCCTCTAAAAATATATAAAATCAAGTATTTTATTTATAATCTTCATATCTTATCTATTCTTCAAAATCATGCACAATCAATTAAATAAATTTATTTATTTAAATTTCAATTATCTTTCCAATTCCTCTAAAAATATCATGTTAACTCATGTGCACAATCAGTCTTATTTTTAGAACTCTAAAAAAGGCAAATCTAAAGTTAAGTTAATTGGCTTTAATTTATCTTATTTTCATCAACTCATGAATTAGAAGAAAAAGCATTCTAATTTATGAAATCAAATCTATCTTTATCAAAAAAAGCAATTATCTTAATAAAAATACCTTTTTGGAGTGACACATGTCAAGTGCACATTCAGCATGAGTTATTTGATTTATCTCAACCATTCATTCTATGGATTTATTTCATCTGTTGATCGATCATGTTTGAAACCTATATAAATCCCCCTCATCTCCTTCACAAATCCTCTTCAATCATTTATTCTCAGGGATTCCTTAACAGTGAATTGAGCATACATCGTATCGTTGAGCACATCAACTTTTTGAGCACTTACATCCGCTTGTTGCAAACATGGTTTCGCAATGTTATTGAGTAATCTACATTCATACAAAGAGAACTATACAATCTAGGTGAAGGCTTTCTTGTTTTATTTGATTTATTCATTGATATTGGCATTTACTTAGATCAATCTCTTTATGTTATGGGTAATTGAGTTGTTATTATCATTGTGATTTTATCATTCAACCTCTCAATTTTATCATTCTGGTAACCATCACAAAACACATCTACCTATGTCCCTCTGCCACAACACTCATTGACACTAACCTTTTTCAACACATATCTCAATCAACCTCCACCATCACAAAACACATCTACCTATGTTTATCCACCATAATGATCTTCCACTCTCAACCTAACCCACACCTATCTCAACCCGCAACATTCCCAAAACCAAACTTTCCAAAGCTATGTTCCACCACCACAACCAAACCCAACAAACTTTAGCTTCCCTCCACCAAATTCTTCTTTCACAGCACCTCCACAATACGAACAATAGAACTCTTATCTACAAACATCACAAAGCCTACATTCTTACCTATCACCACCCCCACCTCCCCAAAATCAAAACACCCAACACCAACCCAATCCAAACCTAAACTACAACACTTATGACCCTAACCAATCATATGACCCTTACAACACCAATGCCCATGGCTTCCACTACAATCTTCCATATGGGCAACAACACCCACCTCTAGTTCAACAAGAGATGTTTCAGACACCTCCAACAACTATGGAACTAAAACTTGTAGAGGTTCAACAACAACTATCTAATCTTATGTTTGGCCACACCAAGAAAACCTTCTCTTTGGAAGATGTTTGTCCTTATCCATTTGATCGGTCATTACCCATGATTCCTTTTCCTCATAACTTCACTATTCCCAAATTTGATAAATACAAAGGAAAAGGAGACCCAAAAGACCATCTTAGAGAATTCTATCTTGCTTGCTTTGAGGTCTCACATAACAACACATATCTTATGCACCTCTTTCCTTATAGTCTTGGAGGTCAAGCTATAGAATGGTTCTTGCACCTACCCATGGGTATCAAATCTTTTAATGAGCTTGCGGAGAAATTTGCCACCCATTTCTCCTACAACATAGAACATGAGGTCCCTATGACTGACCTATGAAACAATAAATAGAAAAATGGGGAGACTCTCATCTCCTTCCTTCAAATATGTAGACAAATGGCTAGAAAATTCCCATTCAAGATACCTAAAAAGCAATTTGTTAGCATATTTGTGCAGAACCTTAACCAAGAATTGGGTTTCCATTTACAAATTCTTAGTGCTACAACCTTCGATGAAATTACCTACAAGGGCATCAACATTGAAAAGGCCCTCATTGCTAAAGGTGTGGTAAAAATCTTCAAAGACAACAAAGACAATGCTCCCCAACAACAATCAAATGACAAACTAAGATTTTGGAACAAAAATAAAAATGTGGTCAATGATGGTGTGGTAGATTCTAAACATGTCCAAACATTATAAATACCCCTTCATCTTTCAAAACCAAGTCAACCTCTACCTCAACGAAACCAACAACAACAAAGACAACCAAACCAAAACCAACAACAATGACAACAAGAGTGACCTCAACAAAATTACCCTCCGCAACGTCAATTCAATCCCTTGGGAGAGCCTATTGAGACTATTTTATAGAAACTTATAAACAATGGACTCATCACCTTACCAGATGCTCCCCCATATGGCAAACCTATTTACAAAACCACACGGTACAGAGAAAATGAATATTGTGAGTACCATAGAACCAAAGGACACAGGACCTCATCATGCATGAAACTCAAGCATGTGATCCAAAACCTTATCGACGGAATCCAAATCTCTTTTGAGGATGAACCACCAACTCAAAACACAAATAAAGACCTCAACAAGTAGAAGGAGCCATTCCCTAACCATGGTCAAGGTCAAAATCCTGACAAAGGTAAAGCTGTTCACAAAGCTTCAACTTCCTATGACTCTATTGTGGGTCATTTTGAAGAAAGTCATGTATCTACCCTCACAATCAAAGGTAAATCTACGGATTGCACTATTACAACTCATCATAGTCGTGTCACCATTCATGGTCCTACACCAAGTCTCACAACTCAATTTGACTATAATCTCATTGAACATCTAGGGAAAACCCCTGCACAAATCTCCGTTTTAGACCTTCTATGGTCATCATCTGCACATAAAGCTATGCTTGAAAAAGCCCTACAAGAGTCTTTGGTTCCTAATGACATAGCGGTCATAGATTTCCAAGCTATAATAGGTAACATTGCCTCACCTTACAATGTGGTCTTCTCTGAAAAGGACCCTCCATCTCATGATCTATGTCACAATGATGCCCTACACATTGAAGTCTTCATCCAGAAATGCAAGATCAAATGCATACTCATAGATGGTGGTGCAGGTCTCAATATCTATTCTCTCAAGTTACTTAAACAATTGGGATACTCTAAGGATCATGTCAACATTGATCAAAGTATTACAATCAAGGGGTATGATGATGCTGAATGTTGGTTAGAAGGTGTTATCCACTTGCCTATACAAGTAGGCCATGTCGTGCTTGAAACTAGGTGCCAAGTCCTTGACATTGAGCTACCTTATAACATTATCTTAGGATGCCCATGGATCCATGCCATGAAAGTTGTGCCCTCAACATACCATCAGTCTCTCAAATTCCCATTTAATGGTATGGAGATAACCATCCCTGCAGATCCTAATCCTTTCAAATTTTGTCATGTCTTGCAAGGTAGTTATAAGAATTGCAACCAAGTGCCCAATAATGACAAAGCCCATGAATCCCCATTCTATGTTGATGCTAAAAATCTGACAAAAGCCTTTGCAACTGAACCCAATCCTCATCCTATTCCCGAAGTCAAAGCTCATATCCGTGATATAGGCTTTGGTGAATATGATATCTCAAAATCTTGTTGTGTAGGGTAGAATCCCCTATCTCCAAAATCCTATGGCCAACCACCCATAGCCAAAGAAACTAAAAAAGTAGCTATTTCTCCCCTAGCATCCCTAACCCAATTCTAGGAAGGAAAGTTATTTGTAGAGGAAAGAATTGAAGACATCTCTTCTTAGCTCTACAAGGAGAAAGAACGAGTCAAACAATATGGCAATAACCTAAGAACTGTCAAAAACATGGGCTACAAAGGCAAAGGGGGCCTTGGAAAAAATAATCAAGGTGAAATGGAACCCATTATTGTGATAAAGAAACTAGACAAGAAGGGATTAGGATTTGGTAGGAAGGTACCATGCACCTTGGACATCGAGGGTATTCTTAACAAGGTGGCACAAACTTTTCCTGCCAATTCGATGTCTAATGAGGATATCATCGATGACTCTTCCATCCATATGATTGACCTATCCACAGAATCATCCATATTCATGCTATCATCTATATCATTAACACCCACCACCAACACCCAGATTTTAACACTTGTCTACCCTTAACTTATCAATTGGGACCAACAAGAGGCCCCCATTCTAGATATATTTCAGAATGATGAAGCTATTACAAAGTTCATGGGACTCCGGGATCGTATCCCTCTTGGCAATCACAAAGCTAGTTTTGTAATGGAACTAGAGCAAACTATTTATTTTGGTGAGAATGCCAAATCCTCTAGTCGCAAAGTAAAAAATAAAGAAAGATCTCTAGGTGAAAACCACACTGTGGCACCTCCGGATCACAAAATAGTAAAAACAAAGGATGTATGCAATGGTGAAAACCTAACTGTGGCACCTGAGGATGGAGGATTTGACCTTCCCCTACCATCTAAGTATCAAGATAAATCAACTCTCCTAGTGGAAGATTCTACAGAGATAAATCTTGGCACAAAGAAAAATCCAAAGACAACATTCTTTGTAGCATCACTATCAGAACAAGAGCACAAGAATCTTACAAACTTCTTCTTACAATGAACCATCAACTTTGTGTGGACCTATGTTGATATGCCAGGGTTGGACCCTTCACTAGTAGTTTACTATCTCATAGTTGATCCAAAAGCTATACTAGTCAAATAGAAGTTAAGAAAGATGCATCCACAGATTGCTCTCCTAGTGAAAGTTGAAATACAGAAACTTCTAGATTCAAAATTCATCAGGCCTATTGATTATCCAGAATGGGTCTCAAACATTGTACCTATATCTAAACTGAATGGGGGCATCTGCATGTGTACTGACTTCAGAGATCTTAACAAAGCATGTCCCAAAGATGACTTCAAACTGCCAAACATTGATCTCATAGTAGACTTAACTATTGGTCATGAAATGCTTTCTCTAATGGATGGATTCTTTGGCTATAATCAAATAATGATAGTAGAAGAAGATCAACATAAAACAACTTTTACTTGTTCATGGGGTACCTATTGTTGGTGTGTCATGCCATTTGGTCTTAAAAATGCAAGGGCAACTTATCAAAGAGCAATGACGATGATATTCCATGATCTCTTTCATCACATCATGGAGGACTATGTTGATGATATACAAGCAAAATCCTCTTAGGTGGATCACATACAAGTTCTAGGACAAATCTTTGACATACTAGAAAAATATCATGACTCAATCCAAAGAAGTGTGTCTTCGGGATAACATCAGAAAAACTATTGGGATACATTATATCTCATAGAGGCATCAAAGTAGATCCAACAAAAGTCAAGGCTATAGTGGAAATGCCTCCACCAAAGAATTTGAAAGCATTATGGGGCCTTCAAGGAAGGTTACAGTCTATTAGGAATTTTATCTCATAGATAGCAGATAAATGTCAACCATTTCATCACTTGCTCTAAAAGGATGTCTCCTATCTTGGTACCACTAGTCATCGATAGCCCTTTGATCTTGTACATCTCAACTACAACTGCAGCCCTAGGGGCTCTTCTAGTACAACATGATGAGTCAGGAAAAGAGCATGCAATCTACTATATTAGTTGAACCTTCGTGGGTTATGAACTCAATTATTCACTTATGGAGAGAGCTTGTTTAGCATTAGTGTTCACTTCCCAAAACTTGTGGCATTATATGCTAAACCAACACACTAATCTCATAGCAAAAATTAATCCATTGAAGTATCTCAGAGCAAAAGTAGCTCTCACAATTAGACTAGCTAAATGGGTCATGATCCTTAGTGAGTTTGACATTGAGTATGTAAACCATAAAGCAATCAAGGGATAAGACCTTGCAGATCAACTAGCAAAAGAACCCATGATAGATATACATCCTATGGTATCTAACTTTTGGATGAGAATCTCTTCACTCTTTCTACCTCAATAATGTGGAAATTGTATTTTGATGGTTCCTACACATAGCATGGATCAGGGGCTGGAATCCTTTTTTATCAAGCCTCAAAATGACTATATCCCAAAGTCATATCAGCTTGCATTTCCTTGCACCAACAACATAGCCGAGCATGAAGCACTCCTCATAGGCCTCAACATAGTAGTTCAATGGGATATCATAGAACTATAGGTATGTGGAGACTCACAACTAGTCATTCGACAAGTCACTAATGAGTACCAAACAAAGGATGAAAATTTGGTTCCCTACAAGTAACTAGTGGATGCCTACAAACCACACTTTTATAGCATCACATTTGAGAAAATGCCAAGAGAGCATAACAAAGCTGCAGATTCTATGGCTTCTGTAGGGTCACTTATAGACATGACTGCAAACACACAAAAATGTGAATTCTAGATTGAGCAATTGTTGATACCATCTATCGATGTTCCAACTACTAAGATCATCTGCAAACTTGTTGGTCCCAATTCCCCATGGTATGAAGATATCTATGAATACCTTAAACATGGAACCTCTCCCTTTGAGCTATCTATAACCCAACACAAAACCTTTATCTATCGATCCTCCTATTACACCATTCTGGGTGATACACTATATCACTGGAGTCTTGATGGTATCCTCTTACGATGTCTTAATGCAGAAGAAGCTGAGGCTACCTTACGAGACATACACGAAGGTGTTTGTGGTGCACATTCTACTAGTCCTAACCTCACTAAGAAGATACTCAAAATAGGTTATTGCTAGCCTATAATAGAATAAGATGCTTTATAGTTTGCTAAGAAGTGTCTACAATGCCAGTAGCTTAGAGATTTGATCCACGCACCAGCTCATGAAGTACAATCTGTGAGAACTCCATGGCCTTTTTCACAATGGGGTCTTGACATCATAGGACAAATCCACCCATCCTCATCCAATGGCCATAAATTTATCATTACCACCACTGAGTACTTCACAAAGTGGGTTGAAGCCATTCCCATGACTTATATCATCTGTAGGTAAATAGCCAATTTTATCCTTAACTACCTCATTTGTCGGTATGGTATTCCCCGCGCCATTGTCACTAATAATGGGAGACCATCCAAAAATCAAGATGTCTATGCCTTGTGCACCCAATACAATATCCAACATCACTTTTCCACTCCTTACTATCTGCAGAGTAATGGCCAAGTTGAGGCTTCCAACAAAACCATTCTCAAAATCCTCAAGAAAATGGTCAATGAAGCTAGTCGTGATTGGCACCTGCAACTCAATCCCACCCTATGGGCCTACCACACTAGTATCATAACACCAACTTGTGCCACACCCTATGCCTTGCTCTATGGCTTTCAAGCCATTCTACCTATAGAGATCGAGATCCCATCCCTCAGAGTATCCATGCAGAACCTGATTGATGGAGAGGAGTATCGCACTTCTAGATTAGCTAAGCTAGAACTACTAGATGAGAGGCACCTTGCCGCACTTAATCATCTCCATGTCTATCAAAACCTCCTCTGAGGTAACTATAACAAAAAGATCAAAGAAAGATGGTTTCAAGTTGGTAATCTTGTCTTAAAGGAATATCAGAGAAATCAAGCATATCGCGAAAAGAAGGGCAAGTTCGAGCCTAATTGGTTAGGACCCTTTATTGTCACAACAACATATGGATTAGGAGCTTATACTTTAGCTACACCTAATGGAATTCCTTTAGATGAGACACGTAATTATGTTCATCTCAAGAAGTTCTATGCCTAATCCTTAGAGTATCCAAAAAAAACAACACAAATAATCTGTCCTATGGTGAAAACCTAGTAAATAGGCACCTTGGATAAGTACCATAGTGAAAACCTACCAAATAGGCACTATGTGTAGAGTTAGCATCCATCATTTATCAAATTTTTATTCATTCCATGTCTCTTTCATAATAAACTTCATCCATCCATCCATAATAAAACCATTGACCTTGTTTTCATTTCCATCTCCCTATCTAAAATAACTTGGAAATTTGTCAGTGTTCATCATCGTCATCCCACATCTTGATCTATGTCAACAATTATCACTATCTTGTCCTAGGTCAAACTTTCTATGTCTTCTCCATCATCAGCTATCCTATGTCAGTCAACCATAGCAACACCTCGACCTGAATGGGGGCAACTCTTTCCTTAACCTAGGTTTAGGAATGGATCCTTGTTTGTGGTTCACAACAACACAAACACTTCAAACAAATAATAACAAAAACACATCAACCTTCAAAAAAAACCAAAACACATCAACCTTCAAAACAACTTCAACCATTTCACTAAAACCAAAAGACAACACTATCCTACATCATCAAACACAAACCAGAACTACATATTATTTCATTTCAATCTTAAGGTACCTTGATCCCATAGATATGGGTATGTAGGCAGTCTGGAATATGAAGGAAGTATCCAGTACTTAGATACATAAGATCTCATCATTTCCTCTACCCAAGTTCAACCACTTTGACCCACTCATCACTTTACCCAGAACTACATATTTATCATTTTCATCTTTCATCGTAATGTGCATTGATCCCATGGATACAGGGTATGTAGGCAGTTTGGAATATGAAGGATGTATCTAGTATTTAGGAACATACGATTTATCATTCTTCACCCACCTCAATCCATTTACATTCCACCTTTCTAGTCTTCCATTTATCAAAATCCATTCACCGTGACTTGACTAACTCAAGCAGAAAAACAACAAACAAAGACATCCTTTCAAAGACAAAGTCCTTAACAAACCTGAAGCAAAGAAACCTACTTACAGAGCCACATACTATCCTACATATCGATTGCCAACATCAGCTAAATCAATCTCAACCAAGCAACAGATCAATACAATTGTCTTATACAAAATGTTCCATGATCAAAACCAAACTCAACATCTTATATGACATGTTGCATTTCCTGAAACTAGATATTATCCTTTTAACAGATAACACCCTTTAATGGACACATCGTTCCTATGATAAGGTTGTTATCTTTCCTATCCAATCTATCCTGAGCAACCTCTTTGGCAAGAGAATATGTTGGCTGTATGTTTACTTTGTAAGTTAGTCAATTTGCTTTATGGTTTATCTTTTGTTCCTTTGTCCATTACCAATTCAAGACTACATTGATTTATCTATATATTGGTATGTTGTGATGTAGTAAGGATTGGGGGCATAGTCATTGCTTTTGTGTGTCATGTTTGAGGAATGATCTTTAGCATCTTTCTTAGTAGCATATTTATCTTGTGTGTGTTATGACCTAGCATCTTACATATTAATATTCTTCTTGCATTTATGTAATGAATTTTATTTTATGTTCAAGACTATGGCTCATTCACATTTACAACAAGGTTATATTATGTCTAAGGGATCTAAGTTCAAACTGCTTGCTTGCAGATTCAACATCCATGCACTCGGATATCACATCACCTCGGTCATTTATACCTTGGTGGAAAACTATCCACGTGCTATATCAAAAACAAAGATTGCTCTTTATCAATATTTGTGAAACCGTTGCAACAAGCTTATCCATCTACCCATCCATTTGTCCATAGCCTTATAGAGTTTTCAAGCAATGATTGATCAACAATCTTTCTCTCATACTCTCTTTTGTCTCCTTTCTTCTACCTACATCACCATCTCTGCATATCTGCAAAAACCACATGTTAGATATCACATGTCATAACATCTATCTCATCATATTTATCATATTATCATGTCATCATGTGTCATACATCTATAAGCATCAATATAAGCATATACATCATAACATAAATCCATAATCATACATACATATCATCACATCACATGTCATAAAGAAATGCATAAACAAAAAAAGCATGAACATCAGTGACCGTAATATGTCATCATATATCATCATGTGAATGTCATCAAAATACAAGTGTACGTGTCTACATCAATAGTCCATATGTATACATCCAAATATACATCAATAAGTACATCATGGCTATCAAGAGCCCGCAAAATATACATCAGATGCACGCAGGTATCAATCAAAATATACAGTGTCCATCATGATACAAAACTAATACAATATACAAAATGCATGCTCTACTAGCAGCTAGTGGGTAGAGCTGCCCTCCTACTGTGATCCATGTCCTCCACCTATACTTAGTGAAGGGCCCCTGGTGGACCTCCTCTCCCTGGTGGCACAAAGGGTCCTCTAATTGAGGACACTGACTACCTCATCCTACATGATGCAGATGCCCCTGAACTGCTCCGCTCTCAGAAGCTAGGCTCCTGCTAATCTACTGACACTATGCTAAAGTAGAGACCCTTGTAATACTCGGCCTCTCTGCTTGCTGACACCATACCTCCCTATATATGGATGAGCTTGCTATACAATGTCCTCTGGTCAGCACCCAATGCACATTGTACCTCATCTCTCTCCCATCTAACCCTCTATGGGGTGGCCTCTAATATCAAACGTAGTTGTACTATTGTGTCCCTCTCCAAAGTCAATTGGGTAATCTACCCATCATCTGTTATTGCTACTGGCACGGCCTGTACCACTGGCAACACTCTCTGTGCCACTATTACTACCTGTGAGTGTTCCTGCACCTGGGCCTTAGCTTGTCTAGCCTCCACCCTCACTGCATCCCTATCCCTCCTTAATCTCACCATCCAGAGCTCTAGGCAAGTCCTCCATGCTATCACCTCCTATAGCAGTTGATGTGCCTACTACAGCTTAGTCTCTATGATTAGATCCTCCTCCTCTACCATCTATACATCAGCCTACTAGCCTCTGTCCTCTCCACCCACCTATTGTCTGGCCTACTCTTTAGCCTCTCATTTGACCCTTGCCTCTCCACCTAGCACCAATACCTCTCGTACTGCTCTAGCCACCCCTGGTGTGGTCAGTCTCACTGGCCTGTGTGTCTACCAGTACCCGTCATACTCTGGCAGTGTCCCTAGATCTGCCAATCCTTAATCCCAATCCCATCTCATTGGGGCAAGTCCCTGCAACTTTTCTAAAGCTGTAGACACCAAAATCTTAGCATCCCAGTCCCCAACCTCCTGCCGTGTCCACACATGTGTTGCCTCTCCAACAGGCAACCCCTATGGTAAACCAAACCATCTAAATACCCTCTCTAGCAAGTAACTGTCAATCATATCTGTGTGTCTACCAAACATATATCATACCTATTAGTAATATATCAGCTGCTCATGCTCATCCTCTCATGCCTCACACAGTAGCCATGGTCTCCACACAAAGATGTCCATCTCATCAATCTGTCACCTCCAGAAGCTCACAGATCCAAGCCACCTGTGTGTGATCACTCCCTCATATAGAAATGCATATGGCTCCCCCCTCTCACGGTGACACAAAGTCATCGATTTGATAACTGGGATGTGCTCCCAAACCCATACCTGTAATAACATAACACCAACTGATAGGCTTCATCCTCTCCTATATACACAGTCATGTAAGTCTCGGTATAGCTACCCCACAACATAAGGGCCTCATGCATAACGGATGCCATGTGTAAACATCCTTGATAGTACAATGCCCCATCCAACAAATAACCCTCGTGATCACTTGTCTGGGCAAAGGAAGCCACCAACCAAAGCAACCATAATCCATCTGATCCTGTCACATAGTCTCAGAACATCAGCCCAATAAATCTTGCCATCCTCTATCTAAAGGTCGTTAGTGTAGAATACCTCTCTCATACTAGCCTCGCCATGCCCTGGGTCAAAGTCAACTCTCTCTCCATCAATCAAGATCTTGAGGATGCAATGCACATCCTCAAGTGTCATTGTAGCCTCCCCTTACAGAAATTGGAATGAACAGGTCTCATTGTGATATCTCTCAACAATGGCTATCAAAAGGGTGAGATTCACCCTAATATGTGTCAAATGTGCCACATGCCATAGTCCCATGTACTCCAAGAACATATCCTCCTCCCAAGTAATCTGTACCACCTTGTCTGCAATGACATGTTGTCGCTCCCTCGACATTAGAGGAAGGACTCTCTGCATCCACAAAATCACTTGTCAAAACTTTTTGCAAATCTGCTAAGTCTACTCAAGTCACTAAGGACATATACATTCACACACTATGATGCAAACACCAGGTCAACCCTGTACATCACTAACCTAAGTGGTCAACTCCTAGGTCAACCCTAGCAAATCATGTTGAACTCCACCAAGGTCAAACTAGAGAAAAAGCCAAAAGTGCCTTGTTTTCTTGAAGAGCACTTCATTGTTCTACCCTAAGCGCTTTATTGTTGGCACATACGTGCTTTGCTGTCAATACCAAACTTGTTTTTCCCAAGTGCGCTTCACTATGTATCCAATCGCGCCTTACTATGCTTGCACTTGCACTAGGTTTTTTTAAAAACCCTAACCAATAGCACCTAACTAGTCTCCCAATAGCGCCTTACCACACTGCCAAACACACTTTAGGGATATACCAACTGGGCTATAGTGCGAACCCTAAAAACCAAAGGCACCGAGCTTTGACCAAACGTGCTTCACTGCACTACCAAGTGCACCTTAGTGCGCCAAAAGTGCTTTAACCGACCACCAAAGGTGCACTAGCATTGCGCAATGCTTTTGGCTGACCTAAACTCAAACCTAGAAAAAACCCTATAAATGATCTAAATATTCAACACAAAGAGGTTATCAAGCACTTACCATTGACGGTGCTCCCGCTAGTCTCATGTACATCTGCTCCACCCTATGCTTATGTACAGGGATCGGCATCTCTCCAACCTACAAAATCTCTCCACTCAAAGCTCTCTCACACTAAGCTAGGAGGCTACAAGCTCTAATTTTGATAACTCTAAGTGTGCAAATGAGGGATATTGACCCCTTAGGACCTATTTATAGGGTCCCTCTCCTTTTTCTTCCCACCCCATGCAATTTTCTACATCGTCATGTAATCTTCTTGTCAACCATCAACCCAATTCTTCTATCGCTTCCCTGTCTTTCCTCTCAAGGGGCATCCTACGCCAGCTACACAGGGGCAGCTACCTACACGAGGGCATCAAAATTGTATCATGTCTTCAACAATCATTCTTTGATGCAACGTTGTAAACTGCATTGCATCAAAGAGGGGAAAAATGTAGACACCCTAAAATGACCATGTCGTCGCATCACTTGCATTTCATTAATCACCTACATTTAGTGTTAATTAAATAATCTAATTATTTAATTAATTTCATCTATTTCTTCTAATCACATACTTTCAACAATTAAGTAAATAAATCCTCTTTATTTAATTAATTTCATTAAATTCCTCTATATTCTTCCAAAATTAAATAATTTTTATTATTTAATTAAATCATTATCCTCTTTCAAATTTCATGTCCACATTAATTAAATAAATCCAATTATTTAATTAATTCATTACAAATTCTTTCTTATCTACAAGTAAATAATTTACATTATTTAATTAAATAAAATTGTTCTTCCAAATTTAAATAAATCATGCAAATTTATTTAAATTGTCTCAATCCTCTCAAAATAAATAAAATCAAATATTTTATTTATAATCTTCATATCTTATCTATTCTTCAAAATCATGCACAATCAGTTAAATAAATTTATTTATTTAAATTTCAATTATCTTTCCAATTCCTCAAAAAATATCATGTTAACTCATGTGCACAATCAGTCTTATTTTTAGAACTCTAAAAAAGGCAAATCTAAATTTAAGTTAATTGGCTTTAATTTATCTTATTTTCATCAACTCATGAATTAGAAGAAAAAGCATTCTAATTTATGAAATCAAATCTATCTTTATAAAAAAAAAAGCAATTATCTTAATAAAAATACCTTTTTGGAGTGACACATGTCAAGTGCACATTCAGAATGAGTTATTTGATTTATCTCAACCATTCATTCTATGGATTTATTTCATCTGTTGATCAATCATGTTTGAACCTATATAAACCCCCCTCATCTCCTTTACAAATCCTCTTCAATAATTTATTCTCAAGCATTCCTTAACAAAGAATTGAGCATACATTGTATCGTTGAGCACATCAACCTTTTTGAGCACCTACATCCGCTTGTTGCAAACATGGTTTCACAATGTTATTGAGCAATCTACATTCATACAAAGAGAACTATACAATCTAGGTGAAGGCTTTCTTGTTTTATTTGATTTATTCATTGATATTAGCTTTTACTTAGATCAATCTCTTTATCTTATGGGTAATTGAGTTGTTATTATCATTGTTGTGATTTTATCATTTGACCTCTCAATTTTTCCTATACATAACTCCTCCTGACATCACCTGATAACACATCATTTTCAAATCTACTCATAAAGAAAGATTTTAGACCACATGACACTGAAGATGCTGACACCATTCCAAGTGACGTAGGGGCTGTACATGTGCCAAGTCACACCATACCTCATCAAAGTCGCGATGTAGTAGCCAAGTACATTGGGCCATCATCATGAAAAGTGATCCAAGTAATTTTCTCAAGTTAGTTAATTATCACTTGTATTGTCATTTCTATTTTTAGGTGCAGTTACATTGACACGTACCCCTACCATTATTTCCCTTTTCAACCTATGCATGTCACCTTAAACCTATGCATGTCACCTTAAATGCCACACCATCGACCTCACTCCGAAGTGTCATGTCATTCCTTGTGATATGATTGATCCATTAATTCAAATTAATTGAAGTCAATTAACCTTCCTGTAATCCAAGCAGTTGTCATTAATGGATATCAAGCCCCAATTTAGAATTTGTAGACTTTTCCCAAACCTCAGAGGTAATCATTAAATTTTTATGGCCACAGTCGTCTAGAGATTAAAGAAGAAGAACTACAAAGAAGGCCAAGAGAAGGTTCATTCATAAGGGGTCAAGTAATATAGGAAGATGAGAGTGAAAAATAAATCATAACCTGAAAATGCAACAAGACTATTGCAAGACCAAGCTGCAACAGATATCTTAAGAAATGCTGGCTGGTTGGAATTTCTAGAGAAGTTTGAGGGATTTCAGGAGAATATTGTAGATGATTTCCTACACCACCTGAAGAATAACTAAACCATAGTAAGAGGGTTCAAATCAATGTCTCATCCACCATTATCAACCATATTTTAGGGCTACCTAAGTAAGGTGAGAGATTCTATCATCTAAAACCCCTGTACATTGATTTGATTAAAAATTTCTCAGTAGAAGGTGAACCTGAAATCGAGTTGCATTTATGTGAGAATGAAGTCAAGGTAATTGTTAGGACCTCACTCACACAACCATGGCAATCTCTAGCTAGGTGGTTAATGAAATATTTTACATGTGATGGGCGATTCTCTCCAGTTTTAGGACCAATCATGAAGATGCTAATTTTATTAAGGCATGGGCATGCCCACCTAGAGTTTAGCATAAACCTCCCAAACTTTATGTACTCTTCTATTGTAGCCTTGGTAGACAAGTATCAATAGGGGAAGGGTCCCATGAAACACCACGGCCTCATTTTCATGATTGTAAAACACCACTTCTTGTCCCAGGCTGATGGAGAGGCCTTATGGCAAACATTTTTAGATAACAAACCATAGGATAGGACACAAAGCAAGGAACAGGGTATAGATGAGACTTCCTCTACTCAACAAGATGAGGAAGCAATGCCTTCTACTTACTCCCCAGCCACTGCAAAGGGGAAGGGAAAGAAACAAACAATGGAAAAAATACCAACTTCCACCCTGCTACTGACAATAAAAAGAAAGGGAAAGAAGTTTTGGGAGAAACTTCGGCTACCATAGAACAACTAAAAGAACCTATTATAGAGTAACCCTTCCATATGACTTGCTCAACAAAATGAAAGATGGCCTTAGCTAAGGAGCTACTCCAACCAAGCAAATGAGGGGAGCTATCATCATGGAAGAGGAAATTACACCGGCCTCTGCCTAGACTTTTGGCTACAAAAGACAAAGGAAAGAAATAGGGCAGAGAGAGAAAATAAAGAGGACTTCAGGGACACCTAAGTACAGTAGACATCATAGGGATAAGGAAGAATTTGATGAATCAGATGAAGTCCATGTGGTTATAAGAAGAATCCAAAGAAGAGTAGTTGAGGGAACTACTCCATAGACACCTTCTCATCCGAGGTCTCAAACTCCAAAGCCACAACAAACTCAAGCTCTAGAGACAGTAGAAAAAGAAACCCTCACCATTTCTTTAGAATATGAGGGTAATGCACTAGCTCTAGAGACATAGGCTCACCAGTACTCCAGAGAAGCAAGAGAAAGAGATAGCCTACTCACATTAAATAGGACACTGCTCTCCTAGCTAAGGTCCTCATGGGCTTCAGGACTTCCATGAAAGAGGTTAGACCTTCATCAGGCCCAACATTTGCAAAAGTAAGCTAGGAGGAAGCTTAGGGATCAGAGACTTCAGGTGATGATAAGGATGAGTAGGAAGATGCAGCTGACAACGAGGGGAAAGAGATAGAAAATCCTGATGAGGAAAGAATAGAAGGGGGAGAAATAGGAAGTTACTCTCACCCCTCTGATCAAGAGGATGTAGAAGTCCCAAGAGAACAACAATTGATAAAAGAAATTGACAATCTAAAGAGACTGTTGTGAGGGAAAAACCTAATCATCGCTGACCTTAAAAAGGTCATGAAGGGGAAAGAAATAGAATAGAAGTAGACAATTAAGGAGCTGCAAGTTGAGCTAAAAGAAAAATAGAGGATAATTCAAAAGAAAGGCTAAATTTAGAGAAAAAGAAGAGGAAGTAGCACAAAATATTTGGATGACATTGTTAAAGAAAGAGACAATAGTCTCACATTAATTGCAACACTCGTTGAAAAGAAATAGAGTTAGGCTAAGCAGCTGACATGGGCCAACAACAAGATGGATGACCAGGAAGAGGCCATTCATGAATTGACCAATCCAGCCGCTACCATGGAACAGGGGACTCAAACAGACGTATACCTAGGGGTGCTTCCAATAGACATCCCTAAGGCCCTGTTTCACTGGGGAAGGAGATGTCAGGAATATGAGAAATCTAAGCCAATGTTACAACTACAAAAGGTAGTGACTACCATGTCACAAAAAATACAGGACTTAGAGGAAAAGGTCATCAATGTGGCTACCCTCTTTGTTGAGATCATATCTTGCAGACCTCCTAGTGGCAGTTATGATTTGTTTTTGTAGGAGAGAATTCTCTAGAAAAAGATATCATTGGTTTTCTCTAATTTAACTAAGGATATACAAATAGAGGCAGACTTCATGGAGGTATACATGAAAAGTTCTAATGAAGATAAGGACTTCCTGTGTGAGTTGTATTTACATGGTTTCTACATCAAAGATCATACTTTCTTTTTCAACTACTTTGTGGGGGAATGCCAGCTTAGGGAATTCATGTCACTAATAAGAAATCATTAGATTTGGAATGAAAGGATGCAAGCTTACACAAAGAAAGATGTAGAAACAAGCCTCTTCCTCATGAGGGAATGTCCAAATCCCATGGGTTTTGAGATTCATTTCAAGGTAAAAATTTACTCCCCAGAAGGTATAACAAATATTTTGCCTCTATATCAGAAACATCTATAGGAGTGTGTTGTTGATTTTTGTCTCCTCATGCATAGTTTATCCAATCAAATGTTCCCAATAGAAAATAAAAGGTGGAATACTCTAACTACGGAGAAAAAGGTGAGAGAAGTAGTGTCCCCTACCAGCCTCAGGTTATTTACAAGGAAAGCCAGAGCAGTGTCAAAACTAATGGACAAATACAAACAAGATTGGATAGGTGGCCATTTTAGATCTCCTCTCATTATTGAGCATCTGCCTAAATGGGTGGAATAGATGGAAGATGCCAGATTTTAGGAATGGCTGAGATAGGTTGAGCAGTTCAGGGGGAATAGCAATACAAACCACACTACTTAGTCCACATATGAAAAAGAGTTCAATTTGACTAATAGAATATTCCACCTCAATAAGTCCAGACTGTGAAGTGTAGGGGGACCTACTAACCTTCAAGTTTAGGGGGAATTATGAGTGTCAGGTAGCACCCAGAATAATACACCTTTTTACCTCTATTTTCCACCCCTTTTATTCTATTGTCCTGGTAATTGCACCATAGTAGATTGATAAGATTCATTTTAATTACATTAATGAGAGATGAATTGCCAAAGGTCATTATTTTTTATTAAAGGACTAATGTGTAGCAAACTAATGAAAATGTCTAGATAAGTCTCTCTTTTTGCATCTATAGGTGAAGTTGTATGGGCAAAGGCAATTTTGAGCATCTCCAAAGATGGTCCTAGCAATCTTTGGAGTTGACATGAAGGATACTACACCAGACTCCAACATTTTCCTAATATGTTGGAAGTATTTTGAAGTAGGGGAGCCAAGGGTGGATCATCTCTAGATCCATACAAGAGTTAAGGCTGCATCTTCGAAGCTCCTAGCAATAGCACATGTCTCTAGAGCTCCTTAGTGACAGTGCAAAGTCTCTGGTGCCACTATCAGTCTGCACCTTCAAAGGCAACTAGAATGATCTGGAGGTTACTCAACTAGCACTAGAATGATCAAGTGAAGACTCTAGTTGACTGCTATGGGTCTAAGTCCTATTTTATTTACTTTTCATGAGTTCTTAAAGACTTATTAAATACCTATTTTTCAGGGGCTTGCTGCCTAGTTGTTATTCAATTTAAGACTTTAGATTTAGTGGGACTATTGTACCACTAAAATCTATTTCAGATGCATGATTTTACTCTGCAATTAAATAGTTGTTAAAATAAGAGATTGATGATATCTCATAGATAAACTGTTATTTAGAATAGATTGATATCCCATCACTTCATTTGATATATATAAAAGGTAGAAGCAAAAAAGAAACACGGATGATTGCTATTAGGTTTTTGTAATCTCCATTTTCTAGATTAGACATATTTTTCTAAATACAAGCATGCAAATGAAATTAGACTGAAGAAATACTATGTTATCATATTTCTATACTAAGCTTTTTCCTTAGTCTTCAGTCCTGAGGGCGAGGAGCAAGGGCCCACTCCTGTCATCAAGACAAGAGGCTATATTTGTTTATTTCATTGTCTTATTTCAAATTCTATTAGGGATATAGTTTATTGCTTTCACAAAGAATAGATTTATTTCTATTTATATAGTTGTTTCTAGTAAATGCATGTTTTCAATTGTATGGATTAGAATAGGTCAATGTCAACAATTTACTATTTTAGCTTTGTTTTTAGTATTTTTAGAACTTCCTTTCATAATAAATGAATTAGTAGTATTAATCTTTGAAGAAAATAGATCTGTAGAAGTAGTTAGTGGACTAGTAACCATGGAACCCCTTATTGCAGATAGCCTAGGACACAGTCTTGGATTTGACACATGAAAATATGGTTAAATGCCAAGTACCAAAGACCCTTGTCACTTAGTCTTTATTCTTTTCTTGGTAGGAGCTGTAGGAGGAGTTGTTGTGGTAATTTTCTTCTTTTTAGCCCTAGAAACCTATACAACTAGAGGAGATTTCTCCTTTACCAGAGGACCAGTAGTATATTTTCTCTTCTCTTCAATAGTAGGCACAATCCCAGAGGACCTCTAGATTGTAGGAGAGGCAGTAGTAGTTCTACCTTATCTTCTTGTGCTCCTTGAGCTCTTCGTAGCAATAGATTCTCCCTTGGACTTTGCTTTGGCCTACTGTACTTGCTCCTTAGGGATTCTCATTCTTTCTGCATAGTCATCAATCATTCTCTCAACCTTC
Organism: Cunninghamia lanceolata; assembly: GCA_027924645.1. Lineage (NCBI taxonomy): Eukaryota > Viridiplantae > Streptophyta > Pinopsida > Cupressales > Cupressaceae > Cunninghamia > Cunninghamia lanceolata. The sequence continues at coordinate 764,707 of BSBN01000762.1, read as the reverse complement.
TTCCTTATAATAGGCTTTTTTTGCTCCAAATGTACCTCCATGGATTTCTCTTCAAATGTGCCAAACATAGCTTTGGATGTGTCCTTAGGGATTTTCAACAAAACATCATCTAGACCATCAATTTCTTGCTCACTAACTTCATATCCCATTGCAGGGATCCATACTAACCTTGGTTATATAGCTTCCATCATGCGTTCATATGTAGAAACTAGAAAGGTGATATCATTTTGATATTTCTCTACCATTTTTGTAGGTATCCTCTCTTTTTTCTACATTTTCTTCTAGAACACTGCAAACAATATAGTAAGAGCATTATCTTGTGCTTTAGCATCACCAAGACTTCTCATGAAGTCTATAATCTAATGTGTGATAGGTCTCCCTTATATCCATCTTACATTTTGTGTTCTAGGAAGCTCTTGTAGGAAATAGAAGAGTAGACATTCCAAATTTGAATGGATACTTCTCTTTTGTTTACTTTAGATTCTCTAGCAATTATTTCCTTAACAACTCACAAAGATCATAATCTACTCCTTTCTCAACCATCTCATATGCCACATTGATTATGGTGGCAGAAACTGAGTTTTCCATGTTAGTAAAATAGATTTTATAACCTATCATCATCACTGCATATATCATAGTTGGATTTTGAATGGGATTTACAGTGAGAGCTCTCTTATCAAACATTACACATGTTAACTCCATTAGAATTTCATTTTTGATGGATTTCAACATAGAAGCAGGCCTGGTGGAGTAAAGACCTATAACTTCTCTGATTACTTCCTTAGTTATCATTCCCAGCATATCTAACCACACAAACTTCTCATGAAATTTTCTTAAAGCAATCTTGACCCATTAGTGATCAAAGCAAAAGTTTGGGAACCAATGCCCTACATCAAGCTTCTTCATAACTAGGTTTTGATATTCAAGATTCAGGGAAAAATCATCTCTAGTAAGTTCTTTTACCCAAATGTCTCCTAACTTTCTATGATTAAATTCTTCAATCATGTCATGAATGTAAATTCTGATGTCCTCAGTTGGCAAGACCCCAAAAGGAATAGACAAAAATGCACCTGATGGATCATATTCGATTGATTTAGTAGAGTATTTCTTGAATCTAGGTTGTGGTTTCTCGCTGACCTCTTTGACCCTTGGACTATCCATTTGTAAAAGAAATCAAAAGATTCAAAACAAAATTCTCTATGAAATTAAGGCTAACCAGAGAATACCTTTCCATTGCTTGCAAAACTAGGGTTTGATTGCACTAAATCACAAATCACCTTAACCTATTCTTCATTGCTCTGCTCTTGATCTAATCTTCTTCTTCGCTTGAAAACTTGATAGTAAAATGAATTGTGATTGAGTGTAATCGCTTATAAAACCCCTTTCCATAACCTAATTTGTCTTAAATGCTTCATCAAATAAAGTTGTCAAACTTTTCTCTATATACACAGTTACTTTCAAATGCTCCACAAGTTTCTGCATTATGATATTTTCTACCAGAATTTTCTTCAACAGTTCAAGCATATTGACCCACACTATATATCCTCATGTTGAAGCATTAGCACCTTTTCTTTAAGGGGTGAAAGATTTCCATTAAAGCTCCCCTATGCCAATCCTCTTATCTTAGTTTCTGTAGGAACTATCTACACCGGATGTACTTACATATACATCCTTAACCTCTGTTTCTTCTTTCTTTCCCCAGATCTTTTCCATTTCCTTCTTTGTTTCTATAGGATCAATATTTTGTACTAGTTTTTTCTTTTCTACCGAATTGTCCTTCTTCATGTTTCTGCTTCTAAAAAACTTAGAAATGTGTTCAAGCCTATTACAATTGTAACATACAACATGCCTCAGACTAGTATTCCTTCCATTCATTCTAGATCTACATTGATTATCTTTATGCCCAAATCTATTTCATGTATAACATTAACCATTGAAAGGTTGAACTATTCTACCATTGCTATATCCATTCATCTTTTGACTTCTACATTCACTAGCTCTATGACCAATTTTCTTGCATGTAAAACATTGACCAGAGAAAGATGGAATATTCTAATTCATTCTTCTTTTACATTCTATTTCATTGTGTCCAAATCTATTGCAAGAATGACAAAAACCATTGAAATATGGGTACCTTTGTGCATTTGGTTGTCTAACCGGTGGTCCTATAGCTTCATTCCTTTGATTCTAAAGTTGCTTGCCATTGTTCTTCTTATTTTCAGAATTTGATGCCTGACCTAATTTTAAACTTTCACCCTTTTCAAAACCTAAACCCTCTTTATCATTAGGACCTTTCTTATTTGCAATCATTTCATCAAGTTTTGCAGTACTCATCTTAAATTTGTCTTCATGGCTCTTTGCTTTCTCCAAATTTGATTTCAGATTCACAACTTCTTGCTCAAGCCTTGTACATTCTTCATAGTTTCTTTTCACCATTACATTAAGACATTCCTCAATTCTTTTCTTTTCTTCAACTTGCATCTTTAGACTAGTGATGATTTCATTTGCTTGCTCCAATTGTTCACTGACTTCTTTATGTTTCTCTCTGAACTTCTTGACTTTCTCTTTTAATTCCTTGATGCGTTCATTTGCTTCCTTGACATTTTCTTTTAGATCTTTGTTTTCACCTTCAGTTCTTTCAAGGTCTTCAAGAGCAGCATTGAGTTCTCCTATTTTGTTAAGCATACAGTCTTCTTAAATGAAATTAATAGTAGGAATCTCTTTCAGAGGAATGGGTAATCTTTTAGAAACCATGTGTTCAATCTCCAAGATCTTCCTTGAGCAATTAGGCTTCTTCCAAAGGACTTGTCTTTAATACCAATTGTTGAACACCTAAAATACTAAGAGGGGGGTGAATCAATATTCTTTTAAACCATTTAAGCATTGAACATCCAATCCATTTAACATATTTGATTGCATCAAATGGAATAAAGCATAAAGTATTCAAAAACAATTCAAACCACACGAACACCAGGATTTTTATGTAGAAAACCCAAACCAAGAAAAACCACGATGAGGATTAGCTCGCAATATATTATAATAGAGCAACTAGTTAAGGTTGATACAATTAGTGGACTCACTATCCAAGAATGCTCACTATAGGTGGCTCACTACCAAAGGACTCACTTTCTTGAAAGAGAGAGATAGAAGAAAAAAAATGTGGCTCACTGCCAGAATTGAACTGTTACAATTGCATCTAACTTATGCATAAAATACAGTTCCAATGTAGCTCAAATTACATAATCAAAATTCTTCACACTAATCTGAAATATCACACTGCTCTGCCTTGCATTTTCTCAATTCACATTCACAAGTACTTGTCTCATCACTTGGATTGAACATCTATCATACTTACCTTTAAACATCGAAAACAATCTTCTTTAAATATCCACTTCACCCACAACATCAATTAGGCTAGCCAAATTAGATGTAACGTGCAATATAGGACATGTCAGTCCCTAACCTTTACACACACACTTCGCACCAAAACTTTGAAAAAAAATTGAAATAGGTTGGTATGGACCTAGAATAGCTCCCACACAATGGATCAAAACATATTCATCTTCCACAAATCACTCAACTAATATGGTTGGCACTAATGAAGATCTAATTCAAAAATTTGCCAACTATACATTCACATCTTGATGTGCAGACCTCCACAAATCATGAAAACTAGAATAAGCCATCTATTGACACTTATGAACATCTCTTTTGAACTACAAAGCAAGAAACTTATCCATGGAGGAATGCGAACTCATTTGCTCACATGCTCTGTACTAGATACAACTATAAGTTGTTAGGACAAACTTCTATCATTCATAACTTTCACACTGAAGATCACAAACAGATAAAATTCTAGAATTAGATACTCCTAACAACCAAAAAACACATATTAAAATCATAGAGCCATATCTTCAATAGAAGATCAATGTGGACCAAATTATCAGATCTCTGTAACTCAGAAATGCCAGAACTGACAAAGCCAAATTTCATCATGGGGTTCTTTACCAGATCAAAACTTCTTGCAAATTAGTCTTCTACAGAGGATCAAACCCTCTTGCAAAAATATCAATTATCCAAAAAGATCTGCACCTTACCAAAATGTAATGTTGAACAATGTTGACATCAATGACAACACTGCAATATATGACTAAATGCTCATGTTGCCAATAGTAGCATCAATGACATCTCCTCATTCTTCCAACATTTTGTTGTTGTTGTTTGTTTTTAGTTTTGAAGTGTTTTATAGAAGTAGATAGAGATGCAGAAATAGGTTTAATAGTAGCATTATTTGCAGCAATGAAATAATAGAAATAATTCTAAAAAGGTAATATTTGCGATACCCAAAACCAATATTAATTTTCAAAATCATTTCAAAATTGAAAGTACAATATATTATCAAAATAGGCACTACCAAGATCATCAAAATACATTACAATGTCATTTCCAACATACCCATTAAAAGTTGATTAAAAAATATGAAAACTGAACTTAGACCAACAACCCTAGAAACTCAATGAATGGTTGATATCTCCCTCAAAACATTGGTGTTCACTTTGATGTTTGTTTCTAAGTCTTCCTCAACTCAAGGCACTCCAAAATAATATATTTTCCAATTGAAAACTTGGTTGATTCATCCTCCAACTCCCACGCCCTTCCTTAGGTGGTACGGTCTACCTATAGGAGTTGTAACAATAATGAAACCTTCTCAAAAAACTCCTAAAATCTGTAATAAACCCTTAAACAAGTTCTTATATATGGATTTCAAATTATCATGTAAAGAGATTTGATGTTGACCTTGAATAAACTCTTCGCGACTACCTACAACTATCTCAATAAGCTCAATGTAATCCCTAAAGTGAGATTACCACATAATGATCAGGGAGGATCTTCCACCACTACAATCACTGTTCTCTATGAGGGTTTTTGTCCTCACAAAGCTATGAAATTTGTTGTTCAAACTCGCAGCATGAAACCCTTCAAAATATTATCCATGCATACCAAATGAGCTCTCCAAAAGTTCTTTTTATTTCCTTTCATCCCCACACCTCATTTTAGGATATAAAATATTACCTTATTAAAATCCCTTTTCATTTCTTATGTTGAGTGCTCCAACATTAAATAATTAAATTTAATGTATTTTAACTTTACCTTATGTCTCCCAAGTGCTCCAAAATGTCACTTTAATAATATTAAATAACAGTAAAGTTAAATCTTTAATTTAATTTTATTATTTTAATGTTATTTAAATTAAATGTTTTAGACCACGTAAAATACTAAGATATCATCAAATACATTCACTGACATTCCTAAAATAGGAATATTGCCAACTATCCAAATCAATGCCCAGCTTGTGACTTACTAAAAATAGTAAAAGCAGACAATTTGCCTGAGTCCTCTCTAGAAAAGGTCATTATATTAATCTCAACTGATGGAGCTCAATGCAACATATATCATTGCCAAATAAACTAGATTGGATGGTCACCATGAGTTCCCTAACCCTAACTCATTAGTCCACATGAACCCACTGAATATGCTAACAATTACTAAGCTAATAGTACTTAAGAAGGGGACATTACAGTCTGTCCTCCCTAAAATTGCTTGTCCCAAAGCAATTCCAACTCTAGATGCTATAAAATCTACTCATTATCCCATGTTGCATCCTCTATTGGCAAGTTCTTCCATTTGACCAAGTATAATGAGGTTCCTGCATCCTCTACTGGTGGAAACTCTGATGAAGGAACCACATTATACCCGAGTGCATTTTTGAGCCTAGACACATGAAACACATTATGCACTTTGCTACTAGTTAACCAATAGCTCTAGCTGATAGGCTACTTCTCCAATCCTTTTGGAGACTCTAAAAGGACCATAGAACCTCAATTTTAGCTTTATAGACCCACTCTTCTTGAGATTGGACTGTCTATAGGTTGGAACCTCAAATATACCATGTCACCTACCTCAAAACTTCTCTCTATCTGATGTTGATCAGCTTATAACTTCTACTAATTTTGTGTCTATTGCAAGTTCTCCCTCAATGATTTCAAAATATCTTGACTCTTATGCAACAAATTTTTTGCCTTAAGCACTCTACTATCCCCAAAGAGTAGATCAATAAAGTTAGGTTCCGCATACCCATACAATTTCATGAATGATGACATCCTGATAGACATGTGATAGGTATAATTATAGTAGTATTCTCCAAGGTGTAGCCATTTCACCCATGCTCTCTGTTGTCCTAAAATGTAATTCCTAAGATACCCCTCCACCCATTTGATCACTATCTTTGTCTACCCATCTATCTGTGGGTGGTAGCTAGTGCTAGGATTGATTTCAATCCCACTCAGTTTGAAAAGTTCCTACAAAAAGAGGCTTAGGAACTTGATGTCCCTCTCACTCACTTTGCTTTTGAGCATCCCATGAAGTTTGAAAATCTCCCTAAAAAATAAATCAACTACCTATGTTGCAATATATGTAGCAGAAATAGAAAAAAAAAGTGTGCAAATTTGGTCAACCTATCTAGTACAACATATATATAGTCCTTGCTATGTACCTTAGGTATCCCAGTGATGAATTCCATGGAGATACATTCCCAATTCGGATCAGGAATGGGTAAGAGCCAAAGCAAACTAGCTGGATAAGTGTGCTCATTTTTATTCTACTGGAAAATGGGTTCTCTCTAACATACTTAAGAAATTCATTTTTAAGTCCTTTTCATGTAAACCTCTCCTTGATTTTCCTATAATTCTTGAAGAACCTCGGGTGACCAGCCATAGGTGCATCATTAAAAGTCCTCAATATCTTCACCTTCAGCTGTGAAGTAGGTACCAAATAGATTCTCTCCTTATAAATGACCATATCATTGAGCACCGTGTACTTGTCATCATGAATAGTTCCCTCAATGATTCTTGTTGCCTAAGAATCCTAACATACTCTACTGAAATCAACTTCCTCCAATCAACAATGATCTCAACCAATGAACACAAATTAGGCCTCCTAGAAAGTGCATCAGCGACTACATTCGTCTTCCCCTTAACATATACAATGTCAAAATCATAGGCTTATAATCTACTCGCTAACTTCTATTGCCTATCATTAAGATCTTTTTAGTTTGTAAAATATTTGATGCTATTGTGATCCATTTTGATGATGAATTTGTCCCCTACTAGATATGGTCTAAACTTGGCCATAGCATGCATGATGTCCAACATCTCCCTATCATATATGGAGTAGCTCTTCTCCACAGCTCTCAACTTCCTATTGTCAAAAGCTATGGGATGCTTCTCCTACATCAAAATAGATCCAATTTTCTCTCCTAAAGCATCACACTCCAACTCAAAAAGTTTGGATAAATCTAGAATTGCCAACATTGGGCATGTAGACATCAACTGTTTGAAGTGATCAAAACACTTTTGCACTGAATCAGACCATGCAAAGGCACCCTTCTTCATTAAATCTATAAGTGGAGCTATAGCCTATGAAAAAACCTTAATAAACCTTCTATAAAAACCACATAGACCCAAAAAATCCCTTAAGTTGAGAGAGATTCAAAGGTGTAGGCCATTCAATAATAGCCCTGATCTTCTCAGGATTAACTCTCACTCCTTCTGCACTAATAATGTGATCAAGATAGAGAAGCTCTATCATGCCAAAGTCACACTTGGTGTAACGCCTACCCTTGTCACATAGGTACATATCAGTTCATTTTATGGTTATAGTATAAATGACAAAATAAGTTGATTATTTTATGATGCAATTATATGGTAGAAATGAACCTAGCTAGATTTTGCATCCTCATTGGTCATTATATGTTGCTTCGGCTAGGATATCCATTTGTTGGATTTGATGTGGTGTCTTAGTGTGCAGGGCATTCTTCCATAGGTATTGACCAATGGGTGGATGTGGAGGAGGAGACATGGGAACATTAACCACATGACTATTCCACCTCACCTAGCTAGTAGTCGAGTTACCTACCTTGTTCTTGTGTGGTATGTCAGTCACCTAAACCTCTCTATTTGATTGTGAGTCGAAGGTTGTACCAGTGTCCACCCTATTGTCTCTAATTTGAATCGTTATGATTCTAGAGCCTTGTGTGTGAATAAGACCCATGAGGTGCATGTCACCCCTGCGTGTGTGTAGTTTAACAATTGTTCCATTTCATGTTTTTATTTTGACTATTCCCTCTATTGCTTTGAAGTGTTGTAATTGAAACTTATGTACCACTGATGAGATCAATCTAGATTAGTAGTCATCCTAGCTTGGTCCTACATGCTTGATTTGGGGTGTCATTTGGAAATGCATGATGAACTTAAAGGTGTGTTGGTTCTAATTCTGTTGGCACAACTACTAATGTTATAGATACTCTTGTTGTTCTTGGGGCCCTATAGCTTACTTACTTAGGGCAATATTTGAGTTAAAACCAATATTGCTAAACCCTACCTAGGGGGTTTTTTATGGTATGTTTGTTTTGAGGCTAATTGAGGTAATGCCTATTTATTATTGTTCATCACGTTATAACCTCGATCGATTAGGTTGAGGCATACTATTGTTATTGTATCTAGACTATTGTAGTCACTCGTCAAGGTGTGTGTATGTCTTGTGAGTAACTAATTATTACCTTTAGCTTCATCTCATGTCAGATAAACTTAATCTGTACTTAAACCCTATGCTTGGATGGTCGACCCTTCTTACCAAGAAACTTCTCTGGTATGGCAAATATCTATTCTTTAATGCCTTTATAATGCATTGACATATCTTACTACGAGAAATATTATAAATATACTTATATGTATTTTAATCTTAGTTAGTTTAAGGGAGTTTATCTTGAATCTTCTTCTTATGATGCGGAAGGTTTAGAGTTTTGATTGTACTGGTCTAGCCTTTTAAAGTATTATTGTATTGGGGGGTATTTGTTCGAACAAGCATTGCTTCTAATTCTTACTTGGGGACAACAGTTTTGGGTTGGGTTAAAAGTTGTTCTCTTCTTGATATAAGGGAAAAGACCCAATAGGTGGGATAGCTCCTATGGCTGAGATAGTATTTGTACATTTAAGGCCCTATATATATATATATATATATATATATATATATATATATATATATTAAAGTTAAGTACTATTAGTTGTGACCTCAAGGTCGCTAGTGCCTTTTTTTAGTACTAATAATTGAATGAAATGTGCCCTTTAAACACTATGACATATCTTAGTTTAAGTAAATTATAAAAGGCCAGATATAAATTATCATCAGAATCCTATTTTGAAATAGGGACTATTGTTAGAGCGGCCCCCTTTAATTTTACGGTGGCTTATTTGAAACTTGAAGGGGATTTTTGGGGGTGCTTCACAATTCTTTTTATAGCCTGGGTGTCACGTTAGTAAAATGGACTGGCCGTGACCCCCACTTATAGGGAATCCTTGTTTAAAGATGAAAAAAAATATAAGTGTTGTTAATGAGGGGGAGCACGAGAGGAAGAGGTAGGGTGTATGGAGGTGGTCGTGTTTTAAGTTTGGGGGGAAAAAACCATGACCAAATCTCGAGGCCCAGACAATCCTCTCAGGGGGTGCGTCCCTCTGGAAAAGAATGGTGGGAGGATATCTTTGGAGAGATTAGTGTTGGCCAATGGGAACCGTTAGATTGGAATAGGTGTGGTCGAATGAGAAAAGAACGGATCTGAACCATCAAACGAGAGAGGGGAAGGAAGAAAAGTAACCTAAGTTGGTTTGGGGAGAAAAGGGGGGAAGAACGCGGCACTGTGGAGAGGGCAGATCCCGAAAGGAGAAGGTGGTGGGAACGGGGCAGTAGGGAGGACAAGGGGCATTTAGGAGAATGTTGGTGGACTGCGGTTTGTCCCTCCTAGGCATTTTTTCTGGTAAGTATCTAAAACACCCTCACAACGGATCCATTTTGTAGTCTTGAAGTCGTTGTAACCCATGAGATGATTTCCTTTCGACTTTCTGCCAAATGACATTGTGCCTAGGTTGCATTTTCACGTTACTCATTGATGTCTACCAGAACTTTCCAACTGTAATATCTTATAGGAGCTGTCTAGCTTGTCCACCATGTGAATATCCTGCTATCATGACTTTCCATGAGATGGTACCATTTCGAGGCACATTGTTAAGCGATCTGCAAGCCTCATCCATGCTCCCACAGTTCATAGGAATGTCTACCATTGCACTTGGAAGCTATAACATATGTTCTATAATCCCCTGCTATGACACTAGATAATATCCTACCATTTTTTTTTTTGCATAGCTCCCATTTTGGCATGGTCTGGGAGGATGCCGGCAAGGGATGTGGCTATCGACCTTATACTCACTAATTTTCCTTGCTTTAAAGTTTCTCAAGCCATTTTGATAGATCCTATTGTGCTATTCTTGTAGTACTTGTGTCCTAGATGTCGACAGAGGTTGTGGGGCTTTGCTTCAGCCCCCGCCTTTCTACTTTAGCGCCTCATCTGTGCTTCCATTTTGGCACGAGCAGGAGGATGTCGATAGGGGTTGTAGGGTTTTGCTTCACCCCTGCCTTCCTGCTTTAACTTGAAAGTTTTCATTGACTGTTTAACAAATCTCTCCTTCATTCGAACAACCTCTTCCAATGTTTAAACCTCTCTTTCATTTGATATAGTCCCTTGTTGCTTTCAGTATTGCCAGAAATATATTACGACAGGCCTTAGCATTAAGTAAGTTATTTAAGGCAACTTCTCTATTTTCTTTTATTAACTGAATCCGATATAAGGTGGGTAGTGGACCCAAACCTCTAGTGATTTGTTCACAACTATGTGCTATAAAATGTCTACAGATAAACATCTAGTTTGAGATACGCTTATAATTGCTAGGTGTGAGAAATGCTTCTATTGGTGGAAATGTTGAACTTGTGAAGTCAGGGCACTGTCCCCTTGCATAAGGTGGTTGTTTATTGAAAAGGATTTGTTCTTAAGATTAAGAGCTAGTTTTATTCTTGATATTCATGTTATATCTATATATATAGTTCAAAATCTATTCATTCTTAAACCAGTTAGTTGGTGGGACCCCGTATGAAATCATTATTCTTTGTTGTCTTTTATATTGGTTAGACATGTAGGAGTGGTAACTTATCTTCTGTGTTAGCTTCAGGTATCGATATATCACTTTATCATGTAAAATGGGTGGATAGATTTTAACTTGGGTGTCTCCTTTCCTTTCGTGTTTGCAAAGAACTTATTGAATAAGTGTCTTGTTTAAGACATGGTTCTCATAGGGATAATTGTAATAATGTTCTTAGTGTCGTGTTGTGTGTGCATGAGACTCGTGAACTTCCTTGTGTGATAGTCCATACTGTCTAGCTTGAGTTCCTTGTAGTGGGAATGTGCCAATCTAATAGTGGTTCCCATGATCTCCTCACTCTGTAGCTCAGGGGTTGCCTAGTGTGCAATGGACATCCATTGCGTTCAACTATGGCAACATGGTTGGGAGGTGGGCAACAACCCCCATTGGTCCTCCTAATTGGTGAACCCTATTGCAATCTTGGCATAATCTTGGCCTTCGTCTGTTGGAAGGATCATTCAGGTTACTTGCCTCTTTTGGTGTAAAGCAAGATCGATTGTTGAATTTTCCTCTATTGATATTCTGGTTTCCTCTCTTGGTGTATTCTAGGAAATAAATATCGTATCTACCTTGGTTATTTTTTTAACCCAGAGAAGTGATGGATGTATTATTTATTTCTTTTGATGTATTCGAGATTATTAGATGAATGTGTATTTTACCCTACCGATGTAGGTAGAAGGATAATTTATGCATTTATTATTTAGATTAAATTTATGGCTGCAAGGGAGAATAATCAATGACCTGTATATCTTGTTGTAAAGGAAAGTAGTATTTATCGCTCTTTAGGTGAAGGAGAATCATTATTGAATTGTTTAGCCACTTGTTACAAAGGAAATTATTACCGATTAGTTATCTCTCTTGTATGACAGGTGGATAGGTAATTAATGTATATTTATCTTCTTGATATACTCAGAGAAATATAATAATGTTTAAATTATTTCTACTGTCATGTAGGAAAAGGATGGATGCACCTATTTACCTTCTTGATGTACTCAGAGGACTTAAATATTGTTTATTTATTTCTACTGACACATAGGAACATGGAGGATGTACATTTATCTTCTTGATATACTCAGAGAAATATAATTTTGTTAATTAATTCTATTGACACATGGGAAAATGATGGAAATATATTTATCTCTTGGATATAATCAGTAAACCGGTTATGTATATTTGCTCTACTGAGGAGTAGGAAAATAATTTAAGCATGTTTATCCTTGTTGTACCCAGGAAAATAATTATTGTTTGTATGTTAAGGAAAATGATTATCGTTGTGACATTCTCCTTGATGTATTAATGTATGGACTAGATGTGGTAATTCTTTGTCCCATTTTGTAGCCATGTCATAGATTAGTAATGGAAGTGAATCTTGTCTTGTTGTCCACTTCTGTTCTGGTAGGATAGAATGACTAGATCGTACCACAACTACCTCTGAGTGTAATATCCTATTTTGTCGATGGATGTTGAATTACATTACTCTTTCATGGTTGTTGTTTGGGTCTCTTATTATTGTTATCCCCTCAATTTTTGTGTTTGACAAGGCATCGTGGGTGTTTCATCCCTGCCTCGTTTTCCTTCCCCGCCTTGCGAGGCAGGGATTTAGGGTTGGGAGGAAAATTTTTTGGTGGTTCATGTCACGACCACATGGTAAATGTGGGAGTGACATGTGCTTTCTCATGTCGTGGTCACTCGTAAGAGTGGGCATGACATTTGGTATCAGAGCCTATGTTTCAACATTGGGAGCTCTAGGGTTTGCGTGATGTTGGGTCGACATGGAATGGATTGAGGGAGGTTAGACCCTCATCCTACTCCGTGTAGTTGCGAGAGAGTGAGGTTGTAGTTTGTCGGCCAGCCTTCACCTTGGAGGAATATCCACCCTATTGTCTTGTCATTGTGGTGACCTTGCCACCTGATTATCGAAGTCTTCTGCTTGTTTTGTTTGTGGTGGTTGTGTTCCTCCTTGCCAATTGTCCTCTCGAGTCTGTGGTCTAGATTGTGAGGGTGTGTTGGACCCTTCCTCTCCCTTATGTATTTTGTGGAGTGTAGTAACCTCTTAATGCTTGTTGATTTAATTTTTGCCTCGTGAACTTGGTGTCTGTTTATCATGGTGTTGAATGACATACTTTCATGAATCCCTAACCTTGGTCATCTTCGGAAATTGGCATTGTCTCCTTTGGATTGGTAACTAGAAAAGATTGCATGAAGTGTATTTTGCTCTAAATTTTATAAGTGCAAGTTATGACGTGTGTGATTGCAGTAGATTACTTAGTAAAAATATTAAGAAAGCAAAAAAAAGGCAAATTAAGGTTGATACTTAGGATTGTTATGAGATAGATTATGTTCTCGAGATGATACAAGGGTAAATGGTGTGCTTGTGGCTATTTTTTTTGGGTAAAGTACTCCATAGTTGAAATTGTGTTTATAACCTTGTTTGTGTGAATTGGATACCTTGATATGCATACCTTGTGAGGAGAAAATGTACGACATCTTTTGGAAAGATACTAAAGTAGGGACTTAAGAGTCTTTTATTGGATTCCTCTTGTGATATGCCTCTACCTCATGAAACTTGTTGTTAGATAAGTATGTGTATTGATTTTAGTGTAATTAGAATATGTTATGGTTATCAATAGCCCCATGATGTGTAATGTGATGTGAGACACCATTTTGCGAGACAAATTAATGTTATTTTGATTTAATTATGACCTTGTATGCAAATGCTAGTATGTTGGTATACTCATTTGAGGGGTATTGCATTGTCACTCAATGTGAAGTTATGGTTAGACTCATTTATGCCTTAGAAATGGTAATCCTAATTGATGTCTAGTAGACTTCTTAGAAAACTCTTATGGGACCTTGTGAATGAAAGTTGTTCTTCTTCACTAAGTAATGAACGATAAAGGAAAACTATGTTATGTGACACCTTGTGGATGTGAATACCTATTATGTGAGTACTTGCTAAGTGTTGTGATCACCCCGTACATGTGTTGTGTACTCATGAGATTGTGATACTAGGTATCTATCCATGGGTTGAGTGTATAACTACAAGTATGGTGGAGTCATGCTTGTGTGGTCTGCTTGTTTGTTACCCTGTAAGGTCCAACCTTGGAGTTGGAGACCTTCCATGTGTGGAGTTAAGTAGTGGAGAGGAAGAACCTAGGAAGCTATGGTGACATGTTGTGGCATTGGTTTGGGATTACCCAACCAACCATACCTTCCTATGCCAAAGTACCCCCTACTTCTCCTTAGTGAATGGACCTTGGCAGGTCCATAGTGCTATCCTATCATACTATGTTTCCTTGATGGTACTATTGACATTTGACTTGGGATATTGGTTATGGTTTGGTATGGGCATGTGATTTGCTCGAGGCCATGCTACTTTGTGCAGGTTTATTCTTAACCTTGGTATCTTATTTGTGTGGATGCATAGCATCCTAGAGACATTTACATTATGATGCTGATGTGTACCTTTGAGAAGGGCATGATGTACTATATTGTTGATGTGTCACCTTTGAGAAGGGCATGATTCCACGTAAGAGTATGTGAAGGCACATTGATAATACATACCTACATGATGTTATTGCATTGGTTGTGTTTGTATAGTACATGTGGCGACTGTGTTTCCCTCCTTCCTTATTGGTGACTTAATGCTAGTCACATAGTGATGTAATGTGCACTTTCATGGATTGCGATCTTTTCTTTCAGTTGTTTGATGACCTTTTTGTATCTTGCATGTGTGGACCAACCATGTTATTTAATCTTGTCTGAAAGTAGCTTAGCCACAAATCTTTGATTTCTCCATTTTCACGTAACCCGTGTGGTTATGTTTGACTTATTGTTGGAATTGCGCGCATTTCTTTATTTTATTGATGGATTTTGAAACTCCTTTCTTTTGTTATATTTGTTATTGTGTTGGCTAAGCTAGATTATTTTGTTTGCAAGTGTTGGTCATGTGTTGTGATGTTCTTCTCACCATGTCGATGGAGTGACCTCTGGTGGAGTGTATATAAGGAAGCAGACGTGGGAAACTTATGAGGATGGGGGTAGGTGTGGACTAGTATGGGTTGGTCATTATCCACTTACCTTCCTAGTGATCTGATTCTTATGTTGGTTATCTCTTGGAGGCTAAACCCCTTATACAAACAAGAGGTAGGCCATTGTGGGAATGTATGATGAGGCCCCCAGGCACGTGGCCCTGAGACCTTCATTCCACCTGGTTCTTGGATCTTTGGTTACTTGGCACTGGTTATTGGTTACTTGGTTCTATGAGAAGACTATGAAATTCCCCTAAACCTTCATCTGAGTCTTGTGAAGTTAATTCCTGTAATGTGAATGAAAGAAAATGTTGGTTGTGTAAGATTTGTATTTGATGTAATTGCATATGAGTTGGTGTTTTCTCTATAAACATGTAATGTGATGTGTGAAGATTCTCTATATGTGTGTAGAAGATTGATGATCCTGAGATTAGATGTGCTGAATTTCAACCCATAGAGGGTAATTTGTGAAAGGAATTAAGCCTTTATAACATTTAGTTACCATGCTTTATTTTCTTGTGAAGAGTTGTTCATTGCATATGTTAGCTTCCGTACTTACCTTGTCTGCTGCAAAAAAGTACAGGAAAATGCTTCTAACCTCCTCTTGATGACTTCCCGGAGTAAGTCACTTCCAAGGGGGGTAGTATGTAAGGCCTGCCCTTGTCTCATAGGTCCATATCAGTTCATTTTATGGTTATAGTATAAATGAGAAAATAAGTTGATTACTTTATGATGCAATTATATGGTAGAAATGAACCTAGCTAGATTTTGCATCCTCATTGGTCATTATATGTTGCTTTGGCTAAGATATCCGTTTGTTGGATTTGATGTGGTGTCTTAGTGTGCAGGGTATTCTTCCACAGGTATTGACCAAGGGGTGGATGTGGAGGAGGAGACATAGGAACATTAACCACATGACTATTCCACCTCACCTAGCCAGTAGTTGAGTTACCTACCTTGTTCTTGTGTGGTATGTCAGTCACCTAAACCTCTCTATTTGATTATGAGTCAAAGGTTGTACCAGTGTCCACCCTATTGTCTCTAATTTGAATCGTTATGATTCTAGAGCCTTGTGTGTGAATAAGACCCATGAGGTGTTGGCAAGAGACACTATATGGATTCATGGTTGTTGTCATTGATGGCAACAAAGGTCATTCCACATATCCGCAAGTCATGATATATCTCTACCGGAAGTCAGATTGAAGATTGTTGTGGTCCGGTGAACAAGAACAGAGCATGTGGCAAGGTCCGACAGATTGGTCCGGATCTCTCAGAGGAAGTGTCTTGGCACAGTGCGGATCTGGGGAAGTCAAGAGGACTATCTTGAGTAGTATATTCCAAGGATTTAGCCTCCGGAGATGGACAAGGAAAAAGATATGAATAGCTGAGTACCGGATTCCTGAGAGACAGTAAAAACAGAGGAAGAACTGACTGACAGAGTATCAAACTACTTTCCGGATGTGTTACAGATGATGATAAAGGTTGCGGAGGCATGAATCATGTTTGGCTGACATAATTGATGATATCTACAAGTATATGCTTGATCCGCATTGCTTGGTGAGCAAGGATCCAGCCGACAGAACTAAGTTTGTAAGAAACTAGACTGTTCCGGATGCCGACTAGAAAGATGATGAAATTACTTGTGCGGATATATATAGAGGATGGATTTAGTTGTAAAGTGTGTGTGTGAGGATATGCGAACAAGTCCAGAATAGAGCAGAAGTAACAAGAAAGATCCGGTATGTGAAAGGACAGCAGACTAAAGAACAGAGGAAAGATGAAGTGCAGCAGATCAGTATACTGAACCTAACCGGAACTGAACTCCAGCATATGCAGATGCTTCCAATCAGTTCAAGACTGTGATTCTTATCACTTTGTAAGACAGTGTGTCTTCTTGTAGGCAGTGAGCCTCTTGTGAGCAGTGTGCTCGGGCAGTGAGCCCTAATTGGCAAGTGCCATTTTTGTAATTTCCTATTCTTCTAACAGAGAATAATTCTTGGGTTAATCACCCCGTGGTTTTCTCCCTTAACAGGGTTTCCACGTCAAAAATACTGTGTCATGTGTTTCTTACTTCATGGTTAATGTTTTGTGTTTGATTTTATGCTGCTTCAATTAAAAGGAAAGTTTAATAAGGGAAATAAATAGAGTAAACTGATTCACCCCCCCCCCCTCTCAGTTATCAACAATTGGTATCAGAGCCAAGTTCCTCCTAATAGAGCCTAACAGCTTGAGGAAGATCTGGGATTTCAAATGGATGCATATGGTTTAAAGGAGCAACTCAAGACTGCCCTTGAGGATCTTGAACAGTCAAATTCTGAAGTCAGTGAATTAAGAGAAAGACTCAAACAGGCTGATGAATTCATGAGGGAATTAAAAGACAAATTAAGTCTCTCTATGAAAAAGAGAAAGGAGCTGCTCCAACAGTTGGCAAGACAAAGTGAAGAAAGCAATACAAATGAAGAATTGACTGAGCAAACCAAGTTATGTGAAAAGTTATCAAAAGAAGTCATTATGTTAAGACATGAAATGGAATCAGGAACTATAAAGTTCACTCAAGAGATTGAAGAAAAAAGAAAGGCTGAAGACAATCTAAGACAATCTCTTAAGGAAAAATCAGAAGAATGCCACCAGATGGACAGGATTATCAGACATCTTGAATCTGATCTTGAAGATGCCAAAGATAATGAAGAAAAACTTGAGGATCAAATTACCTCTCTCAAAAGAGATCTTCAAACAGCAAATGAATATAAAGAGAAATTCAAGATAAGTTCTGCTCAACTTGAAGTTCTTCTTGGAAGTCAAAAGAGGACTGATGACAAGTATGGTTTGGGATATGAGAAAGGAGAAAGCTCCGGATCCGGTCAGAAGAATCTTGGATCAGAAAATCCAAGGAGCAGGCCTAGAAGACCTCCGGTAAGACAGCCAAATGCTCAAAAATATCCATCCTTCAATGGATACTGCCACAGCTGCAACCATTTTGGTCACAAAGCTAATCAGTGCAGAATGAGAATGAATCAGATTAATTCATCCTTCTCCGGACAGTGCTTCAACTGCAAAAGGTATGGACACAAATCCCATGAATGCAGAATTATGCAAGTAAACAAATCATTCAAAGGTAGATGCTTTACATGCAATAGAGTAGGTCATATGGCTAATCAATGCAGATCAAGGGGATATCAGTTAAATATGCAAAGAAATGTTATTTGCCAAATCTGCAATAGATCCGGTCATAATGCTAAAGTCTGCAGAAACAAGAATCAGGACAAAAGAGGTCCGGTGTATAATCAGAATCAAGACAAGGGTAAACAAAAGATGAATGCGGATGAAGTTAGGAATCAGATGAGCAAGATCTGGGTGAAGAAAAGCTCAGAGAATGTAGAGGTTGGATCCACACCAGATTCTGGTGCTGATATTTCTTCCGGAAATTAAAAAGTGAGCTCAGGCTCAGGGGGACTCAAAGAAGATTCTGTTCCCCCAGCCAAACAAGTTGTGCCGGATGTGGCACAAGATGCGGATTAAAGGGTTTGTAGATATAAGTCCTGAGATGCTTCAGTCAAGTTTTCAGAGGTCCGCATGGAGTTATGAAGAAGCTGTGTTCGATTAAGTTAGACCTGTTCAAAGAAAGTGCTCCGGTATGATAAAGGATTACAAAAAGGTCCGGAGAGATCCGGAAGTGCACGATCTTGTCTTGCGGATTGGACAGAGTGTTTGGGATGTTCTTGTAATATGTTACCTAGATTTATTCATGATTTAAAGATCCGGATGATATTCAGTGATCAGGACTAATCCGGGATACTCCAAGCTGTCCAGACATGGTAAACCGGAATAATGCAGGTGAAGCATTTATTGCAGACAGATATTAGGGTTTGCGGAGCAATATAAGGGATTTCTCAAAAGTTATCTGCTCATTCTACACTTGAGAAGAAGCGAATAGTGGAGCTCTGCAACAAGGTTCATCAAGCACACCAAGGATCTCCTGCCGAAGCTATTGCATAAAGAAATCAATCCAACCACTCCGTGCAAACCGAAGGCGCATAAGGTATTCTTCGTTTTCATTGCCTCACTGCAAATCCTTGAAGAATGGCTACTCCAAACATAGTTAAGATCTCTGATAGACCTCGCCCCTCATTCAAGAAACATCCCTACAAATCATTGGAGGTAGATCCACTAGGAGCCTTCTCTAGTGTTCCCCACGGAGTCTTACATACTGAAGATATTAGGGTTTACATACACGCAAACATTGAGGAATTTGGGGAATTCAAATTAAGAGACCTCTATCACAAGCAACTGATAGACAATGCTTTTGAGCTCAAACCAGAGTATAAGGGTATCCAGAAGAAACAATTTGAGCAATTCATTCATTTCCCTAGCTTTGAAGAAGATGAATGGGTCCGGTATGTACTGAGCAGGATGCATGACAACTTCCTTTGGCTAGATAGACCCTGTAAGATCACAAAAGAAGCAATTAGAGCAGTAACTGGTCTATACTCTTCCGGGGGGGTACCTATCCTCAAATCTGTCAAGAACAACGTTGTAACTGAGGCCACCGGATCAAAATATGATAAGAGGGCAATGACCATTGAAGATATTTCGGATCTGGATATCAAATATGCATCAATGATAATAGGATACAAGATCTATCACTCCAGCAGGGAGAATTCTGTATCCGGAACTGCAATATACACAGCATATGAAATGCTAAGAAAGAGTGCAGATTATGATCTTTGTGAACTACTACTAAGCCAATTGATGGAAAATGTACAGAAAATCAAGAAAGACAAGAAGAACTCCTTTAAGTATGGTACTCTCATTGTATGTCTATTCTTTTACTTCATGAATGAGCTACCCGGAACAAGTGGATGGGCATGGCAGAATGACAAACCTGTTGCAGTCCAGATAAGAGACTATTTGCATGGACTTGGGGATGCAAAAGCGAGAAATACAGCTCTATGGGGATACTTCAAAAACTTTCAGAGCATGATGCAAGCAAGAGAGAGAATTCCCCAGTCTCTCATTGAGAAATACAAGGACTCAGTATGTTTTATGGTTGACACTGATCAGTGCCTAATGGAGGCAGTGGAGCCAAGGACTGTCTGGATCATGCCCATGGGGTATGAAGTTGATGAACAGATAGTAGAGCTGCATGTTCAACACATGCTAAGTCAGCCCAAAGATCCTAAGGCAGAAAGGTTTGGAACCTTTGAGGAGCTGAGCGTGAAATTACATGTAGAACTCAGGGAACCTGAGATTAAGAGAAAAGTGAGAAAAGAAGTAGAGCACATTGCTCAAGGCCTAGGCATCTCAAAAGAGGCACTTGATGCCAGCCGGGAAAAGAGGAGAAAGGCTGAGGAAGAAGAGAAAAGCAAAGAAAGTGCTCCGGTTGAAACCCCCACCCGGACCAGATCATCAAAGAGATCTGCACCTTCCACAACCAAAAGCTCAAAACCGGAAGTCCAGGCATCCGGTAAAAGATCCAAGACAAAAGCATCAAGGGCTTATGAAAGCCAAAAGGATGAAGAGGAGACAGAATCAGATGAAGGAGTAAGAGAAGTAAAGAAACAGAAAAAGAAAGGATCCGGTAAGCCCTCCACAGGCCAAGACAAGGAGGAAATGGCAGAGGTAACTGTTGAAAAGCCCACTCTGTCACTAGAGAGCATAATCAAGTCGGTCACGGTGGATGGAAACCTTCAACCAATGACTGAATCCTATGATGACTTCAGTGAGGCAGACCAAAAGACTCTGCAGGAAGCCACAGTTAAATATCTGAACACATACAATAAGGCTTTCATTGAGATCATATCTCTCATTCCTAAAAGCCTAGAGAAGGAAATGGAAGTAAGAAAGAATAATGCTCATGCCAAAGATCTTGAGATCCGGGAGCAGATAGCTATTCAGCTATATCCTCAAATTGATCCCAAGACAATGAACATGATCTTCAAGGACTGCAGAGATGAGTTCAGAAGTAAAGCCAGGATGAATCAGCTCATGCTTGGTGAGACTGACAAAGTGGCACAAGAGACAGAAGAGATCCTCCGGAAGGCCTTCAAAAGGTTCAATCTTCCTGTTGTAGAGGACTTAGGTGCAGAAACAGCTGCTGATTTGGAATCTTCTGTTCCGGAAGAAGTGAGCCATGAACAGACAAGTGAGGACTTGGGACCCTCTGCTCCAGAAGAAGTGGCCCATGAACAAGCAAGCATCTCTCCTCCGGTTTCCCCTACAGTCTCCGGATCCAAAGAAGAAGAGCAATTGCAGGAGAAGGAAGCAGTGGTGACAGACAAAGAGGTTGACAGTTCTAAGACTGCAGAAGAAAAGAAACATCTGTCTCCGGCAAGAGACACTGCACAAACTGTTCAACAATTTTTGAGCAAAGAAACTCTAGAGATTGATGAACCGGAGCTTCTAAAAGGTCCATTTGATTTTGACTCTCTCTCTCCGGTACAAACAATGAAGATAGCTTCATTTGCAAATGCCAAGGCAAATGAAAAGCTCCTGAAGTCTCATATGGAAGACTGTGAGTTGATAGAGGCTGCCTCCGGAGTACTTGTAAAGATCATGCCATCAATCCAAATAGATCCGACAGCCTCCACTTCCGGTAATCTAAAAACCTTAGTCAGCAGTATTGACACACATTTTAATTCTCTAGAAAAATCAGCTGAAGAAAAGGTCCGGAAGGAATTTTTGGATAAGAGATTTTCTGAAATATTAGAATTAATCTCTAAGGATAGGAAGATTGTAAGCATTGGAATAAAGAGCTTAGAAAATGCTCTTAAGGATGGCGGTGACATATACAAATTTTGTATATCTTGGTCAAAGGCAACAGCAGCAATTGACAAGAAAATAAAAGAGGAACAGGACAAGCTTCAAAGCTTATCTCAAAGTTTTGATCCTCTCTCTTCCTCTATAATAAATCAAGAATGTCAGACTATTGCAGTCTTAAATGAAATAAAGAATCTTGAGAAGGAGAGGAAGAACATTACCAACCGGATGGGAGAACTTAGAAGGATTATAGTCCCTAAGTTGGAAACTATGCATGAGGCCATCAGTGATGCCCAGACCACCGCCCATACAAAAGATCCGACAGATCTCAGGCGGGCAGAAGCTTTTGCATTTTTGTTGAGTGGTCACATTTCAATCTTGGACAGAATGAAGCTAAGTTGGGCTACTGAAATGGTTCAACTGCAGACATCCTTTGCAGACATTCTGCAGTATATGTGAGTATGTAAATATGCGGCTATATATAGAAAATTTTTGAAAATTTTGGTGTGCGGACCCTACCCTTTGCCATTGATGTCAAAGGGGGAGTGAGGAGCAGTGAAAAATGAGGAATCCAACTCAGGGGGAGTTCCGGAAATTGTATATAAAGACAGAGCATCAGCAAAGGGGGAGCATAGTGTAAACACTTAGTCATTTTTCACTAAGTGTTGCCATCAATGCCAAAGGGGGAGATTGTTGGCAAGAGACACTATATGGATTCATGGTTGTTGTCATTGATGGCAACAAAGGTCATTCCACATATCCGCAAGTCATGATATATCTCTACCGGAAGTCAGATTGAAGATTGTTGTGGTCCGGTGAACAAGAACAGAGCATGTGGCAAGGTCCGACAGATTGGTCCGGATCTAGGGAAGTCAAGAGGACTATCTTGAGTAGTATATTCCAAGGATTTAGCCTCCGGAGATGGACAAGGAAAAAGATATGAATAGCTGAGTACCGGATTCCTGAGAGACAGTAAAAACAGAGGAAGAACTGACTGACAGAGTATCAAACTACTTTCCGGATGTGTTACAGATGATGATAAAGGTTGCGGAGGCATGAATCATGTTTGGCCGACATAATTGATGATATCTACAAGTATATGCTTGATCCGCATTGCTTGGTGAGCAAGGATCCAGCCGACAGAACTAAGTTTGTAAGAAACTAGACTGTTCCGGATGCCGACTAGAAAGATGATGAAATTACTTGTGCGGATATATATAGAGGATGGATTTAGTTGTAAAGTGTGTGTGTGAGGATATGCGAACAAGTCCAGAATAGAGCAGAAGTAACAAGAAAGATCCGGTATGTGAAAGGACAGCAGACTAAAGAACAGAGGAAAGATGAAGTGCAGCAGATCAGTATACTGAACCTAACCGGAACTGAACTCCAGCATATGCAGATGCTTCCAATCAGTTCAAGACTGTGATTCTTATCACTTTGTAAGACAGTGTGTCTTCTTGTAGGCAGTGAGCCTCTTGTGAGCAGTGTGCTCGGGCAGTGAGCCCTAATTGGCAAGTGCCATTTTTGTAATTTCCTATTCTTCTAACAGAGAATAATTCTTGGGTTAATCACCCCGTGGTTTTCTCCCTTAACAGGGTTTCCACGTCAAAAATACTGTGTCATGTGTTTCTTACTTCATGGTTAATGTTTTGTGTTTGATTTTATGCTGCTTCAATTAAAAGGAAAGTTTAATAAGGGAAATAAATAGAGTAAACTGATTCACCCCCCCCCCTCTCAGTTATCAACATGAGGTGCATGTCACCCCTGCGTGTGTGCAGTTTAACAATTGTTCCATTTCATGTTTTTATTTTGACTATTCCCTCTATTGCTTTGAAGTGTTGTAATTGAACCTTATGTGCCACTGATGAGATCAATCTAGATTAGTAGTCATCCTAGCTTGGTCCTACATGCTTGATTTGGGGTGTCATTTGGAAATGCATGATGAACTTAAAGGTGTGTTGGTTCTAATGCCATTGGCACAACTAATAATGTTATAGATACTCTTGTTGTTCTTGGGGCCCTATAGCTTACTTACTTAGGGCAATATTTGAGTTAAAACCAATATTGCTAAACCCTACCTAGGGGGTTTTTTATGGTATGTTTGTTTTGAGGCTAATTGAGGTAATGCCTATTTATTATTGTTCATCACGTTATAACCTCGATCGATTAGGTTGAGGCATACTAGTGTTATTGTATCTAGACTATTGTAGTCACTCGTCAAGGTGTGTGTATGTCTTGTGAGTAACTAATTATTACCTTTAGCTTCATCTCATGTCAGATAAAGTTAATCCATACTTAAACCCTATGCTTGGATGGTTGACCCTTCTTACCAAGAAACTTCTCTGGTATGGCAAATATCTATTCTTTAATGCCTTTATAATGCATTGACATATCTTACTACGAGAAATATTATAAATATACTTATATGTATTTTAATCTTAGTTAGATTAAGGGAGTTTATCTTGAATCTTCTTCTTATGATGCAGAAGGTTTAGAGTTTCGATTGTACTGGTCTAGCCTTTTAAGGTATTGTTGTGATTGGGAGGTATTTGTTCGAACAAGCATTGCTTCTAATTCTTACTTGGGGACAACAGTTTTGGGTTGGGTTAAAAGTTGTTCTCTTCTTGATATAAGGGAAAAGACCAAATAGGTGGGATAGCTCCTATGGCTGAGATAGTATTTGTGCATTTAAGGCCCTATATATATATATATATATATATATATATATATATATATATATATATATATATATATATATATTTTAAAGTTAATTACTATTAGTTGTGACCTCAAGGTCATTAGTGCCTTTTTTTAGTACTAATAATTGAATAAAATGTGCCCTTTAAACACTATGACATATCTTAGTTTAAGTAAATTATAAAAGGCTAGATATAAATTATCATCGGAATCCTATTTTGAAATAGGGACTGTTGTTAGAGCGGCCCCCTTTAATTTTACAATGGCTTATTTGAAACTTGAAGGGTATTTTTGGGGGTGCTTCACAATTCTTTTTATAGCCTGGGTGTCACGTTAGTAAAATGGACTGGCCGTGACCCCCACTTATAGGTAATCCTTGTTTAAAGATGAAAAAAAAAATATAAGTGTTGTTAATGAGGGGAAGCACGGGAGGAAGAGGTAGGGTGTATGGAGGTGGTCATGTTTTAAGTTTGGGGGGGGGGGGGGGAAACCACGACTGAATCTCGAGGCCCAGACGATCCTCTCGGGGGGGCACGTCCCTCTGGAAAAGAATGGTGGGAGGATATCTTCAGAGAGATTAGTGCTGGCTAATGGGGAACTGTCGGATTGGAATAGGTGTGGTTGACTGAGAAAAGAATGAATCTGAACCGTCGAATGAGAGAGGGGGAGGAAGAAAAGTAACCTAAGTTGGTTTGGGGAGAAAATGGGGGAAGAACGCGGCGCTGTGGAGAGGAGCATATCCCGAAAGGAGAAGGTGGTGGGAACAGGGTAGTAGGGAGGACGAGGGGCGCTGAGGAGAATGTTGGTGGACTGCGGTTTGTCCATGCTAGGCATTTTTTCTGGTAAGTATCTAAAACCACCCTCACAATGGATCCATTTTGTAGTCTTGAAGTCATTGTAACCCATGAGATGATTTCCTTTCAACTTTCTGCCAAATAACATCATGCCTGGGTTGCATTTTCACGTTACTCATTGATGTCTACCAGAACTTTCCAACTGTAATATCCGACAGGAGCTGTCTAGCTTGTCCACCTTGTGAATATCCTATTATCATGACTTCCCATGAGATGGTACCATTTCGAGGCATGTTGTTAAGAGATCTACAAGCCTCATCCATGCTCCCATAGTTCATAGGAATGTCTACCATTGCACTTGGAAGCTATAACATCTGTTCTATAATCCCCTGCTACGACACTGGATAATATCCTACCCCTTTTTTTTTTGCATAGCTCCCATTTTGGCATGGTCTGGGAGGATGCTGGCAAGGGATGTGGGTATTGACCTTATACTCACTAATTTTCCTTGCTTTAAAGTTTCTCAAGCCATTTTGACAGATCCTATTGTGTTATTCTTGCAGTACTTGTGTCCTAGATGTCGACAAAGGTTGTGGGGCTTTACTTCAGCCCCCGCCTTTCTACTTTAGCACCTCATCTGTGCCTCCATTTTGGCATGGGCAGGAGGATGTCGATAGGGGTTGTAGGGCTTTGCTTCACTCCTGTCTTCCTGCTTTAACTTAAAAGTTTTCATTGACTATTTAACAAATCTCTCCTTCATTCGAACAACCTCTTCCAATGTTTAAACCTCTCTTTCATTTGATACAGTCCCTTGTCACTTTCAATATTGCTAGAAATATATTACGATAGGCCTTAGCATTAAGTAAGTTATTTAAGGTAACTTCTCTATTTTCTTTTATTAACTGAATCCAATATAAGGTGGGTAGTGGACCCAAACCTCTAGTGATTTGTTCACAACTATGTGCTATAAAATGTCTATAGATAAACATCTAGTTTGAGATACGCTTATAATTGCTAGGTGTGAGAAATGCTTCTGTTGGTGGAAACGTTGAACTCGTGAAGTTGGGGCAATGTCCCCTTGCATAAGGTGGTTGTTTATTGAAAAGGATTTGTTCTTAAGATTAAGAGCTAGTTTTATTCTTGATATTCATGTTATATCTATATATATAGTTCAAAATCTATTCATTCTTGAACCAGTTAGTTGGTGGGACTCCGTATGAAATCATTATTCTTTGTTGTCTTTTATATTGGTTAGACATGTAGGAGTGGTAACTTATCTTTTGCGTTAGCTTTGGGTAGCGATATATCACTTTATCATGTAAAATGCGTGGATAGATTTTAACTAGGGTGTCTCCTTTCCTTTTGTGTTTACAAAGAACTTATTGAATAAGTGTCTTGTTTAAGACATGGTTCTTATAGGCATAATTGTAATAATGTTCTTAGTGTCATGTTGTGTGTGCATGAGACCCATGAACTTCCTTGTGTGATAGTCCATACTGTCTAGCTTGAGTTCCTTGTAGTGGGAATGTGCCAATCTAACAGTGGTTCCCATGATCTCCTCACTCCATAGCTCGGGGGTTTCCTAGTGCGCAATGGACATCCATTGCATTCAACGATGGCAACATGGTTGGGAGGTGGGCAACAACCCCCATTGGTCCTGCTAATTGGTGAACCCTATTGCAATCTTGGCATAATCTTGGCCTTCGTCTGTTGGAAGGATCATTCAGGTTATTTGCTTCTTTTGGTGTAAAGCAAGATCGATTGTTGAATTTTCCTCTATTGATATTCCAGTTTCCTCTCTTGATGTATTCCAGGAAATGAATATCATATCTACCTTGTTTATTTTTTTTAACCCAGAGAAGTGATGGATGTATTATTTATTTCTTCTGATGTATTCAAGATAATTAGATGAATGTATATTTTACCCTACCAATGTAGGTAGAAGGATAATTTATGCGATTATTATTTAGATTAAATTTATGGCCGCAAGGGAGAATAATCAATGAACTGTATATCTTGTTGTAAAGGAAAGTAGTATTTATCACTCTTTAGGTTAAGGAGATTCATTATTGAATTGTTTAGCCACTTGTTGCAAAGGAAATTATTACTGATTAGTTATCTCTCTTGTATGACAGGTGGATAGGTAATTAATGTATATTTATCTTCTTGATATACTCAGAGAAATATAATAATGTTTAAATTATTTCTACTGTCATGTAGGAAAAGGATGGATGCACCTATTTACCTTCTTGATGTACTCAGAGGACTCAAATATTGTTTATTTATTTCTACTGACACATAGGAACATGGAGGATGTACATTTATCTTCTTGATATACTCAGAGAAATATAATTTTGTTAATTAATTCTATTGACACATGGGAAAATGATGGAAATCTATTTATCTCTTGGATGTAATCAGTAAACCAGTTATGTATATTTGCTCTACTGAGGAGTAGGAAAATAATTTAAGCATGTTTATCCTTGTTGTACCCAAGAAAATAATTATTGTTTGTATGTTAAGGAAAATGATTATCGTTGTGACATTCTCCTTGATGTATTAATGTATGGACTAGATGTGGTAATTCTCTTTGTCCCACTTTGTAGCCATGTCATAGATTAGTAATGGAAGTGAATCTTGTCTTGTTGTCCACTTCTGTTCTGGTAGGATAGAATGACTAGATCGTACCACAACTGCCTCTGAGTGTAATATCCTATTTTGTCGATGGATGTTGAATTACATTACTCTTTCATGGTTGTTGTTTGGGTCTCTTATTATTGTTATCCCCTCAGTTTTTGTGTTTGACAAGGAGTCGTGGGTGTTTCATCCCTGCCTCATTTTGCTTCGCTGCCTTGCGAGGCGGGGATTTAGGGTTGGCAAGAAAATTTTTTGGTGGTTCATGTCATGACCACATGGGACATGTGGGAGTGACATGTGCTTTCTCATGTCATGGTCACACGTAAGAGTGGGCATGACACTTGGAATCCCTAGAATACAAGGACTTTCTCTCCAATATAGTCAAAACCTCCTTGAGATGCCTCATATGTTCTTCCCAAGCTCTATAAAAATCAAGCTATCATAAAAAAAATATTAACACAAATTTCCATAAATACTTCCTAAATATCTGATTCATGCAACTCTAGAAAGTAGTTGGCACATTAGTTAATCCAAAAGGAATCACCATGAACTCAAATTTTCCAAAGTGACATCTAAAATTTGTCTTCTCTATATCTTCCTTCCTCATCTTGATCTGATGGTAGCCTGACCTCAAATCAATCTTCAAAAAATAACAAGCACCATGCAGCTCATCTATCAACTCATCAATCCTAGGAATGGGATACCTATTTTTTTTTCTATTTTTATTTAAATCCCTGTATTCAATGGACATTCATATTTTCCCATACTTCTTCTTCACCAAAACCACTGCTAAAGAAAAAGGGCCCATGCTAGGTCTAATGTGCCTCATCTCCACTAACTCCTTAATAGTTTTTTTCTATCTCATCCTTAAGCATCTTAGGACATCTGTAAGGTCTAGTAATCACTAGTTTGGTACCCTCCTCTAGCTCTATCACATGCTCTATCCCTCTATCAGGTGGTAATCGAGGTGGAATACTCCCAAAAACCTTGCTATACTTTGATAGTAACTTCTGAATATTTGAATGATAATTGTTCTTCTGCTGATCTAGAACTGTAGGCATGATGAGACACTTTGTTGCCCACTCCACTTGATCATGTCTAATAAAACACTCTATCCTCTTGAAGGATACTACTCTGGGACCTTGATCTTACATGCCTCTGAGTACTATCTTTTTTTCATTTGATTCA
This sequence comes from Cunninghamia lanceolata, assembly GCA_027924645.1. Taxonomy (NCBI): domain Eukaryota; kingdom Viridiplantae; phylum Streptophyta; class Pinopsida; order Cupressales; family Cupressaceae; genus Cunninghamia; species Cunninghamia lanceolata. Next base: position 735,520 of record BSBN01000762.1, on the reverse strand, counting down.
AATTTCATCTCCATAGTCTACAAATTCATAGTGAACTCTTCAAGAGTCCTTATCCAATGCATACCAAGAACTACATTTGTACCACCTATTCCAATCACATAGAAATAATCCTTCAATTCATATTCACCCAAATGTATACTTAGGCCAGAAATTTTACAAGTGCATGTGAGTTTAAATCCATCTACAACCATTACCTTAAATCCTTCAAATTCTTCTATTTTGAGTCCCCTCTTGGCTACAAGCCCCTCATCAAGAAAATTGTGTGGCGCCTATATCGATGAGAGTTATTATACGTTATCCACAAAGCAATCCTCTAACCTTGAATGATCCAACTTTCTAAAAACTAGAGAGTTGAGCAATAACTCCTTTGATGAGGCCATGTTTTGTCTTGTTTTTTGCTTTAAGTACCTATTTCCTAAGACATTTCCAGACTTCTATATACACTAATTATGTCTATAATTATCTTTAGATATTGAAAGCATGAAGATGGGTATATAATATGTTGTTAATTAATTATGTGTGAATGGTTGATTGCTTATGAAATATGTTAGTACTTTATGTTGATTTTAGTGATAGTGATGTATAGATACCATGTGATGTACTAACTCCTCATGCAATAAGAACATGGCTTTATGTCATGAAGATCACTGGACAACCCGTAGTAGAAAGAGATGGTGATATCCATAGTAGATGATATAGGCACCTGTAGCCAAATGAAGAAGACCTCAAATTGATTGGGATGAGTCATCCATAACTCTCCACTCTGTGATCATTATCCTTCAATAGGTGATGCGGTCTTAAATAATGAAGGAATCTTAGATCGTGCTCTATGTTTTGTTTCTAGTCTTGATTGTTCTTCATGGATACTAGAGAGTTATAGTAGGACTATACCATCTATGCCACCTTCATGATAGTTTAGTTTCCTATTCCTAGTTTGCTTTGTAATAAAGTCCTCTTCCTACATTGTTGGATAATGGACAGTTATAGCATTTATTGTTCAATAGTTTTGTTCAAATAGAGAATGTTGATCTCATCGATGACAGATTAGATTTTACTACATACAAGTTAGAGATTGTAGTATTAGATTTTGTTGTTATACCTTTTGCTTCATCATTTAATAAAGGAATACATGTTTGGAGTTCCATCAATGATTACAAAGATACAGTAAAAATTTATCTAGATTTTGTGGGATCACAGTCACTCAAGCAGGCCACTTGAGGTACTGTGTCTCTCCACTTTGTTTATATATTTAGTTTATGATTGTATGTTCATATATGTGTGATTAATTTATGTTGTAATGAGTTACATTATGAGAACTGACTTTGATAATCTGTGTTGTTAAGTCTATTGAGTCAAGGTGATCACTGAACCAACTGTTAGATGTTCTTTTATCTAGAAGTTACATGGGACCATTTAATTAATGTTGTGTTGAATAAGTATTTAGTGTGAAAATGGGGGAAAATGATAAAAGGGTTAAATCCTCCTTTCACAATAAACATTCAAGGACATATCAACTGATTTGAATCACACTTTTGCAAGAGGATTCACTTACAGGTTAGGTTGTCACTTGGAACAATGTGGAAATTCAAGATTGTTAATTAATGTATCAATTCAATGCTCAAATACCCTTAAACCCCTAATTATGCAAAAAATTAAGTAAAATGAAGAATTATGACAAATGGTTGTAGACTAAGGTAGTAGGCAAAGATTAGTCACTAACTATTTTTTGAAGTTTGAGATGTGGAATACTCAGGGACACTGGCATTGGCACCCCTGTCCATTCCATCCCAGGAGATGTGGACACTAGAACTAGTGCTTGAGTCCAATTCAGGGTGTTCTTTAGGCTTTCAGAGCCTCTTTAGATGTTGATTGTCACTATCACAATGATTTCTATGTTTTCAGCTTCAAAGGACACTAGCATTGGCACCCGAGTCCGAGCAGTGCTTTTCTTCAGAGATCTAAAATTTGCACACTGTGTTATTTTTCCCTGACCTCCACTCCATCAAATACAACACCTATAACTTGCAATCACAAGGAGTGTGGCTGGGGATTGTGGTGTTTAGAGGCTTGCCTCAGTCAAGCCTCGAAAGGACATTCAAGTCTTCTAAACATTGTTGTAAGATAAAGAGTGAGTATCCCTATGGGATAGAGGCAAGAACAAATTGATAAATGATTAAAACATAAATAGATATCACCTCAGAGGTGTAACTCTCACATAGATGAAGATTCTTCAACACATTAGAAGATGAGGCTAAATCTGCAATCATAAACACAACAACAATGCTTTGCTCTGCAACAATGAATATCTTGAGTGCTCTAAAATCATAAGTTTGCCAAAAGTTCATAATCATCTTCTAGTTTAAAAATGAAACCCTAAACATGGTTATATATGCAACTAAACACATTCCCTCTAATAATTTCATAATTCAAACTTAAGATGTCAACATGGGACCTAATTAGTGGTCACATAATCGACATTCAAATTTGGAACCTACCTAAAATAGGGCAAGACAAGGGTGCGAGCACTTGTGTCCATAGGTCCTTTTCCAAGGCAGGGCTAAGTGTCACAATGTCCTTCATGCCCCATGTGACATCGGTTTCAGGCCATTTTCTTCTGAGAGTCAAAATGAACATGTATGATGCAAAACAAGGGACATCAGAGCTAAACCTAGGAGGGAAAAAGTCTAGGGAGACATTTTATGACATAACATTTAGCCCCCACTTTAAGGTGTGTATGAATGCAAGACCCATACATGCATTAAAGTATAGTCAAAATGCAGCAAACACGCCAAGCACTTGAAGCTAATGCATAAACAAAGATTGAGGAACTATTCCTAGCCCCCAGTCTCAGGTAGACATTAGGGAAAACATGCTGCAGACATGCCAAACATAATGAAGATAGTATCAGGCACACAAAACATGGAGAAGATAGTAACAATCATGCAAGACATGGAGAAGATAGTATTGAAGACATGCAAAACACAATGAATACATTGAATGCAGTGATTATTTATTTTTCATTTTCATATATATATGAATGTAGATGCAAGTACATGGAAAGTAAACACACAACCCAAAATGTAGGAAGGACTTATTTCTACACATCTTTAGACTACATATGGGGAAAAAGACATGCAATACAAATCTCAAAGTGTAGGAGGGACTCATCGCCACATGTCTTTAGACTACACTGAGAACAAACATGCTATACAAATCCTAAAGCATAGGAGGGACTCATCGCCACACATCTTTAGACTATGCTTAGGAACAAACACGCCATACAAAAAGGGAAAACACATGGAAGACATGAGCGCTGTATATTCTACCAAAGACATACTATACATTAAAACATGACAAACAAGCAATACAAGGAGCCTATTGCTAGGTTCACCACCATCTTAGGCACATTACAGGCACACTTGATGGTTGGGCTTATGCCACAACAACCACCAAAGACATGCTTAAGGGAGGATACACCAACCCCGCTTACTAGGAAGACTTTTAGAATAAAAAGGATGTGCACTAGATCAAGAGATACACCATCCCTGCCTTCGTAGAGGGATTAAAATAAAAGGATATGCATGATATCCTACCTCTATAGAGGGATTTCTCATTGAAATATAAAATAAAGATGTGCACTCACGTGGAGATACAACATCCTGCCTCTGTAGAGGGTTTACAAACATGCTTCGTTAGTACCAAAATCATCAGACAACTTACCTTATATATGCCCCCACCTTAAGGTGGTTGATATCGTGTACCGATATCAAGCACATTAAGGTAGAGAGAAAACACACAAGGGAACAAGAGATTTCGCAAAGCCCATGCCACCAGAAGTGACATGCACTTTATGATCACTGAATGTTCCCACCTACGAGCAGAGATTAGAAATCTTTCTATAAGATAGTAACCACATCACATGATTAAAAATAATGCATGAAAATAATTACATCAAGAGCCAAGGTTATACTATAGATTTGGAACCCGAGTATAACTATGGGGCTATACTGTAGAGATCTTAGAATCGAGAGTAACCAAGGTGAGACCAAAGATAAACAAAGTGCATGGAGTAGAAATATTGTTATGGTTTGTTAGCAAATGATTAGACATCATCGAAATATCACACAAAGTGATTCTACTAGCCAAGCATCAAATAATATATATCAACCCCATTGTCATGTATGTACTAGGTCCATTTTTTCTTACTCATTGAAGGGACACATGGTCCATATCAGACTTATTTGTTTTTCATCATCCGCTAGCTAGATAGAACCACTAGAGGAAGGTAAATAATAAAAAGAGAGGAGAACAAGTGCCTTAGGGTCGTCACATAGGAAGGTGCCCCTAAGTCACCAACCACAACACTATGCCCCTAGGACACAACGACGATAATGAAAATAGATGAGAATCAATATAGAAGAATGATGATACAAAGAGAAGAAGGATCATAATAGAGGCAGTCTCTCAGTATCCTTGACCTTACAAGAGTATCAAGGGTCATCCAAGGAGGCCTAAACAACACATAACACATCACAGGGGAAACACAACATAGAGGTAAAAGGTTAGAAATACTTACCTATAGGGACAACTAGACTAGCGGTCATTGTCAAGTAAGTCATCATCTTCCTAATCTCAGATGATAGAGGAAAGAGGTTCACAATGTACCATAGCCCAACTTTTCTTCTTGTCTTTAAGTTGTTCAGTGTTAAGTTCTTGGTTTAATTCAATGTTAGGTGGAATGTTTTCTTGTTGAGATGCATTTTGTTAGGCAAAAGTTTGTCTTTTTCTCCTTCTTTCTCTTTCATGTCTATTTCTTTTTGTCTTGTTGCCTATATCTTCAAAAAATTTGTCAAGTTTTTCCATAGGTTTTTGCATTTTAGAGGAGGAAGCACCATGTTCAAATCTCATTTGTCTTGATGAAGTGTTTTGTTCTCGATGAATGCCTCCTGATTCTTGTAAGTATAATGGGGGAGGAACCTTAGCATAGATACCATTTCTTCGTGGACAAGGTGAGTTATCAAACTTTTCCTTATCCACTTCTATCACACCAATTATTTCTTTATAGTCATAAAAATCTTGTTTTATTCTTATTTCATTTTGTCCTCTAGGAAGTTCTTCTAATGTGGGTTGTTCATCTCTTATCATTTGCATAGGAGGCCTAGCCACTCTAGATATAAGTTTAGCTTTGTATCATCTATATTGTAGGAAAGGGTGATCTCTTCGTGGCTCAGGGTCTCTATCAAGTTGCAGCCAAAAGTAATCAAGAGTAAAGTGGTTGTCCATTGAGAAAGGTTGATATGTATTATGTCGAATAGTATGCACTTGTCCATGTAAAGGTAAATTTATGCAATTATGAATAGTTGAGGGGACAATGTTCATAGCTTTTAACCATGGGTGTCCTAGTTTTACATGGAAGAGGTTAGATAAAGCGATAACCTCAAATACTTGATCCACAACTTTATCAAAAACCCTAACCAATAAACTTATCTTCCCAAAGGTAGGCATTAAAGCTCCATTATGTGTGTTAATCCTTAAATCTGAAGGTTCATAAGAACCTTGTGTCAAAGTATGTGCAAGGAGAAACTCTTCCATTAACACATTAGTCATGCAATTAGGATCTATAAGTGCACCATTTACCAGAATCTCCATTATTTTCACAATAATGTAAAGAGGTCCTTCATTGTCTACAAATGTTTTGTCATGAGGTGTAAATGTAATTTTAGGTTCAGGGCTTGTTCTCTTCAAATAAGGCCTAGGGGGAAGGATAAAATTATTGTTACAATTATAATCCATGTGTATATTTATTCAAATGTATGCAAAATCATATTTTAAAAGGTCTTGAATGCTTATGCAAGGAACAAGTGCAAACTATGTATGCGTATGATCTAAAATGCTTGATTTTTCACATTTTTTTCCACATTTTTTTAATACAATCACTAAAAGAAGAGGTTTTGTGAAGAATTTTAAGAGGGGAAATGAATATTAATCTCAATATCAATCTAATAATGCAAAAATATCCTTCACAACACGCCTATAATGCAATTCTAGAGAAAGGACAAGGCCAAATCTAGTGAAAATGCAAGGTTTTCAAACCCTAGACATGATTTTTTGCAAAAAAGGACACTATGATGAAAAAATACAATTATAAATCAGTTCTAAATGAGTGTTTAAAAGAGTAGTAAAATCTGAAACAAGATTTTAACTACAAACCCTAGCTAATACAAAACTAGGTTTTTATGAAAAATGCACAATTTAAAGCAATTTTGAATAAATTAAGCATGAAAATGCAATGCAAATGATTAAATTAATGATGAATCTATATAATTTAAATTAGATCTAATGAAAATATCAGAAATTAAATGAAATTAAATTAAATTAATGTAAATTATTTTAAAATGTAAGCCTAAGATGCCAATTTTTTTAAATTTTTCAAAATTTTCAATTTTTTTTTGTAAATTTTCAAATGAAATAGGATGAATGAATGTAAATCTAGAGTAAAACACTCAAAAAGGTGCAAAATTCAAATAAACATGGGTTCACCAAAATGTTTAGTGTGAAAAAGAGGGAAAATGATAAAAAGGTTAAATTCTCCTTTCATAACAAACATTCAAGGACATATCAACCGAGTTGAATCACTTTTGCAAGAGGATTCACCTATGGGTTAGGCTATCACTTGGAATGATGTGGAAATTTAGAGATTGTCAATCAATGTATCAATTCAATGCTCAAATACCCTTAAAACTCTAATTATGAAAAAAAGTAAGTAAAATAATGAATTACGACAAATGCTTACAGAGTAAGGTAGTAGGCAGAGATTAGTTACTAATTGTTTTTTGAAGTTTGAGATGCGGAATACTCAAGAACACTGGCATTGGTGCCCCTGTCCAAGGTGGTGTTTTCTTCAAGGAATCCTAATCTCCTTCCGACACTCATGTTCACTGTATTTTTTGTTTCTATCCTGGGAGATGCAGAGGACACTGGCACAAGTGCCCGAGTCCAAGGCACAATGTTCTTCAGGATGTCAGAGCCTCTTCAGATGCTAATTATCACTGTCACAATGATTTATGTGTTTTCAACTTCAAAAGACTGGCATTTGTGCCCGAGTCTGAGTAGTGTTTTTCTTCAGAGATCTGGAATCTTCACACTATGTTACTATTCCCTGCAACTCAACTTCGTCAAATACAACACCTATAACCTGCAATCACAAGGAGTGTGGTTGGGGGTTGTGGTGTTTAGAGGCTTGCCTCAGTCAGTCCCTGGAAGGACATTCAAGTCTTTCAAACATTGCTGTCAGATAAAGAGTGTGTATCCCTATGGGATAGAGGCAAAAAAAATTGATAAATGATTCAAACATAAATAGATATCACCTTGGAGGTGTAACTCTCACATAGATGAAGATTATTCAACACATGAGAAGATGAAGCTAAATCTGCAATCACAAACACAACAACAATGCTCTACTCTACAACAATGAATATCTTAAATGCTTTAAAATAATTAGTTTGCCAAAAGTTCATAATCATCTTCTAGTTTACAAATGAAACCCTAAACATGCTTATATATGCAACTAAACACACTCTTACTAAGGATTTCATAATTCAAACCTAAGATGTCGGCATGGGACCTATTTAATAGTCACATAACTGACATTCAAATTTGGGACCTACGTGAAATAGGGGTAGGACAAGGGTGCAAGTTCCTATGTCCACAGGTCCTTTTCCAAGCCAGGGCTAAGTGCCACAATGTCCTTCAGCCCCATGTGGCATGGGTTTCAGGCTAGTTTCTTCCAGGAGTCAAAATGAACATGTATGATGCAAACAAAGGGACCTAAGAACTAAACCTAGGAGGGAAAAATTCTGAGACATTTTCTGACATAACAATAAGCTTTACATATTTCCTACCAATCCTACTTAGAGTATTGTCAATCCTTTCAATTGGAATTGTGTTTCCTTTAGCTAGTTTATTCCCTTACACAACCTCTAGATTAAAACTCAGAAATCGTTAATAGTACACATAGTACAGGCATCATCCAAGAAGATTACTATTCCCTAGTTTGACAATGTAAATGTAACAAATTATATAGTCAGTGGGTTTCTTGATAGAGGATCCATTGGTCTATTGATTAGTGTGCATACCCTTTCTGCATCAATGTATTGGTTAATAATAGATTTTGACATTTTTTGGCACTGTTGCTAGGGATGGTGCTAAGGTTTAGAGTTTCTAGGTTCTTTTTGAGTTATGTTTGTACTTTCTTTACTAGGAAATAGTATTTTTCATCATTTAGGATCACTTACATATTCAATCTATCTCCAAACTATTCACTAACATGGTGCAGGAATAGAGTCGTTAGCTTATACATTATTGTATGTGGCGGCCAAGAGACCATAGAGGAAGGTTTCTTCCAACTAGATCAATAGAAGAAGAAGAAGAAGAAAACTTTGAATTATCCCTTGGTCTAGAGAACACTAAGGATTTTGAGGATATTGCAAGTTGGAACCAAGGCATAATGGTAGAAGAAGTAGAAAATTGAGTTGAACCAATTACCTTTGCCTTTACTATTTCAAATCAGGAGAGAGCTGACACCTTGAAAAACATTCCTCCGTCATCTCTACCAAACTTTCATGGGCTAATAACTGAAGACCTGGATACATTTCTCTTTGAGTTTGATGTACTCTATAGGAGTTATGATTACGCTATAGATGCATATAGACTCAAGCTCTTCCTAGCCACCCTTAAGGATGCTGCATTAAAATGGTTTATGGGTCTAGGTAAGAATTTAGTAACCACTTAGGCCACCATGAAGGAGATGTTTCTACAAAAATATTAGGATTATTGTCATGGCAGAAATATGAAGGGGTGACATCTTTAGGATGTCACAAAAAGAAGATGAGCCCTTCAAAGATTATGTTGAGAGATTTCAATTTTGCCTCAAGATGTCAAGATGGAATAGGCTCTCTCTAGAGTCACTCAAGCTAGTCTTCCTAAGAGATGTGAGAAAAGAATGTATGGATGAACTTAATTTAATTGGAGAAGGGAATATCTCTCAACTTGAATTTGATGAAATCTGTCAAATCTCCCAAAACTATTCATGCTCTACTTTAAAGAAAAATAGAGGTTTTAGAACCTTGACTTCGAGTGAATCATCAACTAGAGTCTCCAGAGTAGAGCTCAACAATCTCCTATCAAACATGAGAGAGGATATCATAAGCCATCTAGCAACACAACAAGACACTCTACACATAAAGAAGAAACAAGAGGCATCAGAGGTAACTTTGAGTGAATACTATTCACATTGTTGATAGAAGAAGGCCAATTGCTAATGCAAGGGTATTACTAGTATTTCAGAGTGAAAGAATGAGAAACTAGATTTCTGAGCTATAGAAGATGAAGAAGGTAAAGTTTTCTACATTGCACAATGAAGGCCATGGCACCAAAGACAAGGTGTGCCTCAGGACTCCTTGACCAATTCCATGTCATTTGCACCACCTATTTTAAATCCCCATAATTGGAACAATGCACATTGGTATAACTAGCCACATCGGCAATGGGCAACCATGCCACCCAGCTAGACCTAGCAACAGGGGGTATGGACACAACAACCATTCCAATCCTCAAATTCTAATCCACAATGGAAAGACAATTAAAGTCCATGGCCACAACAATGGCATGGGAACAAAACTTGACAAAATCCAAATATGAACTACCCACATCCATAGCAAGCCCTACCTCAACAACGAGCCCTTATGCCAAATGCAGCCATGCCTACTCCTATCCCGCCTAGAGACACTCACAACCTACATCTAACCCTAACAACAAGCATGTTTAGTAGTTCTATACTAATGAGGCCATCCAATACCCAACCTATATGATTGAAGTTAGTGATGTGTACCTGCGCTAAGGAAAGATGCTTATTGGACCTCCATCTCCACTCATCACAAAAATTCTTGATGAGGAACAACCCTCAGTCATTGACAACCATCTAAATAACTAGTAGAAGCCTTCTGAGAAGATCTCTCTGTAGGAAGAAATCATTACCAAGAGCCCTCCATTCTCAGAGAGATTAAAATGCACCTTCCACCAAATCCATCTGAGCCAAATTTTGATTTCATGGGGCAACTAAAAAATGTTTGTGTTAAATTTCCCCTCATCCAAGCCATCAAGGATGTACCCATATATACCAAGGCTATAAGGAAGTTATGCCTTCATAAACTAGGAAGGAAGAGAAAATATCCTTCGACAGTGCATGTTATAAGACAACTTGTTGATATCATGTTAGGTAACTTGGATGTTACAAAATATGCAGATCCTGGAAGCCATGTAGTTGATATAAACATCAATGGTACCCTTATCAAAAACACCTTGATTGACCTAGGTGTAGCCATCATTGTAATGGCAAAGGAAACAATGAATAACCTTTAGTTAGCTAACCTCAGACCTACTCCCACAGTACTCTAGTTAGCAAATAGGTTTGTTGATGGTGTTTTTAGCACACAACAACGCATGTGTGATTGTTGGTATCACACCTCTCTTGAAAAGTATCTTACCCTAAGTAAGACTACTCCATAGATAATACAGCTAGGTCTTACCTTGCTTGGAATTTCTTAGTGGGATATTCTAGCTACTCCTATAAGGGGTCTTACAATACCTCTACCAGTTTTGACAGTTTAGGACAGCAATATATGCAAAACCCTTGTGATTTTCAGCTGATATTTCTATGTAAAATGATGTTGGAAACTAACTCTAACAATTGATTAATAAGAAAATGCAAATGAAGCAGGGTTTAGAGAAAACCTAACTAATGTTCACAATGCATAGATTGTTGTAGGTAGACAAACATTTAGAAATTAAACCAATTTTTGTTTTACAAAGCTAAAGACTTTGCTACAGTACTGTAGAAAATAGTGCTATCTTCTATGGATTCTCCAAATTTTTAGATTACATACATTCATTAAATACCCAAGTGCTAGTGTGATTTAACTATTGTAATTCAATTGAACTCAGTTTAATTTAACATCCCAGGCTAACTATGCACGGCTACTCACAATCAACAAGCAACTAATAGTATAGACTAGAATTCTCATTAAATAACTTCAACAAATCGCTAACATTGCAAAGCATGACTTAAGTAATGAGGATCAAGATGTGAAATGAAACCAAATTGATAATACAAAGAGACAAATTCTCAGAAAAGTACTACATCAACTTGCTTTTGTATTAACCCAAAAATTTGGTAGAGTGTCAACAATTCAGCATCAAGATTGTCTTACATTGAGAGGAATAATGGCCCTTTATATAGAAGAGGCGTCATACCGAGTTTTGAATCTACAGTGGAGATTGACTCAACACCAATGGTCTAGATTCAACAACATTAAATACATTTATAACATCCTTTTGCATTCCCGAATTACAATTTGTCTAGTAGGAAAAGGACTAAAAATGACCTCTAAATACATTGAACTTAGACAAATTGAGTACCCATTAAGCTATATATATGGAAAAGTCAAATTTTAAAGCCTAATAAAGACAAAATAGTGTCACATGACCTTCTAAATATAGCATTAGTCACAAGTGATGGGATTACATTTTCAATTTCAAATAATTTATTATTTTACTCATCTCCTTCTAAATCTATTTTATCTTCTTTAGCCTTCTTGTTGTTGTAGGCTACCCAGGCTGCTAATGTTGGATTTATGTCTGTAGGGTCCACATATTTAATGTAGTCTACTCTGAATTTGATGTTTTCCCACTCCCGATAATACTGAGTATATACATCTTCCATTGTTCTACTTTTTTGAAATGCAACAAAGGAAGCCCGAAGATCATTGACCTTTTCAAGTTTACCCACTATAATCAGTGGAGACTATCCATGAATAGATTGATGCAATCTATCCTTACAACGATGCTCATCAAGTGGACCAAGATCATTGATACTGGGGTCTAGACATTCTTTCAAAGTATCATTTATTTCATAAATGACAGCAGGTATTCAAGTATTTGCTTCCTTATAAGATTCCTTAACCTTATCAAAAACTTCCTTCTTCATATTCAGCTGTAGATACCATTCCCCTGACTTATATAACCTTTCTATCATAAGAATATTCTCTAATAATAGAATTTCACTAGGCAGTCTCCTTATTACCTGTACTCTTGGGAACATATGAGAATAGTATTCTTCATAAGGACTGCATTCTTCATATAATTCCTCCCATCCTTCTCTCAACAGTCAGAAGTCTCGATGTAGCATGACTGCAAAAGTGATTGCCTCGCAACCATCACTATACTTATTATCAAACCACTCTTGTGTGCCTGTAGTAATTGTTTTGATATCATAAAATTTAGCTAACTCTTCGTTTGACAATAGGGCTAGAGCTAATTTTGTTATGAATTTAATGGCCTCATCAAAAACTAGATGCAAGCCTTTAGTTCCTCATTTTGCTATTTCAATTCTTGCTTCATGAGTTTGTCTTTGTCTAACTATTCAAGAATGGAGGAGACTGTACCTTTAAATTCATCAATTTTCTGACCCCTGAAGGCTGGTCCCAAGTCAAGATTTGTAACAGTATAATCCTCTACTTTGACTTGGTCTTTATTCACATTGGTCTATGGGACAACCACCTCAACAATCCTTGACCTAGTGGCATCTTTGTATATCTGGGATTGGATTTTATCCTTCTTTTGTTTCTTGGGCTTCTCCACTCTAGTTAAGATTACATCCAAATCTAGTTTCATCACTTGTACTTGTGGCTCTTTAGCTCCAAGCCAGTTTTGCAGCCAATCTATTATTGTTAAAGAGGAATCCTTGGGAAAATCAGTATAGCTATCTCCTTTTGCTAGGGAATTATCAAGAATTTCCATCTCTCTTTTAGACTCTTTATCATTATCCTCTTCTCCATCTCCCTATTGATAACTAAGAGGGGGGGTGAATCAGTTATTGTGGTTCCTAGAAAGGTTCTTCACCACTTTTTGATAATCCCACGATTACTCCAAGTGTATAGGTGCAGAGACATTGTTGAACTTTTGATCTTCATTAATAATTAATGCAGCATCAAATTATATTTGCAAACATAACCATCGAATAGAAATAACACCAATACATGACACAATGATTTTGACATGGAAAATCTTGTTAGGGGAAAAACCACGGGGTGACTAACCTAAGATTGTATTCTCTGTTAAAAGAATACGATGATACAAAATGGCACTTGCCAATTAGGGCTCACTACTTGAGCACACTGCTCACAAGAGGCTCACTTCCTACAAGAGACTCACTATCTACAAGATACAAATGAAGTAACAAGATACTTGAACTGATGAAAAGCATCCACACATGCTGAGGTTTAGTTTCGGTTAGGCTCAATATACTAATCTGCTGCACTTTATTCTACCTCTTCTTTGGTGCTACTATCCCGTCACATTCCAGACCTGTCTTATTGCCTTCACACTGCTCTTCTACCTTTCTTCACACTTTTTCACATATGACTTACACCTTCACATCTAAATCCATCTAGTATATATATCTGGACCAATGATTTCAGCACCTTTCTAGTCGGCATCCGGAATAGTCAATATTTTCCCAAACTCTGATCAGTTAGCTTAATCCTTACTTACAAGTGATGCATATCAAAGAGATGTTTATAGAATTCATCAATCATGTTGGCCAATCATGAGTGATACCTCAGGAAGCTTGATCACCATCAATATTTCATCTGGATTAAGGTCTGATGTTCTGCTAGTCAGTTCTTCCTCTGTCAACTCTGTCAAACAGGAACCCAATACTTAGGTACTCATATCTCTTCACTCTTTCATCACCGGAGGCTTAATCCTTGGAATCTATTATTCAAGGTACTCCTCTTGACTTCCCCAAGTTTGCACTTTACTGAGATAATTCCTCTGAGAGATCCAGACCTAACTGTCGAACCTTGCCACATGCTCTATTCTTGTTTACCGGACCACAACATCCTTCAACCTGTCTTCCGATATAGACATATCATGCCCTGTGGATGGGTGGGATGAGCTTTGTTTCCATCAATGACAACATTCATGAAGCCATATAGTGTCTCTTGCCAACAACACTTAGTGAAAAATGACTAAGTGTCACACTATACTTCCCCTTGGCTAATGCTTTGTTCTTATATACATTTTTCAGAGCTCCCCCTTAGCTGGATTCCTCATTTTTCACTGCTCCTCAGTCCCCCTTTGACATCAATGGCAAAGGGTGGGGTCCGTACACTAAAATTTGCAAAACTCAAACTATACTTAATCGCATAAGTATATTATCCGGTTATACTTTACATATACTTTAGGATATCTGCAAAAGTATTCTTTAATTGTACAACTTCTGTCACCCAACTCAGTCAGCTTCATTCTATCCAAAATTGAGATGTGACCACTCAACAGGAATGCAAAAGCTTCTACCCTCTTCAGATCTGTCAGATCACTGGTCTGGGCTGTGGTTTGAGATCATTTAGGGCTTCATGCACGGCCTCTAACTTAGGGATAATTATCCCTCTAAGTTCACTTAACCTACTTATTCTATTTTTCTTCTCCTTCTCAAGCTTCTTAATTTCATTCAAGACTACAATAGTCTGACATTCTTGATTTATTATGGAAGTGGTAAGAGGATCAAAATTTTGAGATAGTTTTGTTAGTTTATCCTCCTATTCTTTCACTTTCTTCTCAATCTCTACTGTTACTTTGGACCATGATAGACAAAATTTATACATTTCCCCACCCTCTTTAAGAGCATTTTCTAAGCTCTTTATCCCTATATCCATATTTCTCCTATCATTGGTTATTAGTCCTTATACTTCAGAGAATCTCTTTTCCAAAAACTCCTTTGAAACTTTTTCTTCTACTGACTTCTCTAAGGAATCAAAATGTGTGCTAACACTATTAACTAAAGATTTAAGATTATTGGATGAAGAGGCTGAGGAATCCTTCTGAAAAGATGGCATGATCTTCTCCAATACACCAGATGCAGTTTCTATGAGCTTGCAGTCTTCCATGTGAGATTTCAGAAGTTTTTCTTTTGCCTTTTGCTGAAGTAAAGGATGCTAGCTTCATGGTTTGAACCGGGGAGAGGGATTCAAAATTGAACGGTCCTTGAAGAAGTTCCGGTTCATCAAATTCCATTATCTCCTTGGTTAAGAATTCTTCGACTGCTTTTGATGTGTCTCTTGCCGGTGACAGGGTTTTGTCCCCTTTTGCATCCTTACCACTATCATCTATGGTCTTTTCTGTTGGATTGTTCTCTCCTTCTACAACTTACTACTATCATCTTTTTTTCCTTCTCCTCTGCTTCTTGACTGATCTTCTCTTCTATTCTTCCTTCTTCTTTAGATCTGGAGTCTGCAGGGGAAATCGAAGGAGAAATGTTTGCTTGTTCATGGACCTCCTCTTCTAGAGAAGAGGATTCTAAGTCCTTATCTTTCTCTTCACCTGTCTTCTTTACCTCTTCTGCTATAGTCTCAGTAGATTCTTCTTTGTTATCCATTCCTGAGGGATCATCACCTAAATCCTCTATAACAGGAATATTGAATCTTTTATAGGCATTCCAGAGGATTTCTTCTATTTCTTTTGCCACTTTATCAGTTTCTCCAAGCATGAGCTAATTCATTCTAGCCTTACTCTGGAACTCATCCTTGCAATCTTTGAAGATCATATCCATTTGTTTCAGAGTAATTGAAGGATAGAGCTGAATAACTATTTGTTCTCTAATCTCTAAGTCCATAGCCTTGGCATTTTCTTTTCTCATTTCAAGTTCCTTCTCTAAACTTTTAGGAATTAGAGAAATTATTTCAATAAATGCTTTATTGTATATGTTCAAGTACTTAACTGTGGCTTCCTCCAAGATTTTTCTATCTGCATCATTATATGCATCATAGAATTCTGTTATTGGTTGCAGGTTCCCATCCACATTAACTTCTTTAACTACATCATCTAAGGACAGAGTGGGCCTTTCAACAAACTCTTCTACCTCTGTCTCCTTGTCTTTACTGGATGCTTTCTTCTTCTTCATCATCTTCTTGATCTCTTCATCAGATTCTATCTCTTCTTCATCCTTTTGACTAATATAAGACCTTATTGCATTTGTCTTTGTTCTCTTTTCTCCTTTACTAGATGATTTTGCTTCTGGTTTTGATGCCTTTGAGCTCTTAGTAGTAGCAGATTTAGAGCTCTTAGAGGATTTGGTCCAGGAGGAGACTTCCACCAGAGCACCTTCTTTCTCTGCTTTTTCTTTTTCTTTCTCTACTTTTTCTATTTTCTCTCTATTTGCATCAAGTACCTCCTTTGAAATGCCATGCCTCTTGGTAAAATCTTCTACTTCCCTTCTTACCTTTCTCTTGATCTTAGGCTATCTCAATTCAACATGAACTTTTACACTTAGTTCTTGGTAAGTTCCAAACCTTTCTGCCTTAGGATCTTTGGGTTGGCTCAACAAATGTTGGATATGTAGTTATAGGATTTTGTCATCAACCTCATACCCCATTGGCATGATCCATACTATTCTTGGTTCTACTTCCTCCATTAGACATTGATCAGTGTCTACCATAAAGCACATTGTATCCTTCTATTTTTCAACTATGGATTGGGGAATTCTTTCTCTAGCCTGCATCATGCTTTGGAATTTTTTGAAATAACCCCATAGCTCATTCATAAAGTAGAAGAACAAACACAGTATCAGCCCACCATACTTGAAAGAGTTCTTCTTCTCCTTCTTGATCTTTTGTAGGTTTTCCATTAGTTGGCTTAGAAGGAGTTCACAAAGATCATAATCTGCATTCTTTCTCAACATTTCATAAGAAGTGTAGATTGTCATTCTGGATATAGAATTTTCTCTATTGGAGTGATATATCTTGTAGCCAATAATCATGGAGGCAAACTTGATGTCTGGATTTGTGATATCCTCAACTGTCATTGCTCTTTTATCAAATTTGGATCCGGTAGCCTCAGTCATAGTTTGGTTTTTGACTGATTTGAGAGTAGGCATCCCACCGGTTGAGTGTAATCTAGTTACTGCCCTAATGGCATCCTTAGTGATTTTAAACTATGGTGCAAGAGCACCCCTACAAGACAGGATATTGTCCGCATGACAGGACATTAGTCTATTTTTAGCATGTTTGACTTCATAATGTAATAAGGTCCATTGGACCAATGCATATGTATTAGATCAGCCTAGGAGAGTGTGCAGGCAGTTAGAGTTCGTGATTAGGTAGTATGAGCTGTCTTCTCCTAGCCGCTTGGAAGCTCCCAGTCGTTGGGAACCGAGTTGGTAGTACTCGTAGGATATTGCTATAAATAACTCTGATCAGTAGGGTTTGATATCGTATTAGAGAATATCATATCATAGAGAGTAGATGAGAGTAGTAGTTGTGTTATGTTGTACTGGTGATTGAGTGAGATCCAGAGATCAGTCTAGACATTGTGAAACATTGTTGTAGAAACAGGACATTTGTGTTTCATCTGAATAAGATCTCATCAATTGCATTATCTGGTTTATCAGCTGTTTATGTTTTGAATTTCTGTTCTGATTACAGGTTAATGGATACTTTCAACCCTTCCACCGGTTGATTCTGTGAATCAGTGGAATGGTCATGCATGTTAGTTTAGGTTGTATTTTAGTTTTCTGTTTATGCATTTCATTGTTTGAGAGATCAGTTGGTAGCATGCTATGAATCAACCTAGCATCCTCATGTGCTAGGGTTTAGGAAGATAAACTGTTAAGTTTTGATCTGAAGGTGATCCGGCCCGATCATCATATTTTCTATGTAAAATTGTGCAGTTCTGTGAGTTTGCATGCAGCTGACGGATATACAGGGATCTGCATGTGCTTTTCCAGTCGGAGTGAATCGCATCGTCATCTGTGAGTATATCGCTATATGGATCGGGTTATGAAGCTGACGAAGACTGTATGTGTCAAGTGCATCAGGATGATATAGGTTGGATATATACTCAGTGTGTATATCATCGTCAGGATCATCTTTCGTGTGCATCCATCATCCGCATATCGCTATCGCATGCAGGAGTAAAAGTTCATTTTCGGCTAAGGACCGGAGAGGTCATCATCAGGATATTAAGAGATCACCCGGATATTCATTATCATGTTGCAGAGGATATAAGTGTCTTATATCCTGTTGACATCATCATCAGGTGCATTGACATCATCATCAGGTGCAAGTGACGTCATCGTCATCAGGATATTGCGAATATCACCCTATGCAAGTTTATCCTGCTGTCGCTAAGTGTTTTGGCATCGGCGTAAGTCATCGGCATAAAGTTTGGTTAACATCATCAGGATGTTTCAATATGACCGGATAAGTCATATCCTGATGCTATTGTTTGTGTAGTCAGATATCGGGGTGACGTAGGCATCGGAGGAAAGGTGCTTGAAGTTGTCGTCATCAGGATATTTGGAGGGAACCTGATATTTTATATCCTGCTGATGAAGGTGATGTTGAACATCATGATGAAGAAGATAGAGTTTGGCGGTAAGATGAACAGTGAACATCAGGAGGATGTTTGCGCTTGCCGAATATGATGATGCTGCTGATAGGCGAGAGGCGAAAGGTGATAAGGAAGTGAACAGTAGTCATCAGGAGGATATTTCATGCTCGTCTGAAATATGATGATGCTGATAAGCCGATAGGATTTTAACATGCTGGTTGTGTTTATGACTCCTCCTTCCCATTTGTAAGCTCCCATTGCGTTTTACCTCTGCATCATAGTGGTATCAGAGCAAAGGAAGGATCTTCTGGAAAAGATAAGGATATAGCAGGATGTCAGGTGACGAAGGAACATCTGAGGTTCCGGTAAGGATGACCAACGTTGAGTTGGCAGTTCTGGTGAAGAAACAGATTGCAGAGAGCAAGGCCGTGAAGGCTCAGAATCAGGAATTGAAGGATGAGTTAGCGAAGTTGAGGAACAGAGTAGGTTCTGGTAGAGAAGAAGATAGGGAAGAAGAAGAGATCCCTAGTTGGAACGAGGAGGTCGTTCCTACAGACTAGAGACCACTGTTGAACGCCCTCAAGGCCATGGAGAGGAGAACCATGGATGTGAAACTGGATTTGCCAGTGTTTACAGGAAAGATGGAACCTGATTCAGTGATGGAGTGGATAGACTCCTTGAACAATTTCTTTGAAACAGAGGAGATACCAGAACAACAGAGGGTGAAAATAGCCCAGTCAAAAATGAAAGAAGCTACCTTGACATGGTGGAATTTCGTCCAAGATGATAGAGTATAGGAAGGAAAGCGTAGAGTCACTACATGGAAGAAGATGATGGCATTAGTAAAGGAAGCTTATGTCCCATTGGATTACAATATCCAATTACACAAGAGGAAGCAAAACCTGAAGCAGAAGGAGCTAGATGTCAGCTCATATACAGAAGAATTCATGAAACTTTGTATGAAAACAAAAGTAAAGGAAAGTGAAGAAGAGAAGGTAGCCAGATACCTTAATGGATTGAGGTTCAACATTTAGGAAGATTTAAGTCTGCATAATCCAGATACAGTTCAGAAATGCTTTCAGTTGGCATTGAAAGTGGAAGAGAAGTTAAAGAGAAAACAAGAACAACACCATAGAGGAAGAGGAAGACAACAAAGAGGTGGAAGAGGTCCTTTTAGAGGTAGAGGACATGGACATGGATATCAAGGAGAATCCAGTCATGACAATAGTAAGGGAAACAATAGTCAGAACCAGGGGGAAAATTATAGTCAGCAAGGAAACTTCAGAGGTAGAAGACCTTTCAGAGGAAGATCCCAGGGCAGAGGATCCATCAGATGTTATAAATGTAACAAAGAAGGCCATATAGCCAGCAGATGTCTAGAAAAGGCCACAAGCTCAACAGGAGAAAGGAGAACAAATCTGATCCAAGAACCTGATAATCAAAGTATGACAGGCTCTACTTCTTTTCAGAGTGTGAATGCTCCTGATAATTTTGGATACCTAGAAAGTGGAGAGTCTCTAATGATGAGAAGAACAGTGACTACCATGAAGGTACCTGACAAAGAATCCCCTCAAAGAAAGTCTCTTTTCAGGACTATTTGCAAAGCAGGAGGTAAGGCATGTAAAGTTTTGATTGATTCTGGTTCTACTGAAAATTTTGTGTCTGAAGAAATGGTGACAAAGCTTAAGCTTAGGAGATTGCCTCACCCATCCCCATATAAAGTCTCATGGCTTACCCAAGGTCAGCAAACAACTGTAGAAGAGCAGGCTTGGGTAGAATTTCAGATTGGAGCATATAAGGATAAGTTGTTGTTTGATATTACCACGATGGATGCTTGCAATCTTTTATTTGGTAGACCATGGCAGTATGATTTGAAGGCACAACATGATGGTGTTAGAAACATCTATACAATCACTAAAGATGGTAAGGATATAAAGTTACTACCATTGACAGAGAAGGAGGAGAAATCTAAAGGAAAAGAGGTGAAGGTAATGCTGATGGAAGGTAAACAGTTCATGAAAGAAGTAGCAGCAGAAGGTGCAGTTGCATATGCCCTAATCCCATGTATGAGGGTGAATAAGGAACAGCAGCAAGAAGTCAAGGAAGAGAAGAAGCAAAGGTTCATAGACCCAGCTATCCAAGAGCTATTGGATAAGTACAAAGGTATCATCTCAGAAGGAATGCCAAGATCCCTACCACCTGTCAGAGATATCAGTCATTGCATAGATTTAATTCCAGGGTCAACACTTCCAAACAAAGCAGCCTATAAGCTAACTCCAGAACAGAATGCAGAAGTAGCCAGACAAATTGAAGAATTATTGGATTCAGGTCTGATTGGGAAAAGTTTAAGTCCATGTGCAGTACCGGCTGTACTAGCACCAAAGAAGGAAGGAACTTGGAGGCTTTGCACAGATTCCAGAGCTATTAACAAGATCACAATCAGGTATAGATTTCCAATCCCTAGGATAGAGGATTTACTTGACTGTTTGGGAGGTGCTAAGTATTTTACAAAAATAGATTTGAAGAGTGGATATCATCAGATCAGGATTAGGCCAGGAGATGAATGGAAGACAGCATTCAAAACTAATGAAGGGTTATATGAGTGGAAGGTTATGCCTTTTGGTTTATCTAATGCACCTAGTACTTTTATGAGGTTGATGAATGAGGTTTTGAAAGAGTTCATTGGTAAGTTTGTCATAGTATATCTAGATGACATTCTGATTTTCAGCAACACAAAAGAAGAACATCTCAGACACATAGATTTGGTTCTTAAGAGGTTACATGAAGAGCAGCTGATGATAAATTTAGACAAGTGTTTGTTCATGCAAGAGGAGATCACATATTTGGGTTTTGTCATTTCACAAGGAAAGTTACAAATGGATAAGGAGAAGGTAAGTGCCATATTATCTTGGCCAACCCCAAAGACTATGAATGATGTTAGAAGTTTCCATGGGTTAGCAACCTTCTACAGGAAGTTTATAAGAGGGTTTAGTCATATTTGTGCACCCATGCTTGATACCATCAAAGGAGGACAGAAGTGCAGATTTGTTTGGACTCAAAGAGCAGATGATTCTTTTGAAACATTGAAGAAGAAGGTGGCACAGCAGCCAGTCCTTGCACTTCCAGACTTTAACAAAATCTTTTAGGTAGAATGTGATGCCAGTCACATGGCCATTGGAGCAGTACTCAGCTAAGAAGGTAGACCTATTGCATTTTTCAGTGAGAAGCTCAATGATGCGAAAAAGAGGTATTCCTCATATGATTTGGAAATGTATGCTTTAGTCCAGTCACTCAAGAAATGGAGGCATTACTTGATGCCAAAGGAATTCATAGTATTCACAGATAACCAGGCTCTGAGTTTCATAAACAGCCAGGAAAAGCTGAACCACAGACACATGAAATGGGTAGAAACCTTACAAGCTTTTACTTTTACATTGAAGCATAAGAAAGGAGTCAAGAATAAAGTTGCAGATGCTTTGAGCAGAAGAGTTCTAACAGTCAACCAGATTTAGTTAGAAAGTGTTGGCATTGATTCACCAAAGACCATGTATGAGACTGATGAAGATTTTGGAGAGATATATCATGTATGTACTTCTTTTGGAGAGAAATATCATGCTGAATTCTCTGAATTTTTTATTCAGGATGGATTGTTGTTCAAAGGTGGACAGTTATGTATTCCAAGGTGTTCTATGAGGTTAAACATCATTAAGGAGAAACATTGTGGAGCTATGGCAGGTCATTTTGGTCTAGATAAGACTCTTGATCTTGTCCGAAGACATTACTTTTGGCCTAAGTTACAATCAGATGTCAGAAAATTTGTAGAGACATGTGTGATATGTCAGAAAGCTAAAGGCAGGTCGACTAATGCAGGTTTATATCAGCCCTTACCCATTCCTTCCAGACCATGGGAAAGCATAAGTATGGATTTTGTCTTGGGTTTACCAAGGACAAGGAAAGGAGAAGCTTTTGCAGAAGCCATAAAGGAGGTTCATGATCAAGTCAAGACCCAACTACAGTAAACCACCTTGAAGTATAAGGAGTATGCTGATAAAAAGAAGAAGGATGTACAGTTTGATGTTGGAGATTTGGTATGGGTTCATTTGAAGAAGGACAGACTTCCTAAGGGAAAATATACTAAACTCATGCAGAGAAAAGTTGGACCATGTCAGATTTTGCACAAGCATGGACAGAATGCTTATGAGATACAACTCCCACCTGATCTTGGTTTGTCCCCTATATTCAATGTATGTGATTTAACTCCATACAAGTCTTATCCAGATGTAGATCAGGATATACTACAGGATACAGTCCATGATAACATTCCCAAGCATGATCCTCCACAGTTGCAGAAGGTTTTGGACACCAGAGTGGTCAAACAGACCCGGAACAAACAGTACTTGGAGTATCTAGTCTCTTGGAAGGGAAAACCGAATTCTGAAGCAGTATGGATGACGGAAGAGAAGATCCAGAAACATGGTGCAGATCTTCATACTCTCATCTCAAGTGGACTTGAGATTTCTTCTTCTGGGGAGTATGGTGCAGGAGCACCCCTACAAGACAGGATATTGTCCGCATGACAGGACATTAGTCTATTTTTAGCATGTTTGACTTCATAATGTAATAAGGTCCATTGGACCAATGCATATGTATTAGATCAGCCTAGGAGAGTGTGCAGGCAGTTAGAGTTCGTGATCAGGTAGTATGAGCTGTCTTCTCCCAGCCGCTTGGAAGCTCCCAGCCGCTGGGAACCGAGTTGGTAGTACTCATAGGATATTGCTATAAATAACTCTGATCAGTAGGGTTTGATATCGTATTAGAGAATATCATATCATAGAGAGTAGATGAGAGTAGTAGTTGTGTTATGTTGTACTGGTGATTGAGTGAGATCCAGAGATCAGTCTAGACATTGTGAAACATTGTTGTAGAAACAGCACATTTGTGTTTCATCTGAATAAGATCTCATCAATTGCATTATCTGGTTTATCAGCTGTTTATGTTTTGAATTTCTGTTCTAATTACAGGTTAATGGATACTTTCAACCCTTCCACCGGTTGATTCTGTGAATCGGTGGAATGGTCATGCATGTTAGTTTAGGTTGTATTTTAGTTTTCTGTTTATGCATTTCATTGTTTGAGAGATCAGTTGGTAGCATGCTATGAATCAACCTAGCATCCTCATGTGCTAGGGTTTAGGAAGATAAACTGTTAAGTTTTGATCTGAAGGTGATCCGGCCCGATCATCATATTTTCTATGTAAAATTGTGCAGTTCTGTGAGTTTGCATGCAGCTGACGGATATACAGGGATCTGCATGTGCTTTTCCAGTCGGAGTGAATCGCATCGTCATCTGTGAGTATATCGCTATATGGATCAGGTTATGAAGCTGACGAAGACTGTATGTGTCAAGTGCATCAGGACGATATAGGTTGGATATATACTCAGTGTGTATATCATCGTCAGGATCATCTTTCGTGTGCATCCATCATCCGCATATCGCTATCGCATGCAGGAGTAAAAGTTCATTTTCGGCGAAGGACCGGAGAGGTCATCATCAGGATATTAAGAGATCACCCGGATATTCATTATCATGTTGCGAAGGATATAAGTGTCTTATATCCTGTTAACATCATCATCAGGTGCATTGACATCATCATCAGGTGCAAGTGACGTCATCGTCATCAGGATATTGCGAATATCACCCTATGCAAGTTTATCCTGTTGTCGCTAAGTGTTTTGGCATCGGCGTAAGTCATCGGCATAAAGTTTGGTTAACATCATCAGGATGTTTCAATATGACCGGATAAGTCATATCCTGATGCTGTTGTTTGTGTAGTTGGATATCGGGGTGACGTAGGCATCGAAGGAAAGGTGCTTGAAGTTGTCGTCATCAGGATATTTGGAGGGAACCAGATATTTTATATCCTGCTGATGAAGGTGATGTTGAACATCATGATGAAGAAGATAGAGTTTGGCAGTAAGATGAACAGTGAACATCAGGAGGATGTTTGCGCTTGCCGAATATAATGATGCTGCTGATAGGCGAGAGGCAAAAGGTGATAAGGAAGTGAACAGTAGTCATCAGGAGGATATTTCATGCTCGTCCAAAATATGATGATGCTGATAAGCCGATAGGATTTTAACATGCTGGTTGTGTTTATGACTCCTCCTTCCCATTTGTAAGCTCCCATTGCATTTACCTCTGCATCAAACGGCATGTTCAACCACATGAAGTTGTCATGCATTCTGCTCAAGACATACCAGACCCATTCATCCTCAATAAAGTAGGGGAAATGGATACACTGACTGAAATGTTTATCCCTGATGGCCTTGTATTGGGGTTTGAGATCAAATGAATCATCTATCAGTTCCTTGTGATAGATATCCATCAGCTTGGATTCACCAAATTCTTTAATGTTTGCGTGAATGTAAACCCTAACGTCTTCTACATGCAGAATTCCATGTGGGATGCTAGAAAATGCACCTAGGGGATCAACTTCTAGGGATTTATAGGGATGTTTTATGAATTTAGGGCATGGCCTATTAGTTATCTTCACCACATTTGGAGTAGCCATCTTTCAAAGATTCACAGAGAGATTTTCAAGAGTGAAAAATACCTTTTACGCTTCTAGGGTTCACGATATGAGCCGAATCGGATTGCTGGATGAATCAACTTCTGCAGTTGATCTTTGATGGGCTTGAGGCTGTTGGAGTTCAGACAACACTGAGAGGGGGGGTGAATCAGTGTTGTGTAGATTTTTGCAACTTATTATAACTTTTGATTTACAAGACTTAGAAAGAGAAAGTCATCAATAAACTATGTACAAGTTTGATAGTGAAAATTATGTGCAGGACCACATAGAGATAAATCTTAAAATAGAAGCAAAAAACACACATAGAAGCATATCATTAACACAAGAGTTGCTGGAGTGGAAAACCCTCTCTGGGTAGAAAAACCACTCATGAAATACCTCACTGGCTTAACTTTGAAAACATCTTACAAAGCCTCACTGGCTAAATATTATGTCTCACTGACTATTGAGGTCTCACTGACCTACAAGCCTCACTGGCATACTGTTTAGAAGCACCAGCTTCAAGGAGCACCAACCCCTATTACAGAACAAACTGAAAACACAAATTCAGAGGGTTTCTCTATTTCAATACAGAACATTTATTCTCTCATGTGTCTGTCAAATGGTCATTCCCAACTCATATACAAACTCAGATATTTCAATCATGTATCATGATCCACTCTATAACACCAACACTGCTTGATTCTCAACAACACTGCTTGATTTTCAACAACTCTTCACAACACTGTATGTTTCATCTCTATCCTTCTTAATTCACACATCAATGCACCTGAAAAACAACTTTATATAAGTTGAATATCTTTTCACCTTTCCTCTTCTGTATGAACATTTTCATCTTCTCTCAACGAAGATTCTGCAAACAAAAACTTTTCACCTTCTCTCTACAATTTTTCTTATTTCAAAAATCAATCTCTTGTAATAAAAAATATTATTTCTCTGTCCATTTTAGAACCCTTTCATATTATTTGACATCTCAAATTATCCCTTGCAAAAAATATGTAAATCTTCTTCAAAAATTTGAAACCTTTCACTTACTCTGCACAGACAAATCATCTAAAACAATAATTAAGAAAAATCTTTAAATTGAAATAAGATTTTTCAATTTGCTCTTGAAAGAGAAAAATAAAATCTCTTTCTGATCTCCATGTGCAAGAAGTCAAACCCCTTCATTTAATCCTGCAAAGAAAATATATTCTCTGTATAAACAAAATCTCTTTATATTCCTTCGAAGATGACTCTTCAATCTCTTCAATAGCTCTAGATTCTCTGCAACATTATTGACAAGATCATTTCATATTCTCCAATATTTCAATCAGGACCTGGATCTGTAGGAGAAAAATAAAATCTCTTTGAATATTTAGTCTTTTCATTTTTATCTCCTTCTCTGCAAATCCTGCATTCAAATTCTTTATCCAATCTGCCTTTCAAAAAGAAAATCACCTCAAAATAATCCTTTTAAAAAATAATCTCCAATCTCCAAAAAAAAATTAGTCCTTAGAAAACTTCATCCTCTTAAAAATCTCTTCATAAAGATAATAAAATTCTCCTTATTAAAAAACTCCTTAAAAAAAGGACCGACCAAAAATATTGAAGGAAATTACTTAAGTTTTAAAAAGGAAATTCTATCTTTGATTTCGGGCTTCAAAGAAAAGATTCTAAATACTATTGAAAGTTTCAAGGAAAGACTAAAAGCCTTTTCCTTTTTCCTTAATGCATAAAATTCCATACCCGTGTGACTTTTGGCGGTGGTATGTTCAAATTTAAACACAATGAGAGCCCGCCAATGTGGAAGACTTGCTCTATTGGTAAAAAGAGCAAAAGGGGCCAGTGATTATATGTTATGAAGTCCCTTTGATGAGTCACTTTAAGTGACTTTACCTTCTATAGGGAGTCACTGTTTAAAAACAAAAATGTAAATAAAACAGTGAGGAGTATAATGTAGAAGATATTTAGGATTTTGAAGGTATAGAATTTAGGTTATACAAAAGAATACAAAATCCTAAAAAATAATGCCATCAACATTAATGAAGTATCAACATATATCAAGTCTGAAATATGTCATCTAAATTTCTTGATCCCCTGATAGTAATAACAAGCTAAAGATTCCTTTTAGCACTCTTTTGATCACTTTACCACTGGTCTCAACATAAGATATGATATCACCTTAACACAATGAATGATAACCCTTGAACATAGAAGCATAAACCTTGCCCTGAAAGCATGAAGATCACTGAATACTTTGTTTTGGAGAATACCAATATAACTGATTACTCAAAATACCAAATTCATTAAAAGTCCACTTCACAACACTGATCCTTTAACAAGTATGTACCTCTACACTGCATAACCAAACATGATATGTACTTGCCAACCAAATTGAAGATCAATACTATGTCTTGTCATGACCAACATATGATGAGGATGAACTCTCATGAACAACATAACCTCCACTGAAGTAATATCAATTATGAAGATAATTTCCTTGCTTGAACAAGCATCTTGTGAAGACATTAGGCATCTTGTGAAAACATCCTGATACATGATCAACACACTTATCTTGATTGAATGAACAACTCCTGATTATGCAAGATCAAACCTGTGAAGTATCAAACCATTCTCTGCATCTGCAAGACACATCAGATTTCAAACAACCAACACATTGTCTCTGCATTAAATCTCTCCCACTTGAAGACATCCTGAAATATGACATGAGGACCAAACACCTTTTTGTCATCAATGACAACCTGTCACCATCAGAGGCAATCTATTGCAGAGCTCCTTTTCTCTTCTTCTTGAATGTAAAAATGAGCAAATGTTCAATAAGAGAACCCTTATATTTCTCTACAAACCCTAATTTCATATTGCAATAAATGCGCAACTTAAGTTATTTTGGTTGCCTTGTTCTTCCTATTCTGAGAAAGATCTTCTCTAGATCACTGAGATGTACTTAGAATTATTCTTGATGATTGATTGACAATTTGTTTTCCTTTCCCCAAACATTTGATCTATCCACAGATCAAGATACCTCAAATTTGAATCATACCGGATCTAACTGTGAAAAACCTGTTCTTACCGGATGACTGTTAGACCGAATTAATCTCAGATGAATAAGCTCTTCAAATTCATTTCAGATCTTTCATATTATTCCCAAAGGTTATTTAGATGTTTCTTTGAGAGCCCTTTTAGTCCGCATCCCTCCATGTGCCAATTTTTAGGCACCAATTGACTGGCTGGGGGAAAATATTTTTCTTCTGTTACTCCCCCTGAGCCAGAGCTCATCTATTTAGTTTTTGAAAGGGGTATTAGCACCAGATTCTGGTGTAGATCCATCCCCATCATTTTCTGTACTTCTCTTTACCCATATCTTGTTCATCTCCTTTTGAATTTCATTCGCATTCACTTTTCCTTTTCCTTTGTCTTGGTTTTGATTATGATGTACCAGACCTTTATTGTTCTGATTCTTACTTCTGCAAAATTTGGCAATATGACTAGATCTATTGTAATTATAGGAAACAACATTTCTTTGCATTTTTGACTGACATCCTCTTGATCTACACTAATTAGCCATATGTCCCATTCTATTGCATACAAAATATCTACCATTGAATGAATTGTTCATTTGCATATTTCTACACTCATGAGATTTGTGACCATATTGTGTATGAGGAAAAATTGATTAAATCTAAACTAAATAAAATCAAAGAACCCAATAACATAAAGGAAACCAATCTAAGTAAAAGCCATAACAAATACTCAAAAATCAAGACTTTTACCAAAATCTGTATTGTTTCCTTTGGATTGAATGTGGATTGCTCAATGAAGTTGCAAAGCCATGGCTGCAACAAGCAAGTATGTGCTCAAGAGATCAATGTCAAAAGATCGTGATAGTGCTCAATCGACGCGTTTTGTATGCTCAAAACTCTGTTAAGTATGCCTGAGAATACGATCGAAGAGAGAGAGGCTCAATGAAGGAGATGAGGGGGGTTTATATAGATTTCAAGGAAAATCAATCAACGGTTCAGATAATTCAGAAGAATCAACGGAGGAGATAAGTTGAGGAATGTACAACGAATGAGAAGAAGACATGTGTCTTGCTTTCTTTTGCATGAGAGGAGTTATCAAGAATAGAAGAATGAGTTAACTGAAGAGATAAATCAATTAAAAGAATAAAGCAATCAATTAAGTGATTTAAAACAAGAAGAAAAGATTTGCATGAGAATAAGAAGATATTTTGCTTTATTAAATATAGAAATATTTAATTGATGAGCAAGAAAGCTTGAGTTTTTTTAGAGATAACTCAAATTAGAAGAAAACGCAATTTAAATAAATAATTGATTTATTTAAATTTAGAGAAGATATTTTGGAAGAAATAATTAAATAATTAGAATTATTTAATTTAGAAGATTTGAAAGCAAATTAAATAAATAAATTTATTTAATTGTTGTGCATGATTTTGGAAGAATGATTTTGATTTAATTAAATAATTTAAGAATTGTTTAATTTTAGATAAGAGGGAATTTGTTGAATTAATTAAATAATGGGATTTAATTAATGTGGATTTGATTTTTGAAAAGCGAATAATGATTTAATTAAATAACTAAAAATTATTTAATTGTGGAAGAATATAGAGGAATTTAATTTAATTAATTAAATAAAGAGAATTTATTTAATTAATGTTGAAAGTATGTGATTTAGAAGAATTTGATGATAATTAATTAAATAATTAGATTATTTAATTAACGTTGTAATGCAGGTGATTAGGAAGATAACAGAATGCCAGTGATTTGACGACACGGTCATTTTAGGGTGTCTACATTTTGCCCCTCTTTGATGCAATGCAGCGTGTAGCGTTGCGTCAAAGAGAATCAATTGTTTGAGATGTAATACAATTTTTATTGCCCTAGTGTAGGTAGTTGCCCCAGCATATGCCCCCTCGAGCGGGAAGGCAGGGAAGCGACAGAGGAAAGGTGTTGACGCTCGACCAGAAGAGGACGCGACCAGAGAGGAGGAAAAAGTAGAAGAAGGGGTGGGAAAGAAAAACTAAAGGTGGGGACACTATAAATAGGTCCCATGGGGACCACAATCCTCATTTGCACCCTTGGATAATCTAAATTTAGAGAGAAGAAAAATCCAACCTAGGTGGAGTGAGGTGAGCAGCCAGCGAGGAGAGATGCCGATTCCAGCGCACAGTCATCGGGCGGAGTTGGTGCGGACCTACAGGTGGCCAGCAGGAGCTCCGGCAGCGGTAAGTGATCGAACACCCCCTTTTTATTTGTTGTTTAAGGGCGTTTAGGGCTAGGTTTAGGCAGGGTTAGCCATGTCAAGCAAAAGCACTTTAGGAAGCCGTAGCGCGTTGGGTATAGAATTGCAGCGCTTTTGGCACGCTGTAGCGCGGCTGGTAGTCGCCTGCAGCGCACTTGGTAAAACCGCGTCGCTTTTGGTATTAGGTGTTGGCGCCGAAGCGCAGTTGGAAAATGCCGCAGCTTGCTTGGCTAGGTAGTGCAGCGCACTTGGCCAAGCAGGTTAGCGCAAGTGGCGAGAAGGGGAAAAACGCGTCACGTCTGGCATGACAGAGTGGCATAGTTGGTAGGACAGAATGGCGCAGTTGGAAAAACAAGGCGCATTTGGGTCAAAAATCACAGCGCGGCTGGGTGAACAGTATGGCGCGGTTGGTGGGGAGGGACAGCGCATTTGTACAAAACAAAGCGCTTTTGGTTTGAATAGAAGAAAAGTTAGGGGGCAAGTAGAAGAGTGAGGCTGCCAAAGAGGAAAGGGCAAGTTGGGGGTTTTTTTAGGGATTGATGGTAGATAGGTTTTGAGGGATTTGGAAGAGAAACTGACAAGTGATTTGTTATGGATGCAGAGGATACTGCCACCGCTGATGTCGCGAGAGCGACATCACGCGATCGCGCACGAGGTGGTTCAGCTTACATGGGAGGAGGACGCATTCCTGGAGCATGTGGGACTATGGCATGTGGCACATTTGACACACATTAGGGTGAATCTCGCCCTAGTGACAGTAGTCGTGGAGAGGTATCACAGTGAGACCTCGTCACTCCACTTTCTGACAGGGGAGGCTACAGTGACACTAGAGGATGTATACCGCATCCTGAGGATCCAGATAGATGGGGAGATTGTTGACTTTGACCCAGCACGGGGCGAGGCAGGCTTGGAGGAGGTCTTCTGCATAGATGACCTATGGATAGAGGATGGGGAGATCAAATGGGCAGACGTCCTGAGACTCTGTGATAGGATCAGATGGATCGTTGCGTCCCTGATTGGCAGCTTCCTGTGCCCGGACCGGAGATCGAGAGGACTATCAGTTGGCTGGGGGATAGTTCTATCAGGGATGTTCACCCACGGCAGACAGTATGCGTGGGGACCCTGCGTGCTAGGCCAGCTATACCATGATATGCACCATTGTGTGTATAGGAGAGGCAGGAGCCTCTCAGCAGGTGTGAGCTTGTTACAGGTATGGGCATGAGAGCACATTCCAGTCATCCGACCCATGGCGCAGCGCCACCGAGACAGGGGTGAGCCATATGCATTTTTGTATGACGGGGTGATGACACATTAGAGGATGGGGTCTGTGAGCTACTGGCGGCGGCAGATAGATGAGATGGACATATTCATATGGAGGCCCTGGTTACTGTGCGAGGAGTGGGCTGATGAGCATGAGCAGCTCATGTACTGTAGACAGGCTCGCTATCTGTTCGGTAGACGAACAGATATGATAGAGAGATATCTACCCGAGCAAGTTCTCAGGCAGTTCGGGTTACCGCAGGGGTTACCAGTGGGGGAGGCCACTCATGCCAGGACACGGAGGGAGGTAGGAGACTGGGATGCTGAGATCCCATTGGCGACAGCATTGACAGAGGTGCGGGGACTTATCCCCGTGAGATGGGATTGGGATTCTGGGCTAGCAGACCCAGGGACACTACCAGAGTACGATCAGTACTGGCAGACACACAGGCCTATGAGATTGACTACACTGGGTGTAGCAGGGGCAGTGGGAGAGGTGCTAGTGCTTGGAGGAGAGGCCAGGATGAGGCGGCAGGCCAGGGTAGCTAGGCAGCAGGTAGTGGGCCAGCAGGCAGGTGGAGAGGGCAGTGGCCAGCAGGCCGATGTGGAGATGGTAGAGGTAGTGGGCCCGGTCATAGAGACTGACTTACAAAGAGCGGAGCGACTGCTGCAGGAGGAGATAGCCCAGAGGACTCGCTTAGAGCTCCGGATGGCTTGACTTAGGAGAGACAGGGATGCAGCGCGGGCTAATGCGAGGCAGGTAGAGGCCATAGCCCAGGCACAGACAGAGGCAGCCACAGCAGCACAGACAGCCCTAGCACAGGTGCAGGCACAGCTACAAGCACAGGTGCAGGCATACAGACAGCTGCAGGCCCAAATACAGGCACAGGCACAGGCACAAGTACAAGTGCAGCAGCCAGCCGCACCAGCAGCAGATGCAGATGAGCTAGCGTAGGCTAGGAGAGAGAGAGATGCAGAGGTGCAGCTGCGTTTGACAGCAGAGGCCACACTATTCAGATTGAGGCGGGAGAGAGAGGAGGCACGCCGTGCGCTGGGTGCAGATCAGAGGACCTTGTACAGTGAGCTCGTCCGAGTGTAGGGCGAGCTTGTATCAGCTGGCAGAGAGGCAGAGTACTACAGGGGCCTATATGTGGGTACGGTGTCGGCAGCTCAGCAGGCACCGAGCTATAGAGACAGGAGCAGGTCGGGGGCATCAGGATCCCGGAGGACAGGGCAATCAGCGTCCTCAGTTAGAGGGCCACTTTTGCCACCAAGGGGAGGAGGAGGACCATTAGGGGGACCTCCACCAAGCACAGGGGGAGGCCAGGGGCCACAGCAGGAGGGCAGCTCTACCCACTAGGGCACTTTCATTTGTATTGTATCATATTGTATCATTTTGGATAGATGCCTGCGTGCATTCTGATGTATATTTTGAGGGCTCTTGATAGCCTTGATGTACGATATTGGTGTATATTTGGATGTATACACATTTTTGTATTATTGATGTAGACACCGACACTTTGTATTATGACAGCCGTTACATGATATATATATATATGATGATCTGTTCGGCTCACAGCTGTTCATGCTTTTGTGTATGCATTCTTTGATGTCATGGATGTGATGATATATATGTATGATTATGGATTCATGTGATGACATATGTGGCTTATATGATGCTTATAGATGTATGATGATAGAGATATATGATGATATAGATGTGATGACTAGTGATATCTGACATGTGGGTTTTGCAGATATGCACCAGAGAGGAGAACAGGAGGAGATGGAGAAAGAGACTGTTGATCGATTACTGCAATGAAAGCGATATAAAGGATGTGGAAATGGATGAATGTGCATGTTGCAATGGCTTCGCATTTGTATATAAAGAGCAATCCTTAGTTTGATATAGCACGTGGATAGTTCGCCACCAAGGTATAAAAGACCAAGGTACAGTAATACCCGAGTGCGTGGACGTTGACTCTGCAAACAAACGGTTTGAACCTAGATCCCTTAGACATAATATAACCTTGTTGGAACATGTGAATAAGCCATAGTCTTGAACATAAAATAAACTTCCATACATGCGAATGCAAGAAGAAATATTAATATGTAAGATGCTAGGGCGTAACACACACAAGATAAATAGCATGCTAAGAAAGATACTAGAGATCATTCCTCAAACACGGCACGCAGAAAGTAATGACTATGCCCCCAATCTGTACTGCATCACAACATACCAAGATTATAGATAAATCAAGGTAGCCTTGAATAGGTATGGGAAAGGAACAAAAGATAAACCAAAAAGCAAATTAACTAACTTACAAAGTAAACATACAGCCAACATATTCTCTTGCCAAAGAGGTTGCTCAGGATAGATTGGATAGGAAAGATAACAGCCTTATCGTAGGAAATCTGTGTCCGTTAAAGGGTGCTATCGACCTAAGAAGACAATGTCTCACTTGCAGGAAATGCCACATGTTGCAGGAGACGCGTGTGTGGGTCTCGACAATGGAACACTTCGAAGAAGACAAGCTTGTTGATCTAGGGCTTGGTTAAGTGGTACTTAGCTAATGTTGGCAATCGGTATGTAGGACAGTAGATGACTCTGGAGGGAAGCTTCTTTGCTTCAGGTTTGCGAAGGACTATTGCTTTGAAAGGATGCACTAGCTTGCTGCTTGAGTTAGTCAAGTCGAGGCGAATGGATTTTGAAAAATGGAAGACTAGAAAGGTGACAGGGCTAATAGATTGAAACGGGTGGAGAATGGGGGATCGTGTGTGCCTGAGTACTGGATACATCCTTCGTATTCCAGACTGCCTACATACCCTGTATCCACGGGATCAAGGCACACTTACGATGGAAGATGAACGTGATAAATATGTAGTTCTGGATAGAGTGATGAATGGGTCAAGGTGAAAGGAGGGGATCTTATGTACCTGAGTACTGGAAATGTCCTACGTATTCCAGACTGCCTACATACCCATATCCATGGGATCAAGGTACCTTAAGACTGCGAAGAGATAATATGTAGTTCTAGTGGATGTGATGTAGGAGAAAAAGCGTTGAGAAGATAACAGCCTTATCGTAGGAGCGATGTGTTCGTTAAAGGGTGTTACCTATGGAAATGAGACAAGTTTGAAGTATGTGCTACGAACCACGAACAAGGAACCAATCCTAGACCTAAGTTAAGGAAAGAGTTGCCCCCATTCTGGTAGAGGAAAGTGTAGGGGTGACCGCCAAAGAAGACACAGAAAGACTTGACCTAGGACAAGGCAGTGTTAACTGTAGACATAGATCAAGACGTGGGATGACAACGAGGGACATTGACAAATTTCCAAGCTATACTAGATAGGGAGATGGAAATGCAAACAAAGTCAATGGTTTTATTATGGGTGGATGGATGAGGCGTGTTGCGAACTGGACAAGGAGTGGACAGGACTCGATAGACGATGGATGCTGACTCTACACATAGCGCCTGTTTGCCAGGTTTTCACTATGGTACTTATCCAAGGCGCTTGTTTGCCAGGTTTTCACCAGAGGACGGATTTTTTTGGAATTTTTTTTTTTTTTTTTTTTTTTGGAATACTCTGAGGATCAAGCATAGAACTTTTTGAGATGGACACTGTTAAGTGGCTCATCTAGAGGAATGCCGTCAGGTGTAGCTAAAGTATAAGCTCCTGATCCATATGCTGCTGTCACAATGAAGGGACCTAACCAGTTAGGCTCAAACTTACCCTTTTTCTCTCGATCTGCTTGATTTCTCTGATTCTCCTTAAGTACAAGATCACCAACTTGAAACCGTCTTTCTTTGATCTTTTTGTTGTAATTACGCCGGAGGCGGTTTTGATAGACATGGAGATGATTAAGTGCAGCAAGGCGCCTCTCATCTAGTAGTTCAAGCTCAGCTAATCTAGAAGTGCAATACTTATCTCCGCCGATCAGGTCCTGCATGGATACTCTGAGTGATGGGAATACCATACCGGCATATGAGGTAGTTTAGAATAAACTTGGCTATTTGCTTACCGGTGATATAGGTCATAGGAATGGCTTCCACCCACTTCGTGAAATACTCAGTGGCGGTAATGATAAACTTGTGGCCATTGGAGGAGGAAGGGTGGATTTGTCCTACGAGGTCGAGACCCCATTGAGAAAAAGGCCATGGAGTTGTCACAGGTTGTAACTCATGAGCTGGTGCGTGAATCAAATCTCCATGATGCTGACATTGTAGACACTTCTTAGCAAACTGTGCAGCATCTTGCTCTATTGTAGGCCAGTAATAACCTATTCTGAGTATCTTCTTAGCAAGATTAGGACCGGTAGAATGCGCACCACAGACACCTTCGTGTATGTCTCGTAAGGTAGCTTCGGCTTCTTCCTCATTAAGACATTGTAAGAGGATACCATTGAGACTCCGGCGATATAGTGTATCACCCAGAATGATGTAACGAGAGGATCGACGGATAAAGGTTTTGCATTGGGTGGATGATAGGTCAGGGGGAAAGGTATTGTTCTTGAGGTATTCATAGATATCATCGTACCATGGGGAATTGGGACCAACAAGTTCGTAGATGATTTCAGTAACAGGAACATCGATGGCTGGTATCAACAATTGCTCGATCAAGAATTCACACTTCTGTGTATTTGCAGGCATGTCAATCAGTGATCCTACAGAAGCCATAGAATCTACAGCTTTGTTATGCTCTCTTGGAATTTGCTCAAATGTGATGCTAGAAAAGTGTGGTTTGTAGGCATCAACTAGTTGCTTGTAGGGGACCAACTTTTCATCCTTTGTTTGGTATTCATCTGTGACTTGGCGAATGACTAGCTGTGAGTCTCCATATACTTGTAATTCTGTGATATCCCATTGAACTGCTATATTGAGACCTATAAGGAGTGCTTCATACTCAGCTATGTTGTTGGTGCAAGGGAATGCAAGCCGATATGATTTTGGAATGTAGTCATTCTGAGGTGTAACAAATAAGATGCCGGCTCCTGATCCATGCTGTGTGTAAGAACCGTCAAAGTACAACTTCCACATTATGGAGTTAGCAAGAGTGAATAGATTCTCGTCAAGAAAGTCTGCTACCATAGGATGTGTATCTTTCATAGGTGCATCTGCTAGTTGATCCGCGAGGGCTTGTCCTTTTATTGCCTTACGATCCGTGTACTCAATGTCAAACTCACTAAGGATCATGACCCATTTAGCTAGTCTGCCTGTGAGAGCTGCTTTTGCTAGTACATACTTCAAGGGATCAATCTTGGCTATCAGATTTGTGTGTCAGTTCAGCATGTAATGCCGCAACTTTTGGGAGGCAAACACTACTGCTAAACAAGCCCTTTCCATTGGTGAATAATTGAGCTCGTATCCCACCAAGGTTCTACTGATGTAATAAATTGCATGCTCCTTTCCTGTGTCATCATTCTGTGCTAGCAGAGCCCCTAGGGCTAAATTTGTAGTGGAGACATATAAGATCAAAGGTTTGTCCGCAACTGGTGGAACCAATACAGGAGGTGTAGCTAGATACTCTTTAAGTTGATCAAACGCTGCCTGACACTTGTTGTTCCATCAAAATGAGACATCCTTTCGGAGCAAGTGTTGAAAGGGTTGACATTTATCTGCTAGCTGTGAGATAAAACGCCTGATGGACTGTAACCTTCCCTGAAGGCTCCTTAATGCTTTTAGGTTCTTTGGTGGAGGCATCTCCACTATAGCCTTTGCTTTCGCTGGATCTACTTCTATGCCTCTATGAGATACAATGTATCCCAATAGCTTCCCTGATGTTACGCTGAATACACACTTCTTTGGATTGAGTCTTACTTGGTATTTTTCAAGCCTGTCAAAGATCTGTCCTAAGACCTGTATGTGATCCACTCTAGAAGATTTAGCCAGTATATCATCAACATAGTCTTCCATGATGTGATGAAAGAGGTCATGAAATATCACTGTCATTGCTCGCTGATAGGTTGCTCCTGCATTCTTTAGACTGAACGGCATGACACACCAACAATAATTGCCCCAAGGACAAGTAAAGGTTGTTTTATGTTGGTCTTCTTCAGCGATCCTTATCTAATTATAACCCGAGAATCCGTCCATGAGAGAAAGCATCTCGTGACCTGCTGTCAAGTCCACTATAATGTCAATGTTTGGTAGTGGAAAGTCATCTTTAGGACATGCCTTGTTGAGATCTCTGAAATCATTACACATGCGGATGCGCCCATTGGGTTTAGACATAGGTACAATGTTTGACACCCAATCTGAATAGTCAATAGGTTGTATAAACTTTGCGTCTAACAGCTTTTGTACTTCCACCTTCACCAAGAGAGCTATCTGTGGATGCATTTTTCTCAACTTCTACTTGACTGGTTTCACCTTGGGATCAACTGTGAGATAATGAACTACTAGCTTAGGGTCTAGCCCTGGCATATTTGCATAGGTCCATGCAAAGTTGATGGTTCGTTGCAAGAAGAAGCTGTTAAGATTTCTGTGCTCTGTGTCAGATAATGATGCCGCTAGGAATGTTGTCTTTGGATTCTGTTCTGTACCCAGGTTGATCTCTGTAGAATCTTCCACTAGTAGAGCTGATTTCTCCTGGTACTTAGATGGTAAGGGAAGGTCAAATCCTCCATCCTCAGGTGCCACAGTTGGGTTTTCACCTTTGGATACGTCCTTTATTTTTACTATTTTATGATCAGGAGGTGCCACAGTGTGGTTTTCACCTAGAGATCTTTCTTTATTTGCACTTTTACGACTGGAGGATTTGGCATTCTCACCAAAGTAAGCCGTGGGCTCTAGTTCCATTACAAAACCTGCCTTGTGATCGCCAAGAGGGATACCTTCCCGAAGTCCCATGAACTCAGCTAGAGCTTCGTCATTCTGAAATACATCTATAACGGGGGCCCCTTGTTGGTCCCAATTGATAAGTTCAGGGTAGACAAGCGTGACATTCTGGGTGCTGGTGGTGGAAGTTAAGGAGACGGAGGATAGTGTAAAGATGGAGGATTTAGCGAATAGATTGGTCATGTGGAGGGAAGAGTCATCGATGATATCCTCTGTAGACGTCGTATCGGCGGGAAAAGTGTCAGCTACCTCGTCGAGGATATACTCGATGTCTGAGGCGCGTGGTACCTTCTTACCAAATCCTAATCCTTTCTTGTCTAGGTTCTTTGTTACCACAATGGGCTCCATAGTGCCTTGATTCTGTTTCCCAAGGCCACCTTTGCCTTTATAGCCCATGTTTTTCACTATCCTTAAGCCATTGCCATATTGCTTGACTGGTATCGTGATTGGTTCTTTCTCCTTGTAGAGCCAAGAAGAGATGTCCTCAATGGTTTCCTCTTCCAATAACCGTCCATGTTGGAATTGGGTTAGGAATGTTGGGGGAGGAATAGTTGCTTTTTTGGTTACTTTGGCAATGCGTGGTTGGCTGTAAGATTTTGGAGATAAAGGCATCCGCCCTACACAACAAGATTCTGAGATATCATAAGTGCCAAAGCCTATATCTCGGACATGAGCTGTGATTTTGGGGAGGGGTGTAGGTTCACTTGTAGAGGCTTGCATGAGAGTTTCAGGGTCAACATAGAGAGGGGATTCAAGGGCTTTGTCATTTTTAGGCACTTGGTTGCAATTTTTATAGCTTCTTTGCAAGACACAACAGAATTCAAAAGGATTAGGATCTCCTGGGATGGTGATCTCCGTACCATTGTATGGGAACTTGAGGGACTGATGGTACGTGGAGGGAACAGCTTTCATTGCATGGATCCATGGGTGGCCTAGGATAATGTTGTAAGGCAGCTCAATGTCAAGGACTTGACACCTAGTTTCAAGCATGACAGGGCCCAATTGTATAGGCAAGTGAATAACACCCTCTGAACGGCGTTCTGCATCATCATACCCCTTGATTGTAATACTATGATCAGTGTTGATGTGATCCTCAGAGTATCCCAATTGCTTTAGTAACTTTAAAGAACATATGTTG
Source organism: Cunninghamia lanceolata (assembly GCA_027924645.1). Taxonomy (NCBI): domain Eukaryota; kingdom Viridiplantae; phylum Streptophyta; class Pinopsida; order Cupressales; family Cupressaceae; genus Cunninghamia; species Cunninghamia lanceolata. The sequence goes on along the minus strand of BSBN01000762.1, from coordinate 695,989 downwards.
AGACCAGCACCACCATCTATGAGGATGCATTTGATTTTGTGCTTATGGATGAGAATTTCAATATGCAGGGCATCGTTGTGACAAGGATCGTGGGAGGGGAGGTCTTTCTCAGAGAAGACCACGTTGTAAGGTGAAGCAATATTACCCACTATAGCTTGGAAATCTGCGACTGCGATGTTGTTAGGAACGGAAGACTCTTGGAGGGCTTTTTCTAACACCACTCTATGTGTAGGTGATGACCGTAGAAGGTCCAAAATAGAGATCTGTGCTAGTGTTTTCCCTAGCTATTCGACAAGATTATAATCAGACTAAACCAGAAGCCTAGGTGTAGGTGCACGGATGGTGACATGACCTCGACGAGTAGTAACAGCACAATCCATAGATTTGCCTTTGATGGTGAGGGTAGACACTCGACTCTCTTCAAAATGACCTACAATGGAATCGAAAGACGTGGAAGCATGATTGATACCTTTACCTCTATCCTGAGGAGGAGGTGGACCGTGATGAGGGAATGGTTCCTTGTACATATCGAGATCCTTGTTCGTGTGTTGCGCTGGTGATTCATCCTCAAAAGTGATTTGATTACCGTCGATGAGGTTTTGGATGAGGTGCTTAAGCTTCATGCAAGACGCAGTTCTATGACCTTTGCTCCTATGGAACTCACAATATTCATTGTCTCTGTAACATGCCGTTTTGTAGACAGGTTCTCCATATGGGGGAGCATCAGGTAAGGTGATGAGCCCTTTCTACAAGGCTTGCTGTAAGACCGATTCGATGGGCACTCCCAAGGGAGTGAATTGACGTCGCGGAGGGTAATCTTGTTGGGGCCGCTCTTGTTGTCGTTGCTGTTGGTTGGGATAAGGCTGCCTTTGTTGCTGCTGTTGTTGAGGTGGAGCTTGACTGGGTTTGGAGAGTTGCAGTGGTGTTTGCAACGTTTGGACATGCTTAGTATCGACCACCCCATCATTGACCACGTTTTTGTTCTTGTTCCAATATTTGGGTTTATCGTTCGATTGCTGATGAGAAGAGCTATCTTTCGTCTCTTTAAAGATTTTGACCACACCCTAAGCAATGAGGGCCTTCTCAATGTTAATACCCTTGTAAGTGATTTCATCGAAGGTTGTAGCACTAAGAATTTGCAAATGAAAACCTAACTCTTGGTTGAGGTTCTGCACAAATATGCTAACAAGTTGTTTCTCCGGAATCTTGAAAGGGAATTTACTAGCCATTTGTCTCCATCGTTGAAGGAAAGAAATGAAAGTTTCACCATTTTTCTGTTTATTGTTGCATAGGTCCGTCATGGAAATCTCATGCTCTGCGTTGTAAGAAAAATGGGTGGCAAACTTCTCTGCTAGCTCATTGAAAGACTTGATGCCCGTAGGTAAGTGTGAGAACCATTCTATTGCTTGACCTCCAAGGCTGCGAGGAAAGAGACGCATAAGATATGTGTCGTTGTGCGAGACCTTGAAGCAAGCAAGATAGAATTCCCTAAGATGGTCTTTAGGGTCACCTTTTCCTTTGTACTTATCGAACTTGGGAATAGTGAAATTTTGAGGAAAAGGGATCATTGGTAATGACCGATCAAAAGGATAAGGGCACACTTCCTCTAAAGAGAAGGTCTTTTTGGTGTGGCCAAACGTAAGATCAGATAGCTGTTGTTGCACCTCCGTAATCTTTAGCTCCATAGTCGTGGGAGGGGTTGGTAACATCTCCTGTTGTCCAAAAAGCGGTTGGTGTTGCCCATATGGAAGATTATAGTGTAAGCCATGCGTACTGGTATTATAAGGGTCGTAAGATTGATTGGGATTGTATGAATTGTACGATTGGTTCGGATTGGGTTGGAATTGGAGGCCTTGATTAGGCAGAGGTGGAGGTGGCGCTAGGTAAGAATGTTGGCTTTGTGATGGTTGAAGAAAAGTATTGGGGGGAGGAAAGCTAAAGTGCGTTTGATTAGGTTGTGATGGTGGCACATAGCTTTGGGAAACCTGATGTTGGGAATGTTGAGAGTGGCTAGGCAATGTATGAAAGAAGTTGAGCGAGAATGAATGTTGTGGAGGAGGAACATAGGTAGAAGTGAGTTGCGACGGTTGGGGTTGATTGAAGATGAGAGTAGAAGAATGTTGTGGTGGAGGAACATAGGTAGAAGTGATTTGCGACGGTTGGGGTTGCTTGAGGATGAGAGTAGAAGAATGTTGTGGTTGGGGCTGCGTGACTCTAATTGGTTGAGAGACATGCAGGTGTGATGATATAGGAGGTGGCATTTGTTGAGACCCTTGTTGCATGGCTACATAAGTGTTCCCCGGATTGTAATTGGGTGGGAAACCTATGCGTGATGGGGTAACCCAGATTTCGCTTGCGCTTGGGGTGGACACTTTAGGAGGTGGTGGCACATTCGATCGAGCTAAGGTGGCTTGCTTAGCTAACTCTGCTTAACGTTGGAGAGTTTCTTGTTGGTTTTGATAGATCTCCATAGGAGTTAAAAGTGCTGATATGGGCCTCTCCTCTGTTGGATTTTGGAAAAAGGGATTCCTATACTGCGAGCCTTGAGTAGGTAAGGGCGTAGTTACCGTGGACATGGTTTGCACCACTTGTATGGTTTCTTGGGTGTTGTTGCTCTCCTTGAGAGTGGACACATCAAAATCTTGAGGTAACTTGGCGCCTTGCTTTGCAAGCAAGCGAAAGAAATGATCCTAGTTCTCACTAAGGATTTTATCAAAGGCAACTATAGCTCTAGGATCTTGTATAAATTCATCAAGATCTTGCCCATCTTCTTGAGAGGATTGACCTATTTCAAAGTGTCGCTCTTCTTGAGATGGGGCTTGATCTATGATATAACCTTGTGGGACAAAATCCGGAGGCAAGCCTATGGTATACTAAGGTGCATTTAGCAAAGGGGTTCTCTCCTCATGAGGATTGCTTGGTTCATCTATGTGCGGCATGTTTGGAGAGCTGATTGGTTTTACCGCGGGTGTACTAGGAGTCACCTTGGGAGTAATGTTGAGATGACCTGATTATGGTGTGCAAGGGGGTGACTTGTGCTTCTTAGGGACAACTTGCCTAGACTTCATGGTTTGCTGTAGCCTAGTGGTGACCATGGGATACACTTAGACACAATGTAATGCTAGGAATCTGTGAGATGCTTTGAAGAAATGGACAAACTCTGATGCACAAAGTACTGGACCAAAGGCGCTATACTATTTGACTAGAGGCGCAGGACTGTGCTACCAAAAGCGTGCTACTGCGAGCTAGAGGCGACGGACTAAGCTACCAATAGTGAGTTACTGCTATGCCAAAGGCGAGCTATAGTGACCGAAAGCGAGCTACTATTATACCAAGGGCGCTGAAGTAGTGTCTGATGTTTTTCAAAGGCAAAATTTTTCTGTTTCTGATTGGATTGGTTTGGTAAGAGAAAACACAGCAAACAAGTGGTCAAAAAAGGCACAAGGACTGACACAACAGATAGTGTATGTTCAAGGCTCCAAACAAGCCCAATGTTTCCACAGGTCTAATACAGTTGCAATCAATAACAAGCACTTTTTATCCCTAGAGACAAGGTTTCATTGCAGTAGATCAGCTCACAGCTTAATACTCCGTCGATAAAAATATCATTCCATAAAGGTGTCAGATATTTAGTATCTTTGCGAGAGACGATAGGTAGGGATATCTCACCCTCCCCTTGGAAAGCTCAAGTAGGTCACAAGAGCTTTATGTCCAAGGGAATACTATGTCTTCTCAAGGGAGCCAATGGTGAGTATCTTAAGGGTTTAAATCGATTTCCCTTGCACTGATGATTACCGCAATGTTCAGAGGTAGGTCGGGTAGTCTCTATCTAAATTGGTTCTTAGTGACTTTGAGGGACCAACGCCTTACGAGCAATGCGACAAGCTACTAAAAGCTTTAACCAATCCTACTAAGAGTTTCAAACACTTCGCTCAATGTGAAAATCATTTCCACAAAGAGCTAGTACACCTCTTTTCAGTTTGGCACCACAAGGTAAGGCTGACGTCGGTTAGGACTTGGCTTTCACCTTATCCCTCTTATATAGCGGTTCAAAGGAAAACTCCGCTTAGGGTCGTCCCTTTTGGATGAATCGCAATCCAAAAGCAGGCCCTTCTAAAGGAAGTACAAAAAAGTAAAAGCAAGCACGTCAAACAAAGGTTCAATTGTCCCGTTATAAGAAAAATAAGGTGCCACTAAGCTATGCACACACACGATTGTCGTTGTAAATTGTCCCTTATGAAATGAAGTGTTTGGCATTCATGTCCATTGTCCTTTAGAAAATTGAGGTGTTTGTTCATACATGTCCATTGTCCCTTAAGAAATGCAGTATATTCCTAAGACTTAGATTGCAAGAAAAGATTTGTTCAATTATCCTTTTAAGCATGCAATTGTTTCTAAGACTTAGTGAGATAAATCAAAAAGAGGTCTTCAACGCTCATCCTGCATGAACATATTAAGAAAACACCTATTGGCTCTGTGTGAGTAATAAGAAGCTGCAACAAGTGAATTAGTTCCACCAAAATTTCACAAGTTAGCAAAAAACAAATCAACTTTAACCAAAAGTGCTGCACAATTTTACCAAAAGTGACTTACTGTATTCCAAGAGCGCTGTATTGTAGACCCAGAGTGCTGTACAATATTACCAGAGGCGCAGCAAATTAACCAGAAGCGCTTCACTGTGTTTTCAGAGGTGCTGTGAAGCAGACCAGAAGCGCAATATAATAACAAAAGCGCTGAATAATAGCCATAAGCGTGACACTGTGTTACCAAAAGCATGAGACGATATAACCAGAAGCGCCGCACTGTCTCAGATCACAAAGAGGGGAACTTTTTCAAAATAATCAGATCTAAAGTAAAATTCCATGATTGATTGACTATTCTAAGGAGTGGTAGCTGAGAGATCTGTGTTCTGCAATCGTTAAAGAACTCAAAAAAGCTGTAACAACACCAAGGATTAACACCAAAGTCAAAGGTACTCCTAAATAAATTAGCTTAGGATGTTGAACAAGAAAAACAGGTTTGTCTGACAAATACAATAGCTTGTCATACAAAGTAATAAGATAGATGGCGTGAAAATCCTGTAAAACAGTGAACAAGGTCAGAACCCTAATCTAGCCAAAAGCGCTGTAGAATACTGCCGATAGCGCTGTTCTGTCAGGCCAAAAGTGTGGTGCTGCACTGCCGAAAGCACCGCAGAACCCCCAAAAGCGCCTAACTGTGCCTCCAGAAGTGCTCAAAAGTCTTTCCAGAAGCGCTGTGGGGTGTTGTTTGTGCTGTGCCGTACTGTGACTTCAAAAAAACAAATTTCTCAAAGAAACAAAGGAATTAGTGGGTCCCACCGGGTGTGCCAGAATGTGTATGAGGAAAAATTGATTAAATCTAAACTAAATAAAATCAAAGAACCCAATAACATAAAGGAAACCAATCTAAGTAAAAGCCATAACAAATACTCAAAAATCAAGACTTTTACCGAAATCTGTATTGTTTCCTTTGGATTGAATGTGGATTGCTCAATGAAGTTGCAAAGCCATGGCTGCAACAAGCAAGTATGTGCTCAAGAGATCAATGTCAAAAGATCGTGATAGTGCTCAATCGATGCGTTTTGTATGCTCGAAGCTCTGTTAAGTATGCCTGAGAATACGATCGAAGAGAGAGAGGCTCAATGAAGGAGATGAGGGGGGTTTATATAGATTTCAAGGAAAATCGATCAACGGTCCAGATAATTCAGAAGAATCAACGGAGGAGATAAGTTGAGGAATGTACAACGAATGAGAAGAAGACATGTGTCTTGCTTTCTTTTGCATGAGAGGAGTTATCAAGAATAGAAGAATGAGTTAACTGAAGAGATAAATCAATTAAAAGAATAAAGCAATCAGTTAAGTGATTTAAAACAAGAAGAAAAGATTTGCATGAGAATAAGAAGATATTTTGCTTTATTAAATATAGAAATATTTAATTGATGAGCAAGAAAGCTTTAGTTTTTTTAGAGATAACTCAAATTAGAAGAAAAAGCAATTTAAATAAATAATTTATTTATTTAAATTTAGAGAAGATATTTTGGAAGAAATAATTAAATAATTAGAATTATTTAATTTAGAAGATTTGAAAGCAAATTAAATAAATAAATTTATTTAATTGTTGTGCATGATTTTGGAAGAATGATTTTGATTTAATTAAATAATTTAAGAATTATTTAATTTTAGATAAGAGGGAATTTGTTGAATTAATTAAATAATGGGATTTAATTAATGTGGATTTGATTTTTGAAAAGCGAATAATGATTTAATTAAATAATTAAAAATTATTTAATTGTGGAAGAATATAGAGGAATTTAATTTAATTAATTAAATAAAGAGAATTTATTTAATTAATGTTGAAAGTATGTGATTTAGAAGAATTTGATGATAATTAATTAAATAATTAGATTATTTAATTAACGTTGTAATGCAGGTGATTAGGAAGATAACAGAATGCCAGTGATTTGACGACACGGTCATTTTAGGGTGTCTACACATACCTTTTGCAATTGAAACACTTTCCGGAGAAGGATGAATTAGTCTGATTCATTCTTGTTCTGCACTGATTTGCTTTATGACCAAAGTTATTGTAGTTGTTGCAGTATCCATTGAAGGATGGATATCTTTGAGGTTGCCTTACCGGAGCTCTTCTAGGTCTGTTCCTTGGATTTCCTAATCCAGAGTTCTTCTGATCGGATCTGGAGCTTTCACCTCTTTCATATCCCAAGCCATGCTTGTCATCTACCCTCTTTTAACTTTCAAGAAGAACTTCAAGTTGAGCAGAGCTTATCTTGAATTTTTCTTTGTATTCATTTGTTGTTTGAAGATCCTTTTTAAGAATGTCTATTTGATCCTCAAGTTTTTCTTCATTATCTCTAGCATCTTCAAGATCAAATTCCAGATGTCTAATTATTCTATCTATTTTATGGCAGTCTTCTAATTTTTCCTTGAGAGATTGTCTTAGATCATCTTCAGTTTTTCTTTTCTCTTCAATTTCTTGGGTGAATTTCATAACTCCTAATTCCATTTCATGTCTTATCATAATGACCTCTTTTGATAATTTTTCACATAACTTGGTTTTCTCCTTTAGATATTCATTTGTATCATTGGCTTCACCTTGACTTCCCAATTGCTGAAGTAGTTCCTTTCTCTTTTTCATAGAGATACTCAGTTTCTCTTTTAGCTCATTTATGAAATCATCAGCCTGTTTGAGTCTTTCCTTCAAGTTGTTGACTTCAGAATGAGATTGCTTAAGATCATCTAGGGCAGACTGAAGTTGTTCCCTCATACCATACATATCCATTGAGATTCCCAGATCTTCCTCAAGATGTTAGGCTTTGTTTGGAGGAACTTAGCTCTGATACCAATTGTTGATAACTGAGAGGGAGGGTGAATCAGTTATCTTAATTATTTCAACTTTATGATCTTCATTAATAATTAATGCAGCATCAAATTATATTTGCAAACATAACCATGAAACAAAAATAACACCAATACATATGACACAATGATTTTGATGTGGAAACCCTGTTAGGGGAAAAACCACAAGGTGACTAACCTAAGATTGTATTCTCTGTTAAAAGAATAGGATGATACAAAATGTCACTTGCCAATTAGGGCTCACTGTCCGAGCACACTACTCACAAGAGGCTCACTACCTACAAGAGACTCACTATCTACAAGATACAAATGAAGTAACAAGATACTTGAACTGATGAAAAGCATCCACAAATGTTGAGGTTCAATTCCGATTAGGCTCAATATGCTGATCTGCTGCACTTCATTCTACCTCTTCTTTGGTGCTACTATCCTATCACATTCCAGACCTATCTTACTGCCTTCACACTACTCTTCTACTTTTCTTCACACTTTTTCACATACGACTTACACCTTCACATCTAAATCCATCTGGTATATATATCCACACCAATGATTTCAGCACCTTTCTAGTCAGCATCCAGAATAGTTAATATTTTCCCAAACTCTGATCAATCAGCTGAATCCTTACTTACAAGTGATGCGTATCAAAGAGATGCTTATAGAAGTCATCAATCATGTCAGCCAATCACAAGTGATACCTCAGGAAGCTTGATCACCATCAATATCTCATCCAGATTAAGGTCTGATGTTCTGCCGGTTAGTTCTTCCTCTGTCAACTCTGTCAAACAGAAACCCAATACTTAGGTACTCATATCTCTTCATTCTTTCATCACCGAAGGCTTAATCCCTAGAATCTATTATTCAAGGTACTCCTCTTGACTTCCCCATGTCTACACTTTACTAAGATACTTCCTCTAAGAGATTCGGACCTGACTGTCAGACCTTGCCACATGCTCTGTTCTTGTTTACCAGACCACAACATTCTTCAACTTGTCTTCCAGTATAGACATATCATGCCCTGCGGATGGGTGGGATGAGCTTTGTTTCCATCAATGACAACATTCATGAAGCCATATAGTCTCTCTTGCCAACACTCCCATCTACTCAACATTTTGTAGATTTTCCAATACTTCATGTTGGGCAGCTTTCGTTATTGTATCTCCAGTGCCTTTGTCAATGGGACTATCAGATATCTCAACTATTTCAAGGCTTGTAGTCTTGGAGAGTGGTGTAGGGGCACCTAGCCATGGAGAGGTATCATGAGGTCAAATTGCATTTGTCATTATTTGTAATGTTTTGAAAGGTCATAAGGACCATTGGTATCAAAACAACTCACTTTGTAAGGCTTGATGAGCCATTTTCTTCCAAGAGACCTAAAAGGTCCTGAATAGGTCAACTGTGGTCAAAGGTCAAAGGGTCTAAAGAGAAGGTTGGAAATATTGTAAAAAGGTTTATTTAATCCATTTTGGCATGTATGAAGTGTCCCTAAGTGATTTGGCAAAGTTTGGTGCTATTTTGTCAAAAATACAAAAAGTTGCAAAGTTGCAACATTGCAAAAAGTGCAAAAAAAAGGTTGCAAGAATGTAATGGTTCGGTTCTAGAGTTGGTTAAGTAGTTAGAGGGATTTAAAAAGGCTAATAATGCAATGTGGGGTCAAAGTATGAGGGAGGAGCAGTTTGGAGGGGATTTGACAAAGATTGTCCATCAAAACCCTCAAACTATCACAAGGTTTTAAGGAATCTGTGACTATCACAGAGCCAAGAAGGCTCACATTTGGTGTAATTTTGATATGTAGATGTTTTTGAATGATAGAGTAATGAAATATATTTCAGATGAATCCTTTCTTGTGCATTTTTGTGGAGTATTTTGTGAGAAATGATTGTTTTTCCAAAAACTATCAAAACTCTGTCTAGGGTTACCCGTTTTGGGGAAAATTCCATAACTTTTGTTTCCACCATTAGATCTTTATGTAACTTTGGTAAAACATCTGTACCTATGTTATCTACAATCTGAATGAAGCAATTGACCACATTTTGTGTTGTGTGGAAGTTATGAATGACTATTTGTGGCATTTCATAGTGAAATTTTTGAGTTTGAACCCTTGTAGCAAAATTACCAGTCTATTTTTAGAGCATAGTTTCCAAAACAATCCATGGTAATTTTGACATATGTTATGCATCTTCCAAAAGGGTATCTGGATTAGGTTTGAGGTTTGTGGAGAAAGACCTCAGTGAAAAGTTATTCACTTCTGTTCTGAAACAGGGCTACTAGGAGTTCAAGAGGCTTGTGAAGCAAATACTCATCCTATGTATGCAAGACCCTAACCATTGGTTTGGGATGGTTGTTTGTGTGTTGTCTTGGGACCCCTGACATGTCTTCACTCAAGAAAGTGAGTCATTTGATGTCATATCTATGAAGGGTGCTCTTGGTTCAAGAGTTCAATGCCTAGGAAGATTGATTTTGTGAAGTGAAATTCCCCAAACATGTCTCAAGCTTTGAGTGGCCTGTTGATGAATCATCCACCCATCTAATGAATTTGTATTGGAGAGGGATACTTTAGATACTTCCTTTCCCATCCCCTATTCTTGCAGTTCTAACTCTGCAGAAACCTTTTCAATTCCAGGTAGTTGTGGCACAGTCAAGCACGTAGAGTCTTACACTGGATGGATTGAAGAATTGTGGATCAATGGAAATGAATGAGCTAGAAATGAGGGAAGACTCACATGAGTCAGATTAACAAATGATGTAAAACCCAAAGGAGGCATGACAATAGGTAAAAGGATGGAGGAGGAAGTGAGATAAAAGGAGGATGAAAGAATAGTGGAGAGGGGTGGTAGGTTGAATGGGGTGGAAAGAGAAATAGAGGAAATATGAGGAAGGGAGGTAGTTGAAATGGATGGTAATGAAGCAATAGAAGAAGTGACAGCAACTAAAACAAGTGAAGTGGAAAGGCTTGAATCTGATGCCACGAGGTGTGAGGCAGTTGTAGTAACAGTTTGAATTGGGACATATCAAGTGTCATTGGCAGCATAGGTAGTAGGAGCAGTGGTAGGAGCAATGATAGAGACCCCTATTGTTTTGGTCCTTGGCTTCTTGGTCTTGGAGCCCTTGCCTAGTCCACTTGGCATATATCTCTTTTATGCAGCTCTTGTTCTCTTGGCTAGAGGTGAACTCTTTTCCTGAGTTTTTAGAATAGTTTTCTTTCCTTTTACCCTTTTCTGTCAATGGAACGTGTTCTTCACTATCAATTTCTTTAGAAACCTCTTGAACTTGCTCTTCAACATCTGGTACTTCTACAAGTTGGTCTTCCTCACCATCTAACTCCTTTTCTAGTTCTATCTCTGTATAAGTTAATTGTACCCCGTTCTGAGTCATGGCTGCAATTTGGGTTCTAAAACACACTTTGCTCAGCCTTATGGGTTCCTTCATGATTTCATCTAAAGGACTCTCTTTAGCATTTGCCCAGTTTGGAAGGGGAACTGGGTGTTGGTATTGATTCTCCCAAGGTCCCTTATACACCACATTGTCATCTTCTATCAATTAATCTGGGACATCTATGACATGGAATCTCTTAATCTCTTAATAAAGTCTAGGGACATTCTTGAATTAATGATTTTGAGCTCCTCATAGTCATCTTCGCAATGTACCCAGAAATCCTCAAGATGCACCTTATGGAACAACCTCTTATTAACATATTTCTCCATTACACCATAGGGATCAAAGTGACTTCTTCTGACATATAAGTGAAGATTAAGAATTTGAAGTTCTTTGTCAGAGGCTCTGGCTGCTCCTAGTGAAACACATGCAAATTGTCCTTTGCCTAGCGGCATGGGAAATTTGACATTTGTTCTATACAAGTGTTTTAATTTCTCTACACAAGGAATATGTTGCCTTGTTAGTTCCAGTAGCACTACCTTATCTTTCAGATACCTTGGTAGTCTATATGGTGCCCCTGTGAATCCTTGCACCCTTATGTAAGTGAATTTCTCGAACTGGGTATACCATCTCTCGAATTGTCTTACTACATTGATTGCCTTAGCGGAGATTCTTAGGGAGGTAGCTCCTTATAGCAGTCTTGTAATGTACATGGTAAATGCATCATTTACCCTTTTGAAGTGAATCAAAGATTGAGATATGGCAAGTTGAGGATAGCACTCATATACTTTCAATTGCCCATCACCTACAACTCCCAACTTAGACAACCCTGGGTATTCAATTCTTCTTTCTAGGGCATAGACTACATATGATGTCCATCTGAATGTCATCTTCTCATTGAATTTTGTAAAAGCCTCATGCATGTTTTCACTCAAAATCTGAGCCCAATGGAGTTTCAATTTCCGACGAATAATTTCCTCAATCAATGTGAACATCCATCCCTCAAATGTTGATGTAGAGGGCAGTCCATACATTCTTCTCAACAAAGTCACAAGATCTCCAATCTCATTGTGAAAATCAGTTCTATGAAGTGTATGAGGAAGCTTGATGATTGTAGACCTTTTGTGTTTCATCCACCCATCATTGATTTGTTTTCTACATTTCTCAATACCTTTCTTGTAGGTTTCCTCTGCATCTTTTATGTCTGGTATTGATAACACAGGGTGCACTGGTATGCCAAAGATCTCTGCTAAGGAGGGTGAACTAAAGTCTGCCAAGACATCCCCATAGGTAGTGTGAATGGTCTTAGTTAGGGGATCATATCTTTCTACACAAATCACTATCATCTCAAGGCATTGCACTGAAGTAGGAAATGCAGCAGCCTCTACAATCCCATTGTCTCTGATCTTTCTTGCCAAGGGTGTAGGATTAGCCCCAAATACTCTGAGTCCAAGAAGTCCTCTCAATCAATGTGACCTAGGTCTATGTCTCCTATGTTGGGCCATGCAGAGACTATCTTTAATTTGGGAGGAATTCCTTTAAATTTGTACTTCATGTTTTGGGCTCGGGCAGTCATTTAACCTGCATAACTGGACCTAATAAGTCTTGATTGTCTAGAAAGTTTCTTGATTCCTAAGTTTAAATGCATGATTCACTAGTTTCTTGTCATGCCACTATGTCAAATTCTACCCTATGAAACTGATATCCATTTCTTTGAATTGCAAATGCTTGCCTGTAAAATACATGAGTATAATAATTTACAGATTTATAACATTTACTACATGATTTAAACAATAAAACAACATCAAAATTCACATTGGACCATGCAATAAATTATTAAACTTTTCAAAATCTGAATTGAAATATGCAACACATCATTATTCAACCTTTGCAACATTCATTTTAATCAAACAGACCCTTCTACCTTAGAAATTTTCTAGAAAACAGTCATTTTATAGGGTCAGCTCTAATTTTAGGGGTCTCAGATCTTGTCAGAGGAAAAGAACTAGAATAGGGTAGGTCCAACCTGGCACTAGATTTGGATGCAATGGACTTTTGCCTTATCAGACTTAGTGCGAGATTTGGGCATGACAGACTTGGTGCGAGATTTGGGTGTGTCTACCTTTTGTGTAATTGAAAAGGTCAGTCGATGTAAATTTTAGCATAGGTCAGTTGTGAAGAATTTTAGTGCCAAGAGTGGGACATGGGTCAACACGAATTCCAACTATGTCAGACTTAGTGTAGTTTTGATAGGTGAGTGACCGAAGTCGGTAATGAAGGTTTTAAGTGCAAGTCAGATGATGTTTATTTTAGCACTGAGCTTAATGTTTAAGTGTTGGTGAAATGTTTCAAGGTGGCCAATTGACTTATTTTCTCAAAGGACATTTAAGTCAAACAAGAGCACTTTTAGTGCCAGGTCAACAAAGGATGATTTCAATGCTAAGGAATTAAAACTTTAGATAGTGAAAGGTTGGTCAAGTGTCATCTTACCCTAAGCCGTATGCTATTTCAAATAGGTCTATGATTGTTAATTTTGGTGCAGACAGAACTAATTCAAATAGCCTATTGAATTCTCAAAGGGGTTTCGATAGTATTTGTGGAATGATCTCTAGGTGTGAATAAATCCATTTAAATGCAACTAAATTCATCATTTTGGCCTATCATGAACTAAGGTTTGAATGGGGGATTTTATCAAATAGTTCAATCATTTGTACCACAAAAAGAACCCTTTCAAAGTTTTAATTATTGATTTAAAGAAGAGCTCTAAGATTCATATTTTCAAATTCATACAAAACCCTAGCTAAAAACTAATGCCTAAATTGAGGTCAGTTTTCGCCCAAGACGTAACCTGCAACAGTTCACTTCTAAAACTTGACAAAAATTGTTAGAAAATGAAGATTTTAACAAGAAACCTTCTCAAAACGACGAGTAGATTCGATACCGGGCATGCCAATGTAATCAGTGAAATCAAAATGAAGATAAAAACTAATCTAATGCATAAATACATGATTATACCTTCATGAAGACCTCACGAGTCCATGCGGGAAGGAGATGCGCCTATGTAGCTCCTCAGATTTTTCCCTTGATCAGAATGACTAATGTGGATTGCTCAATGCCTACAACACAATGTAAATGAGTGATTTGGACTGAGATGGAGATGGAGATGAGGATGAGAGATAATTTTGGCAGAGGTTTGATAAGATGAGGAGATTGGGGAGTGATTTTGATAGAGTTCTGATGCATGAAGGAGTCTCTCCAAAATGGCTTGGAGAAGGTCCAATTTATAGAAATTTGGAGATGAAGATGGAGGGTGAGGATTTAGTTGACAAGATCAAGGGCTAGGAATAAAAGTGAATCTTTTATTCCTAGTGGATGAATTAAAAATTCCCATTTTGGGAAGAGTGGAGGAGTGGATGAATAAATAATTCATTTTTGGGGAGAGTGATGGATAATGGGGGACAACTGAATATTAAATTCAGTTTAGTGGAGGATAGTGGGAGACATATGAATTTTAAATTCAGTGAGTGGATGAGTGTGGGGGACAAATGAATTTTAAATTTAGTGAGTGGATGATAGTGGGGGACAAGGTTAATTAAGTGGCATCTTAATTAACTTAAGTCTAGGTTAATCAGATAAGTAGGATTTGTCTAATTAACAGGGATAGGGAAATGAACAAATGAATATTAGGAATATTCATTCAATTGATAGGATAGGGTTGTAAGGTTAAATGGATTATTAGGTGAATTAATTGATCAACAGGGATATGCAGATTGGGGGAGTAGATGAGTGCAGAGGTATAGAAAATTGGTTTGCAGAGCAGTCCAATTTTAGGTGTCTACATTTGCCCCTCTTTGAGATGGTGTTGCAGCTAAGCAACATCATTTCAAAGAAGTTAAAACATAGAGATGGATTGGATAGAAAAAATATTTTGGTTTGGAAGGATAAGGTTTTTGGATAATTGGTAAGGGTGATGCCCCCTCGAGAGGATAGGTGGGTTGCGAGAACACAGTTGTGCTCTCGAAATGGATGGGACAGATTGGTAGATGTGGGCAGAGGATAAGTGGTGGGATGAAAGGATGATAATGTTTGGAGATGATTGGTGGATGATCATTGTGTTGAAATTGAATTTGAGCAATCCTAGGTTTGATATAGCAAAGTGGATATGTTCACCAAGGTATAGAAGACTAGGGTGATGATATTTATCCAACATTTGCATGGACTAGACACGCAGACAAAGGGATGATCTCATGCATGCCCAAGATAGTACAACCTTGTCTAGACAAGGGAAGGGGACTCATAGCATAAGCCCTTAGTACAAAAAAGGTATGATGAACCTTAGATGCATAAGGAGATCAATATGCTAGAAGCGATCCTATGATCGATCAAGATATGAATACTAGCTTGGAGTAATGAGACCAACCCACAAGCACAGCATACAAAAGCAAGACCATGCCCCATTCTAGATGTTTTCGCCACATACCATGATATAATAGGATCAAGGTAGCTTTGATGTGATCTTCGAATAGGACAAAAGATAAAAATCAAAAACTAAAAGACCAACAAACCAAACAAGTAACCATTGTATCTTTTGCCAAGATAGATAATGATGTGATAGATTCTGCCTATTGTAGGAAAGATATATCCTAAGGCAGGGATCAATTGATGATTGGATAGATTCTGCCTATCGTAGGAACGACATATCCTAAGGCAAGAATTGATTGATGAATGGATCATGTTTTGTTGATGTAAGATTGGCTCAAGATATGACGGTGACAAGTTATGGTTGATATTGATTTGATAGTTGATGATTTTGATTAAGGGACAATGCTTTGATAGGTGATGCGATGCTTGGATCTAGTGTAAGCTTATTGATGATAGATGTGATGATGAATAAATTATTTATGGAATTTTGTGTTTTCTATTGTTTTGGTATTTTTGATGATATTTTTGATGTTTTTGGATTTTTTGATTTTGTGATTTTTTTGGATTTTTTGATTTTGTAGAAAGGGCATGATTTATTATGATGGTTGCCTTAGATTTCATGTGGATAGCCTTTGTGCTAAATACCAATGACAAGGGAACACCAAGTCTAGAGGTGAAGGTGATGGGGTTGGATAGGGGGATTGGTGATGAAAGGATAATGGATAGGAGATTTGTGGTAGATGAATGGACAAGTGATAGGGATGCGTGTTAGATAGATGGAAGATAAGGATGAGGGGTAGGATGGGTATGCACAATATATGGATGGGGGATTGTAGGATTTTCTCCAAGGGCTAGGTTGTAAGGAATCATATGCCCCAATGATGCTCCCTCGAGAGGATAGGCGGGTTGCAAGAACACGGTTGTGCTCTCGAAATGGATGGACTTGGGAGTAGATGGATGGAGGATATACTTTGAAAGGGAGTATGCCAAGAGGTTTCCAAAGCATGTTGTTGATATGTTGCCCCTTGTCTTTATCAAGATCTAAGGTGTGAGATGGTAAAAGCAAGATATAATGGATAGGATGGATGGGAAATGATAGGATAAATAGGGGATGGTGGATAGGAATATGATAGGATAAAGATAAGATAGTGGATAAGATGTGCAAGGATATTATGGATATGGATGAAGGATATGGTGTTGCCCCTAATTGTAGGGGTACAAAATGGATGGAGAAGGGATTATGCATGACGCCCACAAGGGGTTTTCATCATGGTACTTGTCCAAGGCACCACAAGGAGTGGTTTTCACCATTGGACGGTTTTTTTTTTTTAACTTTTTTCTTGATTTTTTGATTGATTTTTTTGCTTTTTTTGCTTTTTTGACTTTTTTGACTTTTTTTATGGGATGGGGACTCTAGCGTCTGTTTCCATAGCAAGGAGAAGATGGTCCCATGTTGGATAGCATTATGGATGATGATTGCATGGCTGTTGGTAGATAGGAGAAGATGGAATGGATTATGGATAATGGATTATGATGTGGATGATGTGGATTATGCAAAAGCATGGACCATAGGAATGTGATGGGGAATGTAGGATAATGAGCAAAAGATGGACAGATGGAGGTATGTGGGAATTGCAAGTAGTGGAGGGGAACCAAGACCAATGGTTGCACACATCGTGATGTATTTGGAAGCTTGTATTTTGGATGTGGAGTTGGGAGTAATGGGGATCGGGATGGGAGATTTTTGGATGGTTGATTTGGGGTTTTAGGGACCCAAATAGACTTAGGATTTATGGGATTTGTAGATGTGGAGCAAGATGTTTGGGAGTTTGGAGTGGATTGGGATGTAGATACCTCATTTGTTTTTATTGATCTTTGTTTAGGGACCCACACCATTTTCACTTTTGCTTTTTCTTGTGATGGTGTGGGATTTGATAGCCTTTTTGATTTTTCACGTGGATTGGAAGGGATAATATCCTTAGGCTTTTGTGCTTTATGAGTTGAGGCATTCAAATTTTGGAATCCCATGGATTTGGGGGAAGCTTCATGTTTGAAAGATGTGTGCTTTTGTTGGTCTTGATTGGGAATTTTAGTAGATTTATCAATAAATGGATGAGGAGATTTTAGGATGGGGATATTAGGAGTTGGGAGGATGGGAAGATAAGAGGATTTGTGGATAGGGATGTTGGGAGTTGGTAGGATAGGAGGTAGAGTGGATTTGATAGGGATCTGTGGAGTTGGAAGTAGTGGAGGTAAATAGGATAGGGGGAGATGGATGGTCACATGCTTTTGCAAATGGTAGGAGGGATGGCGACATAGGTTTTGGGAGTGTGATGAGATGCACCATGTTTGGGATTGGATGAATGGATTTTGGAAGGTGGATGGATGGTATCAACTTGTGTAGAGTGTTGTTCTTGGGATGCATAGCCAAGGCCATGTGAAGATGGACGGAATGTGGTGTGGATAGGCTCCAAGATGCCTTGTTCATGAAGGCCTAAGCCTTTGCCTAGATAGTTCATATGTTGGAGTATGCGACATGCAATGGGATGTTTGTTGCTTCGGAAACAAGATGCAAGTCCATTATTTGTTGGAGATAGATAGGGGGGTTCTTGAACATGGCTATATGAGTGTTCTTGAGTTATGATAGGAGATTGTTCAAGAGGTTTGGTAGGTGTTGGATTGCATGAGGGTGTTTGATTCCTTGCTACTAGCCAATGGATGACATCCTTCATGAGTGTATGGGTGGAAGAACAATATAATGGATGGATAATGAGGGTGGTTGGTGTAGGATTAGGATGGGGATTGGATAGGTGGGTGACAGAATTAGGTTGTGATGGTTCGTGGATGGGTTCAAGGATAGGTATTGGACTGGATGATGGTGTTGGAGGGCACTCTAGAGTGGTATCTCACTTGTCAAAGGTTATTAGATCTTGCCTAGGATAACTTGGACTCATTTGATTTATGGACAAGGGACCACTTGGACTTTCATGTGCTTCTTGTTGCAAAGGTAGATTTGGGCTTACATGTTCTTGTTGTGATCACATTTGGTTGCCTCGTGCATGGGCTTGGTGGTATGTTGGAATGTTAGAATGAGAAATTGGATAATGTTGGGGTGAAGGTTGATTTGTTGATGTGGCATTGACATGATAGGTGGATGAATTAGGTTGGTATGAGGATGAGGGAGGCTGATATGATGGAAGTTGGTATGATGAAGGTTGATGGGGGGTTGATGGTGGGGAAATGTACGAGGTAGGTTGGTATGAAGGTTGAAAGAAGGATGATTGATATGATGTGGATGGGGATGGGGTGTAGGGTGTTTGTTGATATAATGAAGGTTGGTATGATGTCAATGGTGTGGATATGTAAGATGTTGAAGGTTGATATGATGAGGGTTGATATGATGAAGATGGGGTAGGGCTTTGGAATTCTACAATGATGAGGTGTGCTAAGGGATTATCTTTAATGTCATTTTTGAATTGTTCCTTAGCATTAGGATCCATGTTCTCATAGACTTTTCTAAATCTTTGCACTTGTTGTATTGCTGCATAAAGATCCATTTTGTTGGAGATAGTATGGGATGATGGGGATGATGGATGATTGTGATGTTGGGAATCAAAAATTCAAGACCTTAAGATGATTTGGTTTGTTGTGATTAGATGGATGAGTGATGATTCTATTATGCTTAAGGTAGACTAATGACACTTAAGCAATAGGATTGATTGGTTCTCTATGCTGTTGATAGACTAATGATCTTAAGCAAGAGGGTTGATGTGTTTGACTAAGATCTTGATTTTTTTGATTGGGTGATTTGGCTTTTGGATTGGGGTGATAATGATGTTGAGGGATTTGGATAATGATTGGGATTGATGTTGATTTTGGATTGGATTTGGAATATGGTTTGGAAGATTATGGATTGATGTTGGTTGGATTTTGGATTTGATTTGGATGAGATGGGACTATAATGATGTTGGTGAATTGGATTAAGGGTGATGAGAGTAATTAGGATAAGATTAGAGTGAATGATTTGGATGGTGATGTGGATAAGGTAGGTGATTAGGATAATTAAGATAGATGAGTGATTGGGTTTGAATGTGATGAATGACTTGTCTTATGTGTTTGATGTTGTAGTTTGATTTGGCAATGTTTAGCGAATGATCACGTGTACAAGTAAGAAGCACTCACACAAGACACAGGCAATTTTGAATTTTAAATTTGAAGAATATGATAATGATTAAACAAACACACTTGCAAAACAAATCAATACGCCCTATTGTCTAGTTTGATGGGGTATGGCCAGTTAGGTTTGGTCAATGTTTAGACGAGGTTGACTAATGATTTGAAAGGGAAATCCTGTCACACAGCCAGGAGAACGGGGTAACCCACCCTTCACCTTCACTTCCCAAAGGTAGAAAGTTCTTTGGGGCTTAGCCAAGAGTGACAGGATTCTGATTTCAAAGAGGGTGTCTTTCGATTCAGCCTCGGATGAGGTCATCCCTAGGGGTGATGAAATCCCCTAGCAGGCCTCCTAGGATAGGGTAAACAAAAGAATATCAAATGAGGTGTTTTTGATCTCCAAGATCACCTTGCGGTGCGAGGAGAGAGCATACACACACCCACTTGATTCACACTCGCAGTTGATTAATTGACCCTTAGAAATTGAAATGTGATAACAAACACGTCAAATAATGGTTCTTTTTAGCCCAATTTCAAGGTGTGATTGAAGACATTGATTTGTTTTAAGCCCGATTTCAATGTGTGATGGTCAAACAATGTTCGTTTTAGAGGCCCAAATTGAAATGTGATGATGAAAATAATATTATGAGATAAAGGATGAAACGAAGGCACCTAATTAACTTGCTATCCAAATTGATGTAGATGCTGCCCCGGATGTTGCTCCAGTCCTGAATGATCACCTGCAAGTCAAAAAAAACAAAAATGGAGCAAGTAGACTAGCCAAGGAGATTATGATGCAAAAATTGATAATCTGAGAAAATTTGATAAAAAAGAATTGATAAAAGAAAATAGATTGCATGAACAGAAAATTCAAGAAATTCTATGCGATTTGAAAAAAAAATTCTCTGAAAAATGATCAAATTTGCAAGAGATATGATGATTTGAAGTTTAAATGCAAGTTTGACTTTGACTAATAAAAAAGGTAGGAAAATGGTACCATCACCTAATGAAAACCTTACACCTACGAAGAGCTCAGAGTCCTCTTTCTGATGAGTCCTTGTTTGTGAATTTTTGACTCCGTATGACCAAGTTATGAGCGAGAGAAAAAAAATGCCTCCTTTGGTATGTAGAAGGCACTAGGAGGTCAAGCTGCCTGTTTAATGTTAACTTGACTATTAGCGGTTTAGAAAAAAAGTGGTCACATGGGCGGTTTATTCTGGCGGTTAGTGGCTATAAAGCCCCCTAGTCACCCATGTGACTAGGGGCTGAAGAGGAAGAAAAATAAAAAATAAAAAACAAAATTGAGCGACCGCCAGATGCAGTTTTGAGGGCTTAAAAGGTCGATAGAATGGTTTGGATGTTAGGGTTTTGGTGCAGGAGCACCTAGATATTTGAGTTTTGATTAAATGTTTAGTTGTCTTGTTTTGTTTAATAAGGTCTTCGAGACCATTTTTATGATGTTATGAGGCTTGGAAGCCATGTCGTAGTTGGACTATGTCCCAATGTCGAAAGAATCTTTTGTTATGTTAGGTAGTTTTCAATAGTTCTTATGTAAGCCTTTGTTGAGGCATTTAAAATTGTTATAGGTAGTCATTTAAGTTGAGTGTTTCTAGGCCTTTTAAAGGCATGTCAAAGGGTCTGTTGATGTGTTAAACCTTGTCCAAAGGTTAGTCAAGTGTTAAAAAGCATTTAAACCATAAAAAGCTGGAAAAAACAGTCTTTGCTGTCCAAAAAAAAACAGTTTCCTTATTAATCTTTTAAAAACAACAATTATAAGACAAGAAAGGTCGATGGTTTTAGGAATTTGGAGGGACCACTTCACTCTAGGCTATGTTTGAGGCTTGTTTTAAGCCAATGGAGGTTGTATTGTACGGATTCGTTCAAGAGATTTGAGAAATATAACAAAAAGACACTGTTTTTCTGCCTTTTACTGTTTTTTCTATTTTTTCCTTCACTATTTCTCATAAATCCATACCTGTACGGAAGAGCCTTGGCATGAATTTAGAATGGGATGAAAGGGGACTGAAGCAGCTTTGATTCAAAGCTTATTGGAGGTCTTAATGTTGAATTTGAAGGGAGGAATCTCTGTTTTGCCAAAAACTATTTTTTCTTCTTTTTTTCTGTTTTTTTCACTGTTTTTGCTACAATACCAGCAATTGTACGGATTTGTTATTGCCAAAACTTGTGATGGATGGAAAGTACTTTGAATTACCTTTAATTTGAGACTATTTTGGGATCTTGATGATGATCTAGGTGGGAGATATGGTTGATTTCCCAAAAACTATTTTTTTCCAGAATTGCTGTCACAGTTAGAAATTTGTTGTTTTCTGCCTTGATCCGTACTAGTATGGCTAAGGAGTAGTTGATGTTTATAATGCATGTTTAGAGTGGAGAGTTAACTTTCATCTGCAAGTGGTTGGAAGTCTTGGCAATGGATAATAAGGAAGATATGCATGTTTTCCCAAAAACTGCTTTGTAACTATTTTTTCTGAAACTAATAGAGGACAGCAATAAGATATGTGATGACCACTGTTTGAAGAAGTGGAGTTGGTTTGAAACACCAATCATCAGCATTGAGGCAAGTTAACCCTGGATCTAGAAATGTTCCATTGACAAGAGATGTGGAGGTAGTCACTACAAGAAGGTTATAGGCCTCTTGATTTTAGTCACTACAGAGAAGGCTTGTAGACTGCCACTATCAAGAAGGTAAGAGATTTGTTTGTCATTGCTTGGCCAATGTAGGTAGTAGATGTGAATGCATGTTATAGATGTGCTATGAGGATGAGTTTGTGAGGGAGATCAGTCCAAGGAGGCTTGAGTGACTATCTTGAAGCAACCAAGTTACGTTAGTCTATGAATACTGCTGTCCTGCTGTCCATGATGCTCTGCATCAAGTTTGCAGGGGAGGTGAGGGAGGGCGGCGTGGGAGAGTGCTATGGGAGCTTGGGGTGTCAGAAACAGGGAGGCAGGAATGGTGGAAGCGGTGCGCAGGGAGCAACAGGGTGGTGTTCAGGCGGGCAGGGAAGCGGTCGGGAGATGTGGTGACTGGCGGGGAGGAAGCGGTGATGGGAGTGGCGTGGGGTTTGGGTGGGAGTGGTGGTGCTACAGAAGGTGGCTCTATGGGGATGAAGCAGTGGTGATGGGAATTGGGTGCGGGAGGTCTGCAGGGGATGTAAGGGTTTCTTTAACAGCGGCAGGGGTTTGAATGGGCGGTGGCGACGAGCTAATGGTCGAAGCGGTGGTGGAGGTTGAACAAAAAACCTATAAAACAGACAAACATTAACCTTGCACAAAAAAAAAAAATTGCAACACAAAAAAAAACTAGTGATCAGTGCACAGGGGCCGCGGGTTCCGTACGGTACGGATCCGTACGATACGTCCTGTGGCCCTAAAAAATTTTCAAAAAATTTTCACAAAATATAGTGAACTTTATAGTCAAAATTCATGGAATCAACGTCCTGATCATGATAATGAAGTCAGTTTTTGCCCAGGACGTAATCTGCAATAGTTCACTTCCAAAACTTGACAAAAATTGTTAGAAAACGAAGATTTTAACAAGAAACCTTCTCAAAATGACGAGTAGATTCGATACCAGGCATGCCAATGTAATCAGTGGAATCAAAACGAAGATAAAAACTAATCTAATGCATCAATACACGATTATAGCTTCATGAAGACCTCACGAATCCATGCGGGAAGGAGATGCACCTATGTAGCTCCTCAGATTTTTCCCTTGATCAGAATGACTAATGTGGATTGCTCAATGCCTACAACACAATGTAAATGAGTGATTTGGACTGAGATGGAGATGGAGATGAGGATGAGAGATAATTTTGGCAGAGGTTTGATAAGATGAGGAGATTGGGGAGTGATTTTGACAGAGTTCTGATGCATGAAGGAGTCTCTCCAAAATGGCTTGGAGAAGGTCAAATTTATAGAATTTTGGAGATGAGGATGGAGGGTGAGGATTTAGTTGACAAGATCAAGGGCTAGGAATAAAAGTGAATCTTTTATTCCTAGTGGATGAATTAAAAATTTCCATTTTGGGAAGAGTGGAGGAGTGGATGAATAAATAATTCATTTTTGGGGAGAGTGATGGATAATGGGGGACAACTGAATATTAAATTCAGTTTAGTGGAGGATAGTGGGAGACATCTAAATTTTAAATTCAGTGAGTGGATGAGTGTGGGGGACAACTGACTTTTAAATTCAGTGAGTGGATGACAGTGGGGGACAAGGTTAATTAAGTGGCATCTTAATTAACTTAAGTCTAGGTTAATCAGATAAGTAGGATTTGTCTAATTAACAGGGATAGGGAAATAAATAAATGAATATTAGGAATATTCATTCAATTGATAGGATAGGGTTGTAAGGTTAAATGGATTATTAGGTGAATTAATTGATCACCAGGGATATGCAGATTGGGGGAGTAGATGAGTGCAGAGGTATGGAAAAATGGTTTACAGAGCAGTCCAATTTTAGGTGTCTACAGCCAGTTTGGAAGGGGAACTGGGTGTTGGTATTGATTCTACCAAGGTCCCTTATACACCACATTGTCATCTTCTATCAATTAATCTGGGACATCTATGACATGGAATCTCTTAATAAAGTCTAGGGACATTCTTGAATTAATTATTTTGAGCTCCTCATAGTCATCTACGCAATCTACCCAGAAATCCTCAAGATGCACCTTATGGAACAACCTCTTATTAACATATTTCTCCATTACACCATAGGGATCAAAGTGACTTCTTCTGACATATAAGTGAAGATTAAGAATTTGAAGTTCTTTGTCAGAGGCTCTGGCTGCTCCTAGTGAAACACATGCAAATTGTCCTTTGCCTAGCGGCATGGGAAATTTGACATTTGTTTTATACAAGTGTTTTAATTTCTCTACACAAGGAATATGTTGCCTTGTCAGTTCCAGTAGCACTACCTTATCTTTCAAATACCTCGGTAGTCTATATGGTGCCCCTGTGAATCCTTGCACCCTTATGTAAGTGAATTTCTCAAACTGGATATACCATCTCTCGAATTGTCTTACTACATTCATTGCCTTAGGGGAGATTCTTAGGGAGGTAGCTCCTTAAAGCAGTCTTGTAATGTACATGGTAAATGCATCATTTACCCTTTTGAAGTGAATCAAAGATTGAGATATGGTAAGTTGAGGATAGCACTCATATACTTTCAATTGCCCATCACCTACAACTCCCAACTTTGACAACCCTGGGTATTCAGTTCTTCTTTCTAGGGCATAGACTACATATGATGTCCATCTGAATGTCATCTTCTCATTGAATTTTGTAAAAGCCTTATACATGTTGTCACTCAAAATCTAAGCCCAATGGAGTTTCAATTTCCTACGAATAATTTCCTCAATCAGTGTGAACATCCATCCCTCAAATGTTGATGTAGAGGGCAGTCCATATATTCTTCTCAACAAAGTCACAAGATCTCCAATCTCATTGTGAAAATTAGTTCTATGAAGTGTATGAGGAAGCTTGATGATTGTAGACCTTTTGTGTTTCATCCACCCATCATTGATTTGTTTTCTACATTTCTCAATACCTTTCTTGTAGGTTTCCTCTGCATCTTTTATGTCTGGTATTGATAACACAGGGTGCACTGGTATGCCAAAGATCTCTGCTAAGGAGGGTGAACTAAAGTCTACCAAGACATCCCCATAGGTAGTGTGAATGGTCTTAGTTAGGGGATCATATCTTTCTACACAAATCACTATCATCTCAAGGCATTGCACTGATGTAGGAAATGCAACAGCTTCTGCAATCCCATTATCTCTGATCTTTCTTGCCAAGGGTGTAGGATTAGGCCCAAATACTCTGAGTCCAAGAAGTCCTCTCAATCAATGTGACCTAGGTCTATGTCTCCAATGTTGGGCCATGCAGAGACTATCTTTAATTTGGGAGGAATTCCTTTAAATTTGTACTTCATGTTTTGGGCTTGGGCAGTCATTTAACCTGCATAACTAGACCTAATAAGTCTTGATTGTCTAGAAAGTTTCTTGATTCCTAAGTTTAAATGCATGATTCACTAGTTTCTTGTCATGCCACTAAGTCAAATTCTACCCTATGAAACTGATATCCATTTCTTTGAATTGCAAATTCTTGCCTATAAAATACATGAGTATAATAATTTACAGATTTATAACATTTACTACATGATTTAAACAATAAAACAACATCAAAATTCACATTGGACCATGCAATAAATTATTAAACTTTTCAAAATCTAAATTGAAATATGCAACACATCATTATTCAACCTTGGCAACATTCATTTTAATCAAACAGACCCTTCTACCTTAGAAATTTTCCAGAAAATGGTCATTTTATAGGGTCAGCTCTAATTTTAGGGGTCTCAGATCTTGTCAGAGGAAAAGAACTAGAATAGGGTAGGTCCAACCTGGCACTAGATTTGGATGCAATGGACTTTTGGCTTTATCAAACTTAGCGCAAGATTTGAGCATGATAGACCTAGTGCGGGATTTGGGTGTGTCTGCCTTTTGTGTAATTGAAAAGGTCAGTCGATGTAAATTTTAGCATAGGTCAGTTGTGAAGAATTTTAGTGCCAAGAGTGGGACATGGGTCAGCACGAATTCCAACTATGTCAAACTTAGCACAATTTTGATAGGTGAGTGACCGAAGTCGGTAATGAATGTTTTAAGTGCAAGTCAGATGACGTTTATTTTAGCACTAAGCTTAATGTTTAAGTGTTGGCAAAATGTTTCAAGGTGGCCGATTGACTTATTTTCTCAAAGGACATTTAAGTCAGACAAGAGCACTTTTAGCGCCAGGTCAATGAAGGATGATTTCAGTGCTAAGGAATTAAAACTTTGGATAGTGAAAGGTTGGTCAAGTGTCATCTTACCCTAAGCCGTATGCTATTTCAAACAGGTCTATGAGTGTTAATTTTGATGCAGACAGAACTAATTCAAATAGCCTATTGAATTCTCAAAGGGGTTTCTATAGTATTTGTGGAATGATCTCTAGGTGTGAATAAATCCATTTAAATGCAACTAAATTCATCATTTTGGCCTATCATGAACTAAGGTTTGAATGGGGGATTTTATCAAATAGTTCAATCATTTGTACCACAAAAAGAACCCTTTCAAAGTTTTAACTATTGATTCAAAGAAGAGCTCTAAGATTCATATTTTCAAATTTGTACAAAACCCTAGCTAAAAACTAATGCCTAAATTGAACATAGAAACCCCAAACTCAACAAAGGAAATGAGAAAACCATCCTACCTAGTGTAAATGCAGTCATCGAGGTGAAGAAATTGTTCAAATTGCATGCCCTAATTCAACCTTTTCCTTGCTTTGAATATGCCTCTCATCATTAATGAAATTACAGAGCTCTCAAATGATTGTTTGTGTGTGAAATGAGCTTGAAAATGGACTCAAAATCTTATATACCCTTGGCCTAATCCGCCATTAATGCAGGGGTACGGTTGCAGACTCAACATGTAATATGTAGAAAAAAAATGACTTTTAGGTTTTGCATCAATTTGAGGCTCCTCAGACCTGCGTGAGTTTCTAGTTCATTCGACTTCTGCGTGCGTTTGGGCATTCTCTGACTTAAGTTAGTAAAATAGTGTTTTGGAGAAAACTGAGGATAAGATATTTTAGTGCTATTCTAAGAAGTGCATTTAAGTGCTAGGTCAAGGAAGTGCATTCTCAGTACTAGAGCCAATGACCATGGATTTTAGCATTGAGTCAATTGACAAGAAATCTAGCACTCAGGCAGTGAATGAGAGTTTTGACGCTAAATTAGTGACTTGTGATTCTAGCGCTAAGGTCAGTGGAGTGAGAATCTAGCACAAAGGTCAGCAAACAATGTTTTTAGTGCCCAAGGGACACCAAACTTGGTTTTCATGGAAAATAGTACTTGACTTAATGATTTCAGAGAACCCAAGTAACCTTCATGCTTTTAGTTGCAAAAAATGCAACTTTGATCATCTATTAGAACACTTCAGGAATCAATTAGCTAGGCTAACACTCTTAAGCCAAAATTTTAAGGGGGTCCCCATTGGTGAAATAGGGTGTGTGTGCGAGGCACAACAAATGGAAACTCTGCTAGGGAAATTATCTAAAGTATTTCAAAGATAAACCATAGTTTTGAACCTAGAACCTCTACATTTTCCACATGTTGAACATGAAGACATGATACCCTATCAAAGAAGCTGAACTTAATAACTAGGTGCAACCATCCATATCCTAAAAACCTGAGTTTGTACAATTGTGTTCATTCCCATTCTTAAGCAACTAAGCTCATCCCAGATCCTTTACATTAAGCTACGTGATTAGTATACACCTCATGAACTACCTGGACATTTCCCCACTGCCAATGAGCGTCTATAGCCCCAAAGGGTTTGTCTTAGAATTCCACTCAAGCAGAGCCTTACTGTCGTTCATGTGCCCATAGCCCCAGTAGAGTTTACTCGATTATCTATCTAACTGAGCTATAGTGTGTGGTTGTGATTTTCTAATTTTCTTTTCTTTTCATAATTTCTTGATATTTCCATTAAGTTCAGATTTGGTAGAGTACAATGTACTACCACTACCCTTATAACACATGCTTTTGATGGCAGTAGTTACATTGATAACTCAGCTAGCTGGGTGTGGACTCTCGATGGTGGCAAAGGTGGACCTTAGATTTTTCACTTAATGTAAGATCAACAAGACTCACTTAGGTACTTCAGGATTATTTAAGAGTGTAAAAGATATATGGTTAGAAAATACTTCCAGTGCACTAACTAATGATTCATTTCCCATGAACAGACATCATACATCCCAATATAATATTGGAACCCACGGTAGGACCTAAGCAAAAATCTCAATTTCTCAAAGAAATATTCCAAATTACTTACCCAACAAAGGACCACTTGCAGACCTGCACAACTACCACCACATTCAAGAAACAAAGATCCCAAAAAAAATAAGCATAACAAGCAAAAGCAAAGTAGGAAAGGATAGTTAAACTAAGAGAGAACAAACACCTAATGACTACGGAAAGCAAAAGTGAAAAACAAAAACTAATCTAACAACAACCTAACCTATCCAAACAGACAAGCAACCTAACTATGTACACTAAAAGAAGGTTAAGATGCCTCCTAGGCCTAGAAGTAGTGCTTCAGAAATTGCCCATTGACATGCAATGGGAGCCCCTCACCAGTAAGGCTCTTCAATTGATATGTATTGTCACCCAGAATCTCATATATCTGATATGGGCCTAGCCAAAGTTTGTCGAACTTACCATGTTCACCTTTCTTTTGATGGGCTTTGTCCCAATACAAAACTAAGTCAGAAATATGAAAGGCCTTAACTTTAGCCATTTTGTTGAACCATCATTTTACTACACCCTGATGTTTGGCAAAGTTTTCTATGGCAACATCACATTTTTCCTCTAGGTGTAGCAATTGAGCTAAACAAGATGACATCTGGTCATTTGGTTCAAGGTAGTCCTACATGAATTGTAGTACAGGAATCCTTAGATGGATGGGAAAGACAGGCTCAGTGCCATAAACTAAGTGATAAGGTGATGTTCCCAATGCAACCTTGTGTCTGATCCTATCAACTCATAAAGCAAACCTACGCTGAGTGTGCCAGTCCCTGGGATTTTTATTG
This sequence comes from Cunninghamia lanceolata, assembly GCA_027924645.1. Lineage (NCBI taxonomy): Eukaryota > Viridiplantae > Streptophyta > Pinopsida > Cupressales > Cupressaceae > Cunninghamia > Cunninghamia lanceolata. The sequence goes on along the minus strand of BSBN01000762.1, from coordinate 666,975 downwards.
AGCAATTTTTTTATGACCTCAAGAAGGTTTTTGTTTATTGATTCAACCACTCTATTCCCTTGAAGATAGTAGTTAGATGAAAATCTAAAAATAATCCCATAGTCAAATGCCCAATTGGAAAAGTGTAATGAAGAAAATGCAGGACCATTATCACATACCAAGGAAAAAGGATAGCCAAACCTAGTAATGATATATTTTTCAACAAATTCAATTACTACCTCTATGGTACATTGTTTGCATGCTATAGCTTTAGACCATCAGGTACAATAGTCAGTAGCAGTCAGAATGTACCTGTGGCCCATAGAGGAAGGTGGGTTGATCATACCAATGAAGTCAAGCCCCCACTGTGCAAATGGTCCTACCTCTAGGATAGGTTGTAGAGGCATAGCAACATTTCATTCCCTTGTTGTAGCCATTTGACATGTGTGATAGGTCCTTACATGTGAATGTACATCTTTGAACAAAGTAGGCTAGTAATACCCCACTCAAAGAATCTAATAGGTAGTTGATAGGGCTGAGTCGTGCCCTGTTCTAAACTTCTCATGGAAACTTGTCAGAACTTGTGCTACCTCTATTTTGTCCAAGCACCTTAGATAGATTCCTTCATGATTTTTCTTATACAACATTGATCCCTTAATCATAAAGCTGTTACTCTTTAATCAGAGTGCTCTTCTCTAGAATAAATTTAGTTGAGGTGGGCAACAGTGATTGAGGAGATAGAACACAATGTCTCCATACCACTCATCTTTAGAGATATCTTCTAACATATACTATTGAGAGACTATGCCTGGACCAACTTCTGCCATTGTTTTTGTTAATGTCTATCCCCATACTAATTTCATGGGATGTATTTCTATGTCAAACTCTTGTAGAATTGTGACCCATTTTCCTCTCCATTCACCCAGCTCACTCTGCATTAAATATTCTTTGACTACTGCATCTGGTACTATTGCAATCACTCGTCTTCTCAATATGTAATGATGAAACTTTTTCACTGCCCTGACCAAGGCGTATGCTCGCTTCTCCACATTTGGATACCTCATTTTTGCTTCCTTCAATGGAGTGCTCATAAAAGCAATAGGTCTTTCATCATCAACAACTTTCTTTTGTGTCAACATCACTGCACAAGTATGCTCTAAGGCAAAGGAGTAAATGCAGAATGACAACATATAATCGGGACTCACTAGCACTGGGGCATTAGCTATTGCCTATTTGATTTCTACAAATGCAACCTTAGCTTCTAGAGTCCATTCTATCTCAGCATCTTGTTTCAACATAGCATTTAGTGGGTGAACAATCTCAGTGAACCCAGTGATGAACTTGTAGACAAAATTAATCTTACCAAAGTACGACTTTAGTTCTTTCTTACTAGCTGGGGGCGGTATCTTGAGAATTGCTTGGACTTGGTTAGGGTCAATCAATATACCTTTCTCAAAAATCATGTGTCCCAGCAACTTTCCTTCAGTCACTCCAAAGATACACTTCTTAGGATTAAGTGAGATCCCATAATCTTTACATTGTTGTAGGATTTTCCTCAGGTCTGCCACATGATCTTATCTTTTCTTTGAAAACACAGTGAGATCATCCATATATATGATGATGTATTTCCTAACCAGTCCTTTGAAATCTATGTCCATCACGTATTGGAATGTGGCTCCCACGTTAATTAACCCAAAAGGCATCTTGCGGTATGTATAAATTCCCCACTTGCATGTGAAGGATGTCTTTAATCTATCCTCATATTCCACTATTACTTGGTTGTAACCTAAATAGCCATCTAGAAAAGACATCATTTGAGAACCATTAACTATTTGTAGTACTTCATCCAATGACAGCAGTGGGTAATTATCCTTTTTTGAGGCCCTATTCAGATTTCTAAAGTCAACACAGAGCCTAATTCCTCCATTTTTCTTTCTCACCAATACCAAATTTGCCATCCATGAGGAATGTCTGACGGGAAATATAATTCTGGCAGATAGCAATTTCTGTACTTCCTTGAAAATTAATGGTTTCAATAGGGCGTTAACTGGTCAGTACCTTTTCCTGAACGATTTTGCCCCCGGCTTGAGAGGTATCATGTGAGTTATGATTGAGGTGTTATATGTCTTGAGATATTTGTAAATCCAAGCTATGACTTTGTGGTAATCCCTTAATGCATGAATAATACCTATCCTTTCTTCATCTATGCTAGCTTTCCCAATAAACACATTTTTGACTTCTTCAAATGTCTCCAAATTGTAAGGTTCACATTGTGTACCAGGGGATTCTCCCTATTTCTTTTGGGTTCCAAGATTATATGAATCAAACAATCATTCCAATTCTACCATCCCTTGAGGAATAGTGTTTGTCTTCAAGTTGAGAACCCCTTCTAAGTCAATTTCAGCAAGTTCCATCTCTTCTTCATCTATTATCTGGGTAGCAAAAACATCTGATGAAGTGAGGAAATCGATTATATGTTTTTCATCTTCAAAGACTTGAAACTTTGTGATGTTATCTAGTACTAAGGGAGTTGAGACAAACTCTACAGTGAACTTCTTCAGGCCTAACATGGACATCAGTTCTAGTGAACTAGCCGTCTAAGCTAAGGCATCAGCAATGTGATTCTACCTTTGTGGGATTAGCTAAATATTAAAGCCGTCAAAGTACTCAATCAAATCCCATACGCGATTCTGATATCTATTTAACCTCTTGTCATTGCAAGAGTATTGCCTTCTCACATGTTTGACAACCAGTTCTGAGTCACCAGATACTTGAATAACCTTAACCTTTTTCTGAAGAGCCATTAGCAATCCGTGCACCAAAGCTTTGTACTCTATCACATTATTTGTGCATGGGAATTGCAATCAATATGCTACCAAATATGAACTTCCTATGGGGCTAATCAGTTCAAAACCTACCCCAGATCCTTTTCTACACCTAGATCCATCAAATCTTAATGTCCAAATCTAGGAATCATTGCCCTCATCATTTTGTGTGGTTTGTTATTTTTATTTGACTGAGGTTCCTGAGAAATCTTTAAATGCCTATGTACTTGTTTAACTGCCTCTTGATAGAGTGAGCATGTGAACTCATAATGGGATGCATCATGAAGGTGACACCAACTTGGCAGTATCAATTCATCCATTTGTATCTTCCTTCTGATAGCCAATTGATCATTCATGAATTTTACCACAAAATTTCTGATTCCTTCAAATATTCCTGGCTCTTCATCATCAGAAGAGGACTCTTGGTCTGACTGCACATACACCTCTATACTTTCTTGGCATTTTGTAAGCAGGGGATCACAAAATTTACTACAATTTAGCATAAGTATTTCTTCTACCTGGTTAACTTGAGGAAGGTAATCTCCTAAGTCTACTTCTAAAAATAGAATTTTGTTGGTCTGATTGTATTCTATAGTCATATGATTCATTTTTGGTTCTCTTTTGATGCAAATCTGATTCGCCAATCCTTTCCATGGAAACCACATATGAGAAAAATTTGTTGCCATATAGCCATTCAAAATCTTAGACAAATCTCTACTTAACAACATGCCATATTGATCTGGGATATCTACTACTTGAATGTCTATGTATTGTTGCACCCTAGGATTAGAAGCTAGTTGCATATGTATTCTATTTAATTCACCCATCATGTTTACTTCAATCTTGTCCAACTGCATGACTTTCCTAGAAGAGTTTTCTAGAGTGAGACCTAATGCTTTGCATACTGATAGAGGCATTACATTGGTGGAGGCCCCTGAGTCTACTAGACAATTATGGAGGTTCTTCCTAAATATTCTGAGAGTTAAAAGAAAGAAAGGACTTTCCCTTTTATCCTTGACCTTTTTTTCAGCATCTATCACATGGACTTTGTCTTTTCCGTTATCTGTATTGTCCTTCAGTGGGGTCTCTTTTTGGGAAGAGTCTATCTTAATACTTGCTCCCATGTCCTGAAATAAAGTTGTTCTAACTTCTGGTACTTTTAGTAATTCAAATACAAACAAGCTAACTTTCATCTTCTTGAGTTCATCTGCAATATATTGTCCCAACTTTGCTATTTCAGGTCTTTGGGAACTTTCAATTATAGGTCCTTGACATATTGACTGGGGTGTGACCTTAGGAGGCTCAAGATTGTTAAAAGCTTTTGGGTCAAGTAGAATTTGGTAGTTGTTCAAAGGGATTGAAGTGGTGAAAGGACACTTTGGCTTGCTACTTCTCAAGTTGTACAAAGTTCAATTATATTACTGATAAGCATGTACTTCCTCACACTCCTCTTCCTCAGGCTAATTATCATCTTGGAAAAGAAATGTATAACTATTAAGTACAAGAGCAGTGTCATACCTCTGAGATGGAATGAGTTCATACCCTGTTGGATAATTTTCATGTGGTTCCACATTTTGAATTTCCATCTGGAAAATACTGGATGCTATTTGAAACTCTGGACAATCCAATTCGGAGTGAGCATTTGTATTGTGAAGTCTGCACCATGAAGACAACACTGCTTCATCCAACATCATCCGACCAGGCGGACAGTTATCAGTATTTTGATTATCCAATGGTGATGGGACTCCACCATTGTTAGGCCTAGTATTCCAGGTTTGATTCTATCGATGAAAATTATGATTTTGATATTGATTTTGGTTCTGATTTCTCTGCTGCAAATATGCATTCTGATTCCTAAGGTGGGTAAATTTAGCAGTAAGCTTCTTTGACATTTGTTCTGCCAATTCTCTAATATCATCTCTATCATCTTTGGCTTTGGTAGCTTCAATGGACTGGAGAAAAGGTGTTTGAGCTAGAGGTAGTTCTGCCATGGAAGTTCCTGAATGAACAACTAGGGCTTGCATTGCAGCAGGGACAGGGATATGATTCATCACAGGGGTATGATTAGCTAGAGCTTGGTTGATCATGGTTATCTAATTTGGTATGGCTGTAGGTCCCATGTGTTTTATCAGACCTGTTGTTGTCTACCCTAACTTTGTATTCACTGTGATAGCCTCAGCATATGCTTGGGCTAAATTGGCTAGAGTTGGGTTAGCTCTTCTCACAAACATGGATGTAAGTTGATCCAAGGCTACATAATAAATGGGTAGAGCTATAGCCTAACCTATGGCATAAAGGGCTTGCAATCGGCTGAAGGCTTTCTGGAATCGATTATTAAAGGAACATATCATCTCACCTTCAACTCTATAGATTTCCACAAAGGATCTGTAAAGGTCTGCTAGAGTAGTGGGCATCCTAAAATGGTTAAGAAATGCATTCTTCAAATTCAGCCATGAATTTATAGATGTTGCAGGGAGGTTGGCAAACTAGTAGTAGGCTTCATCTTGTAGTGAGTAGGGGAACAACCTACAAACCACATCCTCATGTTGTACTTGAAGCATAAACATCTTACGTTCAAAAATTTTAATGTGCTCATTGGTAGTCCTATCTGGATCATTGGTATAGAATTTAGAGCAGAACTTGTTAGGATTTTTGGGCATATCATGGTAAGCACAGAATTGGAATGGGGACTAGTTATTAGCAACGAAAAAAGCCATGATTGGAGGATTAATTGGGGCTGTAGCTAGGTTTCTTGGCACAAATTGAGCCCTTGGTGCTCTAGGTATTTGCTAATCCCTTCTAGTTCTTCTAAACTCTGTCAAAGACAGTAGCTCTTCTCCAGATGAGCTAGACTTGGTGTGTCTATGTTTGGTCCCCAGACTTACTGGCCCTCCTTCTAGCGTCAATTTTGTTGATGGTGTTTTTAGCACTCAACAATGCAAGTGTGATTGTTGGTATCACACCTCTCTTGAAAAGTATCTTACCCTAAGTAAGACTACTCCATGGATAATACGGCTAGATTTTAGCTTGCTTGGAATTTCTTAGTGGGATGTTCTAACTATTCCTACAAGGGGTCTTACAATACCTCTACCAGTTATGATAGTTTAGGACAGCAATATATGGAAAACCCTTGTGATTTTTAGCTAATATTTCTATGTAAACTGTTGCTGGAACCTAAATCTAACAATAGATTAATAAGAAAATACAAAAGGAAGCAGGTTTTATAGAAAACCTAAGTGACATTCACAATGCAAAGATTGTTGTAGGTTAACAAACATTCAGAAATTAAACCAATTTTAAGTTTTGCTGAGCTAAAGACTTTGCTACAGTGCTGCAAAAAATAGTGCTATCTTCTATGGATTCTCTAGATTTTCATATTACATACATTCATTAAATACCTAAGTGCTGGCATGATTTAACTATTGTAATGCAATTGAACTCAGCTCAATTTAATAGCCCAGGCTAACTATGCATGGCTACTCACAATCAACAAGCAACTAATAGTATGGACAAGAATGCTCATCAAATACCTTCAACAAATTGATAACATTGCAAAGCATGACTTAACTAATGAAGATCAAGATGTGAACCATGAAACCAAATTGATAATACAAAGAGACAAATTCTCAGAAAAGTACAGCAGTAACTTGCTTTTGTATTAACCAAAAAATTTGGCAGAGTGTCAACAATTCAGCATCAAGATTGTCTGAAAATGAGAGGAATAATGACCCTTTATATACAAGAGGTGCCATACTGAGTTTTTGAATCTACGGTGGAGATTGACTCAACACCAACAGTCTAGATTCAACAACATTAAATACATTTATAACAGCCTTTTGCATTCCTGGATTACAATTTGTCTAGTAGGAAAAGGATGAAAAATAACCTCTAGATACATTGAACTTAGACAAATTGAGTACCCATTAAGCTATATATATGGAAAAGTCAATTTTTAAAGCTTAATAGAGACAAAATAGCATCACGTGACCTTTTAAATATAGCATTAGTTACAAGTGATGGGATTACATTTTCAATCTCAAATAATTTATTATTTTATTCATCTCCTTCTAAATCTATTTTGTCTTCTTCAGCCTTCTTGTTGTTGTAGGCTACCCAGGCTACTAATGTTGTATTTATGTCTATAGGGTCTAGATCTTTAATGTAGTCTGCTTTGAATCTGAGGTTTTCTAGTTCTCGGTAATATTGAGTATATACATCTTCCATTGTTCTTCTACTTTTTTGAAATGCAACAAAGGAAGCCTGAAGATCACTGACCTTTTCGAGTTTACCCATTATACTCAGTGGAGACTGTCCATGAATAGATTTATGCAATCTATCCTTACAACACTACTCATCAAGTGGAGCAAGACCAATGATGTCGAGGTCTAGACATTCTTTCAAAGTATCATTTATTTCATAAATGACAGCAAGTATTTAGGTATTTTCTTCCTTATAAGATTCCTTAACCTTACCAAAAACTTCCTTCTTCATATTCATCTGTAGATACCATTCCCCTGACTTATACAACCTTTCTGTCGTAAGAATATTCTCTGATAATAGAATTTCACTAGGCAGTCTCCTTATTGTCTGTACTCTCAGGAACATAAGAGAATAGTATTTTTCATAAGGATTGCATTGTTCATATAATTCCTCCCATCCTTCTCTCAATAGTCAGAAGTCCTAGAGTAGCATGACTATAAAAGTGATTGCCTTGCAACCATCACTGTACACTTTGTCAAACCACTCTTGTGTGCCTGCAACAGTTGTTTTGATATCATTAAATTTAGCTAACTCTTCCTTTGATAGCAGGGCCGGAGATGATTTTGATTCCCCCTCTGAATTCAATGGCCTCATCAAAAACCAGATGCAAGCCTTCAGTTCCTCATTTTTTTCTTTCAATTCTTGCTTCATGAGTTCATCTTTGTCTAACTATTCAAGAATGGAGGAGACCATACCTTTAAATTCATCAATTTTTTGACCCCTGGAGGCTGGTCCCAAGTCAACAATTGTAACATTTTAATCCTCTGCTCTGACCTAGTCTTTATTCACATTGGCTAGTGGGACAACCACCTCAGCAGTCCTTGACCTAGTGACATCTTTGTATATCCAGGATTGGATCTTAGCCTTCTTTGTTTCTTGGGCTTCTCCACTCTAGCTAAGATTACATCCAAATCTAGTTACATCACTTGTATTTGTGGCTCTTTATCTCCAAGCCAGTTTTGCAACCAATCTAGTGTTATTAAATAAGAATCCTTGGGAATGTCGGTATAACTATCTCCTTTTGCTGGGGAATTATCAATAATTTCTAGCTCTCTTTTAGACTCTTTATCATTATCCTCTTCTCCATCTCCCAAATGTTCAACATTTTATATATTTTCCAATATTTCATGTTGGGAAGCTTTCATAATTATGTCTCTAGTGCCTTTGTCAATGGGACTATCAGATATCTCAACTATTTTGAGGCGTGTAGTCTTGGAGAGGGATCCTTTGGATACTTCCTTTCCCATCCCCTATTCTTACAACTCTAACTCTACACAAACCTTTTCAATTCTAGGTAGTTGTGGCATAGTCAAGCAGGCAAAGTCTTGTACTTGATGGATTAAAGAATTGTCAATCAATGGCAATGAATGACTCGGCAATGAGGGAAGACTCAAATGAGATAGATTGGCAAATGATGTAAAACCTAAAGAAGGAGGCATGGCAATAGGTGAAAGGATAGAGGAGGAAGCAAGAGAAAAGGAGGATGAAAGAAAAGTGGAGAGGGGTGGTAGGTTGAATGGGGTGGAAGGAGAGATAGAGGAAACAAGAGGAAGGGAGGTAGTTGAAATGGATGGTAATGAAGGAGTAGAAGAAGTGATAGCAACTGAAACAAGCAGAGTGGAAAGGCTTGAATCTGATGCCACGGGGCATGAGGTAGTTGTAGTAATAGTTTGAATTGGGACAGATGGAGTATCATTGGTAGAAAACATAGTAGGAGCAGTGATAGGAGCAATGATAGAGACCCCTGTTGTTTTGGTCCTTGGCTTCTTGGTCTTGGAGCCCTTGCCCGGTCCACCTGGCATATATCTCTTTTGTGCAATGCTTGTTCTCTTGGCCAGAGGTGAACTCTTCTACTAAGTTTTTAGAACAATTTTCTTTCCTTTTACCCTTTCTACCAATGGGACATGTTCTTCACTATCTATTTCTTTAGGTTGGTCTTCCTCACCATCTGACTCCTTTTCTAGTTCCATCTCTGTATAAGTTAATTGTACCCCATTCTAAGTCATGGCTGCAATTTGGGTTCTAACCCACACTTTACTCAGCCTTATGGCTTCCTTCATGATTTCGTCTAAAGAGCTCTCTTTAGCATTTGCCCAGTTTGGAAGGGGAAATGGGTGTTGGTATTGATTCTCCCAAGGTCCCTTATACACCACATTGTCATCTTCTATGAATTGATCTGGGACATCTATGACATGGAATCTCTTAATAAAGTCTAGGGAAATTCTTGAATGAATTCTTTTTAGCACCTCATAGTCATCTACACAATCTACCCAGAAATCCACGAGATGCACCTTATGGAACAACATCTTATTAACATATTTCTCCATTACACCATAGGGATCAAAGTGACTTCTTCTGACATATAAGTGAAGATGAAGAAGTTGAAGTTCTTTGTCAGACACTTTGGCTACTCCTAGTGAAACACATGCAAATTGTCCTTTGCCTAGCAGCATGGGAAATTTGACATTTGTTCTATGCAAGTGTTTTAATTTCTCTACACATGGAATTAGCTACCTTGTCAATTCTAGTAGCACTACCTTATCTTTTGGATACCTTGGTAGTCTATATGGTGCCCCTGTGAATCCTTGCACCCTTATGTAAATGAATTTCTTGAACTAGATATATCATCTCCCGAATTGTCTTACTACATTCAAAGCCTCAAGGGAGATTCTTAGTGAGGTAGCTCCTGTTAGATTCAGGACAGACAGCTGAGAGGGGGGGTGAATCAGTTGTCCAAAACTTTCTTCCAATTAAACACTTAAATCCACTTTGTAATTTAGCAGAATAATAATAAGTTAATCATGAAAACATAATGCATTAAATCAAGAGTAGAAACACATTAACACATAAGACACCAAGATTTTGATGTGGAAAACCCAGTTAAGGGAAAAACCACGAGGTGACTAACCCAAGATTGTATTCTCTGTTAGAAGAATAGAAAGAACAAAATTACACATTTAGGGCTCACTGCCCAAGCACACTACTCACAAGAGGCTCACTGCCTACAGGAGACACACTATCTAAAAAATAATAAGTATTACATACTTGAACTAAAGAATAGCATCTTCACCATGCTTGAGTCAGTTCCATTTAAGCCCAATACTTCTACTCTGCCTTTCACTCCTCTGCTCTCTACGACACTCACATCTCCACAAGACACACTTGAAATGACTTTACAACTCCTTATTTATACAAGACATAGACTTAGGGATAGTCATCCAAGTCAGCATACATTACAGAGAAAATACATAAATACAACATGACTAATTACAAAAGGACTTCATGTGGATCAACACACAGTCGGCCACATAGATCTAAGATCTCAATCTTCATTTAGGAACATGCCAATCTTCACGTAACATCTTCAAGGTCATTCGTAGGATGTGTAACTCATCCGGTTGGCTCGACTTAGGAGGTACACCATCATCCGAAAGTAATTATTTAATTACGAGCTCAAACTCCAATGAGGACCACCAACATGAACTGGACATGATCCAAAGACCTCCACAAGCTTACCTGAACCACCAAGAACATCCACACTACATCTGCTTACTGAAATCATTCTCTCCTTCATCTAGAACCTCAAGAACACAGTCTGTCATCACTATCATAATGGAATAGATGCTTCTGGACCTCCGGACCATGAACCAATTGAGTTGTCAATTCAAATTGACTTCCTAAACACTCCACCAAATCTACAGAATAAGATATTTCATTTCCAGATCTCATCAGACCTATCTATGTCACTCTATCACCTCTAAACATCTGCCAGAACTAGTTTTACTTAAGGGGTCATAACTTCTTCAAATTTTCATGTGGACCTCTGAAATATTTATTGTATCATCTTAAGACACATATCTACAAACCCTTTGAAGTGCATCCTCTGATCTTCATCTTAACTGGGGTTTTTACCTCACTGTCTTCACAGTTCTTCTATGTTCCTGATAGGACTAATTTTCTCAATATTCTCAGCATACAGCTCATCCAATCCTTATCATTAATGCAACAAGAGTATGTTAACATCAATGACAACACCGGTTAGGCCCATACTTGCAACAATCTCCCCCTTTTTCATTGATGGCAACATATGATGTGAAAAACTATTTTGACCATCAAGACAAGAACTTTTTTTTTCACTAACAACACTCCCCCTATCAACAACAACCATTCACATGTCTTCTCTTCTTTTATTGCTCCCCCTTTGATCAAAAACCACTTGTTTTTCACATGTCTTCTCTCCCCCTTTGACATCAATGGCAAAGGGCATAAACTTGCATCACTTCATAATCATACTAGTTGCTCCCCTTGAGTGGCAGCTTCCCAAACATGAATCCGGATCACAAGATATGACTATGGGATCCACCAGACTGATGGACATCAGTGCATCTTAATTTAGAACTAGAGGGGTAATAACCCCTAACTTCTCCTTGAGATACTCAAAAGAGTCCTTAGGTAGAGGTTTAGTAAAGATATCTGCAATCTAATCTTTGGAAGGCACAAACTCCAATCTGACTTCATTCTTGTTCACTTTCTCTCTCAAAAATAGAAACTTAATGGATATATGTTTAGTCTTTGAATGCAACACCAGATTCTTTGAAATATTTATTACACTTGAATTATCACAAAAGATTATGATAGGTTCCTCATACTCCACTCTGATGTCTCTTAGCATTTGCTTTATCCACAAAACATGAGTGCAACTACCTGCTACTGCAATATATTATGCTTCTGCAGTGGACAAAGATATTGCCTCTTATTTCTTGCTCAACCAAGAAACTAATTTCTTCCCCAAAAAGAATTCTCCACCACTGGTACTCTTCTGGTCATCCACATATCCTGCCCAATCCGCATCTGTAAATGCATGAAGAGAGAAATCATGATCTCTAGGATACCACAGACCATACTCAACTGTCCCTTTTAGATATATATCAGCTTGGAATCTAGCAATAAGACAAACAACATGCATAATGTCAGGTCTAGTTTGAGTGAGATACAACAATCCTCCAATCTTTGACTTGTACTTTTTTTTATCATCCTTAGGAGAGTCATCATCTTTGCTCAATTTACATCTGGTTGCCATGGGAGTACTCATTGGTTTTGATTCTTCCATCCCAAATTTCTTCAACAATTCTTTCACATATTTGGTCTAAGAAATGAAGATTCCTTTCTTTGTTTGAGTGATTTGCAGACCCAAGAAGAAATTCATTTCTCTAAGCATGGACATCTCAAATTCACTTTTCATTTGATTTGCAAAAGTTTTGCACATACTATCTCTTCCTCCAGAAATGATATCATCAACAAATACTTCAACAATTAGATATTTTCATGATCAATTTTGAAGTACAAATTACTATCAGCAGTACCTTTGTTGAAACCAATCTTCAAAAGATGCTTATCCAATCTTTCATACTAGAATCTTGGGGCTTACTTGAGTCCATACAGTGCTTTCTTCAACTTGCAGACCATATCACCATGATCAAACAATTGAAATCCATCTAGTTGCTCAATGTATACTTCCTCTTCCAAGTCACCATTTAGGAAGACAGACTTGACATCCATCTGATATACTTTGAAATCCTTGAAGGCAACAAAGGCAAGAAATAATCTGACTGCTTCAATTCTTGCCACCAGAGCAAAAGTTTCTTCAAAATTAACTCCTTCTATTTGAGAGTAACCCTTGCAGACCAATCTAGCTTTATTTCTGACTACTTCACCAACTTCATTCGGTACCAAAATTTGTGTTGTTTCCTTTGGATTGAATGTAGAATTGCTCAATGAAATTGCAAAGCCATAGCTGCAACAAGCAAGTGTAGTGCTCAAGAGATCAATGTCAAATGATCGTAAGGTTGCTCAATCGACGCGTTGTGTATACTCAAAGCTCTGTTAAGTATGCCTGAGAATACGATCGAAGAGAGAGAGCTAATGAAGGAGATGAGGGGGGTTTATATAGGTTTCAAGGAAAATCGATCAATGGTCCAGATAATTCAGAAGAATCAATGGAGGAGATAAGTTGAGGAATGTGCAACGAATGAGAAGAAGACATGTGTCTTGCTTTCTTTTGCATGAGAGGAGTTATCAAGAATAGAAGAATGAGTTAACTGAAGTGATAAATCAATTAAAAGACTAAAGCAATCAGTTAAGTGATTTAAAACAAGAAGAAGGGGTTTGCATGAGAAAAGAAGATATTTTGCTTTATTAAATATAGAAAGCTTGAGTTATATTAGAGATAACTCAAATTAGAAGAAAAATCCAATTTAAATAAATAATTGATTTATTTAAATTTAGAGAAGATATTTTGGAAGAAATAATTAAATAATTGGAATTATTTAATTTAGAAGATTTAAAAGCAAATTAAATAAATAAATTTATTTAATTGTTGTGCATGATTTTGGAAGAATGATTTTGATTTAATTAAATAATTTAAGAATTATTTAATTTTAGATAAGAGGGAATTTGTTGAATTAATTAAATAATGGGATTTAATTAATGTGGATTTGATTTTCGAAAAGCAAATAATGATTTAATTAAATAATTAAAAATTATTTAATTGTGGAAGAATATAGAGGAATTTAATTTAATTAATTAAATAAAGAGAATTTATTTAATTAATGTTGAATTTAGGAGATTTAGAAGAATTTGATGATAATTAATTAAATAATTAGATTATTTAATTAACGTTTGCAATGCAGGTGATTAGGAAGAAATGACGAAATGCAAGTAGCATGACGACACGGTCATTTTAGGGTGTCTACATTTTGCCCCTCTTTGATGCAATGCAGCATGTAGCGTTGCGTCAAAGAAAATCGATTGTTGAAGATGTGATACAATTTTTATTTTTATTTTTATTTTTTTATGCCCCAGTGTAGGTAGTTGCCCCAGCATAGTTAGTGTAAGGTGCCCCCTCGAGAGGAAAGATAGGGAAGTGACAGAAGAACTGTGTTGACGCTCGACTAGAAGATTTGTTGGAGATAGGCGAGGTTGGGTTGATGATAGATAGAAGAAAGGAGATAGGAGAGAACATAAGAGAAAGACTGTTGATCGATTATTGTTGGAAAACTATATAAGGCCATGGATGAATGGATGGGTAGATGGATGAGCTTGTTGCAACGGTTTCACAAATATTTAAAAAGAGCAATCCTTATTTTTGATATAGCACGTGGATAGTTTGGCACCAAGGTATAGAAGACCAAGGTGTAGTAATATCTGAGTGCATGGACGTTGACTCTGCAAGCAAGTGGTTTGAACTTAGATCCCCTTAGACATAATATAACCTTGTTGGAACATGCGAATAAGCCATAGTCTTGAACATAAAATAAACTTCAATACATGTAAATGCAAGAAGAATATTAATATGTAAGATGCTAGGTCGTAACACACACAAGATAAATAGAATGCTAAGAAAGATACTAAAGATCATTCCTCAAACACGGCACACAGAAAGCAATGACTATGCCCCCAATCCGTACTGCATCGCAACATACCAAGATTATAGATAAATCAAGGTAGTCTTGAATAGGTGTTGCAAAAGGAACAAAAGATAAACCATAACACAAATTGACTGACTTACAAAGTAAAAATACAGCCAACATATTCTCTTGCCAAAGAGGTTGCTCAGGATAGATTGGATAGGAAAGATAACAGCCTTATCGTAGGAACTCTGTGTTCATTAAAGGGGGCTATCTACCTAAAAAAACAATGTCTCACTTGCAAGAAATGCCACATGTTGCAGGAGACGCGTGTGTTGGTCTCGACAATGGAACACTTCGAAGAAGACAAGCTTGTGGATCTAGGGCTTGGTTAAGCGGTACTTAGCTGATGCTGGCAATCGGTATGCAGGGCAGTAGATGACTCTGGAAGTAGGCCTCTTTGCTTCAAGTTTGTTAAGGACTTTTTCTTTGAAAGGATGTGCTAGCTTGCTGCTTGAGTTAGTCAAGTCAAGGCGAATGGATTTTGACAAACGGAAGACTAGAAGGATGGAGTGCTAATGGATTGGGATGGGTGGAGAATGATGGATCATGTGTGCCTGAGTACTGGATACATCCTTCGTATTCCAGACTGCCTACATACCCTGTATCCACGGGATCAAGGCACACTTACGATGGGAGATGAACGTGATAAATATGTAGTTCTGGATAGAGTGATGAATGGGTCAAGGTGAAAGGGGGAGATCTTATGTACCTGAGTACTGGAAACGTCCTTCGTATTCCAGACTGCCTACATACCCATATCCATGGGATCAAGGTACCTTAAGATTAAGAAGAGATAATATGTAGTTCTGGTTAGTGTGATGATGTGGGAAAAGAGCGGAGAAAAGGTGATCTTATGTACCTGAGTACTGGAAATGTGCTTCGTATTCCAGACTGCCTACATACCCATATCCATGGGATCAAGGTACCTTAAGATTGAAAAGATGATATATGTAGTTCTGGTGGAGGTGATGATGTAGAACCAGTGTTGAGAAGATAACAGCCTTATCGTAGGAACTCTGTGTCCGTTAAAGGGTGTTACCTGTGGAAATGAGACAAGATTGAAGTATGCGTTGTGAACCACGAACAAGGAACCAATCCTAGACCGAAGCTAAGGAAAGAGTTGCCCCCATTCTGGTAGAGGAAACTGTAGGGGTGACCGCCGAAGAAGACACAGAAAGACTTGACCTAGGACAAGACAGTGTTAACTGTAGACACATATCAAGCCGTGGGATGACGATGATGGACATTGACAAATTTCCAAGCTATACTAGGTAGAGAGATGGAAATGTAAACAAGGTCAATGGTTTTATTATGGATGGATGGATGAAGCAGGTGACGAACTGGACAAGGAGTGGACAGGACTCGATAGACGGTGGATGCTGACTCTACGCATAGCACCTGTTTGCCAGGTTTTCACTATGGTACTTATCCAAGGCACCTGTTTGCCAGGTTTTCACCAGAGGATGAATGTTTTTTTTTTTTGTATTTTTGTATTTTTGATTTTTTGTATTTTTTGATTTTTTTGATTTTTTTGATTTTTTTTTTAATTTTTTGTGGGATCAGGCATAGAACTTCTTGAGATGGACACTGTTAAGTGGCTCATCTAGAGGAATGCCGTCAGGTGTAGCTAAAGTATAAGCTCCCGATCCATATGCTGCTGTGACAATGAAGGGACCTAACCAGTTAGGCTCAAACTTGCCCTTCTTCTCTCGATCTGCTTGATTTCTTTGATTCTCCTTAAGTACAAGATCACCAACTTGAAACCGTCTTTCTTTGATCTTTTTGTTGTAATTACGCTGGAGGCGGTTTTGATAGACATGGAGATGATTAAGTGCGGCAAGGCACCTCTCATCTAGTAGTTCAAGCTCAGCTAATCTGGAAGTGCGATACTCATCTCCGCCGATCAGGTCCTGCATGGATACTCTGAGGGATGGGATCTCGACCTCTATAGGTAGGATGGCTTCAGAGCCAAAGACCAAGGCATATGGTGTGGCACCAGTTGGTGTTCTGATACTAGTGCGGTAGGCCCATAGGGCGGGATTGAGTTGCAAGTGCCAGTCACGACCAGCTTCATTGACCGTTTTCTTGAGGATTTTGAGAATGGTTTTATTGGAAGCCTCAGCTTGGCCGTTACTCTACGGGTAGTAGGGAGTTGAAAAGGAATGTTGGATACTGTACTGTATGCATAAGGCACGGACATCTTGGTTCTTGAATGGTCTCCCATTATCAGTGACAATAGATTGGGGAATACCATACCGGCATATGAGGTAGTTTAGAATAAACTTGGCTATTTGCTTACCGGTGATATAGGTCATAGGAATGGCTTCCACCCACTTCGTGAAATACTCAGTGGCGGTAATGATAAACTTGTGGCCATTTGAGGAGGAAGGGTGGATTTGTCCTACGAGGTCGAGACCCCATTGAGAAAAAGGCCATGGAGTTGTCACAGGTTGTAACTCATGAGCGGGTGTGTGAATCAAATCTCCATGCTATTGGCATTGTAGACACTTCTTAGCAAACTGTGCAGCATCTTGCTCTATTGTAGGCCAATAATAACCTGTTCTGAGTATCTTCTTAGCAAGATTAGGACCGGTAGAATGTGCACCACAGACACCTTCGTGTATGTCTCGTAAGGTAGCTTCGGCTTCTTTCGCGTTAAGACATCGTAAGAGGATACCATCAAGACTTCGGCGATATAGGGTATCACCCAAAATGATGTAACGAGAGGATCGACGGATAAAGGTTTTGCGTTGGGTGGAGGATAGGTCAGGGGGAAAGGTATTGTTTTTGAGGTATTCATAGATATCTTCGTACCATGGGGAATTGGGACCAACAGGTTAGCAGATGATTTCAGTAACAGGAACATCGACGGCTGGTATCAACAATTGCTCGATCAAGAATTCACACTTCTGTGTATTTGCAGGCATATCAATCAGTGACCCTATAGAAGCCATAGAATCTGCAGCTTTATTATGCTCTCTTGGAATTTGCTCAAATGTGATGGTAGCAAAGTGTGGTTTGTAGGCATCCACTAGTTGTTTGTAGGGGACCAACTTTTCATCCTTTGTTTGGTATTCATCTGTGACTTGGTGAATGACTAGCTGGGAGTCTCCATATACTTGTAATTCTGTGATGTCCCATTGAACTGCTGTATTGAGACCTATGAGGAGTGCTTCATACTCGGCTATGTTGTTGGTGCAAGGGAATGCGAGCCGATATGACTTTGGAATGTAGTCATTCTGAGGTGTAACAAATAAGATGCCAGCTCCTGAGCCATGCTGTGTGTAAGAACCGTCAAAGTATAACTTCCACATTATGGAGGTGGAAAGAGTGAATAGATTCTCATCAGGAAAGTCTGCTACCATAGGATGTGTATCTTTCATAGGTGCTTCTGCTAGTTGATCTGCGAGGGCTTGTCCTTTGATTGCTTTACGATCTGTGTACTCAATGTCGAACTCGCTAAGGATCATGACCCACTTAGCTAGTCTGCCTATGAGAGCTGCTTTTGCTAGTAGATACTTCAAGGGATCAATCTTGGCTATCAGATTTGTGTGTTGGTTCAGCATGTAATGTCGCAACTTTTGGGAGGCGAACACTACTGCTAAACAAGCCCTTTCCATTGGTGAATAATTGAGCTCGTATCCCACCAAGGTTCTACTGATGTAATAAATTGCATGCTCCTTTCCTGTGTCATCACTCTGTGCTAGCAGAGCCCCTAGGGCTGAGGTTGTAGTAGAGATGTATAATATCAAGGGTTTGTCCGCAACTGGTGGAACCAATACAGGAGGTGTAGCTAGATACTCTTTAAGTTGATCAAACGCTGCCTGACACTTGTTGTCCCATCGAAACGAGACATCCTTTCGGAGCAAGTGTTGAAAGGGTTGACATTTATCTGCTAGCTGTGATATGAAACGCCTGATGGACTGTAACCTTCCTTGGAGGCTCCTTAATGCTTTAAGGTTCTTTGGTGGAGGCATCTCCACTATAGCCTTTACTTTTGTTGGATCTACTTCGATGCCCCTACGAGATACTATGTATCCCAACAGCTTCCCTGATGTGACACCGAAGACACACTTCTTAGGATTAAGTCTTACTTGGTATTTTTCAAGCCTGTCGAAGATATGTCCTAGGACCTGTATATGTTCTGCTCTAGAAGATTTAGCCAATATATCATCCACATAGTCTTCCATGATGTGATGAAATAGATCATGGAAGATCACTGTCATAGCTCGCTGATAGGTTGCTCCTGCATTCTTCAGACCAAACGGCATAACGCACCAACAGTAATTGCCCCAAGGACATGTAAAGGTTGTTTTGTGTTGCTCTTCTTCAGCTATCCTTATTTGATTGTAACCTGAGAATCCGTCCATGAGAGAAAGCATCTCGTGACCTGCTGTCAAGTCCACTATAATGTCAATGTTTGGTAGTGGAAAGTCATCTTTGGGACATGCCTTGTTGAGATCTCTGAAATCATTACACATGCGGATGCGCCCATTTGGCTTAGACACAGGTACAATGTTTGAGACCCAATCTGAATAGTCGATAGGTCGTATGAACTTTGCGTCTAATAGCTTCTGTATTTCTACTTTCACTAGGAGAGCGATCTGTGGGTGCATCTTTCTCAACTTCTGTTTGACTGGTTTCACTTTGGGATCAACTGTGAGATAATGAACTACCAGCTTAGGGTCTAGCCCTGGCATATCTGCATAGGTCCATGCAAAGTTGATGGTTCGTTGTAAGAAGAAGCTGTTAACATTTCTGTGCTCTGTGTCAGATAATGATGCTGCTAGGAATGTTGTCTTTGGATTCTGTTCTGTACCTAGGTTGATCTCTATAGAATCTTCCACTAGTAGAGATGATTTCTCTTGATACTTAGAAGGTAAGGGAAGGTCAAATCCTCCATCCTCAGGTGCCACAGTTGGGTTTTCACCTTTGGATACGTCCTTTATTTTTACTATTTTATGATCAGGAGGTGCCACAGTGTGGTTTTCACCTAGAGATCTTTCTTTATTTGCACTTTTGCGACTAGAGGATTTGGCATTCTCACCAAAGTAAGCCATGGGCTCTAGTTCCATTACAAAACCTGCCTTGTGATCGCCAAGAGGGATACCTTCCCGAAGTCCCATGAACTCAGCTAAAGCTTCGTCATTCTGAAATACATCTACAACGGGGGCCCCTTGTTGGTCCCAATCGATAAGTTCAGGGTAGACAAGCGTGACATTCTGGGTGCTGGTGGTGGAAGTTAAGGATACGGAGGATAGTGTAAAAATGGAGGATTCTGCGAATAGATTGGTTATGTGGAGGGAAGAGTCATCGATGATATCCTCTGTAGATGTCGAATCGACGGGAAACTTGTCAGCTACCGCGTCGAGGATATACTCGATGTCTGAGGCGCGTGGTACCTTCTTACCAAATCCTAATCCTTTCTTGTCTAGCTTCTTTGTTACCACAATGGGCTCCATAGTGCCTTGATTCTGTTTCCCAAGGCCACCTTTGCCTTTATAGCCCATATTTTTCACTATCCTTAAGCCATTGCCATATTGCTTGACTGGTATCGTGACTGGTTCTTTCTCCTTGTAGAGCCAAGAAGAAATGTCCTCAATGGTTTCATCTTCTAGTAACCGTCCATGTTGGAATTGGGTTAGGAATGGTGGGGGAGGCATAGCAGCTTTTTTGGTTACTTTAGCAATGGGTGGTTTGCCGTAAGATTTTGGAGATAAAGGCATCCGCCCTACACAACAAGATTCAGAGATATCATAAGTGCCAAAGCCTATATCTCAGACCCGTGCTGTGATTTTGGGGAGGGGTGTAGGCTCACTTGTAGAGGCTTGCGTGAGAGTTTCAGGGTCAACATAGAGAGGGGACTCAAGGGCTTTGTCATTTTTAGGCACTTGGTTGCAATTCTTATAGCTTCCTTGCAAGACACAGCAAAATTCAAAAGGATTAGGCTCTCCTGGGATAGTGATCTCCGTACCATTGTATGGGAACTTTAGGGACTGATGGTACGTGGAGGGAACAGCTTTCAATGCATGGATCCATGGGCGGCCTAGAATAATGTTGTAAGGCAGCTCAATATCAAGGACTTGACACCTGGTTTAAAGCATGACAGGGCCAAGTTGTATAGGCAAGTGAATAACACCTTCTGAACGGCGTTCTGCATCATCATACCCCTTGATTGTAATACTATGCTCAGTGTTGACGTGATCCTCAGAGTATCCCAATTGCTTTAATAACTTTAAAGAATAGATGTTGAGACCAGCACCACCATCTATGAGGATGCATTTGATTTTGTGCTTATGGATGAGCACTTCAATATGGAGGGCATCGTTGTGACAAGGATCATGGGAGGGGAGGTCTTTCTCAGAGAAGACCACATTGTAAGGCGAAGCAATATTACCCACTATAGCTTGGAAATCTGCGACTGCTATGTTGTTAGGAACGGAAGACTCTTGGAGGGCTTTTTCTAGCACCACTCTATGTGCAGGTGATGACCGTAGAAGGTCCAAAATAGAGATCTATGCTGGTGTTCTCCCTAGATGTTTGACAAGATTATAATCAGACTGAACCGGAAGTCTAGGTGTAGGTGCACGAATGGTGACATGACCTCGACGAGTAGTAACAGCACAATCCGTAGATTTGCCTTTAATGGTGAGGGTAGACACTCGACTCTCTTCAAAATGACCTACAATGGAATCGAAGGACGTGGAAGCGTGATTGATACCTTTACCTCTATCCTGAGGAGGAGGTGGACCATGATGAGGGAATGGTTCCTTGTACATATCGAGATCCTTGTTCGTGTGTTGCGCTGGTGATTCATTCTCAAAAGTGATTTGATTACCGTCGATGAGGTTTTGGATGAGGTGCTTAAGCTTCATGCAAGATGCAGTTCGATGACCTTTGCTCCTATGGAACTCACAATACTCATTGTCTCTGTAACGTGCAATTTTTTAGATAGGTTCTCCATAAGGAGGAGCATCAGGTAAGGTTATGAGCCTTTTCTGCAAAGCTTGCTGTAAGACCGATTCGATGAGCACTCCCAAAGGAGTAAATTGACGTCGTGGAGGGTAATCTTGTTGGGGCCACTCTTGTTGTCTTTGTTGTTGGTTGGGATAAGGCTGCCTTTGTTGCTGCTATTGTTGAGGTGGAGCTTGACTTGGTTTGGAGAGTTGCAGCGGTGTTTGCAACGTTTGGACATGCTTAGTATCGACCACCCCATCGTTGACCACGTTTTTGTTCTTGTTCCAATACTTGGGTTTATCGTTCGATTGTTGATGAGAAGAGCTATATTTCGTTTCTTTAAAGATTTTGACCACACCTTTAGCAATGAGGGCCTTCTCAATGTTGATGCCCTTGTATGTGATTTCATCGAAGGTTGTAGCACTAAGGATTTGCAAATGGAAACCTAACTCTTGGTTGAGGTTCTGCACAAAGATGCTAACAAGCTGTTTCTCTGGAATCTTGAAAGGGAATTTACTAGCCATTTGTCTCCATCGTTGAAGGAAAGAAATGAAAGTTTCACCATTTTTCTGTTTATTGTTGCATAGGTCCGTCATGGAAATCTCATGCTCTACGTTGTAAGAAAAATGGGTGGCAAACTTCTCTGCTAACTCGTTGAAGGACTTAATACCCGTGGGTAAGTGTGAGAACCATTCTATTGCTTGTCCTCCAAGACTGCGAGGAAAAAGACGCATAAGATATGTGTCGTTGTGAGAAACCTCGAAGCAAGCAAGATAGAATTCCCTAAGATGGTCTTTTGGGTCACCTTTTCCTTTGTACTTATCAAACTTGGGAATAGTGAAATTTTGAGGAAAAGGGATCATTGGTAACGACCGATCAAAAGGATAAGGGCACACTTCCTCCAAGGAGAAGGTATTTTTGGTGTGGCCAAACGTAAGATCAGATAGCTGTTGTTGCACCTCCGCAATCTTTAGTTCCATAGTCGTGGGAGGGGTTGGTAACGTCTCCTGTTGTCCAAAACGCGGTTGGTGTTGCCCGTATGGAAGATTATAGTGTGAGCCATGCATACTGGTATTGTAAGGGTCGTAAGATTGATTGGGATTGTATGGATTGTATGATTGGTTCAGATTGGGTTGGAATTGGGGGTTTTGATTAGGCAGAGGTGGAGGTGGTGCTAGGTAAGAATGTTGGCTCTGCGATGGTTGAAGAAACGTATTGGGGGGAGGAAAGCTAAAGTGCGTTTGATTAGGTTGTGAAGGTGGCACATAGCTTTGGGAAACCTGATGTTGGGAATGTTGAGAGTGGCTAGGCAATGTATGAAAGAAGTTGAGCGTGGATGAACGTTGTGGAGGAGGAACATAGGTAGAAGTGATTTGCGACGGTGGGGGTTGATTGAAGATGAGAGTAGAAGAATGTTGTGGTGGAGGAACATAGGGAGAAGTGAGTTGCGACGGTTGGGGTTGCTTGAGGATGAGAGTAGAAGAATGTTGTGGTTGGGGCTGCGTGACTCCAATTGGTTGAGAGACATGCAGGTGTGATGATATAGGAGGTGGCATATGTGGAGACCCTTGTTGCATGGCTACGTACGTGTTCCCCGGATTGTAATTAGGTGGGAAACCTACGCGTGATGGGGTAACCAAGATTCCGCTTGTGCTTGGGATGGACACTTTAGGAGGTGGTTGCACATTGGATCGAGCTAAGGTGGCTTGCTTAGCTAACTCTACTTGACGTTGGAGAGTTTCTTGTTGGTTTTGATAGATCTCCATAGGAGTCAAAAGTGGTGATACGGGCCTCTCCTCTGTTGGATTTTGAAAGAGGAGATTCCTATACTGTGAGCTTTGAGTAGGTAAGGGCGTAGTGACCGTGGACATGGTTTGCACCGCTTGTATGGTTTCTTGGGTGTTGTTGCTCTCCTTGAGAGTGGACACATCAAAATCTTGAGGTAACTTGGCACCTTGCTTTGCAAGCAAGCGAAAGAAATGATCCTGGTTCTCACTAAGGATTTTATCAAAGGCAGCTATAGCTCTAGGATCTTGTATAAATTCGTCAAGATCTTGCCCATCTTCTTGAGAGGATTGACCTATTTCAAAGTGTCGCTCTTCTTGAGATGGGGGTTGATCTATGACATAACCTTGTGGGACAAAATCCAGAGGCAAGCCTATGGTATACTGCGGTGCATTTAGCAAAGGGGTTCTATCCTCATGAGGATTGCTTGGTTCCTCTATGTGCGGCATGTTTGGAGAGCTGATTGGTTTTGCCACGGGTGTATTAGGAGTCACCTTGGGAGTAACGTTGAGACGACCTAATTGTGGTGTGCGAGGGGGTGACTTGTGCTTCTTAGGGATAACTTGCCTAGACTTCATAGTTTGCTGTAGCCTAGTGGTGACCATGGGATATGCCTAGGACACAATGTAATGCTAGGAATCTGTGAGATGCTTTGAAGAAACGGACAAACTCTGATGCACAAAGTACTGGACCAAAAGCACTATATTGTTTGACCAGAGGCGCAGGACTGTGCTACCAAAAGCGTGCTACTGTGGGCCAGAGGCGACGGACTGAGCTGCCAATAGCGAGTTACTGCTATGCCAAAGGCGAGCTACAGTGACCAAAAGTGAGCTACTGTTATACCAAGGGCGCTGAAGTAGAGTTTTGCCAGAAGCGGGTTACTGCTGTCCAAAGGCGATCTACTGTATTACCAAAGGCGAGCTGCTGTAATACCAGGGGCGCTGAAGTAGTGTCTGATGTTTTTCAAAGGCAAGATTTTCTGTTTCTGATTGGATTGGTTTGGCAAGAGAAAACACAGCAAACAAGTGGTCAAAAAAGGCACAAGGACTGACACAACAGATAGTGTATGTTCAAGGCTCCAAACAAGCCCAATGTTTCCACAGGTCTAAGACAGTTGCAATCAATAACAAGCACTTTTTATCCCTAGAGACAAGGTTTCATTGCAGTAGATCAGCTCACAGCTTAATACTCCGTCGATAAAAATATCATTCCATAAAGGTGTCGGATATTTAGTATCTTTGCGAGAGACGATAGGTAGGGATATCTCACCCTCCCCTTGGAAAGCTCAAGTAGGTCACAAGAGCTTTATGTCCGAGGGAATACTATCTCTTCTCAAGGGAGCCAATGGTGAGTGTCTTAAGGGTTTAAATCGATTTCCCTTGCACTGATGATTACCGCAATGTTCGGAGGTAGGTCGGGTAGTCTCTATCTAAATTGGTTCTTAGTGACTTTGAGGGACCAACGCCTTACGAGCAATGCGACAAGCTACTAAAAGCTTTAACCAATCCTACTAAGAGTTTCAAACACTTCGCTTAATGTGAAAATTGTTTCCACAAAGAGCTAGTACACCTCTTTTCAGTTTGGCATCACAAGGTAAGGCTGACGTCGGTTAGGACTTGGCTTTCACCTTATCCCTTTTATATAGCGGTTCAAAGGAAAACTCCGCTTAGGGTCGTCCCTTTTGGATGAATCGCAATCCAAAAGCAGGACCTTCTAAAGGAAGTACAAAAAATGTAAAATCAAGCACGTCAAACAATGGTTCAATTGTCCCGTTATAAGAAAAATAAGGTGCAACTAAGCTATGCACACACACGTTTGTAGTTGTAAATTGTCCCTTATGAAATGAAGTGTTTGGCATTCATGTCCATTGTCCCTTAGAAAATTGAGGTGTTTTGTCCATACATGTCCATTGTCCCTTAAGAAAATCAGTATGTTCCTAAGACTTAGATTGCAAGAAAAGATTTGTTCAATTACTCCTTTTAGGCATGCAATGTGTTTCTAAGACTTAGTGAGATAAAACAAAAGGGTCTTCAATGCTCGTCCTGCATGAACATATTAGGGAAACACCTATTGGCTCTGTGTGAGAAATAAGAAGCTGCAACAATTCCGTTAGTTCCACCAAAAATTCACAAGTTAGCAAAAATAAATCAACTTTGACCAAAAGCGCTGAACAACATTACCAGAAGCGACCTACTGTGTTCCAGGAGCACTGTAATACAGACCAGAAGTGTCAGAGAATATAGCCAACAGCGTTGAAGAATAACCAGAAGCACTTCACTGTCGTTCCAAAAGCGCTGCGATAAATATCAAAAGCGTGTAACGATATACCAAAAGCGCTGTAAAATATCCAGGTGCGCTTCACTGTGTAACCGAGAGCGCGATACTATGTGGCCAAACGCGCTGTTCTGTCTCAGATACAGGAAATATTAGTTTTGTTAACAATAACCAGGTCAAAATAACTTTTCATGGTGGACCTATTATTCGAAGGATGATATCTGATAGATCTGGGTTGTGTAATCAGGAAACTCAGAAAAAATGGATCAGACCAATAGATTAGCACCAGAAACAAGGATATTCCTAAATAAATCAGCTTAGGAGATATCAAAAAATCAGGTTCTGAAAGACAAATATAATAGCTTGTCCGACAGAACGACAGATCTGAAATGAGAAATCACTGCAAACCTCGAATGAAGTCAAAAAACCTAATTTTAACCAAAAGCGCCTAATAATATCGCCAGTAGCGCTTCTCTGTGCTACCTATAGCGCTTCTCTGTGCTACCAGAAGCACAGCCGTGCTGCCAAGGGCGCTGAACTGTTCCTGCAAAAGCGCTGTAATATACTGCCAGAAGTGCTGTGAAGTGCCGTAAGCGCCGTGCCGTACTGTGTCTTCAAAAAAAAAATTTCTCAAAGAAACCAAGGGATTAGTGGGTCCCACCGGGCGTGCCAGAATGTGTATATGGAAAATTGATCTATTCTAAACTAATAAAAACCAAAAAATCCAATAACATAAAGAAAACGAATTTAAATAAAAGCCATGACAAATAATCAATGCAATAAAGACTTTTACCGAAATTTGTGTTGTTTCCTTTGGATTGAATGTAGAATTGCTCAATGAAATTGCAAAGCCATAGCTGCAACAAGCAAGTGTAGTGCTCAAGAGATCAATGTCAAATGATCGTAAGGTTGCTCAATCGACGCGTTGTGTATACTCGAAGCTCTGTTAAGTATGCCTGAGAATACGATCGAAGAGAGAGAGCTAATGAAGGAGATGAGGGGGGTTTATATAGGTTTCAAGGAAAATCAATCAACGGTCCAGATAATTCAGAAGAATCAATGGAGGAGATAAGTTGAGGAATGTGCAACGAATGAGAAGAAGACATGTGTCTTGCTTTCTTTTGCATGAGAGGAGTTATCAAGAATAGAAGAATGAGTTAACTGAAGTGATAAATCAATTAAAAGACTAAAGCAATCAGTTAAGTGATTTAAAACAAGAAGAAGGGGTTTGCATGAGAAAAGAAGATATTTTGCTTTATTAAATATAGAAAGCTTGAGTTATATTAGAGATAACTCAAATTAGAAGAAAAATCCAATTTAAATAAATAATTGATTTATTTAAATTTAGAGAAGATATTTTGGAAGAAATAATTAAATAATTGGAATTATTTAATTTAGAAGATTTAAAAGCAAATTAAATAAATAAATTTATTTAATTGTTGTGCATGATTTTGGAAGAATGATTTTGATTTAATTAAATAATTTAAGAATTATTTAATTTTAGATAAGAGGGAATTTGTTGAATTAATTAAATAATGGGATTTAATTAATGTGGATTTGATTTTCGAAAAGCGAATAATGATTTAATTAAATAATTAAAAATTATTTAATTGTGGAAGAATATAGAGGAATTTAATTTAATTAATTAATTAAAGAGAATTTATTTAATTAATGTTGAATTTAGGAGATTTAGAAGAATTTGATGATAATTAATTAAATAATTAGATTATTTAATTAATGTTTGCAATGCAGGTGATTAGGAAGAAATGACGAAATGCAAGTAGCATGACGACACGGTCATTTTAGGGTGTCTACAATTTGTTCTGGAAGACCCATTTGGTTCCAATCATATTCTTGTTTCTAGGTCTAGGAACAAGATCCCAAGTGTGGTTTTTCTCAATTTGCATCAGCTCTACCTCCATTTCTTTAGTCCAACTTTCATCATTGCATGCTTCATTTACTAACTTTGGTTCAATCTTTGAAATTAGGCAATACTCTTCTGAGTCTTGAGCAATCTTTCTTCTTATTTAAACACCTTTCCTTTTATCACCTATGATCTGATCTTTAGAATGATTCAGTCTTACATACCTAGGAATTTTGGGACTTTCTTGCACTTCTATTTCTTGAACCGGTTCTTTCAAACTCATCTCTTCTTCCAGGTTCACCGGATCAGTCTAAATTTAAATCTCAAAAGGGGTTTGGACTTCTTGGATCTAAACATCATTCTAGTCATCTTCATCACATTCATAAAATCTTGAGGGTTTTTCAATCCCTTCATCAACCTTCAAATTTGTAGTTTCTATAATCTTTCTCAATCTTTTGTTATAACACTGGTATGCTTTGCTTTGAGTAGAATAACCTAAGAAAATTCCTTCATCACTTCTAGCATCAAATTTGCCTAAATCTTCATCTCTCTTAATGTAACATTTGCTACTAAAAACTTTGAAATACCTCACTATAGGAGTGATGCCAAACCAAAGTTCATAAGGAGTCTTACCGGTATTGCTTCTGATTTGTACTCGATTGAGAGTATAGACTGCAGTGCTTACAACTTCCCTCCAATAGATCTGAGGAACATTTTCTTCCATCATCATGGTTCTAGATGCTTCCTAGAGGGTCTGGTTCTTTCTCTCCACTACTCCATTTTGTTGTGGATTCCTAGGAGCAGACAACTATCTTTTTATTCCATGTTTCTCACAAAATTCTATGAACTCATTGGATGTGAATTCTCCACCTCTATTAGACCTCAGACATTTCAATTTTAATCTGGTTTCATTCTCTACCATAGTCTTGAATATTTTGAATTTCTCAAGAGCTTCTAATTTCTCTTTCAAAAAAGTCACCCACATCATCCGGGAGTAGTCATCAATCAATAGCATGAAGTATCTATCACCTTGCACACTTCTGATTCTTACCGGACCACATAAATCAGTATGAAATAAGTCCAATAATCTAGTAGAAGAATGTTCCTTACTTTTGAATGTGACTCTGCTCTACTTACCCAACTAACATTCTTTGCACAAGCTATTAGTAGGTTTCACCAGTTTTGGAAGATCTCTCACAGCTTGGGTGTCACTTATTTTAATGATATCAAAATTCACATGACACATTCTCCTATGCCACAACCAACTCTGATCAATTTGAACAAATAAGAAACTTTTACCAGTACCAACCAAGTGGAAGATATTACCTTTAGTTTGAGTGCCAGATGCAATCTCTGTTTGGAAACTTTCAAAAATCTTGCATTTTCCATTTTTTAATTAGAGATCATTGCCTTTGTCCACCAACTATCCAACACTGAGAAGATTGTGCTTCAATACTTCAACATACAACACATTATCGATTTTTTTCTTTCCATCAAAAGAAATAGTTCCTCTACCTCTAATTCTACTAGTAGAATTATCACCAAATTTTACTCCTCCTTCATATCTTTCCAAATCTATGAACTTATTTTTGTCACCTGTCATATGGTGGGAGCATCCACTGTCAATGATCCAATCATCCTTTTCTTCTACTTGGGCAGCTAGAGCGCTTTCTACAACTTTATGATTCACAGATTCAGAGGGCATTGGATCTTCTTCCTTGATGGTAATAAACACCCAGTCTTTTCTGGATTTGTTTCCTGTCTCTGATTCATCAGTTGTTACTCCTTCATCATCATCATCTTCATGCACATAGTAACATTTCTTTTGGAACCTTGATCTATTAGGGTTTGGCCTTGAAAATCTTTCTAGACACTTTGAGGCAAAATGACCAATCTTATTGGAGTTAAAACATTTAAAAGGCAATTTCCCTTCATACTTACCAAATCCTCTTGGCAATCTTTTTGCAATAAGGGCTTCAAGTTGAGCAGCTTCTACTTCATCTTCTTCCAGGTCTTTTCTTGCTTTTTCATACCATGATAATTTCCTTGAAGAGTTCTCTCTTGGATCAAACCTTTGTTTTCCTTTTACAGAGGCACAAGCTTTGAATGCAGATTCAGTCTTGGGGGGGAATCTCCAAACTCAATCAATTCAAATGTAGCCAATTTGCCAACCAATTGATCTCTTGTGATGCTTGAATAGGATCTAAATTCTTCAATGGTAGCAACCTTATATTTGTAAGAATCAGGAAGGGATCTGAGAACTTTGCCAATAATTTCATCTTCATCCAAGACTCCGCCAGCACATCTAATGCCACAAACAAGCTCATTTACTCTTGGCATAAATGTAGTGATATTTTCATCTTCTCTCATCTTTAGATTTTTGAATTTTCCTTTTAGACTCTGTAGCTTGGCACATTTAACATACTTATCTCCTTCATGCAGAAGTTCCAGTTTTTCCCAAATCTCATGAGAAGTTTTTAGGTCAACAACATTTGTCAGATCTGAATTAGATAAGGCACTTAGAAGAACTTCTTTAGTCCACAGATTGTTTTCTGCATCTCTAATTTCATCTACGGTACTCGGACCATTCTATGGAGGAGTATACTTCTTTGAAGCCATGGTCCAATATTGCATTCCCATACATTGCAAGTGACATTCTATGCAACTTTTCCAAAGAGTTAAATTGGTTCCATCAAACCTCAAACTATCCTTCTTGTAGGATGACATCCTAGATCTCCTCAAGCAGTTAAGCTCTTTTAGAGGAACTTGGCTCTGATACCAATTGTTAGATTCAAAACAGACAACTGAGAGGGGGGTGAATCAGTTGTCCAAAACTTTCTTCCAATTAAACACTTAAATCCACTTTGTAATTCAACAGAATAATAATAAGTTAATCGTGGAAACATAATTCATTAAATCAAGAGTAGAAACACATTAACACATAAGACACCAAGATTTTGACATGGAAAACCTGGTTAAGGGAAAAACCATAGGGTGACTAACCCAAGATTGTATTCTCTATTAGAAGAATAGAAAGAACAAAATGGCACATGCCAATGAGGGCTCACTGCCCGAGCACATTGCTCACAAGAGGCTCACTGCCTATAGGAGACACAATGTCTATAGAATAATAAGTATTACATACTTGAACTAAAGAATAGCATCTTCACCATGCTTGAATCAGTTCCATTTAAGTCCAATACTTCTGCTCTGCCTTTCATTCCTCTGCTCTCTACCACACTCACATCTCCACAAGACACAATTGAAATGACTTTACAACTCATTATTTATACAAGACATTGACTTAGGGATAGTTATCCAAGTCGGCATACATTACAGAGAAAATACATAAATACAACATGACTAATTACAAAAAGAATTTACACGGATCAACACATTGTCGACCACATAGATCTGAGACCTCAATCTTCATTTAGGAACATGCCAATCTTCACATAACATCTTCAAGGTCATCCGCAAGATGTGTAACTCATCTGGTCAGCCAAACTTAGGAGGAACACCATCATTCAGAAGTAATTCTTCAATTGCGAGCTCAAACTCCAATGTGCACCACCAACATGAATTGGACATGATCCAAAGACCTCCACAAGCTTACCTGAATCACCAAGAACATCCACACTACATCTGCTTACTGAAATCATTATCTCCTTCATAAAGAACCTCAAGAACACAGTCTATCATCACTATCATAATGCTATAGATGCTTGTAGACCTCTAGACCATGAACTAATTGAGTTGTAAATTCACATTGACTTCCTAAACACTCCACCAAATCCATAGAATAAGATATTTCATTTCTAGATCTCACCAAACCTATCTGTGTCACTCTATCACCTCTGAACATCTACCAAAACTAGTTTTACTTAAGTGGCCATAACTTCTTCAGATCTTCATGTGGACCTCTGAAATCTTTATTGTGTCATCTTAAGACACGTATCTACAAACCCTTTGAAGTGCATCATCTAATCTTCATCTTAGCTGGGGTTTTTACCTCACTATCTTCACAGTTCTTCTTTGTTCCTGATAGGACTAATTTTCTCAATATTCTCAGCATACAGCTCATCTAATCCTTATCATCAATGCAATAGGATTATGTTGACATCAATGACAAAACTGATTAGGCCCATACTTGTAACAGCTCCTTGAAGCAATCTTGTAATGTACATGGTAAATGCATCATTTACCCTTTTGAAGTGAATCAAAGACAAAGATATGGAAAGTTGAGGATAGCACTCATATACTTTCAATTGCCCATCACCTACAACTCCCAACTTGGACAACCCTAGGTATTCAGTTCTTCATTCTAGGGCATAGACTACATATGATGTCCATCTGAATGTCATCTTCTCATTGAAGTTTGTAAAAGCCTCATGCATGTTGTCACTCAAAATTTGAGCCCAATGAAGTTTCAATTTCTCATGAATAATTTCCTCAATTAGTGTGAACATCCATCTCTCAAATGTTGATGTAGAGGGCAGTCCATATATTCTACTCAAAAAAGTCACAAGATCTCCAATCTCATTGTGAAAATTAGTTCTATAAAGTGTATGAGGAAGCTTGATTATTGTAGACCTTTTGTGTTTCGTCCACCCATCATTGATTTGTTTTCTGCATTTCTCAATATCTTTCTTGTAGGTTTCCTCTGCATCTTTTATGTCTGGTATTGATAACACAAGATGCACTGGTATGCCAAAGATCTTTGCTAAGGAGGGTGAGCTTAAGTCTGCCAAGACATCCCCATTGGTATTCTGAATGGTCCTATTTAGGGGATCATATCTTTCTACACAAATCACTATCAGCTCAGGGCATTGCACTGAAGTAGGAAATGCAGTAGCCTCTACAATCCCATTGCCTCTGATCTTTCTTGCCAAGGGTGTAGGATTAGGCCCAAATACTCTTGAGTCTAGGAAGTCCTCTAGATCAATGTGATCTAGGTCTATGCCTCCTATGTTGGGCCATGCAAAGACTATCTTTAACTCAGGAGGAATTCCTTTAAATTCATACTTCATGTTTTGGGATCGACCAGTCATTTAACCTACATAACTAGACCTAATAACTCTTGATTGTCTAGAAAGTTTCTTGATTTCTAAGTTTAAATACATGATTCACTAGTTTCTTTTCATGCCACTAAGTTAAATTCTACCCTATAAAACTGATATCCATTTCTTTGAATTACAAATGCTTGCCTCTGAAATACATGAGTCTAATAGTTTGCAGATTTATAACATTTACTACATGATTTAAACAATAAAACAACATCAAAATTCACATTGGACCATGCAATAAATGATTATACTTCTCAAAATCTAAATTGAAATATGCAACACTTCATTATTCAACCTTTCCAACATTCATTTTAATCAAACAAACCCTTCTACCTTAGAAATTTTGATGTTGTCATTGATGTCAACATACTCCTGTTGCATTGATGTCAAGGATTGGATGAGCTGTGTGCTGAGGATATTAAAAAAATTAGTCCTATCAGAAACAAAGAAGAACAGTGAAGATAGTGAAGCTCTATGAATTGAAGATCCCAGCTAAGATCAATATTAGAGAATGTACATCAAAGGGTTTGTATATATGTGTCTAAAGATGATCCAATCAAGATTTGAGAGGTCCGCATGAAGTTTTGGAGAAGTTATGGTTATATGAGTAAAACTAGTTCTGGCAGATGTTCAAAAGTGACATAATGACACAAATAGGTCCAGTGAGATCTAGAAATGCAATATCTTGTTCTGTGGATTTGGTGGAATGTTTAGGAAGCTAATGTGAATTGAAAACTCAATTGGTCTATGGTCTGGAGGTTCACAAGCATTTATTCTAATGTGACAATGATGACAGACTATGTTCTTGAGGTTCCAGATGAAGATGCGAATGATTTCAGTAAGAAGTGGTGTGGATGTTCTTGGTGATTTAGGCAAGCTTCTGGGGTCTCTAGATTGTGTCCAGTTCGTGTTGGTGGTTCACATTGGAGATTAAAATTGTAATTGAAGATTTACTTTCAGGTGATGGTGTTCTTCCTAATCATGGCCGACCAGATGTTTTACACATCTTGTAAATAATCTTGAAGATGTTCTACAAAGCATGGTGTGTTCCTCAAAGAAGATTGAAGTCCCAAATACGTGTGGCTAATAGTATGGTGATACGCATGAAGTCTTGTAACAAATCAAGTTGCATTTTTTTAATTGCTCTGCAATAGAATATGTTGTGTTGACTTTGATGATCATTCCAAAGTTGATGTCATGTATAAATAAGAATTGAGAAGTCATTTCAAAGTATCCTTGTTGAGATGAAAAAGTGGTAAAGAGGAGAAAAGTGAAAAGTAGAGCAGATGTGTTGAGCTTAAAAGGAATTGACTCAAGCATGGTGAAGATGCTAATCTCCAGTTTAAGTATGTAATATTTATTATTCTATAGATAGTGTGTCTCCTGTAGGCAGTGGACCTCTTGTGAGCAGTGTGCTCGAACAGTGAGCCCTAATTGGCAAGTGCGATTTTGTTCTTCTTATTCTTTTAACAGAGAACACAATCTTAGGTTAGTCACCCCATGGTTTTTCCCTTAACCGGGTTTTCCACATTAAAATCTTGGTGTCATATGTGTTAATGTGTTTCTGCTCTTGATATATTTCATTGTGCTTCCATGATTAAATCATTATTATGTTGTAGAAATATAACAATGATTTAAGTGTTCAAAGAAAAGAAAGTTTTGGTGACAACTAATTCACCCCCCCTCTTAGTTGTCTATCCTAAACCAACAGTCTCTTCATGCATGTTTAGTAAAACTGAATTATGCAAAGAGAATCTAATGAAACCATTTGATTTTCTATTCATTTTATCCCAATATTTTTGACATTTATCTATAGGTTTGGATCTATATACTACAACCCATAAAACTTTATCCATGAAGATATCCTCCATCTTGAGCTTCCAAATATCAATGTTTTTTCCTAAGAACTTCTCCAGCTTTATCCTTGATGTGCTATCCATTTTTCCTGCAACATGATCTTTTTCTACGTAAGCTCCCACTCAATCCAAGACTAGTACAAAAAACCCTTGTCTCTAACAACTTGAATTTGAAGTAATTATGCTCTGATATTGAATGAAAGGTAGTTGAGGTGTAGAATATGGTTATTGCACTAATCTATAAGAGGAGATATGTGCAAAAATTAATAAATCATAAAGTCACAAGGAAACAAATATAAAAGAAATTTATCATAAGACAATGATATACATGACGAAAACCTTTCAAGAGAAAAACCCCACACTTCAAAGAAACTTAATGTATTATTCAATAGTCAAAGGATACAATACACTTGTAGAGTCTAAGCCTTTATACAAGTTTTTATGTTGTAAAATGTCCCCTTAGGAGTTTTACCTCCTAAGTGTAGCTCCCGAGTCCCTTGTTTTTCATCTTACATGTTAGAATTAACTCCCAAGACAAAATGGCCTAAAACCCATGTCAAATGGGACTTGAGGGACATTGTTGAGCCTTAACCCTAACCCAAAATGGGTCCTGGGGCAAGGGTACTCATGCCCTTGTCCTACCCTATTTTGGCGGGGTCCCAAATTTGAATGTTGGTTTTGTGACAGTTAAAAGTTTTCCTTGCTGACATCTAAAGTTTGAATTACAAAATTTGTAGCGGGAATGCATATATAAGCATGTTTAGGGTTTCATTTGTAAACTAGAGAAGATAACTAGAAGATGATTATGATATTTTGGTAAACTTATGATTGTAGAGCATTCAAAGCATTCATTGTGGCAAAGCAGACTTGTCTTGTTATTGTGTTTGTTATGCAAATTTGACTTCATCTTCTCATGATGTGAAGGATTTTTCATCTACATGTGAACTGTACCTCTGAGGTGATATCTATTTGTGTTTGAATTAGTCATTTATCAATTTGTTTTTTCCTCTATCCTATAAGGATACACAATCTTAATCAAACAATGATGTTGGAAGGCTTGAATCCCATTCCAGGGCTTGACTGAGGCAATCTCCTAAACACCACAACCCCCAACCCCTCGTGATTGCAAATGACAGGTATCAGATTACGAAGAGTGGAGTTGTAGAGGAGTGTTGCAGAGCATAAGGATTCTAGATTTGATAGGAAGAAGTGGAAAAGAGCATCATCAAGGCTTGGGTACTAGTCCCTTTGCCCTCCAAGTTTGTAGACCTAAAAATTACTGGAACATGGATCATCAGTGTGAGAAGGAGTCCGAAAGCCCTCGAAGAAAACACTACATTGGGCTTAGGCACTAGTCCCTTTTTCCCTAACAATTCAAGATCCCTAACTTCAAAATCTAGTTAGTATCTAATCTTCATTTAGCATCTCTATGTGTAAGCATTTGTCAGGATTCATCTGTTTATTTACGAAGAAAACACTAGATTGGACTCAGGTGCTAGTCCCTTGCCCCTGATAATTTAGGATCTTGAACTTCAAAAACTGGTAAGTATCTAATCTCCATTTAGCATCTCTGTGTGCAAACATTTGTCAAGATTCATCCATTTGTTTATGATTTTACACAATTAGGGTTTTAAGCATAATTGGGCATTAAATTAACACATTAATCATCAATTTCAAAATTTTCCTATCATTACAAGTGACAACCAACCTATAGGTGAATCCTCATGTAGAATTTGTGATTCAACTCAGTTAATTGTCCTTGGATGTGTGTAGTGAAAGGAGGATTTAGGCATATCATTCATTAAACCCTTTTCCCCCATTTTCTTACATAACATTTTGGTGAACCCACATTTTAATTGAATTTTGCACCTTTCTAAGTATTTTACTTCAGATTTGCATTCATACATATCATTTACTTCATTTTACATTCATAAATCTTGCAAATATTTGAAAAAAAAATTGAAAAATTTGAAAAATTTGAAAAATTTGAAAAAAAGTGGCCTCCTAGGCTTGCATTAGGGCATAGTTTGCATCAATTTCATTGAATTTCATCTAATCTCTGATTTTTACATCAGATCTAATATAAATTTCATAAATTCATCATCCTATAATCCTTCACATTGTATTTTTACACTAAAATGGCTAGGGTTTGCTTGAAAGTTTGGATTTTTTCTCATAACCTAGTGATTTCAAAACCTAGGGATTGTAGTTAAAATCTTGTTTCAAGTTTTACTACTCATTTTTGGCACTCATTCAAATCTAATTTTTGATTTTAGTGTTTCATTATTGTGTGTCTTTGCATTTACATCTCAAATTTTGTATTTACACAGTCAATTTCAACAAAATTTAGCATATTCACTCATTTCTCCTTAAAATTGCACTTGGATTGAGCATTGTAGGATTTTGAAATCATTTTCAGATCTGAGCTGAGATATTTCACATTATAAATCTGATTAGATTTTATTCATACATCACTTTGCATATTTTCATGATTAGGGTTTAAAACCCTTGCATTTTCAATAGATTTTGACTCATCCTTCATCTAGATTTGCATGATAGGTGTGTTGTGAAAGATATTGATGCATTATTGGACTAATAATAAGGATTTAATTTTCTCCCCCTCTTCAATTTCATCACAACATTGTATCTTTTAGGCATTTGCATTGAAAAAGGTGAAAAATTGAGCATTTTTAGTGCATAAACAAGCATAGATTGGTGTTGTTTCATTGCAGTCATCTTAAACATCTTGTATTTCAGATCTTACACTCATATTAAAGCATATATCCATTGGTCATTTGAAAATTTGTCTTCATTTCATAGCTTTTTGTGACAATTGGTACATTTGTTAAAATACACATTGGGTATTTCAACACTAGGTGTTTATACACTTTGTTCACATTGTTTGATCAAAAATCTTTAAAATCATCAATTGGGCCTTGTTGTGTAGTACTCTTTCCTCCTACCCACTTTGTTTGTTGTGGAATCTATGGGTATTTTTACCTGATTTCATCAAACAAGTGATTTGGTGCGAAATAGTCTCACTTACTTTGCCTTGTTGTGTAGTATCTTTGCTTGTTGTGAAATTTGTGTGTAGTTGAGCTCTTTCAATAACTTGATTTCCTCAAACTTTCATCATGGATACTCCTTGTCATTCATGTTTGGAAGCTTTGTTTGCATACATCATAGACATTGATAATTTTTCCAAATTTACTCATGAATATCCTCAAGTCTTAAAATAAATTGCATATACCTATGATGTTGATATTTCTATGTGTTCCACATATGAAATCCTTTGTTATATATTTGATTTTGATAGTTTCACAAATCTCATGGAAACATGTCCTCTAATATCATATGATCTCAATAAATTCATAGATATTAATAAATATGTTGCATCGTTTAGTAGTGATGACTTCAATATGTTAGATGAAGCCCTAGATGACTTTATCTCCATTGAACATTCTACTATACCTCTTATTGCTAATACATGTTATGATAACTTAGTATTACCCTATGATCCCCCTCCCAAAGTTGTTCCCACTTATGAGGACACTTTGGTGCAAGAAGATAAATTCATTGACACAGCCCTTAACATCAAACCACTAGCTCTTTATTCCAATGCTTTCTCTGGCCAAGATGAAGCATTAGTGAATGAAGAGCTCCCACCATCTCTTTATTACAATGCTCTCTCTAGCCAAGATTAAGCATTGGTGAATAAATAACCCTCTCCAACAAAGAACATTCAATGGATAGATAATGAGCATTCATCTAACAATAATAAAAATTCTCTCCCTTCCATAGTGCATGAAGCCTTTGTGGGTCATCCTATCGATCTCCCTCCTTTAGTTGAATATTCAAGTACTTTGGACATCACTAAGGAAGTGAAGATCCTCGATCTCCCTCCTTTGGTTGAATGTTCAAGTCCCTTGGATATCACTAAGGATGTGAAAACCTTGGATACCTCTCCCTTGATTGCATATTCTTTGAACATCACTAAAGATATAATCACCAACAATTATCCTCATAACACCTTACCTTCCCTTCATTCCTATGCTTTCTCTTCAAAAGATGCAACACTAGTGGATGAGGAAAGGTCTTTCACATTAAATCCCTTATGGATGGATGTTGAGATCACTTAACACAAATCACTTTTTCCACCTCCTAAGAGGGTAGTGAATAAGTGTACTAATGCTACTACAATATCAATAATTTCAAGACTAAATATGATATATCTTGAGATGATAGACATGAATTGTCCACCAGGAAATATCACATTGAATCGGGGAAGTATTTCTCCCTCATTTTTCCACACTTGTTGTAGTACCTGTTCTAGTTGCTCTCAAGGGTGAACTCCTCCTAGATATATATGTTGTTATAATTGTGTTGTGTTCCCCTGTGATGTGTTATATGTTGTTTAGGCCTCCTAGGATGACCCTTGATACTCTTGTAAGGTAAAGGATATGGGGAGACTACCTCTGTTGTGACCATTCTTCTATTTGTATCATCATTCTTCTATTGTTCCTCTCCTTTATTTTATTGTTGTGTGTTGTGCCTTAGGGGCATAGCATTGCGGTTGATGACCTAGGGGGTATCTTCCTACATGATGACCCTAAGGCACTTGTTCTTCTCTCTCATTTTATTGTTTACCTTCTTCTAGTGATTCTATCTAGTTAGCATATGATGAAAACAAATATATACTGATACAGACTACATGTCCCTTCAACAAGAAAGAAAAAATGGACCTAGTCCATATATGAAGATGGGGTTGATTTATATATCTGATGCTTGGCTAGTAGAATCACTTCATGTGATATTTTATGTTGTCTTATCATGCTAACAAATCATAACAATACATCTACTCTATGCACTTTGATTGTTTTGAGTGTCTCACCTTGTTATTACACTTAGTTCTGAGATGCCTATAGTATAAGCCCCATGGCTATACTTGGACTCAAACATGTTTTTGTAGCCTTGGCTTCTTTGTTTTCATGCATTTCTTAGATTAAGATGTGTTTGCAGGAACATTCATTGATCATGAGCACATGGCACCTTTAGGGGCATGGGCTTTGTGAAATCTCTTTTTCCCTTGTTTGTTTTCTCTCTACCTTAACGTGCTTGATATCGGTACACAATATCAACCACCTTAAGGTGGGTGCATATAAGGTAAGTTGTCTGATGATTTTGGTACTAATGAAGCATGTTTCTAAGCCTTCTGTGGAGGTAGGATGTTGCATCTTTGGTGCAAGTGCACATCTTTATCTATATTGCAATCAAAAAGCCCATTACAGAGGTGGGATATCATGCATATCCTTTTATTTAAAAGCCCTCTGTGGAGGTGGGGATGGTGTATCTCTTGAGCTAGTGCACATCCTTTTTATTTCAAAAGTCCCTTGAGCAGGTGGGGTTAGATCTAAGACTATCCTCCCTTAAGCGTGTCTTTGGTGGTTGTTGTGGCATAAGCGCAACCGTCAAGTGTGCATGTAGCATGTTTGAGATGGTGGGAACTTAGCAATAAACTCCTTTCATTGCCTTGTTTTCCATGTTTAAGATGTATAGTATGTCCTTGGCATGCTATACGACACTCATGTTTTCCATGTGTCTTCTGTGTGTTTTCTCCCATGTGTAGTTTCAAGGGTGTGGAGAAATGCCCCTCCTACACTCAATCTTTGTATGGCATGTTTTCTCCCAAGCATAGTCTCAAGGGTGTGGTGAAATGCCCCTCCCATGCTTTAGGCTTTGTATGGCGTACTTGTTCTCAAGTGTAGTCTCAAGGGTGTGGTTAAATACCCCTCCTACACTTTGGGATTTGTTTGGTGTGTCTTCTCCCCCATATATAGTTTCAAGGGTGTGGAAAAATGCCTCTCCTACATTTTGGGGGTTGTGTGTTGTATTTTTACTTTCCATGTATCTACATTCATTTATATATATGAAAATGAAAAAAGAAATATCACTATATTCATCATGTTTTACATGTCTTCTTCATGTCTTGCATGCCTTACTATCATCTCCATGTTTTGCATGTCTATTACTATCTTCATTGTGTTTGGCATGTCTGCGGTTTTCCTTAATGTCTACCTGAGATTGGGGGCTAGAAATAGTTCTTCAATCTTTGTGTATATATTAGCTTCAAGTGCCTAGCATGTTTGTTGTGTTTTGACCATACTTTAATGCATGTATGGGTCATAAGATCATACATACATTAAAGTGGGGGCTAAATGTTATGTCGTAAAATGTCCCCCTAGGAATTTTACCTCATAAGTTTAGCTCTTGGGTCCCTTTTTTTTCATCTTGCATGTTAGAATTAACTTCTGAGACAAAATGGCCTAACACCCCTATCAAATGGGGCTTGAGGGACATTGTTGAGCCTTAACCTTGACCCAAAATAGGTCCTAGGGCAAGGGTGCTTGTGCCCTTGTCCTGCCCTATTTTGGTGGGGTCCCAAATTTGAAGGTCAGTTTTGTGATCATTAAAAGGTTTCCTTGCCTTCATCTTAAGTTTGAATTACAAAATTTGTAGCGGGAATGCATATATAAGCACGTTTTGGGTTTCATTTGTAAACTAGAGAAGATGACTAGAAGATGGTTATGATATTTTGGTGAACTTATGATTGTAGAGTATTCAAAGCATTCATTGTGGCAGAGCAAACTTGTTTTCTTATTGTGTTTGTTATGTAGATTTGGCTTCATCTTCTCATGATGTGAAGGATTTTCATCTACATGTGAGATACACCTCCAAGGTGATATCTATTTGTGTTAGAATCAGTCATTTATCAATTTATTTTTTCCTCTATCCTGCAAGGATATGCACTCTTTATCAAACAATGGTGTTGGAAGGCTTGAATTCCATTATGGGGTTTAACTGAGGAAATCTCTTAAACATCACAACCCCCAACCCATCTTCTTGTGATTGTAGGTGATAGGTATCAAATCACGAAGAGTGGAGTTGTGGAGGAGTGTTGTATAGCATAAGGATTTTGGATCTAACAGGAAGAATTGGAAAAGAGAATCATCAGGGCTTAGGTTCTAGTCCCTTTGCCCTTCAGGTTTGCATACCTAAAAATCACTGGAACAGGGATCATTAGTGTTGGAAGGAGTTCGGAAGCCCCCGAAGAAAACACTACATTGGGCTCGGGTGCTAGTCCCTTTGCCCCTGACAATTTAGGATCTTGAACTTCAAAAACTGGTCAGTATCTAATCTCCATTTAGCATCTCTATGTGCAAACATTTGTCAAGATTCATCCATTTGTTTATGATTTTACACAATTAAGGTTTTAAGCATAATTGGGCATTAAATTAACACATTAATCATCAATTTCCAAATTTTCCTATCATTACAACTGACAACCAACCTGTAGGTGAATCCTCTTGTAGAAGATGTGATTCAACTCAGTTAACTATCCTTGACTGTGTGTAGTGAAAGGAGGATTTAGGCATATCATTTATTAAACCCTTTCCCCCCTTTT
The DNA here is from genome assembly GCA_027924645.1 of Cunninghamia lanceolata. Taxonomy (NCBI): domain Eukaryota; kingdom Viridiplantae; phylum Streptophyta; class Pinopsida; order Cupressales; family Cupressaceae; genus Cunninghamia; species Cunninghamia lanceolata. The sequence continues at coordinate 625,178 of BSBN01000762.1, read as the reverse complement.
TCTTACATAACATGAGTATCACTAGCTAGCATTTGGAGGAATTCTAGTAGTATAAAAATACCTATAAAACTCACTATAAAAACCTCCATCTCATGTACCCAATAAATAGGAGATACAAGTGGTTAGAAAATATTACAGTGGGCAAGTAGTGGTGTAGAGTTCATCTACCCAAATTGCTCCCATTTGATTATGTAAGTGGTGAGACAATGAAATAATATGATACATAATCATTTATTCTAACTTAGATATTGAGAACTATATTGTTGCATGTATCTAAATGAGTGTGTCATCCTTTCAAATTCAAGGATACACAACTAGCAACTATGTGTGTTGATTGTGGCTAACATGTAGTGTAGGGAATTATTCCTACACATGGAGGATAAGGTTAATGACTTAATGCTTTTTCCTTTTGAGTAATGACTATAAGTTGTCACCAATGTTCTAGAGAATGTCTTAGACTAAGGGGGACATGGCAAGTAATCCTCATTGGTATCATATTGTTCCCTAAAGCATTCCTAACATCTAAAGGAAATCTTGAATCCAAGGAGGATGCTCGCAAATATGAACAAGACATATTGTAGACACATAATGAGAGTAAAATATTAGTAGTTTCATGCAATGGAAAATGATATTTTTATACATAAAAAAGGTAGTGATTATTGTCTACACTACACATTTTCACCATTCCCAATCCTTATTATAGCCTTGAATTAATAATATTTTAAATATTATTCGAGACTTACAATTCAAACAAATAAAAAATATTGTTTGACTACTAAGAGTTATAAAATTAAGGACTCTATGGAAATATGGACTATGACCTTATCAGTTCTCTTTCCATGAGCATTGCATAGTTTTTGCAAATGGAGTGAATTGTTGATCAAGATTTATAGTTAAATTTTCCCATGCTACATAATAGAATGTTTGAGTTGACTAGTAGTTTTAATATTTTTGGCACATTGGTAATGACATAATAGCTAGCCAACCAAGTTAGCTACAAAATAATGACTTCACAATGGCAAATATTAGTCTTGAATCTCCATCTTTTGGGGATGAACTCTTTTTTTCTTTATATTATGAGTATGACTAGAAGTCTCTCAAAATAAATTAATTGATGTTAGATAATCCAAAGTAGTTATATGAAGACCTTAGATAATGCTTAAATATTTGGTTAATAATTCATCTAATATAATTTTATTTGGACCAATGATTATTTGACTATGTTGCTACATAGAATAAGCCATCAAATATATAACTAAAAAACTAATGAAATTCCATTTGAATATGGATTGTACTCTCAATGAGGAGAGAATGGTTATAAATTGTATAGCCGCCTATGTAATAAAATAACTTGCACAAGAGAAAAATATAATAGGAAATATGTTGCAAATACTTGATAATGCTTGAGAATAATAAGATCCTTCAAGGGGGAAAAGCTTTGAAAGTCTCCAATAGGAACACAATTCACAATATGATGATAATAGTCTATCTTATACTTGCTATACATACCATATTTATGCCATGGATGCCACCCAAGCTGACTTGACTACCTATATAAGCCTATATTAATAAGCATAATATATGATTAAAAAATGAATCAAGGAATATAATGAAGATAAATGTAATATACTCAATACTTTCACCTCAAACCAAGTCCTCACACATAGATAGAATGGATAGAGTGCACCCTAATTCTATTAGCTTTGTTCTATGGATAAATTATGCATTGTGGACTGCTTACAAAACCAACATAATCTAGGTATGAGATGGCTATAATGAAGGCAAATGATAATGAAAATGATAAAAAGTAACAACATGTACTTGCATATGAAAAATGTATTGTGATAATGATGTGAGAGGCTTGATTTATAGAGGGTTGAATCATGAATGGATGGCTAGGATTAAAAGATTAGATCAATGGCTAGAATTGGTTGAGAGGATTATAGGTCAATGATAAGAATCTTCTAGAGCATTCTTCCATGTGAATGGTGGAGATTAAAAGGATGCAATATGAGGTGGATGGTAGAGATTGAAAATGAATTTAGTTTTGGAACCTTTATTTAATAAATGTGACCAATTATTTAATAAAGGTGGAGAGTGATTGAAAAAAGGATGTGAATGGGTAAATTAATTAAATAATGGGATTATTTAATTTAGTTATAGAGAGCAAAAGTGATAAATTAATTAAATAAATGGACTTTATTAATTAATTTAAGAAGAAGATGGGAAAATAAATAAACAAAATGTATTTATTTTATTATTAGAAAAGTGGATAAATAGAGGATAGATTAAGGATAAATAAATTAGTCAAATAATTAAAATTATTTAATTAATTTGAAAGACATGTTAGAATGTGTAGTGGTGTTAGAAGTGTGTCAAAAATAAAGGTAAGTGCATGGTCATTTTCAAGTGTCTACATTTTGCCCCTCTATGATACAGTGTCCCATAAGGTGGCATCATGTCAAAGAAATAAAAAGATTCCCCATTCAATGATGGGATAATGGAATGATGGATAGTGGGTGCCCCCTTGAAAGTTTATGCAAAAAGACATAACATTTGTGGATAAATTTCAAAAAGAAGGGAAAAAAGGTGGACAATAGGCTACAGGGTCAACAAATAGGATATTAAAGGTAGACAGGGGAGGTGGGAAATGAAAAACTAAGGTCAAAGAGTGAGAATTAAGGCTTGGGGGCCTACAAATAGTGGCAAGGGGCCCATTTCTTCTCATTTGTACAAATAAGCTTAACAAAATTTAGAGAGAGAAGAAAAGAGCATAGCAATGGCAGATAGGGTCAAAATTCCTTCACATAAGCACTGCGGTGAGTGAGTGAGGAGCTTCCAATGACCAACAGGAGCTGGTAGACTAGTGAGTAGCTAAACCAAGGGTCTTTTAGGTAGGTTAAGGGGTCAGGTAGATGTCATAAATCTAGGAAAAAGGATAAAAAAATGGGGATGCAGCTTTGTAAAAATGTGCCCTTGGGGTCTAACGACGTGCCTACACAAAAAAGTAGTGTACCCATGCAAAGTTTATACCCATGTGAGCAGAAGCATGCCTGCACAATCAAACAAAGCACCAGTGAGAAAGAAGAACCTTCTTTTGACGAAAGGGGGCCTATGGGTTCCATGATGATGAAAAATGTTATATTGACATGAAAAGAAATGGCTAATAGAATATGATAATGAAATATAATAATATGGATTATGCTAATATGGGATGGATGATTTACATGATAAAATGATTTGTTTTTTGGTTTGGTTATGATAAGATGGATTAGTAAAATGGATTAAAATGAATGAAATGTATGGCTTAAATGATTAAGAAAGAATTCTCTAGAATATTCTAGGAAAATGGATAAGCTATGGATAGGATGAGTAGATAAGATATGATTATGCTGGTATAAAATGTAAATCAGTCCTAATTTAATATAGCAATAGCACTAGTACAAAAAAAACAAAATATTTTTAAAAAAACTACTAAAAATTGCTTATAAATGACTAAACATGGTCACGTGACCATTAGTAGTTTATTATCAGTCATTTCTAATGTGACCAAATTTATGACAACTATTTTTAGTCATTTATTGGTGGTTTTGATTGATCAATTTGGTAGTATATTTAGTCGTTAATTTAGTCATTGATTTAGTTATATATTTAATCATATGTATTCACTAAGCTTGGTCACGTGACCATTAGTAGTTTATTGCCGGCCATTTACAACACAACCAAATTTATGGCTAAACCATTTTTAGTCATTTATTCACTAATTATTCATTTTTAGTCATTTCATTTTGTTCACTGATTTCTACCTACAAGTGCTAGAAATGCGGCAATGCTTTTAAGTTTTAAACATAAAACATAGAAAAACATAATCAATCATTCATTTGCACACAATGAAACAACTATTAAGAAGGCAAAATACTAAAATTTTATTGAGAAAAGGTGTTCTTACAATAGATACAAGACTTAAATATGTGTCTTTGCTTTGAAAAATGTGTTACAAATTGTGTTTCTCATTGTTGTGACTAAGAAAACTGAGTTATAATGCTCTATTTTTTGCTTATACAACTCCAAAACATGAAATAACTACTTGAAAAATGAATCCTATGGGTCCTATATCTCATCCCAAGCATGGGAGAGGATATAGGAACTAAAATTGACTAAGTTCTCATGCTTAAAATTGACTAAGAGACAAACATTTATCAGTGGACGAGCATCTGGAAGTCTTTCTTCCATAAGAAAGTTCTTTGTCTTTTCAGCATCATAGAAGTTTGACTCTGGTTACATACTCCATCTCCTTGATTTGTCTAGTTTTGGGTACTGCTTCAATGTATTTTCAAGAAGTGAATGTTGGGATCCTCACTACCAATGACATTGAAAATACAGTTTACCATATAATTACAAGGTTCCCAAGCTACTACAAAATTACCTCCTCAAATAGATCAATGGATATCGGTGACAAAATGATACAAGTGACAATCCAAAGTCAAATCACCTGAAGCTCAAATATGCACCCAAGAAGAAATATAGCCCTTCATAAGACTTGAATTGTTCAAACAAATTGATGCATGAATCTATACCCAATTGTTCATAGTATTCCTTGGCAGCTTGTGTGACATGAAGGAAGTTAACATCAAAAATAAGAGCAATTGTCAATGTCATCTAGAGCCAACATTATTAATTTGAAATAAATAAAAGGTGCACAATTTTTACCTGGATAATTATGTGGAGATACTCCACTCTACACCACATACCACTCCACTGTGCTATACAAACAGTCATAACACTACTAGTAAAAACCTGCAACTAATCATCTAAGTATAAGGGATATAAGGACAAGAAACATATAGAAGCACTATCTAAAATCATGCAATTACACTGTCAAGTTAGAAGGCTTATTGTCACACCATCAAAGAACTGCTGCCATTAGGAACAGGAGGCATAGTACACATGGATTTGTATATTGTCTTTGTAATCACTGCCATTATAAACCAACTACAAACAAAGACACTTATGTCTAAAACCAGTGAGGAAAGTATTCATGTCTGAAACCAAGTAGCCATTATTAGAAGAAAATGAAGTAAATATGCCATTGTTCATTGTGCATTGACAATATAATTGTCTCAAAAGACCATATCTATTCACCTTTGATCATATCAAAACATGACATGTCCCAACCTTGTATCTCTTGTAATCATACAATCACACCTCTTGCAACTTTCTGAAGCATAAATAACAATACTCACTTCCACTAAATATTTGAATGATCAAGAAACAACTTTGTCATACTTATATGTATAAGTACCTTACCTTGCATTAACTTTTATCAACACCTTTGAAACTTACCTTGTATCAACAAACACCATTACCTTTGACACCAATGATGTGCAACCAATGATCAAAGAAGGATGCAGATGCATACTACTATCATAAATATCACTGTCACAAGAAACCACTGTCATTAGCAAGCCACTTTTTCACTATCACAAAAAAGAAGTAAAAGACCATAACTGTCACAGTTAGAGAATTGCAAACTATCACTGTCATACCAACTATTGTCATTGATCATTGATAGAATATTGTATTAGGCATACCATTTACTGTGCATTCACTATAATACTCCATCACTCCATTGTGCATAGGCAAGATGATACTTTCACTATAATTCATATCAACTGTGAAGAATATGCAGACCTATAGGTTATAATACAACGCCTCCAAGATGAATTGATAAGTCTTGAGAGAACCTATACAAGATTTGAATGACTTCCAAACCTACAGACAATTTTAAACCATCTTGATAATGCTATTTTACTCTTATGCAGGCTTCTTTGACTCTTTAGGGTTCTCATGAAGACTTTCTGTATACGCCTAAAAATGACACAACTTGGTCTAAATAAATATTCTTAATATTTATTCCATCTAATTCCTCTATCAATAAATAAATAAACAAATTTATTTATGTGATTCATATTCCTCTAAGTTAATTAAATATTTAATTACCTCTTCTAAAGTCAAAATTAAATAAAATCCTTTATTTAATTTAAATTCTTCCAAACAATTAAATAATTCTTAATTATTTAATTAAGTCAATTCTTATTCCAAATTTGAATAAATCAATCAAATTTATTTAAATCCTCTCAATATCTAAAAATAAAATATAATCAAATATTTTATTTATTCTTCCAAATCATGCACAACAATTAAATAAATTTATTTATTTAATTTACTTTCTTATCTTCTAATTCTTCAAATATCTTCCAAATCTTCTAAAAATAAGTCTTCGTCTTCATGCACACAAAATTGAATAATTTATTATTTAATTTCTCTCAAATCGTGCAAAAACAAATCTCAAGTTGAGTTATCTACTCAATCCAACCTTGTTTTTATCAATATCTCTTAAATTAGAAAAAAGCTTTCTAATTTATGAAAAGCATGTCTTATCTTTAGATAAGAAAGTAGTTAACTCAAATAAAATAGCTTTTGGGTGACACTTGTCTTCTTCTTATTCACACACATTCCTCAAGGTTTCTATAACATTGATCTTCTCATTCTTTCTATACCGTTAATCTTCTTTCTCACAAAGTCTATAAAAGCAACCATCTTCTTCTATTTCATTTATTCAAGCTTTAAGTATTTTTACTCTGCAGGAATTACAGCATGCCTTTGGCACCAATTCCTTCATTGCTTGTGGTCACACTCATTACTACATACTACTATCATTGTTGTGAAGCTCATTTTCATGGCAAAATTATCATAGCCATTTTCCATTGACAATCTTGGAAAAGCAAGGAAGTGCACTCTCTGACGGCCTTATTCATACATGCAAGATTGATTGAGATAGGAAACCAATGGAAGCTATGAAGATTTGAGGTTTGCAAAGGTTTTTAAAGTTTTTTTATTTGATTGATCTCTTTGTTTCTATATTTCATTGAGTTTTGGGTATTTTGATATTGATATATTGATTATTCATATTGAATCCATTTTTCTCTTAACATTTTTGGGGCCCACCGTGGGTCCTATCCCCAAATTTTGTTGAAAGTATGGGCCTAACTGGTGTTGTCATTGATGTCAACATACTCTTTTTCCATTGATGATAAGGATTGGATGAGCTGTATGCTAAGGATATTGAGAAAATTGCTGAGGATATTGAGAAAATTAGTCCTATCAGGAACAGAGAAGAATAGTGAAGTCAACAAGGTAAAGATCCCAGCTAAAATGAAGATCAGAGGATGCACTTCAAAGGGTTTGTAGATAAGTGTCTTAAGATGATCCAGTAAATATTTCAGAGGTCCGCATGAAGATCTGAAGAAGTTATGGCCACTTAAGTAAAACTAGTTCTGGTGGATGTTCAGAGGTGACAGAGTGACACAGATAGGTCTGGTGAGATCTAGAAATGAAATATCTTGTTCTGTGGATTTGGTGGAGTGTTTAGGAAGTCAATGTGAGTTGACAACTCAATTGGTTTGTGGTCTAGAGGTCTGCAAGCATCTATTCCATTATGACAGTGATGACAGACTGTGTTCTTGAGGTTCTGGATGAAGTAGAGAATGATTTTAGTAAGCAGAAGTAGTGTGCATGTTCTTGGTGATTTAGGTAAGCTTGTGGAGGTCTTTGGATTGTGTCCAATTCATGTTGGTGGTCCGCATTGAAGATTGAGCTCGTAATTGAACAATTACTTCTGGATGATGATGTTCTTCCCAAGTTAGGCTGACTGAATGAGTTACACATCCTGCAGATGATCTTGAAGATGTTCTGTGAAGATTGGCATGTTCCTAAAAGAAGATTTAAGTCTTAGATCTGTGTGGCTAACAATGTGTTGATCCACGTGAAGTCTTTTTTGTAAATTAGTCATGATGTATTTATGTATTTGCTCTGTAATGTATGTCGACTTGGATGATTATCAATGTCTTGTATAAATAAGGAGTTGTAAAGTCATTTCAAGGGTATCTTGTGGAGATGAGAGTGTGGTAGAGAGCAGAGGAGCGAAAGGTAGAGTAGAAGGTTTGGGCTTAAATGGAACTGACTCAAGCATGGTGAAGATGCTATTCTTCAGTTCAAATATGTAATACTTATTATTCTATAGACAGTGTGTCTCCTGTAGGTAGTGGGCATCTTGTGAGTAGTGTGCTTGGGCAGTGAACCCTAATTGGCATGTGCCATTTTATTCTTCCTATTCTTTTAACAAAGAATACAATCTTGGGTTAGTCACCCCATGGTTTTTCCCTTAACTAGGTTTTCCACGTTAAAAATCTTGGTGTCATATGTGTTAATGTGTTTCTTCTCTTGAATTGTTGCATTATGTTTCCATGATTAATTTATTATTATGTTGCTGAATTAAGAAAAGGATTTAAGTGATTAATTGGAAGAAAGTTTTGGACAACTGATTCACCCCCCTCTCAATTGTCTGTCCTAAATCTAACAATTGGTATCAGAGCTAAGTTCCTCTCAAAGAGCTTAACCACTTGAGGAGATCCAGGATGTTGTCCTATAAGAAGGATAGTCTGAGGTTTGATGGAACCAATTTCACTCTTTAGAAAAGTTGCATGGAATGCCACTTACAATGTATGGGAATGCAATATTAGATCATGGCCTCAAAGAAGTATGATCCTCCACAAAATGGTCCACATACTGTAGATGAAATCAGAAATGCTGAAAATAATCTGCAAACTAAAGAAGCTTTTCTAAGTGCCTTATCTGATTCAGAGCTGACAAATGTTATTGACTTAAAAGCTACTCATGAGATTTGGGAAAAATTGGAACTTCTGCATGGAGACAAGTATGTCAAATGTGCCAAGCTACAGAGTCTGAAAGGAAAATTCAAAAATCTGAAGATGAGAGAAGATGAAAATATCACTACATTTATGCCAAGAGTAAATGAGCATGTTTGTGGCATTAGATGTGCTGGTGGAATCTTGGATGAAGATGAAATTGTTGGCAAAGTTCTCAGCTCCCTTCCTGACTCTTACAAATACAAGGTTGTTGCTATTGAAGAATTCAGAACCTTTTCTGGTATCACAGGAGATCAATTGGTTGGTAAATTGGTTGCATTTGAATTAACTGAGCTTGGAGATGCCCCCCCAAGATTGAATCTGCATTTAAAGCTAGTGCCTCTGTGAAAGGAAAACAAAAATTTGATCCGGGAGAGAACTCTTCAAAGAAACTATCATGGTATGAAAAAGCAAGAAAAGACCTGGAAGAAGATGAAGCAGAAACTGCTCAACTTGAATCCCATTGCAAAAAGACTGCCAAGAGGATCTGGTAAGTATAAGGGGAATTAACTTTTAAATGTTTTAACTATAATAAGATTGGTCATTTTGCCTCAAGGTGTCCGAAAAGATTTTCAAGGCCAAACCCTAACAAAGCAAGGTTCTAAAAGAAATGTTACTATGTTCATGAAGATGATGATGATGAAGGAGTAATAGAAGATGAATCAGAGATAGGAAACAAATCTAGAAATGACTGGGTGTTTATTGCCATCAAGGAAGAAGATCCAATGCCCTCTGAATCTATCAATCATAAAATTGTAGAAAGAGCTCTGGCTGCCCAAGTTGAAGAAAAGGATGATTGGGTCATTAATAGTGGATGCTCCCACCATATGACAGGTGACAAATATAAGTTCATAGATTTGAAAAGGTATGAAGGATGAGTGGTAAAATTTGGTGATAATTCTTCTGGTAGAATCAGAGGTAGAGGAACTATTTCTTTTGATGGAAAGAACAAAACCAGTAATGTGCTATATGTTGAAGGCCTGAAGCACAATCTTTTGAGTGTTGGACAATTGGTGGACAAAGGCTATGATCTCTTATTCAAAAATGGAAAATGCAAGATCTTTGAAAGTTCCAAAAAAAAGATTCCATCTAGTACTCAAACTAAAGTTAATATCTTCCACTTGGTTGGTACTGGTAAAAATTGTTTATTTGTTCAAATTGATCAGAGTTGGCTGTGGCATAGAAGAATGTGTCATGTGAATTTTGATATCATCAAGATAAGCAACACTTAGGTTGTGATGGATCTTCCAAGACTAGTGAAACCTTCTAATAGTTTGTGCAAACAATGTCAGTTAGGCAAGCATAGAAGAGTCATATTCAAAAGTAAGGAACAGTCTTCTAGCAGATTATTGGACTTAATTCATACTGATCTATGTGGTCCAACAAGAATTAGAAGTGTGCAAAGTGATAGATACTTCATGCTATTAATTGATGACTATTCCCAGATGATGTTGGTGACTTTTCTGAAAGAGAAATCAGAGGCTCTTGAGAAATTCAAAATATTCAAGGCTATGGTAGAGAATGAAATTGGTTTGAGCATAAAATGTTTGAGGTCTAATAGAGGTGGAGAATTCACATCTGATGAGTTCATAGAATTCTTTGAGAAACATGGAATAAAAAGACAGTTGTCTGCTCCAAGGACTCCACAGTAGAATGGAGTAGTGGAGAGAAAGAACTGGACCATCTAGGAAGCATCTAGAACCATGATGATGGAAGCAAATGTTCCTCAGATCTACTGAAGAGAAGCTGTAAGCACTGCAGTCTATACTCTTAATCAAGTACAAATCAAAAGCAATACCGGTAAGACTCCTTATGAACTCTGGTTTGGCATCACTCCTACTTGTTGATCATGATGTTAGTCATAAACAAACATAGAATAAAAATTGCACAACAACCTTTACTCATCTTGAAAGATACGATGAATTCAGAGAATTCATAATCCCAAGTCTCCGTGGATTAGTTCATAATCAACTAACGTTACTCAGTCATTGATGTGCATTGCTGTTTTCCATCTTGGGTCCTTACATTCATCAAAAGGATCTGATATTGTTGTTGGTATGCATGTACCTCCTCATGTTCATTTGATGGCTCATTTTCATCCTCAAAAGGGAAAACATAATTTGACTCAAAAGCCATGGTTGATTCCTCACATGTCTGGGTATAATGCTGATGAGTAGGCACAGTCTGCTAATAAGACTGATCGGTATAACTTTCTAGTACTAAAGCTGAGTCATATCCACAAGGAACAATTTCATTTCCTTCTACATGATGTGGATTTCCTAAAGTATTAGACACTTCAGTTTGGAAAATACTTGCAGCAATCTAAAATTATGGACAGTCTAGCTCTGCATGAGCATTAGTATTGTGTATCCTACACCAATTGGTAAGGGCTACCTCAGCAAGCTTGACTCTAGTAGTCTATTTAGCTTCACTAGGAGGCTGATTGTCTAAAGGTGATGCCAAGGAACCATTATTTGGCATGGAGTTCCATACTCTAGGCTGCCTAGGAGGTTTGTTGTTACCACTGTTATTGTTGTAGTTATTGTTGTTATACCCCCTGTCAGGATAACTAGGTTTGTCACTGGTATAACCTCTATTCTGATTAGGCTAAGAATAGAAGTTTTCGCTCCTGAAGTGAGTAATCTCAGTAGTAAGCTTCCTTAGCTGGGCTAATATTTCCTTGATTTCCTCCTTCTCTTCTTGGACTTTGGCCACTACATTTTTAGTTTGAGGCTTGAAAAAGGAAGATCCCTGGTTATTGTTGGACTAATCAGCAACCTAAGGTGCTTGATGTTGAACTTGAGGTTGTCCTGTATATTGTATCATATGGCCATTTCCATTTGGAGGTGGCATGATACTCAGTGGAGGTACCTGCAGAGGTGCTGGCATCATAGTTGGAGGCATCATAGCTCCATTAGGGTATTGTATAGGATATGTAGGATATCCAGGTAGTGTAGGAAAGGCTATATTTTGTGTTGGAGCAGGTACTAGATGCTGATTGACTTTGATAGCTTCTTGGAAAGCTCCTGTCAAAGTTGTGATTGTAGGATGTGCTCTCTTGATAAACATGGAAGTCAATGGATCCAAAGCTGAATAATAAATACTCCTAGCAGCTTCATCAATCACAGTGTAAGGGGTAACTAACTTAGACAACATTTTCTAGAACATAGCATTGAAGTTAGCAATAGGTTCTCCTTCGAATCGTTTGATTGTAGCAAATAGATGATAGTTCATTGAAGGATCAATTGGTATTTTGAACCTATCAGTGAAAGCTTTCTCCAGGACAACCCAGGATCTGACCAAACCCTGACCAAGACTAATATACCAATTATAAGCCTCTTCCCCTAAGGAAAAAGGAAATAATCTGCACACAATGTCCTAATGCTCAATTCTGGCCCTGCAACAGGCTTCTTTAAAAGTTCTGATATGATCATCAGCATCCTGATAAGGATGATATTTTGGACAAAGTTTATTAGGATTCTTTGGCAAAGGGTGATATGTATTGAAAGTCAGCGGTGATTCTACTGCAAAGAAAGACATTGCAACCAGAGGAGGTTGAGCCTGAGGTATAACTGGTTGAGGTTGAACCTAAGGTTGTGGTGCAGGAGCACCCCTTTAGAAAACCAAATATACATCTGAGGGAGAAGACTAAGTTTTTAATATGTCTTATGCATTTCATACTTGTCAAATGTAGCATTTGTGTTGGCATTTCATGTTTGTTTTAATGTTGGCCTTTTTTGCTTGTGTTTGAATATCTCTTCTCCAGGGGAGAATTTGGACATCATTAGACACTTGGGTTAGGTGGAGGATTAACAAAATGTGTCTTATTATTAAGTGTTTTGTTGTCTTATGCAAAACAGGTGTCGTATGACTAGTTAGAGTTTTGATTATAATCTTGGTTTAAGAAAAAATCACAAAAATAGAGGAGAGAGGAGAGGGGAGTTGGGTAGAAAAATAAGGAAGGTGGTCAAGGAATAGAGAGTTCTTCCACCTTCAGAAAAAGCTCTGTAATTAGTCTATGTTCAAAAATGTAAAAGGAAGAAGTAGAAATTCTATAATTTGTGTTCTACCCAATTCTGGATTCGGTGTAAATTCTCTGTATATCAAATTGTCGTGTACATTATTTGTATAGATTTGCTTTGTATTTAATTTAGTTCTTCTGTGGTCGAGATGCATGATTAAATCCATTCCACTGGTGGATTTCTGTGAAATTAGTGGTGTAGACACCCAAAATTGTCCCAACTTTGTCCATGTCTAGCAACACCTTGTTAAAACATTATCCTAGACATCTTGTAGCATTTTGTCCTAATTTCCCTAATCCATTAAGCCAATTAATTAAATAAATTTTATTTATTTAATTAAAATCCCATTTATCTTATCCTCATCCCAATTAATTAAATAAATTTTATTTATTTAATTAATTTCCACATCACATCCTATTCATCTACCTAATTAATTAGACAAATTTTATTTATTTAATTAATATCCAACTCATATCACAACTAATTCAAATATTTTATTTGAATTAAGTCCTCACCTTTCATCACATTCCAACACTTGTCCATTCAATCATGTGTGGTAGTACAACTTTTATTTAAAATACTTCACATGCACAACTAATGGGACCTAATTTTAGCATTTGTCTACACAAGCACACCTAAGCCTTATCTTCCCTTGCCACATGTCAATTAACTACAATTTCTTAATGTGCAAGGAAACCTAACTTAATCCTATCCATCCATTTCATCTAAAACCCTAATTGATCCTAGCCATCCATTCGAACCAAGCCTTTCCTATAAAACAAGCCTCTCTTGAGCCATTAGAGGGGGAATTGATGATTCTTCTTCATGTAACCTCACTCTGTTGAATCTTCATCTCAAGCCATTATCCATCCTCTTTCAACCCATCTAGCTTGCATCTATCAACCATTAACCATCACCATCACCTATCTCTCTATCAACGTTATGCTACGGAATCGAGCAATCAACACAACAAAGCGATCAATCAATCGAGCTCATCTTGCATCTTCAAGGTATTGAATTATTTAGGTTTGGGTTATGCATTTCAATTGTTTGATCATTTCCATTTATAAATCCAAATTTTTCATTATACAAGTGGAATGGATTGTGTAGATTAGTTTTCGGTTGGTCTTTCTTGTGTACGATGGACACGGCAGAATAGAAATTGCAGAATTCGTCACAGAAGAAGTTATTAGTGAGAAGTTCAAATATGCATCAATTATATGAGGAGACAGTCTGTGAATATATCACATTCATATGCAAGCAACTTCCTGTGTATATGCTGTGAAAATAGTATGTATAAAAATCTATTTGAGTCCAATTTGTGTTGGTTATTGAATATACAATTCTTGTATATATCACAAATGTATGAAGGTGCATTTCATGTGTATATCGCGTCTATATGAGAATATACATTTTGTGAATATCCTGCATCTGTGTATCAGGTTGAATCATATTGGGGGAACTGATAATAGATGTTTGCAGGTGGTTGAACCAATTCAAAGATCCAACGGTTCATCGTAGTAAGGGTTTCTGACAGTTGAAGCTCTGTTTGAACCGGTTCAATGGTATAATGGATATAGTGGATTCAGTTGGTTCGTCGGTTCAACAAGGAGTATTGGGTTCAATGGTTCACTGAGCTCAAAGGTTAAACCGGTATAGTCTATGCGATAAGAGTATATTGAACCGCTAGTGTATGTTGAACCGAATAATTGAAGGTTCAACGGTTCAATAGGTTCTTTGGTTCAACGGAGCAAAAGGTGCTGATAGTTGAAATAATGGTTGAACCGGTTTAGTGGTTCAATAGTTCAATGAACAAAGGTAGTTTTAGAAATTCTGATCTACAAAACCGAATGTATTTGGCTGATGGGAAAATAGACAATGGTAAATATTGTGGGTGAGGAGCTAACAATAGTTATCCACGTTTCTGTAGTTGACTCTGCATCATAGTGGTATCAGAGCAAAGGAGTATATTATGGGAAGAAGTAGCAAACAAAATGTCAGACGAAGAGGGATCATCAGAGTACCCAACAAAGATGACCAACGCTGAGTTGGCAGCCTTAGTATGAAAGCAAATGGCAGAGAGCAGAGCAACTCGGGCTCAGAATCAGGATTTGAAAGAAGAGGTAGAGAAGTTGAGGGACAGAGTAGAGAAAGGGGAAGAAGATTCTGGTAAGAGAGAAGACAAGGATGAAGAGGAGATCCCTAAGTAGGAAGAGATAGAGGTTCCTGCAGACTAGATACCCTTACTCAATACCCTCAAATCCATGGAGAGAAGAACCATGGATATGAAAATAGACCTGCCAGTGTTTGCAGGAAAAATGGAACCTGATTCAGTGATGGAGTGGGTAGACTCCTTGAATAATTTCTTTGAGACTGAGGAAATACTAGACCACCAAAGAGTGAAGATGGTTCAGTCCAAAATGAAAGGAGCTGCACTGACTTGGTGGAATTTCATCCAAGATGACAGGGTGAAAGAGGGAAAGAACAGAGTTGCAACATGGAAGAGAATGATGGCTTTAGTGAAGGAGGCCTATGTTCCATTAGATTACAACATCCAATTACATAAGATAGCAAAACACTTAATAATAAGACACATTTTGTTAATCCTCCACCTAACCCAAGTGTCTAATGATGTCCAAATTCTCCCCTGGAGAAGAGATATTCAAACACAAGTAAAAAAGGCCAACATTAAAACAAACATGAAATGCCAACACAAATGCTACATTTGACAAGTATGAAATGCATAAGACATATTAAAAACTTAGTCTTCTCCCTCATATATATATTTGGTTTTCTGAAGGGGTGTTCCTATACCATAGAGGTTGCACAGGTGATTCTGTAGGTATTTGTAGACCGATAGGAGTTACAGGAGGACACTCTGGTGAAGCTCCTAATGCACTAGAATTTGGTGTGTGATGAATATCTACAGTTCTAGGTCTGAATCCTCTAACAGGTAGATCTTCAAAGATTCCACTGAATCTAGACCTGGTATTTGGCCTGATAGCCAGGACTTCTCTATTTTGAGGAAAATTGGTTGGATTATTGTAAAGATCAGTGGAAATTTACCAGCAAAGGCTATATTTATGGTCAGAAAAGGTAACTGACTAGATATTTGCAGAGATACTACAAATATGAGGTGATATTTGTAGTTTTTGGTCACAAACGGCAGGATATCAGGTTTTCAAGCTAAATACCTCAAAGATTTGGGCAAATTCACTTGAAACAAGGCTTAATTCTACAAATTCATGATGATCAACTATAAAGCTTGCAATATTTATGGTTAACTTTAAAAACTTCACAAATGATTAGCGTGTACAAGCTTAGAAAAACAAATATTTGCGCCTAACTAGAAATCTAGTGATGTCTGAATGTTACCTTATGATATTAATCATCAAATCATGCAAAACCTTAAGATGACTATCCAACGGCCCTCCTTCTAGTGCCAATTTATGTTGATCATGATGTTAGTCATAAACAAACATAGAATAAAAATTGCACAACAACCTTTACTCATCTTGAAAGATACGATGAATTCAGAGAATTCATGATCCCAAGTCTTCGTGGATTAGTTCATAATCAACTGACATTACTCAGTGGTTGATGTGCGTTGCTATTTTCCATCTTGGGGCCTTACGTTCATCAAAAGGATTTGATAAGATGCTACAAAGAAAAGGTTATTTCACAGTATATTTCTCCAGATGATGTATTTATACTTAAATTTGTGCATGATATTTGTCAATTTGACATGCTTTAACTCAAATATGCTACTGATTTTCAGTTATCTTCAAGATATCTACATATTTATTTCTATTTGCTTCTGATTGTCAATTATTGCAATTGTGATGGTGAATTGTTCTGAAATTAAAGAAATTGAAAAGAATACTTTCAAATAGTGATGAATCTTCAGTTATTGAGCCACATACACATCAGATACTGTCATGAAGAGAAGAAATCAAACCATATGTTCACCAGGATATTCCATAGCTAGATACAGTTGATGCTAACTTCAAAGGAAAGGAATGAAGACAACACATGCAAGCTGATATGCACCCCAAGGGATGCAACAAATCAAAGCATGTATCAGGAATTCATACATTGATTACTCAAGATTTATGATGGATTGTAATCAAAATAGTCTTCTCATTCATTAAGTATGCAAGAACATATATGTATACAATAACTTTGAAATGAGCCCTGAATATTTCAGCATACAGATTTCAATTAAGCTTTGAATGTTTAAAATAGGGCATCCCTGCACCTTTTATAGGATAAGGTGAGGGAGCAGTTACAATTGACCTATGGTCATGATTTCTTCTTTTAAGATCAATGGTGGATATCGACTCTTTTGACTTAGTCAACATGTATCACGTGGCACAGGTTGCCAGCTGGCAACCATCTGAATTACTTATTTCTTCTAAGTATCAGATGCTTATGCTTTCCTTGGTATTGCATCTGCATCTACTCTTCATTCTTCAGGTTCTTCATCCTCATCATCAGGAGCATCAGGATCATCACTTCCCATATCTTCATCATCCTGATGAACATTGCTTTGCATATGGGCCTGCATGATTGTCCTGACATTTTCATATGCTTCCATCACTCGTTCAATTTCTCCACCATCCTGAGTTTTCACTTTGTCAATGGCGTGCTTGTGTGCCTAATATTTATCTCTAAGAGCTTCCAATTTACTCCTCCTGCTGCCCACTATTTCATTGTAGTTTTCCACCCTGACCTTGATCCTCATGATCTTGTCCATAGCTTATTCCGTTAGGTGGTTAATAGGATCATTAGCTATCAACTAAAAATTACTATGCAGAGCCTTTACTACAAATTCTTCATCCTGATTTTCAATCTTCCCTTCTATCTTCCCCTCTAGGGCCTCCAGGATCTCTGCTTCAAATGACATCATGTCGTGCAACTTCATGCTGATGTCTCTTAATTTGTTGTTGCATCTCTTCAATACATCTGATATCTTTATACCAGATATCTATCAGCATGGTTGTATTATTATCTAGCACCTATTTGTTTATTAGAACCTGAGGATTGATCCTCTTTATTTCACCCAAAACACTCAAGGCTTTCTCCAATTGGAATGACCTTCTTCTGGCCTCCATTTTCAATTTATCAACCTTCCTTTTGGAGATACTTAAAGAATTCCACCTCTGCAAAGAGGCTTTCACTACTTCTTTAGCTCTACTGAGTGCAAATAACATCCACTTTTTCATAATTACAGACTCATGCTTCATGATGTCCAACTTATTGACCTCCTTCTAAGAAATTGCAATCAATGGAACTGCCCTATCTGATACTGTGTTATCAAGGTAAATTAACCCTTTTATGTAGGTATGCAATTGAGCAATGTGCTCTTTATGCTACTTATTTTTCTCTTTTTCCTTCTTTACCCTCTGGGTCAAAGAATCAATTATATCTTTTCCCTCTTGACCTTCCTAGTCCTCATTGGCATATCCTAAATCTACTGTGGTAATCTGGAATTCTTCCAGAGTTATCTTGCCTTTTTCTTTCTCAATAGTGGGGAGGGCTACCTGGGCAGTCCTTCTACCTATAGCAGGATCTCTTCTTATGGCTGAGGTTAACCTGGCCTTCCTCTTGGGCTTCATGATGGTTTCTGAAAATAGTGTTGACACATCAAACTCCTGGATCTCAAAACTTGATTCTATATTTATCTCCTTCTCAAGCCATAGAGGTACTTGGTCACTGGATCCTTTCCGTCCATCATCATCATCATCATGATCACCTTGATCTTCAATATTTGTCATTATTCCTTGGGGAGAGGGTGACTTACTCTTTTCTTCCTCATGATGTTCTTCATGAGGGTGATTCTGTAACATTTTCTCCTGTTGAGGAACTTCTTCTTCTGGAGGGTGATCATGTTGAGAATTTGCATGTTGGTCTTGAACTAGATCCTTCACTTCCTCCTTTTGTGTCTCATCCACTTTGGTCATTTCCTCATCCTAAGGTATATTAGTATCCGTGGATGTCATTGCATCTGTCTTAGGTGCATCAACCTGATCTTGGACCACATTCTAATCCACACCTGTAGTATCTACTTCTTGAGTCTTAGGGTCCTCCTGACCTGATATCTCTTTCTCACCAAAGGCTTCTTGAGTCCGGGGGATGTTTTCACTTAATGTGGCCTTTTCATTTCCACCTTTTTCTTAGACTTGAACCATTTTGGGCTCATTAGATATATCTTGTTGTTGTTGACCCATATCTGAAGTGTGGCTTTCTACTTCTACCAGTTTTACCTTCTCAATATTTTTTGCTTTATCAGGTGCACCTGCTTGATGTTCAGGACTCGCATCCTTCATGTCTGTTAGATCAATCACTGTAGGGTTAGTTACCTGATCAACCAATTCATCAAGTCCTATTTGTTGTGCAATCCTTTTCGGGCTCTTTTCCTTTTCTTGTTCCACTTGCTTCAGTTCTTCTAACACAACCACCTGTACTGATGGAGTTCCTTGTGGAGTTATGCGGGTATTAGCAGCAAGGGTTTCCATTCATTGAGAGGTTACATCCTTCACTACCTCATCATCAGATAAGTCAACCGTATCCTCTAGTGAGACAAGACCACTTTGAATTGGCCTAGAGGCTTTTTCCATTTTTTCTTCAGCTTGTTCAGTCTTAAACTGAACAATGGTGGGAAGTGGCACATTATGTTGTAATTCTTTTTTAAATACTTCACCACCAGCTCCCCTCAATACTATGGGGTCATGCTTTATTTCACCTCTCATGGATGTTCTCGGTTTCTTAGGTGTGGATGCCACCACCTGAGGTGCTTTTCTTTTTCTAATGAGGGGCATAGGGTCCTCCTCTTCAGGTTCTTCATTAAGAGGGATATCCTATTCTACATTCTTCTGTGAAGTCTGGCCTTCATCATGTTCTTCAAAAACTTCTTTTACATGCCTCAAGATTCTTTTTGTCTTTAGTTTCTCCATGGGAGGTATTGCAGATGATGTTGAGGCCTACCCTGATGCAAATGCATCTTCAACTGGTACCGCTATTCTTTCAATTATTACCCCTTTAGGTTCACTAGTAGTTTTCTTTCCTCTGGGGTTTCTTTTGCTTTGTTCAAGAAGTGGTAACCTTTCTCCCTTAGATTTCCTTTTTTCAACTAGAAAATCATCATATTCATCATCAGGGAGATCCTGTCTCTTCTTCTTATTATCTACTGTAATGGCAACTCCCCTTTTCTTTAATGCATTAATTTACTCATCCACCCATGCTTGGGTTAATTGTATCACCCCACCTGTAAACCTATCTAATGATATGTCTTCAAGCTGCATTAGGTCAAGGGCTGAAATGGTTTCATTATATATCTTCTTTTCTTCATATTCATCTTCTATTATTTGGCCATCATACTTTTTGAGTTGAGAAGGCACTAGAATACAGTCAAATGTTCTGATCTTGTTGAGAGTCAACCTCTGATATTTTCTTCTTCTAGCCTCAGCCTCATCCTCACAATCTATCTAGAAATCCTCCAAGTGCTTTTGATGGATAGGCTTTCCCATGATCTTCTACATCCTCCCATATGGGTCATATGATCTTACCAATGGGAATGGCTGTAATTTCATCATGTCCAGACTAGCTATGGTTTTCTTGATGTTTTTAGAATCTTGGCATATGTACCAACCCATTGTGACTGGAAACAATACTGGTGGAATCTTATTATTTGCTTTGTAAGCATCCAGTATTGTCGATATCTGCCTCATAAACTTCATTAAAACAATAGCATCGGTGGGGTACCTTGGCAACATGAGGGGCTATCCTACAAATACTTCTATTCTGATATAAGAGAATGTGGCATATTGTATAAACTAGGCACCATGCCTGTATATCACTTCTTGAGCTTCCATGCTCAGTCTTTTGGTTCTATCTTCTTCCATTGTTCTTACCAGATGCATAGAAAATGCATCATTTACCAATTTATAATCTTGAAGATAATTCTATCTTTGTAGCTAGGGATGATGATCCCATATGTGTGCATTATTGGTACTGCCACCAATCTTCCATACTGTGATAAGTGCATTAAATGTACCTTTGTAAGCACATGAGTATATCACATATGAAGTCATATAAAATGAACACTCCAAGCCTCCTAGGTTCATGAGCTACTCATTTAGGGCATCACTTATCATTTTAGCCCATAATGGCTTGTTGTCTGTATAAAGACACATCAGGATAATCCCATACATCCAATCTTTGAAACTTCCAGCATCAGGTTGGCCTGTCACTCTGCTAAGTAGGGCTATCATATATTGGTATTCATCATCAAAGTCAAACTTGTACATGTGCACTGGTAGTTTGGCAGATGCAATATAAGGACTATTCTTTTCTCTCCATTGATACATCCTCTTTCAAGTAGCTTTCTTGTTATTTTCATATTCAACTTCTAGTTTCCTCAAATCCATGCTGACAACCTTCCTTCCCAATGGCAAACTGAAAGTGGTTGCAATCCCCTTGATGGACAGATCTACATAAACCCGACCATGCTTTTCTACTCTCCTTTTCTGTGGGTTGTAATTTCTGGCACATTCAATAATCATTTTTGGAGTCTCCATAGAATAGGGAAATCCAGCTACACTCCACATTCTTGACACAAAAATGGCATCCAACAGGGTGTTATTCTTGTCATCATGCATTCTAGATGACCATGTGACCAAATCTGTGTTTCCCTAGTGCATATCCGCAATGACACCGTATTTGAACTGTACACCTTCAGGTTGAGCAAACATAGGTTTAAGAAATTCAGCTTCAAACTTGCTCAACCTCTTGTCTTCCATGGTTTCCTGCAATAAATAGGACCAGTCTTACCATACAATACTTCACATACATGCATACAACATTATATCCTCACGGCATGATGCACATCATATTCATTAATCATCACTTCATCATAATATGCATAACATATAGTTTCAAACCAGTGAAAGAATATACTACCTGGATATACAGAAAATGATAGTAGGAGGGTTTTAATTACTTACTTGATAACGCTTATCTCCTTGATTATGTTGATGATTATATGAAAGAAATTTGGATACCAGTGATAATCACGTGTCATGTTCTGCTGCAAGCTGTGCACATCTGCAGGTAGGTTGTATGAGCATTTGAAAGCTCTACGCTCTGTAAAATCTTGTTTTATCGCAAGGTATGTGTAAAATGACTCTGTAAATTCACTTTTAATCTCATCCTTAGGGTAAATTAGGGCAAACTTAGGTTAAATTGATTACAATCATTGATCTTCTGCCACAAATTTACAGATGCTACTAGGTGTTTGCATCGCGTTCGCGATCGGTGGGAACCACCTACTGTATTTATGCGCATTTAATGTTACGCGGCAAGAGGAGTGGGGTGATCTTCGGAAGATCAGGTGATATTCAAATATCAGGTGATATTTGGAATATGACCCCTTATGTGTAATATGACCATCCCTCTTTGAGTGGTAAAACTTATGTCCAAAAGAGCAGGTGATATTGAAAATGTCGGGTGATGTTTGGAATATGATGATGACCCCCTAAACTAAAGTGACCCTTTTCTCAGAATATCAGGATGACATCATCAGGATAATGACTTGGTTCATCGTTGTAGCACTATGACATCATCATCATGTTGTGTAAAAAGGGTGATTGTTGGAAATATACCTTCGCGAGGTAAAAAGAATGATGACATCACTGTCAAGGTAATTTTCTTGTCTATCAGGATTATATGATGTCATCAGTATATTGGACCTAGGGTGATATTTTACAATAGGGTGATATTCAAAAGATAAGGTGATATTTGGAATATCAGGTGATGTTCGGAATATGACCCCCAGAACATATATGATGTTGTTTGACAGGTAAATGCCACTATCACATAAAATTGATGTTCAGATCCACGGACCAAGTGATTATCGAGTGATAAAATTGGATCGAGGTGATCTTCCATAAGATGACTGATGTTAAGAAATATGACCCCCCCCTCAAAATATCAGGTTTGACCAAAACTTTGACTTGCTATAACTCTCATTCCCTAACGAATATCAAAGTGATCCAAAAGGCAAACCTGCATGAAATTTTGTACTCTTTCCAACTATGAGGTTCTTGACATGAAATATGAACTTTGACAAATTTACCTCATGATGATGACTTACCCTAGCTTCCCTATGCAGGACCATCTGCATGACTTACTTTTACCAGACCGCCAAAAGCAGGAAAACACAAAAACAAGCCAAACAAAAAGTTGGGTCCCTATTTTGTCATGTTGAAATGGGGCGTGTTGTGTAACCACACAACACTACTGTGAAGTATTTTAGAGTCTTTGGTAGCAAATGTTACACTAAAATAGATGAAGATCTAGGCAAATTTGATGCTAGAAGTGATGAAGGAATATTCTTGGGTTATTCTACTCAAAGCAAAGCATACCAGCGTTATAACAAGAGATTGAGAAAGATTATAGAAAGTACAAATGTGAAGGTTGATGAAGGGATTGAAAAACCCTCAAGGTTTTATGAATATGATGAAGATGATCAGAATGATGTTTTGATCCAAGGAGTCCAAGCCCCTTCTAAGATTCAGATTCAGACTGATCTGGTAAACTAGGAAGAAGAGATGAATTTGAATGAACCTGTTCAAGAGATAGAAGTGCAAGAAAGTCTTAAAATTCCCAGGTATGTAAGACTGAATCACTCTAAAGATCAGATCATAGGTGATAAAAGCAAAGGTGTTCAAACAAGAAGAAAGATTACTCAAGACTCGAAAGAGTATTGTCTGATTTCTAAGATTGAACCAATGTCAATAACTGAATAATGCAATGATGAAAGCTGGAGTAAAGCAATGGAGGAAGAGCTGATGCAAATTGAGAAAAATCACACTTGGGATCTTATTCCCAGACCTAGAAATAAAAATGTGATTAGAACCAAATGGGTATTCCAGAACAAACTGAATGAAGTTGGTGAAGTAGTCAGAAATAAAGCCAAATTGGTCTTCAAGGGATACTCTCAAGTAGGAGTTGATTTTGAAGAAACTTTTGCTCCAGTGGCAAGAATTGAAGTAGTCAGACTATTTCTTGCTGTTGCTGCCTTCAAGGACTTCAAAGTATATTAGATGGATGTCAAATCTGCCTTCCTAAATGGTGACTTGGAAGAAGAAGTTTACATTGAGCAACCGGATGGATTTCAATTGTCTGATCATGGTGATATAGTCTGCAAGTTGAAGAAAGAACTATATGGACTTAAACAAGCCCCAAGAGCCTGGTATGAAAGACTGGATAAGCATCTTTTGAAGATTGGTTTCAACAAAGGTACTGCTGACAGTAATTTGTACTTTAAAATTGATCATGACAATATCTTGATTGTTGAAGTGTTTGTTGATGATATCATTTTTGGAGGAAG
The DNA here is from genome assembly GCA_027924645.1 of Cunninghamia lanceolata. NCBI lineage: Eukaryota > Viridiplantae > Streptophyta > Pinopsida > Cupressales > Cupressaceae > Cunninghamia > Cunninghamia lanceolata. The sequence goes on along the minus strand of BSBN01000762.1, from coordinate 600,996 downwards.
AGATAGTATGTGCAAAACTTTTGCAAATCAAATGAAAAGTGAATTTGAGATGTCCATGTTTGGGGAGATGAATTTCTTCTTGGGTCTGCAAATCACTCAAACAAAGAAAGGAATCTTCATTTCTCAGACCAAATATGTGAAAGAATTGTTGAAGAAATTTGGGATGGAAGACTCAAAACCAATGAGTACTCTCATGGAAACTGGATGTAAATTGAGCAAAGATGATGACTCTCCTAAGGCTGATCAAAAAAAGTACAGGTCAATGATTGGAGGATTGTTGTATCTCACTCCAAATAGACCTGACATGATGAATGTTGTTGGTCTTGTTGCTAGATTCCAAATTGATCCTAGAGAATCTCATGTCATGGCAATTAAGAGGATTTTTAGATATCTAAAAGGGATAGTTGAGTATGGTTTGTGGTATTCTAGAGATCATAATTTCTTTCTTCATGCATATATAGATGCAGATTAGATAGGAGATGTGGATGACTGGAAGAGTACCAGTGGTGGAGCATTCTTTTTGGGAAAGAGATTGGTTTCTTGGCTAAGCAAGAAACAAGAGGTAATATCTCTGTCCATTACAAAAGCAGAACATATTGCAATAGCAGGTAGTTGGACTCAAGTTTTGTGGATGAAGCAAATGCTAAGAGACATTAGAGTAGAGTTTGAGGAACCTATCACAATCTTCTGTGATAACTCAAGTGCAATAAATATATCAAAGAATCTGATGTTGCATTCAAAGACTAAACCTATATCCATAAAATTTCACCTTTTGAGAGAGCAAGTGAACAAGAATGAAGTTAGATTGGAGTTTGTGCCTTCCAAGGATTAGATTGTAGATATTTTTACTAAACCTCTTCCTAAGGACTCTTTTGAGTATCTTAGGGAGAAGTTAGGGGTTGTTACCCCTCCGGTTATGAACTAAGGTGCACTGATGTGCATTAGTTTGGTGGATTTCAAAGTCATATCTTGTGGTCCAGATTGATGTTTGGGAAGATGCTACTCAACGAGATCAACTGGTATGATTCTAAAGTGATGCAAGTATGTACCCTTTACCATTGATGTCAAATAGGGAGAGAAGACATGTGAAAAATAAGTGGTTATTGATCAAAAGGGGAGCAGTAAAGGAAGAGAAGATATGTGAATGGTTATTGTTGATATGGGGAGTTGTGTCAGTGAGGACAAGTTCTTGTCTTGATGGTTAAAGCAGTTTTTCACATCACATGTTGCCATCAATGACAAAGGGGGAGATTGTTGCAAGTATGGGCCTAACCGGTGTTTTCATTGATGTCAACATACTCCTGTTGCATTGATGATAAGGATTGGATGAGCTGTATGCTGAGGATATTGAGAAAATTAGTCCTATTAGGAATAGAGAAGAACAGTGTAGTTAGCAAGGCAAAGATCCCAGATAAGATGAAGATCAAAGGATGCTTCAAAGGGTTTGTAGATAAGTATCTTAAGATGATCCAGTAAAGATTTTAGAGGTCCGCATGAAGATCTGAAGAAGTTATGGCCACTTAAGTAAAACCAGTTCTGGCAGATCTTCAGAGGTGACAGAGTGACACAGATAGGTCCGGTGAGATCCAAAAAATATCTTGTTCTGTGGATTTGGTGGAGTGTTTAGGAAGTCAATGTGAATTGACAACTCAATTGGTTCATGGTTTAGAGGTCCACAAGCATCTATTCCATTATGACAATGATGACAGACTGTGTTCTTGAGGTTTTAGATGAAGGAGAGATTGATTTCAGTAAGTAGAAGTAGTGTGCATGTTTTTGGTGATTTAGGCAAGCTTGTGGAGGTCTTTGGATTGTGTCTAGTTCGTGTTGGTGGTCTACATTCAAGATTAAGCTCGTAATTGAAGAATTACTTCCGTATGATGATATTCTTCCCAAGTCAGGATGACCGGATGAGTTACACATCTTGTGGATGATCTTGAAGATGTTCTGTGAAGATTGGCGTGCTCCTAAAAGAAGATTGAAGTCTCAGATCTGTGTGGCCAATAGTGTGTTGATCCATGTGAAGTCTTTTTTGTAAATTAGTCATGGTGTATTTATGTATTTTTTTTGTAATGTATGCCGACTTGGATGATTATCCCTAAGTCGATGTCTTGTATAAATAAGGAGTTATAAAGTCATTTCAAGGTTATCTCATGGAGATGAGACTGTGGTAGAGAGCAGAGGAGTGAAAGGCAGAGAAGAAGTTTTGGGCTTAAATGGAACTAACTCAAGCATGGTGAAGATGCTATTCTTCAGTTCAAGTATGTAATACTTATTATTCTGTAGACATTGTGTCTCCTGTAGGTAGTGGGCCTCTTGTGAGCAGTGTGCTCGAGCAGTGAGCCCTAATTGGCATGTGTGATTTTGTTCATCCTATTGTTTTAATAGAGAATACAATCTTGGGTTAGTCACCTTGTGGTTTTTCCCTTAACTGGGTTTTCCACATTAAAAATCTTGGTGTCATATTGGTTAATGTGTTTCTGCTCTTGAATTGTTGCATTATGTTTCCATGATTAATTTATTATTATGCTGCTGAATTAAGAAAAGGATTTAAGTGATTAATTGGAAGAAAGTTTTGGACAACTGATTCACCCCCCCTCTCAGATGTTTGTCCTAAATCTAACAAATTCAACCTAGAAACTAAGTTTTTGTGTTTGAGAAAGCGGTACATAGGAGGAAACTGTACATTTGATACATCCTATTGCGCATATGCTATCTGTTCTGGCACATAGATCATTTTAGTGTATACAGTCTCTGATTTGGTGCATTTATTGTCTGTTCTAATGCATACATCCTTTCAGCGCACATAGGCTCTATTCTGGTGCATATATCCTTTGATATGGTGCATCTGTCAGTTCAACGCATATATACTATTTTCCTGCACTTTTGACCTCTATCTTAGTGCATATGTACTGTGATGCTTCTGAGCTCTATTTTTGCACATTCAAGCTCTGAAGCTATGCATCTGATCTAGGCAGTGATTTTTGGGGTTTCCTTGAAGTTTTTGCTAACGCTAACATCTTTTTGCAGGAACACTCTTGATCTATTTTGCAGGCTAGGTACTGGTGTAGAATCATATAGTTGCACTTGTTAACTCACACTTCGATTTCTAAAGGAAAGTAAATGGATGCTCATGCAAATCTCACATAGTCTTAACTAGGAAGGTGGTAATTGAATCATTGCTATCTTGCATATTATTGAATCATTGCCATCTTGCATATCATTGAACCATTGCTATATTGCTATCCTTCAAAGTTAACAACTCATTGCTATCTTGGTAAAACTAGACCATTGCTATCTTGTTATCACTTCAAAGTTAACAACTCATTGCTATCTAGGTAAAATTGAACACATCATTGCTATCTGGGTAAAATTGAACCATTGCTATCTTGTTATCACTTCAAAGTTAACAAATTTTTGTGCTTGCCCAAGTAGATAGCTCATCTAGTTTTTCTCATTTTAACTAGGGGGAAAGAACCACTATATTCTATGTTTTGGGAATGATACCAGGCCTATGCTCTCCCCTATCTTGGGTGACCAAAATGTCAAACATATCATTTTCACATGTGTTTTTCCTTTAGAGAGGCCTACTATTGGATATCATTCATCCGAGTAGGAACGACCCTAAGTGGTAACAGGCTAGACGCCAAGCCCTACCAAGCTGCTATAAATAAATTATATTTGGAGCGAAATCTTCAAACAATGAGTATAGATGTGTTATACCAACAGCCAACCTCCCCCAAAACCCTCCAAGGCACAACCCTTGTAGGCTGGGAGACTCCAGAATAGAGAGTAGTGTTGCTACATGTATAACCACTCAAATGATTGCCTTTATTAAACACCTTTGTCTTAGTGGCCAAAAACTCCTAGAATCTAGTACAGGGAAGGGCAATTATCACCTCCCGAAGATACTTCACTAGAGATAGTGAGAATTCAGTTTTATACTGTCCTTTGAAACCTAGGATTGTACTTGCTTTCTTTTAGTCTAAAAGAGTCAAAAAAATCACAAAAAAAAATAAAAAACCATAAAAACATTCTTTGTGTTTGCTGTCTTCTTGCCATAAATTTAGAAAATTAGATCAAAAAGACCTTCTTGCAGCCAAAGATACCAAAACATCAAAAAATTGCCAAAAACTTGCAAAAATCACTGAAAAACTAGAACGGTGCTTCCGCCCTCTTTTGCTACGCATTTGTGCTGATTTGTGGCTCATCTATACTGACTTACAGTGCTTCTACAACCTGTTATGGCACATTTGAAATTTACCAGTGTTGCGCTTATATACTAACTTTTTGCACATTTATTAGTTTATGCAGCTCATCTATTCCGGTGCATGCATGACAATGAGCACTTCAATAGTCTTTGAGAGAAAAAATTTATCATTTTTGGGTACCTATTTCAGCCTAGTTCCAAGTTCTGAGATCAGGTCTTACCTTACAGTCATTTTTTCATCCATTTTGCGTCAAAGTCTCTCTTTCATTGGTCATCTCATTCACCTTCTATCAGGTCTCCTTAGTCCAAAGTCAAAGTATCCCATATCAGATTAGCATAGGCCCCTTTTTTAGATCATTTTGGATTCAAGTAACCCTAGTAAGTCGCAAAACTTTGCTAGTGCTCTTGGTGTACGACTAGCCCCTACATAGTAAGATAGGTATCGAGTACCCTTACTAGTGGCTATCATCTTGTATCGGCTGCCTTACTTGGAATCATTGATTAAGAAAGTCCCTTGTCCAAATCTTGTCATAAGTATCCTATTTTCAGTAGTCTCCATCAGCATCTTGCCAAAATCTCTAGTTTCATCCCACCGTATCCCACGTCACCTTGCATGGTTCTTAGTAGATCTCCGTACCAAAAGCAACTTGAAATGGCTGGAACATCTGACCGTATTATCACCCCTCATGATAGTGATGAGGAAATCTCTCACAAAGAATATCAAGGACACCTCCAAGATCAGAAATTCCAACACTTACTAGAGAAAGTGCTCCATGAGGACCCTCACAAGTATTTTTATCATCTTGCAAATCTTGGAATTAAGCTTCCCACTGATTTTGATCTAAGCAAAATCAAAGAGACCTTAGAGGATAATCATAAACACCACAACGGTGAGGACAAAGGAAAGAAAGTCATAGACCCAAACACACCTATGGAAGAAATGATGAAACAAATCGAGGGTCTAACGTAACAAATGATGGATCTAAAAATGGGTACAAACATTAAAACATACTCCTTAGAAGATATTGCACCGTACCCCTTTGATAAAAGTTTGAACATGATAGTATTCCCCTTTCGATTCAAAGTTCCTAAGTTTGACAAGTACAAACGAAAAGGGGATCCTAGAGATCACATTAGGGAATTCAATGTCGTATGCATGGAAGTAGCTCACTCTTAATGAGACTATTCCCTAGATCTCTAGGTAGTCAAGCCATGGAGTGGTTCTCAATACTTCCACCGGGTATCAAATTTTTTGATGAGTTAGTCAACAAATTCATCACACACTTCTCATACAATATTGAACACGAAGTCTCCATGCTTGACCTATGCAATACCTAGCAAAAGAGTGGCAAATCATTCACCTCATTCCTACAAAGGTGGAGACAACCAGCAAGCAAATGCTCATATGATGTACCTGAGAAGCAATTAATGGAGATGTTTGTCCACAACCTCAACTCCGATCTAAGATATCAAATACAAATTCAATGTCCTACCTAATTTCCAAAGGTCATTGAAATGGGATTGTTCATTGAGAAATCTATGATCGCCAAAGGACAAATCAAGTTATACAAGGACACACCTACCTCCAACTACATGACTGACAAATCAAAGTTTTGGACTAAGAATAAAAAATGTTGTCAATGATGGAGTAGTTGATGCCAAGGTGGTAGCTCCCAAACAACAACCAATATTCACTCTCAAAGGAGAGGTAAGCAATATTACACCCAACAAAACATTCTCTTGGGAGCCAAGACCATGGTTCAACTCAAATCCAAGGTGAAAGTTCACACCGTTGGGTGAGTCCCAAGAATCTTCATTAAGGAAGCTATTGGCCAATAATGAAATCTCTCTACCACCAGAAAGTAATTACGAACCTCAAATAAAACCTCACTATTGGAAAGACATTGACTTTTGTGAGTATCATAGAGGAAGAAGACATACAACCAACAATTGTATCGATCTCAAACATGTTATTCAAGACATACTTGATCAAAATCAAGGAGGTGCCCAACAACATACTTCTAATGAGATGCATGTGGCTTACAAAGACCCACTTCTCAATCATGATAGGCTGTACAACAACAACAACAACAACAACGGCAACAACAACAATGACAACAACAACAACAACCGCAACAGGCAAAATCAAATTAATGTGAATAGTAATGCCAATTACGTAAGTGTACCCTTTGATTATACCATCAATTGCACATCAGAGCATGTCCCACAAATCAATGTGGTTACACCCAACCAACAATCTGAGCCCAACAGAACTAATTGCAATATCATCACCTGCAGTGGTAAGGTCACATTAAATACCATTCCTCCAAGGTTGTCACCTTCTTAGTCTAACTCCCACCAGTACAGCGTCATAGACCAACTACGGAAGAGTCCTGCCTACATTTCTATCTTAGAGTTGTTGTGTCTATTTCCTTCCCATAAGGAGATTCTCGATAAAGCCTTAGTGGAAACCACTGTACCCACAAACTTGGCCCAAGAGAAGTTTCAAGCTATGGTAGGTAATCTGACCTCCTCTAGTACCATATCATTTACTAAACAAGATGACCTCTCAGTGTCTCAACCTCATAACACCCCTTTACATATTGTTTCCTTCATCCACAAGCACTGCATCAAGAAGGTTCTCATTGATGGGGGAGCCGGTTTAAATATTTTCATGCTCAAGCTAGTCCTTGCATTTGGGTTCTCTAAAAATATAGTTGATCCAAGGAAGAAGATTACTATCAAAGCCTATGATGAAGAGGAGAGAACTACCAAAGGAATAGTGGTATTACCATAGAAGTGGGACTGGTGATAAAAGACGTTGTGTGCCAAGTCCTAGATAGGGAGCTAGCCTATAATATTCTTCTAGGTAGACCATGGATTCATGCCATTAAAGTGGTGCCTTCTACCTATTACCAATGCATAAAATTCCCTCATAACAGCAAGCAAGTCACCATCTAAGGTGACCCCAACCCCTTTCAGCATTGCAACTCTGTCCTTTCAAAACCCAATTGTATCATACCCAACAATAGAGCATCTACATCCCCTACCCTGCAACATGATTCTACCTCTGAAAATTCCTCATCCAAGCCCAAAGAGCAAAAAATTACCATCAAAGAAATAGGAGTAGGGGAATTCTCCATCAAGCACAACCTCAACTTGGCCAAAATGCCTCTATCCCTATATCCTTTGGGCGACCCAAGCATTTTCCAAAGCCATCTACTCCTCCTATACCCGCCACAGCTCCCCTTGTAAAATGGGGGACCCTATCAGATGAAACAGAGGAAAGAGATATCTTACAATGGCTCTAAACTGAAGAAGAAGAGAACATACAACAAGAACAACCTAAGCTCCCAACAGAAATCTATGGGCGAGGTGAGTCTATCCCACACATAATGGGTTATGAAGGACAAGGCCCCATTAGCCTAAGAAAACAAGGAATTATAGAACCCATTCAACCTTCTTCATCCTTGTTGGCTAGAACTACAAAAGGTCTAGGATATATGGATAAGGGCAAAGCTAAAGAAAATGCTTGTCTTGTGGAAATGATCCATACCCTTCAAGAGGACAGTGACACAAATACCAATGACTATGAGTGGGATGAGCTGACAAAGCATTCCTATGATGACAAAGAGGTTGACTGCATTCAAACTTATAGCCCCTACCATGAGGGACAAATGCTACCGCATAGACTGTTAGAGTGTGATTTGTCTATCCCTGAGAATACAACTTTCGAGGAAGGTTCGAGTTCTATCACAATAAACAATTTGGAGTAAATAACCATCTCAAACACTCTCCCTACAAATACTCCTAGCATATCCATTCAAACTATAAATGAATCAGATCTATCCTCTGACTCCCTCCCCCTTGTGCACCCTGCGCTTATTGACTGGGATCTACGAGGAACCCTGCAACTAGATATGTTCCAAAACGATGATGCCTATATTGACTATATGGAACTTAGGGACCACCTACCTAAAGGAGATCATAAAGTGAGCTTTGCCATTGAACTTAATACTATGGCTTATTTTGAAGAGGGTGCCAAGCCTTCTAGTCACAAAAATATCAAAATAAAAACTAGATCTGACAGTGAAAACTGTTCCGTGGTAGTGTCAGATCCCAAAATAGTAAAAAGAAAGGACGCATCCAATGGTAAAAAACCAACTGTGGCACCTAACGATGGAAGGATAGACACTCTCCCTGATGACATGCACCAGGAGAAGTCTTAGATTATAGTGGAACCTACAAAACCTATTAACATTGGAACAAAGGAACAGCCTAAGATCATTCACTTTGCTAAGTCTCTAACCCCAACAGCAAAGACTAAGTTTGTACCATTCTTCAAGAAAAAGTAAGTCAATTTTACTTGTTCATACACAAATATGCTAGGGTTAGATCTAGATTTGATTCTACATCACCTTCCATTAGACCCAGGAGTGAAACTAGTGAAACAAAAGCTTAGAAAGATGCATCCACACATAGCACTACTTGTAAAAGAACTCAAGAAACTACTGGATGTAGGGTTCATCAGAGAAATAAACTATCTAGAATGGGTTTCCAACATAGTACCAGTATCCAAACCTGATGACCAAGTCAGACTATGCAATGATTTTAGAGATCTAAACAAAGCTTGCTGCAAGGATGATTTTTTGTTGCCAAATATAGATATCATAGTTGACTTAACAGCAAGGCATACCATGTTATCTCTCATAGATGGCTTCTCGAGATACAATCAAATCATGATAGTGTTGGAAAGAGACATTGTGTGGCTTCATGAGTGTTGTCATTGATGGCAACAAAGTCTATCCCACACATCCGCAGCACATAGTATGCCTATACTGGAATTCAGATTGAAGAGTGTTCTGGTCTAGTGAACAAGAACAGAGCATGCAACAAGGTCTAACAATTAGGTTTGGATCTCTCAGATGGTGTAACTCAGCAAGTTGTGAACTTGGACAAGTCAAGAGGAGTATCATGACTACTATATTCCAGAGATTGAGCCTTTGGTAATGAATCATGGAAAAGATATGATCATCTGAGTGTTGGGTTCCAGACAGGCAGAGCAGACTGAGGAAGAACTAACCAGCAGAGTATCAGACTTTAATCCGGATGAGTAATTGATGTTGATCAAGCTATTTGATGGAACATACATGGTTAGCTAACATAATTGATGGCTTCTATGTCTATGTTTTTGATACGCATCACATATTAAGCATGGAATCAGCTGACAGATCAGTGTTTTGTAAATATCTTGAGTATTCTGGTTGTCGACTAGAAAGATGTTGAAATCCTTGGTGCGGATATATATTTTAGATGGATTTTGGTATGAAGGGGTGTGTGTAAAGATATACTATGTGAGGAAAGGTAGAGATAAGTGTGGAAGCAGAAATACAAGTCTGGTATGTGACAGAACAGCAGCACTAAAGAAGAGGAAGAATAAAGTGCATTAGATCAATATATTGAGCCTAACTGGAATTGAACCTCAGCATATGTGGATGCCTCTCATCAGTTTAAACACCTAGTTACCTTCTATAAACTTTGTAGATAGTGAGTCTCTTGTAAGCAGTGTGCCTCTTATGAGCAATTAGCTTGGGCAGTGAGCCCTAATTGACAAGTGCCATTTTGTACTTCTTATTCTTTTAAGAGAGAATACAATCTTGGGTTAGTCACCCCGTGGTTTTTCCCTTAACATGGTTTTCCACATAAAAATCCTTGTGTTATGTGTGTTGATTTTACTTCTGCTGTCATGATTATGTATGCTTATATGTTTTGATGCTACACTAATTGTTAAAGGAGAAAAGAAAGTTAAGATATTTAAGATAACTGATTCACCCCCCTCTTAGTTATCTGCCTTGTTTCCAACAATTGGTATTAGAGCTAAGTTCCTCTAAACAGAGCATAACAGCTTGAGGAAGATCTAGGAATCTCAATGGATATGTATGGTATGAAGGAACAACTTCAGTCTGCCTTAGATGATCTTGAGTAATCTCACTCTGAAGTCAACAACTTGAGAGAAAGACTCAAACAAGCTGATGATTTCATAAATGAGCTAAAAGAAAAATTAAGTATCTCTGTGAAAAAGAGAAAGGAATTACTTCAAAAGTTAGCAAGTCAGAGTGAAGCCAATGATACTAATGAAGATCTGAATGAGAAAAACAAGCTATGTGAGAAGCTATCAAAAGAGTTCATTATGGTAAGGCATGAGATGGAATCAGGGGTGATGAGATTCACCCAAGAAATTGAAGATAATCTAAAACAATCTCTCAAGGAGAAAATAGAGGACTGCCACAAAATGGATAGAATAATCAGGCATCTTGAATCTGATCTTGAAGAAGCCAGAGATAATGAAGAACAACTTGAAAATCAGATAGACACTCTTAAACAAGATCTTCAAATAGCAAATGAACACAAAGAGAAATTCAAGATAAGCTCAGCTCAAATTGAAGTTCTTCTTGAAATCCAAAAGAGGGTAGATGACAAGTGTAGATTGGGATATGAGAAAGGTGAAAGCTCTAGATCTGGTCAGAAGAACTTTTGATCAAGAAATCAAAGAAACAGGCCTAGAAGACCTCCGGTAAGGCAACCAAATGCTCAAAGATATCCATCCTTCAATGGATACTGCTTCAATTGTAACAACTTTGGTCATAAAGCAACTCAGTTGAGAAGGAGAATGAATCAGACCAATCCATCCTTCTCTGGACAATGTTTCAACTACAAAAGGTATGGTCACAAATCTCATGAATGTAGAAATATACAAATGAATAATTCATTCAATGGTAGATGCTTTTATTACAATAGAATGGGACATATAGCTAATCAATGCAGATCAAGAGGATATCAGTCAAATATGCAAAGAAATGCTGTTTGTTACAATTGCAATAGATCTGGTCACATTGCCAAATTCTGCAGAAGTAAAAATTGGGACAAAAAGGGTCTGGTGCATCTTAATCAAAATCAAGACAGGGGAAAAGGCAAAATGAATGTGGATGAAGTTCAAAGGAAGAGGAGAAAGATTTGGGTGAAGAAGAGTACAGAAAATAATGGGGATGGATTTGCACCAGAATTTGGTGTTGATATTCCTTCCGAAAACTAAACAGATGAGCTCTAGCTCAGGGGGAGTCACAAAGAAAAATAAAATTCCCCCAACCGGTCAATTGGTGCCTAAATTTGGCACTTGAAATGTTGTGGATTAAAGGGTTATCAAAAAATTATCTAAATAATCCCTGGTAAAAATATGAAAGATCCGCATGGAGTTTTGCAAGAGTTTAATCATCCAAGATTGATCTGGTTTGACAGCCATCTAGTAAAAGCAGGATTTTCACAGATAGATCTGGTATGATTCAAAATTAAGATATCTTGATATGCGGATTCATGACATGATTGGAGGAAAGAAGAGACATTATCTTCTATCACAAAAATGATTCTAAGTGCATCTCAGTAATTTGAAAAGATATCTCTCAGAACAAGACAACTGGATAACTTAAGTTATGCATTTATTGCAATAGGAAATTAGGGTTTGCACTGAGATAAAAGGGTTCTTTTACTCATCATTTGCACATTTACATTTGAGAAGAAGAAAGGAAGAGCTCTGCATCAAGTTTTTACAAATTTTTCAAAGATCAACTGCAGAATCTGATTCAACCAGCGACCTATTCCAGCTCATATTGTGAACCCTAAAAGCATAAAAAGGTATTTCTATTTCTGAATATCTCTCTCTGAATCTTTTGTAAAGATGGCTACTCCAATGGTTTTTAAGATCACTAATAGACCTCACCCAAAGTTCAAGAAACACCCCTACAAATCCCTAGAAGTTGATCCCTTAGGCACATTTTCTAACATTCTACATGGGGTTCTACATGTAGAAGATGTTAGGGTGTACATCCACACCAATATTGAGGAATTTGGAGAATCTAATCTGATAGATATCTACCATAAACAATTAATAGATTAAACTTTTGAACTCAAACCTCAATACAAGGCCCTCTGGGATAAGCATTTTGGACATTGCATCCACTTTCCCTATTTTGCAAAAGATGAATGGGTCTAGTATGTTCTTAGCAGAATACATGACAATTTCATGTGGTTGATGAAGCCCTTCAAGATAACAAAAGATGCCATTAGGGTAGTAACTGGATTGTACTCATTCGGTGGGTTGCCTACACTCAAATATGTCAAGAACCAGACAATAAGTGAAGCTACCGAATCTAAGTTTGACAAAAGAACAATGACAATAGAAGACATCACAGATCCAGATATTAAATTTGCCTCTATGATAATTGGTTATAAAATCTATCATTCCAGCAGGGAGAATTCTATGTCTGGGACTGCAATATATATTGCATATTAGATGATAAGGGAAAATGCAGATTATGATCTATGCGACCTTCTCCTGAACCAACTGTTAGAAAACTTATAGAAGATCAAGAAGGACAAGAAGAACTCATTCAAGTATGGGTGTCTAATACTGTATCTATTCTTCTACCACATGAATGAGCTACCCGGATCAAGTGGTTGGGTATGGCAAAATGATAGACCAAGTGCCATACAAATTAGAGACTATATGTATGGGCTTGGTGATGCCAAGGCTCAAAGTACAGCACTTTGGGGATACTTTAAGAACTTCCAAAGTATGATGTAGGCCAGAGAAAGAATTCCTCAAACCATAGTTGAAAAATATAAGGATACAGTATGCTTCATGGTTGACACTGATCAATGCCTAATGGAGGCAGTTGAGCCTAGAACAGTATGGATAATGCCAATTGGCTATGAAGTAGATGAGAAAATCTTGGAGCTACATGTTCAACACCTACTGAGTTAGCCTAAGGACCCTGAGGCAGAATGATTTGGAACCTTTTAAGAATTAAGTGTAAAGATACATGTTGAACTGAGACAACTAAAAATAAAAAATAAAGTTAGAAGGGAAGTAGAGGAAATTGCCAAAAGATTTGGCATATCAAAAGAGGCAGTTGATGCAAATAGAGAGAAAATAGAAAGAGCTGAGAAAGAGAAACAAGAAGCAGAAAAAGAAAGTGTCCCAGTGCAAGCCTCCTCCCAGACTAGATCATCCAAGAGTTCTGCACCTACCACCCCTAAGAGCTCAAGATCCTCCAAACCAGAAGCCAGGACATCCAGAAAGGGAGAAAAGAGAACAAAAAAAAAGCCACAAGGTCTTACATAAGTCAAAAGGATGATGAGGAAACAGAGTCTGATGAGGAAGTTAAGAAAATGAATAAGAAGAAAAAAACATCCAGGGAATCCTTTACCGTTAAAACAAAGAAGAAGAGGGAGAATAATTTGTTGAAAGGCCCACTCTTTCTATTGATTATATCATCAAGGTAGTCACTATGGATGGGAACCTACAACTAGTCACAGAATTCTATGATGAATACAGTGATATTGACAAAAGAATTTTGGAAGAACCTACAGTCAGGTACCTAAATATCTATAATAAAGCATTCATTGAAATCATTTCATTAATTCCCAAAAGTCTAGAGCAAGTACTTGAACTTAGAAAATAAAATGTCAAGGCAAAGGATTTAGAGATCCAGAAATAGATTGCAATTCATCTCTATCCTTCCATTACTCCAAAACAAATGAACATGATCCTTAAGGACTACAAGGATGAGTTCCGGAGAAAAGCAAGAACAAACAAACTTATGCTTGGAGAGACTGATCAGGTAGCAAGAGAAATAGAAGACATCCTCTAGAATGCCTTCAAAAGATTCAATCTTCCTGTTATAGAGGAAATAGATGAAGAAACTTCTACCATGGATGTTGAAGGATTAAGTGCATCAAAGGAAGAATCTATTGAGAAAAAGTAGAAGAGTAAAAAGAGATAGATGAGGAGAAGTCTAAGGACTTGGATTCCTCTGTTCCAGAAGAGGAAGTCCATGAAGAAGTTAACATCTCTCCTCTGGATCCCCTGCAGACTTGGGAACTGAAGGAGAAGGAAGAAAAGAGGAGAAATTAAGTCAAGAAGAGGAGGTAAAGGGAAGAGAAGAAGAACAAACAGAGAAGATCTCTTATGATAGTTCTGAGCTTGCAAAAGGAAAGAAGACTCAGTCTCTGGCAAGAGACACTATAGAGGTAGTAAAGAGATTCTTGAACAAAGAAATGATGGAAATAGATGAACCAAAACTATTCCAAGGACCACTAAATTTTGATTCCCTCTCTCCGGTCTAGACAATGAAAATAGCATCTTTTGCCCAAGCTAAAGCAAAAGAAAAGCTTCTAAAATCTCAAATGGAAGACTATGAGCTGATAGAGATTGCATCCGAGATACTAAAGAAGATCATGCCATCCTTCCAAAAGGATCCTTCGGCCTCTCCATCTAGTAACTTGAAATCTCTGGTTAACTCTGTTAGCACCCATTTTGATTCTTTGGAGAAATTGGCAGAAGAGAAAGTCTGGAAAGAGTTTTTGGGAAAGAGATTCACTGAAGTATAGGGACTCATAGCTAATGATAGGAGGACCTTAGATATTGGGATAAAAATCCTAGAAAATGATCTTAAAGATGGTGGAGAAATGTACAAATTTTGTCTATCTTGGTCTAAAGTGACGGAGGATATTGAAAAGAAGGTGAAAGAACAAGAAGGTAAACTGTCAAGTCTATCTTAGAAATTTGATCCCCTCATCACATCTATAATGAATCAAGAGTGCCAAGCTATTACCATTATAAATGAAATAAAGAGGCTTGAAAAGGAGAAGAAGAATATAATAAGCAGGATGAGTGAACTTAGAGGGATAATTATCCCTAAGTTAGAGGCAATGCATGAGGCCTTAATTGATGCTCAGACCACAGCCCGGACTAGTGATCTGGCAGACTTAAGAAGGGAAGAAGCTTATGCATTTTTGTTGAGTGGTCACATCTCAATCTTGGACAAGATGAAGTAGAGTTGGGCAACAGAATTTGTACAGTTAAAGACCAATTTTGTGGATATACTTAAGTATATGTAAGTATAACATGTATATATACTTATGCGGCTATGTATAGCTTGATTTTTGTAAATTTTGGTGTGCAGATTCCAACCTTTTCTATTGATGTCAAAGGAGGAGTGAGGAATAGTGAAAAATGTGGAATCCAGCTAAGGGGGAGCTCTGATAAAATAGTACATAAGCCAGAGCATCAGCCAAGGGGGAGTTTGATGTGATAGTCATTTTTCACTAAGTGTTGCCATCAATGCCAAAGGAGAAGATTTTTTGGCAAGATACACTGTGTGGCTTCATGAGTGTTGTCATTGATGGAAAAAAAGTCTATCCCACACATCCGTAGCACATAGTATGTCTATACCAGAAGTCAGATTGAAGAGTGTTCTAGTCTGGTGAACAAGAACAGAGCATGCAATAAGGTCCAACAATCAGGTTTGAATCTCTCAGATGGTGTAACTCAGCAAGTTGCAGACTTGGACAAGTCAAGAGGAGTATCATGACTACTATATTCTAGAGATTGAGCCTCTGGTGATGAATCAAGGAAAAGATATGAGTATCTGAGTGTTGGGTTCCAGACAGGCAAAGCAGACTAAGGAAGAACTGATCAACAAAGTATTAGACTTCAATCTGAATGAGTAATTGATGTTGATCAACCTATTTGATGGATCATACATGGTTGGCCAACATAATTGATGACTTCTATGTCTATGTTTTTGATACGTATCACATATTAAGCATGGAATCAGCGACAGATTAGTGTTTTGTAAATATCTTGAGTATTCCAGTTGCTGACTAGAAAGATGTTGAAATCCTTGGTGTGGATATATATTCCAGATGGATTTAGGTATGAAGGCATGTGTGTAAAGATATAGTTTGTGAGGAAAGGTAGAGATAAGTGTGGAAGCAGCAATACAAGTCTGGTATGTGACAGAACAATAGCACTAAAGCAGAGGAAGAATGAAGTGCATTAGATCAATATATTGAGCCTAACTAGAACTGAACCTTAGCATATGTGGATGCCTCTCATTAGTTCAAACACTTGGTTACCTTCTATAAACTTTGTAGATAGTGAGTCACTTATAGGCAGTGTGCCTCCTGTGAGCAGTGTGCTCAGGCAGTGAGCCCTAATTGGCAAGTGTCATTTTGTACTTCTTATTCTTTTAAGAGAGAATACAATCTTGGGTTAGTCACCCTGTGGTTTTTCCCTTAACAGGGTTTTCCACATAAAAATCCTTGTGTTATGTGTGTTGATTTTATTTCTACTCTCATGATTATGTATGCTTATATGTTTTGATGCTGCACCGATTGTTAAAGGAGAAAAGAAAGTTAAGATATTTAAGATAACTGATTCACCCCCCCTCTTAGTTATCTACCTTGTTTCCAATAGATAGCACCAGAAGACTAGCATAAGATAGCTTTTACTTGTCCATAGGGAAATTTCTGCTGGAATGTCATGCCATTTGGGCTAAAGAATGCAGGAACCACATACCAACATGCTATGACCACTATATTCCATGATATGATGCACGTCACAATGGAAGATTATGTAGATGATATCCTTGCAAAGTCACTCACAAGAGAATCACACCTTGATGTGTTAGAGAAAGTCTTTCAAAGTCAGGTTGAACCCAAAGAAATGTGTGTTTGGAGTCACCTCAGGCAAGCTCTTAGGTTTTATTGTATTGGCAAATGGAATAGAGGTGGACCCTGCCAAAGTCAAGGCTATTACAAACATGCCACCACCCAAGAATCTTACTCAACTAAGATCTCTACAGGGCAAGCTACAAGCAATCCATAGGTTCATATCACAACTGGCAGACAAGTGTCAACCCTTCAGTCATCTCCTACATAAGAACATTCCATTTAAATGGGATGAGAAATGCGAAGAGGCATTTGACAAACTAAAATGGTATCTTATGAATCCACCTATTCTCATGCCTCCTATCCAAGGGAAGCCATTGTTGCTATACATATCTGCTACACCAATAGCTCTTGGGGCCCTTCTAGAACAACAAGATTATGAAGGTAAAGAAAGAGCCGTCTACTACATCAGTCGCACATTGGTGGGCTATGAGTTGCAATACTCTCAGATAGAAAGATCATGTCTTGCGGTAGTTTTTGCTTCCCAAAAAGTTTGACATTATATGCTAGCACATCTAGTCAAACTTATTGCAAAAATAGATCCACTGAAGTGCCTACTAAGCAAAGCAACTCTAACAGGTCGCCTAGCCAAATGGGTAATGCTCCTAAGTAAATATGACATTGAGTATGTAGACAGAAAGGCTATCAAGGGACAAGTCATTACTGATCAATTAGCAGATGCACCACTATAGGACACCACACCAATGCAATTTGAGTTTCCGAATGAATCCTTATTCAATATATCAACACATTCCTAGAAACTTTACTTTGATGGGTCCTACACAAACCATGGATCAGGAGCAGAAATATTGTTTGTAACTCCTCATGGTGACACCATACTAAAGTCTTACCATATGTCATTCCCATACACCAACAATATAGCAGAATATGAATCCTTGGTCATTGGCCTCAAGATTGCAATAGAATAGAAAATCAAAGAGCTACATGTCTATGGTGATTCTCAACTAGTAATCAATCAGGTCAATGATGATTACCAAACCAAAGATGAGAAGCTTGTTCCATACAAGAGGATGGTCGAGGACTTCAAGGAATATTTTTTGATCATCTCTTTTGAGCAGATACCTCACATTGAAAGAAAAGCAGTAGATGCCATGGAAACCATTGCCTCTCTCCTCAAAATCCTAGAGAATGAGTCACGATATGAGTTCTTAGTGGAATCAATTCAGCAACTAGCTTATGATCTTCCTGAAACCCATTCCATATGCCTATTAGTTGGATCTGATTCAACTTGGTATGGTAAGGTTTAGACTCACCTCAAGGCCAATGCCCTCCCACCTAACTTATGTCCAAACCAACGACGAACCTTTATACTTCAAACCTCTCGTTATACCATTATTGCCGACACCCTATATCGACGTGGTCTAGATGATACTTTACTTCATTGTTTATAATGAGAAGAATCCCAAACTACCTTATAATACATACACGAAGGGATCTGCGGAACACACTCTAGCAGTCTTTCCTTAGCTAAGAAACTCATGTGTTTGGGTTATTATTGGCCGAACATGGAAACATATTCATATCAAATTGTGAAGAAGTGCAAGCAGTGCCAAATACATGAGAACCTGATACATGCACCAGCTCAAGAGTTGAGACCTTTAATGACACCTTGGTCCTTTTGTCAATTGGAACTCAACCTTGTGGGAAAAATCCATCCACCCTCATCCAACAGCCACAAATTCATAATAACCACCACGGAGTACTTTATCAAGTGGATTGAAGCCATCCCCCTCACCACCGTCATAGGTAAAAAAATCTCCTCATTCATCCTTAATTACCTCATCTACAGATATGGAATTCCCTCATCCATTATCACGGATAATGGAAGATCCTTCAAAAACCAGGATGTCCAATAAATTTGTGACCGATTCAAAATCCAACACTATTTCTCCACACCCTATTACCCCTAAGGTAACGGCCAAGTAGAAGCATCCAACAAGACCATCTTGAAATTCCTCAAGAAGACAGTCAATGATGCTAGCTATGATTGGCACATCCAACTCAATCCCACTCTATGGGCCTACAGAACTAGTATATGCACTCCCACAAGTGCTACCCCTTACGCCTTTGTCTATGGATCAGAAGCTATCCTCCCCATTGAGATCGAGTTACCATCTCTCAAGGTGTCATTAAAAGGTCTCATAATAGATGAAGAGTACAGAGTTTCTAGATTGCAAGAACTAGAGTTGCTAGAGGAAAGAAGATAGAAAGCCTTTGATCATCTCAACGCATATCAATAAATGATGTCACGAAGCTACAACCATAGAGTTCGCCCAAGAGTCTTTAAAGTGGGAGAACCCCTGGAATACATAGGATTGGGAAAAGAAAGGCAAGTTCGAGCCCAACTGGCTTGGGCCTTATGTGATCGTAGCCACTTATGGATCAGGGGCATATCAGTTAGCAACATTAGAGGGTGAGTTGTTCGATGACCCAATCAACAGCATGCATCTTCACCAGTTCTATACATAGGAGAACCCCAATGTAAGGGGGGCATAAAATACAAAAAAATAAAAAAATTAGAAAAATACCAAAAAAATAAAAAAAAAATAGAAAAGTACAAAAAAATTGTCCTTTGGTGAAAACCTAGAAAATAGGTGCCTTGGATAGGTATCATGATAAAAACCTAGCAAATAGGCATCATACATACTTTCTAGCTTTCGTGCAAATAAAAGAAAGTGGTGAAAACCTAGTAAACAGGTGTTACTTGTGATAAACTACTTCCTCCATCTTTGGGAAACAAATCCCTTTGTGTCCATTCTTCCTTCACTCGTGTCCCATTCGATCCATATCTATTCCATAACAAAGATCCTAACAATAACCTACCATGGCTTGATACTCTATCTCTTTGTTACCTTGTCAACCAAGGTTTTATCCCATATCCTATCCATAGTGTCAGCCTAGCATAGAGTCTATCCTCTAATCCATCCATGGTCCAAGTTCATGAACTATGTTGCCTTTGCATTGTCACGTAGGCAAGGCCATTTCTTCAAATGTGCCACCGAGGCTCCCATTTTCCCATCCATCCTATGTCTAGTCCTTATATCTATCTGAGTCCATGCCACTTTCTATTGCCTAGGTCTTAGGTCTGTTAGGGTTCACCCCGAACTATGTTGCCTTTGTGTGGTCACGTAGGCAAGGCCATTTAGCAATGAGCCCCTGAGGCACTAGGTCAGTCCCTTAGGGTCCATCTCACCAATAAGGATTGTGGAATCTTCTCACTAGACAAGCAAGCGCAAGAAAAACCTATTTTCAAGCAAAAAAATTGATGCAAGACATTAACCTATCCAAAACAAAGCAAGCAAACACCTAAAACACTCAAAAATGATTTTACCTAAATTGTGGCAAGAAACAAACACATCTAAATGCAAAAAATGTTTTGTGGTTGTGATCATGGTTAGGTTGCAGCCTCTTGATTTCTGTTATCATGTCTTTCTACACTCTCAAGGATGCCAAAAGCTAGAGATGCTATGATGAGGGTGTTGATAACTGAGGGGGGGTGAATCAGTTATCCTAATTATTTCAACTTTTTGAACTTTCTTAACAGTTAATGCAACATCAAATCAAAATAAGCAAACACAACCATGAAATGGAAATAACACCAATACACATGACACAATGATTTTGACGTGGAAACCCTGTTAAGGGAAAAAACCACGGGGTGATTAACCCAAGATATTATTCTCTGTTAGAAGAATAGATAGAACAAAATGGCACTTGCCAATTAGGGCTCACTACCTGAGCACACTGCTCACAATAGGCTCACTGCCTACAAGAGACTTACTATCTACAAGAAGAAAACTTGAATTGATGAGAAGCATACACAAATATGTTGAAGTTTAGTTCCAGTTAAGCTCAATAAACTGATCTACTACACTTCATTCTTACTCTTCTTAAGTACTACTATCCTGTCACATTCTGAACCTGTCTTACTGCCTTTATACTACTCTTCTACTTTTCTTTGCACTTCAAAATACATACACCACACACTTCATATCCAAATTCATCTGGTATATATATCCGCACAAGTGATTTCAACACTTTTCTAATCAGCATCCGGAATAGTCAATATTTTCCCAAACTCTGATCTATCAACTTAATCCTTGCATGCTAGGTGATGGGGATCAAGGAGATGCTTATAGAAGTCATCAATCATGTCGACCAATCATGAGTGATACCTCAAGAAACTTAATCACCATCAATGTCTCATCCATATTTAGGTTTGATGTTCTGTCAGTCAGTTCTTTCTCTGTCTACTCTGTCAAACAGGAACCCAACACTCAACTACTCATATCTTTTCACTCTTCTATCACCGGAGGCTCAATCCTTGGAATCTATCACTCAAGGTACTCCTCTTGACTTCCCCAAATCCACACTTTACTGAGATACCTCCTCTGAGAGATCCAGACCTAACAATCTGACCTTGCTGCCTACTCTGTTCTTGCTTATCAGACCACAACACTTCTTCAATCTGACTTTCGGTAAAGATACACCATGTCCTGCAGATATGTGGAATGGTCTTTGTTGCCATCAATGACAACACCAATGAAGCCACACAGTGTCTCTTGCCAACAATCTCCCCCTTTGGCATTGATGGCAACACTTAGTGAAAAATGACTAAGTGTTATACTATACTCCCCCTTGGTTGATGCTCTGTTCTACTGTACAATTTACCGGAGCTCCCCCTTAGCTGGAGTCCACATTTTTCACTACTCCTCACTCCCCCTTTGACATCAATGGCAAAGGGTAGGGTCCGAACACCAAATTTTCCAAAAATAATCTATACTTAGCTGCATAAGTATATATACATGCTATACTTACATATACTGAAGTATATCTACAAAAGATGTCTTCAACTGGGAAAATTATGTTGCCCAACTTTGCTTCATCCTATCCAAAATTGAGATGTGACCACTCAACAAGAATGCAAAATCTTCTGCCCTCTTAAGATCTATCGAATCACTAGTTCAGGCTATGGTCTGGGCATCAGTTAGGGCCTCATGCATGGCCTCTAATTTAGGGATAATCATCCCTCTAAGTTCACCCATCCTGCTTAATATATTCTTCCTCTCCTTCTTAAGCTTCCTGATCTCATTCATGACTATAATAGTTTGACATTCCTGATTTATTATGGATACAGTGAGATGATCAAAATTTTGAGAGAGGCTTGTCAATTTATCCTCTTGTTCTTTTACTTTCTTGTCAATAACCTTTGTTACTTTAGTCTGGGATATACAAAATTTATATACTTCTCCTCCATCCTTAAGAGCATTTTCTAAGCTTTTTATCCCAATATCCATATTTCTCTTATCATTGGTTATAAAGCCTTGTAACTCAGAGAATCTCTTATCTAAAAATTCTTTCTGGACCTTCACCTCAGCTGATTTCTCTAAAGATTCAAAATGAGTGCTGACAAAACTAACAAGGGTCTTGAGATTACCAGATGAGGAAGCTGAGGAATCCTTCTGAAAGGATGGCATGATCTTTTCCAAAACACCGGATGCAGCTTCTATAAGCTCACAGTCTTCCATGTGAGACTTTAGGAGTTTCTCTTTTGCTTTTACCTAAGTGAAGGATGCTAGTTTCATTGTTTGAACCAGAGAGAGGGAATCAAAATTGAACGGTCCTTGAAGAAGTTCTGGTTCATCAAATTCCATCATTTATTTTGTTAAGAAATCCTTGACTGCTTCTGCTGTGTCTCTTGCCGGTGACAGGATTTTCTCCCCTTCTACAGCCTTAGTACTAACATCTGAGGCTTTCTCTATTTGACCTTTCTCCTTTTCTTGTACTTCTTCTCCTTGACTGATTTTCTCATTTATTTGTTCTTCTCCTTTAGATCCAGAATCTGCAAGGGAAACCGGATGAGAGATATTTCCTTCTTTTTCTTCACCTGTCTCCTTTTCCTCTTCTGACATTTTCTCAGTGAATTCTTCTTTTTTATCTATTCCTGAAGGATCATCACCTAAATCCTCTACAACAGGAATATTGAAACTTTTATAGGCATTCCGAAGGATTTCCTCTGTTTCTTTTGCCACCTTATCAATTTCTCTAAGCATGAGCTGATTCATTCTGGCCTTACTTCGAAACTCATCCTTACAATCTTTGAAGATCATATCCATTTGTTTTGGAGTAATTGAAGGATAGAGCTGGATAGCTATCTGATCTCTAATTTCTAAGTCCTTAGCCTTGGCATTTTCTTTTCTCATATCAAGTTCCTTTTCTAAACTTTTAGGAATTAGAGAAATTATTTCAATAAATGCTTTATTGTATATGTTCAAGTACTTAACTGTGGCATCCTCCAAGATCTTTCTATCTGCATCATTGTATGCGTCATAGAATTTAGTTATTGGTTGTAGGTTCCCATCCATAGTAACTGCTTTAACTACATCATCTAAGGATAGAGTGGGCCTTTCAACAAACTCTTCTACTTCTGCCCCCATGGTCTCACTGGATACTTTCTTCTTCTTCATCATCTTCTTGATCTCTTCATCAGATTCTATCTCTTCATCATCCTTATGACTGATGTAAGACCTTGTGGCCTTTGTCTTAGTTCTTTTCTCTGCTTTACTAGATGATTTAGCTTTCGGTTTAGATGCCTTTGAGCTTTTAGCAGTTGTAGGTGCAGAGCTCTTAGAAGATCTAGTCCGGGAGGGAGATTCTACCGAAGCACTTTCTTTTTCAGTTTCTTGCTTTTCTTTCTCTTCCCTTTCCATTTTCTCTCTGTTTACATCTAGTGCCTCTTTTGAGATTTCATGTCTCTTGGAAAACTCTTCGACTTCCCTCCTTACTTTTCTCTTCATCTTCGGTTGTCTAAGTTTAACATGGATTTTCACACTTAATTCTTCAAAGGTTCCAAACCTTTCTGCCTTGGGATCTTTGGGCTGACTTAGCATGTGTTGAACATGCAGCTCTACAATTTTCTCATCAACTTCATACCCCATTGGCATGATCCAGACTACCCTAGGCTCCACTACCTCCATTAGGCACTGATCAGTTTCCACCATGAAGCATACTGTGTCTTTATACTTTTTAACTAAGGATTGGGGGATTCTCTCTCTTGCTTGCATCATGTTCTAAAAATTCTTGAAATAGCCCCAGAGTGTTGTATTCTATGCCTTGGCATCACCAATCCCATGTATATAATCTCTGATTTGGATGGTAACTGGTCTATCATTCTGCCACACCCAACCACTGGATCTGGGCAACTCATTCATAAAATAGAAAAACAAACACAGTATCAGTCCACCATATTTAAAAGAGTTCTTTTTGTCCCTTTTGATCTTCTGTAAGTTTTCCATTAGTTGTCTCAGAAGGAGTTCACAGAGATCATAATCTGTATTCTTTCTCAGCATCTCATAAACAGTGTAAATTGTAGTTCTAGGTACTAAATTTTCCCTGCTGGAGTATATATCTTATAACTAATGATCATGGAGGCAAACTTCACATCCAGATCAGTTATGTCTTCTATGGTCATTGCTCTTTTGTCAAACTTTGATCCGGTAGCCTCACTCACAGTTTGTTTCTTAACGGATTTAAGAACAAGAATCCCACCGGATGAGTGTAATTTGGTTACAGCCCTAATGGCATCCTTGGTTATCTTAAATGGTCCATTCAACCATATGAAGTTATCATGCACTCTGCTCAAAATATACCAGACCCATTCTTCTTCTATAAAATAGGGGAAATGAATCCATTGTACAAAATGCTTGTCACAGATGGCTTTGTACTGACTTTTGAGTTCAAAGGAGTCATCTATCAAATGCTTGTGATAGATATCAGCTAGCTTGGATTCCCCAAGATCTTCAATGTTTGCATGAATATATGCCCTAACATCTTCTACATGCAAAACCCCATGAAGAATGTTTGAAAAGGCGCCTACGGGATCAACTTCTAGGGATTTATATGGATGTTTCTTGAATTTGGGATGCGGTCTATCAATGATCTTTACAACATTCAGTGTAGTCATCTTCAAAGGATTTACAGAGAAATATTCAACAACAGAAAATACCTTTTGTGCTTCTAGGGTTCGCGGAGTCGGCAGGATTGATTTGCTGGAACATTCGACTTCAAAGGTTGATTTTGAAAATTTTGAAACAATTTTTTGCAGAGCTCCTTTTCTTTCCTTTTTGAATGTGAATGTGTAAATGACGATCAACTGAACCCTTTTATCTCTGAGCAAACCCTAATTCTAAATTGCAATAAATGCACAACTTAAGTTATTCCGGTTGCTCTATTAGCCTTGTTCAGAGAGAGAGAAACTTATCCAGATCATTGTGATGTACTTAGGATTGATGTTAGAGATGAATCATAATTACCACATTTTCTTCAAATTGACCCATATGTTCATAGATCAAGATGTTTCAATTTAGAGTCACACCGGACCAAACTGTGGAAAAACCTATCTTTATCGGAAGACTGTTAAACCGGATCAAACTTGGTAGATAGACTCTTCAAATCTTCTTGCAGATCTTTCAAATCTTAACCAAGCCTTCTCTTGATGTTTCTCTGAGAATCCTTTAATCCGCAACCTTTCAAGTGCCAATTTCAGGCACCAATTTACTGGCTGGGGGAAAAAGTTTTTCCTTGTGTCTCCCCCTGAGCCAGAGCTCACCTTTTTTAATTTCTGGAAGGAATGTCAGCACCAAATTCTGGTGTGGATCCATCCCCTACATTCCCTATACTTCTCTTTACCCAAATCTTGTTCATCTCACTTTTAACTTCATCCGCATTCACTTTTCCTTTTCCTTTGTCTTGATTTTGATTATGATGCACGGGACCCTTTTTGTCCTGATTCTTGCTTCTACAGAATTTGGCAATATGACCGAATCTATTGCAATTGTAGCAAACAACATTTCTTTGCATATTTGACTGATATCCTCTTAATCTACACTAATTAGCCATATGACCCACTCTATTGCATGCATAGCATCTACCATTGAATTAATTGTTAATTTGCATATTTCTACATTCATGAGATTTGTGACCATACCTTTTGTAGTTGAAGCACTGTCTAGAGAAGGATGAATTAGTTTGATTCATTCTCTTTCTGCACTGATTAGCTTTATGGCCAAAGTTATTGCAGTTGTGGTAGTATCCATTGAAAGATGGATATCTTTGAGCATTGGGTTGCCTTACCGGAGGTCTTCTAGGCTTGTCTCTCTTGGATTTCCTGATCCAAATTCTTCTGACCAGATCTGGAGCTTTCACCTTTCTCATATCCTAAGTCACACTTGTCATCTACCATCTTCTGACTTTCAAGAAGAACTTCAAGTTGAGCAGAGCTTATCTTGAATTTTTCCTTGTATTCATTTACTATTTGAAGATCCTTTTTAAGGGCGTCTATTTAATCTTCAAGTTTTTCTTCATTATCTCTAGCATCTTCAAGATCAGATTCCAGATGTCTGATTATTCTATCCATTTTATGGTAGTCTTCTAATTTTTCCTTGAGAGATTGTCTTAGATCATCTTCAGTTTTTATTTTCTCTTCAATTTCTTGGGTAAATTTCATAACTCCTAATTTTATTTCATGTCTCACCATAATGACCTCCTTTGATAACTTTTCACATAGCTTGGTTTTCTCTCTTAGGTCTTCATTTGTATCATTGGTTTCACCTTGACTTGCTAATTGCTGAAGTAGTTCCTTTCACTTTTTCATAGAGATACTTAGTTTCCCTTTTAATTCATTTATGAAATCATCAGCCTGTTTAAGTCTTTCCTTTAATTCATTGATTTCAGAGTTAGAATGTTCAAGATCATCTAGGGCAGACTGAATTTGTTCCTCATACCATACATATCCATTTGAATTCCCAGATCTTCCTCAAGCTATTAGGCTCTGTTTGGAGGAACTTAGCTCTGATACCAATTGTTGATAACTGAGAGGGGTGGTGAATCAGTTCTCCTAATTATTTCAACTTTTTGAACTTTCTTAACAGTTAATGCAACATCAAATCAAAATAAGCAAACATAACCATGAAATGGAAATAACACCAATACACATGACAATGATTTTGACGTGGAAACCTTGTTAAGGGAAAAAACCATGAGGTGATTAACCCAAGATATTATTCTCTGTTAGAAGAATAGATAGAACAAAATGGCACTTGCCAATTAGGGCTCACTGCCTGAGCACACTGCTCACAAGAGGCTCACTGCCTACAAGAGACTTATTGTCTACAAGAAGAAAACTTGAACTGATGAGAAGCATCCACACATATGCTGGAGTTCAATTCCAGTTAAGCTCAATAAACTGATCTGCTGCACTTCATTCTTACTCTTCTTAAGTGTTGATGTCTTGTCACATTCTGAACTTGTCTTACTTCCTTTATACTACTCTTCTACTTTTATTTGCACTTCAAAATACATACACCACACACTTCATATCCAAATTCATCTGGTATATATATCCGCACAAGTGATTTCAGCACTTTTCTAGTCGGCATCTAGAATAGTCAATATTTTCCCAAACTCTGGTTTATCGGTCGAATCCTTGCATGTTGGGTGATGTGGATCAAGGAGATGCTTATATAAGTCATCAATCATGTCAGCCAATCATGAGTGATACCTCAAGAAACTTAATCACCATCAATGTCTCATCCGGATTTAGGTCTAATGTTCTACCGGTCAGTTCTTTCTCTGTCTACTCTGTCAAACAGGAACCCAACACTCAACTACTCATATCGTTTCACTCTTCTATCACCGGAGGCTAAATCCTTGGAATTTATCACTCAAGGTACTCCTCTTGACTTCCCCAAATCTACACTTTACTGAGATACCTCCTCTGAGAGATCCGGACCTGACTGTCTGACCTTGCTGCCTACTCTGTTCTTGCTTACCAGACCACAACACTTCTTCAATCTGACTTCCGGTAAAGATACACCATGTCCTATGGATGTGTGGAATGGTCTTTGTTGCCATCAATGACAACACTAATGAATCCACACAGTGTCTCTTGCCAACAGATGGCACGATTCTTTTCTTTGTTTGTTGTTTGTGGATTAAACTTTAGTAATGTGAAGCCTTGTCTAACAACATGATCGGAAAAAGATCATTGAGGACATCAAAGGTCTAACATAAAAAGGGGCAATCCTTGTCTATTGATACGCAAGAAATACTATGGTCATCTCGGTTCAATTATACCTCGATACTTGTATTAACTTGCTAAAGCAAAATCTATGTAAGCACTACTCAGGTCATCTCAGTTCAATTATACCTAGATGCATGTATTAACTTACAACATTTGGAAAAAGTACCAAAAAATTGCCCAATGATGAAATAAGCACTTCAAAATACTTACACCATCAAGATGTCAAAAGAAAAGCATCCATCATACATCCATTATATATCCATCATACATCCATATTCCATGCAATAAAAGATCCAAACAATGCATAGTAACAATACAAATTAAATCTTGTGAGTCTTTCTATCGAGTCATTCTTTCAATCAATCTTCTATCTACCATTATGTCATCTCTGTGTCAATAGAGTACATTTGGACATCACAAAAACATAGCATACAGTTGCATATCATATCACATGAGATATTCATTTACATGATTAAATTAGTTGCATACATAATAAAGTGCATCAGGTCATCCATATACATTTTTGCAATCATCGCATAGTGTCAACAGAAAAAAATCAAAAACATAAATAAGTGCATCACATAAATTGCATAATCATATAGATACCATTCACATTTGCACACTAGAGGCATATCAAGTCAAACATCTACGTCTGCATTAGGTCACATAGCATCATCTAAAACTGCATTAGATAAACATCATATAGACATAGTCAAAATATACATCACATGAGTACCATCATACAATAGATATGCATCCATAACTCATAAGTATAGAGAGCATCAAATAGCTACATCATCATATAAATATCATAAACATGTCCAAATATACAATATCAAAAGGGCCATCTCTGAGTCAATGTCATATACAAAGTATACATCTCAAAGATAATGACACATGTCTCAAAATACAAAAGTGGTACATGTATGTATCTGGTTATCTGATCCATCAAAAGGTAGGTGCATAAGAGCCAAAATCTGTGCGAGTGTCTACTAACCCCGCTGCTGTGAATTGCTACTCCCAGCAGTGTCCTCTGTGTCTCCTCCTCTGCTGGCCCCAGACTACTGTGGGCTCATCATAGAGGCTCCCAACCTTGATCCACCTACTCTTTGCGAGGCCATGGACTGGCTCCTATAGCTCGGAGCCCTCTAATCAACTAGAATAGCACCATGGTATAGTACCTGATAGTACTGTGTCTAGAAAGCTCACCCTATACCTGTGCTAATTGCCCCTCAACCTATGCCAACTGTGCCTATGTCTAGGCTAGCTGTGCCTGTGCCTGCTACACCTATCCAACCAAAAATGTGCTCATAGCATCTATCCCAAGGGCTACCACTGCTATGTCCCTCTCTACTCGGATAGCTCATATCCACACCTCTGCCATATCTCTCTCTCTCGTAAGCCCTGAGATAACACCTGCGTTTGTCTCCTGCCAAGCCTCAGCCATCCTAAGCTGTGCCTACAACTGTCAAACCTATCCTCTCAACATGGCAATGGCTCTCTCCTAGACATTTGGTGGTGCTAGATTCTGAGAAGCTTGTGCCTACCCCTACCCCTATGGCTGAGGTACCTACTACTGTACCACGTGCTGAGGTGGCGGTATCTGTGCCTGTTGTGCAACCTATGGTTGTACTACCTACTGAGCATGGGAAGATCCCTCCCCAGCTTTCCTCCTCTGCCTAAGTCTACCTCCATCTCCCCTATCTCCCCATCTCCTCTACTGCCTCCACCATCTCCTCCACCATCTCCTATGTCTCCCCATCCTCCTCTCCTCCTCCTCCTCCTACCAACCTAGCCCTTGTCCTCTAAGTCTACCTCGTCTATGCGAGGAACTAGCTCTTTGGGCCCTAAGTACCTCAGAAAAGGGTGGGCAGTGAACCACTCCTCGTAGTTCAGTGTCATCCTTGTAGCTACAATCTCTCTCCTAATCGGCCAAGTAGCATAAGGAATCTACCAAAACTCTACCACTGCCTCCTCATAGGATGCCACTGGCCCCCATCTAAACCTCTCCGCGTGTGTCCATGCAAATAGAGCCTATCCCTGTCATATGCCCTGTCTCCTCCCAAACTATCTCCAAACCTGGCTGACAATCTGTCTCTCCAAAATGAACTACATTGAGCCTATAAGCCACCGAGTCTAGTAACAATATGGTAGCTCATTTGCCTCGTCATCCCAAGGCTCGTAGTCTAGATATGGTTGCTAGACGACCACATCTACCCCATCTAGTGCATGCCTCCAATACTCAAGCTTCCCCAGTCTATGTTGGGAAATCACTCATGCGTAGCCATAGCTATAAGGCTCTCCCCTCTGCCTCTAAAAAACACATGTCGGTCTAGTGATGGTAATGTGCTCCCATAGCCAAAATTGCAATAGTGAGACACCTGCTGATAAACTAGCACCCATGTGGTATACCACCTGATGCATATCATGGTATAGGTGTGCCAAAACATAGACACCCCAGGCATAGCAGGTGCCCTTTGTGACCATCCTCTCCATGATCTGTCCCCATCTAATCATGAACCCATGTGATCTCCTATCATGGCATGCAATGCCTTTGATCAAACCTGCAACTATCCCAGGGAAATAGTCATAGTAATCATGAATGTCCTACCAAGAGATGACCTATCCTACCAGCTCAGGGTTGTCGAATAGCCGCCTACACTCTAAGAGTCCTGTATCCTGTTGTGGATCATACTCCACGAGCTCTCCCTAAATCGGCAAGTGGAGTATCCTGTATATGTCCTCCAGAGTCACCGTCATCTCGCCAGTCAGGAAGTGAAAGTTACCATCCTCGCTATGAAATCTCTCCACTGCTGCAGTCAGTAAGCCAAGGTTTGCTCGAACCTTAGGCATAAAGCACACATAATCTGAACCCATCACCCCAAGCACCTCTCGATCCATCTTTGTCAACATGTGCCACTGTAGCATTGGCATGGGAAACTGCTCCCTCGACATCAATGTATCTTGTATGTCCTCTTACAAGCACGCAAAATAAGGTGTCAACCTAAAGCTGTAAGTACCATGCTCAACATATCTATAGAATCATATCAACTAACTTAACATATCAAATTGATCAAAATAGCACACTACATCTCTTGACTATATTCCTACAATATAGGAGATAGCTTATCGATTGACGCATCAAAAAGGATGCCAATCGAGTCAATTTTGTTAAGTAAATTGACTATCCTATTCATATGTGCTAGAACATAAGGTACATGCACCATTTCGTAGCAAATGTGCCACTTCTGACACATGCGCTACAACATTTCATGCATGTGCCATCCCATACCATAAATGCACCGTCCAGTTGCATGCACCGACTCCTACCATAAAAGTACCGCCAAATGATACATGCGCCGACCTTATTCATGCATGCGCAGCTTTCATGCATGTGTCATTTCATATCCTATATGCACCACAAAATGACAGATGCACAGTTTCGCATGACATATGCACTGAACTGCGATCTGGCACATTTGTCTAGCCTAAATTTTCCTAGAATTTATTGCACTCAAAATCGACCCTAGGTGAAATTTTTTGAGATACATATTGGGGGTCTTACCTCTGTTGGCCAGTTGAATCGTCAGACTCGCTCAAAGCGGTGTTCCTCGCATGGAATGTCCATCCTAGTGCTAACTGCTCTATGCTCTATGCTCTCCTAAGCTCTTAAAGGCAATCCAACAAAAGCCAAGTATACAAATGACTTGTCTTGTGGACCCAGGCCCTATATATAGCATGCAAACCCTAAATTGGCTATGTGATGACTACGACTACTTCCCACACCTGTTTCTTCCCATCTTCTTCCTGTTTCTCATAAACGCATCCTATTTTCTTCAATCCTAACCAAGTTTTCCCTTCGTATTCATGAGATTGTCCATCTCACACCTTATGCCTTCTTCTTGCCCAATCCCCCGAGGGGGCATCCTATCGTCATAACCTATACCAGGGGCAAACTGGGGCATGTATCCTTATCAAAAAAAATCTTATTCTTTGAAGCAACGTTGTAAACTGCATTACATCAAAGAGAGGCAAAATGTATATGCCTAAAAATGACACGACTTGGTCTAAATAAATATTCTTAATATGTATCCCATCTAATTCCTCTATCAATAAATAAATAAACAAATTTATTTATTTGATTCATATTCCTCTATATTAATTAAATATTTAATTAACTCTTCTAAAGTCAAAGTTAAATAAAATCCTTTATTTAATTTAAATTCTTCCAAACAATTAAATAATTCTTAATTATTTAATTAATTCAATTCTTCTTCCAAATTTGAATAAATCAATCAAATTTATTTAAATCCTCTCAATATCTAAAAATAAAATATAATCAAATATTTTATTTATTCTTCCAAATCATGCACAACAGCTAAATAAATTTATTTATTTAATTTGCTTTCTTATCTTCTAATTCTTCAAATATCTTCCAAACCTTCTAAAAATAAGTCTTCTTCTTCATGCACACAAAATTGAATAATTTATTATTTAATTTCTCTCAAATCATACAAAAGCAAATCTCAAGTTGAGTTATCTACTCAATCCAACCTTGTTTTTATCAATATCTCTTAAATTAGAAAAAAGCTTTCTAATTTATGAAAAGCATGTCTTATCTTTAGAAAAGAAAGTAGTTAACTCAAATAAAATAGCTTTTGGGTGACACTTGTTTTATTCTTATTCGTGCACGTTCCTCAAGGTTTCTATACCGTTGATCTTCTCATTCTCTCTATACCGTTGATCGTCTTTCTCGTAAAGTCTATAAAAGTAACCCTCTTCTTCCATTTCATTCATCCAAGCTTTAAGTATTGTTACTCTATAGGAATTACAACGCGCCTTTGGCACCAATTCCTTCATTGCTTGTGATCATTCTCGTTACTACATACTATTATCATTGTTGTGAAGCTCATCTTCATGGCAAAATTATCATAGCCATTCTCCATTGACAATCTTGGAAAAGCAAGGAAGTGCACTCTCTGAGGGCCTTATTCATACGTGCAAGATCGATTGAGATAGGCAACCAATGGAAGCTATGAAGTTTTGAGGTTTACAAAGGTTTTTGAAGTTCTTTTGTTTGATTGATCTCTTTATTTCTGTATTTCACTAAGTTTTGGGTGTTTTGATATTGATATATTGATTAGTCATGTTGAATCTAATTTTTCCTTAACACTTTCAACTTATACAAAGCTTATGCAAGAGTTTTAGAATCTTCATACATCTTAGACATATTTGTATTTTTTTTGTAATTATTATAGATATTCACTTACTACCCATGATGTCTCTTTCATCTACATCTTGCTACTATTATTAGGTTTCTACAATACCCTCATAAACCCTTGAATATCTTGTAGAGTTTCAAAATGTGTTTGACATTGATGTATGGGTCCTTCATGTCTTTTGGTATGGTTTTTGTAGGGTTTCCTAAACTTGTACAAGTGTTTGACAATGTTGGCATACCTTTAGGTTCACTATGCAGACCCTAAACTATTGGTAGAGTTCTCTATTACAAACTATTGATGATCCTATATTATCCTTTTACAAACCCCTTAATATTTTATGACAATTTTCTATAGCATCATACAATTGTAAGAAAATAGAGGTATCAATATAGAACTCCACAAGATATCAATACAGTGCTTATGATTTCCTCCATCAAACCATAAATGATAGATAAATTTTGTTAGATGTTGTAGTGGCAATTACCCTGGTAGACATGAATGCAAAATGTGGAAACATAGACAAAGCACGTGAACTGTTTGACAAAATGCCTCAAAGAAATGTGGTCTCATGTACTGCAATGATGCAGGATATGCACAAATTGAACTTTTTTAGAAGATTTTAGAAACTTTCAAGAAAATGCAATTGGCAGGTGTAAATCTAGACTCCACAACCTTTGCCAGCATGCTCCCTACCTGTACCAAAATGGGAGCTTTGGAACAGGGTATAGACATCCATCAAAGCATGAAGGATAGAGGGATTTTGTCAGATGTTGTAGTTGCAACTGCCCTGGTAGACATGTATGCAAAATGTGGAACCATGGACAAGGCACATGAATTGTTTGATAGAATGCCTCAAAAAAATGTGGTCTCATGGACTGTAATGATTGCATGATACACCCAAATTGGATTTTTTGAAAAATCTCTAGAAACTTTCAAGCAAATGCAATTGGCAAGTGTAAAGCCAGATTGCACAACTTTTGCTAGCATCCTCCCTACCTATTCTAAAATGGAGTCTTTGGAACAAGGAATGGACATTCATCAAAGCATAATGGATGGGGGATTTTTGTTAGATATTATAGATGGATAGAATTCCTCAAAGAGATGTCATCTCTTGGACTACACTTATTATTGGATATGAACAAAATGGATTTGTTGGAAAGGCTTTACAAACTTTCAAGCAAATGCAATTGGCAGGTGTAAAGCCAAATTCCACAACCTTTTCCAACATCCTTCCTGCCTATACCAAAATGGGAGCTGTTAGCGCCTGAACTGACTGGCTGTTTTTGAGCAATTTTCATGCAGGCACTCTCCCTAAGTATCCAAAAAATGTTCTAAGTGTTGGACCTCCTCAGTATTTTTCAGCTGCAGCATCATATTTTCTTTGAGGAGGAGGTCATCATCATCATATTTTTTTCGATGGTGGT
Source organism: Cunninghamia lanceolata (assembly GCA_027924645.1). Lineage (NCBI taxonomy): Eukaryota > Viridiplantae > Streptophyta > Pinopsida > Cupressales > Cupressaceae > Cunninghamia > Cunninghamia lanceolata. Next base: position 566,469 of record BSBN01000762.1, on the reverse strand, counting down.
CAGCATCATCATGTTCTCTGTCGACCGGTTTCTCATCAGGATCATCATATTTCAATATCGGGTGATGTTTGGTTATTATCCTGATCCTGCTGATGAGCTACAGTGCGCCCTGATTTGCTTGCGGGGGTGATTTTTCAAGTATCCGGTGATCTTCCAATTATCACCTTGCCCAAACATGATGATGATGTTGCCCCGATTTTCTGAAGGGGTTATTCTTTGAGTTGTTCGACCTGACTTGTTTTTTCTTAAAGGTCGTCATCATCATCATCATATTTCCAAGATATCACCGTGTTGCTTGCGGGGGTCATCATATTTTCTGCCTGCATGATATTTCGCCGGGGTGATATTTTTATCATCGGGTGATCTTGGTTATGATCATCCTGATGATGTTGTTAAAGAGTTCTAAGTGTGACCCGATATTTACTGGGGTCATCATATTTTGAACGTCAGGATGATCTTAGTCAATATCATCCTGATGATGTTGTATCACTTCGTGTTCGTTGTTTTATCATCCTGATGATGCTGACGTCATTCTTATGTCAGGGTGATATCTATTTCTCTGCCTATCTGCATCATGATATTTCCGAAGGAGGGGATGATATTTTCATATCACTCAGGTGTATGTTTGTTCCAGCGTCATGATGATGCTGACATCAAGGAGATATCCGCCTGCCGGCTTCGTGCATTATCTAGTGGGGGGTGATCTTTTCAAGCATCATCATATTCATCTATCGCCCCGATCTTATAGTGGAGCTACAGTGCAACATGATGTTTGTGCATCAGGATGATATTTCCAAATATCCGGTTATCTTCCGAATATCATCCTGATGTCGATATGATGATGACGTCATCAAGGTCCGGGGGGGTCATATTTCTAACACAGATCATCTTGTGGAGATCTCCTGATATTTGCAAATATGATGATGACATCATCCGGATATGAGGAGGTGCGCAGTAGGCAGATCTGATGATGACGTCAGCAGGATATGACGATGACGTCATCAGGATGATCATCGGCCAGACTTTTGGTATAGGCTCAGCAGGAGGATGTTCTTCCGATGGATCAGGTTGTGCGGATGAAGGCAATTATCATGCGGGTTGTATTGCGATATGATGCTGACGTCAGGGTGATATTTCAAGCGACAGGATATCATGCTGCTGGGGGATGATGATGATGAAGTCTTATACTAGTGTCGTCAGGAGCAAAAGCACCGACATCATATATGCTCATGACCTAGTATATAAAGTGTTAAAGAGGTTGCTGCGGGGTGCATGTGGGATATTGATATCCTGCATTTTCAAATATCATGATGATGAATCTCAGCGGGAAATGGTTGCGATCGACTGTTAGATGTTTTTCCCAAGGCCGCGGGTTGGTGCGCCATTAATGGCGAAGGTTGCAGAGGTATGGGCGGATCTGGTACCCGATTGAAGGTGTACATCAGCGGACAGTGGCGTAGGGCTCGAGATATCTTCCTGTCTCCTCCCCTACCTGCTGCATTCATGTTTGGGCACCAATCTGGTAGTGTTTGAGCGCCATTTTCCTGATACTGTATATCTGGCAGGATTTTTGGTCAACCATGTAATTTATTGCTGTGGTACACTACCTGGCTGTTATAAGCAAGAGGTGTTACTCATTTGTGGTTGTTGAAAGTTGAGGATTTTTGGCTCTGTAATCCAAAACCAGCTGATCTGGTTGCTCTGTACAGTCTTACTTGTGAGTTTATGTATCTCCTGTTGTACGATTTGGCATGAATCCACTAATTTCATGGTTAATCTTATATGAGTAATGCTATCTTAGCATGTGTTGTGTTAATTCTGTCTCCAGTATTGCATGTATTCTTCTTCTGAATCTGGATATTTGGGTAATGTTTAGATTCTAGAGCATAGAATTCCTATGTTGAATGTCTGATCTTTTAACTTCTGCTCAAGGGGTAGATTAAACTATTTTCAGGTTGAACATTGGGAAGGGTATACTGCAGTAGGGATGCCATAAGTAGAGATAACTTAACACTCTTCATTGGGAGATATCTGTAAGGCAGATATCATGTGTATCCCCCTGAAATCCGGTTTTAGCTATTCATGCTGATCATTCACAGGTGTATGTCTACCGACTCCAAGCCCTGGATAGGCACCAGCCTAGCTCTGTGTTGAGGTTATACACCATGTCCAGCTTTGCATCCAAAACCCATATCAAACCATTTCATACTTCCACCTGTTAGTTGTAGGAGTAGAATTAGGAACCCCCTGCATGCTCTCATACCCAACCAGACATCATGTCCAAGAATGTTGCCAGCCTTGTGATCTATCATGCAGATCTTGGTCCATACATGAGAGTATTCTGCCTGTTGTTGTCAAGTTAGATCTTTCTATCTTTGAGCTAGTCAAGGTTACATCTTGAGTTATAGGGATACCCCCCTTGGTGCGGCAGAACCAGAAGTGAAGGGGAGGCAGCTCACGCAACCTCCTGTATTTAGTTGGCTGAATCTGCCTGTGCATTAGAAATGGCAAACCCTAATGCTGATTCAGAAGAAAAACCCAACAAATTGGTGACTCTACTGGGGACATCAATGTCATATCCATGAGAGTTTGAGTCTACAAGATAAAAAAAAAAATCAGACCTGGAAACTGTTTGTTGCAGCAGAGAAAAGGGTTATATATGTGATTCTGCTGGTGGATGACCCAGAATGAAAGAAATCAATCTGCAGCTTCAGCTTGTTTGAAGCTCATTCCTCTTCAAGGAGGTGGCGACTCTGCATCAAAGAACCTGATAAAAGAACAAAATCAGCCAGAGAAGAATTTGCAGCTTCTGCAACATATCCAGGTATTTCATATTGTTTGACAGACTCCCTATTTGGTGAGATAGCACTGGTTAAAAGGGGAACCTTGGTGAAAGCAGAGCTTGCATGCTTCTATTAGAACTTACACTGTATTTCAAAGGGCATGCAATGTTGTTCAAAAGACTCATTTAAAGGACTTTAGGAAAGTTTGAAAAAAACAGTCTAAACTTTGAGTGCCTAAAGTCATTGTTTGTAGAAAATCTGAGTAGAGAGGAGGGTTGCAATAACATAAAGGATGTATTATCTGCCTATGCACCCTTGTGAAGTGTCAAATGCAAAAATGTATAGTAGTCAGTCCCAACAATGTAATAAAAGAAGTTTCAACATAGACAGATATAAGCCCATAAATTTCAGTGGCATTTGTGGCTATCCAAATGCTTTTCCACCTAAAATCAGAATTTTTTTGCCTAAATTTAAGGGTATAAAGGATGAATCAGCTGAGAGACACTTGCAGCAGTTCATGAATGTGATAGATGACTTTGAGATTGACCATGAGGATGTGGTTATGAGATTATTTGTTCAATCTCTATATGAAGATGCAAGGGACTGGTTTTCCTACCTTCCAGCTCACTCTGTCAGCTCTTGGCATGGTTTTAAATCTGCATTTCTAGTACAGTATGGTGAAAGAGTTTCTGAATATGCAGCTATTAGTGACTTCATGTACATCCATATTGAAGAAGATGAGTTGATCCCAGCCTTTAACCTCAGATTTATGAGGGCATTGAATAGAATTCCAGAATGCATGAGACCTAATGATGCACTGTGCTTAGTTATCTATTTGGGAGCCTTTGATAAGAAAATGAGTTACAGATTAAGAGACAAGGAGCCCACCACATTGCATCAGGCACATCAGTTTGCAATAGATATTGAAAACAATTGGAGGTATGGAATACAAAAGGGTTATTTCTCTGAAAATTTTTGTTGTCCTGCAGCCCCCAGTGTTAATGAAGGATTTAATTCAGGTATCGACAATGAATGTCATAGCACTCACACCCTTGTTGTCCCAGTTTTTGCATCATTCCAAGTAGATGATGTTTCTATCATAGAGGAGGATGTCCTTTTTTGCCCAGCAGGTGAAGTTGAAAATAATAATTTTTCAAGTAATATTTGCATACCAGTCCTAAACAAAGAGCCTTCATGTTTAAATGATCCAGTTGTGCAGAGTTGTGATCATATGGATCAAGAATCAATATCAGTTTCATCAGGAAGTATTGGAGGGCTGGAAAATGATGCAGATTGTTCAACTTCAGAGTACATTGAAACAGCAAAAATCTTGTATGCGGGGCAATTAGATGATAAAAATGATATCCATGACCAATTCATGGATCAGGTTTGTTCTTCTTATGACTCTGGATCTGATAATAATGAAAAAGAATTGGAGTGTCATGAAGAAGAAGCAGAGGCCTTTGCAGTGAATGTTAATCCCCTTTATGATGAGCCTGCTGATGCATATGATGTTGTGAGTCTTGACTTTCAGTGGTACAGGATTAACCCTTTGTTTGAGGATGATGATACTGATTTGCAAACTGTGAATAATGAACGTTCATCATCACCTGATTCAGATATGTGCAACATTGGGTGTGTGGATCAGGTTTTGTTTTCAATATCAGTAGATATTAGGGGTCTCATATTTTCTGAGTATTTTGAATTGTTGGATCAGCTGGATGAGTGCTTGATAATGTGCAGCAGCCAGATAAATGATAAAGAATGCCAAGAGCAGTATGATCTACTGTCTGAGGGACATAACATACATGTGTTGCCTAATGTTGAAGAATATTATGTGTATGGTTATATGTCTAATTCTGAAATCCAAAATGACAGAGCTGAAAATGATGGTGGCAAGCTTTCAAAACTGGTGGAATATCTTTTTAAGTAGATGACATTATGGGCAGATTATGCCAATCTTTTCAGTTGGGATTGGGATCTTTCAATTTGGAATCAGGCATTTGACAAGAAAAAATTATGGTTTTTTCTTTTTGGCTGCCCGGGGCCGCCAAAATAATGTTTAAAAATAATGTGTTTGGTGATGCAGGTCGGCGCAGTATTTGACTCTGTGCCCAATGGATAAGGGACTGGTCTGCATCCCAGAGATCTGGGGTTCTCGCTGCAGTCTTGCACCTGCACGTCCTCAGACAGAGCTAGTGTTAGTGCCTGAACTGACTGGCTATTTTTGAGCAATTTTCATGCAGGCACTCTCCCTAAGTATCCAAAAAATGTTCTAAGTGTTGGACCTCCTCAGTATTTTTCAGCTGCAGCATCATATTTTCTTTGAGGAGGAGGTCATCATCATCATATTTTTTTCGATGGTGGTCAGCATCATCATGTTCTCTGTCGACCGGTTTCTCATCAGGATCATCATATTTCAATATCGGGTGATGTTTGGTTATTATCCTGATCCTGCTGATGAGCTACAGTGCGCCCTGATTTGCTTGCGGGGGTGATTTTTCAAGTATCCGGTGATCTTCCAATTATCACCTTGCCCAAACATGATGATGATGTTGCCCCGATTTTCTAAAGGGGTTATTCTTTGAGTTGTTCGACCTGACTTGTTTTTTCTTAAAGGTCGTCATCATCATCATCATATTTCCAAGATATCACCGTGTTGCTTGCCGGGGTCATCATATTTTCTGCCTGCATGATATTTCGCCGGGGTGATATTTTTATCATCGGGTGATCTTGGTTATGATCATCCTGATGATGTTGTTGAAGAGTTCTAAGTGTGACCCGATATTTACTGGGGTCATCATATTTTGAACGTCAGGATGATCTTAGTCAATATCATCCTGATGATGTTGTATCACTTCGTGTTCGTTGTTTTATCATCCTGATGATGCTGACGTCATTCTTATGTCAGGGTGATATCTATTTCTCTGCCTATCTGCATCATGATATTTCTGAAGGAGGGGATGATATTTTCATATCACTCAGGTGTATGTTTGTTCCAGCGTCATGATGATGCTGACATCAAGGAGATATCCGCCTGCCGGCTTCATGCATTATCTAGTGGGGGGTGATCTTTTCAAGCATCATCATATTCATCTATCGCCCTGATCTTATAGTGGAGCTACAGTGCAACATGATGTTTGTGCATCAGGATGATATTTCCAAATATCCGGTTATCTTCCGAATATCATCCTGATGTCGATATGATGATGACGTCATCAAGGTCCGGGGGGGTCATATTTCTAACACAGATCATCTTGTGGAGATCTCCCGATATTTGCAAATATGATGATGACGTCATCCGGATATGAGGAGGTGCGCAGTAGGCAGATCTGATGATGACATCAGCAGGATATGATGATGACGTCATCAGGATGATTATCAGCCAGACTTTTGGTATAGGCTCAGCAGGAGGATGTTCTTCCGATGGATCAGGTTGTGCGGATGAAGGCAATTATCATGCGGGTTGTATTGCGATATGATGCTGACGTCAGGGTGATATTTCAAGCGACAGGATATCATGCTGCTGGGGGATGATGATGATGAAGTCTTATACTAGTGTCGTCAGGAGCAAAAGCACCGACATCATATATGCTCATGACCTAGTATATAAAGTGTTAAAGAGGTTGCTGCGGGGTGCATGTGGGATATTGATATCCTGCATTTTCAAATATCATGATGATGAATCTCGGCGGGAAATGGTTGCGATCGACTGTTAGATGTTTTTCCCAAGGCCGCGGGTTGGTGCGCCATTAATGGCGAAGGTTGCAGAGGTATGGGCGGATCTGGTACCCGATTGAAGGTGTACATCAGCGGACAGTGGCGCAGGGCTCAAGATATCTTCCTGTCTCCTCCCCTACCTGCTGCATTCATGTTTGGGCGCCAATCTGGTAGTGTTTGAGCGCCATTTTCCTGATACTGTATATCTGGCGGGATTTTTGGTCAACCATGTAATTTATTGCTGTGGTACACTACCTGGCTGTTATAAGCAGGAGGTGTTACTCATTTGTGGTTGTTGAAAGTTGAGGATTTTTGGCTCTGTAATCCAAAACCAGCTGATCTGGTTGCTCTGTACAGTCTTACTTGTGAGTTTATGTATCTCCTGTTGTACGATTTGGCATGAATCCACTGATTTCATGGTTAATCTTATATGAGTAATGCTATCTTAGCATGTGTTGTGTTAATTCTGTCTCCAGTATTGCATGTATTCTTCTTCTGAATCTGGATATTTGGGTAATGTTTAGATTCTAGAGCATAGAATTCCTATGTTGAATGTCTGATCTTTTAACTTATGCTCAAGGGGTAGATTAAACTATTTTCAGGTTGAACATTGGGAAGGGTATACTGCAGTAGGGATGCCATAAGTAGAGATAACTTAACACTCTTCATTGGGAGATATCTGTAAGGCAGATATCATGTGTATCCCCCTGAAATCTGGTTTTAGCTATTCATGCTGATCATTCACAGGTGTATGTCTACCGACTCCAAGCCCTGGATAGGCACCAGCCTAGCTCTGTGTTGAGGTTATACACCATGTCCAGCTTTGCATCCAAAACCCATATCAAACCATTTCATACTTCCACCTGTTAGTTGTAGGAGTAGGATTAGGAACCCCCTGCATGCTCTCATACCCAACCAGACATCATGTCCAAGAATGTTGCCAGCCTTGTGATCTATCATGCAGATCTTGGTCCATACATGAGAGTATTCTGCCTGTTGTTGTCAAGTTAGATCTTTCTATCTTTGAGCTAGTCAAGGTTACATCTTGAGTTATAGGGATACCCCCCTTGGTGCGGCAGAACCAGAAGTGAAGGGGAGGCAGCTCACGCAACCTCCTGTATTTAGTTGGCTGAATCTGCCTGTGCATTAGAAATGGCAAACCCTAATGCTGATTCAGAAGAAAAACCCAACAGGAGCATTGGAACAAGGTATGCACATCCATCAAAAAGTAATGGATAGAGGAATTTTGTCAGATGTTATAGTTTCAATTGCCCTGGTATACATGTATACAAAATGTGGAAGCATTGACAAGGCATGTGAACTATTTGGTAGAATGCCTCAAAGAGATGTCATCTCATGGAATGCAATGGTTATGGGTTATGCACAAAATGGATTTGTTGAAAAGGCTTTAGGAACTTTCAAGAAAATACAATTAGTAGGTGTAAAGCCAAATTCAACAACTTTTGCTAGCATACTCCTTACTTGTGCCAAAATGGGAGCTTTGGAATAGGGTATGGACATCCATCATCGGAGAGGCCACACCATATTGGCGGGAGCTACTTTCATGTCTCCTCTATAAAATAATAATTATTGAAGAGGCTATACTATATCGGTGGGAGGTACTTTAATGTCCCTCTGATGAAACACCGTGCATGAAAGAATGTGATCATCATCAAGCAAACTACAACACATAGGGAGGAGAAGTCTTAGTGTCCCTTTGGTAAAAAGAAAATGATCCACATTGACGATTATCAAAGAGACTGAGTCATATCGGAGGGAACTTATGAAAGTCCCCCCAATCTAATAATATGAAACTACAAGGAATGTCAAATCTCATCTACACATTATAAGCTACAAATAAATTGATCACAATTTGAAATCATTCAAAAGAGAATTTGTCCATAAATTCTTCATTATTGAATTTTGTGCAGAAGTTTTTGTCAAGGCTTTGGTGATCTGAAGTGGAACTTGCAACTACAATATCTGATAAAAATCCACTTCCAAATATTCTCTGCATAAACTATAAAAATTCTCCAACATTAGCAAATCATTGCAATTCTCTAGGAAATTACAATAGAAATTGTAGATCACAGGGTTGATTGTTAACAAATAAGGGAGTTACACTTTTGTCTGTAAACCCAAAGTCCCAGTAAACAATAGAAGAAAAGAAATATGTAAAACATTAGTTCCTTCCTTCCATAATCAACTTTTATATACTTCCTCTCTAACTAAGAAAAAGGCTAAGCAAAAGGAACCAACATAGGCTTTAGTTCAGATATTCCTATGAATAGTAATGAATTGAAATACAAAAAAATTTCCTATTTTACTTAGGGAAAATCCCAAAAAAAGAAAACCCACCTTCTGGCACTTACAGACTACCATGGTTGATCTCTAAGGCCAAAAATTTGGATCCCCTGTCTTCAACAAACTATAGCAATAGCAGTAGCATTAAACACCAAACATTGGCCACGATATTTCCTAGGTGCCAAACCATAAAATTTAACCCCATAGTCAAATGGCATTTAATCAAAACATTATTCAATTGCAAATGTTACTACAACATCTCAAATTTCAAATAAATCAACCAATCATTAGTAAAATTCTTCAAATCTCATCTACACATTATAAGCTACAAATAAATTGATCACAATTTGAAATCATTCAAAAGAGAATTTGTGCATAAATTCTTCATTATTGAATTTTGTGCATGAACCATGGGAATGTTGTATAGAGTAATGGCATGTGATTGAAACTTTGGCACAGATATTAAGGCTAACCTATGTGGAAGTCCTATGGACTGTGTGTCAACATAGGTAACACCAATCTAGTAGCTAGTCAACTGAGTTGTTAAATGGAAGAGTGCCAATGGCCTAGAGTGTTGCCATTGAGGTTTGAGTTTGGTGCCATGAAGTTTGTGCTACCAATGTGTTGTCTAGTGTCAATTTGTGCAAGTCTACCTACCTAACCAAAGTGAGAGTGTGGATTGTCGTGGCTTAGGTCATAACGCTTAGTCTTCTAGTAATATAACCATGGTGGAATTTTTTATTTCTACTTTTTTTCTTAATGAAGAACTAGTAATTTAACCATGTTGAAAATTCTTGATTTCTTCTTGTTTTCTTAATGAAGAATGAACAAACATTCATAACTTCTTCCACATAAGTAATGGGAAGACCTTGAAAGTGTAGGAGCTTTCAAATTGAAGCTATCTTTTAGATCTTTTTTCAATTGTGTATGATTTGGAAAAACTAAGAACCAAAATTCTTTTTGTTTTGGTAAGAGGGTAAAGATCTATTTTCTATAGAGATCTATGGATCCAAAAGTGTACATGATTTTACAAAAGTGGGTGGAAGAGTGGGAAAATCTCTCCCTTTTTTTGGTGCTTTACCAGTCCTAATCATAGGAATACTCTCATCTTCTACGACTAGACACTCAAAACTTAATATTATTTGAAATCACAAAATTACTAGTTTTAGAATTGTCACTGACAATTTTTAATTATTGCAAACAAAAGTTCTATTTGTACTCTTTTATTAAAAAAAAGTGAAGATTAGCTATGGTTCTATTTTCATTATTTCAACTTGTACTAGTTTCTCTAGATCTAGTGAGGCCCTGCCATTGGATTTGTGATTTTCACTCAAGTCTTCATTTAAGTGAATCATTATTGCTTGGACCTCCTCCTTGTACCAATGAATAAAACATATCACTGTCATTTCAGGTCTAGACCTTATCCATGAATGTTGCTGTAACAATTTCCTTGTACCTTGATATTGTGAATCATGTCAATCTAATATAGTCAATTAATCCATTAACATGAGGGAGATGGCATTGGGGCAGAGTATGTTGAATGTCTCAATTTTCCTAAGCAACATTTTATCTATGTTGTTTAGTTTACTTTGTTTGACAATTTATAATTTACAATTTTCTTTGTTTACTTTGGAAATGAAAGAAAACCCAAACGGTTCAAGAGTGATTCAATTGGCCTTCTCAACAACAACAATTGGATGAGAAATAATTTTACAATACTGGATAGAATTGGATCAGATTCACATTCTATTACTAGGTGCACCAGTTTTCATGACTTGTCCTCTATGGAATGTGAAACAAATATTTGTGAGAGCTCTTTGTTTGAGTATTATGAACTCGCAACACTTAAAAATTAACTTGAGCTTGTGTGTTGGGGAACTTCTAGTCCATCTTATAGAAAAGAACTCCCCATGAGCAGGAAATCATGGATGGATCATGTCATTTGTCTTGATCTCTACATCAAGAAGCCAAAGGCTAGGTTACCAAGGAATTTTTCTCAGGTGATGATTCGTGGATACATTAATGGTAGGGAAAGTTTGGAGTCTAAGAAGAAGCATCACCACTAGAGGTTCTACCATTTGGAGTTTCCTCAACTCATGTAGAATTGAGCTCAATTTGGTGTGGATTTACATTTACAAGAAAATAGTTCCAGCTCTTTTGTGGATTTAGGCTCCAACCTCCTTGAAGTCCTTGCCATGTTTGAAAATGTGAGACAATTAGACATTTGTAGAGATAGTTGACCCTTTCTAGCATTATATCTAATGGCAAGGGCTTGAATAAGATGTCATGTGTATCCTCTGCTAGAGAGTTGCTTTCCTACAGAGCTTTGAACTCGAGGTTGTCCTTATAAATGTGAGTTGTCCTTGAAATTGAAAGAAACATTGCTTCTCCTTACACTCTACATTAAAAAAGATTTCTTTACATTTGAGAGACCATCCATGTAGAGTAGAGGTATCCATATATTAATTGAGATTCTCTTGTTTGTTAATGCCATCATTCTTCTCTTTATGGAAGTTTGAGAACAAAATTCCTAGCTATGAAATCCATGGGTAGGTACTATTGTTTCTACCAAATATACCAAATTAATTACTTCTTTCAACCCATAATAGATATTGGAAGCATTGCGTGCTCTTCAGATACTATTGATTCACATACAAATGGAGGTAGATTGTTGAGGAACTACTCAACCTTGTGGTGTACTAAGGATAAGGCTACTTGGCACCCCAACTCATTTTAATGGTTGTGGCTCCATCTATTTTTGACGTTGAGGACCCTCTCACACCCAATCTCAAGGGAAATCTCACATTACCAATTTCTTCCCTAGCACCACTAGTTCTTCAACTTTGACTACTAGTAAAGATTTTAGTAGGTATCAACTACCTCCTAGGATTGTCTAGGTCAATCCCCTTAGCCCCAACAAGAATTCTCAAAAAGGTGTTGGTGTTATGATGATACAAGGTTGGACATACAAAAGAAGGTTGACAAAGTGTTGCTTCATGTAGTCATGATGTATGTTGAGCATGTGGACAATATAATTTGCAAGGTGTCAATGGGAACAAAAGGAGTTTGGTATAAAGGCATGGATGAGAAAGTTTGTTTTGGAGTTAAGGATGTTCTTCATGCTTCTTCACTTGATGAGGTTTCTTACTTGGTTCATCATGTTTAAAGATTTTGGTTCTCTGGTTCACATGGTGGTGAGTGCAATCAATAGATGTGTTTCATTAGGATCAGTTGGTTTATGATGTTAGTTCAGGAGTGATCAGAGGATCTATATGATGTTGTCAAAAAGGTTTGTTGATTTGAGTTAAGGATGTCATATGTGTATGTTCTTATCTAGATGCCTCAAGTCAATCACAGAATCAGGAAGTCTTCATTATAATGTTTCAAAATAATGTTATAGTTGGCAATTAATCTTAGAGTTGTTGACTCAACATGTTAACAATACATGTTACATATGGGAGACTGAAGATTTCTAATGTGAAGTTTATAAGTTATAGACATGGAGATCTTGTGTTCATCCCATTCTCATGATGCTATGATTAATAGTTTTCTCCTTCATACTTATCTATCTATTATAAACTACTACAGAGTCACTTTCTTCTTGGCAAGATATGAAGGTTTATAGAAGTCTATGTTTTTGGACCAAAAAATGTTGTGCTTGGTTGTTCATCATAAGAGTTGGTCACATGTGGATGGTAATGATACAAGCTGGTGAAAAATCTACAGTTTCAATGGCTAATCCTCAAGGTGTTATAGTGATTGTTTGAGTTCTAAGAAAGGTCAATGATCTAGGGTTTATTGTTGATTGTACTCTCTGTGAGTTAGTTTCTGAAAACCCTAGACTATGTCTTTAAAATCCTTATTCATGACATTTATACTTCTCTCTACCACAGTATGACTGTTCTTTTTATTGAGTAATCAAAGTTCATTTATGTGAAGTCATGTTTTAGAGTATGATGATCTTCAAAGTCTTAATCCCTAAGTGGAAATCTATATCCTAAATCCTTGTTTGAAAATTCCTTTATTGCCTGTCACACTTTGTATGCACTTTTTGTTATGTTTGTGCATTGAACTTCTCGGCAGGTTAAAGGCCACTTAAGTGACATCTCAAGGGTATTGACTTCATGGCCTAACTGACCCCTTCACCTAGCTCTATCGCCTGCATCGGTCGCTCTCTTCATTCAGGTGGTGAAATAAGATCGAAGGTTAGGTTTAAAAGCTTGAAGAGCGCAAAATCCTTAATCAAAGGAAAAAATTTAAAATTAGAAACCTTTCCTGATTTTCGCTTTTGGGCCTATGATTGTCATAAGATTTAATACTGCAGAGATAAGATTTTTTAAGGCTATTTTTAGTATTTTAAAAAAGGCAAATTTTGTGTGAGATTTAAAGGATAACTTTTAGTCCATATTTATTTCTATTTTAAACTCCTCTCTCATGATATGGAAGGCTATAGTGAAGGAGTTTTATAAGTGAAAAAATTGCTTTGTGAAAACTTTGATTTTGGAGAGGAAATTATAGAATTTATTGAGAAGATTATGAGATGTATAAGTTTCTTTTTGGGAGAATCTTCTTTTGTCTTCATGCAGATGAATTGGTATGGGTTTAAAGATAACAGAGCAGATTGAATAAACTATTTTTATTATGGGAACAATTATTTTTGCAGATTAAAGAATTTGAAGAGTTATTTTTGAGAAGAAGAAAATGAATTAGAGAGATAAAGGAATGTGAATAGTCTTGCAAAGAAGAAATATATGATCTAATTTTTTGTAGTTTCTTCATGGGTAGAAAATATTATTTTTGTTTGTAGAGAAGATCGTCAGATGATATTATTATATTTAAGACTTTATTTTTTTATCAAATATAGAACTATTTGTATTCTTGAAATGGTGAAGATGAATATGCAAAGGAGAGGAATATCAAGGGTTATTTTGTAGGTGTTTTGTGATATATATTTTTACAAGAATGATGTATGAATGAGAAGAAATGTTTATGATAAGTGTATGATTTTTTAAAGACACAGAGGGACAAAGAATTTTGCTTGAAGATGAATTAGGGTGTGAAGATAATTTTTCAGTGCAAAAGACAAAATGTAGATGTTGATTCTTGAACAGAGGAAGACATTATAAATTGTAGAGATTGTAATGTGTAGGTGATTGATTCTCAGAAGCTTGGTTGATCATATTATGAATGAAAATAATTTTATAAAGTGAATACAAAATGAGAGAAGTTTTTGTGAAGAAGTGAATCAAGGAAACCCCCTGAATTGTTTTCTTGTGTCCACATTTTTTTGCCATTGAGGCTTTTTTTGTCAGTGAGACCTCATTGTAGCTAGTGAGCCCTGTATGGTCAATGAGACATGTTTGTAACTAGTGAGGTTTTTGATTAAGCCAGTGAGGCATTTTAGAGTGGTTTTTCTTCCCCTTGAGGATTTTCCACTCCTCAAATCAGATGTTATCATTCTTTTTTGTCTTCATGTGTTCATGTGCTCTAATGATTTGTTCTTAAGGTCTTGATTCATACTTTTCATTATCATATTTGTGCATATGTATTTAACAGATCATTAATGTCTTCCTTTCTCTTTGTCTTGTAAGTTAAAAGGTGCAAAAAGTTGTAAAATTTTATACAACACTGATTCACCCCCCCTCTCAGTGTTGTCATGTACTCCAACAAGTGGTATCAGAGCATAGGTTCCCTATAGAAGCGTAACAAGCTTGGGTAGGTCCTGATAGTGGAGTACCATGGGAAAGTGCAAAAGAAAGAGAAAACAAAAATGTAAAGTCTCATATTGATCAAAAGACACCAGCTATACCAAATTCAGATGTTCATATACAATTAGTTGATAGAAATGTTTAACAAGTTGATTCAAGTATTAAATTAGAGAAAGAGATTTAAGGTATTCCTTTCTTTGATGGTACAGATTTCTCTATTTGGTACATTAGAATGCAAGTCTATCTATCCTCTTTAGGGTATGGTGTATGGATGTCTGTTGAGAATGGATATTTTATTTCCTCTCAATCACCTAATTCTACAAATAACAAAGAGGCCTATGAATGCAATCATATAACAAAGAAAGCTATTATGTCTAGATTATCTAATAAAATTTCCTACAAAGTTATGCATTGTGAAATAGCTCAAGATGTGTTGAAAGAGTTGATTAGAATCTATCAAGGTGATACACTTGAAGAAGAGGATAGCTTGGTGTCTGAAGAAAGAGATAATGAAAAGAGACATTTGCATGAAGGAGATGAGTTTCAATCTGATTCAGAAGAAGGAGATTACATTATGAGTGATGATAAACAGGAGTGTGAAGTTGATATAGAAGGAGAACTCATGTGTGCTCTGAGTGAAATAAAGAAATACAAAAAGGAGAACCAAAGATTAGAGTTGCAACTACAACAAGAAAAATACTTCAAAGACAAAGCACTTACAAACCTTGAAAGAGTATCTTCAAATCTTGAAGAGGCAAGAAATTAAATTGTGAATTTAAGGACACAAGTTGATAAATCAGACATATTGATTATCAGCCTAAAGACTAAGATTGAAGAGGCCAAGAGAATAATCGATGTTACTAAGTTTGAAGATGAAGTAAAATCTTTTGAATGCTTAAAACTTGAAGCTGAAATTGTTACCTTGAGAAAAGATATTGAAAATCTCAAGGTTCTATCAAAGAGAAGTCAAGAGTTTGAAGAGAGCACCACCAAGTTATATGAGATGTTGGGTAAACAAAAACAATATAGGGACAGTACTGGACTTGGTTATGAAAAGGGACAGTCTTCTAAAGTTAGAGAAACTCCAAGAAAGAAGATAGATTTGGACTATCATGCTACTGCTCCTGAAGGCAAAGAAAAGATTGAAGTTGAAATGAAAACTAAAGATGAGTTTATCAAAATGAAAAATCAAAAGAGAAGTTCAAGAAGGGATGCTCCATCAAGACAAGCATATATGTATAGGTATAACTATTCATTTTTTGGTTATTGTTACACCTGTAATCATTTTGGACACAAAGCAATTGATTGTAGCAGAAGAAGTCAATTTGCTTCAATAAGGAATGCTAATCTTGTGTATTTCAAGTGCAACTCTCCTAGTCACAAAGCATATAGTTGCAGAATGTATGGAAGAATAGCATCACCTTGTTTGAAAGGTTAGAAAAGGGAAAAGGTTGAAAATTTTTGGAAGAAGAAAATTGAATAGAAGAAAAAACCTGTGAAAGTTTGGAGATAGAAACAAAGTCAAGAAAAGATAGATCCTAAGCTTGTGCATCTTGCACAAGTCACATCATTATTTACTTAAAATATAGCATGAGGATAGGGGGAGTTGTCCAATGTCCTATCACTTATTCCCAAGAAGTTTCAGGAGGAGATCATTTGATGCTTATCAATATGGTGATATTGTCTTGTTTATCATACTATTGGATTCTTGCCTAATAATGTTTGCTAGAATGCTTCATGTCAAGAGTTTCTCATATCAGTCTTATGAAATGAAGTTCATGGTGTTTATTACTTTGTTGATCTTCAATATATGTCAGTAATACAGATCCTAGGATTGAAACCTAACTCTAAAAGGCAGGATCTTGGTTGTACTCAAAGAGCTCCCATCAAATGCTAGCATATGTTGGCTGAGAAGGTTGAAAATGGAAGAAGTCAATTCATAGCACTTGTCTCTGTATTTGGTTTTGCAAAGTGTTGTTGTAGGAAGAACATGATGGTGCAGTTAGTTTGTTGATGTGCATACTTGATGGGCTAATTTGAATGATATAGTCAAGAGACAATAGTTCTTGTTGATTGCAGTATGTTTCAGATGTGGTTCTGTATATATCAGATTTGACATTGTGTTTTAAAAAGTGTCTTATGCAAGAACAAGAGGATGGTCTTCATTCTTTATCATGTCAAGATGTGTGTACAGAAGTAGATTGGTTGCAGGTTGATTGACCATTAAGATGTATCATGTTGTCACTATTATGGAAGTCCTATCAAGGTCATCTCTAGAGTGGTCATCATGTCATCATGAGTGTTGAATAGTGTGATGAGTAGTCTTCATGTTGGTGTTTATGGATGTTGAAGTGTTTATGATATCTTTCCATGGTATTCAAGTTCATATGTGTCATGTCAAAGGCTATATTTATCTAAACCCTAAGAGTTATTTTTATGCCATCATAATCATGCATCATACTTTATGCTTTGGGAGATCTTGGAGATTTGTCATTTAGGTCAAAAAGGGTTGATGATTGTGAAATATTGTTTGTCATGAAAAGTTTTTATTGCAAACACAAGTGAAGTCATCAGGACTTTGTATTTGATAGCAGAGATATGTCAGTTTTCATCTTCAAATTGGTGTTGTGA
Organism: Cunninghamia lanceolata; assembly: GCA_027924645.1. Classification (NCBI taxonomy): domain Eukaryota; kingdom Viridiplantae; phylum Streptophyta; class Pinopsida; order Cupressales; family Cupressaceae; genus Cunninghamia; species Cunninghamia lanceolata. The sequence goes on along the minus strand of BSBN01000762.1, from coordinate 549,323 downwards.
CAAGAAGAGGTATTGTACTAATAATATGGTACAGTCTATGGGTAGTTTATAATAGTGGTTTGGTGCTTTGTTTGGTGTGCCTCACATTATGTTTACCTCAGGTCCTGTGCTTTAGGATGTATGTATTTAGATGTGTGCTTTATGGTGACTTGTTGCTCTTAAGTTGAAGAGTTGTTTCAGGATATTGTCAACATGTTTTTTCATATGCTTGCTTCAGGATTGTTATTTTTGTCATCATAGGTTCAAAGGGAAGATAACAGGATAATAGGAGTTTATGTCTTCAAAATCTTCATAATGCAATGTGATTGTAAATGTTAAGATCAAGCTTTAACATCTTTCAGTGGAGTTAAATGATAGTGGGAGTACCTTATCCTTTGTCATTCGATGAAAAAAAAGGAGAGAGAGAGAGAGAGAGAGAATGCATCATGTAGTTTTGCCATCAATGACAAAGGGGGAGATTGATGGAGGTTGATTGTCATTGATGTCAAAAAGGTGTTGAGTAGTTTGCCAATGGTGGTGTTCTGATGATACAAGGATGGACATACACAAGAAGGTTGACAAAGTGTTGCTTCATGTAGTCATGATGTATGTTGAGCATGTGGGCAGTATAATTTGTAAGGTGTCATTGGGAATAAAAGGAGTTTGGTATAAAGGCATGGCTGACAAAGTTTGTTTTGGAGTTGATGATGTTCTTCATGCTTCTTCACTTGATGAGGTTTCTTACTTGGTTCACATGTTTAAAGATGTTGGTTCTCTGGTTCACATGGTGTTGATATTTGACATGGTGGTGAGTGCAAGCAATAGTTGTGTTGCATCAGGATTAGTTGGTTTATGATGTCAGTTCAAGAGTGATTAGAGGATCTATATGATGTTGTCAAAAAGGTTTGTTGATTTGAGTTAAGGATGTCTGTGTATGTTCTTCTCTAGATGCCTCAAGTCAATCACAGAATCAGGAAGTCTTCATTATAATGTTTCAAAATAATGTTATAGTTGGTAATTAATCTTAGAGGTGTTGAGTCAGCATGTTAACAATATAAGTTACATATGGGAGAGTGAAGATTTCTAATGTGAAGTTTATCAGTTATAGACATGGAGATCTTGTGCTCATCTCATTCTCATGATGCTATGATTAATAGTTTTCTCCTTCATACTTATTTGTCTATTATAAACTACTATAGAGTCACTTTCTTCTTGGCAAGATATGAAGGTTTCTAGCAATCTATGTTTTTGGACCAGAAAAAATTGTGCTTGGTTGTTCATCATAAGAGTTGGTTATAGGTGCATGGTAATGATACAAGGTGGTGAAAGAATCTATAGTTTCAATGGCTAATCCTCAAGGTGTTATAGTGATTGTTTGAGTTCTAAGAAAGGTCAATGATCTAGGGTTTAGTGTTGATTATACTTTTTTGTGAGTTAGTTTCTGAAAACCCTAGACTATGTCTTTAAAATCCTTATTCATGACTTTTATACTTCTCTCTACCACAGTATGACTGTTCCTTTTATTGATTAATTAGAGTTCATTTATGTGAAGTCATGTTTTAGAGTATGATTCTCTTCAAAGTCTTAATCCCTAAGTGGAAATCTATATCCTAAATCCTTGTTTGAAAATTCCTTTATAGCCTGTCACACTTTGTATGCACTTTTTTATGTTTGTGCATTGACCTTCTTGGTAGGTTAAAGGCCACTTAAGTGGCATCTTAAGGGTATTGACTTCATGGCCTAACCGGCCCCTTCACCTAGCTCTACTACTTGCACTGGTCGCTATTCATTCAGGTGGTGAAATAAGATCAAAGGTTAGGTTTAAAAGCTCGAAGAGCACAAAATCCTTAATCAAAGGAAGAAATTTAAAATTAGAAACCTTTCTCGAGTTCCTCTTTTGACAGGCCTATGACTATCATAAGATTTTATAAGGCTATTTTTAGGATTTTAAAAAAGGTAGATTTTGTGTGAGATTTAAAGGATAACTTTTAGGAGATTTATTTCTATTTTAAACTCCTTTCTCATGACATGGAAGGCTATAGTGAAGGAGTTTTATAAGTGAAAAAAATTCTTTGTGAAAACTTTGATTTTGGAGAGCAAATTATAGAATTTATTGAGAAGATTAAGAGATGTATAAGTTTCTTTATGGGAGAATCTTCTTTTGTCTTCATGCAGATGAATTGGTATGGGTTTGAAGATAACAGGGCAGATTGAATAAACTATTTTTATTATGGGAATAATTATTTTTGCAGATTGAAGAATTTGAAGAGTTATTTTTGAGAAGAAGAAAATGAATCAGAGAGATAAAGGAATGTGAATAGTCTTGCAAAGAAGAAATATATGATCTAATTTTTTACAGGTTCTTCATGGATAGAAAATATTATTTTTATTTGCAGAGAAGATGGTCAGATGATATTATTATTTTTAAGACTTTATTTTTGATCAAATATGGAACTATTTGTATTCTTGAAATGGTGAAGATGAATATGCAGAGGAGAGGAATATCAAGGGTTATTTTGCAGGTGTTTTGTGATATATATATTTTTAGGAATGATATATGAATGAAAAGAAATGTTTATGATATGCACATGTGATTTTTTGAATACACAAAGGGCCATAGAATTTTTCTTGAAGATGAATTAGGGTATGAAGATAATTTTTCAGTGTAAAAGACAAAATGCAGATGTTGATTCTTGAACAGAGGAAGACATTGTAAATTGTAGAGATTGTAATGTGCAGGTGATTGATTGTCATGTGTATCAAAAGCTTGGTTGATTGTTGGGTGAATATTTTGTCTTCAACTAACTGAAGGCAAAATGGTTATATCAACCACAATGTAATGAGATAAATCTCTCCTCTTAGCAAGGGGAGGTTCCCTATCAACTATCACAAATTTATTTAAACTAAATACTAACTTAGGGGTGAGACCATATCATCCATTTCTCTTTTTTAGAAATGATGTTTACAAAATGAAAGAACACTTTCTCAATACAAATTTGAATAACCAAGAAACCCACGAGAGCACAAAGTCTATCGTTGTTTCTTTCACTAATTTATAATTTAGAACCAAGTAGGATAAGGTGCAGCTCAAATTCTTCACCAAATACTACGACAAAACATATGATCACAAAAGATAATAGCAAATCAAAGTCTTTCCAATATCTTTTACTTCAAAACATAAAATCACAAACTAAAGATAATTGTTGTAGCACAAAGTCTCCAAAATCAACTTTAGAACATCTCCCAGATTATTCACACTCACACTACAATTTGATCAAACAGATAAGATAGTATTAGGAAAAGGACATAAGAACAATTTCCAATATGCCGCAAGTTATTTCAATACAAAGATTGAATGATCACTTGCTTTCTTATTTACTTGATTAAATTTTGATTTACAATTTGAACACAAAGTCTCAAAATGCTCTTCAATTTGGTAGAGTTTCACTTCAATAACTAAAAGATAAAATTTACAATAGATGCCCTCTTTATTTATAGGGGGAGCCTAGAGCAAAAATAGGAAAATCCTAACTGCTTTGACTTATTCAAATAGAAGAGTCCTATTTGACTTAGGACTTCCTTTGTCTCACATGTAATTACATTTTAGAAAATTACATATGGATATGTCCACAACAAAAATCAAATTACATATACAAGAATAAAATAAACTAAGGCATTAGCTTCCTCCGTTATTCTTCTTTAGAAAATTCTGGTACATGGCCTGTATGGCTGCCATCTTGCATGCATCTGGTTTAACTGTATTTTCTGAGATAGTGCGGGCCCAAAGAATTGCATCTTTTACTACCTTTATTGCCTTTTCATGTTTGTCCAGATTGTCCTTCAAGTTCTCTAAAGTTGAATGTTGATCATAGAGATTATCCATGGAAAGTACTGAGGGCACCTCCTCTTTGAATTTCCTTTGAACCATCTTTTTGAAAGAACTTATCATCTCATCTACTAAAAGGAACTTATGATCTTCACTTGTAAGAGTGCATGGAAGTTCTTCCAACCTATGTAGAAGCGTGAGATCGTTGTCTTCACTAGTTTCTTGAGCTTGACATAGATCTTCAAGTAAACCTTTTATTATGTGGATACGATGAACCAGAGTCCTTGGTTTTAAGATATGATATACAATGACCTCGATGGTGATTAGATTCTTTATCTTAATCTTTTTCATCTCTATCCACTCCTCCAAGCTCTCTTCTTGATTCTGCAGCTCTTGTGAGAGTAAGTCAACCATGTTATCAAGCTCATCTTTAGCTTTATCCATCTTCTCTTTTCTTTCTACAGTGGTTTTTAGTAGAATTCACCCTTGAGCTAACAAACGTTCCACAATATCTCCTACCACCCTCCCTCTAGCCTGAGCTTTTTCAACCTTCTAGATCAGAGGATCTTCTACAGTCACTGCCATGGGTTCTACAATTTTAAATGAATTTACTATCTTTTGAAGAACCACAATAAGTTGTTCTGCTTTGGCCTTATACTATTCTTTCTCTTTTTTTACTTCATCATATTTTTCGAGCAAGGTGCTGGCAGTAGTTTGAAAATCTGCTTTTATGCCCTCATGAGTTAGCTTGCCTAACTCAACCCTTGAAACGACATAATCATTCATGTCAAAATTGTCAATAGTAGCAATTTCTGGTGGTTTATCAATCTCTGCGTATCTGATTCCTTTCTCATTGATAAGCCTAGAAACAGCCTTAGGCTTCTTGTTTAGAGTCTTTGATTTTATAGGTAACAACTTTTCAATATCAATCTCATCAGGTGAAATAGCTTGCTTCTTCCTCTTTGGAGTATATGCATACAACCATGGGGGGAGCACAGAAGCACCAACAACCGGAGATGAGTCTACTACTTGTTTCACCAGATCCATATTTACACCTGTTATAGTCATAATAGGACTAGTGTTGGTAAAAACTACACCTGTATCAACAACCTTCTCTGAAGCATCTAGAAGATTTTCTAAGACAGATTGTTCACCAATGTCAAAAGATGGAGAAGATAAATTTGGGATAGAACCGGAAGAATCAAAAATGGTCCCAAAATTGGTTCTTACAAAAATAGGGGTATTATCAGAAGAAACAATGAAAATAGGTGAAAGAGGAACAATTGAAACTACTAGAAAATTACTAGAAACCAAAGCATGAGGAAGAGGTGTAGAAACTTGTGTTCCAGTGAGAAGATCTTTCTCAGGGGATTGAGGTGGATCACCAAGTTGTTCCTTTTCTGTATCCTCATCCTTGCCTTGTTTAGTTTCATCTTCTTCATCAGATTTATCAAATACTTTTGTTTTTTGGGCATCCTTAGACTTCTGAATATTTTTCTCTTCAGCCTCAACATCTTCAATCTCCATTTGATCAACATTTGTATCTTCAGCACCTAATTCAGTGAAATTGGAGGTTTTTGCAACTTCCTTCTTCTTCCCTCCCTTGGATACAAACTTAATTTTTAGTTTTCATATTTTGGAGGAAGAAGGGGTGTCACTCTTATTTTTGGTTTTGTTCTCTACCTTCTTGCCTGTCTATTCCTGTGCTTCAGTCTCTGACCCTGTGAGAAATTCCTTCAATTTAATCCCTTTGCTTTCCAACCATGTATTTGTGTTGGCCAGGATTGGTTGAAATCTTTTCCTTATGGATGTTTCCTCTTTAACTAGACATTTCACCTCTGAAAGAGGTGAGACTTCAAAATTCTTAGTGTTATATTTGGAATCTAGAACATCCCCATCATACTTCATTCCCTCTGGAATATCAGCGAGGCCCAGCTCTTCAATTTGACTCAGGTGAAGTCTACAGTAGTCTAGCTTCCTGATCTCATTTTGTGCCCTGAGATCAGCCCAGATATCTTCCACCATAGGCACATGGAAGGTTGACTTCCTTTTGATCTTATCTTGCACTCTTCTGAAGTCAAAATGATCCCTTTTCTTGAAAGTTCTCATAGTGACCAGCTATAATTCAGAATCAACTATTTTTGCCTTATTAGCTGATTGAATTGAATACCTTCCAATTTTAACAAGGAACTTTATCCCTGACTTCTTCAGTTCCATTTGTTTATTATGCACTACAATCAGTTGTCTGCATAACTCCATGAGAACAATACAATCGTTGGGATACTGTGGAAGAATATAAGGGTAGCCAGGATAATACCCTACCCTGAGATATGTGAAAGTGGGGAATTGTAAGAACAAGCAGCTGAAAGAATTCACAACATCCCAAGCTTCATCTGATACCCTTTTCTGAACAAGTTCATTGTCCCATAAGCACATGAATACTAAAAAGAAGGCATCATTGACCCTTCGAAAATGATGGATTGATCCCTTCAGAGTAATTTGAGGGTAATACTCATATACAAGAACCAATCTCCTGTCACCAACCTGAGTCAAACCAGGAAAGCTTCTCATGCTAGCAGCAGCATATACAAGATACGAGGTCATATAGAATTTGAATGTTGTGTTGACCTTCACCAATTGTTCATGCAATGCATTACTGATCTGTTCTCCCTAGAATATTATCTATGAGCCCCTAAGAATCACCTTGATGTATGTGTACATCCATTCTTGAAACTTGGAGGAAGAAGGGAGTCATCTGATGCGACTCAAAAGTGTGATCAAGTCACAAACTTCCTCAACAAAGTCACTCCTAGGAAGATCCTTTGGCCATCTGGTTAGATTACTTCTAGGGATTTTCAACCATTTATTGTTTATATACCTTCTCACAGCTTCCACATCTGTATCATAGTCCTTTTGCCCCTAAGCAAAGTCAATCTGTCCAATGTTTTCAATTGGTGGACACATGAAGATTTTGTCAAGGAATTCTGCATCCAACCTCATGATCACATTCCCTTGGGAATCTGTCACAACCCTAGTGTCCCTATTGTAATGGCTAGCCACCTGAAGAATGAACTCAGGATTATGTGTAGAAACTGGAAATGAGGCAACCAAGTGAATATTGTTGTCAATGACCTTTTGCATGGGTCTGGATGGGTTTGTTTGTTTAGTTCTTTCCACAAATTCTAACATGTCCACATGTCCTATTTCTGTATCCCTGATTTCATCAATATTTGACTGCACTGAAGTCACCGGGAAGACACCTTGGTACTTATACTTCATGATTTTGGCTTTGGATGGAGACAACTCTAACATCATCTCTGAAGAGAACTCTGGAAGAAATATCTACCACAAACACTTGTTGAGAACTTCAAAAGGCCATGACCTCGCAGTTAGGGGAAAAATGGATAAACTGGGATAACCACGATTTGATGATCATGGATAGGAAAGCATGCATTGAAGGGCTTGAGTGCACGCAAATTGAGGTATAGAGTGAAAGTAGGTTAACAGGCCTTGAAAGGTAAATTTTCCCAATGTTAGGAAAAATTTAGGAAAATGTGCACGAGTGGTCAAAATGACCACTCCTGCATGAGGGATTATTTCACATATGTAAAGTCGGTCATTTTGACCTCTTTTACATGTGTTTGGGAAGAGTTTATCATTCTTGTGCAAAGTCAGCGAAAAATACCAGTGATGCATGTGTTTTCTAGAAAAATGTAAGTTTTACATGTAGGGGCAGTCAAAATTTACATCAAGATAAATTTGCAACTCTATAGGCATGTGCAAGGTCGGCTAAATGGACCATCGGTGCATGTATACTGAGACAATTTGATGCATAGTCGGTGGTTTTAACTACTACTGCATCTATTTTGATTTTCTTTACAATCTCCAAAATGTGTAAAGGCGGTATATTTCACCACTTTTACATGTTGGAAAGTTTGCAAGGGTTATGTAAGGGCAGCAGTTTTAACCTCCCTTACATGTGTTTGGGAAAAACTCTTGAAGGATATGAAGACGAACAGTAACTCTGCCAACGCATAAAGGTTAAAACACAACCAAGGTTTCCATGAAGCGGTGAAGTGAGGCACGATGAATGTGCTACTATTCAAACAAGAGAACAACGAAAACTATGCATAGAACATAGGGTTTCAAAATACACTATCATTTTCTTTTGAGGACTCGAAGCAAAGAGAACATCTACCTAAATTTTCAAAATGGAAATATTTTAAATAAAACCCAAATAGAAAAAGTAAGAAAAAGGAATGAAGACTTACCCTAAAGGCCGACGCAAAATCAAATTCATGCACAAACAACGAAATATAGTTAAATCCACCAACGTCACAATCAAATGATCTCCAAGAAGGTTTAACAGGTTTATTTAAGGTTTCAAAAATAAAAGATAATTAATCAAAATGACCAAAACATGTTTAAAAAGGTTAAAACCAAAAGCCATTAATGTCAACACGAGTGACATTAATGTCACTAATTCGTAAAGATATGCTTGGTCAGCAGAATTGACCGATAATGCATCAAGTGATCACCATATGTGGGCGGGGAAAAAGACCGACTCTGCATATAAAAAGAAAAAGATTTAACATATGCACAAGCGGTGAATAATACCACTACTACATATTAAGAGGTCAAGGGACATGCATGAGCAGAGGTTCAGACCACTCTCGTATGTCAAAACAAAATTTTAGTAAGATATGTGAAAGTGGCGAAAAGAGTTGACTCTACACACAAAACAACCAAAATACATGTAATAGAGGTTATTTGGACCACTATTGAATATAATAACAAAAACTTTTCTAACACCACAAAATGTTCAATAATTGATATTTTGGCGAGTTTACGACCACAACAAGCTTCATGATTTTTGAGAAATAGTCATAAGGAAATGTCGCAAACTCTTCTAGGATGTCAAATGACTTCACTCGAGATCAAGAGTACTTGTCTCATTTTGCAAACTTAGAGTGTAGGCTACGAGACAGACAAGTTTCGTAGGGGTTGTCTACAAAAATGAGCGTAGCTGATTTTGAGAACAACATTGATCGTATTATGAATGAAAATAATTTTGTCAAGTAAATACAAAAGGAGAGATAAGTTTTTGTGAAGAAGTGAATTAGGGAAACCCCCTAAATTTTTTTCTTATGTCCACATTTTTTGCCAGTGAGGCTTTGTTTGTCAGTGAGACCTCTTTGTAGCTAGTGAGGCTTGTATGGTCAATGAGACCTATTTGTAACCAGTGAGGTTTTTGATTAAGCTAGTGAAGCATTTCAGAGTGGTTTTTCTTCCCCTTGAGGGTTTTCCACTCATCAAATCAGATGTTATGGTCCTTGTTTGTCTTCATGTGTTCATGTGCTCTAATGATTTGTTCTTAAGGTCCTAATTCATGCTTTTCATTATCATACTTGTGCATATGTATTTAATAGATCAATGATGTCTTCCTTTCTCTTTGTCTTGTAAGTTAAAAGGTGCAAAAATTTATAAAAGATTATACAACACTAATTCACCCCATCCCCCCCTCTCAATGTTGTCCTATACTCCAACACTTTTTAGGTTAACCCCTTATGTGTTTGTTTATTTTCTATTCCTACTCTTCTTGCTTTATTACATTTACTTTAAATCTAAGGCCCCTTTTTCCTTAATTCTTTTCTATTATATCCATTGTGCATTCCAGTCCCTTTGATCTATTGTTGATCATTCATCAATATTAATATATTTTCTTTCTTTCTATTACTTAAATAGTTAAAGGTCGAGAAAAGGGGTAATGAATTCCTTGCATTCAAATGTTCATAGCTATCTATCTTAAGATTGTAATATTTCTTTGAGTCCCCTATTCTAGTAGCACAAATGTATGCCTTGACATGCAAACTTAACAAACAAGGATGGGTTGCTGTACACTTGTACACATAGTCAAATAATGTGTTGAAAACATTATGGGAATATCTTTGTCCTTAAAGGACTCATTGTATTGTGCATAATCTATAATCTATATTTTGCTTCATGATGGAATGTTTAATGTGATTTGTGGAGACCTTGTAAGAATACTTTGTTATATACTTAATTATTAAATGAAATGGATAGGGCCTAGACTATTCATAAATTATCTTGTTTTAGTTAAGACTTATGATCTACTATAGGAATTGTAAGTTTAATGCCTTGCGAAAACAGGTTTAAATTTACATCCTTCTTATGGAAGTCATGGTAGCTTGACATTGATTGGGATAGATGGTGTGAGTCATCTATGGTTTCAAAGCACCTCCCCATGGATGTCATTATATAACTGAAAATACTTGAAGCCAAGCCATATGATATACAAATATGTTCTAGGAAAACCAACATATACTTCCCAAGCCTAGAATAGTATCATTACCTTGAATGATACATAACTATTCTTTCACAAGTGCTGGCACAAGCCATCTTCCTATAGGGTCAATCAAATTTGTTTGAATAGAGTTTATCTCCAAGCCAATACATCTAAAAATTACCTATATCTTTTGAAAGATTTCCTTGGAACTTGCAACTACAATATCTGATCTGAAGTGGAAGTTTTTGTGAAGGCTTTGGTGATATGAAGTGGAACTTGCAATGTGATGGATGTATAGAAATGATATTTTGTGATGTAATCTATATTTTGTGATGTGGGCTAGTTTACTGATATGGCATGAACCATGGGAATGTTGTATAGAGTAGTGGCATGTGATTGAAACTTTGGCACAGATACTAAGTCTAACCTATGTGGAAATCTTTTGCATTGTGTGTCAACTTAAGTAACACCAATCTAGTAGTTGGCCAACTGAGTTGTTGAATGGAAGAGTACCAATGGCCTAGAGTGTTACCCTTGAGGTTTGAGTTTGGTGCCATGAAGTTTGTGCTAGCAATATGTTGTCTGTGAGGCTGATTATTTTACCTCCCATATTTTGATCATTATGCTATGCAGTAGATGACACTATCAGACCTTAGTGACTATGTTTCATTATGCAGACTTGATGTTTTACCTCACTGATTTGATACATGTGATTTGATTTGGTCATATCGGATGATATGTTGTGGTTTGACGTATGGGATATATATTTGATGTTATTTTGTTATGAGATTCTAGTTAATTATGTGATGTGAACTATTTGACATGTGGTGGAAAATGCAGTTTAAATTATGTATTGATGGATATTGTTGTATTTGTTGCATGAATTTAATTTTCCAGTTGTTTCGGCTATGACTTTTCATGACAGGACTGACACTTGATCGAGATGTGCAGGTTTTACATTCCCTAGCGACGGGAAATCGGAGGTAGGATTCACACCATGTTATTCCCTATAAAGCTGAGTGTAATTGAATGATGATTTATTGTGCTTGGTTTAATTTTAATTATTTTTAGCCTTAGTACCCTTTCTTTTTCTTATTTTTGATTAATATTAAGTGTTGTAAAATTTTATTTGATTTATGCGACTTGGTATTTTTATTATTTTTTTGGGCCATTTAAATGTGGATTTTTAACCCTTTTCATGAACCCTAGGGTCCCAAAATTTACCCTAGGTGGCCAACCATGAGTCTAGGGTCAACTTGGACTACCTAACCCTAGTTTTGACTCACCTTAGGTCACCCTAAACCATGGTTGAGTAAAAGTGACGAATTTGGAAAGAGGGAAGATGGGGGATGGGCCTTGCCTTGGGAAGAACTCATCTCCCATCCCTAAGTTTTGGGAATCATTCCCAAGGAAGACTTGGGAGGACTCTCCAAGAGTCCTCCCAAACTCCCAAGTGAGTGGGAGCACCACTCAAGACCATTGTCTTCTTGAGGTGTGAGTGGGAATCCAACTCACCATTTGTCCCCTCCCACTTGTGTGGAAGCACAAGTGGATGAGGTGGAGATGGGGTGGAGTGTGAGGACATTTGTCATCCTCTTACCTTCTCACTCTTACAAGTGGCTTTGGAGGAGGGAAGAGATGGTGACAAATGTCACCTTCTCATTCTCTCAAGGGCAAGTAGAAGGCCTATAATAGCTCCTCTTGTAGAGGAGTGGGGGTTCTCCTCTTCTAGTCTTTTTCCTTGCAATTTGAGACTTCTTGCAAATTTTAATTTTCCTTTCTAGTTGGAGGAGTTAGAGAAGGTTGGAGAAATTCTGAAAGTTGGAAGGCTCGGGAAGGCTTGGAGCTCTTCACCAATTCTACTTCCATTGTTAAGGCCTTGAAGGTAGGCCTCTTAACTTGCTTCTTTCTTTGCTTATATGAAGTTCCATGTTTGGATTTTGGTTGTAAGTTGTTTGCATTTGTGATGTTTGCATTTGATGTTGGGTTGGGTGTATGGTGAGAGCACCTCCAATGGAGGTAATGCTCAACTTGTATGGGTAGGGGAAAGGAACCTCCTTGAGGTCTCTCCCACAGTATGTGTTTATGCCTTAAGGGCTTATTATTATTTGAGGAGGAGATATCTGAATGGCAAGAGTGCCAAGTAAATTGTTTGTGATTCTTGTGGATTGTGGTGTTCTGGGAATTTGGCTTGAGGCTAGGAGTTGAGATTATCTTTATCATTTGGGAGCCCTTTTAAGTTGAGGAGTCCATTCCTTACCCTCACCAAACTCATTTTTATGAGTAAAGTTATGTGTTAAACCTATGGGGTTGTTCTGATTTTGTGTTAATGTGATTGATTTTGTTGTGGAATGATATCATGTGTGAAATCCCTACCTCCCTAGCTCGGGGGTGACCCACTTGCGGGTCTATGGTAGGGAGGAGAGCTTTCCTTTCACAGTGGCTGGTCTTTTGTTGCCTTGTTGTTGTGCATAGTTGCAGGTCAACAAGTGGAAAATGAGTGAAGTTGTTAAGGAGCCCTGTTAGTATGGCCTTTGCAGAATCTTAGTGGTTGATTTAGCCATGGCCCTAGTGGCCTTGTTGCCTTGTAAAATCTTGTAGATGTTGCTAAGGAACTTGCCTTAGAGATGGCTGTGTTAGTTATTGGAATATAAACATTCAGTTAGTGTATGTAATGTTGTTCACTGCTGAATTAGACCTTGTTGTGAATGAAAGAGAAAGTCAGAAACCTTGGTTGCTACTGTCAAAAAAAAAATAATGTATAAGTTGTTGTATATGTTTATTTGCATACATGAAAGTGAGATTATTTATCCTAGATCCTTTATTTCTGTTACATTGGAAGTTCCATGTCATTAACTTGTGGTTAGGAGGAAAGAGCTGTTGAAAGTTTAATCAAATTTGTAATTTACTCATCTTATTTGTTGCATCAAATGAAAGGGTAGATTTATGTGTAGTTAATCTTTTTTTTTTTTTTAAAAAGGTAAATTAAATGTTCTGTGTAAACTTGTCATTAGATCTGGAAAAAAATTATATCGTTATGATGGTAGTTTGGAAACTAGTACTATGAGAAATAAAACAAAACAAATGATTTACTATGTTCAAATATTGTTATTTTATCACTAAAGACTTAAAGGCCTAGAAAGAGAAAAGAAAAAAAATCTGCATATTTTATCTATTAAATGCAAATCTGGAGTGTATTTTTCTATATGTGATGAAAAGAGAGATTTAAAATGTATAATGTATCCTCCTATAATGCAAGGATTAAGTAAGGGATTTATTTCAGTTCAAAAACAAGGATATATATACGTTTAATATTTCTGTATATACTTATGTCTCCAAAAGAAGGGTGCTGTTGATTATTATGTTGCAACTTGAAAACTAGTATTCTTTTTTTCTTTAAAACAAAAAAGACAAAGTAGAGAAAAGGGAAGTTATTTATCTGCTATTTGAACACATGAGTGTGAAGTTTAAATTAAGTTCTTTGTTGCTTGAAAAGATATGATAAAATGTTGCTGTATATTTCATTTTGAAAGCATACTATGTAAATACTATTTTAATTACAGGAAAAAAAAAAAGAGATATAATTCTAAAAAAAAAAAATGTAAATATATATGTATATATATATATTTATATATATAAATATATATACATATGTATATATATTTACATATAAGTATATATAAATATACTATTAACAAAAAAAAAAAACAAGAAGAAGAGAAAATAAGGTAAGGAAGTTAGGGCAAAACAAATAGAGATTAGGGCAAAACAAATAGAGATTAGGGCAAAATGATATGTGAATGGGATTAGGGATGATTAGAGAAGAGGGGATTTTTGAATGTTGTTTTAGTTTTCATATTAAATACTTAGAGTTATAGTAATTAGGGTTTTCTATTTTAGAGAATAATAATCCTTTTAAATTTAATTGAGAGGGTGAGGATTTTAAATTTTAACTCTATTTTAATCGTCTTTTTTATCTTCTTATTTTTATTTATCTCATCGGGGCTTTTTAACTTGTTTTCTAATTTGGAAATGGGATTAATTTTTACTTGTGATCTTAATAATTTGTGAATTGAAAATTCTTGGGAGGGAATTTAATTGAGCTTTATTAAAAAAAAAACCTCATCCCTCCTTTGTTTAATTTAACCTTTGGAAGAATTGTTTTAATAATTTTAATTTCTAGATTTGAATGTGATATTAATTCGCATTTGATTTAACTATCGAGTTATGTCATCATTAAATTTTACGTTTATTTTTAAAATTGATTTTATTATTATTATTTTACGCTTTATCGTGGATTTCGTTCTAGTTTAATTTAATATTTACCGTTATTTTATTTTATTTCTGCATTTAACGAAAGCGCATTATGCTGCCGAAATTTCACTAGATTTTTAGGGTTTATTCATGCGTTGTGTTATTTAATTTTAATCTACCATCCCAACTTAATCATGCACCATCTTGTCATCATAATTAATCATTTATCAAACTGAGACAAGCTAGGGTTGAATTTTGAAATCATTTCACCTAGGAAACTAGGGTTCAGGTTTAAACGGTCTAACCCTAAGAGTGACACACTTCGTGTCGCATACCCCCTAGGCAGCCTTCACCATCACGATTACGTTGACATGTCTACGCCTATGCGTATTGCCACAGAGCACGCAGACGTGTGCGAGGGGGTTCCTAGGGATAGAAGAAAATTTTTTGAGGTTCGTGTCGTGACCACATGGCAGATGTGGTCGTGGCACGCATGTTCGTGTGTCGTGTCTGCACGGGAGATGCAGGCATGACATTGTCTAGTGTCAGTTTGTGCAATTCTATCTACCTAACCAAAGTGAGAGTGTGGACTGTCATTGCTTAGGTCATAACACTTAGTCTTCTAGTAATATAACCATGTTGGAATTCTTGATTTTTGCTTGTGCATTCAAAAAATTACAATTGTAAAAGCACAAGAGGTGCTACCAATTTATCTCTATTTTATATGCAAATAGTGGTGAGAAACATGACATTTGACAGTAGAATTTACAAAAAAAAAATGAGTCAACTCAAATACCTTATTGCTTCTATGCCTATACATTAGCAAATTTCTTGGCAAGGAACTATAACACCTTATTTGTGTAAAAGTTAGGTTGAATACTATTCTTAGGGTTTTCAAGCATGGATAATGTAGTTACACCTATATCATAAAAATTAGAAACAAGTTGAATATGATAAATGTGAATGATATATATGTAATTTGCTAGAAATGTGCATATAATCATAGACAGAATCATATCTATAGTATATGAATGCAAATTATGTATTTTCATGTATGCTAAGCCACATTTTATGTTCACTGCATATAAGTCATGCCAAAGATATGATAAATAAAATAGGACTGTCAACATGAATGTGAGACCTTTGAAATGTTTAAACATAATATGCATACACATTCAATGCTAGGAAAGGGAAAGGACAAAAATAGTTTCTGTATTACCTGAAAGAACAAGAAGTATTTTGTAGCCACCATTTTGGCCAAATGAAATATCAGTGTCCAATCTATCACCTACCATGCATATGTGTGACTTACTAATCTAAAACCTGCAACGCAAAGAGCATTATAAAAGTTAAGAGTGAACTTGACGCCTTAAAAATAAAGAAAATGTTTTATTATACTAGAGCTTGGGAATTGGTATAATAAATTCTGCAGCCATTTACCATTGTCATTGTAAGTTTAGATTGGGTCAGTATTGGATAGTTGCCTACTTTTATTGCTTGAGGAGTTTATCTAGAAAAATCTCAACAAACAAACATCATAAATATAAAATTGGTCTCCCCAAACTCATAGGATTCCCTGAAAATCCTATAGGAAAAGCTTTACCATTTTTCTACTCCATACACTGCAATTTGATAGCAACCATCTGTCATGGCTAATGGTAAAATCTTTTGTTGAGTTCATTGTACATTTCACAAAAATGAATAATAGTGCGTGTTTATCATAACATGTAATATTACTACACTGCTAGAGAACTTTAGCACTTATTGTCAAACTATATGGGAAAGGATATCCTCATTTGAGATTGATATTTATTAACTTATAGGAAATACAGGGCATAGCATCTTCAACAAATTCCAAAAGGTTAAATCTTTGGTGCCATTTTAAAGACCTAGCAACATGATAGTACCATTGATTCCTTCTTCCCATGTATCAAAAAATGGTCCATAATTCTATTTAATCAAAGTTGACATTAAAGAGCATTAGTTCGCTATACACATCACGTACATCAAGATCCTAGAGTTTTTGGAGTAGATAGTATTAGCAAGCAAAAAATTAACATATATTTCTACTTTTTGCTGAGGACTATAGGTTTTGGGCTTAAGCTAACTTGCCATCCAACTGTCACACTAAGTAGATCTATCTTATTTGTACCAGCTTTCAAGGTGATTGGAATATGCATTGTAAATGAAGTATTGGTATAACTTCCTGATTGAGTTCCTATAAAACAAACAACAGTCAAGTAGAAACCCAAATACACACCCAATCACATCCCACCCCACTTTTAAAATAATATAAGAAAATTAACTTGTGAGTACATAAGTAGCCAGAAATGTGAAATATAGAGTGGAGTTGTTGCCTACCTGCAAACTGTTCATTGACAAACACATGGAGTACATGCCCTCGTGACTTAACATGCAAATATACTTGACTCTTGTTCTTAACAAGGGTTCATCTTCATCAACATATACACTGTATTGATAAAACAATAAAATGTAGCATCAGAAATCATTCTTGTGTAACTTTTACACCTTGAAGCACATATACCAGAAGATTTTACAACAAAGCCAAATTCTAGAAAACATCAGCAAAGTCAGACAATCAAAATAATATTTCCTATCAAAAGTTACTGAATATTAGTGAATATAAGAGATAAGGGCTGATATATACCTATTTGAATACCACAGAAAATCACTTTTATCTTTAGATGTGTACAACTGCTCTAGCAAGCCGTTGCTAGAGAAATGTTCACCACTTCAAATTCCAATAGGTTCTTTGTGCCATGACCAGCTTTTGGATGGTTTTGTATCTCTACTTGAGGTTTCAATTTTAACAGGAAGAAGTGATTCCAAGCTAACTTTCTCCATTGCCATTGAAGAAGTCTGTGCACTTACTTGTAGTTCATAAACAGAGATATGATTATGTAGTTTTATATGATCTTGCAAGTATGATCGCATTGTGAACTATACCAAATTCTGATAAGTGAAAACAAGACTAACCTTTGTAGTGTTGAAGAGTCACCTAAGCACACAGCCACTACAAAATCACTAACCCTCATAGTGACTTGATTCCCATTTCTTGTCAAAGTGACTAGATCCTCATTTTGATGCACAGTTAGATTGATCTCCATTTTTTATGACTACTATCTCCTTAATGAACGTAACACAATGGCTTTAATGGAAATGCAACAAGCCAATATCCCTGAAACAAAACCATTGTCTCTTTGTTGAACTCTTGAAACCCTAGATCCTAAAGCATAATGATTTGAAACATTGTCCAAAGGCTAGATTGCAAGGGTTTTGAATCTAAAAACTTCTATTGCATAATCTTGCCTCCATAATACATAAAATAGAGCTCTACAAAGTAGCATTTCAAACTAAAAATGCATATCAAACACAAAAGAAAACCCTAACCCATGGGAATAAGGGAAAGAGCCTTCAAATGGACAAAGAAGACATTGATATGCAAGAACATGAAGAAAGAACACTCCCTTATTTGCCTTCTGCAACTCAGAAATGAAACAAAACAACCCCAAGAAGATGGAAAATTGCAGAAAAGAGGCAAAGAAAACAACCAACAGTACAAATGAAGATTGAAAATGCTCATAAATGTTGCCATGAAGCTGCCCCATGATCTTAGCTAAATGAAACTCAGATAACTGCCTAGAAACACTGCAACCTTCCTCCTCAAAGCAGCAAACATCAGAGAAGGCATCCATCTTGGAATGGTAAAAGTAGCAAGTAAGAGTTTTTTCTCTCAAAACTAAAACTTTCCTCATGAGCCTATGTTGTTTCAGTCCTTTTGCCAAAAAAACAAAAAAACAAAGAGAGTTCCCTCCTTTCTTGCAAAAATAAAAAATTTAATTTCCCTCCTTTTTTTTAATTACCCACTTTAATATCATATTGTCTAATTTTTATTTGTGTGACTAGTTATTTAGTTGTGTTTTTTACTTGATGATCAAATTAGTCATTAATTAGTTGTTTATTTAGTCATTTATAACCATGTTGCAAAAAATTAGTAGAATTTAGTAATTTTAGTTGTTGTGACTAAATATTTTAGTTGTTGTGACTAAATATTTTAGTCACTTTTATTTGCCAAAATTCTACTAGTGTAGGATAATATGCATCAAGGTATAAGGAACCAAGATGACTCAAATATCCTTTGTGTGGACTTGACACTACAAACAAAGGAGTATCCTTATGTACAACATAATACAACCTTGTATAGACATGTGAGGAAGGAAACTTAGAGCATTAAAGTCCAAATGCACAAAAGGTATAAAATGACCTTAGATACAAAGGGCAACTAGTATGCAAAAATCTATTTTTCCATACACAAGATATGAATATTAGCTAGAGTGATAAGAATATCCAACAATCACTCAAAACATTGTGTCCCATTCTCTGCTAATCATAACACACCAAGATATGAACAAATCTAGGTGGTTTTGATAAAGCATAGGAAGGAGATAGATAGAAAAGATAAAAACCAAAAACAAAAGAGTAAATGATGACATAAGTCACACAACCATTGTATTTCTTGCCAAAGAGTTGTATTGATCATGTTTGGATAGGCGCTTGACGATGGGAATGACATATCCCTAGATGAGGCTGGATGATGATTATTTGTTTGTTATGATGTGGCAATTGATGAAGTGACTGGATATCATTTCAACATGTAGGCTGATGCTTGTGATTTAATTAAGGTATTGCACATTATATGAGTGTTGTTATCTTGCTTGAATGTCAAGTGTTTGATTATGATCATAATGGAAAAAAAGTTTATTATGGAATGTTGTGTATGGTAAAATGTATTGCTTATTTTTGTGTTTTTGATATTTGATTTTTTTGGATTTTGAGAATGTTTTAATTTTTTTGGATTTTAATAATGTTTTGAATTTTTTGGAATTAAATGCACAAGTCTTAGGAACTTACTTTCCAAAGTTCATATGGAAACTAGGTTTTATTTATGATATGGATGGGAATGGTTTGAGGTGACAAGAAATGACACTAAGTGAATACTTCCAAGCCATGATAGGACAATGAGATGGTAGATGGATGATTGTATGCAAGCTAGATGAGAGAGAGTGGAAGTGCAAATAGATAATTAGTAGATGGTGAATGCAAGGCTAATACACATGGCACCTATAAACAAGTTTCAACCATGGTACTTATCCAAGGTGCCACCAAAGTGGTTTTCACCATAGGATGGATTATTTCTCTTTACTATTTTGATGATTTTTTTAATTTATTTATTTTTTTATCATCCTTCCAATAAACGACAATATTCAAAGGGATGTGGGTTAGCATATATGGCAATTTCTTGGTCATTATATGGAAATTTGATGCATTGATGTTAAGTGGAAGGAACAACCTTCATGGCATGAATCCATGGGCATCATAGGAGGATATTATAGGGGAGATCAAGGTCTAAAACTTGACAAGTTATTTCCATGAGTGCGGGACCTAGATCAACAGATAACTTGATAATGCCTTTAGACCTTCTCTCAGCTTCATCATAAGCCTTAATTGTGATAGAATGCTTTTTGTCAATAACCACGATAGAGTATCTCAATTGTTTAACCAATCTTAAGGTACTTAATTTTATCCCTGATCCACCATCTACTAGGACCCTTTATACTTTATGTTTATGGATTATGACTTCTAGGTGAAGGGGTTCATTATGAGATAGACCATTGGTAAGCATGTCTTTTTTGGTTTAGACTAAATGGTGAGTGGATGTAAGATGTCCAATCATGTCTTGAAATTGTTTCAAATTAATATCTTTAGGGACATGGGATTCTATGAAGGCTTTATCTAAGATCTCTTTATCTATGGGAGAAATTTGAAGAAGCTCTAAGATTGAGATTTGTGCAGAAGTCTTTCTTAGGTGGTCAAGGATATTATATGTAGGAGGTGTTATGGACAAGAATGGCATAGACGAGGGTGGGGCTCTTTGAATAGTGATACGACTACGATGGGTGGTAATGGCACAATCAATAAAATGAGGTATTATGGTGATGGTGGCCACTTGTGTAGGGCAAGTTTCAATAGGACCCACAATGGAATCATATGAAGTGGAGAAATTGACCTTATTGGCATGATTATTGTTATTGTTGGAAAAAGAACTACCTTGACCATGATAGGGAATGGATCTTGATAGGCTCTTAATTTCTCATTAGACGACTTTGGAGTAGGTTCATCTATAGTTACTTCCCCTTGATCTATAAGATCTTGGATGTAGATTTTAAGTCTCATGCAATTGTTGGTTTTGTGTCCCTTGATTCTATGATACTCACAACACTCATTGTCATTATATCAATGGGGTTTGACGGAATTTTTTGCATAAGGTTTGATCTTGGGTAACTTAATGATGTCATGATTTAAAAGCTTTCAAAAAACAATCTCCATGGGTTCTCCCAAGTTTGTGAATTTACATCTAGGTATTAATCCTTGAATAGGATTATTCATGGGAGTAGTTTTTGCATTTGATGGTGAAGGTGCTTGAAGTGCCAATGGAGGATTTTGAAAGTTTTGTACAAGCCTAGACTCCATCACACCATAATTGATGATATTCTTATTCTTGGACCAAAATCGAGATTTGTCATTAGGTTGGTTGTTATTGGAGTCCTTATTGTCTTTGAAGATTTTGACAAGCCCTTTTGCTCTTAGGGATTTTTGTATAGTTGTGCTTTTATCCATAATTTCTTCAAAATTGTCAACACATTGCATTTGTAAGTGGAATGCCATTTCTTGGTTTAAGTTTTGCATGGAGATATTGACAAGTTATTTCTTAGGAATAGCATGAGGGACCTTACCAGTGGGATTTCTCCAATGTTGTAAGAAAGGGACAAGTGATTCTCTGTTTCTTTTTTTAGCATTGCAAAGGTTGGTTGTGGACATCTCATGTTCAATGTTGAATGAAAAGTGAGTTATAAATTTATCAAAAGATCTTTCAATTTTTTAATTCCATGAGGAAGATGAGAAAACCATTTAGTGGCTTGACCCCACAAAATACAAGGGAAAAGTATCATCAAGTAAAAAGTGAGTTATAAATTTATCGAAAGCTCTTTGAAATTTTTAATGCCATGGGGAAGATGAGAAAGCCAGTTAGTGGCTTGACCCCCCAAACTACAAGGGAAAAGTCTCATCAAGTAAGTGTCATCATAGGCTATACATGTCCATACATGCTATAAATAATTCTCTTATATGGTCTTTAGGATCACTCTTTCCTTTGTATTTATCAAACTTTGGTACTTCAAAATTTGGAGGAAAAGGAGTCATAACTAGAGACTTGTCATATGGGTATGGACAAACTTCTTCAAAAGTGTACTTCTTTTGATTCCCTTTTTGTATGTCATCAAACATTAGTCTCATAAGTGTTTGCATGTCGGGTGTCTCATTGGGTGATGTGGTGGATGGATTAAATGAAGATTGTTGTTGATGTTGCAGTGTTTGGAATTGTGATTGTGTTTAGACTTGTTGTTGGGTTTGGAATTGTTGGGTGGTCATGAGTTGTTATATGTGGGATTTTTGTTGTTGTATTTGGGATTGTTGTTGGAGTATGATTTGTTAATGGGTTTGGGTGTATTTGGATTTTGAACATGATGTTGCAAGTATGTGCTAATCAGTGTTGTCATTGGTGTCAACATGTATGTGTTGTCATTAGTGTCAATTGTGCTCTTGTTTTGTTACTTGATTGTGATGAGTTAGTTTCTTTATATTATGTTGTATAATTTCTAAATATGATAAGAATATTGAGTATCCAAGTGCTTTTGAGAAAAGTTGGTTCATACTGAAGACAAATTTGTGAAGATATATTCTGGCTTACATGATACTGTCTAAGTTTTTGCTCTGCATTTCTTCTACATTAAAGACTGGAGTATGATATTTGGATATGATTTAGAGAAGTGTTTGAAGATGCTAAATCTAGAATTTGGTGGTCCGGATCGCTATGCAGTAGAAGTTCTATTCACCAGTTTGAAGATCGTATCTGGAAGCATTTGTAGTGTGACAGGGAGAAAGTATTTTGCTCTGCATTCCTCTGCAATTTGGTTTTTCATCTTACAAATCTGGACTTAAGTTTCTAATGTGCTTAGAAATATTCATTCCAAAGGATTTGTGATTTGGGGCTCCATAAAGCAAGTTATTTATTAGCAGATTTCAATAGTGTTTGTTGTGAGCAGTCTGTGATTTGTTTTCAAGTGATATTTGTTGTCTTCAAGTGAGATCTGTTGTAGCTGGATTTATCAACTCCTAGATGACTTTATGTTGTTCATGGATGTCTCCAGAATGTGTTAAAGGTGTGTGTTTAATCTGCAAGCTATGATGAAGTTCTTAGAAGCATGTGTCTAAGTATTCTTGGTGTTTGCACAAGTTTGGCCAACTTGGATGCTAACACTCTTTGAGGATGTGTTTCATGGATTGTAAAAGCATGCTGAAATGTGTGAAGATGTATTTAAGTCCAAGCAAAGCTGTGAAGTGTTCCTCCTTCTTTCATTTTCTCTGCAAGTTTGTTTAGGTCCAGACCTAATTTGAATTATATATGTTTTGCGACCTTGGAGATTGTTCCAAAGGTTGTAGATTGTATTGCTGACATTGATGTATGTTTCAAGGTTCATGATTGGTATAAATAAATGTAATGAATCCATGTGTTGATGTGGGGGATGCAAAGATGTGAAGATGAGAGTGTGTGTTGTAAGAGCAGCGAAGGTGATTTGTATTGTGCTTCAATGGAACTAAACTCAGGCATGTTTTAGATGCTATTATATTAGTTCATGGCAGTGAGCCACCCCTCCTGGCAATGACCAACCCCTCAGTAGTGAGCCACCCTTCGACAGTGAGCCACCCTAATGGAAGTGAGCCATATTTGCAATGAGCATGTCTTTGAATAGTGAGTCCTTGGGTAGTGAGCTTCTTTTGTAATTCGGTATTGTTACTACATTATATTCTGAGCTAAAACTCACCATGTTTTTTCTATTTTAGGGTCTTCCAAGTAAAAATTTGGTGTTCATGTGTGTATGGTGTTGATGTGTTTAACTTTTGTTTCTACACTTCATGTTTAATCTTCATAATAGATTAAGGGGTTAAAGTAATTGAATGTGAATGTGATATTGTTTAAGAAAAGTTAAAGTTTTGGATACAACTGATTCATTCCCCTCCCTCTCAGTTGTCTTGTGCCTTCAACAATTGGTATCAGTGCCCAGTTCCTTGGAAGAAAGCCTAATAGCTTAATGTAGATCTAGGATGATGCATAAGAAGGATGTTTCTCTGCTTGTTTCCTGAAATATGAGAATAGGAAGCTATTTGGATATGTTTTCTATAATTCAGTTGTAACTACATTCAAGACTAGCAAACCTAAAGAAACTATGAAAATAGATCAGAAGATTGTTGTTAGTATGGAAGCTAACTCTAAGAGAAGAAGAAAATTTGATACTGATATGCATAGGGATAAGCTACCTCTCAAGTGTTCCAAGTATGGTGAAATTGGTCATTATGCATCAAGATGTTCAAAGAGAAATTTGAGAAGTAAGAAAGAAGAAAATAAAAGCAGAATTTCTAAGAGAACCTACTATGATGTTGAAGATAATGAAGATAATGACTGCTTGCTCACTAATTCAAAGGATGACATTTGTAGTGTTGGCCCTAAAGAATGTATGAAATAAAATGATCTAGAGGTAAGTCCTGATAGTTTTCGAGAAAAGAATTATTGGGTTATTGACAGTAGTTGCTCAAATCATATGACTGGTGACAAAAGTAAGTTTATTAATTTTGAGAAATGTGATGAAGGATTAGTTATATTTGGAGATAACTATATTGCTAAGATATGTGGAAAATGATCAATCAATCTCGATGGAAAACATTATACTAATATTCTTTATGTTAAAAGTTTAGGGAAAAATCTCTTGAGCGTTGGATAGTTGTGTAGAAAAGGATACAGTCTTGTATTTTAGAATGATGTTTTTGAGATCAGAGAGAAATTCAAAATTGTGATAGTTGCTGGACAAAGGACAAAAGGAAACCTCTATCATCTCAAAGAAGGTGATTATTATTGTTCTATGACTCAGATCATTGAGTGTTGGATCTGGCATAAGAGATTGTGTCATACCAATCTTGATGATCTTGTAAGAATAGGTTTAGGTCAATTGTGAAAGACCTACCAGAGATTACAAAACTTAACAATATCATCTGCAAGGAGTGTCAAGATGGAAAGCAAACAAGTAGAAGCTTACAAGATGAAGAAAAATTCTCTACCAAACTATTGGAGTTGGTTCATGCAAACCCTTGTGGTCCTACAAGAGCAAGAAGTTTCAATGATGACAAGTATTTTATGTTATTCATTGATGATTATTCTAGAATGACTTGTGTTACTTTTCTTAAAGAAAAATTAGAATCCCTAGATGGGTTTAAAGCATTTAAAGAAATGGTTGAAAATGAGTTAGATATGAAGATCACATGTTTGAGGTCTAACAAAGGAGAAGATTTTACTTCTAATAAGTTTAAAGTGTTCTGTGAGAATCATGGGATAAAGAGACAGCTATCTGATCCTAGAATTCCACAGCAAAATAGAGTGATGGAAATAAAGAATAAGACTATTCAAGAAGCTACAAGGACAATGATAGAGGAATAAAATCTACTGGAAATATTTTGGAGAGAAGCAATTGCGACTATTGTCTACACATAAAACAAAGTATAGGTGAAAGCAAATGATGAAAGAACTCCCTTTGAACTATGGTATGGAAAGACTCCCACTGCTCAATATTTGAAAAATTTTGGAAGCAAATGTTTTATCAGAAGAAAAGAAGAAATAGGAAAGGATGATGCAAAGTATGACGAAGGTATTTTTCTTGGGTATTCATCTTTACAGAAAATCTTACCAGTGCTATAACAAGAGACTAGGGAAGATTGTTGAAAGTACCAATGTCAAGGTTGATGAAGACATACAAAAGTATTCAAAAGTCAATGAAAATGTATCAGATTCATATGGGTTCCCTTACAGAGAAAAATAAAATACTACAAAAAGGGAATTACAGCCTAGAAAAGGAGGTTGAAGAAAATAAAATGCAAGATGAAATACAAGAAGAGTGTCAGATCATTAGCGATAAAAGGAAATGTGAATTGACATGATACAGAGCTGTTGAAGAACAAATAAACATGTGTTTAACTTCTAAAGTTGAATCTAAAATAGTGACTGAGGCCTGCAATGATATCAAATCTTTAGAAGAAGAATGTTTGTTTGGTGACATTGGAGAACTCAAAATTTCTCTCAAAGACCTAGAAAGATCTAAAGAAGAAAACATAGACTTAAAGGAGAATATTAGAGAAGCAAATGAATACATCAAAAATTTAAGAGAGAAATTCAAGAAGCTTAAAGAAAGACATAAAGAGGACAGTAAAAAATTGAGGTTAGAAAATAAAGAAAAAGCAAGTATTGAGGAATGTTTGAAAGATAAAACTGAAGACTGCACAAAGCTTGATCAAGAAGTTGTGAACTTGAAGTCAAACCTGGAGAAGGAAAAGAAGTATGAAGAAAAACTCAAGATTTAAGTTTAGAAAAACTTGATAAGATAATTGATAGTCAGAAGAGCTCTGATGACAAAGAAGGCTTGGGACTTGAGAAAGGTGAATGCTCCAAATCAGGTCAGACAGTGAATGTTGAAAACAAGGACAAAGGCAAGAAGATTTAGAAACAAAGGAGTGGACCAAGAAAACCACCGATCAGGCAACCAAATGATCAAAGGTATCCATCTTTCAATGTTTATTTTCATTCATACAATAAATTTCGTCATAAGGCTACTCAATGTAGGAGCGGGATGAATCAAAATGTTCCATCTTTCTCCAGTCAGTGCTTTACTTGCAAGAGAGTTGGTCATAAAGCTAGTGAATGTAGAAGTTGGATAAGGAAGGGTTATAGTAATGAAAGGAATGCTCAATCCTTTAGTGGTAGTTTCTTAAAATGCAATAGAATTGGACACAAGGCTAACCAATGCAGGTCCAGAATGAATGGAAGGAACAACGATCAAAGAAATTTTGTGTTATGATTGCAATAGGCCTAGACACATTGCAAAGTTCTACAGAAGCAAGAACATGAAGAAGGATAACCTGGTAGAAAGGAAGAAAATAGTGCAAAAGGATGATCTAAAGAAGATAAACAAGACATGGATCAAAAAGGATATAAATGGTGTCAAGAATATGCGTGTGCCAGCCTCTGCTACAAATGTTTCCTCTAGGAACTAGATACATAAGGAAGTGCATTAGTCTAGTGTGGTTCAGGAGTCATTCCTTTCTGGACCGATGATGGAGGCTACCTCTTAGGGGGAGCAGGTAGTGATACTGAAGAATGTTGTAGACTGAAGGAAGCATTTAGGGTAGTTAAAAACAAGTGCAAGTATCTACAGTGGAAAGAGATGTGTTGCCCTTTGCCATTGATGTCAAAGGGGGAGAGAGTTCATGTGAAAAACTTAGAGAAAAAGAAAGTAGATGTGTAAAGAGAAAGGGGGAGTTCTAATACAAAGTTGTGTCTTGATGGTGGAACATGGTGTTCATTTTGTCACATCATATGTTTTCATCAATGACAAAGGGGGAGATTGTTGCAATTATGTGCTAATCGGTGTTGTCATTGATGTCAACATGTTTGTGTTGTCATTAGTGTCAATTGTACTCTTGTTTTGTTACTTGATTCTGATGAGTTAGTTTCTTTATATTATGTTGTATAAGTGCTAAATATGATGAGAATATTGAGTATCCAAGTGCTTTTGAGAAAAGTTGGTTCATATTGAAGACAGAGTTGTGAAGATATATTCTAGCTTACAGGATATTGTCTGAGTTTTTGCTCCACATTTCTTCTATGTTGAAGACCAGAGTATAAGATTTGGATATGATTTAGAGAAGTGTTTGAAGATGCTAAATCTAGAATTTGGTGATCTAGATCGTTATGCAATAGAAGTTCTATTCACCAATTTGAAGACTGTGCCTAGAAGCATTTGCAGTGTGACGGGGAGAAAGTATTTTGCTCTACATTCCTCCACAGTTTGGTTTTTGGTCTTGTGGTTCTAGGCTTAAGTTTATAAGGTCCTTATCTATCTTCATTCCAAAGGATTTGTGATTTGGTTCTCTAGAAAGCAAGTTATTGATTAGCAGAGTTTGACAGTGTTTATTGTGAGTAGTATGTGATCTATTTTCAAGTGATATTTGTTGTCTTCAAGTGAGATCTATTGCGGCTGGATTTGTTAGCTCCCAGGTGACTTTATGTTGTTCATGAATGTCTCCAGAATGTGTTAAAGGCGTGTCCTTGATCCAAAAGCTATAATGAAGTTCTTAGAAGCATGTGTCTAAGTATTCTTGGTGTTTGCACAAGTTTGGCCGACTTGGATGCTAACAATCTTTGTGGATGTGTTTCGTGGATTATAGAAGCATGCTGAAATGTGTGAAGATGTATTTAAGTCTGAGCTAAGCTGTAATGTGTTCCTCCTTCATTCATTTTCTCTGCAAGTTTTTCTAGGTTCAGACCTAATTTGAATTATGTATGTTTGCCGACCTTGGAGATTGTTCCAAAGGTTGTAGATTGTATTGCTGACCTTTATGTATGTTTCAAGGTTGATGATTGGTATAAATAAATGTAATGATTCTGTGTGTTTATGTGGGGGATGCAAAGATGTGAAGATGAGAGTGTGTGTGTTGTAAGGGCAGTGAAGGTGATTTGTATTGTGCTTCAATGGAACTGAACTCATACATGTTGTAGATGCTATTATATCATTTCATGGCAGTGAGCCACCCCTCCTGGCAGTGAGCCACCCTAATGGTAGTGAACATTTCCTTGGATAGTGAGTTCTTGGACAGTGAGCCTCTTTTGTAATTTGGTATTGTTACTACATTATATTGTGAGTTAGCACTCACCGTGGTTTTTCCCTTTTAGGCTTTTCCATGTAAAAATATGGTGTTCATCTGTGTATGGTGTTGATGTGTTTAACTTTTGTTTCTGCACTTCATGTTTAATCTTCATAACAGATTAAGGGCTTAAAGTAAGTGAATGTGATTGTGATATTGTTTAAGAAAAAAAGTGTTGGATACAACTGATTCACCCCCCCTCTCAGTTGTCTTGTGCCTTCAACACATGAGATGACGAGGCTAGGGTTTGGACTTGTGAGCCTTGAGGCATAGAGACATTAGCTTGGGTATGAACATGTGGCATAGTGGAGGATTTATAGATAGGATTTGATACTTGAGTGGTAAGTGATGGGATAACTATGCCACTTGTAGGTGGAATGATGACATTGATGCTTGGATTGGATATAGGTATAGATGTCATGTTTGGATGGATGGATGTGTTTGTACAAAGGGGATGTGAGGTCTTAGAGATAGATGATGTAGGGATGGTGGATATCCTAGGACCATGTGATGTAGGGATGTTTGACATAATAGGTATGTTTTGACCACTTGGTGGAGGTATGACATTAGTTGTGTTTTGAGGAGTGGACATGGACATACTATAAATAGGTTGTGAACACCAATCAAAGAAATGAGTGGATTAGTAGATGTGTTGATGTTAAGATTTGGCATGGCATTTAAAGTTCCATCAACATGTAGTTGGGAAGACCCTCCTAATGTGTTGGCAACTTGAAGAGGGTGATCTTGAGGAAGAAAAATGGACACATCAAAATCATGAGGTAACTTGACTCCTAGATAAAGTAGCTTGTCAAAATAATCTTGAGGATTTTTGGTAATGATGTGGTCCACTAATACGTGATGATCAAGTTCCTCCATAAATTCATGTGCTCTATCATCATAATCGAGAGACTCAAGAGTGGAATTGATAGGACTTTGGGGCTCTTGAATAGGATTCTAAAATTCATGTGTATATATGGGATTTGATGATGGTTTGAGAATGCCCTTATAAGCATCTGGTATGAACATGTCAGTAGGCATCCAAAACTTAGGATGAAATCAAGAGTAATGTTGGATGGTATAATAGCCTCTCTACCATAAGAAGTAGACTCTTGATGCGATTGTTGTGGAACCTCTTGATGTGGTTGTTGATGAGATTGTTGTTGAACTTCTTGATGAACTCCTTGATGGGATTGATGATGAGGCTCTTTTTGGACTTGATAAGACTCTTGTAAGGATTCTTGATGTAATTCCATAATTTTCTTAGTTTGTGACCTCGTAATGGGCATGAATAGGATGACCTTGAGAAGAAAAAGATGATAAATATGAATGAATTGCGACGTTTTGG
The DNA here is from genome assembly GCA_027924645.1 of Cunninghamia lanceolata. NCBI lineage: Eukaryota > Viridiplantae > Streptophyta > Pinopsida > Cupressales > Cupressaceae > Cunninghamia > Cunninghamia lanceolata. The sequence goes on along the minus strand of BSBN01000762.1, from coordinate 519,728 downwards.
ACTTGGAGTTTGATTATGTCTTAAATAATGCCTTGATTAGCACAAGTTTGGATGAAAAGAAATGTCAAGGATATAGTGATATAGTGGAAGATAATGATATGACTGTTGTGAAATGAGGAAAATATGATGACTAGGATATGAAAAAAATGACAACCAAGATGATAACAAGGATGATAGATATGATATGATAATGACAACCAAGATGATGGTATGATGTTATTGATAGGTGATGAAAAAGATGACAACCAAGATGATAGCAAGGATGACACTAAGGATATGATGATATGGATAGGATATTATATGATGATGGTGGTAACCAATATGATGACAAGGATGACACCAAGGATAAAATGATGATACCAAAATAGCTAAAGATACACCTAGATCTTTTGTTATGGATGTTGTATGAGATTCCCTTAACTACTTAGGGTTGACAAATGCCTAAGCAAGGAGAAAAGTGTGGTAGAAAATTTGGTACAAAGACAACACAAAGATAATGATAACAACACAATACCTTTACCTTTGAATCAAGTCCTCCACATGTGATAGAACTGATTAGATGCACTCAAATCTACTAGCTTTGTTCTCTTTGATGGATGTTTGATTGGTTGGAATGTTGATTGTTCACTTCTGCAGCATAACAATAGTGTGAAGATGACAAATGATAAGACCTAGAATGATTTCAACAGTGTAATAATACTCGAAATGTGGATGCCCAAATGGCTTGGGTGAGGTTTGATTTATAGGAGATGGGTGATGGGAATGGATGGCTAGGATTAAATTAGAAATAGATGGCTAGGATTAAGTGATACAAGAAGTTGTCATCATTTGACAAGTGTCTCATGAAGGTTGAATGAGAGGATTTAAAGTCAAATGGTTTCCACCTTACATGGAGACAAATGTGGAGATAGAGACAAAGGTGGAATTAAATAATAAAATTATTTAATTTTGGAAAGGAATGATGTGGATTAATTAAATAAATCTTTAATTTATTTAATTAATTTGGATGAGGGATGATGTGGAATATATTAATTAAATAAATATTTAATTTATTTAATTAAATTTGGATAAGGGAAAGTGGAAATTAATTAAATAAATATAATTTATTTAATTAATTGGATAGAGGATTAAAATGGGATTAGGATGGGATTAGTTAAATAAATATGATTTATTTAACTAATTGGGTGATGGAAGGGTTACTAGGGCAAAACGTCTCATCAGGTGTCTCAAATGATGTATCGACAAGGTGATGTTGTGACATGGTCAATTTTAGGTGTCTACAAAAAGATGATAACCTTTCTACTTGTGGTAGACAAGATCCCAAGAAAAAATAAGGATAGGATAAGACTCACCAACTCAAGAGTAGTCAAAGCTCCTAAGTCAATAGTCTTCCAAAGATAAAATGATGAAAAGATCTAGGGTAGGCTTATGCAAATTTTGCATTTGATTGATGAATTTGATTTGTTGAATTTTGGTTGTTGGATTTGGTTGATGGATAAAAACATTTGATTTATTGATAGATATCTTGGTTGACAAATGATTGGAAAAGCAAAGATGGGTGTATGTGGATAGATGGTCTTAAGGAGTAGATTGGTTGAAGAACAATAGGTGGAATGACTAGTGAATTTGATTAACAAATGGATATATAGATATGTTGATAGATGGATGATAAAGGTTGACAAAGCTAATGACCAAAGGCTAAATGATTGACCAAAAGATGTCAAGATACTCACAAGTCCAAAATCAAGGCAATAGGTAATGGAATAAATGGATGACTATGGATGCATAAGGCAATATGGAATGATGAAGTGATTATGTGGACAAGTTGGGTTGGAAAATAAATTTGTTTTAGGTCACTGTTTCACCCTACAGTATGATCTAAAGGCAAAAATTTTGGATTTCAATGAGGAAACTGGGTTCCAACACAAGCACTGAGTTATTAGTCACAGGCATGCTGATAATGAACAAAGGCATGATGACATGTAACAAAGGCATGGAACTATGGTCACAGGCGTGGTTTTGTTCTAACTCACTGCTTTTGTGACTAGTTTGTGGATTTTTGGCAAGAAATACAAACACAAAAACACATTGGCTGACTTGTGACTTATCAAGGAAATTGGTGCAAATTGCTTCATAGCTAACAATGGCTTATACTAGTTTAACACAATGAAAACATGCCAAACACATTAACAAACCTTGAATTATTCAAGTAGGAGTGATTTCAAGTGTAGTCCCACATGATAGAATACCTATCCATGTTCTTACCTAACTAAGAACACTTCACCTTGTGTGGATAACTAGGGATAAGGGCATTACACCAAATATCCCTTTCCCTAGAGGCTTTTATGCCTTTTCAAAAGAAAACTTCTATCTCTACCTCAAGGAGGTACGATGGTGAGTAACTTTAGGGGGTAGTTTGCATCCCTTGCAACATAATAGAAAACAACTGATGCTCTTATCTAGGCTTTACAAGCTTCTAGGGGAGTCCTCCAAACACACAAGGTACAATGAGGCCCAAACTTGTGAACACTATCCTTTGAAGGGATGTGACAAGTCACTTCACCTTGTGTCCAAATTTACTCGGGGCCCCAAGGCTGTCTTAATGACTATGCGACTAGATTGAGGTTTTGCTTTCACTTCCCCCCTTTGATATACCCTGCCAAAACACATGGTTGAGGTCACCCCCTTACAATGGGTGTGTCTCTAAGGGAAGGCCTCCTAAGGGAAATGTTTTACATGGTGTTTTTGATCTCCAAGATCACACGTAGCGTGAGGAGAGACCATACACACAACAAACAAATCTTGGGATACAAAGAGAAGAAATTTGTGGTTTTTGATTGAACCAAAATCACACGAAGTACAAGGAGAGAGCATACACCAACACAATTTCAAAGACATGGCAAACAAAAGTTTATTAACCAACTAATCTACTTTAGTGCTTAAATTAGTGGAAAAACAAGATCTGGGTTGCAACAAACTTACTAGTGGTTTGGAATATGATCTTTGAAAAGTGAAAAATAAGATGCACAAATAGGTTAGTCTCCAAATAAGCCAAAATGTTAGCTTAAAAATTGAAAATCAAACAAAAGGGTGGAAATATAGTAAAAAATATGGAAATAGAGATGAACAAAATCATAAAACTGAATGATTATACCTATTTTTCCATTTTCTTCCTAGGCATGTCGATAGCCAACAAAGGTGTGGTGACAACAAGCGTAGGCATTGGGAAATGGATCACATGCGCAGATCTATGTTAGCATAGGTGTGGATCTACAAATCAAAGGCACGACATGAGAGGTCGCAAGAGCAGGTATATAGAGCACATGTGTGGATTCAACATTGTGTAAATGAAACTTATTAAAAATAGATAATTAAATCTAACAAACACCAGAAAAAACTAACAAATGTTGATCCAAAGGTCCCAATTGACAAGTTTGATGAAACCCTAGCTACACAATGACACACAAAACAAAGGCACAGGTTGGGAAAGCTAAGGTGTAGATTTGTAAAAGGTGACAAAAACGTACAATAAAAACCTGATCAAACCCTACAAAAATAGATGTTAGCTAGTGAACAAATCAAATCTAAAGGTTAACAATTCAAAGAAACCCAAAATCTAACATAAAACTAGAAAACTATGACTATTATGAATAAAAAACCAAAGTTAGTCAAAAGAAAAATATTGGCGCTAAAACAGAAAGCAAAAGTGTGCCTACATGGCGTAAAGGCATGTTGCCTACAAGTGCAGGCTTGCCGAATGGAAGCACAGGCATGCGTATACAATTAGGGGCATGGATCTGTAACCTGTAACTAAAATGATGAAATTTCTTGCAAAAAAAGCTGATTAAAGGGTCGTGGATCCCACCGAGCATGCCAAAAATGTATGACAAAAAATGATCCAAGGAATACAATGAAGATAAATGCAATATACTCAATACCTTCACCTCAAACCAAGTCCTTACACTTAGATAGAATGGAGTAGAGTGCACCCTAATTCTACTAGCTTTGTTCAATGGATAAATTATGCATTGTGGACTGCTTACAAAACCATCATAATCTAGGTATGAGATGGCTATACTAAAGGCAAATGTTAATGGAAATGATAAAAAGTGACGGCATGTACTTGCATATGAAATATGTGTTGTGATAATGATGTGAGAGGCTCAATTTATAGAGGGTTGAATGATGAATGGATGGCTAGGATTAAAAGATTAGATCAATGACTAAAATTGGTTGAGAGCATTATAGGTCAATGATAAAAATCTTCTAGAGTATTCTTTTATGTGAATGGTGGAGATTAAAAGGATGCAATATGATGTGGATGGTAGAGATTGAAAGTGAATTTAATTTTGGAATCTTTATTTAATAATTGTGACCAATTGTCGTTAAGGGCGTGGTTCGGTGGTTAAGTCGCTCGGTTGTAGTCGTGGCCACCAGAGTTCAAACCCCCGTTGGGCCAACGAACTCGCAGGTTTTACACCTTCGTTGGGCCAACGGCTTATAGGTTTGAAGTGTTCCTTCTTTGGGATGAGGTCCCCTGTATTGTGGCCTCACTAGTTCATTGCTCTAGGCAAAAACGTTAGTGTGGAGCCGGAGGGCGTGTTGCGCCAGCATCACCGTCACATTAAAAAGTTTACCAGGCACATTATCTTTAAAAAAAAAATTGTGACCAATTATTTAATAAAGATGGAGAGTGGTTGTAAAAAAGGATGTGAATGAGTAAATTAACTAAATAATGAGATTATTTAATTAATTTATAGAAAGGAAAAGTGATAAATTAATTAAATAAACTTTCAATCAAATCAAATTAGATAAACATCTAACCATTTTCCACTTTAATCATTTTCTAGATTTGATTCTCTATCAATTAGAGTTTATCATTTAATCAGATCTAAGAGAAAAACAATCTTAGTTAGTAATAATTGCAAGCTGCCAACAAGAAGAAACATGAGCATCTGCCAACAAGAAGAAACATGAACATGCTCAGCAGTTTGAGTTTATCACTCCAGTCTCTTTCTCTTAGATGAGCGAATCTAGCAACACCATCACTTTATAACAACATAATTTCAGAATGCCAATTATAAAAATATAACATAGACTAACAAAAATGGGTAATTGGTGGTGTTATCCTTGTCAAAGGAAAACAAGAATTAAAACTTTTGTCCAAGCCAAGAAAATAAGGTCCCACTCCTTTTGGACTTCTATCACAGACCACCCAAGTTCCATCAACTCTGTCAAACTGACTGCAACTGCTCAATTGATTAACCAAACAATGGTTACGTACTCAATTAAAAATCTTCCCTGCATTGCATGTGTGCATGTCATTCAAAAGCAAGAGAAAAGCAAAACACATGCCCACTACAACCTCAGTGTGTACAGAATGATCTTGTGTTTTCTAGTTTGACTTTATTTCATACCGACAAAACTTTCCCATAACTTGGCTATGCTTAGCAGAGATTTATCTTATTCATGTGGGTATTAGGGCATCCAGTTTATCCTTATCCTCAACAGTTAAGTCTTCACAAAATGCCAATTCTGATGTTGCATACCTGCACGAACAGAATTGTAATGTATGCACATGAGACACACGAGAAATCTGAATGTATTTAGTACTGCAAGCCAATTTGTAAATTCTCAGGTCAGATTCATGTGCAATTTGTCAGACCAACTGAACTATGGCAGCAACGGCATGAAAGGTGTTCCATGCATTTTTTTGTCAGCAGAGAAATAGATTTTACTGAAGTTAATCTTAAAACTGAATTCCATAGGAGAAGATGAAGGAATCTCTAAAAAATGTTAAAGTAAATAATTACTGCTTTCGCTGAGGGCTTTCAAGCCCAGGAAATCGTCAGTCCCCGAAAAGCTGTGGGACAATTGTCAGACGGCGGTTAAAATGCTATATGCGAGGATATGTCAACTGAAAAATAGATTTTGAAAACAACAAGACATTCCATATTTACTGAATGCGACTTATCAACAACTCCTGTAGATTAATAATTATAGTAAACTAGCAATCGCACCTTAGCGTGCAATGGTTACTTTATAATCGCACATTGGTCATTGAAATATTTTGAGAAAAGAGCATACAACTTTGTTACTATGAATAGTTTTTATCCATCAAATCTTTTGAACATTAAAAGAATGTAGTGACATGTGTTGTTGTCCTACATTAAAAAAGAAATGGAGTAAATTAAATATGTTGATGTCCACGCAAGTAAAGTTGTTTTGAATAGTAGTGGGTAAACACAACTATGCAAGTAAAGTTGTTTTGTTTCGGTCAATTATTTGCAAGTGACAGTACCCTTAATTGATCCTCTTCTTGTTTCCCAAGCATGTTGAGCCCATCCAATTGAAGTGGCAGGCCTAGGTACAAACTTGACAAGACTTGCCATTCATTAGGACTATCTTCTTGTATTGCATCTCCCCAATTAGGAGGAGTTTTATCATCAATGTCTGTAAATGGATTTGGAGATGTACGGTGCAAATTCTATGGATGGTAGATTGTGAATGTTTTTGAATGGTTGGTATTGCAACAATTCACTCCAACAAAATGCTTGAAAATATTGATCATCTACTATTGGGATGGTGGTGAAATAAGGGCAGACTCTAATAATAGCCGCTATTAAGTGTTATTTTCATTTATTGGACTTCCAAGATGCTACAAATGACTCATAACTTGCTACCTTGCTCTGCAGAATAGGAGACAATCAAATCTATGTTTCCTACTAACCAACTTGAATAGCACCATTATGAAGCTATACACATCCACATTTGCGATGATGGAATTCATTTTAAACCACTTGGGCAATAGGTATCTACACATCTTGTAAATCTTGGAAATGTTCAAATTTTGCTCTTTTTCTACCAATTTGGCTTAGTTCAAAGTCCAAAACCTTGAGACATAAGTTTTTGTCAACCAAAATGTCCTTTAGATTTCCATAGTAACCTATCACACCTTGTAAGGGTGCAAGTTCTTGTTATACTTAGTCGATAAGATTTTTTATGTGGGCTTATACATACTAATAATTTAGTCCTACCAAATTGTCTTGTGATGTGAATCAACTAGGAAAATTTTCAAATGTTGGGGAATTTGTTTTTGATTATTAAAGATAAACGATTTTAATCAGAGCTATGAACCGGAAAGGGTTTTGAATGGGCCCTGAAACCTTGTACAACAAGAACAAACAACATCCTCAAGAAGCAACAACAACAAGCAAAGTTAGTTGGGTATAGGTTGTCCATCTTATGTAAGATCAAGTGGTGGCAGGACAAATCATGGTTGCACTAGATGGCCTTCAAAGGTGCAAAGGCACTGCATTGTGGAGGTGAAAGCACCACCAAATGGATAATCTTAACTCACACACAAACCCACCATACTTTTTTTGGCAAAGCAACATTGGTGGCTATGGGTCCCACTAAAGTTTTTGGGCCCCCTCTACCATTTCAATGCCCGACGTTGTTTCTTGTACACTTTATTATTGTAGTTAATATTTCCTCACAATTAATTAACTAGCATTGCATTCAACAATTAAGCCCTTTCCCATTCATGGTAAACATGTTTCCCAACCATAATGTCACTACCACCTGGCCCATTTGTATGGCCAATATGTGTGAAGCATTCAATTTTAAAGTAGGCACAATAAATTTAAATACATGTAGTAAGGAGCTCAATGTTGTGTTTCAAACACATCTCAACTAATTAGGTAAGTGCATGGAAATGGGGGACAAATTAGTGGCCAACCTTGATATTTTTATAATACAATGTATGTGTTTTCACACGCATGCATTTTAATGCTTTGAATTCAAACTTTTTACGATCCCACCTATTTACGCTTGGATTTCCAATCCTAAGGGTTGGACATCTCTTGTGGCTCCTAAATTCATGTTTTTAACATAAAACAACTCGAATTCAAACTTCAACTTCATCAGGTTTACATGTTTTGTGATAAAATTTTTAAAAACCACCACCAAAATAAAAAGCTACTTCTTAGCTTTCTAGCCATGCAATTTTTTTAATATTTTAAAAAGTTAAGGCATTTATTTTTATTTTCTTTGAAGGTGTCTTTATATTCCTCCAGTACATATGTATTGATTTTATTTTATAACTTATGACCAACTTATCCAAATTTGGAAAAAAAAAAAGATTCTTCTACACTTCATTCTGTACACATTCAACAAAAAATCAATTAGTTTTGTGCAAGTTATATGATGTGCATGCTCAGTGATGTAATTTGCAAGATGTATCCACTTCAAAAAATCACACAAAAAATATTCAATAAAAAATATACTTGTAGTACTCACTCTTGGATATATATCCACCAACTAATTTTTAAAAATACCTAATATAGCTAAAAAATAGGGAGGTGCACACGAGATATTATGTTATATTTTAGTGATAAAAATAAGAACATTTTTGTGTGTGCTCAACATTTCACCCCTTTAACCTTAAATATTTTAAAACAAAATTAGAAGTTTAGAAACTAGATTTAAAATACTACAATTCTTGTTCTTATCATATCTTTAAATTTTGAGTGTACACATTTTGAATTACTCATCCAAGTTCAACTTTAGTTGATTCCAAAAAAAAGTGACCACTTTTGACCCCCTTGTTGCCCCCTATTTCCATACACTTACCCACTTCTTCATATGTCATATTTGAGTGGATCTTTGGAACTAAGAGGGAGTTGCAATGAATGGCTAATTGTGACTCCACAAGATATGCCAAATAATTCAATTTTGGCATCATTGCAACTTGCAAGTGAGTATAATTGATAGTCACGCGATACTATGAGTTTTAAATATATGGGATGGTGCAGACAAAGATTGTGGGAGAGATATGTTGGCAATAGTTATCAATTTCAAAATGGCCACTCTTCATAGGGTTTCATATAATTTATTTCAAAATTTGACTATGAAATTCCTTAGTTGTTTTTAGACCTCAATTGTCGTAATTTTTTTTGTATCTTGTGGTTCACAAACATTTTGAGGAAGATTTCGTTTTCTTACCCACAAAGAATGTACATTTATATAGCCCTACACTTTGATCGATAATCTTTGTATCATGCTAGTTAGATTCATCCCTTTCATGGTGAAAAATAACCTTCTAGCTAAACAAGCTCTAGAAATTTATTGACCATGGGCATTTATATTAATTACTATGAGTTTTTGAAAAATTACTAGGGTTTTTCAAGACAAATTTATAGGGATTTTAAAAGAAAATGGTTGTAGACTAAAATGACTATCGATAAAATCCTCTTGTGATGGTTGTTTTCTTCTATCTAGGGTTTTGTATAATATTTTTGAAATTACCAGGGCTACTTAGGAAAAAGATATTTACCTACAAAGAATGTGTTATCTCTCAAAATTGTGGGCCTATAATGCCCCTAATCCTAAGTATGAGGGCATCCAAGTCGCTTTCCATCCCTAGAAAAGATTTCAAACTTTCTCATGCTACCAAGCCATCCCTTCATTCCTTGCAACCCCACAACCTCACTCCTCCATGCATCAAGTATCTTCAAAGCCTAATCCCCATCATCCTACCACTCTATCTATCTAGGCCCATAGATCTTTACATCCCCTCAAATCTTCGAATCCTTACTTCCCATTCCTTGAAACCCCAACTTTGTACCTTCAAGAGCATAAGACGTTTAAGCAACATCTTGACTCTCAACTCCCCGATCCCTCTCAACATTCCATCTCCCAAACATGCAAATCCTTGAATCCTCACAATATGGCATCCTTCAAGCACATGAATTCCTCAACTCCTAGTGTCAAACATTGGGATAATCATCTACTCATCCTTTAGGTAGGCACTTCCCCGGGCCCTAGACTTCAACATGCACTTTCACAAATGTCCATCATTCGAACAATGGACTTCACCCACCACCACGATTGACCATGGATACAAAATTAATGGGCCCAAATTTGAATGTAAAAAGGTGGAAAACTTTCAAATTCCTCTCAACATGTTTGGGCCCATTCTAGGCCCTCAACCTCTATATAAGGTGGATAGCTTTAGCAATTTATAATATCTTTCATCATCTTATCAACAAATCCAACCCTAGTTTGATCACTTGTGTTCATCTATTAGATTTAAGGACAAAACCCTTGGATTTGGACATCATAGGATGTTTGGTTTCTAGAGGGTAGCTTCATATGAAGTTTGCATATACACTTCAAGTGTGGATGATTTCAACAACATTTTGGGCTATTTTGGCATTTTGATCATTTCTAGAATGTCTTTGTAATCATTGAATATTTATAATCATTTGAAGTTGTTATGTACTTGAACCAAACATTTTGAATGATATATCTAATTCCAACTAGTATTCCATGTGCAAATCTAATATATGTGTTCTAGAAATTTCATGTTTTTGTTGTTTTGTAATCTATTGTTTGTGATAACAAAATTTACATACCCTTATCATAAATTTGTCACCATTTTAGACCCTTTACCATGTATGTGTTTTGTGTCATGTTTTGACCCTTTTTCCATAGCCTATGTTGTCTCATAGCAAAGTTGTATTCCTTTTCCCATGTTATATTGGCCTTTGATTATGTTTCCTAAGGGATGCCTTATGTTTAATTGTTGACCCTACCCATGTCCTAGCATTTATTGTATGTTTCCTAAGATGTTGACCCTTTTGTCCCTTGTTTACCCATTAGTTTATAATTCCTACGTTTGTTTTACATGTGAGCCCCACTTTTTCCCCTCACAAAGCATATCTAAATGAGAAAATTTTCCACCATCCATAGGTGGTTACCTTATAGCTTAAGCTTCCCTATAAAATTGATCTCAAAATTCATTTGAGGTCATTATCCACATGGGACCTTGAATTTTAATCCCCCACAAAATCCTTTGGATGGGATTTAATTTAATGCAATACCTATTCACATCCAATGGGATCTAATTTGAATTAATTTTTTTTTAATTCGAATGTACTTTTCCAACTTACAAGAGAGGCTTATAATAATGGAGTATGGAGACATATTATAAAATATCATATGACAAAAAAAAGTATGAATGTTAAGAAGTGTATTTTGTATGGAGAAAATATGTAAAACTTTAAGCAATTCTTACTAGTATTTGCTTTTGGTAAATATTATTGTAATAAGCATTTCTTAACTAGTTATTACTATTTGTACCTATCAAGAAATTATATGTTAGATTTTTTTCTACCCAAAATAAATATTTATTTTTTACAAAGTTTAGATGCAAACTTTATAACTAAAACTATTTTTAAAATGAATTATTAACTTCACAAATAAAAATATTTTTTAAATGAATTGTTAACAATTTGATTGGTTGTAGAGCTTCACTTCTTATTGTAGACTTCAAGTTGTTGAAAAATAATAATATTATTGTTTTTAGAAAGACTTTTGTTATAATTATTTGCAATCTCACACTATTGGGATAATCTTGGTTATACAACATTTTAATGAAGAGTGACAATTATAGCAACTACTTCCAATAAGAGTATGATAGGTGGGATTTAAATATGAAACTCTCTACCCAAGGAAGGGTCTCAAGCTTCTAGTTTTGCAGAGTAGAAGTTTTTTTGTTCTTTGATCCCTGGGCCTATTAGTTTCTTTAGATAAAATCATTTGCAATATAGGTACCTCTTTTAGCATTGTTCTTTCTCTTTATTTTGTACATTTCATTCCATGTTAAATCTTCTATGCATAAAAATACTACATTTAAAAAATATAATATATTAATCTTTTATTTATTTCAGGTTATATATTTTATTTTATTGCATAATTATTTTAAACATAATATATTTTTTATTTTTAATCATATTTATAATAAATAAATAATTTAGATTTAATTTTAAGAAATTTTAATATTTATTTTTAATTATTATAAATTATCATTTTTAAATATACAATTCAATGTATTTATGGATTCACTTATATCACATTATATAGTGTACATACGTAATTTAATGATATTAATTGTAAGGGTATGGACTAATAAATAAAATAAGTTGGGGTAGGCATCTAGGTTAAGTGTTTTATTATTATTGAGTTTCACTTTGTTTCTTTGAGTTCTTGCATTTGGTTTTGTGCTTGTGCATTTGGAGACTTCTTTCCTTGTTGGGTATAGGAGAAAGTATTTATTTTTTGGCATTTTTTCTTTAAGGTCTCTTGGTCCTCATGCCACCTCTCTCCCACCTCCCATTCTATTTAACCTACTTTATCTGCAAATTATCCATACTATTTCTCCTCTTGCTTTCTATTTTCTGATGATGGATCACTGAGTGTGATCCAAAACATTGAGAGAAAAACTAACACGGAACACTCATTTACAACATTATGGACTGTGGAAATCTGATGTCTATTATCTAATTTCTTGTTTCTATTGATGTCTTTGAGAGTATTTAATTTCTTATTTCTATCCATGTATTTAAGAGTATTGATTGAAATTGAGCATATAATTCCTAATTTCTTGTTTGTATGTATTGATTGGAATTGAACATATAATTCCAACTCTTCTTTGTATGTATTGATTGAAATTGATTTGAAACGTTGACAGAAAAACTAACATGGAACACTCATTTACAACATTATGGACATGTTTGAATACCTCACGTGAGACATTCAAATTGACAAATTTTCTGCTACTCTCTACTAATGGAAGTTCCAATAGCATATGACATATTTCTTGTGTCCCAATGTCTCTTTCTATAATTGTTTCAGTAAGAAGTCTTCTATATGCTCTTGATGCTAAATCATCAGGGTTTTCAATGGTTGCAAGCCGCATCAACATTTGATGATAAGTTTTTGAACTCTTTTCTACTTTAGCTGCATACTTGGCAATGTACTTGATCACATCATGTTTGGAAAGAACAGGTTGCCAATCTATATTTTCTCTCCATAATTGTAGTATGTAGCGATTGTGTGTATTTACTCTATCGTCATTTCTTGTAGGTTCAAACTTTTTTTCACTTGTCTCCAAGTCTTCATATAATTTTGATCCCTCAAGATTTAATGGCCATGGAGCATTATACCTATAATAAATAATAACAGTTTTTATTTCTCTGCACTCATAATATATTGAAATTGAAAATAATAATTTGGAAGATTTTGAATCTTACCTACAAACCATTCATCCTCTTTTCTTTCGTCGACATGCACCCTCTCTACACATTGTATCTCATTCTACACAATCTAAATTCTCTTCATAGTCATGTTCCATATGTATTTGTGTAAGTTGCCTTGTATTTTGAAGACATGGATGTTGGACAAAATTTTGCATAACCTATGATTTAAAAATGTATGAATTTATTAGTTACATTGAAACATAGTTTTCTTACATAATATATAAAATATTGATTAACAATCATTGACAATATACCTAAATGCTTTGTTGATGTGGATCTTCTCTAGGATTCCATGCATGAATAATAGAATGGAAATATTTCTCTGCACTTTTTCATTCCTACTCATTTTTCCAATCAAGATTATCCATATTTGCTTCTCCATCTAACCATATGAATCCATGCACATGCAGTGAACCTCTATGTTGTCATTCATATCTAGACCAATAATCTTTAACGTTCATTCCTCTTTCTAGAATTTGTTTTCTAAAAATTGTATGTCGCAGGTGCATGTAGTGTTCCACTATATGAGGATAATCAATAACATTATGTCTTCTCCATTTTTGGGCTTCTTGTGCATCTATTGGTGGTCTTCCAGGCATCAATGCATGCAAATTAGGCCAGTACATATATGCTGCACTCAAAGTGAAGAATACTGTGGGCGAACCAATTTGATGAAGCATGCCAGTTAACTCTGCATGACATTTTGCCCAATATGACCTTGTACCCCTTAAGGTTGTTCCAAGCCTCATCAAACGATCAGCTAGATGGGAGTGGGGCACATTTTCCATATGTTCACATAGCTCGTTGATGGTGATTGGCATATCTTAAAGATTTATTTTGACAAACACTGCAGATGAATTTTGTGCACGTAGTCTCATTACCCTGTTCATCACATAATATCTAAATCGTGGGTGTCGACCAAAATGGTCATCCCTATATCGAAAGAGATGTTTGACAAATTCATGTAGATGTACTCATCTCATGCGAGGTTCTAGCCAATCACATCTACCATCAGGAAACAATGTTGGAAATGCCATATCAAACAAGCCTAATGTCACACTCATTGATAGGAGATGAACCAATCGTTGGCCAATCTATCAATGACCCTAGATCTGCATCAAGGTTGTTCACCCATGCATGGATCAATTCCATCTCTCTTCTGACATTAGGCAGTCTGGAAGCCATTGATGTTGTGTGATCAATGATATTTCCTTCATCCATCTCCATCAATGGGCCCACAAATACAACTTCATTTGCATCTGAATCAAACTCCATATGCATTGTATTTAGTTGGTCAAATATATTTTCATCTGAATTTGATGGAAGAGCAGTGAGAGCATTTTGATCAATTTGAACATCAGAGTAGAACTTGTCATGTTCAATTTTGTATTTGAGTGCCTTATATACTCTTTCTCTATTTACTGTAAAGTTGTAATTTGTGCCACGTTGATCTCTCCTTCGAACAATAATGATTGGCAAATCTTTTATTGCATGTGGCAAAACCTTTGAAATTTCTTTTACATCTCGTGGAAAACTTATTGTGTGTCCCTTGTATTTATATTGACCACCAGTTGCATGTGTCACTTGTAGGATTGGATTGACACGTGCTATCAACATTTCTTCTACCTGTGTCAAGTTTGCAAGCTCTGGTGGTTGTGGGCTAGGATCCATATTATTTGATGCTGAGAATTGATTATTGCCTTTCTTGTCGACACCTATTGCATATAGGACCTTGAGGTGTCTGATAAACCCTTATTCCAAGGTAACATTCTTGACAAATATAACACATGTTTGGTGAAACAAAACTATCTATTCCATTTTGAAAATGCATTTGGAAAGTATTGAAATTAGCGTGAAGCATCCCATTAGGATTTGGTGCATTTTCTACATCATTTTGAACAACTTGATTAATGTCATGTTGAGGTACATTTTCTGGTGTTTCAAGTACAAAATCTATTGATCTTGAATTTTCATCTCAAACATTTAAATCAATATTATCATTTGACTGATAAGGTTCTTGTCTTTCTTGTCTTTTAGGGACACCAAGTTCTCGAGATGTTTGTGCATGACTTATTCTCATCATATTTGGTTGTTGTCGATTTTGTAATTCCAACTCTTCAACTGTTATTTCAGCTGCACGTCAACGATATCTTTCTCTATCAACATGATTTCATTGTATCATTTGTTCTTGTCTTTCTACATCTGTCATTAGTTAGCGTTGTCATCTT
Source organism: Cunninghamia lanceolata (assembly GCA_027924645.1). NCBI lineage: Eukaryota > Viridiplantae > Streptophyta > Pinopsida > Cupressales > Cupressaceae > Cunninghamia > Cunninghamia lanceolata. The sequence goes on along the minus strand of BSBN01000762.1, from coordinate 504,397 downwards.
CAATACTCCCTCTGATATTCTCTTTGACGTTCCCTTTTATATTGTTCTCATTGTTCATCAGATTCAAAATTCAACCTAGGGGGAGCCATACCTACATAGTAGTTGAAAAAAAATATTTATAAGTCTAAAGTTATAACATTGACTTAAATGTACAAAAATTCCATGCCATTGGTGTGTAATGTTGACATTATTACAATGATTACACACTTTCAAGTTAAGATTAAATAATAACACTAAGAGATAAAATAATTTTCAACACATGATGACTTTTGTTGTCAAGTTTTCATGGATTGGTTCCTTATCACTCCAAAAGGTTGCTTTTTCTATATATCGCCAGACCAATATACCAAGCCTCTCTGTATGCTCACTCTTCCATTATACCCGTCAGTACGTGGAAGAAGCCCATCCTTTCTTTATACCCGTCGGTAAGTGAAAGAAATGTTAAAGCACATGAGAGGAGAGTGGTATGTGGCACATAGGAAATACATGAAAATGATTCATCCTATCGACGATGCCTGCTTAGAAAGAAATCAAATTTCTTTTCAGTCAAGATTTATGTCTTACGATAGTGACGAATGGGCAATGGAAGGAAGTGAAAATGAGAGTGTCCTTATTTCTCCCTGGTGATTTATAGGGATGATGCCATAGACGCCGTTGTTGCAACTATTTTAGGTAGCAGATACAGTAGTTCAATCGCGATGGCTTGACCCGTAAATGTGAACCAAAGCTACCATGATTACTGAACACTGTAATTGTTTTAGTTTTGGAAGAAAAATGTTTAGACATTTTGTTTGAAAAAAATAAATAACAACTTTATTATTCTAAAAAAAATTCAAAACAAATTATAATTTTCATAAAAAAAAAAATTCCTTCTTAGAAAATGTCTTGCATATTAACTATGAATTTTGATAGATTCTATTTATTAGTCTAATGTCTATAAATATATAACTATAAGATTACCTTATATGAAATTAATTAACACTAAAAAAATTAAGTCTATAATGATAAACATGTATATTTAAGGAATACATATGCATTCTTTTGTCATAAATTATAGAAAACCAAATGTTGGAAATACTAATGCCTCATATGTTTACAAATAGTGGAATTTCCTATGGTTAGAAATGTTTCTATAGAAATTGATGTTTAACTTAACTTCCATTCTAGAATTCCTAAATAAATAAATAAGGAGTAATAATTACCATAAATAGAAAATTAGGTTAATATTACTATTAAATTAATTTAATCATGGTTACCCACACCCTAAGCTTAACAATTATTTTTACTTATTGTTAAAATACTAAAGAACCTAATAGCCATAATAAACTTAATTAAAAAAGGGTAGATAATATTTAGCTATGTTCACTAATTTTTCCTTCATTCCAACCTAAAGAAAAATTTAATTAATATTATGAAAAGAGAAAATTATTATTTTATACTATGGTAATGGGAAAAATTAATTCATTCTAAATAAACACTTAAATAATCTATAAGCCTTCCTCTTTGCTTATAAAATTAAAATTTAAAAAGACTCCACAAAAAAAAAAAAAAAAAAACTTCATGGGTAAGGAATATTCTAATAATACCAAAGAAATATTCTAATCTAATAATACCAATTAAATAAATATTTTTTTATTAAAGACTAAGTTTTGGAATGGAAACTTCTAAAACAAACTAAAACTAAATAATCTACATTCATACAATCTTTAAATTAAACAAACCCTTTGATACCCATTCTCTCCTACTTTATATTGTTTTTTTCTAATTTCCTCTGTAATTGGTTTGGCATGCTTTTGTGTAGGTAAGGAAGTTATGGCTGCAAAGTTTTAGTGTTTGCATGAATAGCATATGGAACTACAGGGTCACAAAAAGATTGATAATGTTTAGATAATTGTGTATAAACACATATGTATTATTATTATTATTTTATTTATATATATATTTATTTATTTATTGTTCATGTAGCATTGAATTCAAAGAGGGCATTTTTTTTTTAATTTATATATATTATTATTTTAACTTAAAAAAAATTCATTAAAAAAAGATTGCATTGCATTATATATATATATATATATATATATTAAAAAGGAGGGGCGACCTGCTGCTCATAGGCATCCGCTACTGCATATAGCAGTGCCCCCAAACTTTTGTTTTTTATTTATTTAAAATATATTAAATTTTAATGAGTTGTATAGGGCCCAACTAATTATCAATTGACAACATCTTTATAATATAAAATTTCCAAAAAGCATATATAAATTAATATATTAATTTCTACATAGAAATTAAAATAAACAATAGAGCATATTGTTTATTTTAGTTTTTTTTTTCCTAAACATATGTAAATAAAATCAAAACCTAAAAACTGCTTTTCAAATTTCATTATAGAAAAATTGATATTATTCTTTTATCACCTTATAATTTTCTTTTCCCCTCCCTCTACACCTCCTTATTTCACTATTTACCTCTCTTTTTACCTAGGATGTACAGAGGCACCTCTATTGAATAAGATTGTCTTATTATAATGGTTAAAATAATTTACCTATATTTAACAACTATGTTGTAATCGCTTGTAGCAAGAAGGGTTGGATTTATAGTTTTGCTTTCATCGGGCTTCCACCTATAATCATGAGCATTGAACATATCAAACTTAATAAGAAAGTTGAGATTATTGCTAATAGATAAAGAAATCCAAATCATCATTCCTCATTAATTCTTACCAAATTTATCACCTCCTATTCACTCTTGAAATTTAAGAAAAACCAACCAAATTTTTGGATACTGAGAATTCATCTGGTCACAAAAAAAACATCTTTAATCTTTGGAAATTTGATTAGAGAGATATAATGGTTCCTCCCAACTATTTGGAGAGAATATAAAAATAAGAAACCACTGTGCACTAAATAAGAAAGAGCAAAAAAAAATGGGTGCACAATGTTAGAGATGCTGCCTGGAATGAGATACCTATGGCCTGGAAGTTATCCTGTATTCTACCAAGAGCTCCTGCTGCTAGTTCTGGTGATGCCTAAACAACTCCTACGATTCCTCTGATGAGCAATATTTGTAATGGTTATGGCCTGGAAGTTGTCCTGTAGTCTACCAAGAGCTCCTGCTACTAGTTCTAGTGATGCCTAAACAACTCCTACGACTCCTCTGATGAGTAATATTTGTAACCATCATGGATAGGGATGCCTAAATAATTATTAGGCATAGAGGCGTTACTGTCATACCATTGCCATTGCAATTTAAAGATAGGTATTCAATCAAAATTAATTCTATAAATGTCGCACATAATCATGTTAAGACATGGAACTGCGTTTCCTGAATTAATTATCATGACTACAATTAACAAACAACTAATTATGTTTTTAACACCCATATTCACTGGGTATATGCACAGCTAATCTACATCTGTTAGACATCTGGCATAAAATATAAAAAAATATTGAATCGTTCAAAGTAAACAGTTTAACAATAATTTTAAATCATAACGACTTCTTTGTCAGCATATTCCTTCCATTATTAGTTCCATTAAATGGTTGCCGTGTAGTTTCTAGAACAAAGGATTTAAAGTTTATTATTATTATGGAATCTTATATGTTATTTTTTAATAAGAATCTTATAAAATTACACAGAATCTTGGAATCTTTGCGCTCTTCAACTCCACCTCTGTTGTGATTGTAGGAACGCCTCTCGGTGTAATTAAAAAAACATAACACTATACTGGGAAAAAAATCTTTAACAGCAGAACTAAAAAATTATACATAGCTGCTCATAGACAGAAAAAAAAAAGTACACTTTATTCATAAATTTCAAAATCTGAATTGACTGTTCACACATCTTAAAGTGAGTGAACAAAAATATTGTTTTTATAGAGTTTACAACAAACTAAAATAAAACTCTAATGATATGTTGGACGCCAAAAAAAAAAAACCATCAATTCTAAAAAAAAATTAATATAAAAGAATCACATGCAAATTGTAGGATGCATGGATGACAAAACATAAAAAAATATCATGCAATGTACAGCTACAATCATGCAAACTACAACTTTGAGCATTCACTCCTTAATGATAAGGGTAGGTCCCATCAGGCTGCTTAGGTTATTTTGAGTAGCATTCACTGTTCATTTTTTTTAAAAGATATTTGTGGAGGTAGTGATCCAATGAATATTTTATTATCCTGTTTATTTTAAGTAGTTATTTTGATTTATAATTTTTATTATATTAAAAAAATAAAAAGAAATTATCTTAATTATATTAATTAAGAAACTTTTTTTAAAAAGGAGGGAAGGAAATTTTTCATTATGCAGTCCCTTTTTTTCTCCACATTATCTTTTTCTGATAATTGTAAATTTCCATGGGGCCACTCCCACTACTTAAATTTATAACTTAAAGAACCACATGGGGACATGAGGTAAGGGTGTTTCCCATCATTAAAGAACGAAAATGACATATTCAACTACCCTTTCAATGCGTCCATGGTCCATGTGATGGGAGGAGGCCATTTCCCCTTAAAATGGACAAAACATTGCCATGAATATTTTTCCAAGATCTATTGTGTTTAGTTGGAATATATTATTAATTATGATTTTTTTTAATATTTGGAAAATTAATTTAATGATTTCTTTTTAATTGTAAATTTAAGTATTTTTTAATTAATTAATTTTATATAATTATATAACTTTTATAATATTAATAGTAAATTAAATTAATATAATTTTTGAAACACAATTAATATATATAATTTTTTTAGGTTCAATAAGCACTCTACTTAGGGGAGAGGGACCATAGTGGGTCACCCTAACTTTCCCCTTCCACCTGGGATGCCACATCATCCAAATTTTTAAAAAATTGTCTTTTTCACGTAAACGGTGACGTGGAAACTTAAATATTTCGTTTTAACATGCTAGACATCGATTTGCCACTAGACGACACGTTTCTTTGGAGGGGTCATAATATGCCTCTAAAAAAAATTAGACCAATAGTGGTGCATTAAATCATATTTTTTTGTGTGTCAATGTGGCATCATATGATCTTTGTTTTTTGAATGTAATGGGCATATTTTGTTCAACTATTGGGTCTTCTCTTACAACTACTAGTTCCATACTTTTAAAATATTGGGCTTTCAATGTACATGTACTATGACAACTATTGGTACCCGCACCACTATTGGATTCTCTCCCCTAAATATCATCCACAGTCAATAGCAATTTTACATCTCATTCATTAAAAAAAGTGATAAATATTTGTCTTATTTTTATTGGCTAAAATTGACTTGTATGTTGAAAATAGATAATATTTAAGAATAGCCGTCCATAAACCATAAACAATATTAGAGTCCATCTTCTTTTTAGTCGTGAAACACTATAAAACAAGACTTTCGCTCTCGTAAGTTCCAGGGCTGTTCTCACACAGAACACAGAATTCTAAAGTTAAAGTTGTTTTAACGCATCGTCAAGCAACTTCGATCTGTTGTGGTTGGGGTATACGAATTTCAGAGATCTTTTACATCCACTATCAGAATTAATAATAACAGGTTAACGATGGCAGGTGCAATCGCACAAGGTGTTATTTTCAAAATTAGTGCAGCTGAAGAGGCAGCAGTGGTGTCCGACTTCACCCGCTTTGAGTGGTTCAAAAAGAGACTCAGAGAGATAAGCGGTGGCCTGAAATATGCGGATTCACGTTCTACACAGGATGAAGACGTCAAAGAATGGCTGCACAACGTTAGGGACGCTGCCTGGGATGTAGAGGACATTGTGGAAGAGTGTGCTGTTCACCCTCTTTACATAACTGACTCTTGTGTTTGCAATCCTGATGAATTACTTTTCCGCTATAGAATGGGAAAAAGAATTGAAGAGGTGAAAGAAAGAATCATATCCATTGGAGAGCTGAAGTTTTCCTCCGAAGAGCCAGAAGAAGAGCCAGAAAGCAGTACAAGCAGGACAGCGGGCTACTCCGAAACGCCAGAAAGCAGTACAAGCAGTACAGCGGGCTACTCCGAAATGCCAGAAAGCAGTACAAGCAGTACAGCGCGCTACTCCGAAACGCCATCAAGCAGTACAGTGGGGAGAACGGTGTGTAAGAGTAGTAGTCTCCTGCCCAGCGATTCACGCCCTGTGGCGATTGAGCCCAAGATTCAACACCTCATGTCCTTGTTAGATAAACCAACTCTTCCAATCATTGCCGTGGTGGGGATGGGCGGAGCAGGAAAGACATTTCTTCTCCAAAACCTTTTCGACAGAATCAAAAATAGGTATGAGCATTCAATCTGGCTTGCCATATCAAAGTCATATTCTGTTCATAAATTACAGTGTCATTTAGCGTCGCACATGGGAAATTTAATGGATGTGGTGAAACATGTAACTGAAGAGCGAGCAGCGCACCTGATTCACTACAGTTTACTACGAACAAGGTCCCTCATCGTGCTAGATGATGTGTGGAGGGTAGCCAGAGAAGATAACATCATTAGGAGATTGGGTCTTCCGATGGGCAGTAATAGAGAATGTAAAATCGTGGTTACAACGAGAAACAGGGAAGTTTGCCAAAACCTTGGTGCTTTTCTATACCAGATGGAGCTTTTATCAGAGCAAGAGAGTTGGCAGCTGTTCTGTGCTCATGCTTTCGGAGGTGATCTCCCACCATATCACCTTCAAGTGGTAGCTTCTCAAGTTGAAAAGCAATGCGGGAGGTTACCAATGGCTCTCAAGGCAATAGGAGCTTTTCTCTCCGGTTGCACAGAAATAAACCAGTGGAAGGCCAAATTGCGTCAGCTGATTGAGGGGATTGATCTACACAGGGACCCAGTTGGAAATATTCTCAGATTGAGTTATGACTCCTTGCCTGCAGCTGTTAAGCCCTGTTTTTCTTACTTGTCCTTCTTTCCTGTGGATGAGGAAATAGATTGCGAATATCTCATAGATCTCTGGATAGCGGAAGGATTCATTCCCCAAGGAGAAGACCAGAGGGATATTGCTTGGGGTTATTTATATCAATTGGCCAATCTGTGCTTGGTTGAAGTACGGGAGGATGACCATTTAATCAAATATTGCAAGATCCATGTCTTGCTCCTTGATTTGGCAATTTATATATCTAAAGAAAACAGATGTACATTTGCTGTTACCAATGCCTTCACATCTGTGAAAAGAATTTTACTGGCCAAAAAAGAGCTAGATGATATGGTCATTGCACGGAGCAGGGCTTCTTGTCACAGGTCTCTTCGCACTCTGTCATTAAGTAAAAATCCTATTGAAAAAATTGAGGCAAACTTCTTCAGCCCTATGAGACTATTAAGGGTTCTCGACTTGAGCGAAACTAAGATCTTCACATTGCCCCACTGTGTTGGAAAGCTAAAACTTCTCAAGCTTTTAAATCTATCATCGACAAGGATTAAGAAGGTACCAATCTGTGTGAGAAGTCTTAAGAGTCTTATCTTCCTCGATCTAGATCGTTGCCAACAGCTACAAACGCTGCCTAAGTGGATAAGTGAACTCACATGTCTCCAACATCTCAAAATAAGGAATTGCTATGACGAGCTGCGGAGTCATATGCCCAAGGGAATTTCAGAGCTGGTGTCTCTGCGGGTACTCAGATCAGATCCATTAAGCCTCTCTGTTGAAGACGATGGACTGTTAAAGTTGAAGGATGTTGCCAAACTAACCTGCCTTCAAGAATTAAGCTTAGAAGTTAAGCATGAAAAGGAGTTAAAGAGTATCCATGATGGAATCCTTGCTCAGCTATTCAAGATACGCCATCTGTCACTAAAATCTCATTTCTCTACAGAATCGCATCTACCGGAGAATATGGCTGCTCTAGCGGACCTCCAAATACTTTATCTGAGGAAATTTGCGGTGCCGAGTTGGGTGTGTATTCTAACAAATCTGAGGCAACTCTTATTATATGATTGTCATTGTAGCGATTATCCAGCATTAGAAACAATGCCGAACTTGATAGAGTTGGTATTAGATGGTAATGAGAGGTGCAGAGAAGTACCAAAGGCGTTTGTAAAGTCATCCGGGTTTCCCGTGCTACGCTTTCTGACTATTATGAACTTCCCTCTTTTGGAGGTGTGGCCGGATTTGGAGGATGGAGCGATGGCCGTCCTGGAGAAATTCTATTTAGGCAGTTGTCCAAGAGTGAAGAAAGTTCCAGAGAGATTGGAGCGGTTGAGAAGACCACAGCAGTTCTACAGAGGAATAACTGGAACCGATGCCGATTTATCACAACCATTTCAACAAGAAGCTATAGATATTGCTGGGCCTTCCAGCTTCTCTTCACCTCAACTTTCTTCACCTCAACATGGAATAACCGGAACCAATGTCGATTTATCACAACCATCTAAACAAGAAGCTATAGATATTACTGGGCCTTCCAGCTTCTGTTCACCTCAACTTTCTTCACCTCAACGTGGAATAACTGGAACCGATGTCGATTTATCAAAACCATCTAAACAAGAAGCTATAGATATTACTGGGCCTTCCAGCTTATCTTCACCTCAACCTTCTTCACCTCAACGTGGAATAACAGGAACCGATGTCGATTTATCACAACCATCTCAACAAGAAGATATAGATATTGCTGGGCCTTCCAGTTTCTCTTCACCTCAACCTTGTCGACAAGAAGATATTGCTGAAAATTTCACCTTCTCTTCACCACTACAACCTTCACAACAGCAAACCATTGCTGGGGCTTTCACCTTCTCTTCATCCCTACAACCTTCTCAACAGCAAACCATTTCTGGGCCTTCCACTATTACAGAGACTGATTTTATGGGTTTGCTAAAGAAATTCTATAATATAAGCCAGCTTAATGATCTTATTCAGTTTATCGACAAGCTGTTAAAAAACATGGTAAGTTATCTCTGCTATTTTTAACTGGAATTTCTGCAGTGCAACAATTTTGGATATATCATTTGTTTCACATCTTTGATAATCCACACTTTACCTTCTAGTTTAGGCCTGCTAGGCTATATTAAGTGTATAGGTAACTTAGGTACCTAGTTTATGAAGGTATTAAAGAGCAAATGATAATAACAATGATCTGCAGATCATTCAACAAAAATATGTAAATAGGAAAAACTCTCCAATCTGTATTAATCAACTGAGAACAAGAAATATTTAACATGGAATAAAAAACTGACTGCAAAACTGTCCGCTAACTAACCATAACTGCCATATGTTTATTATTCTAACAGTTTATTCAGTAACTCCTAACCACACCCATTTGGTGTATAAGGCTTCTTTCTTTAGTGGAATGTTTTTTATTTACCCTATATGTTACTCAACGAGATATGCATACTCTTTATCCCTCTTTAGCCTCTCTTAGACTGCATCTATAAAGGTAGTTTTTGGGTTAGAAAAGGATTTATTTCGGTTTATCTTACCTATCATTTTTCAAGTTTTGTACTCTTGTTTTTAAACTGCGTGATCAAGCCCTGTAATAAACTTAACTTGCCAGTCTGCCTTCACCCTAGATAATAATGTTTCTTGTGTTCTCCAATATAGTCAGGGGAGAAGAGTGAAGTAACATCAGCAAGTCCTTATATCAAAGATGGCCAAGCATTCATGGAGATAATAGAGAAGCGCATTGACGGACTTAATGACAAGGTAAATTTGCATTTAAAAACTATAAATTATTAATAGGTGTTGTCATTCCCACGCCATTAAACTCTCACTACTCATTAATTATAATTAGGCTGTATTAACACTTTTTTCTTTACTTCAAATTAAAAGCGATGTGAAATGTTATATTGTGCATACTAATGGATCCATTCTGCACTCCTGTGTGCAGCAAAATTTGACGGATAGCGTGACTGCGGAGATAGAGAAAGTTGTTATGGAACTTTTCAAGGGCGCTGAGAAAATTCATTTGGTGAGTGCAGCACTTGCTGTGGTGGGGTTCGCGTTGGCAATATTAAGTCAGATGTCTAAAACCTACGCGGAGTGCTTTGAACTTCTCAAAGACATGTTTAAGCTGGGGAAGCAGATTCTGCAGTTAAATGACCAAATGCCAGATCAGAAGCGGATACTAAACGAGGCAGTCCAATGCATTGTGGTGGGATGCACCATGTGCGTTTCCCAATCCGGAACAAAAAATATTTTTAGGTCAGTTCAATTCTTTATTTGGTTTAATTTCAAAGTCAGGTTTTTATCCTGCCAAAAATGAGTAATAAATTCTGTTTTAATTGCAATGGTTACCACTCTGGTATGAAAACTGAAATTATTATTAATATTTACAAATATTTATAAAAGATAGTAGGATTGATGATAAAATCTAATCTAATAAGTTATTAGATAGTGTAAAACATCTTTTAAAATATTTATAAGAGACTAACCAACTAAAACTAATGATAAAATTCAAAACTAAGTTGTGAAAAAAATTGTTATAAGAGTACTTTTATCAAAATATATATGTTCTTTTGTATGTCTCTAGTTTTGACAAGTTATGTTTCCTGCCACCATTATCTAAAAGCCTCATTTTTACGAGGTTTAGCATGTAAAGAGCTATTAGATGCATGCTTTGAGCCATTCCTTGGGAGTTGGTTGCAATGAAGGAGGTTATAGTTCTGATGTTAGTAGAAGCATCTGGTGCAGGAGCACCAAGGAGATCAAAAGACTTATGTCTTGTTTTGATGATTCACTTGTTTGTTGATCCAATAAGGTCATGCAGACCATTCTCATGATGTAATACAGGCTATGATGGCCATGTTTGTAATAAGCAATCATACAACCATACATTGTATAGGAGGCAGTCATACATTTCATGTTGTAAGCCTTATAAAGGCATGTCAAAGTGTTAGAAAGGTATGTCAAGGTCCTAATACCATTGCCAAATGTTTGAAGGCACTTGTTAAAGCCAAAACAGTCCTAATCATGTAAAGACAAAACTGGTAAACAAGTTGTAGGTAGTTGAAATGTCAAAACTGCTAAGGAAGTTCGAATTGGTTATGGCTTCCTTGATTGTACGAACTGTCCTCAATGGAGTTGCCAAGGTGTATACAAGTCTATATAACCTTGAGCAAGTAAACTGTATGGAGGAGAAGGAGTTCTATGCAATCAAAACACCATTTCCTTGCTGTTTTCTGTTATTTTCTGTATTTTCTGGAAAAACAGGCCGTACTACTCTGCTGTACAGAACTGTCATGAATCCAAGGTTGCTTGGCAATGAAGTTTGGTGAAGTAACTATCACTTAGAATCAGTTTGGGCCTATGACATTGAAGAAGGAGTAATCTACAAGCATTTGATATTAGACTGTTTCATTGAAATTTCTGATTTCTTAAGGAAAGGCATTGCTACAGGCCGTACAGTAGGAAGGTACAGAATTGTTATCATTCCCTCATGTTTTGATTGGCTAGTAGGTTGAGTCACTTATCAGCTGAAGTGGTTTTAGTGTTTTGAAAGTTGAATTGTTGGGAGATATAAATGTTTCCTTCAAAACAGTCTACTAAAACCTAGTTAAGGGCTTGCCTGCAACAATGGGGTATTGACCATCCCACTGTCTTTCAAGGCCATAAGACCAGTGGGATGGATGTATTTACTTGTATGTTAAGTGTTTTGGGTGTTTGCAGGAGTGGGAGAGTTGGTGTTTGCAAGTTTTGGTAGAAAAGGCTTAATATGCCCATGTATTAAGCCTATTGGAGTAACCATAGAGGTATTTCTTGGAACAGCAGATTGTAGAAGGGTAAAACTCACAAAATATTTTGTTTTGGCATGTATTCTAAATGTTCAAACCCTTGGTTGAGTTCTGGGCTTGCATTCTGTAGTAGTCTCTTTGTAATTTTGGCCTAATTGGGGCTCTAGGTCATTGAGAGGGGCTATTCGTTGAGGTATTCCGTCCAAAACAAGCCATACCCAATTTTGGATATGTGATAGGGGGCCATAATGGGTATCTACTGATTGTCTAAGATTTGCATTTGAAGGTTTAAGTCAAGAGTTATTAGGACTGTTGTCATTTTGTAGGGCTACAAGCCATTTTTGGGTTTTGTGAAGGAAGTACCATTTCAGAGTTTGACCTGCCTTTGCCAATGGATGGGATGGGTCTCAATACATGTCTAAACACCATTTCCATGAAGAAATCAAAGCCCCTAACTTCTGTTCCCACTTTTCCAAACTGACCTTTGATTTTGGGCTTTTGGGTGTAGTAGAACCTTGTCATCTTATCTATCTTCCTCCTTGTCATAGTGCCTCTACATCAGCATCCCTTTGTTTTCCTTTACTCAAGTGAGAATGTCTAAATATGCAATCTTCTTTAATGTATAGCTCCAATCACTTCTAATCTTGATAATGGAAGAATGTTTCGAGAGACTGTCTTGAGTCCATAAAGGGACACCAAAATCTTCCACAGATCTCATAAAAAAAATTGTATTTGAAAATAAAATGATCCTCATTCTTTGTCTCCTAAACACATTCATTCTTCGTAGAATGTGGTGATCGATCTCAATCCTCCATTGATGATTGTTGGCTTGCATCTAGCCAAGGGAAACTCTAAGTCATGAGACCAACGGTTTTGAAAATAGTTTGGAAGGATAATGTCTCCATCACAGATTTGGAGAAATGTAGATGCATTATGATTCAATTTTGGACTTAATGGCCTAGAGGGAGAAATTTAGGTATGCTAAATGTAGGCCCTATAAATGTCCTCTCAAATGTATTTGTGAATCCCTTTTTGAGCCACTCTAATATTCGGGGCCCTCCAAGAACACTTGAATGGTGGAACATTATCAATAGAAATACCAATAGTCTATAGAAGAGAGCTCACACTAGTTAACCAATGTTTTTTTCCCTACTTGAACAGATTCAAAGAGGATAAGTAAACATAATAGGGATACCTTAAAGTTCCCTTCAGACTATATGCAAAATTTTGTAGTCTATGCAAATAACAAACAATCCAAAATTGTGTCCAATTTGAGTGCCTAGGGATCAAATTTAACTTGCATAATATTTTACATTGAATAATTTTTTGAAGTAATAAAGTTTTTAATCATTCCAAACAATCTCAGTCAATCTCATTAAGAGAAGGTTCGCAAATCTCATATTCATAAAGACCAGTTGTCCAAACAAGAGTGTCAAAAAGATCTATCTTGATACATGCATTCTCAAACTAAACTTGAAAACTATCTTTTTCTAGGATTCTGATAAGCATAACCTTTAAAAAGCCTTGCCTTAGCAGCAAGTTTGAAAGAAAGCCTAGGACTTTTGAATGTGACCCCAAGATATGTATAAGAAGAGTTACATAGGACCATCTCACCTCAAAAGGTAAACACATTACATTAGCACCTTCTATGAGAGAATCATAACAATTATTTTTTTAAAGATAACATGTAGCTTTTTCTTCTTACAAAAATGATCCAATTTATCTACTTAAGGTTATAATCGATTAGTTGAGGGATAAGAACAATATTTTTTTTAATGTCCAATATCATTTTTTCAAGTTAACATTCGTACAAAAATAATCCAATTTATCTACTTAAGCCTATAATCCATTAGTTGAGGGAATAAGCACAATATCATTGTTTCTCCTTGCCCCTACAGGGAGGATGTTGGTGGTTGGCTATTGTTTTGCAGACTTTGTGTTGTTTGTCTTGTGTTGTTGTTCCGTGTGGATGTTTGGGTGAATTATACCCTTATGTTGGTAGTCCTTGTTGTGTAGCTTAGTTTCTAGTGGAGCTTCAATTTCATATTTGAATTAGCTTTTGTAAAAGGGTTTGGATTGTTCTCTGATCCAACAACTCTAATCTGCTCTCATTAACTTCCTTCCCTCTCTTCTATCATGTAAGCAAAGATGACCTTTGATTTCTTCTTCCATCAAAAGTGGATATCAGATCTCACCTTCCACTTTAGGAAGATTTCCTTCACGTGTGGATGAATCTCAATGTTTTTGTAAGAGATGGTGATTTTACAGAAAGATCAACACTTCACATTAATCTCACACTCTGCAGGCCAGTGCACCCTTCCTTTCTATTTAAATTAAATAAATTTATATTTGGATTAGTCGCTGTGCCGGGAGGCATTCTATCATGGGAGCTGGTGAGGGTTGCAAATATGTTAGTATATGAGTTAGATAAACATTTATCTATCACATGTATGATTTCACACAATAAACAAGAGCTGCAGGCAGCCACTGGAAGGACAGTTTTGGTATTACCGTGCAATTGTGTACTGATTACTGATCTGGCATTATATTTTTGTCTGATTTGTTTGCAATCTCACGTCCGCAGGGAAGTGAAATTTCAAGTCCGATTTTTCGAGTATGGACTAAAAATTTGTCCTGTTGCTTCAATCTCCCTAATACAATTTGTTCCATCTTGGTATTATCATGATTTTATGCAAATTGGCACAACAGTTGTCTGAAATGTGGAGGTAGTTATTGAATATATATGTTTGTATTGTTTAAGAGCGAGTATGCAGAGAAAACTACTTTAACTGCTTCGAATTATTTCCCACAATGGATAAATTGAATCTCTCCTTGATGCAATTGCTATCTAGAAATGACCTTTGAGGCATAGCATTTGTTACAAAAGGAGACATAATTCTTTGCAAGGAATACTAGCTGTGACAATGCAAGTGCATGGTGGTTATGATCAAGCACCTGGATCATTTTGACCAGCAATCCCATGACAATGGCATCCACTAATTGAAGCAATTTATCTCTAATGCCAATCCTGTGGGATGCAGGGGTGAAATCAACGTAGGCTTGAGACATAATAATGTAATAATGTAATTGTAATGCCTCTCTGACCTTACCATTGATTATAATACTTCTATTCAAATTGATAGTCATAAGCATACACACATGATCATCATATTCTTTCTTTGCATTTATATTGGGCTTGCATTTTTTAAGACTCCAGACTAACCTGGCCAATAGCACATATGATCATCGTATACTTTCTTTACATTTACATTGGGCTTGAATTTTTTAAGACTGCAGATTAACCTGGCCAATAGAAGTCGGGATGATTGGTCCACAATCTTGGATAGCACCTACAGGACAATATCTGCAAGCTTATAAACCTCAATTGCTTTTCTAGTTGATTATATATGAACATTAGGTGGCATCCCTTGTGGCCTGGTGTGGAGTCTACATTTAATCTTGTTAAAACATTAGTTTCAACTTCATGCTGTTAAATATTGGTCCTAGAATGCTTTCAAGGAACCAGTAGTCTTGTTTGTACAAGCCTTGAGAAGCATCCACTTTGATCACTCTATCAACTCCCCTTAAAAACTAGTGTCAAAACTGCTCCTATGTGATGAAGTCCTAGATGGGTGCCTAATTGAACAGGTATCCAATCCAGGCAGCTAGGAACTCACACTCTTACTCTTTTTCATAACAAGAATAGACAAATTTAATTGCAAAACATTTAAATTAAAATATAGGGACTCTGCCGTTCATGCACCCACACACTAATAGAACATGACAGATGGAGCAGATATTTAGAGTCTTTTCTCCTCATTACAATAAAAAAATACAACTTTTCAAACATTTTTTACTTCTGTCAAAATCATTCAGGCATGGGATAAACTTCCCCTGTCCCAAGAGTAAATTTCCCTGGTTTTCAGATCGTGGTAGCCACCTAAAATGTTTTTGATCCCTCTCAGAACATACACAGAGTCTCTTTTCTTATTTTGTTCGCTTCTGCCCACTTACTATCGAGTCTCCTCTTTTTTTGTCTGTTTTATTTTTTCCCTGACAATGTAGAAGCAAAAGGCAAAAAGAACTCTTCCAAAAAGTCACCTTTTTCTCCCAAAACAAACGGCCTTTGTCTCTCATGTCCTTCAATCTACATGATAGATGCTCATGAAAGATTAAGAACCTCTTTGGATCCCTAGAAATTCAATTGAAGTTCCCAAGGATCATGGGAATCAATTGTTCCAGTTTTGATGTGTGAAGAGAAGCACAAAATGTTGACTACAATCTATTTGATGAAATGCAAAACCTAAAACAGAAAAACAAACACAAAATGATAATCTAAATAAAAATATTGTTGTTATTTTCCTTCTTTTTTAATGATGCGGGTTGCAGTCAACTGCTAGATTCTCTTGCATCAAACACCCAAGGCAAATAAAACATGATCTCCTGCTCACAAACCTGCTGTGAGCTTGTCAATGGATTTTCCATTTTTCATAACTTCAAATTCAGACATCCAAGTTGCATCCTTTGCTATGCGTCCATTCCATTTGATCAAACACTCATAATAGTCTTTAGTTCTTGTGCTCTTGTCAATTCTGATGTCTAGAATGGCCTCCATTTCTTCTTTTGCTTTCTCCGGCAGTTGGATCTCCAATCAATGGTTGAAGAGTCTCCAGTCAAGTTCTCTATATTCGTATGTCCCTCAACAAAGGATTATAGATCTAAGACATTATAGAGAGTTGAAAGACTGACCCCCTCAAGTAGCTCTATTTCATATGCATTGGCTAAGAATTTGCACAAAATCTTACAAGGCCCAATCTTCTTCATTTTAAGTTTGTTGTATGCACCTTTTGGAGACCCCTCCTTGTGTACATGTGCTAACACCAAGTCTCCAACTTCAAAGACTTTCTCCCTGCACTTTTGATTAGCATATTGTTTATATTCAGCCGACTTTCTTTCAACCTTCGCTTATTTCCATGTGTATATCATGCATGGCTTGGGCACGCTCTTCACCTTCAACACCCCTAGCCATTTCAGTTGTGCTCCTTAACTCACAAACACCTCTAGGGTTGGTGCCATATAAAATTTGAAATGGGCTCATACCTGTACTTATATTAACAAAATTATTATAAGCAAATTCAGCTTGTGCTAAGGTTAAATCCCGTTATTTAGGTTTGTCATTAACTATGCATCTCAACAAATTTCCAAGACTTTGGTTCACAACCTCAATTTGCCCATCTATTTGAGGGTGATAGGATGAACTATAATCTAGTCTTGTGCCCAATTTTTTCCACATTGTTCTCCAAAAGTGTGCCACAAACTTGGTATCTCTATTTAACACAATGCTAATAGGCAGCCCATGTAATTTTACAACTTCTTGAAAGGAGTCATGAATCACCTTACATGCTATAAAGTGAGCCATTTTGAGAATCTATCTACCACAACAAAAATTGAGTAATTAGCTCACTGAGTTCTTGGTAAGCTGAGCACAAAATCCATGCTCACTACATCCAATGGTTTATTTGCAATTGGTAGCGGTTAGTAGAGTCCAGTGTTCTGATTTTTTCCCTTTACATGCTGGCATATTCTGCATGTTTCCACAAATTTCTTCAGATGCCCACTCTAGCAGGTGTCACTTAGCTCTGCCAAAGTCTTGTCATATCCAAAGTGACTAGCTAGACCACCACTATGCTTCTCTTGTAGAAGATTCTCCTCATGGAACATTGAGGTATGCGCAACCTCTTCCCCTTGAATAAGATACGATCTTGGATTATATACTTGAGCCATAGAGTTATATCAACACTTGTTGGGCTCTTGCATGCTACCCACACTTTCCTGAAATCTGAGTCCTCTTCATACAATTCTTCCATTGAGTCAAACTCAATGACTTCCACTTGAAGCTCATTCAACACGAGCTCATCTACTTAAGGCATATGCCACTTTGTTAGATTTCCCACTCCTATGATTTAAAACAAAAGTGTAACTTTGAAGAAACTCTATCCATTTAGTGTGTTTTTTATTCAATTTATCTTGGCTGTTTATATATTGCAGATGATCAGTGAATAAAAAAAACTCTTTGGATAAAAAATAACGCCGACACTTCTTTAGAGCATGTATTTTTTTGTATTTATATTCTTGATCATAGATATAATATTTTCTTTTTGCTTCATTTAACTTTTCACTGAAATAAGCAAAGGGCTTATCCTTTTGGCTGAATACTGTGCCTATGGCTGTCCCACTTGTATCACAGTCAACCTTGTATACCTTTTCAAAATCAAATAAAGTGAGCATGGGTTGTGTGGGCTTATCCTTTTGGCTGAATACAGTGCCTATGGCTGTCCCACTTGTATCACAGTCAACCTTGTATACCTTTTCAAAATCAAATAAAGTGAGCATGGGTTGTGTGGGCTTATCCTTTTGGCTGAATACAGTGCCTATGGCTGTCCCACTTGTATCACAGTCAACCTTGTATACCTTTTCAAAATCAAATAAAGTGAGCATGGGTTGTGTTGTGACCTAATCACAACTCGCCCCATTTGCAAATGGGGACCCCCAAATTTTCGTGATTTGCTTAGTAATTTTAGGGGTTTTTGTTTGAGTCTTATTCAATCTCCTTGCATATGAGAAATGAGGAAGGTCATCCATCAAGTAAGGTGCAATTGAGAACACTGAAGGTGATCCCTAAGACACTGAAATTGACTAAGTCTGATATCCTGAAAGTATATTTCAAAAATATTTGAAGTATAGGAAACATATACTTAAATATATTTTTTAAATATACTTCCACGCAGGGATCTTAACCTTCAAAATCAGGTAAAAATTATAAGTCTTGGACCTTGGGCGGAAATTTCCCATGACCATGCAATATGCGCCCAGGATGAGTAGAAATTCGTTGCTCATGAACAATATGCGCCCAAACAAAAGTAATGAGACTTCGTCAATTCAAGCAACAGAGAAGATCAAAACATGAAAATTTGGCTAAGTGTTGACAAATGGGGAAATTGTTCTGCACCCTTCAAAATCCGCCCTCCCTAGTTGCAAATTGTTCTCAAGCTTACAATTTGCGTCCAAGGTGAAAGTGTGCAAAATTTGACTACGTGGGAAATGGAAAGGTGGAAAATGTTCTCCCAAGTGGAATTTGCGCCCTACCTAGAGGATGATGCAAAATGTTCTGCTTCATGCAAAACCCGCCCTGGGAGATCCCAAGCTTTTGACAAGGGAATTTGATTAAGTATAAAACATCTTGAAAATTTCAACCTTGTTTTGAAAGTTCAAGTGAAGGTCATGAGTGGATCTCAAAATGAATGAAAATGCTCTGCCTCAAGGAATTTCTGCTTTAGGTTGAAGATCTCCATTTTGGATGCATGATTGCCTTTAGACAAATTCTTGAAAATACTTATAAAGAAACATGATGAATTGTTTTATGGAGTTGGAGGAGAGTTAAAGATTGATGAAAATCTTCAAGTGCAACTTGGAGCGCAAAATGCTCTACCTCATGCATTATGCGCCCTAAGGAGAAGGTATTCAAGGTATGTCAAAGGATTCAATTTTACAAGTTTGAAAGAGGATTTCCAACGTCATTCACCAAGAGAAGAGAAATTGAATTGGACAAGGTTTCAAAAATTGATCAAGTATGATGAATGCAAAGTGGGGAAAATGCTCTGGCTCAAGGAATTTCCGCCCTAGCTAGAGAGTGAGTTTGGAATGAGGAAAATGCTCTGCCTCATGCAAAATGGGTCCAAAGGCTTGCATGAATTTAAGCTTGTCAAATGTGAAATGTCACAAATTTAGGCTTAACCTTGAGGAATTTGAAGTGAAGGTTTGAAGTGTTGATTAAAGATAAGTAAAATGTTCACCAAAAGGGCAAGAGCGCATAATGCTCTAGAGCATGCATTTTGAACCCTAGGAGAGGTTTGATCCAAGATGACTAGATGCTAACTGGTTCAACTATCAAGTGGGATTCGAAGTGGGATTCGCCAAAGACTTTGCAGCATTTGAAGAAAAGTGAAGACATTGCAAATGGAAGAGTTGTTTGATGTAAGAATTTGATTAAGTCATTGAAGAAAGAAAATGAATCTTGAGATGCCTAAGTTGGAAGGGTGCATAATGATCTGTAGTAAGGAAAGTCCGCCCTCTCTCAATCCTCTCTTTTATTCCAATTTGACAAACATGAGGATAGTATCAACGAAGTTTTATAAGGTCATTTGAGGAACTTGATGAGAATAAGTGAAGGTTCGTGAAGATGAAGGGAGGAATGAACATTAGGAAAAGTTGGAAAATGCTCTGGAGCATGGAGAACCCGCCCTGTCTAGGACTCTCCATCCAGTGATTACCTAAATGAAATTGCAAGAAGTGGAAAATTCTTGTCAACGAGGAAAATCCGCTCTCTCTCCTCTGAATCAATTTGACAAAAGATAAAGAAAAGTCATGCAAAAGGTCACAAGGAAAAGTTGAAATCTAGTAAACTTTGAATGAGCAATAAATGAAAGTTGAAAGAAGATTAAAAGATGAAGATGTGAAGTAATTGAAGGAAACTTCCAAAGCGCAAAATGCTCTACCTCCTGCATTTTGCGCCCTAGACAATGATGATGAAATTTGTCCAAACAAGTTCCACTATGAGTTGAAAGTGAAGCATCAAGGTGTCAATCAAATGTGAAATGTTCTTCAAGAATGAGGGAGCAAATTGTTCTAGCCCTTGCAAAATCCGCCATGAGTCCTTGGGAGAAGAATGTTAAGTGATCCAATGATAATGAACCTCAAGAGCATGATTCAAGGCATGAGTGAAGGTGCTCATCCAAAGGAGAATGTTTGAAGAAAAAGTAGAAAATGTTTTTAAGCTTCTTAAGTATGGAGGGCGCATAATGCTCTGCTCCATGAAATTTCCGCCCTTGTTTATGTAAGTCGCCCAATTGATGAGTAGGTTGGCCTAGCAAAAATTGTTTTTTTAACAAAAAAAAAGGCACTTCATGGGTAGGCCGACCTACTTAGAGAGGACTTGGAATGCTATAAAAGAAAGTTTAAATTTTCATTTTCAAATCATTTCAAATCCAAAACCAAAAAGCAGAGCAGAGCAGCAATAAGTAAGAGCAAAAATCTATTTTTGAAGGGTAGATTTCATCATAAATCAAGGGTGAATTTGCAAAGCAAGTCTAGGATTCAAGTGCTACAAGGAAGCAAGGAGATAATTTTCTAGTAAAACCATTCAAAAGGCAGACCTGCAGAAAATTAAAATCAGACCTGCAGAAATACAAAATCAGATTTGCACATAAAATCAGACTTAGTATTATCTCCATTGAATTTCAGTGATAAGCAGCCAAGGTATGTTAAGCTTTCTTTGTTGCAAATTTGATAAGTTTTTGGGATAGGTGATTAAAAAATGATTTAAATTTATCCCACATTCATTGGGAGAGTGAAATTAAGTGTTTGGATCCCCTTTATATCCAATATCACTTTAATATTCTAACTTAAGCAATTTCGTTCTTGTAGGTAGATGATGAGTTCGAAGGATCACAAAGCAATGTTCAAGAGTGATATGAGAGGAATGTTGCCCGAAACCAAGATTACGTCAAGATGGAGGAACCTGAGCGACACCAACTTGGGACACATCAACATGGACGAAATCAAGGAGTTGCACAAGCCCACTCATTCCAAGGTTATGCAAGAGATGCTAAAGAATGGAATCCTTCAAGCAACATGCTTTCCGCCTGCATTCCCGAGTGCCGAGTTGATGTTGGAATGTGCTCGCCATTATAACCAACAAAATAGATGTATTGAGACAAGAGATGGGAAAGTGTTGGACTATTTGAGGAAGGAAGCTATTGTGGATACGTTCAACATTCCAAAGTATAAGAAGACTACACTTTGCACTAAGGAGTATGCGCAACAGGTGTATGATGCTAAATCAAAGGATTTCTTGCAAGAGATAAATGCCAAGTGGGTATCACAACCGAGGAATCACTACAGTAAGTTGCCAAAGAAACTACATAAGTCAGATTTTCTTCCTGAATACGGATATACGGTGATATTTCTGAGTAGAATATCATGTGAAACATGGATGTTCTACTACATAAGTGAGATAGCAAAAGGCCAAAAGATGTTTGATTGGGCGGAAATGATAAGTAACAATATTCATGATCAGCTAACAAGGTTGGAAGAAACAAAATCATTTTATATGAGCTCATATGTCATCTACATGTTAATGAGATGTGAAAGATACACCGGACTGACTTGGAAAGGTAATATTGGATATGGTGCCGGACAGTTTCCCGTGTATGATTGCTATCCGTAGTTGCAGTTGAAAGCCATCGCCCACTATAGAAGAGCCAAAGATGCTTTCTTCATGTTCATTGTAAGGACATTGCAAGGAAATATTCATAAAAGATTATCTAGAGAGGCTACGAATTTGGTGAAGAAGTTTGGCCGATGGTACATTCAATTTCCAAAATTCACCTACATAAGAATTCAAGGATTTTCAGGTTATCTCTACTGCTTGCCAAGATATCCCACTGACAAGATGGTATTGCTAGAGGTGACAAGGTAGTTGGTGGCATACGACAAGATTCAAAAGAGCAAGAAGAAAGCGGGAATCCACTTTCCAATCGGAGTTGTAAAGTTAGAGACTTGTTTGTCATTACAAGCAGCACTGAATTCGGAAATCGAATTGCAAGTATACAACATGGTACCTCATGATTCAAGTAGAGATAACTTTGATCCATTCAACAACATTCGGAAGGCATTTGGAAGGAGATATAAACACAAAGAGCATCTTGAAGACCATTGGGCTAACATGGAATATGAAGAGGACGTGAAAGTCGAAAGGTGTTCAAGGTTGACATGGAATTTGGTAAGAACTTGCAATGTATTTAGCATACCTGATCAATTGGAAGAAACTGATAGAGTTATGTCACAAAGTCTATATGATACTTGTTGTCACGTGAAATTGCACCCTGCTTGGAAGGATTCCAAGCATTCCAATGACACAATGGGAATGATCTCGAAGTGTGGGACCTTACTTAAAGAGATCAGACCTCCGAAGAAGGCCGGATTCCTTTGCCTGATTGTCACCTAAAACTACTGAATTTTGAGGGGAAAAGGGAGAAGGAAAGCTTTAAAATGAAAGATGAAACAGAAACTTGAAAACAAAGGGTGATGCACCAGACAGATTAAAAGAGACTTCCACAACACTGAGAAAATGCACAATATAATCAGATACAGCAAGTAAACATACACAGATTAGATGATTCTAGCAGAGGTAAGGCACAATAGGGTTGAGAGGAACAGAATGTTCATAGACAACCTCATGCAGATTCACACAGAACTAGAAAATCAGCAAAGAAGGTAAAATAACTTGCATATATCCAATGAAAAAGCAAGGTTATAGTATATGAAATCTCTATTTGGAAACAGAAAGACCAGAATGTCAAAAAAATTCCAACCTTGTTTACAACATAAGAATGCATATATATAGCATTCCAAAATAATACCCTAAGTTGGCTACAAAATTCGCTCTATGAGCTGTATCAAAAAATATCTCCTCTGAATGACTGTCCACTTGCATCAGTTATGGCGTCAAATATCTGGGATTGGGCAGATAGAAGATATTTTTGAGTCTTTAATGCAGCAGCTTACTCATCGATCTAAAACCAGGCGGTGGAGAAATATCTTTTACCATCAATGTGAGCTGCTTCATCCTTGTGCAACAATGAATGCAAGAAATATCTCTATCTGCTAAAAAATGGTCGCTGAATCGTCAACTCGACCAACATATGCAAATCCAAATCTGAAAATGGAAAGTGACAAAACTCCTGAAAACCCTGCCAAATGAAAGAGGGGACAAAAACATGCATCTTTGCCTCTTGCAGCATGTCGAAATCCGCTAGGATGGAGGAGATACAGGAGGTCAAAGTTTTGGTCAACCACCTGTATATATCGCTTTGCATCTGTGTATATATCGCTTGGATTTGCCGCCTGAATCGCCTTTTTAAACTTTCTCTGAAACTCCCTTTGGATATGCCAGGCGCCTTGTATATCAGGCTTTGTATGTTTCAAATGTATGTGAAAACATACAATCGAAAATACAAACAAACCCACATAATGACCTGCGCCTTTAGTGGACCCCACCAATTTCATCTTTGACCTTTGTATATTAGCGAATGCATGCTCCTTTGTATATTTCTTTGTATATGTGAATATACATTCCCAATATACATACAATGCCTCCTGCAAGGCCCACCTGCATCTATTCAATGTGTCTTGCATATGAGAGCCCCGCATGTTTTCATTGCATCATTTTCCTTGTATATCGCATTGTATATTTGAGTATACAATGTGATATACATATAATGCGTGGGCCTCAACTCTTGTATTCCTTTAGTAGCTATGACTTGTATTACTGTTTGTGCCTTTGGTGGAGCCTACCAATTGCATCTTCTTTGTATCTGCAAACATACAAGCCGCGGACTCCAAAAATGACCATTAGCTGAATTTGATGTCCTGTCGGGTCTAGCTTGTATCATCCTCCTTTGCATATTTCTTTGTATGTCGCAATATACAAAGCACTTATACATACAAGCCGCGGACTTGACGCTCGAATATGCCAGAATTTGATCTTCAAGTCAGGTCTGCCTTGTAGACTTTCGTTTCACCTTTGACTTGTATATCGCAATATACAATAGTGAATATACAACCCGGACTTCAAACCTTTTATGGAGCGGATTGGAATTGCCATCGGGTCCGCCTTGAATGCTAGGAAAGCATGCCTTGCTTGTATGTCCAAACATACAATCACAAAAATGTACATTTGGTGGACCCCACCCTTTGCATCTCCTCCTTGTATGTATGACCTGTTGATGGTTGTTTTTCAACAAGTCAACAATTAGAGTAAAATACTGAGTATCTGACTCTCTCTTGAGCAAAGCCTCTCGGATGCTGAACTAGGTGATCAAACGAGATAACTCCAAGGTTCCTTCTAATAATTTCGGTAAGAGACAGCTCAGCGATTTAAGTATGATTTTGCTGTTAACAAACAAAGGGACTTACACAATTGTTCAAGTAACTTGCTGTTTCAAGGACTATGGAAGTGAATACTAGAGAGCCTAAGTACTGCAATTGACGCGTATGATTTAGCAATGGGTGTTCTTTGGTCCTAATCCTAACTGAATGATAAAAAAGGGCAAAAGATGTAGGGTTTAGAAATACTAATCTAATCCTAAATGGAAGGACGTTTACTACTTAGAGTGAAATCGAACCAAATCCTGTTTCGCCAAGATAAAACAACTACACAAGATAGGTGCAATCTTCAAAGGTATACAAGATGTTTAAATCAATTATGCTCATGAAAAATTCAACAAGCATAAAGATCAAATTGACGTTCAATTGTTCAGACTAACCATGCACTGCAATCCACAAGCCGTAGACTACAAATGGTATGAACTTAAAGACTTCACTACAAAGCAATAAAGCAACCTTTCATTAACTAACTTAAAGAAAACTTATAACTTAACTTAATGTTTGTTTGAAAATTGAAACCATGCAACACTCAGAAACATAAATAGAATCACCGAAACAATGAATCCTTTATAATCTCAGAGAGCTCTTACAACAATTTCAGAATTTCCAACCCCCTTCAAATGAGAGCAATGAGAGCTCTTTTATAGACCTCAAAGGAAAGAAGGGTCAAGATCGATCGGCGGAATCAGCGGACCAGATCAAGCCACATCACAAGTAGTTGTAACAAACTATCCTTTATTAAATGAAGGAGGCTCACTTTATTAAATGAAAGAAGCTATGAAGGAGAGAACAAAGGCACGCTTCCCAAGAAGATAAGGAAGCCACATCATGTGCCTACTATGTAGTAGTACTATGAGATACAATGAATCTAGACACAATTTGAACAATATCTTCCATTGGTACACTTGTCGCCGCATTAATGGATCCTTCTGCCACTGCTACATCTGACTCATAGACGCCAAGTGTCTTCTCCCAGTCGTTTATCCAAGACTTATTTTCCCCAAGACGATATGCAAGTGTGAATATACTATCCAGTTGACCTTCATCAAGTCCATCATATTGAAAGTAGAATGCCTTAACTTGTTGCTTCATGTTCTCAATAGTAACATTTCCATAAGGATTACAAATTGTTGTCAAAGCAGTGTATATATGATTTTTTGTTCTTAGAAGAACACTTCTTATTCTGGACATATCTACTTCAATTTTATCAACCAATTGCCCCTTGTTGTGAAAGGAGAAATACCAAGTGATGAAGTCATGTGGGGTATCTCTATCAATCACCTTATCATAAATTAGGTCCTCTAATGGAGCTTCCATTAAACTCTTGAGCTGGGGCATGTATTGCTCTTTGATCGGTTTGAACTCAGCACAATTCCTCAATAAAGCTTGGACTCGATCTTTAAGCTTAATGACTCTGTCATACACTTGCACAATTTCTTCAAGGTGAGTATATGCCTTCTCTTCTGTCTTTTCTATCCATCCTTTCATCATCTGAGATGAAGTTCTCATGTTTTCAACTTGGGATATTGTTTCTTGTGGAAGAATGGACGAAGGAATTGGAGTAGCTTCCTTCTGTTGAATAGGCTGCATGACTTGCTAAATGTAGTGCTTCAATGTATTGAAATCTTGTTCAACCTTCATCCTTGCTTCTCTTTCTTGCTTCAACATGCTTCTTACACTATTCACTGAATCTTGTAGTTCCTCCTCTACCTGTTCCCTTGTGATTGGACCCATGCTAATAGTAGTCATATTGTAATCCTCAGGTGTCATATTTTCTAACTCCTTATCAATTCTAGGAACAGCTATATGTACCTCTCTATTTCCAGCAGAATCTTGAGTGATTTTAGAAAGGACTGTTGCTTTCTTCTTCTAATTACTCTTTTGTACATTTACAAGCAATTCCTCAACTGGAGCAGGCTGATAAGTTTCTACAATTATACTTTCTTCAATCCTTTGCCTCAACCAAGGTGGGAAAGCAGAAAGATCTCGCTGTTCTTGAGCTTGACTGTGTTGAACACGAGCTACTTCCTCATCAGATTCTGCTTGACCTACTTCATCTTGACCAAGATCATCATTCTCCTCCATTATGACAGTGGGACTTGATTGAATCTCTTCTGACGGAATCAAGGCAACTTCTTCTACAACTTCTATCTCTTGTATTGGATTTTGAACAACTGAGGCACCTTCTTGTGCATTAGATGAAGTAGATAGATTATTCTTCTTTTGAGGTCTTCGGCTTGATTCTCCTTGATTTTGACTAGGTCTTTTCCTCTTTCTAGCTGGATTATTACTTTGATCGTTCCCACTATGTTGTGGTTGGCTATGTGTACTATGCTATCCTGGTTCTCCTTCATCCATCTTATTGTAAGTAAGAACTTGACTTTCATCACTCATCTCTTGCAATAGTTGATCTATACATACTTGTGTCATGGTTAAGACTGGCTTTATCAATTCTTCTTCGGACACATCCCTCTTTAACCAATCAACTGTATAAGGCAAATCCTTAATCTTATCAAATTCATCTATCAACAATGTATCATCTTCGGTGAACTGGTCTGGAATCCTGAAAACTTTGGAAGCTCTAACTAAATCCCAGGCGAGTCTCGAACTTTGAAGTGTTCGGAGATCATCTTCATCTTGGGCACTGGCCCAGTGGTCTTCCAATTGCTTGACATGTTTGAATTCTCGGTTGTATTTCCAGCAAACTTGAAAAGGATCAAAGTTAAGCCTCTTGGTGCCATGAGTTTGCAAATGATATGCCTGTAGCTCTATTTCAGAATATTCAGCTGCTGATAAGGATGGACACTCCAAATTTTGTCCAAGACGAAGTGGAAACTGGATTCCTCCTTTCTTCTTCAACTTTTGCAACCTGATGAGTTCTAGGAGTTGTCTTGTAACCTCTAACATCACCATCCTGTTGGTTGGATATCTTGGTAATCTGTATGGATATGATGTAAACCCTTGGATCCTTAGGTAAGTGTACCTTTCATGCTGAGTATACCAGTGTCCATATGCTGAAATGAACTCTCGCTGCATTAGACAACCTTTTATGAAATTCTCCTCTCAGTTTCTTCATTATGAACATAGCAAATGCATCATTGAATCTTGTATAATGATTGATACTCTTGAGGTGCAACTGAGGATAACACTGATGCGATAGGCATTTGTTAGGCCCAATGCCGACTTCTCCTTTTTTGGTCAAACCTGAGTAGACTTCATTTCTTGCGAGAAGGTATACCACATAGGAACTCATATGACAAGTCTTGGTCTTAGCAAAATTGATGAACTGATCATGTATACTTTGACTGATAAGTCCAGCCCAATCAATCATTTTCCCTTTGAGAACTGACTTGATGAAAGAGTACATTCAAGGCTGAAAGGTAGCAGATTGAGGCATTCCTGTCATTCTATTTAGAAACATGATCAAGTATCCAATTTCAGGATGAAAATCTGACTTGTGGAACTGTGGAGGATTATTCATATTGAACTTCATAGCTGGATTGGCCATCCATTCTCTCCTTATCTCTTGCAATTTTGTCTTTGAATCGACATCATATTCCTACTGACCTTGTTGTATTGAGATACTGATCATTCTTTCCCTAGTTGGAATGTTGAAAGTCTCTTCAACTGCTTCCTTTTGCAAATAAGCTAATATCGTTCCATCTTTGGCTATAATTTGCCTTGTATCTACATCATATTTCTTGACACATTCGATGATCATCTCTGGACACGGCAAAGCTGGCGGAAAACAAGCAGCTTCAATGGCTCCACTCCTCATGATGGCTCGAGCAAGACTTCCTCCGTTGGGTTCCTCAAGGACTGACTTGATATCTTCTAAGCTGCTGTTGCCCATATTCGTGTCTCCTACATTTGTCCACCTTGAGACGAGCTTTGATTCGGGAATCTTCCCCTTAGCATCCATCCGGATCTTCGCTTGTCGCTCTTTGGAAGTCATTGCCATGATCCTGCAGACTTGACGCGAATAAGTGATTGCAAACACAATCTAGACTTCACTTCAGCAACTTTAGTGGATTAAATTTATGAAGTTTTCCTTTACAATTATGAAATATTGCTACTAAACTCAAGGAATCTATGAAAATCCATTTATCCTTCTTAAATTTTACCAATACTTAAACAATTTTAATGCATCTAATGAAGGAAAAAGAAGAAAATCATATCAGAAAATATTCAGATCAGACTTACTTGATAGGCTGCTTTGAATTGGATACCTTGAAATTTAGTCCACCACTTGCTTGAATTTGATAAAATCAAATTTGTACTTCTCTAAAAAAACTTCTTGTTGCTGCTCCTTGAAGACAAATCTGCTCTTGGAAAACAAATCTGCTCTTTGAAAATGATAAAAATGAAAAGGAGATGAGGTATATATACATAATTTGCTTTTAAAACTTTACCTCTTACCTAGGCCGACCTCCTTTATTATAGTGCAAAACATTTAATTTAGACTGATCTTTATTTAATAAATGCAATTTTCACGTTTTTTCAAGGCAAAAATCATTAAATGTTTCTAACTTCCTTTGATTGGCGCATTGGATGGAGTCTTGATGATCTCCTTGTAGACTGCAATTACCTTCTCCCTCAAGCGCTTTGGATCAAGAATTGAAATCCTCTTGTCTTGCATTTCGCATTGGATGGGTATGGTGAAGTCTTCTTCTTTGAAATAGCATGATCTTTCTTCATAACCCTCTAGGCGCATTAGATCAAGCATAGAGAATCCTCTAGCATTTGACATGTGTGGCGCTTTGGCTCAAGTTTTTGATTCCTTCTTATCATTTCGCACTAGATGAAGTTTTTGATTCCTCTCAACATGTCGCATTGGATGAAGCTCTAAGACTCCTCTTCAACATTCCGCATTAGATTGCACTTAGTTTTCACTTGCTTAAGGAAGTGGCGCATTGGATGGAGGATTGAAATCCTCAAGATTTTGGCGCATTAGATCATCCATTTGAATTCCTCTTATGCATGGCGCAATGGATAGGTAACATGAAGTCTTCGAAATCAAACTTTATTCTCCCCTTTGGTGTGGCGCACTAGATGGGTAGTTAGAGATCTTCAAAAATGAAACTTTATTCTCTCTTCATGCATGGCGCACTAGATGCCACTTTTGATTTCTTCTTGTTGAGTACTTTGATAACGGGTCTTGGAAGTGGCGCATCACTTCACTAGGTTGAAATCTTCAAACTTTGATGTATTAGATGGCCTTTATCTTGAAATAGATCATGCATGGTGTTGGCGCATTAGATGACCTTGGAGAATCCTCTAGAAACAAATCTCACTCTACCTTATGTTGCGCATTGGATGACCTTGTTATAGGCTTGAAAACTTAGAAGTATTCATGAAGTTGGCGCATGAGATAAGACTTTAAAATCCTCAAAACTCAAACCTTGAAGGCTTAACCTTGGATCTCACCTTCCTCCTTGTAGGGCGCATTAGACCAAGTTTTCGAATCCTCTAGATTGCGCTTTGGATAAGGATCCTTCAAACTTCACCTTGAAACTACTTGGGCGCATTATATCAACCTTCTGGAATCTCTGGAGTTTCCCCTCATGAGGTCGCATTAGATCAGCTTTTAGAAGTCCTCTAGACTTGGCCTTGGAGACTCGACATTGGATAGGCGCATTAGATCAAGGATTGGAATCCTCTGGCTTCTAGCGCATTAGATAGGCTTTTAGAATCCTCTGAACTCATGTTTGGTGAAGTGGTTCCAATACTTGTGTTGAATGTTTGAGTTTGTTCATTGGCGCATTAGTTGAAGGATAAAAATCCTCAAGTTTTGGCGCATCACTTGAGCTTTTGAAATCTTCTTCAAGCTAGATCCTTCTCAAGTCAAAACCCTCAAGACTCCCTCTTCCTTCTTGGTGGCGCATCAGTCAAGGGATTGAAATCCTCAAGTTTCTCTTCAAAAATTTAGACTTTGGGATCCATCCTTCTTCCTAGTGCATTGGTTGAGCTTTTCAAATCCTCTGACATTTATCATTTTAATTTGCTCCAAGATTGGTTCCAAGACTTGTCCTTTCATTTTCGCACTAGTTCAAGGTATTGAAATCTTCATTTTCTCCTTCAAAATGATATTTTGGTTTAGGCGCAGTGGATCACTGATCGAAATCCTCAAGCATGTTCGCATTAGATCAAGGTGTAGATGGGCGCATTAGATCATTGATTGAAATCCTCATGCTCAAGCGCCTTTTCCTTCGTGATTTTGCGCCAAGATTTTGCACCACTTAAGTGCCCTGTCGCACTAGATCAGTGTTTTGAATCCTCTGGAATTGTCAGGCATTTTTCAGGATCGCGCGAGTAAAGGTATATTGAAAAATATATTTAAGTATAAGTATATCGAAAGGTATATTGAATTTCTTATACTTTAAATATTTTTCAATATACCTTTCAGGATGTTTGAGATAGGTCCCGAATCCACCGGCTTTAAGATGCAAAATATAGAATTTGGAGGATTCACCAGATTTCAAACTTAGCCATTTTTTCAGGATTTTCAGGATTTCAGGCTCCAGGCTTAGTCTTTTCAGGGTCTCAAACATTCTTCAGGATTGACCTCAAAACTCATTATCTAGATGGGATTTTATCAAGATTCTTCATTATTGCAAGTTGCCCTGCCTCCTAATGTAAAAAAGGAAATCACTACCGGATTGGCAGAAGGAAATATTCAGGACATCATTAAACTCTCATTGAAAACTCATTGAAAGCACAGAGCTCAAAAAAGGGGGGGGTCCCTATTCCTAATGGGGTGATGTGTGATTTGGTCACAACATGACCCTTGTATATCGGCCCTGTATGTGTGAACATACAAGCCGCAGATATACATTCCACTGTAGCTGATGCATGTTATCTTTGTATATCGGCCTTGTATGTGCGAACATACAACCTAATATACATTCCACTGTACATGCTCTGTCATGTCCCCGTTTTCGGCTTGATTATCAAATGAAGAATGGATTAGCCTATTGATCATTCTCGGAGGCTAATTCAGAATGATGAGGGAATGAATTGGTTTTTGACTAACTTAACTTTACTGTTTTGCAGGAACAAGTCAGAAACTTGGAATATTGGCCAAGTCTGGAAGCCAAGGAAGTAGGAAATTGACTCTTGGAGTCTAGGCGTTGATCCTATATCAAATTTCACAAAGGAGCGCCTAATCAAGAATCATCAAGCTATCAAGCTATTCAATCTTTTCAACTTGGGCGCCTTGGAAGAAAAGATGTTTTATGACATATACATTGCAAATTTTCAGAGGATCTGGCTAAGTGGATACTAGGCGCCCTTTTTTATCCAAACTGACCCTAATGAGCGCCTAGGCAGGAAGAGTTGTTTGATTTTCAAGATCAAGTTGCCTTGGTGAATTCACTCTAGGTGCCAATCGCCACTCCTAAACCAAAATTGCGCCTAGGGCGCTAGTTCATGTCTAAACAAACCCTCAAGGAGCGCCTAAGGTGTTGGATCCCCAGTGAAGCTCTCCTCCACATCAAATTTGCACCTAAGTATCAAGGCGCTATTTCCTGATTCAAATAACCCTCTGAGGGTGCCTAGGCATTTGACCCTGACTGAACAAACTTTGAATGGCGCCTAAGCTAGGTTGAGAATTAAAAAGGGTAAATGCATCATTAAAAGGTAAAGTTTGATTGAGGCGCCATTTCACTCTTTCCCTGGCAACTTGTTGCGCCTAAGGGACTTGTCCCCAAAAGTGCGCCTAAAGAGCTTTCAATCAATTCCAATTGATAGGCGCTTGGTAGAAGGCAATGTTTTGACTTAGTAGTGACTTAAGATGGAGTTTTTAGCAAAGAAAGATCACTTCCATCTTAAGGCACCAATCTAGGCTCTTTCCTACCTCACAAGTGCGCCTTCCCTTGGGAAGCTCATATGGCACCTAGATGGAGTTGGAAGACCCAAGCGAGATGATGGATACTTTGAATGAAGGCACTAGACTTAAAAGAGCATCCAAAGGTTGATTACAAATATCTGGAAGTTTGAAGAATATAAGACATTCTCATTAAGATGTTAGGCGCAAATATCAGTTGAAACTACTCCAAAAAGTGTGCCTAAGATGGGAGCAAGGTATCAAGTCTAGTCTAGATACAAGGCGCTCCATCAAGGAGGTAAGATCAATCCAATTGAAGACAAGTAGTTTTCAATTTACCTTGAAAAGATGATCATTTGGAGCCTAGGCGCAATTCTACTCCTCCATGATCCTATCATATGAGGAACCTTGTAAGGCGCATTTCCCAGTGCAAATGACCTAGCTCTGGTGCCTAGCTATAGAGTGAGCTAGAAGAAGAAGTTCGAACATTAGAAGATAGGCGCTCACTCCCGGATGAAGCATTCCACCTCCCAGAACATCAAGACTTGAAGAATCGTCAAGGAAAGTCATCTTACATGCAAGGCGCATTCCTACCTATTTTCTCACCTCCAGAATGCGCCTAGCCTGGAAAGGCGCCTATTCATGACTCTGCTACCTCAGTTGGGCGCCTGGGTCAACATTTGGCGCCTAGTCAGAAGATAAGGTAGTTGTAACTACCTGAGCTCTCATTGGTCGACATAATGTCTTCGGGATCCGTGTCAGGGTCTCTGGATAAGCTTGCCAACTCAGAATGAGTCATCAAATGGAATATTCCCTTGGATATGCTTCTTGGGAAACATGCCTTGGTTCCTCTTTGTGCATTGAAAAATGTGCCTTCATTGCCTTTGGAAGGCCTAGAAAAGGAGGAGCTCTCTCATTCATTTGGTATCTTAATCTTTTGACAAATTTTCTCAGCAAAAGCTTTGTAGCTTGTCATCTTGAGGCCTGCGCATTTCAAGTGTTGGGGTGATGCTCCCTCAACAGACAAGGTGATGCTCCCTTGTTGCATTGTGAGGTGTTGACATCTAGTTGACATCATTGGGTTCAATTGAAGTAATCTACATCAACTAGTGAGACAGAGCTAGTTGTGAAAAAGTTGAAAGCATTGTATACATCTAGGCTTCAAGGCCTTCTTTTGTAATTCCATTTGAATAAGGTTGTAACTTCATGCTATTGAAAGCATCATCTCTGTAATAAGACATTTGTATTGAATCAAGTAATAAGACAAGTACCCAGCTCTAAGTTGATTCATTCATATTGTTATCTTTAATTAAGTTGTTGAGTAGTTGATGAGTAAGTATAAGTAAATTTATCTAAGTTAAGAAAATTTTTTAGAACTAGTTGGGTATCTTACATGCTCACTTGTATGTAGAACACATACAATCTTCTTTGTATATGCGCGGGCCCCACCTCTTGTATCTCGATGATATACAAACGCCTTTGTATGTTTGGCCTTGTATATCGGCCTTTAGTAGCTGCGAACATACAACCCAATATACATTCTCCCTTTGAACATTGACCCTTTGTATGTTTGCCGATGTATGTTTTGCTTGAATGTCCAAACATACAAAGACGAATGTATATGCAAATATACATTCAAGAATGCATATTGAAATATAAGCAAAAACTGAAAAAATCCCAGCGATAGAAAATACTTAAACTTAAAAGATTTATGGGTTTTTCTGGGTTTTCAGCAAAGATTCTCAAGATGAGATTTTTGGGATTTTTGGCAAGACAGAGCATGAGTATTTAGAAGATTTAAGCTTTGTATGGACATTTCTAAAGGATTTTCAAGGAAAATGCAAGGTGAACTGTTTGGCTCTGGACAAAGGAAAATAGGTCAACAATTTGGTGACTTCTATGAGACGTTTGCCTGCTAAACAATTTGATCAGTGGCCTTGAGCATCCATTGGGCATGGGGTCCTACAGAGACAAAAGATATGTCTTGACAAAGAATCCTGACTTTAACAACTAGTAGTGAAGAACATGGAGACCCAAACCAGAACAAAAATGCTGAAGGAAAACCCTTCCAACTGTGCTAGACAGCACTTAGGGAAAATAAAAAGGATCTAAACTATTGTGTAGTAGCACTTATTGAAAGCAAGAAATCTAATCTACTGATTTACAAGGCACTCATACCTCAAAACACCTCTTTTAGGTGTATCCCATTGACTGGGATAGGCAAATTTTTTCCATCCATACTTAATAACTAAAATGCATTGTGCTCCTTGCATTCAGTAATGAGAAATGGGCCACTCCACATGCTGTCAAACTTGGAATGCTTTCCTGGTCTGCTTTTCAATTCATCCCATTTGAGCACCATATCACCCATTCTAAAATTCCTGGGGGTGGCCTTCTTATCAAAATTTCTTTTTGTTTGAAGTCGATGATACTCCATGGCTTTCATAGCTTTATCTCTGCTTTCTTCAAGCTCCATCAGTTGAGCATATCTGACAGCCATGGGGCCCTCTGCTTCAAACATTTCCAGCTGATTCATAATGTCTAGTGCTGGCAGTTCCATAGACATAGGCAACCTTGCCTCTTTTCCATACACTAGTAGATATGGGGAGTTCCCAATAGACTTCTTAGAAGTTATTCTATCTACCCACAATGCATACTTCAAATTAGTGTGCCAGGTCCTCTGGTTATCCTCCATTGATCTTTTAATAATCCTTATGAGAATTTTGTTTGTAGATTCTGCCAAACCATTACCCTGTGGATAATAATTTGATGAAGTATTCAAATAGATCCCACTCTTAACAGCCCAGTCAGTTATTTTCAATCCTACAAAGGCCAAAGCATTGTCTGAGATTATAGACTCAGGCACTCCGAATCTAGAAACCAAATCACAATAAAAATTTAAAACAACATTCTCATTGGATTCCTTCAGAGCCATTGCTTCAGTCCACCTCGTGAAATAGTCTGTAGTTGTAAGTATCCACCTGTGGCCTGCACTTGATGGTGGGTTAATAGGACCTATAAAATCAATGCCCCATCTCATAAAGGGGCTGCTCTACTTGAATTGGCTGCAGAGGTAAAGTTGACAGCGTTTCTTTGCTAGCAAAAATGGCACACTTTATACATTTTCTAGCCTAGGCATGGGCATCCTTAAATAAGCTAGGCCAGTAATAGCCAACTCTCATTATTTTTTAAGTAGTAGTCCTTGGGGCAAAATGACCCCCTGCTGTTCCATCATGAAATTCATGTAGCACCTTGTCAATCTGATCTTTATCAATGCACCTTAACAATGCACCATTAAAGTCCTTTCTGAAAAGGATGCCATTTATTAAAACATATGGAATGGATTGCAGTCTAAAAATATCCTCTTTTAGTTCTATCTAGACCTACTGGACATTCACCAGTTTGCAAAAATTGGGTCATGTCATTAACCCAATTGGTGCCTACTGCTGCTGTATCAGTTTGATGCTCCTCCTCAATAGTCAGAAGCACCTCCTCTTCTTTTTCTATTTTATTCTCTAATCTGGTAGCGAGTTGCTCACTGAGTCCTCTGCCTCTAACTAGCTTGGTTATCTTGATAGCCACATCATATTCCATGATTTTAGTGATCCAACCAGCCCTTTTGTCATTAACATCTTTACTTAACAGGAACTCTTTCACACTAGGGTGAGCAATCATCAAATGTATCTTATTATTAGAATAAGATGTCTAAATTTCTTGAGGCTCCTTATCACTGCAAGGACGTGTTTTTCAACGAAGCTATACCTCTGCTCATAATCCTCCAGCCCTTGACTAAAGAAAGTGATTGGTTTCTCAAAACCCTCACTCTGCTACTGTACCAAAATCGCAGAGATTGTATCAGGCCACCATAAGCATATAAGATAAAGTCTTTGGAGAAATCAGGATTTATCAGTGTTGGTGCAGCCGCTAATGCCTCCTTGATGGACTCAAAGCTGAGCTTGGCCTCTTTCGTCCAACTAAAAGTTGTATTCTTCTTCAACATAGACGTCAAAGGCTTCAAAAGATTTGCAATGTCGGGGATAAATCTTCACAGAAAATTAATTCTGCCAATAAAACTTTGCAATCCCCTTTTATGGTTGGGTAAAGGCAACTCCAGAATAGCTCTTACCCTTTCAGCATCAATGGTAATACCTTCCTTTGACACACCGTGCCCTAACAGCTTGCCTTCGTGCACAGCGAATATACACTTCCTAGGATTGAGAGATATCCCGAATTCCTTGCATCTTTCAAATACTAGCCTCAAATGAGATAAATGCTCAGCTGCGTTCTTAGAAAATACTGTGATGTCATCAAGGTATACCAGCACTAATTTATACATCAAACCCTTAAAGGCCATATCCATGGCTCTCTGAAAAGTAGAGCCAGCATTCGAGAGGCCGAAAGGCATTCTTTTGTAGGCCATGGTACCCCATTTGGTGGTGAAAGCAGTCTTGAACTGATCTTCCTCCTTGACTAACACCTGATTGTAACCAGAAAATCTATCAACCAAAGAAAACCTTTCTGAGCCAGCCACAACCTGCAAAATTTGCTCCATTGAAGGCAATGGGTAGTGGTCTTTTAGGGAGGCTCTATTGAGGTCTCTAAAATCGACACACAATCTAATCTCCCCATTCCTTTTTCTCATAGGGACAAGGTTGGAGACCCAAGAAGTATGTTTGATTGGAAAAATGATTTTCCCCTCAATCAGTTTGGTCAGCTCTTTAATCATTAGAGGCTCAAGCTTTGGATTTAAAGGTCTTTGCTTCTGCCTCACAGGTTTAGTACCTGGTTCTAACTCTATGGTGTGCTTGGCAATATGAGGGTCGAACCCTTTTAGATCTGAGTAATCCCAGGCAAACACCTCTTCAAATTCTTGACAGAGGGCAATAAAAGCTCTCTTGTCCTCAGCCGAGCAGATTTTACCGATTTTAAGAAGCTTACCTTTGAAAATTTCTAGCTCCTCATAATGCTCTTCTTTAACTTGCATGCTAGTCTTGCTTTTCTTAAACTGATCATCTGTACTAAAAATAGATTCCAAGGTTACCAATCCCTTGGGCAACTTGTTTGTTCTCAACTAAACAATTTGATCATTGCCATATTGATGTTTGAGCTTATCCTGATTTATCACAGAAAATTCGTCTTCTTCTAACAAGAAACGCAGGATCTGCTCATCACTTTCAAAAACTTGCCAATGAATATTATTATCAGAGATAGAGGGCCTATCAACTATTTTTACATGAGGTTGTACCTTCTCCCTTTGAATATCACTGGGGATGTCAAACAGAGCCCCAATTGCAGCTAACCTATCAGCATGATGGTTCTGATTTCTTGGAATAGAGACCAGATTGAAAGCATCAAAGTCTTCAATCATGTCCCACACATTATGTTTGTAGCATTTCAGAACATCATTTTTTGTAAGATGCAGTCCTCTCACCTGATTCACAATGAGTTCACTATCACCATACACCTGTAAACAACCTATTTTCCTCTTTCTTGCCCACTACAAACCTTGAATTAATCCTTCATATTCAGCAGTGTTGTTTGTACATGCAAAGGTAAAATGGAAAGAAGAATAATATTTTTCACCTTGTGGTGACACCAGCATTGCACCACCTCTAGATCCATTCCTGCTCCTTGAGCCATCAAAATACATTTTCCATACCTCATTTTGCTGTTTTGTCTGTTGTTCAGCATCTTTTACAAGATTGGTATTGCTGTTTCATGCTCATGTAGTATGTAAACCCCCATACCAGTTTCTTGGATGTGTCCTTCAGGATCATCCACAGTATTTTCTAAGGCCCACTCCCTTAAGAGTACCTCTAGTATGCTTTTAGCTTGTAGTTCTTGAGCAGCAACAAGTTCAAGGTCATCAAAAATAATGCAATTTGTATGAACAACACTTGGTGTGTAAGGCTCAATGTGATGATTTGAAAGCAACTCAGATTTTAAAGTTACTTTGGTGCCATATCTGGTCCTGAAAAACATGTGGGACCAGTTGGAGGACAAATATCCTCCTATCTTGGCTGTAAATTCTCTTGATAAGCACATGGCAAAGTAAGGAGGCAAATCTATGATGAATACCTCCTGGGAAATGGAAACATTGGGACAGGTATGCAGAGTGAGACCTAGGTCTTTTATTACACCCACAGTATTAACAACTGTACCATCTAATTGGAGAACACCCTTCTCAAGGGGCTGGTACTTGAGCCCTAATTGGTCTACAATCTGTTTAGGCATCATAGAACTGCTTGCTCCACTATCCACCATGCAATTATGTACTAATTTGTCCCCAATTATTAGTGACACATAGAATGGAAGTGGTTTAGCACTTTTGTTAGGCTGTTTGCTGTTATCCTAGGATGAATTGGTAAGGACAGCCCTATTTGGGTCAACAGTTGTATCATTGGATACTTTCAAATTAGATAAGGTAGACTGCAACATCTTCTTTTGGCCAGGGATGGCTAGGGAATCCCACATAGACATTGTCACGTTCATCTTCATATTTTTAATAATATTGAAAGGTGGAATGACACTTACCTTTTGATTTGATTTTGTAGCAGCAACCTCTGCTTGCAAATGAGACATCTCCCTTGCTGCTGCTGGGTTAATTCTTTGTAGAATATGGGGAATATGTGATGTAGAAGCACCAGCATGTCCTTTCTCTTTATTTGCTACTTGGTCTATCTCATAACCCCTCTTCTTGGCTCTTGTGTTTGCTACAACTGAGGTGTTATCGCTGTTTATGCCATAGAATTCACCTTCCTGCCAATTTATGAAGGCAGAATCATTCTGAGGTTGTTCTTGTTGTTGTGCAGCTCCATCATGAGGTGTATTTGGCTAAGAGACTGCAACATTCTGCACCATCAGAGCCTGATTTATCACTCCATTGGAACAGACTGCCTGACTGTGTGGCTGATTGCAAGGATAGCACCATTCATATTCAACCGCAAGATTGTTTTGAGTAGGGACAAGGTCCCTTATTGTATTAATAGGTGCCGGATTATAAGGCTGGAAAGGCCTCTGATTCACATTTTGCCTGGCACCTTGGTAACTGCTTTGATAAGGTGGCCTATTAGCTGGGTAAGGCTGATTTTGGCCTTGATATGGCTGCTGATTTTGCCCTTGAGGTTGTGGCTGATAAGGCTGTCTATGCTAGGATTGCTGCTTTTTAATGTTTACCAACTCATTTCCAAAGGTCTGCAGGATATTTTCTATTTTCTGTTGGCTATTTTTGATCTCTTTCAGCTCTTGAGATGAACTAGTGGCAGCAGGCTCAGAATTGGTAGTGCTTGGTAATACTGCCACAGTAGGTAAAGGGGCAAAATATGGGATTGGCAAAGGCATTGAGGCCTGAATCTTAGGAAAAATAGGCACTGGTGGTCTGAGGGCTATTTTTCTAGCCTAAATCAAATTATTCTCAGCTCTAATGGCTATTTCGTAAGCATCAGGTAAACTAGTACCTTCTAATGATTGAATCATCACTAAAATATCACTATTTAGGGCTTTCAAAAAATACAAGAATGCATATTCAGCTGGAGGCCTTACCATGGCAGAGATTCTGTCCCATGTCTTCTGAAATCTGAAGTTAAAATCCATCATTTGCTCCTGAGGAGCTCTCTTTATGGTGGTTATCTGTTCAACCAATGATAGATTATCTAATTTATCTTGGAATTGTTTGTTTAATTTCTCTCCTAGATCATCCCAGGTTTCTATAGTCTGCACTGGTAGACTCCTGAACCATTGCAATGCCTTCCCCTTGAATGAGGCAGCCAGCAGCCTGATGGCTACATTCTCTTGAGTGACATGATGTACACCACACAGAGATGCTATGTCTCTAATGTGCTCAATAGGAGTAGTATGATTTTCTCCTGTGAAATAGGGCAGACTCTTCAAAGCTGCCATGGGTATAACATCATGTACTGTTAGGTTTAAAGGGCTACCCCCATCAAAAGTCATGAATGGTTGATTTCTTGCCATCTAAACAACTGGGGGTAGATTTGCTTGAGTTGCTACAGAAGCTACAGAGGCAACTGGTCTGAAATTTGGTGGAGTTGACTGTATCCTTTTAGAAACTGGAGTCCTTACTACAGTTTTACTCTGCCTTCTAGGTGGAGATAGCTGCAACTAGTCAAATGAGCTTGAACTCTTGGTTTGAATCTTTCTCATAAAAAAAAAATATTAGCAGAACTGATCTGCTTGTTCTTCCTCAGTGTGAGTCGCCAGATATGCAGGTTTAACCTCTTACAGGTTTGAAACTCACTGGCTGCACATCAAAACCAGTAATAAACATTGTATAGTCCCACTGGGCGTGCCAGAAACTATTGTCACGTGAAATTGCACCCTGCTTGGAAGGATTCCAAGCATTCCAATGACACAATGGGAATGATCTCAAAGTGTGGGACCTTGCTTAAAGAGATCAAACCTCCGGAGAAGGCTGGCTTCCTTTGCCTGATTGTCACCTAAAACTACTGAATTTTGAGGGGAAAAGGGAGAAGGAAAGCTTTAAAATGAAAGATGAAACAGAAACTTGAAAACAAAGGGTGATGCACCAGATAGATTAAAAGAGACTTCCACAACACTGAGAAAATGCACAATATAATTAAATACAAATAAACATACACAGATTAGATGATTCTAGCAGAGGTAAGGCACAATAGGGTTGAGAGGAACAGAATGTTCATAGACAACCTCATGCAGATTCACACAGAACTGGAAAATCAGCAAAGGAGGTAAAATAACTTGCATATATCCAATGAAAAAGCAAGGTTATAGTATATGAAATCTCTATTTAGAAACAGAAAGACCAAAATGCCAAAAAATTTCCAACCTTGTTTACAACATAAGAATGCATATATGTAGCATTCCAAAATAATGCCCTAAGTCGGTTACAAAATTCGTTCTATGAATTGTATCAGAAAATATCTCCTCTGAATGACTATCCACCTGCATCAGTTATGGCATCAAATATCTGGGACTGGGCAGATAAAAGATATTTTTGAGTCTTTAATGCAGCAACTTACTCATCGATCTGAAACCAGGTAGTGGAGAAATATCTTTTACCATCAATGCGAGCTGCTTCATCCCTGTGCAACAATGAATGCAAGAAATATCTCTATCTGCTCAAAAATGGTCGCTGAAACGTCAACTCGACCAACATATGCAAATCCAGATCTGAAAATAGAAAGTGACAAAACTCCTGAAAACCCTGCCAAATGAAAGAGGGGACAAAAACATGCATCTTTGCCTCTTACAGCATGTCAAAATCCGCTAGGATGGAGGCGATACAGGAGATCAAAGTTTTGGTCAACCGCCTGTATATATCACTTTGCATCTGTGTATATATCGCTTGAATTTGCCACCTGAATCGCCTTTTTAAACTTTCTCTGAAACTCCCTTTGGATATGACAGGCGCCTTGTATATCGGGCTTTGTACATTTCAAATGTATGTGAAAACATACAATCGAAAATACAAACAAACCCACATAATGACCTGCGCCTCTGCGCCTTTAGTGGACCCCACCAATTTCATCTTTGGCCTTTGTATATTAGCGAATGCATGCTCCTTTGTATATTTCTTTGTATATACGAATATACATTCCCAATATACATACAATGCCTCCTGCAAGGCCCACCTGCATCTATTCAATGTGTCTTGCATATGAGAGCCCTGCATGTTTTCATTGCATCATTTTCCTTGTATATCGCATTGTATATTTGAATATACAATGTGATATACATACTGTTAGCACTCATTTTGACCTGGGGGTTGTTTTTTCGTGTTTAGGGGGTTTCTTCATTTGAACCCTATATCTTCTTGCCCATTTTCCTAAGTGTTGGACCTCCTTGGCATTTT
Organism: Cunninghamia lanceolata; assembly: GCA_027924645.1. Classification (NCBI taxonomy): domain Eukaryota; kingdom Viridiplantae; phylum Streptophyta; class Pinopsida; order Cupressales; family Cupressaceae; genus Cunninghamia; species Cunninghamia lanceolata. The sequence continues at coordinate 462,083 of BSBN01000762.1, read as the reverse complement.
TCAGCTGCAGCATCATATTTTCTTCGAGGAGGAAGTCATCATCATCATGTTTGCTTCGATGGTGGTCAGCATCTCATGTTTTCTGTCGACTTGTTTTTCATCAGGAGCATCATATTTCAATATCGGGTGATGTTTGGATATCATCCTGATTCTGCTGATGAGCTACAGTGTGCCCTGATTTGCTTGCGGGGGTGATTTTTCAAGTATCCGGTGATCTTCCAATTATCACCTTGCCCTTTTATGATGATGATGTCACCCCGATCTTCTGAAGGGGTTATTCTCTGAGTTGTTCGACCTGAGTTGTTTTTTCTTAAGGGTCGTTATCATCATCATCATCATATTTCCAGTTATCGCCGTGTTGCTTGCGAGGGTCATCATATTTTCTGCCTGCATGATATTTCGCCAGGGTGATATTTTTATCATCAGGTGATCTTGGTTATGATCATCCTGATGATGTTGTTGAAGAGTTCTAAGTATGACCCGATATTCACTGGGGTCATCACATTTTGAACGTCAGGATGATCTTAGTCAATATCATCCTGATGTTGTTGTATCACTTCATGTTCGTTGTTTTATCATCCTGATGATGCTGACGTCATTCTTATGTCGGGGTGATATCTATTTCTCTGCCTATCTGCATCATGATATTTCCGAAGGAGGGGGTGATATTTTCATTTTTGAATATCACCCGGATGTATGTTTGTTCCAGCGTCATGATGATGCTGATATCAGGGAGATATCCGCCTGTCGGCTTCGTGCATTATCTAGTGGGGGTGATCTTTTCAAATATCTAGCATATTCATCTATCACCCCGATCTTATAGTGGAGCTACAGTGCAGCATGATATTTGTGCATCAGGATGATATTTCCAAATATCCGGTTATCTTCCGAATATCATCCTGATGTCGATATGATGATGACGTCATCAAGGTCCGGGGGGGTCATATTTCTAACACTGATCATCTTGAGGAAATCCCCCGATATTTGCAAACATGATGATGACGTCATCCGGATATGAGGAGGTGCGCAGTAGGCAGATATGCTGATGACGTCAGCAGGATATGACGGTGACGTCATCAGGATGTTCATCGGCCAGACTTTTGGTATCGGCTAAGCAGGAGGATCTTCCTCCGATGGATCAGGTTGTGCCGATGAAGGCGATTATCATGCAGGTTATATTGCGATACGATGCTGACGTCAGGGTGATATTTCAAGCGACAGGATATCATGCTGTTGGAGGATGATGATGAAGTCTTATACTAGTGTCGTCAGGAGCAAAAGCACCGACATTATATATGCTCGTGGCCTAGTATATAAAGTGTTGAAAAGGTCACCGCGGGGTGCATGTGGGATAATTGATATCTTGCATATTTTCAAATATCATGACGATGAATCTTGGCGGGAAATGGTTGCGATGCACAGTTGATGTTTTTCCCCAGGCCGCGGGTTGGTGCGCCATTAATGGCGAAGGTTGCAGAGGTATGGACGGATCTGGCACCCGATTGAAGGTGTACATCAACGGACAGTGGCGCAGGGCTCGAGATTTCTTCCTGTCTCCTCCCCTACCTGCTGCATTCATGTTTGGGCGCCAATCTGGTAATGCGTTGAGCGCCATTTTTCTGATACTGTGTATCTGGCGGGATTTTTGGTCAACCATGTAATTAATTGCTGTGGTACACTACCTGGCTGTTATAAGCAGGAAGTGTTACTCATTTTTGGTTGTTGAAAGTTGAAGATTTTTGGCTCTGTAATTCAAAACAAGCTGATCTGGTTGCTCTGTACAGCTAAACCTGTGAGTCTATGTATCTCTTGTTGTATGTTTTGGCACGAACCCACTGATTTCATGATTAATCTTATATGAGAAATGCTATCTTAGCATGTGTTTTGTTAATTCTGTCTCCAGTATTGCATGTATTCTTCTTCTGAATCTGGATATTTGGGTAATGTTTAGATTCTAGAGCATAGAATTCCTATGTTGAATGTCTGATCTTTTAACTTCTGCTCAAGGGGTAGATTAAACTGTTTTCAAGTTGAACATTGGGAAGGGTATACTACAGTAGGGATGCCATAAGTAGAGATAACTTAACACTCTGTATTGGGAGATATCTGTAAGGCAGGTATCACATATATCCCCCTGAAATCCAGTTTTAGCTGTTCATGTTGATCATTCACAGGTGTATGTCTACTGACTCCAGGCCCTGGATAGGCACCAATCTTGCTTTGTATTTGTGTTACAACCATGTCCAGCTTTGCATCCAAACTTAAAATCCAAATCAAAATCTAAAACAACCATTAGGACATTAGAATTAGTTTTAGGATCCTCAGTCCTCTGTCTACAACTGCAAATAGGCCCAAAGCTAGCCCCTTTGCTCTTATCTTTCAGTTTTGGTCTACTTATAGGAGGACTTATCTGCTTTCTGTCAGCATCCCAGCCTTTGTATGCATATCCTCATGGATGTTGAGTAGGGAATACCCCCCTAGGTTTTGCAGAGCCTGAAGAAGAAGAGGAGATAAAATATAGAGTCTATCTCCTACACTGTTGGCCCCTGGCCCAGAGATCCTGTTGATCACTGATGGCTACCTTGTAGGGAAATCTGGGAATAAGCATCCAGTCTGGGAAAAAGTCAACATAAATTGGCGACTCTGCTGGGGAATTTGTGAAAGAACCCTGGTTTTCAAAAGAAAACAGTTCCTAGTAATAGGTGGCGACTCCGAAGTAATCTCCCAACCGGTCAAAGTAAAATTTATATGCAGGGGAGAAGATCCCAACAAAATCCTTTATTTGAAGAGTTACCAGTAACAAGAAGAATGATGTACAGAAGAAAGGGAGCTGTCTCAGTTAGTCATGAGGGTTCCCCCAGAAAAAATAATGATGTACAAGATAACCCTAGGCCATCAGGACAGCATGTGCCTTACTTTTCAAATGCAGAAGTTGATATTCAAGGTGCATATGAGAGGCAACAGGGTGGTAGCATGAGAATGAGGTCAGAGGTGTTCCAAGAACGCCCATTTCTAGACCCTAGTGAAAGGTTTGAAGAGGCAGAGTCTCTGAGGGATGATGAAGATGATGACCAGAATGGTATGAGACCATCTACCTCCAGGCCTAAGGATGAACAGTTAGCTGAAGAAATCAGAAGTCTAAGAGCAGAACTAGAATATCTACAAGCCATGAAAATCAGAGATGATATGAAACAGAAAGTGCAAGCCTTAAGAACTGCCCAAAATGATTCAGTTCCTACCCTAGAGAATGCAAATGTGCAGAGACATCAGCAAAGAAATGAAGTGCAACATCAGCATAATTATGAGAGACAAAATGTGAATGATGCTAGGATACCACTGAACAATGTAGGAAACCAGAATGCAAACAGAAATGTTAATGTTAATCAGTTAAACAGACAGCCCATGCAGTTAGATAGATTCAGGCAGTTGGTGTTTGATGGTATTCCTGGGTATCCTAACCCCATTGATAAGCATCTGAGGCTGCAAGTGCCTAAATTTTCAGGAAACAACACAGTGTCAGGAGAAGATCATCTAAAAGCCTTTCAAAATGTCATGGATAACTTTGAGGTTGAACATGAGGATGTTTTCATGAAGTCATTCATGCAATCCTTAATAGATGAGGCAAGAGAATGGTACAAGAATCTGTCTGACCGGAGTATTTCATCATGGGATGATTTTAAAAGGATGTTCAAGGAGCAATATGGTGACAAAACTGACCCTAGCTTTTTTGTAAATGAGTTCACCAGTATCACTAAAGGGTCAAATGAGCAGGTTGCAGATTTTAATGCAAGATTTACTAAAGTGTTAAACAAATTGCCACATCACATGAGGCCAAATGAACCAATGTGCATAATATTGTATATCAATGCCTTTGATGCAAAAACTGCATATGGATTAAGAGATAAAGGTCCTACTACTCTCAGGGATGCTTTCAGAATTGCAATGAATATTGAAAACAACAGGAAAGCATCGGGCAAGACAAATAGAAGGGATGATATAAAAATTCTGCAGAATCCAAACAAGCCTCAGAACACTCAAGGTAATACATCTGCCCCTGAAGATAAGATAGACAAATTGGCAAATGTTGTTAAGGACCTAAGCTATAGATTAGCTAGAAGTGAAAAAGGGATGGGTCCTGATAGGCAAGTCTATCAAAGGCAGGAAAAGAGGCCATCATTGCATGATATGCCTTATAACACCAATTGGCATGATGGTAAGCCTGTATTCCCACGTAACAACACAAATCAGAGGGCTCAACATGTCAAAGAAACTCCTGATCCTCTAAAGAAAGCTATAAATATTGTTGATGATGCTCCATGGTGTATAATTTGTCAGATGCCACATTCACAGTCACAGTGTATGATTGCTCAATCCTTGTATGATAATGCTACATCTTGTAATGAATGCAATGAGCCACATCATGTGCAAGATGATGATGTTAATATGATGTCCATAGGTAATGGATACACTTTTTATGATGCTGATGAGAATACAGATCATCAAATTCAGGCCTGCCAACAGTTCCCATATGATGAAGATAATGAAGATAACTATGTGTATGCTCAGAACTCACACAATTTTCTGAGTAACCTACAACGACCTTCTGATGAGGAAATTAGAGCCTTCACAGCTGCAGCAGTTGCTCAAGTCAAAAGCAACTACAATCTCAGGGGTAAAAATCAAGTAAGCAGCCCACATCAGCCAGAAGATATTTCTGCAGGTCAGCTAGTGCATGGTCATAAAGGAATTGAACCACAAAAAGGCAGTGGGTAAATAATAAACAAAATTTTAGACATAGAACAGGTCATGAATCTCAAGGACCAGAAGACAAAATCCCTCTGGCTGAAGATCAAAGTAAAGGTTCCCAAGACAAGAATGATGATCAGGGAACTATGAAAGTAAAAGCTAAATCAGCTCAGGATAAAAACAAGATTGTGGAGCAAGCTACAACTGTTATACAAAATTATGCTCCATTTGATATAGCTCAGATCCTCTCTCAGGTAAAAGTCTCTGTTCCACTTATGGAACTCATGAAAGTGGAAGAGATCAAGAATAGGACAATATCCCTAATCTCAGGGGTACCTTTTCAAGCTAAACAAAATATTCAGACCCAGGGTGAGAAACATGTCATGTGTAATGAAGAAGATGAGGCTCCTGAAGTCTATTTAGGAGTGACTATGACAAAGTGTCCTTCACAGGTGGAACCATTTTATGTTTCCCTGGTTATAAATGGAAAAATAATTAGAAATTGTATGCTTGACTCTGGAGCATCTACAAATGTCATGCCTTTGGCCATCATGCAACAAACTGGATTGAAAATTGACAAGGCATGTGGAAAATGTTATGCTATGGATGCCAGAGAGGTACCAGTTATTGGAATCATGAAGGATGTAGATTTCAAACTGGCAGCATTTCCTGAAAAGAGATATAAAATGAATATAACAGTGGTTGACATCAAGCCACAGTATGGTATGTTGTTGTCAAGAAGATGGGCAGCACTAATTGGTGGAAGTATGCAGCTGGACCTGTCATATGCCATGATTCCAATGAATGGCAGGGATGTTAAGCTAATCAGAGAACAAAGATCATCAGAGACAGTGGAAGACCAAGAAGCAGAGGAACAGGTATGCTTTGTAGACACTGACTGTGATAACTTCAAGGTTGTCTCAGATGATACAGAAGATAAAGAAAAAAATGTATGCATTGAAGAGCTGGATCAGCAAGGCTTATGGACCATGTTTTTTGATGGAGCTTGTGCAAAAGAAGGCTCTGGAGCTGGAGTTATTTTCCTGTCTCCAACTGGTAAGCTCCTCAAATTCTCTTTCTTGCTGAGGTTTGATTGCACAAACAACATTGCAGAATATGAGGCTTTACTCTTAGGCCTAAATATTGCTCTCAAACATGGAATTAAGATGTTAAGAGTATTTGGGGATTCTGAGCTGATTGTATCCCAAATTAGAGATAAGTATGCTTCAAAAAATAAAAGATTGAAACAATACAAGCATGCTATTTGGGATACCATTGAACTATTTGATGCATTTTCAATAGGCTGGGTAGAGAGGTCAAAGAATGTTATGGCTGATTTCTTAGCCAATGTTGCAATAAGGCCAGATGACATCACTCTGTCAGGTGTTACAAATGTAGAAGTTAAAATTAGGCCTGCAGTACCAGAAAATATATGCAGTTGGCAAGTGTTTAATGATGATAGGGATTTGTTGAAATTTTTGCACTGCATAGATGAATATGAGAATCAAGAAATTGATTTCCAAGCTTTTGTAGAGACTATAGATGGTAAAGAAACTCTTGTGGGAAAAGAGATAATTCAATTGAAGACTAATAAAATTCCCAGAGGGTTGGTAGCTTTGGAAAGAGTTTTTGACAGTAGAGATAAATTGGTCACAAGGACATCTCCCACAAATAAGGAAGATTTAGAAGAGATAAATTTGGGGACATCTCAGGCCCCTCAGAAGGTATACATTGGTAAACAGCTCAAACCACACATTAGGAGTATGCTGATTGCATTACTGAAAAAGTATAAACATGTTTTTGCTTGGTCATATGAGGACCTAAAAGCCTATAGGGAAGATTTATTCCAGCATGAGATCCCATTGAAGCCTGGAGCTAAGCCATTTAGACAAAAGCAAAGACCTATTAATCCTACCTTAGCTCCCAAGATGCAAGAAGAACTCAAAAGGCTCAGGGAAGCTGGAATAATTGTGCCAATCAGGCATTCAACTTGGGTGTCTAACCTTGTCCCAGTCAGAAAAAAGAATGGTGATATTAGGCTTTGTGTTGACTTCAGGAACTTGAATGTATCCTCTTTAAAGGATAACTATCCACTGCCTAATATGGAAGCTATGTTGCAGAGAGTGACTGGTTGTGAACTCTTATCCATGATGGATGGATTTTCAGGTTATAATCAGGTGAAGGTGAAGGAATCAGAACAATATAAGACCGCCTTCACCACTCCATGGGGAACTTATGTGTATGTTAGAATGCCATTTGGACTAACCAATGCAGGTGCTACATTTCAAAGAGCAATGGATGTTGCTTTTGCAGGGCTGATTGATTCAATCCTGGCTGTATATCAGGATGACTTGACTGCTTACTCAAAGAAAGAAGAGCAGCATTGTTTGCATCTGGAGCAGATTTTCATAAGAGCACTAGAGTATGGTATTTCTTTAAATCCAAAGAAGTGTGCCTTTGGGGTAGTTGAAGGAAAGCTCCTGGGACATATTGTTTCCAAGGATGGAGTCAGGATAGATCCAGAGAGAGTGGCTGCTATTGACAGAATTCAAATGCCAAAAACTGTAAAAGGAGTTCAGTCCTTCTTTGGACAGATAAATTTTGTTAGGAGATTTGTTCCCAACTTTGCAGAAACCACAAGGAACATTTCCAAGATGATGAAGAAGGATGCAACTGTCAACTGGGAAAGGGAAGCAATAGAATCATTTCAGAGTATCAAAGAGGCAATCAAGATGGCCCCTGTTCTTAAATCTCCTGATTTTTCTAGGCCATTCCAAGTATTTTCATTTGCTTCCTTTCATACTGTTGCTGCATGTTTGCTACAGAAAAACGAAGATGGTTTTGAACAGCCCATCGCTTTCTTCAGTATGTCCTTGCAGGCCTCTGAGTTGAAGCATGATATTATGGAAAAACAGGCATATGCACTAGTCAGAGCCATCAAAAGTTTCAGACCATACTTGGTAGGATCATATATAATTGCATATGTACCTCATGCAGCAGTCAAAGACATATTCACTCAGCAGGAGGTGACTGGAAGAAGATGCAGATGGATAAACAAACTGCAAGAGTTCAACATAGACATACAAGTTACCAAGTTGATAAGAGGACAAGGATTAGCCAAGATGATGGCACAGTCAAACTTGGAAGCATGCCAAGTTAATGTAGTCCAAGATGAGAGTGTAAATGTATCAGGATCTGAATGGTACAAGGATATTATCTACTACTTGCAAAATCTAAATTGTCCTTCCCATTTCAGTGACAGTCAAAAGAGGACTTTAAAGTTACATGCAATCAGGTATGTTATTGTTCAAGGTGAGCTATACTGGAAAAACCCTGATGGTGTGCTGCTGAGATGTGTGGATGAGGATATGGCTAACAATGTTTTGATTGATATGCATAAAGGATTGTGTGGTGGACATTATACTACCCAAACAACAGCTCATAAAATTCTCAGGGCAGGATATTGGTGGCCCACTCTCTTTTCAGATGCACAAAAGTTAGTGAGGAGGTGTGACCCTTGCCAAAAATTTTCAGGAAAGCTGAAATATGATGGTGCTTTACCCCTCAGAACTGTAACTGTGGATGCTCCATTTCAGCAATGGGGAATTGACTTCATAGGGGAAATTGCAGACAAATCAAGTGGGGGACACAGTTGGATTTTGGTGTGTAAGATACCCAACTAATTCTACCAAAATTTTTCCTTACTTAGACAATTTTACTTGCTACCAACTCATCAACTATTTCAACAACACAAAGATATACGTTAAAGATAACTATTTGAATGAATCAACCTTAAGCTGGGTACTTGTTTTATTACTTGATTCAATCAACTCACAATGTCTTATTACATGAGTAATGCTTTCAATGGCATGAAGTTACACTTTATTCAAATGGAATTACAAAGCAGGCCTTGGAGCCTTGATGATTACAATGGGCGCCTATACTTGATCGACTCAATTGAACTCAACGATGTCAACTGAATGTCAACACCTCACAGTACAACAAGGGAGCATCACCTTGTCAGTTGAGGGAGCATCACCCCAACACTGGAAACTCGCAGGCCTCAAGATTACAAGCTCAACAGCTTTGCAGAGAGAATTTTGTCAAAATGCATAGATGCCAAATGAATGAGAGAGCTCCTCCTTTTATAGGCCTTCCAAAGGCAATGAAGGCACGTATTTCAATGCATAAAGAGGAACCAAGGCACGTTTCCCAAGAAGCATATCCAAGGGAATATTCCATCTTATGACTCATTCTGAGTTGGCAAGCTCATCTAGAGACCTTGACACGGATCCCGAAGGCATTCTGTCGACCAATGAGAGCTCAAGTTATGTAACTACCTGAACCACCTCGTCTTAGGCGCAGTTTCAAGTGTTCTTTTGACTGGGCGCCAAGTTGAATTATCTGGAGTGTCAAGTGCGCCTATCATGAGGTTGTGCCCTTCTAGAGGTTGTTGGCGAGATCATGATACTTCACTCACCCATTCTGCCCAAGGCGCTCACTTAAACTTAATCAAAAGGCTACTTGATGTTGGGCGCCAGAATGATGCTTCATGGGCACAGAAGTGCGCCTTGCATGAAGATTGACTTTCCTTGGTGTTCCTTCAAGTCTTGCTGTTCAAGAAGGTGAAATGCTCCATCAGGAAGTGAGCGCCTAGCTTGGGAAGAGTTTCAAGTGTTGCGACCTTGATCTTAAAGAGGTATCCGGACATTCAGTTTATCCAATCTCCTTAAGGCGCTCATTGAGGTTGATCTAGGCGCCACTGGGGTTTAGGCGCCACCAAAGAAGTGCGCCATACCTTGACTTCAATCCTGGAAGTCCAACTAGACCCTAGGCGCCAAAATGACTTTGCCACTACTTAGCTTTCAAGACCAATTGCCAACTGGAGAGGATATTGCGCCTTGCTAGGGTTAGGCACCAAATTAGGGTTTTGCAAAGAAGCTAGGCGCCAAACTGAGGGTGTAGAGGCATGAGGATGCGCCTGGCAAGTCTAAATGTTTACCAATACTTATCAATCATTCAATGAAATCTTTGGACCTTGATTCAATACTAGGCGCCCAAATGAACCCTCTGGAGTCTAGGCGCTAAGTGAAAGTGGTGAAGGCCAAGAAATGCGCCTAGCAGATGAAGTCCCTGGACTAAAGTGCAAACACCTAGAAGATGTTCCAAGATGTTCTCCTTTGCAAACGCCTTACCTCACAAGTTTCTTCATGTGTTCTTCTTTGAAGGCGCCAAAACTGAGCTCCAGTACCAAGGGATTGCGCCTATCATCTTGATCTAGCTGTCATCTTGATCTATCACCTTCTGGACTTAGATGATGGTTACAATTAGAAGAATCAATCTCAACACTCTGATGATGCAAACATCCTTATAATTCACTAGGCGCTAATCCAGAGTTGTTTCACCATGATCTATCACCTCGGGTATCTAGGCGCACAATTTGTCCTGTTTGATCAAGGAGTAGCGCCTTGCATTTCTAAGACAACCCTTTTACCTTGAAGCGACAACTTGTCCTCATGATATCAGCTTCTAGACTAGGCGCTTAATCAAGTTTGCAGAAACAGTGATAGGCGCTTAAGTGCTCAGAAAGGTTCCAACATCCTAGGCGCACATTGAGGTCAGTTTGGATGGAAAAGTGCGCCCAGTGTTCACTTCATCATTTTCTTGAAGATTTTGCAGAATTGGAGTCATTATGAAGATCTAAACATTCTTTCCTCCCAAGCGCCCTAGCTGATATGTTAGAAGTGCTTCAAATGAAGTCCCTTACTGAGTGCTACAAGTGGATTTGAGGGTTAGGCGCCAGAAGGAGCTTGAATTTCCTAGAAATGCGCCTAAACACCATGAAAGCATTTTTTACAATGTGATCACCGGAGTTGATGAAATGACTCTCAGACTTAGTCAAATTTTAGGTTTCTAACTTTGTTCCTGCAAAACAAAAAGATAGAGTTAGTCAGAAACCAATTCATTCCCTCATCATTTGGAATTAGCCTCCGGGAATGAGGATTAGGCTAATCCATTATACACTTGATGATCAAGCCGGAAACGGGGACATGACAGTCTCCCCTTCCCGGGATTGCTTGTCCTCAAGCAATTGAAGGTTAGGATGCTCCAGAATCTTTTCACCTTCCCAGGTAGCATCCTCCATTGGCAACCCTTTCCACTTCACCAGATATTCTCTTATGCTGCGGTTGCTAAGTTTCTTCTCCCTTATATCCACCACATTTTCAGGTTCAAGTGCAAGCATTCCTTCTTCATCAAGTGGTGGCAGTTCATCGGTTGAAACCACATGTTGACCTAGTGCCTTTTTGAGACACGACACATGAAACACATTGTGGATGCGGCTTCCTGATGGCAAATCAAGTTCATATGCCACTTCCCCTACTCTTCTCAACACCTTGTAGGGTCCGTAGAACCTTGGTTTCAATTTCTCTGCACCTGACTTCTTCAAAGTACTTTGTCTATATGGCTGAAGGCGCAGAAACACCATGTCACCTACTTCAAAGCTTCTTTCAACTCGGTGTTTGTCGGCGTACAACTTCTGTTGATTTTGAGCTCTTTGCAAATTGTCCTTAAGGACTCTCAAAATATCTTGAGTATCTTTCATCAATTCACTTGCTCTGGGAGCTCTACTGTCATCCAATGCGAGATCAACAAATGAAACAGCTTCATATCCATACAAAGCTCGGAAGGGAGTCATGCCAATTGACATATGAAAAGTAGTGTTGTAGCAGTATTCACCCAGATGAAGCCACTTAATCCAAGCACGCTGATGATCAGACACATAGTTTCTCAGGTATCCCTCAAGCCATTTGTTTACAATTTCAGTTTGTCCATCGGTTTGAGGATGATAACTAGTGCTCGGTGTTAAGTCAGTTCCAGCTAGTCGAAATAGCTCTCGCCAAAACACACTGATGAACCGGCTATCTCGATCACTAACTATAGTTTTAGGCAGGCCATGTAGTCGGAAGACTTCACGAAAGAATAACTCAGCTACTTGCAATGCTGATGACTCAACTGGGATTGCAAAGAAGTGAGCAAACTTAGTTAATCTGTCTACAACTACATATATGCAGTCTCTTCCATTCACCTTCGGAAGACCTGTGATAAAGTCCATAGAGATACTCTCCCACTTATGTTCAGGAATTGGCAGGGGGTGGAGTAATCCTGCTGGAAATGTATGTTCTGACTTATTCTGTTGACACATCAGACACTCCCTGACATACTGAAGAACTTCTTCCTTCAGACCTTTCCAAGTGAATCTTTCCCTGATCTGTCTGTAGGTCTTGAAGTAACCAGGGTGTCCTGCAAGTGGAGCATCATGGTAAGTCTGCAAAATATGTCGCTTCAATTCCGACTCAGGAGTTAGATAGATTCTATCTTTATAATAGATGATGTCATCAATCACCTTGTACTTATCATCCTGAATGATTCCTTCCATGACCTCACAAGCAAATTTTGATTTAGAATACTCAACTAGAAGCTGAGCCTTCCAATCAACTGAAACTTTGCTCAGGGCACAAACAGTAGGTCTTCTAGATAGGGCATCGGCAACCACATTCTTCTTACCTTTCACATATTCAATGTCGAAATCATATGCCTGTATCTTCACAACCCACTTCTGCTGTCTTTCATTCAAATCTTTCTGCCCTAGAAAGTATTTCAAACTGTTGTGATCGGTTCTGACCACAAACTTAGATCCAACTAGATACTGGCGGAACTTAGCCAAGGCATGCATGATTGCCAGCATCTCTTTGTCATAAGTTGAGTACAATCTTTCTGTATCCTTCAATTTCCTACTCTCGAATGCAATGGGATGTCGATCTTGCATCAAAACAGCTCCAATGCCTTCTCCCGAAGCATCACATTCTAGAACAAAGGACTTAGTAAAATCTGGCAAAGCCAGTACTGGTGTTGTACTCATCACTTCCTTCAGTCTATCAAATGCAGCTTGAGCTTCTATTGACCAAATGAAAGCTCCTTTCTTTGTTAGATTTGTCAAGGGTGCAGCAAGCTGTGAAAAACCCCTCACAAATCTTCTGTAATAGCTGCAGAGGCCAAGGAAACCTCTTAATTCGGATACGTTCCGGGGAACTGGCCAGTTACGAATAGCTTCAATCTTCTCCTCTTGAACTTTCACACCATTTGCTCCTATCACATGACCTAGGTACAGAATCTCCTTCAGGCCAAAATCACACTTAGACATCTTTGCATACAAAGATTGATTCTCCATAACATTCAATACTTCATCTAAGTGTTGGAGATGTTCTTCCCATGTCTTGCTGTAGATCAAGATGTCGTCAAAGAAAACCAACAGGTACTTTCTCAACTGCTTGTTGAACACATGATTCATACAGGACTGGAAAGTGGCTGGTGCATTTGTCAGCCCAAACGGCATCACCATAAATTCATAATGCCCATAATGGCATCTGAATGCTGTCTTTGGAATGTCCTCTTCTCTGACACGAATTTGATGGTAACCTGATCGAAGATCTATCTTTGAGAAATAGACTGCTCCATGCAGTTCATCAAGGAGTTCATCAATCCTAGGTATTGGATACCTATTCTTGATGGTCTTCTTGTTCAATGCGCGATAGTCAACACACATCCGCATTGTTCCATCCTTCTTCTTCACTAGCACCACAGATGATGCAAATGGACTTGATGAGGGCCTTATATGCCCCATATCGATCAATTCCTTGATCGTCTTCTCAATTTCAATCTTGAAGTGCCGAGGATGCCGATAGGGTGCAATGTTAACAGGTTTAGCCCCATCCTCCAATTCAATTACATGTTCAAAACCTCTATCAGGAGGTATTCCTGGAGGTATGTCCCTAAACACCTTACCATGCTTATCCAACATTGCCTGAATATCTGCAGGATAAATTTCTTCAGCAGAGAGGATTTGGTTGTCCTTGATGCAAACCTGTGCTGCCCATTCGATGTCATTATGCCTGAATAATGCTTCCATTCGTTTTGCTGAGACAACTTTGGGGTTTCCATCAGACACTGACTTCAGTTTGATCTTCTTTCCTTCATGCATGAATTCTAACTCCATCTTTTGAAAGTCCTGGACAATTCTTCCAAGCGAATGCAACCATTGTACTCCAAGTACTACATCAATATGCCCAAGTCCAACCACATAGAAATCATCCTGTAAAGAATAATCTCCCATTTGAATTTGCAGTTGGGATACTTTTCTGGTACAACTCATTAGGAATCCATCAGCAACAGCTATTTGAAATCCTTCAAAATCTTCAACTGTGAGACCTCGCCTTGCTACCAAACCTTCATCTATGAAGTTGTGAGTAGCACCACTGTCAATTAGACAGGTGACTCTCTGACCCTTTACAACTCCTCTAATGCGGAAGGCATGATACTTAGGTACTCCTGAGATAGTTGCTAATGTTATTTTGTCAGAGGTTTCTTCTGAAACAACATTAAGAGTTGGTTGTACCTCCTCTTCATCCTGAGTGGATTCTTCTTCACTCAATGACTCTTCTTCACTTCCATCATCAGATACAACTTCAATCAAGTGTGCTTTACCCTTACCAAGGCATCTGTGTCCTGGTTCCCAAGGTTGTTTGCAAGAAAAGCAGAGTTTCTTCCTCCTTAGCTCATCTCTTTCGGCTGCAGATGGACCTTGAGTCATCTTTTGAGGAAAAGAGGGTCTCCTTTGGGTAGAGCTAACTCCTTTATAGAACTTCTTCTTAGGCTGATATACGGGAGTAGTGTCAAGATCTAGAGCAAAGTCAATTGCTTCTTCCAAGTTTGCCGGCCTTTGTACCTTTACCAATGGCTTGATCTGATTGTTCAATCCCTCAATGAACAGCATAGTGATTCTTCGGTCAGTCATATCAGGTACCATCACTGCAATCTTCTGAAAATCATTAACATACTGCACAACCCTTCCTTCTTGCTTGAGTTGAGCTAGTTCGCGATAGTACACTTCGGTGTCTTTTCTGTCAAACCTCTGAATCAACTTGGTTACAAACTCATCATAGGAATTTATCCTATCATGATGTTGAGAAACTAGGCCATGATGCCACCATTCATAAGCCAAACCTTCAAGATGCATTGTAGCAAATTGAATTGCCTTCTTCTCCGTCAATGGCTTAAGTGAAAGGTATGTATCCAGCTTGTTTACCCAAGCTCTAGCACTGAGCTTACCACTTCCATCAAAGGTAGGAATGGGAACTCGATTCAAGGCTTCTTTATACTCCTTTGTATCATCATCCCTTCTAGGACGAAAGCCTCTAGTTCTACCTCGCCTGTCTCTATCTTCCCTCTTCTGTCGGCAATATTCATTGAAAGTCATCATATCTCGAACACGTTCCGGAAGTCTGGCATAAAGATCTGCAAAGAGAGCTATCTCATTTTCAAAATTGTTTGGTTCTTCTTCGTCAAACTCTTCATCAGCTTTATTGTCCTGTTCAGGTGGTGGTGGAAGGAAGGTTGGTCTTAAAGGCCTATCAACTGTAGGAGTTCGTGTGCGAACTCTTCTGCCAACTGCACTACCAGCATCATCATCAACATGTCGTTCTTGTCTCTCATGTCTAGCTGCACCTTGACGACCTTGTCCAGCTACTTCACCTTGATTCATATTTTGAAGGGATTGTAGGACATGTTGCAATATTTGAGCGGTTTGTTGTTGTTCAACGGCGATGTTCCTAAACATCTCCCTAGCTGCACGTTCACCATCTGCGGGTGGACTTCTACTTCTTCTTTCCTCAGCCATGTTAGCCTGTCTAGCTACAATTGCTTCTGAAAGAGTATCCTGTTGTGGGTAAGGATGAGTCCACTGGAACTGCCTTCATTGTTCACGCGCAATGTATCGCCTGGTTCTATCACTTCGTTGATCACCTTCTTGCATGAAAACTCCCAAAGGCTGGCAGGATCCAAGCTCTGATACCACTGTAAGATACCCAACTAATTCTACCAAAATTTTTCCTTACTTAGACAATTTTACTTGCTACCAACTCATCAACTATTTCAACAACACAAAGATATACGTTAAAGATAACTATTTGAATGAATCAACCTTAAGCTAGGTACTTGTTTTATTAATTGATTCAATCAACTCACAATGTCTTATTACATGAGTAATGCTTTCAATGGCATGAAGTTACACTTTATTCAAATGGAATTACAAAGCAGGCCTTGGAGCCTTGATGATTACAATGGACGCCTATACTTGATCGACTCAATTGAACTCAACGATGTCAACTGAATGTCAACACCTCACAGTACAACAAGGGAGCATCACCTTGTCAGTTGAGGGAGCATCACCCCAACACTTGAAACTCGCAGGCCTCAAGATTACAAGCTCAACAGCTTTGCAGAGAGAATTTTGTCAAAATGCATAGATGCCAAATGAATGAGAGAGCTCCTCCTTTTATAGGCCTTCCAAAGGCAATGAAGGCACGTATTTCAATGCATAAAGAGGAACCAAGGCACGTTTCCCAAGAAGCATATCCAAGGGAATATTCCATCTTATGACTCATTCTGAGTTGGCAAGCTCATCTAGAGACCTTGACACGGATCCCGAAGGCATTCTGTCGACCAATGAGAGCTCAAGTTATGTAACTACCTGAACCACCTCGTCTTAGGCGCAGTTTCAAGTGTTCTTTTGACTGGGTGCCAAGTTGAAGTATCTGGAGTGTCAAGTGCGCCTATCATGAGGTTGTGCCCTTCTAGAGGTTGTTGGCGAGATCATGATACTTCACTCACCCATTCTGCCCAAGGCGCTCACTTAAACTTAATCAAAAGGCTACTTGATGTTGGGCACCAGAATGATGCTTCATGGGCACAGAAGTGCGCCTTGCATGAAGATTGACTTTCCTTGGTGTTCCTTCAAGTCTTGCTGTTCAGGAAGGTGAAATGCTCCATCAGGAAGTGAGCGCCTAGCTTGGGAAGACTTTCAAGTGTTGCGACCTTGATCTTAAAGAGGTATCCGGACATTCAGTTTATCCAATCTCCTTAAGGCGCTCATTGAGGTTGATCTAGGCGCCACTGGGGTTTAGGCGCCACCAAAGAAGTGCGCCATACCTTGACTTCAATCCTGGAAGTCCAACTAGACCCTAGGCGCCAAAATGACTTTGCCACTACTTAGCTTTCAAGACCAATTGCCAACTGGAGAGGATATTGCGCCTTGCTAGGGTTAGGCGCCAAATTAGGGTTTTGCAAAGAAGCTAGGCGCCAAACTGAGGGTGTAGAGGCATGAGGATGCGCCTGGCAAGTCTAAATGTTTACCAATACTTATCAATCATTCAATGAAATCTTTGGACCTTGATTCAATACTAGGCGCCCAAATGAACCCTCTGGAGTCTAGGCGCTAAGTGAAAGTGGTGAAGGCCAAGAAATGCGCCTAGCAGATGAAGTCCCTGGACTAAAGTGCAAACACCTAGAAGATGTTCCAAGATGTTCTCCTTTGCAAACGCCTTACCTCACAAGTTTCTTTATGTGTTCTTCTTTGAAGGTGCCAAAACTGAGCTCCAGTACCAAGGGATTGCGCCTATCATCTTGATCTAGCTGTCATCTTGATCTATCACCTTCTGGACTTAGATGATGGTTACAATTAGAAGAATCAATCTCAACACTCTGATGATGCAAACATCCTTATAATTCACTAGGCGCTAATCCAGAGTTGTTTCACCATGATCTATCACCTCGGGTATCTAGGCGCACAATTTGTCCTGTTTGATCAAGGAGTAGCGCCTTGCATTTCTAAGACAACCCTTTTACCTTGAAGCGACAACTTGTCCTCATGATATCAGCTTCTAGACTAGGCGCTTAATCAAGTTTGCAGAAACAGTGATAGGCGCTTAAGTGCTCAGAAAGGTTCCAACATCCTAGGCGCACATTGAGGTCAGTTTGGATGGAAAAGTGCGCCCAGTGTTCACTTCATCATTTTCTTGAAGATTTTGCAGAATTGGAGTCATTATGAAGATCTAAACATTCTTTCCTCCCAAGCGCCCTAGCTGATATGTTAGAAGTGCTTCAAATGAAGTCCCTTACTGAGTGCTACAAGTGGATTTGAGGGTTAGGCGCCAGAAGGAGCTTGAATTTCCTAGAAATGCGCCTAAACACCATGAAAGCATTTTTTACAATGTGATCACCGGAGTTGATGAAATGACTCTCAGACTTAGTCAAATTTAGGTTTCTAACTTTGTTCCTGCAAAACAAAAAGATAGAGTTAGTCAGAAACCAATTCATTCCCTCATCATTTGGAATTAGCCTCCGGGAATGAGGATTAGGCTAATCCATTATACACTTGATGATCAAGCCGGAAACGGGGACATGACATAGTGGCAACTGATTACTTTACCAAATGGGTTGAGGCCATTCCAACTAAGAGAGCTACAAGTAAGGTGGTGACAGATTTCATGCTAGAAAATATTATCATCAGGTTTGGAGTACCATTCAAGATAGTCACTGATAATGCTATGTGCTTTAGATCAGGTGAATTTGTTGATTTTTGCAACAGGTATGGGATAAATCTATCATATACATCACCATATCACCCACAAGGGAATGGTCAAGCAGAATCAAGCAATAAAAGCATCATGAAAATTATCAAGAGGATATTGGACAAGAATAAGAGAGCTTGGGACTCAAAATTGAACTTAGCAATATAGGCTGACAGAGTGACAGTAAAAAGGGCTATTGGGATGTCACCCTTTGAGCTAATATATGGTGCATCAGCTAGATTGCCCATAAACAATCTCCTACCAGTTTACAGATTCATTCAGGAAAATGATGAGGAGATTGAAGATTCCATAACAGAAAGAGTGAATCAGCTGGTTGCATTGGATGAAAACAGAAGGAAAGCCCACCAGATCAATCTCAAAAGACAACAAGATGTGAAATATCAGTTTGACAGGAGAACTACAAAAAGGAAGTTTCAAGTCAATGATCTGGTGCTCATTTGGAATGCAAAAGGTCAAGAAAAGGGTAAACATGGTAAATTTGAACCCTTATGGATGGGCCCATATCAGATTTGCAGTGCTCATGGGGAGGATTCTTATTTCCTCCAGGCCCTAGATGGTGAAGTTCTGGAATTGCCTGTGCATGGCCAATTCCTTAAGTTCTATTTTGCATAAATGACTTGTTGCTGTGCACATTTGTAAAAACATGTATGTAGTGTAAATGCCTTGTACAGCTCGTGCTTTTTGGCTTTTTGTCTGGTCTGCCCGGAGATCTGGTTCTCGCTGCAGGTTTTCACCTGCACGTCCCCATTCGGAGCCAGTGTTAGCACTCATTTTGACCTGGGGGTTGTTTTTTCGTGTCTAGGGGGTTTCTTCATTTGAACCCTATATCTTCTTGCCCATTTTCCTAAGTGTTGGACCTCCTTGGCATTTTTCAGCTGCAGCATCATATTTTCTTCGAGGAGGAAGTCATCATCATCATGTTTGCTTCGATGGTGGTCAGCATCTCATGTTTTCTGTCGACTTGTTTTTCATCAGGAGCATCATATTTCAATATCGGGTGATGTTTGGATATCATCCTGATCCTGCTGATGAGCTACAGTGTGCCCTGATTTGCTTGTGGGGGTGATTTTTCAAGTATCCGGTGATCTTCCAATTATCACCTTGCCCTTTTATGATGATGATGTCACCCCGATCTTCTGAAGGGGTTATTCTCTGAGTTGTTCGACCTGAGTTGTTTTTTCGTAAGGGTCGTCATCATCATCATCATATTTCCAGTTATCGCCGTGTTGCTTGCGAGGGTCATCATATTTTCTGCCTGCATGATATTTCGCCGGGGTGATATTTTTATCATCGGGTGATCTTGGTTATGATCATCCTGATGATGTTGTTGAAGAGTTCTAAGTATGACCCGATATTCACTGGGGTCATCACATTTTGAATGTCAGGATGATCTTAGTCAATATCATCCTGATGTTGTTGTATCACTTCATGTTCGTTGTTTTATCATCCTGATGATGCTGACGTCATTCTTATGTCGGGGTGATATCTATTTCTCTGCCTATCTGCATCATGATATTTCCGAAGGAGGGGGTGATATTTTCATTTTTGAATATCACCCGGATGTATGTTTGTTCCAGCGTCATGATGATGCTGATATCAGGGAGATATCCGCCTGTCGGCTTCGTGCATTATCTAGTGGGGGTAATCTTTTCAAATATCTGGCATATTCATCTATCACCCCGATCTTATAGTGGAGCTACAGTGCAGCATGATATTTGTGCATTAGGATGATATTTCCAAATATCCGGTTATCTTCCGAATATCATCCTGATGTCGATATGATGATGACGTCATCAAGGTCCGGGGGGGTCATATTTCTAACACTGATCATCTTGAGGAGATCCCCCGATATTTGCAAACATGATGATGACGTCATCCGGATATGAGGAGGTGCGCAATAGGCAGATATGCTGATGACGTCAGCAGGATATGACGGTGACGTCATCAGGATGTTCATCGGCCAGACTTTTGGTATCGGCTAAGCAGGAGGATCTTCCTCCGATGGATCAGGTTGTGCCGATGAAGGCGATTATCATGCAGGTTATATTGCGATATGATGCTGACGTCAGGGTGATATTTCAAGCGACAGGATATCATGCTGTTGGAGGATGATGATGAAGTCTTATACTAGTGTCGTCAGGAGCAAAAGCACCGACATTATATATGTTCGTGGCCTAGTATATAAAGTGTTGAAAAGGTCACCGCGGGGTGCATGTGGGATAATTGATATCCTGCATATTTTCAAATATCATGACGATGAATCTTGGCGGGAAATGGTTGCGATGCACAGTTGATGTTTTTCCCCAGGCCGCGGGTTGGTGCGCCATTAATGGCGAAGGTTGCAGAGGTATGGACGGATCTGGTACCCGATTGAAGGTGTACATCAACGGACAGTGGCGCAGGGCTCGAGATTTCTTCCTGTCTCCTCCCCTACCTGCTGCATTCATGTTTGGGCGCCAATCTGGTAATGCGTTGAGCGCCATTTTTCTGATATTGTGTATCTGGCGGGATTTTTGGTCAACCATGTAATTAATTGCTGTGGTACACTACCTGGCTGTTATAAGCAGGAAGTGTTACTCATTTTTGGTTGTTGAAAGTTGAAGATTTTTGGCTCTATAATTCAAAACAAGCTGATCTGGTTGCTCTGTACAGCTAAACCTGTGAGTCTATGTATCTCTTGTTGTATGTTTTGGCACGAACCCACTGATTTCATGATTAATCTTATATGAGAAATGCTATCTTAGCATGTGTTTTGTTAATTCTGTCTCCAGTATTGCATGTATTCTTCTTCTGAATCTGGATATTTGGGTAATGTTTAGATTCTAGAGCATAGAATTCCTATGTTGAATGTCTGATCTTTTAACTTCTGCTCAAGGGGTAGATTAAACTGTTTTTAGGTTGAACATTGGGAAGGGTATACTGCAGTAGGGATGCCATAAGTAGAGATAACTTAACACTCTGTATTGGGAGATATCTGTAAGGCAGGTATCACATATATCCCCCTGAAATCCAGTTTTAGCTGTTCATGTTGATCATTCACAGGTGTATGTCTACTGACTCCAGGCCCTGGATAGGCACCAATCTTGCTTTGTATTTGTGTTACAACCATGTCCAGCTTTGCATCCAAACTTAAAATCCAAATCAAAATCTAAAACAACCATTAGGACATTAGAATTAGTTTTAGGATCCTCAGTCCTCTGTCTACAACTACAAATAGGCCCAAAGCTAGCCCCTTTGCTCTTATCTTTCAGTTTTGGTCTACTTACAGGAGGACTTATTTGCTTTCTGTCAGCATCCCAGCCTTTGTATGCATATCCTCATGGATGTTGAGTAGGGAATACCCCCCTAGGTTTTGCAGAGCCTGAAGAAGAAGAGGAGATAAAATATAGAGTCTATCTCCTACACTGTTGGCCCCTGGCCCAGAGATCCTGTTGATCACTGATGGCTACCTTGTAGGGAAATCTGGGAATAAGCATCCAGTCTGGGAAAAAGTCAACACATACAATGCATGGGCCCCAACTCTTGTATTCCTTTAGGAGCTGTGACATGTATTACTGTTTGTGCCTTTGGTGGAGCCTACCAATTGCATCTTCTTTGTATCTGCAAACATACAAGCCGCGGACTCCAAAAATGACCATTAGCTCAATTTGATGTCCTGTCGGGTCCGGCTTGTATCACCTTCCTTTGCATATTTCTTTATATGTCGCAATATACAAAGCATTGATACATACAAGCCGCGGACTTGACGCTCAAATATGCCAGAATTTGATCTTCAAGTCAGGTCCGCCTTGTATACTTTCTTTGCACCTTTGACTTGTATATCGCAATATACAATAGTGAATATACAACCCAGACTTCGAACCTTTTATGGAGTAGATTGGAATTGCCATCGGGTCCGCCTTGAATGCTAGGAAAGCATGCCTTGCTTGTATTTCCAAACATACAATCACAAAAATGTACATTTGGTGGACCCCACCCTTTGCATCTCCTCCTTGTATGTATGACCCTTGTATATCGGCCCTGTATGTGTGAACATACAAGCTGCAGATATACATTCCACTGTAGCTGATGCAGGTTATCTTTGTATATTGGCCTTGTATATGCGAACATACAACCCGATATACATTCCACTATACATGCTCACTTGTATGTAGAACACATACAATCTTCTTTGTATATGCGCGGGCCCCACCTCTTGTATCTCGGCGATATACAAATGCCTTTGTATGTTTGGCCTTGTATATCGGCCTTTAGTAGCTGCGAACATACAACCCGATATACATTCTCCCTTTGAACATTGACTGTTTGTATGTTTGCCGATGTATGTTTTGCTTGTATGTCCAAACCTACAAAGACTAATGTATATGCAAATATACATTCAAGAATGCATATTGAAATACAAGCAAAAACTGAAAAAATCCCAGTGATAGAAAATATTTAAACTTAAAAGATTCCTGGGTTTTTCTGGGTTTTCAGCAAAGATTCTCAAGATGAAATTTTTGGGATTTTTGGCAAGAAAGAGCATGAGTATTTGGAAGATTTAAGCTTTGTATGGACATTTCTAAAGGATTTTCAAGGAAAATGCAAGGTGAACTGTTTGGCTCTGGACAGAAGAAAATAGATCAACAATGCTGAGAGACCATTCATCCTCAATTGGGCCGAAAGGGAGATAACACATGATGATTGTTGGATGCAAACAATCATAGGATTTACTAGAAATTATGCGGATCGGCAAATACGGAAGCTCATTTAGAAGGGTCATAATTTAACTTACAATTTAATGGAAGATGCAAATTCACAACATTCTTGAGAAGCCAGTGATAATGAATCTAGTAGTGAGCATAATAGGGAATCTAGTGGCTACAGTGATAGTTCAAGAGAAGAAGCTCAGCCAAGGAAAAGAAAACAACCAGCTAGCCCACAAGGTGAAGGTAGTAGGAAGAAAAAATCAAGTTTAGCCCATGAAGCTAGCACTTCTTCTAGACAAGAAGACCTTTCAGGAATGGACAACATGATTTCCACTGTGGAGAACCAAGAAAGAGAAGAAATTCCCATGGCTCCAAATGTGCAATATCAAGGAAATGTACATGAATCTTCGGAGTCAACCTTGCATGAGAATCAATTTGAGGAACATCATCATAGCACGTGAGAAGCTCATGAGGTATCATGGGTGAAAATGATGAAAAAATCAAGAAATGCAAGCACCACACGATGATTTTGATGAAGAAGCATTGCCATTAACACCAGGGAAAGGCATTCAAGAAGAGGTTGATGAAGATTTATTTGTTTTACCAGAATGGTTAAGAGAACGAGTGAAAGAGAGTACCATTGTTGAGAGAGAAACAAAATTCAATGTAGAAGAATTGCTAAACAAGGTAGGAAATGATAAAGAAAAGAAGAAAGCAACCAGGCTATCCAAAATCACAAGGGACAGTTCAGGTTCAAGGCAAGTGCACATTGTTGTACCCAGAGTTGATAAGTTCGTGGATGATATTGCTCTGGAAGACTATGATGTAGCCACTTTTGACTTAGGTCCAACTACGGAAGGTCAAGAGATAGAAGAATTGGAAGATTCCATCACAAACGTCAAGGTTAAGGCAAGAGAAAGAAAAGAGGAATCAGTTAGAGCAAGAAAACTTGGAATTCAAAAGGTATATTCAGCAATTGATGAATCCACTTCATCAGCGTGAAGGAATATCTACGCCACCAACTATGCTTTCACAAGAGTCAATTGAACAATTAGAAGGAATGAGATCATCATCTTTAATGGTGAAAGGATGGGTAGACAGAATGAAGAATAAGATTGACGTATTCATCAGCGAAATTGCTCAACAATTTGAGAAAGTTTCAAGACTCTTGGATAGAATTCAAGTCATTTCAAATACATGTTCCGGGTTTGAAATAGTCAAACAAAATCTCATGCCACAATTGAAGGATATGATAGATTTTCCAAGGACGGCTTTGGTGGATGGGAATGTAATTGAACAAGATTCGTCATGTGGTCTTTGTTTTTGGTATTACAACCTACAGATGAAGGAGCAAGTTCTTGTAAGAGTGGAAAGTAAAAGTGTTTGCATAAAAAGTGCATTGCAAAGGATTCAAAGCAAGATACTCAGTTCAATCAATGATATGTGTGGTCTTTCGAGAAAGTTTGATATTGAAGATTTGAGGAATCACATACATGCATCCTTCTTTGACAATGTTCACAACATCACTGGAGAGCAGATGGACAACATTTCCTCACTCTCTACATTCATGGGTACACATCAGGCTTGGATGATAGAATGGGAGAAGACACTTGTCATGTACACAGCAGATTTGACAAATGCAGAAAGAGCCATTCAATTTGCACCAAGTGTACCAATGGAAGACATTTTTGGTGTTGTGTCCAAGTTCGTTGCACTTAGAAGAGATAAGCATAAGGGAGATGTGCCACGTGGACAATCCTCATAGGCTCCAACATGTCATGACCTTGGAAATTGTGCCTTTGTTCCTTCTTTTGTGTCTAAAAATAGCAAGTTGTTGTAACAAATTTATTATGTGGCGTAATCTTGGCCATTGGTTTGAAAACTAATCTTGGCCCTTCATTGTATTTTCAGGTCTATATAAACCTCATTCCTCTTCATTTTGAAAAAGGTAGTTTTGAGCTAATTAGAGCTGTTGCTAAGACTTTGCTAAGATTAATACAAATTCATTGTTGAGCCATTCATGGTGATATTGTGTTCTCTTTGCAAGTTGCATGGTTGCTAAGTACTCACTCGCATTTGATGTTTTAACTTAGTTTATTTCTTTGAAGTTTGTTAGTTTTAGTTTGTGGAAGTACTATCTTTCAATTTCTTGGTGAAATCTCTTTATGTTCATACCTTTTATGATTTGTCACTGGCAAGTTGTAGTGTAAGGTTAGTCTGAACTCATCTACAAGCCTCACTTCGATTGCCCATAAAGCAATTTGAAAACCTTTAGCTTATCCTTAGAAGATTGCATCACCTTTGTGAAGTTGTTGTCTCATGGTGAAGCAAAACGTGGTTGAGATTTCCATGAATTGATGATGATAGCTTGCACCTAGATTAGATATTCTCTCTAAACCCACACCTTTTGCACTTTTTAAAAAAAAACATTGTTAGAAGTAGGATCAAGAGCTGAATTGTCATATCATAAGTTTATCATAGCGTGTAGCCTTGAAGCAATTGTTATCACCTGTGCGAGTGTAAATAGTATTTTCCTGCCGTTGAATAGTGAGTGTAAGTCCCTTTGTTAAGACAACAAATCACATCTTTGCCAAACAATCTATCTCAAATCGAGAATTGAAGATAAGGAACCTTGGAGTCTACTCATTTGATCACAATGTTCAGCATTTGAGTTGTCATGTCCCCATTTCCGGCTTGAACACCAAGTGAAGAATGGATTAGCCTATTCCTCATTCCCGGAGACTAATTCTGAATGATAAGAGAATGAATTGGGTTTTGACTAACTCTGGGTGTTATCTTGCAGGTGCATTCAAGGATTTTTTAATCATAGTCCACTAAGTCATGGGCAAGGCGCCCATTTTGGCAGAACACACCCATTCTGATGCCTAGCTTCTAGAGTCACTTTTGGCATTGAAGTTAAGGTTTCAACAGGTGGTGCTACCTTTGGAGAAGGAGATATCAACTTCTAGAACCTTAATGCATTGCAAGTGTCGAGGGAAAATGGCTAAGTATAGCCTAGGCAAACATTCTACATCAGAATTTCCAAAAGTGCGCCTAGACTCCGAGCATCAAGATTGCATTCCTCCTCCAAGTAAATCAAGTGAGTCTCATCCTCAATGAAGATCAAGTAGAAAGATGAAATGATCTTTGCCTTGTCAAGAAGATATGACCCTAGGCGCCAATATGACACTCTGCAACACTCCAAGTGTGCCTAAGACCATCAAGGCGCCAAAACAAGACTCCATGACCTTGAAGATGCAACTAAGTGGGTAAATGATCTCCAAGCTCCTGAGGAAGTCAGGGCGCTTGGTAAGTCAAGTATTTTGTTTCATTTCAAAGACTCCAAGAGTGAGCATTTGCATAGGAGATAAGCCATTCAAGGGAAGGCGCCAATTCACCCTTCCACAGACACCATGTTGTGCCTAAGGAACTAATCCAAAAGTGCGCTTAAGTAAGAAAAGAGATTTCAATCTACTCAAGATGAAAGGCGCTTGATAGAAGATGGTGTTTTTGATTCAGATGTGACTTGAGTTGGAGATTTTAGCAAGG
This sequence comes from Cunninghamia lanceolata, assembly GCA_027924645.1. Taxonomy (NCBI): domain Eukaryota; kingdom Viridiplantae; phylum Streptophyta; class Pinopsida; order Cupressales; family Cupressaceae; genus Cunninghamia; species Cunninghamia lanceolata. Next base: position 435,613 of record BSBN01000762.1, on the reverse strand, counting down.
AAAGACCACATTCTTCCTAAGGCACCAATCTAGACCCTTTCTACCAATAAGTGCAACTAAGTGAAGTTGAAGACCCAGACAAGATGTTGATACTCTGAATGAGGGTGCTAGATTAAAGGAGCATCAAAAGGTATGATTACAAGTGTTTGAGGGTCTGAATAGTGTAGAACATTATCATAAAGGTGCTAGGCGCAGATACTGGTTAAGACTACCTCAAAAGTGCGCCTAAGATAGATGCAAGTCCTCAAGACCAGTTTGGATACAAGGCGCTCCATCAGGGGGCAAAATCATATCCATTTAAAGTCAAGTTGCTTTCAAATTGCCTTGAAAAGTTGATAAGTTGGAACCTAGGCGCAAATTCCTAGCTAAACTGACAGTAAGTGCGCCTAGTTGAGAAAGAGACATCTTCAAGGGGGAAATTGTTGGGTGCTCATTTCATAGGAGTCAATCCAACAAGCTATCCCAAATCGAGAATTGAAGATAAGGAACCTTGGAGTCTACTCATTTGATCACAAAGTTCAGCATTTGAGTGATTTTGTTGAAGAGAGCATAAAATACACAAGTATTTTATGCTGCGTTGTCTGTGCAAGGAAAATACATCAACAGAATTGGCACTAGAAGGAGGGCCAACGCTCTACAGGTTGTCATAAAAAGCAAGAAAGTTCACGCTGGATCGAATCGGTTCATTTTCACCCGACAGGCACCAGAGGATTTTAAGGTCTACACCAGGAGCATCCAAAGATTTGGTTGACTTGGGGTTTCCAACCAAGTCCAAGAAAGGCAAGAAAGCGGGTTCATCAAGCCAAGGATCTCCAAGCGGAGGACAATTCCCAACACCTCCACCACAAAACCCATCCATAGGAATTGTTCAACCATGCGCTACGCAAGCAATCTCTCAAACGATTCCAACAAGAGTCTCCCAAGCAACTCCACTTCAGCAAGGAGCTACGCAAGTGCTACAAGTTCAGCAACCTAACTTCCCAATGGCAGCCTGGCCCCTGGCAAATGTTTCTCCTCTTGAAGCTTTCACAAATTACAATGATATGCCCAAGAATTTTGAACACTTCTTCTCTAAATTCCACGTCAACGATGTGAACCAAACAGCAGAGGAGCACATCAAGATTTTTGAGGACACTCTATCAAACAGAAGAATTGAACGTGAAAATGTAGCCTGCAGGCTGTTTCCATATACACTTGAAGGAGATGCCACCTTTTGGTATGTCAACTTACCTGCTAGATCTATCACTAGTTGGCAACAGATGAAAGATGCTTTTCTGGAAAAATTAAGAATTCCTATTACTCCAGCAGAGCTTTACAAGCCGTATATCGAGGTAAGAAGATAGGAGCATGAGCCCGTCGCTGCCTTCAATCATAGGTTTCATAAGGCTTATTCAAGACTGCAGGTTCCATATGACATCAATGAACCTATGGCGATGGAGATTTATTATGCAACTTTGGATCCTCTCACTTCCATGTTCGTGAAGAGAGCAAGGGCACCGCCTACTACTTTAATAGGAGCATATGCTAAAGTCATCAAGGTGAATACTAATTTAGGGATGAATACTCATGGACCTCTCAATCACATAGGGTATCCGGTGATGCAGAATCAAATTCAAGGGATCAACCAAGCATTGGCCCATCACACACCAGTCATGAATCCGATTCCTGCTCCTACTAGTCAATTGGTATTGCATCCTAGGGCGCCTGTTTCACAAGCTTTGCCTACCAAACCGGTATATCTACAAGGGTCATTATCATCTTCCACCAAGACTCAAGAGGAAAAGGAAGAAATGAAAGAATTGATAGATCAAGTCAAGAATCTATCAATGGAAGTCACTCAGTTGAGAAATCAAAACAACTATCTGCAAAATATGCAAAGGAACTTTCAAGCAAGCCAAGGTGGAAATCAATCTAATCCAGGGAACTATCAAGGTTTTCGAGGAGCAAACCAGGGCTACCAGAGGCTAAACAGGACATCGAATGCATCACCTAATAATGGCAATGTCCCTTCTCCTTTGGAGAATAATCCAAATCCAGATCCCAAATCATCCGATAGAGTGTTTCTGGCAGAAGCCGCCTTGTCTAGCTGGTGCCGACTGCATAATACAAATCAGCATTCTGAATTGCAGTGTCCTAAATTTAAGATTGCCACTGACATCTTCCAGAAAGAAATGCAGAATACGCAAGGCCAGGAAGCTCCTCCATCGACTTCTGGATATGAAATCGTTCCCACATCCAGCTATGATCAAGCTCTGATGATTGAAGATTTTGTATTCCCTCCAATGATGGAATATGACATGAGGGATTATAATGGAAAATTTCCACTAGCTTCGGCAAATGGGTCAGCAAAGGACCTGACCTATTATGCTCCATTCAATGGTAATTATCCACATCAAGAAATGGGCGAGGTACAAGCATTCCAACAGACAGCTGGAAATCCACCAACAAGGGTATATCAAAGAAATTATCGAGCACCAGATCCTTTAACTACTTCCACGCCTCCAAATAATTTCCAGACACCACCTGATCCGAATGCCAGCAATAATCCAGGATATCCAAGAGATTCATCGGAGCATAGACAGAGAGATCCTGTTCAAAGAGCCCCACCAAAACACAATGTTTCACAGCTGGATGCTGCACAAAAGGTTAGTTCCCCTAGAAACGAAGATTCCAAAGATGACCTCAAGAGGTTAAGTCAATGTGTTTTAAAAGAGGTTAAAAGGGTTAAAATCAGTTTGCCATTGATTGAATTAATGAAAGTACCTGAAACACAAGACACTTTTTTGGGGAGTCTAAGTGATAATGCTATTAAGAGTGGAAATCATAACACTGCAACTCCATCAAGTTCATCCGCAGCTAGTCTACCTCATGCAAATGCTGCTCAGAATACTAATGTAGCCCACTCAGAGCCTGCTCAACCTCAAGAACAACCGAATGCAGTCTATGTAGCGCAAAACTTGCCAGACACGAGCAACAAAGTACAAGCCAGAGCTTCACCTAAAAAGGAAGAACCAACAAAGGATGTTAGTACAATAAAGAGCCAAGATTCTAAAGCTCATTCAAAAACACCGGAAGATTCAAGTTTCATCGCTCCAAAGAAGAAGTCAGTAGTATTTTATCAAGGAAAAGATGAGCCTGCCCCCTTTCTACTTTCGGTGAGAATTTTCGGTAAACTGCTCCACAACTGTTTAATGGACTCAGGAGCTTCAAGTAATGTAATGCCACTTGCTATATGTAAGAAACTTGGTGTGGAACCAACACAAACGACAAGGAAGGTTATGCAATTGGATAAAACTGAGGTTCCAGTTGTTGGTGAGCTACATAACATTCACATGCAGCAGGCAGTTGACCCCAAGGTTCAGCATTACATAGATATATTAGTTGTGGATATCCTTGAAGGATATGGAATGTTGTTAAGCAGAGACTAGTTGAGGAAACTCAATGGGTATGTATCGACTGACTTTTCACATATGTGGCTATCTTGGAAAGGACTACCGAACCAAATCAGAATATATAGCACTCCTAGATTGAAGTTGATGATCACAGAGTATGGTGAAGATAACGAAATTCTTTTTGTGGAGTCTAACCTTGGTGTATACAAGCCTAAGGTAGAAGAGGTTATGATGTTACAAAGTTCAACTGAGAGTTTGGTAGAAAATGAGCATGGCACTTCCTCTGATGAAGAAGATGAGGGCATGTTCGAAAACTTTAGGAACTTTGTGTTAAGAAATGTCCAGTAGAGTTTAGAGCTTGGAGGATATGTTGGGATATAAGATTTGCTACTACCCAATTGGTGTCGAGTACACAATGCATTTCACTCTAAGTTCACCTATGAGATGTGTAAAGTAGCCTTGGAACAAACCAAGATAAGAGTACCAGAAGCAATGAGGCTAGAGATACCCGAAATCCCAAAGGTAGAAGAGTTAGCTTCAAGCGAGTCTTCGACAAATGATGGAAATTCCTCGACTTCAAATGAAAGCTCTCAAGAAATAGCTACCGAGACGAAGAAAGAGATGGATGATGAGAGGCGACAAAGTTCAAAGCAAGAAACTGATCAAGTATGGACATTAAGGTTTGATGGATCCAAATCCAAGCAAGGATCCGGAGCTGGCTTTGAATTGATCAGTCTAGTTGGAGAAGCCTACTTGTCAGCATTGAGGTTGCAGTTCCCTTGTACAAACAATGTTGTTGAATACGAAGCTTTAGTACACGGATTGCTCCTCGCTATTCAAAAGAAAGTAAAGGTTTTACATGTTTTTAGAGATTCCGAGGTCATTGTAAGACAAGTCAGAAAATAGTATGTCTACCATGATAAGAGATTGAAAAGGTTTAGGAACAAAGTGTGGGATCTTATAGAAAGTTTTGACACTTTTAATATTCAATCTATTTACAGGTCTAGAAACCAAGTTGCAAATGCATTGGCTCAAGCAGTAGGTTCATTGGAACCATTATTAATGGAAGGATTAAAGAAATTTAGAGTTGAATTGACATCAATTCCTTCGGTACCAGACAATATTACAAACTTCCAAGTTTTCGAGGATGATAAGCATATATTGGATTTTCTAACGAATTCTGGTATATTCACAGCTCAAGTTATTAATGAAGGAGAAGTTAGAGAAGTAGAGTTTGATCCTGATGGGACAATGAATTTGAAGAACAATACTATCCTGAGAGGAATGATAGAACTAGAGAGGCTTTTTGATACAAACAAATTGAGTGCTCTTCAATCTCGCAGAGAAGAAGGGAATAAGTGTGATACAGTAAATTTGGGAACAGACGAAGATATTAAGAATGTTTTTATAGGGAGAGTCTGTACACCTAAAGAACGAGAAAGCATAATCAAGGCTATGAAGGAGTTTCAAGACATAATTGCATGGGGATATGAAGACCTCAAGACATATGACACTTCTATTATCACACATACAATTCCTCTCAAGCCCGGGAGTAAGCCTTTTTGGCGACGTCAAAGGCCAGTCAATCCTTTGTTAGAACCACTTATCTATTAGGAAGTGAAGAAGTTGTTGCAAGCAAGAATAATTTTCCCAGTACGGCACTCCACATGGGTCGCCAATTTAGTCCCTGTTAGAAAAAAGAATGGTGAAATAAGATTATGCGTGGATTTTAGAAATCTTAATAGAGCGTCAGAAAAAGATAACTATCCGTTACCATCACTTGATGAAGTCCTGCAAATTGTCAACGGTTCTCAGATGATGTCCTTTTTGGACGGGTACTCAGGATACAACCTATTGTGATGTAATCACACATCGCCCCATTGCAAATGGGGACCCTCTGCTTTTTCCACTTTCTCACTTCATTTTGCTTTAAAGTTTAGTTGAGACCCTAAAAATGACTAAGTCTGATATCCTGAAAATCCTAAAAAATTGGCTAAGTCTGAAATCTGGTGGATCCTCCAATATCTAGAATTTGCATGTTAAGTCCTATGGATCCAAGACCCATCTCAAACATCCTGGAAGTATATTGATAAATATTTAAAGTATAAGAAACTTCTTATACTGAAACATATTTTCAATATACTTCCATTTAGGACATTTCCGATATGGCGACAAGACTTGCATTCCAAGCACACCTTCTAAACCCGCTACCTGGGCGGCCTTGGCATGGGGTCTTGGATTCAAGGTTGTGATCACGCATTTTGTCCATACACTGCCTCCAAATCCGCTTTAGGGAGAGAATTTTAAAAGTTTAGAAGAGATTTTGAGTGATTTCAAGACAAAATCCAAGGGTGGTATCCCAACCCGCCCAACATGGGCGATTTCACAGAGTGTTCATGGATGATGTCTCCTGCCACATGAAACTCTCTAGACACTGTCCTCAAAACCGCCCTAGGAGAAAAATGGTTAAGTATTGAGGTTTTTCATGCACGGAGCAATAAGATATGATGATTGGTAAGCAAGGTTTATGAGTTTGAGGGAAGTCAAAGTTACATTCCAAGTGTCACTCCTCAACCCACTCTACCTAGGCGGCCTTAGCATATAGACATGGATGATGTCTTCACTACCTCATGACACTCTCCAGACACAGCCTCCAATCCTGCCCTAGGAGAAATTGTGCAAATTTTGAAGTGTTTCAACACAAAACATAGAAGGTGATAAAGTTGGATGGAAATTTGAAAGTTTTTGAAGGCATTAAGTGAGTTTGGAATGAAAATCCAAAGGTCACCCTTAAACCCGCCCTACCTAGATGGCCTCAAGAGGCCTTTGCGGACAATGTCTCCTGACACAAGAAGTTCTCCAGACACTTGCTTCAAAACTGCCCAGGGAGAAGAATCATGCAATAAGCAAGGTTTGTGTGCTAAGTATAGCCAAGATGATATCACAAGGAAAGGAGATAGTCAAGTTAAGGCATGAAAAGTGTCTAAGTGTCAAAATCCAAGACCTACTCTCAAACCCACCCTACCTAGGCGGCCTAGAGAGGTCAGCTTGGAATTTTGATGTCAAAGCAATGCAACTACTCTGTCTGGACTCCTTAACTCATCACGATCATTCAAAAGGAGGAAAGTTTGGAAATTTGACTAAGTCTTAAGAAGCAAGGAGAGAGACATTTTCCTAAGGAGAGGAACAATCAAGTAAGGTTAGAAATCCACACCACACCTATAATCCCGCGCTACATGAGCGGCCTTGAGCTCTATGTCTGGGTAACTTCATCTCCTTCCACATGACATCCTCCAGACAACACTCCTAAAGCCACTCAGGGGTGAAAACCATAAATTTGCAAGCATAAATCAATGTAATAATGAAGATGAACATGTCAAAGGTGAAATGAGCAAGTGCAAAGTTGTTTAATTTGAAAAATCCAAAGGTCATCCTCCAGCCCGCCCTTCCTAGGTGGCTTTGACCCCTTTGCTTGGATTACATGTCCTCCACAATGCATATTCCACACATCCCTTCCAAAGCCGCTCAGCTTAGGCGGTCTAGAGCCTAGAACATAGATATCGACATCATTCGCTCCATACACCTCCTTCAAAGCCGCCCTTCCTCTCCAAGTTGTCCATCCCATTCAAAGAGGTCAGGTCATCATTGAAACAAGTGAAGAGGTCTTAAATTATCAAAGTAAAGATAAAAAATGCCTAAGTCATGAAAATCCACACACAACCTCCAATCCCGCCCATGCTAGGCGGTCTTGAGCACTTTGCCTGGACAATGTCATGTCATTCACAAGACACTCTCCGCCTATCACCTCTAAACCCGCCCAAGAAGGTCAGCCTAGACACTCAAGCATGGAATTTCGCGTTCCACAGTCCAGACATGCCTTTCAAACACGCTCAGGCAGGTTGGCCAAAAAGAGAGGTGAATTGTCAAGTGAATTCAAAGTGTAGCTTTCCAAGTTTGATTTTGACAAGTGATGGATGCTTTGGAATGTCATTGTTTTAATCTCACATTCATAAGATGAATGTAATTTGTTATTGAAAATCCTTTATATCAAGTCTTAATTGATGTGTTTCTTCTTGTAGGTGATGGAGGATCCAAGGAAGTGAATGGCGAGAGCTCATACATAAGAAGTTTTGGAAGGCGGAGGAAAGTTGCTCAAATTTGTCATCTTCACCACATGGAGGAGAGCTCGTGCATCAAGTTCATCTTACTTTGAAGACTTCGTAGACATCAACACCATGCGAAGGGGAGCTAGTCTAAGATGATCGAGGTTACAAGTGTAGTTCATCATCAAGAGCATCATCCATTCGAGGCGAGGATCAGTGGAAGGTTGTCACTTCACCACGCACATCTTGACGAAGGTCATCATCCAGAAGCTCACATATCATGTGCTAGACAAGAAGAACTCTCATCAGGCACTAGTCTACTCCATTAGTCCATGCAACTGTCTAGAGGCATGATCCTGCACAAGCACAACAACATCACAAGATGAGAGATGAGCATGATCATCAAAGCGATCCACAAGTTACATCAAGACAACAAGAAGAAAATATTCTAAGTAAAGTGAACATGAGGTGAACCAGACTAGTTCGTGTGAAGATGCTAAGGTGGCACGTACACATCATCAAGCCAATCACATTCTGCCATGTCATTCATTCAAGAGGGCCCACCATAAAGATGCTCCAAAGATGCTTATCACATTGGGAAACGTGCCTTCATTGCCTCTTTCATGTTCTAAAAATAGCAAATTTTGTAACAAACTGCCTTGTTGTCTCAATCTCGGCCATTGATTGCTAAATCAATCTAAGCCATTCATTGTAATTCTTGAGCTCTATATAAGGCTCACTCTCATTTGTAAGCGGGGACATTATTAGAATTAGAAGAAGATCATGAGAGGGACATTAGAGGAGGATGATTAGAAGTAGAGATCAAGTAGGAGTAGAGTAGAGAGGGAACTTTTCGAAGTCATGAAGAGAGACATGAGATTGTTGTAATCAGACATTTCAAAAGTAACACAAGCTCATTGTTGTTGTTTTGCATGGTGATCTTGTGGCTTTGAAATGTTAGCATGGTTTCAAGTTCTTGAATATGACAGAGATGTGTTTCCAAGAAGCTTAGATGGTAGGGTAGATAAAATTCATTGATGTGATGTATATGTTAAAGATATTTGATGAACTCCTCCTTGGTTCATACTTTTGATGGTTTGTCACTGGCAAGTCATCGTGCAAAGTTAGCCTGAACTACATTTGCTTAAGTTCGATTGTGAACGCTCATTCAAACTGTGTCAGTTGTGGGTGTTTGGATGGAGGTTTATAGTATGAAAATCATTGAGTTCCCTATGGAGATTGCACCTGCTTCGTGTAATTGTTGGTTCTCATGGTGAAGTGGAGTAAGGTTATAGGAGGAATTTGTCTATCGTAGCATGTGCATTATATTTCTTAGATTAGAATCCTCTCAACTCTTTCTCTTTTTCATTTTCTTATAATCAATTTAAGAAGTTCCATTTCATAAGGAGGAAGTAACTTGTTTGAATGGAGTGAGGTGACAATTCTATGTAAGTCCCTTTGTGACATAGCAAATCACATCACATCACCGAGGCTATCTGTTGCAAACCACGTACAAGGAACCTTGGAGCATTCTTGTTTGATCACGTAGTTTAGCATTCAAGACGCTTTGTTCAAGAGAGGATAGAGCACTTGGTGTTTTATTCTAATGTTGTTGTTGTCAAGAAAACATCATCAACAGAATTGGTGCTAGAAGGAGGACGGAACGGGAAAGAACACATTGCTCCAGTCATCATTCATTTTATACATGCCCTTCTCATCCTAATGCTCAACAGAATTGCTGAAGAAGGAAGGCATGAACAAGGAATTACATTGCTTCAAGCACGCGGACGAACTCTAAATTGTGGAATTGGAACTAAGCGAGCTTTCAAGGAAGAATTCGAGATTTCAAGATCTCTCTTATGCAAAAAATCCAAAAAAAAAGTAGAAAAAGCAAAAATACAAAAAAAGTGAAAAATCAGGAAAAAAAAAAAAAAAAGACATGGATTTCTCAAGATCTTCAAGGCAATTCAATGTGGATCATCCTCAAGTCAATATTTTACAGCTTTGGTGGAATTTGAATGCACAACTTCATCCTAAGAGTTTGAGTGATTTCGCATCAAGGAAAGGATGCAGAATTCACAACACCAATGGACACGAGGAGCTATATTGCCTAACATTTTTGTCAAGGATGGAATTAGCATTGCAAGGCAAAATTTCTTTTTCACAGGTACATGTGCCAATTGTTTCTGCAAATATAGTGCCCAACGCCTTGTTTGATGAAAGAGAGTTCTTCATAAGCTTCAAGGAAATGATCAAGAAGAGACTAAGTATTGAGAAGGACTTATCTGCAGAAGAAATGTTGATTCCAGGTGGTTGGTGCAGGATTCATAACACTTCTCATTCGGAACTCACATGTTCATCTTGTCAAGAAGCTATTCATCAAGTGAAGGAAGAATTAAGGTTGGAAGAAGAATTCGAGGTACAATTGGGATTAGACGACTTGTGGAGTAAATGTCTTCAGGAGATCAATTCACCACCCAAAGAAGATGTTCCCATGTTATTCAAAAGTGAAGATAGCATGAGTAAGATTGATGATCAAGTAGAGAACCGAATTGCATATCTTCTTCCAAGTAAGAAAGAGCCTACTAAAAAGGAAGTTGAAGACGATGTTCAAATGAAGGTAATTGATGAACATGATGTTGATTCCTCCATCGAAGAAGAAAGTGACTCGAGTTCGTTGCAAGAAGAAGAATTCCTTGATGAACACTCATTCATGCTATATAAGGAGATCCTTGAGAACGAATTGCATGAAGTACAAAAAGAGTTGTTGGAAGAAAATCAATTGGATGCATTACAAGCAGCACTTCAAGCCATCATTGAGGAATGATCAAATGAACAACAATTCGGAGGGGCACTAAACGCTTCCATCCAAGAAATACAAAAGGAGTTCCAGCCGAAGTCGTCTCAAGATGAACAAGCTGATGAAATGCAAGTCAAGGACGCGAAGCAATTCGCGTTGGTGCTAAGCCCTTTATTGAAGATCTACGACGAACTTACAGGTGAAATGTTCCATGGTTTTGAAATTCAATTGTTTTCACCTTCACATCTTGATATGCCCACTATTGATCATAATGTTGATTTGCATATTGCGGATGCAAGTGGGATGATCCATCACCAACTTCGACCTCCGGACATGCTGGCAGGTGACGAGCATAAATATCCATTCAAAGGTGAAGAACACCAGGTTGTATCTTTCCCTGCTATTGATTGGAAAGATTTTGAATTTGATGATTATGAATTTCCAAGTTGTGAATTTGAAGATTATGAATTTGATTATGGAAATTTAGGAAGAGCAACTTGCATATGGATAAATCATGGTCCTAATGAACTGCCACAACTGCTGATTTTGTGCAAATTTTTTTCTGAATTCGATGATTGTATTGTGAGAGAATATATTTCCGAGTTTAAGGCTAAGTTTGCCAAAATCTAAACTATCACATGGGCCTTATTCTTGCTTTTCATTTTGAGAAACCATGCCAGGTCTTGTATATATTTGGGTCTTTTGAGTCATGTCTTCTCTTTGTACATAGCTTTGCTTAGAGTAGGTTTTCCTTTATGTTGTTTTAGAGTAATTTTGCTATGTTCAGTTGGTTTTGGGTTTTGTTTGCTTTCCATAGTTTGGGTTGTTGCTTTAGTTTAGGTTTGTTTTTCGGGGTTCCCAAATTGTGAAAAGGTGATGAAGCTTCAAGAAACATAATCTGGTAAATGTTTAAGTTCATTTCTTTGATAAATATTCATGAAAAGTCTTTAGAAGCTAAGGATGATTTTCTCTAACTTTTTCACAAGGTTAGGATCCGTACTTGACTCGGAAAGGAATTATGAATTGTGTCTTGACACTAATATCTTGCGATTACACATATCTTTTCCTATTGAATAATTGATTTCTCTTAGTCTTCTTTTGAGAAATTTTAGTCATGAATTGGAAGTTTATTGTGGACTCCATTGTTAGTGTTGAACAGTGTGACTGCTTGTTCACTGGAAGAAGAATCCATTGTTTAGCATGACTTGAAGTATTGAAGGGCCTCATAAATTTACACATCTTAATAGTCCCGAAGTTCTAAGTGAGTCTTGGCGAGCTTGAATTAAGTGAGATAGTTCATGATTCCACTTCATTCCATTATATTGCATCTATCCGTATGCTCCATATTCTATTATCACCTCACTTACATAATAAAAGCTTGCACTCCGTGATAAGCATTCCCATTTCACTCCATTCCATTGTATGCATTTCTCCATACCTCCATCTACTCATTCCATTCGCTCTGCCATGCCACTTCATGTACGCAATAAAAGTCTCCATCCATTTCACTCGTTCCATCAAATAATGAACTCGAGTCTAATGTCCAAATCCTCCATATAGTCCTGTTTTTCGCCTCAAACTCCCAGTAATGAGTCATCAGGATAAAGGTTTGAGTCCTCTATGAACAAGGTATTTGAGGTCCATCCATGTCGATATCCATTCATATAACCTTGGCCACTACATAGGAAGCAAGGTCAAGATGTTGTTATTCCCATCCATTCCGCACGAATCCATTGTTTTCCATTATCCACCCATTACATGTGTATCCATTCCACCTTCTCTACTATGCAAATTCCAAAAGCATATGGCCACACACATCTCCGCCATCCATCTTACTTCCATTTGCCTAACTCATATACCCATATTCCCTTATCCATTTACCCATTTCCTAATCATGGTCGATGAATGTAGGTGTCGTCTAAGCAAGAAGCTTGCAATCCATCCACCCATCCCATAGTTCCACAAAATAAATATTTGGATGTCTTTACCCATGAAACAAAGAAATTCTTGAAAATCCTTTAGATCTTTATGCCTCAGAGCACAAATGCCAAAAATCCAAGCACAGCATATTCGATGAATGTAGGTGTCATCTAAGCAAGAAGCTTGCAATCCATCCACCCATCCCATAGTTCCACAAAATAAATATTTGGATGTCTTTACCCATGAAACAAAGAAATTCTTGAAAATCCTTTAGATCTTTATGCCTCAGAGCACAAATGCCAAAAATCCAAGCACAGCATATTCAAAGACTATGTCATTCCATATATCCAAAAGAAAAGGCAGAAGTCTGGGTATTTAAGTCTTAAGAAGCCAAATTCAAAGCGGCTTCCGCATCCGAAGAATCCATTTCCATTCACCTCATGTCATTCCATTCCCATTCCATCCCGTCCATTCCATCTATTACTTCATACCACGAAATTAAATCAAAAGAAAATTCTAAGTCTGAATGGGTTATGAAGTTACATTCACTAGCCATCACTCCCGTTCCTAAATATATCACCCTTCCCTTTGCAAGCTTCAGAGTTTAGTTCGGTACATACAGACGTTGATTGTGATTTCATTCCACGTCGTTCATCCCAATGCATACCATCCATTTCCACTACATTTCCCACCATCCAATACACTTCACCCCTACCTGGTATATGTTTGGATATGCCCATCTATCTATTTTGCATAAGCCACATCATAGTCCACTATTTCCACTAACCTTTGTGTCATTTGTATCCTATCTGTCGTTCCTTGCCAACATCGGTGAACATAATGATTCGACATGGGTTTTGTATGGACTATCTTTTCGTAGAATTAGACATTTGAGTCCCTCCTATTGATTACCGTGGTGAAAACCTGGCAAACAGGCACCATGTGTAGTTGTCATAATTTTTTTTTTTTAAAAAAAAGAAGAGAAAAAAGAAAATAGTAAAGAGAAATCCTTTCGTCCACAGGCGAAAACCACTTCTGGTGGCGCCTTGGATAAGTACCATGATGAAAACCTGGCAAACAGGCATCATGCGTAGAGACACACTGTCTCATTCCACCTATCCATCCTATCATTTCATTTCCATTATCATTTCCATTTCATTTCATACCTGTTGATGATTGTTTTTGGACAAGTCAACAATTAGAGTGAAATACTAAGTATCTGACTCCCTCTTGAGCAAAGCCTCTCGAATGCTGAACTATGTGATCAAACAAGATGACTCCAAGGTTCCTTTCTTATAGTTTTGTAAGAGACAGCTCAGTGACTAAGTATGATTTTGCTGTTAAACACAAAGGGACTTACGCAGACTCTTCTCCTTTCGTTCAGCTTGTTCCTCCTTTCAGTGCGGATGATTTATATACAAGGTTTCAATGATAAAGAAATGGAAAAAGGGCAAGGGTTTAGGAAACTATCTAAGGTCAATGAGGCAATGATGATGTATTGAACAGACAAACTCCTGATTTAACCTAACTTCACTTCGCCAAGGGTGCCTACAACTACATGAAGCTGGTGCAATCTCCTAAGGTTACGCAAATGGTTTTCAAATCATGAAGACTTATACAAGCACCCATCAAATGGCGCAGCTCAAACAAGCATCCACAATCGAACTTAAGCAAATAAGCTCAGACTAGCTTTACACAACACTTCATCAGCGATGAATGTTAAAAGCATGAGCTAGGAGTTGATCAAATATTCAGTACATACATGCATTACATCAATGAGCTCTAATCTATTTCTAATCTAACTTTGAGACATCTCTCCATTTCATTAAGTACAAGAAATCATGCGATTCCACAAGACAACACTTAAACACCAAACAAGTAGCTCCAATGTCTTTTGCATTAACCTTGAGAAATATTTACAACAATTTCAAGCCCTCTCAGAGAATTTTGAGAGTCTCCTATTCTACTCCTACTACTACTGATGATCTACTACCTTTACAAATGAGGCAACAAAGCCTTTATATAGTGCCTAGAATACATTGAATGGCTAAGATCAATTTGATAGCCAAGGGCTCAGATCATGCCACCTCAGAGGTAGTTACAAAAAATTTGCTATTTTTAGTACAAAAGAGAGGCAATGAAGGCACGTTTTCCAATGTGATAAGGTAAGGCGAAAGCATTTAAAATATTCCTCCACATAGGAATCCCTTTGGCTTCTTTCATTAAATGATACATTTAATGCATTTAAAATAATGCGGCTAATCAAAATTGAATGATGTGTACTCGCCACATAGATGCCAACTCAGGATACTTTGAAAATTGTATCATCTTTATGTGATGTATTCAATGTGATTGTTTGAACTTTTAGGAATACATCTTATAGGTCTTTGCCTTGTACATCTCCTTGCAACTGGATGTATGATACTTGTTGCTTCGCTTGACTAACTTTGCAATGTTTCTTCTTCTTGTAGGATGTAGATATGAATGATCTTCTTTGGATGCATCCTCTTGAAGAGAGTAGAGTAGAGATATGATGATGATGATGCTTCCTTCATGTAAGAGTAGGAGACTCTCTTGGACTTGAAGTTGTAAAGTCTTGAAGTTTAGATGGATGGATGCCTTCGCTTGATGTAGAAGTTGATGAAGTGATCTTGCATGATGATCTTCGAAGTGACCCTTCGGAGTGTAGATAACAACACCCTCTCTGGATGTGGAGTAGATGACCTCTCAAGGATACTCGAAGATTGGGAAAACTGTACTTGAAGCTTGGATAGATGAAATGCTTCTAACATTTGATGATGATACCCTCCTTATGATGGAACAGCTGACTTCCCAAGGAGACTTGAAGCTTGATGAGTCTTGAAACTTGAAGTATGATCTTTCATGATGTCATTGATGAAGAGGACTTGAGATATATCTTGCTGTGACGTCTTGGAGCAGCTACCTCTTGAAGTGATGTAGATCTCTTAGAATGATGCTTCCTGGAAGATGATCTTGAATGAAGTAGAATATATGAAATGCTCCAACTTGATGATAACACCTTCCTTATGGTGGAGCAGCTACTTGATGTCTTCTCCACACGACAATTGGTTGACTTCACTCCTAGCATGAAGGTGGTTCCAGCTTCTTCTTCTTTGATGACTCCTTAGCATCATTGACATTCCTGCAACACAAAGAAAGAAATAATATCAACCTTCTTGATAAACATGATAATATTTGATTTATAACATATAAGAATGCATTTCCAAGCCAAGCGCATTAGATAACAAGTTCTTGATCTTCATTGAAACTCTTAAAATTTGCATTCTGACACTTAGAACCTGCCTTTCCATCTTGATGCATTGCTTCAAGATTTCAAATCCTCTGGAAAGGTGTTGAGCACATTAGATCAATTTCATCTTCCGGTTAGAATTTCATCTCAAACGATCAATAAAGACCTCCCTATCTAGGCGCATTGGTTTCAGATTTTGGATCCTCCTTGAAAAAGTCTTTGAAATTTTGTATTGAACCCTTTCCTTCCTCAAGCGCATTTGTCATGTCCCGATATTAAGACATTGTTTAAATTAAAGATTTAAACAAAGGTAATTCACCTTTTGTGAAATACGATATTTAGTCAATCTGAATGATAGAAATAATTGTGTATATTTGAGAAAACATATATTATTAATAATATATTTAACAACAAGAGTATATTATATTTATAAAAGACAAATATAAATATAATATACAATATATAAATAAATATAATAATATAAATATATATAAATATTATTATATATTAAATATTATAATCAATACAAATATTATATTATTACTATATAATAATATAATGATCAATATAAAATAAATGTTAATATCATTATTGTTATATAATAGTATCATTAATAAATATTGATATAAGTATTAATATAAATATTAAATACTTATAATTATATAATCCAAATATTATTAAGTGGCTGTATAAAAGCAGCGGTCACTTTAAGAGTTTGTATCAATTATAATAATGCAGTGGTTATTATTATCACAGCATTATCATATATAGATGCCATTACATATTAAAGTAAAAGGATACGATGGTCAGTAAAAAGGCTGCGAATGAGTTTAAAGTTAAACAGATATTAGTGTAAGGGAAAAGCAACAATCTTAAGAGGTATGTCTATTCAATTGGAAGTGTGTGTGTCTCTTTAGGGAGATATATTAAGAATTTGTAAATTGCTTAGGAGGGGTATCTATCACATGAAAATAGGATCTGATTTTAAAGAGAGAGAATAGAATAAAATATAGAATGAGAATATTTATTAAAAATGAATAGCCTAAGAATATTATAAGTTAACTTAGTAACAATCTAAGATTAGTCTTAGAATTGCATACAAGCAAAAAGAAGATACATTCCTCTCTGCAATAGGAAATAACAGGAGCAGCATCATATACAGCCAAAGAATAATTCCAGGGCTCTGCCGCAGCCAGACACCATACACAACAAGGTACGTCATAATACTCTTACTCCATTAATAAATGCTTTACATGATTTGTATGCATATACCTTGCATCTAATGAATAATGTACTCTAATTTCTGAGAATAACTGTGTAAAAGATATCTTGGTTCAGATTCGAATAGGCATTAGGATTAATAAATGTATTTCATGACTTAGTACTCTAAAATCGGCTCATTATGTTAATTAGAGTAATTCAAAGGTATGCCATATATCATTACTGTATTATATGCTTCATGATTACCTGAGATAGGGAATAATGCTTGGAAAACATGTTGAATCATGAGATTAACATATAACCTCATATGAGATGGTGAGTTTGAGATGTATAGTAGCCAACATGGGTATGTTTTGTCCCTTGTCTCAGTAGGTGCAATGGCACCCCTTGGACAAGTGGAAAGTGTCCCTTGTCTCAGTAGGTGCAATGGCACCCCTTGGACAAGTGGATATGGCCCTTGTCTCAATAGGTGCAATGGCACCCCTTGGACAAGTGGAAAGTGTCCCTTGTCTCAGTAGGTGCAATGGCACCCCTTGGACAAGTGGAAAGTGGCCCTTGTCTCAGTAGGTGCAATGGTACGCCTTGGACAAGTGGATATGGCCCTTGTCTCAGTAGGTGCAATGGCACCCCTTGGACAAGTGGATATGGCCCTTGTCTCAGTAGGTACAAAAAAGGTACCCCTTGGACAAGTGGAAGTGGCCCTTGTCTCAGTAGGTGCAATGGCACCCCTTGGACAAGTGGATATGGCCCTTGTCTCAGTAGGTACAAAAGGTACCCCTTGGACAAGTGGAAGTGGCTTTTGGCTCCAGTTGGTGAAGAAGTCACCCCTCGTGCCAAAGGATTAATAGTGGACCCATGATTGGCCAAAGGGCATCCTTTCACCTCATCTCATATGAAGTTAAGAGTTAATGCATGGATAGTGATGATAAATATATATATACTGATAGAGATCATGACATTAATGATAAAGAATATCATAGTGAACTTAAGAGGAATATATGAAATATAAGTGATAGAGAATGTGTATTGAAAGTAATCACAAAGATTATGGATACAAGATAGGAAATGATAATTGATGTTAATTATTGAAAATCTAAAGGCAATGTTCTTATGTGATTGAATATATCATTTATCTATTGCTATAATTGAAATTAAGAAGGTTTGGTATAATAACGTTCTCTTTCCAAGTTGGAAATGTGTTCAAAGTTTTGAAATTGTTGACTTGTGACAAGGGGACATTACAGCATTAGATAAGATTTTTGAAATCTCCTTCAAAGTGTATCAAAGCCTTCCCACATGTGGCGCAGTGAATGAGAGGTTTGATTTCTTCTTGATCTTTTCATACAAACCTGAATTCTTCTCCTCCTTCTAGGCGCATTGGATGGAGTATTCAAAATCCTCTTCTAACTTGCTTTCAAAACTCAACTTTACTCCCACCTACAAGGTGGCGCAATGGATCAACGTTTTGATTTCCTCTAGAAATTTGCTCTGAGACTTGACTTTGTATTCCTCTTGAAGAGGTCGCATTGGTTTGAGATGTTAGGATTTTCTAAGATTTGTGCATTGGTTAAGGATTGGAAATCCTCTGGAAACATCAAAACTTACACCTTGACACCCAGCATTTTTCTTTCTCCTTAGCGCATTGGATGGGTAACTTGAGATCTCCAAAAAACAAACCTCTTTCTCATGTGTGGCGCATTGGATAGGTAACTTGAGATCTCCAAAAACAAACCTCATTCTTCCTTATGTGTTGCGCATTGGATACCACCTTGAAGTGGCGCATTGGATCACTATGTTGGAAGCTTCAAAACTTAGGTGCATTTACCTTTAGCGAATCATGCATGATGTTGGCGCTTGGGATAAGACTTCGAAATCCTCTAAACTTGCCTTGAAGACCTAACGTTGGATGTCTAGGACACTCGCACTTTCCTCATTGTATGGCGCATTGGATGAGGGTTGGAGAATCCTCTGAGATTTCGCTTTGGATGTGTAATAAATCTCAACTAGATCCTTCTTCCTTAGGTCACTTTGGATGAGGGTTTCAAATTCCTCTAAGTTTCGCATTAGATGCTTGATCCAAGTGCTTATGTTTGCTGTTTGGGAGTCTTCCTTTCCTTAACCACGATGTTTACTAGATGGGCGCATTAGATGAGGGATTGGAAATCCTCAAGTTTTGGCGCTTGGGATAAGACTTCGAAATCCTCTAAACTAGAGCCTCCATAATTCCAACCTTAAGACTTCTCCTTTTTTCCAAGTGGCGCACCAGTTGAGCTTTTCAAATCTTCTAGTCTCTCTTCAAAATTCAAATTTCGGAACCAATCCTTCTATCCTAGCGCATTGGTTCATGGTTTGGAAATCCTCTGGACACTTAACATTTTAATGATGCTTTTATAATTCGTTCCAAGACTTGTCTTTTAATTTTCGCATTAGTTAAGTGTTTGAAGTCCTTATCTTTTCCTTCAAAATGATGCTTTTAGTTTGGGCGCACTAGATGATTGATTGAAATCCTCATGTTTTTACACATTAGTTCAAGGCATTGAGATCCTCATGCTCTTGCGCATTAGTTAGCATGTATAAATTCCTCTGGAATTCGCATCAAAAGGTATGAAAATCTTCTAAAATCGCATCACTTCAAGACTTGACAATCCTTTAACATTTTCGTCTCCCTTCATGCTTTAGATGGGCGCATTGGTTGATCAACTGAAATCCTCATGCTTTCATCGTGATTTTGCGCCACTTAGATGCCCCGTCGCACTAGATGAGCTTTTTGAATCCTCTGGAAGAGTCAGGCGTTTTTCAGGATCGCGAGGGTAAAGGTATATTGAAAAATATATTTAAGTATAAGTTAAGACTTATACTTTAAATATTTTTCAATATACCTTTCAGGATGTTTGAGATAGGTCTCGAATCCACCAGATTTAACATGCAAAATCTAGAATTTGGAGGATTCACTAGATTTCAGACTTAGCCAATTTTTCAGGATTTTCAGGATTTCAGGGTCCAGACTCAATCTTTCAGGATCTCAAATATACATCAAGAATGGTCTCAATATTCATTATTTGGATAGAATTCAATCAAGAGTCTTCATCACTGCAAGTTCATCCTCCAAATAAGACCTCCAGTTATAAAGCAAAATCTTCTAGGAGAGAGACTTATTGGATTGGCAGAGGAAATGAACCTAAGGCATCATCTAAGATCTCATGCAAAACATTGGAGCTCAAAAAAAAAAAGGGGGGGGGGGTCCCCATTTGCAATGGGGCGATGTGTGATTTGGTCACAACAATACCATTACTATCCATTTCGCTCGTATGTATATATACCTTTCATTCGTTCGCCATCCATGAACTTACTTAGCTTAAGACAAGTAAACTCAGATGATCTTAGCTTCTAAGGGATGGAAATGAATGCAATTGCACACACTTGGGTCTTTGAATTATGAATGATTGTACTAAGCTTTTGATTCCAATTTCTTGATCAGGTATTCATGTTTGTTCAACCTAACATGTGGGTGTCCACAGAAGGTTTCAATTCCTTGATTCTTGTTTATTATTGGAATGCTTGACAGAATCAATGTCTGTTGAACATTACACACACAGTGGTAATCAAAAGACGAAGTGTCTTAACCCAATTCATCATTCTTTTCTCTTTCGAGTGCATTTCCTAGCTAAGTGACAGAATTAGAGATAATTATCCGAGGTTTCTTGGTTTGGATTGAGTCTTTTTCTTTGAAATGTTCAAGAACATTTATTCGGATTGGCTCTAGATGTTGTGATGTAATCACACATCGTCCCATTGCAAATGGGGACCCTCTGCTTTTTCCACTTTCTCGCTTCGTTTTGCTTTAAAGTTTAGTTTTGCTCTGAGCTTGTAGGGTTTTGGTAGTGTTGTTTTGCCCATGTCTCGACAGTTTCTTGCCAAGAGGTCTATATGCCTTCATCCTGATGCATGTCACTGAGACCCTGAAAATGACTAAATCTGATATCCTGAAAATCCTGAAAAATTGGCTAAGTCTGAAATCTAGTGGATCCTCCAAAATCTAGAATTTGCATGTTAAGTCCTATGGATCCAAGACCCATCTCAAACATCCTGGAAGTATATTGATAAATATTTAAAGTATAAGAAACTTCTTATACTTAAACATAGTTTCAATATACTTCCATTCAGGACATTTCCGATATGGCGACAAGACTTGCATTCCAAGCACACCTTCTAAACCCGCCCTACCTGGGCGGCCTTGGCATGGGGTCTTGGATTCAAGGTTGTGATCACGCACTTTCTCCATACACTGCCTCCAAATCCGCCTTAGGGAGAGAATTTTCAAAGTTTGGAAGAGATTTTGAGTGATTTCAAGACAAAATCCAAGGGTGGTATCCCAACCCGCCCAACTTGGGCAGTTTCACAGGGTGTTCATGGATGATGTCTCCTACCACATGAAACTCTCCAGACACTGTCCTCAAAACCGCCCTAGGAGAAAAATGGTTAAGTATTGAGGTTTTTCATGCACGGACCACTAAGATATGATGATTGGTCAGCAAGGTTTATGAGTTTGAGGGAAGTCAAAGTTACATTCCAAGTGTCACTCCTCAACCCGCTCTACCTAGGCAGCTTTAGCATATAGACATGGATGATGTCTTCACTACCTCATGACACTCTCCAGACACAGCCTCCAATCCCGCCCTAGGAGAGATTGTGCAAATTTTGAAGTGTTTCAACACAAAACATAGAAGGTGATAAAGTTGGATGGAAATTTGAAAGTTTTTGAAGGCATTAAGTGAGTTTGGAATGAAAATCCAAAAGTCACCCTTAAACCCGCCCTACCCAGATGGCTCAAGAGGCCTTTGCGGACAATGTCTCCTGACACAAGAAGTTCTCCAGACACTTGCTTCAAAACCGCCCAGGGAGAAGAATCATGCAATAAGCAAGGTTTGTGTGCTAAGTATAGCCAAGATGATATCACAAGGAAAGGAGATAGTCAAGTTAAGGCATGAAAAGTGTCTAAGTGTCAAAATCCAAGACCTACTCTCAAACCCGCCCTACCTGGGTGGCCTAGAGAGGTCAGCTTGGAATTTTGATGTCAAAGCAATGCAACTACTCTATCTTAATTCCTTAACTCACGATCATTCAGAAGGAGGAAAGTTTGGAAATTTGACTAAGTCTTAAGAAGCAAGGAGAGAGACATCTTCCTGAGGAGAGGAACAATCAAGTAAGGTTAGAAATCCTGCCCGTGCTAGGTGGTCTTGAGCACTTTGCCTTGACAATGTCATGTCATTCACAAGACACTCTCTGCCTATCACCTCTGAACCCGTCCAAGAAGGTCGGCCTAGACACTCAAGCATGGAATTTCACCTTCCACAGTCCAAACATGCCTTTCAAACACGCTCAGGCATGTTGGCCAAGAAGTGATTTTGACAAGTGATGGATGCTTTGGAATGTCATTGTTTTAATCCCACATGCATAAGATGAATGTAATTTGTTATTGAAAATCCTTTATATCAAGTCTTAATTTGATGTGTTTCTTCTTGTAGGTGATGGAGGATCCAAGGAGGTGAATGGCGAGAGCTCATACATAAGAAGTTTTGGAAGGCGGAGGAAAGTTGCTCAAATTTGTCATCGTCACCACATGGAGGAGAGCTCGTGCATCAAGTTCATCTTACTTTGAAGACTTCGTAGACATCAACGCCATGCGAAGGGGAGCTAGTCTAAGATGATCAAGGTTACAAGTGTAGTTCATCATCAAGAGCATCATCCATTCGAGGTGAGGATCAATGGAAGGTTGTCACTTCACCACGCACATCTTGAAGGAGGTCATCATCCAGAAGCTCACATATCATGTGCCAGACAAGAAGAACTCTCATCAGGCACTAGTCTACTCCATTAGTCCATGCAACTGTCCAGAGGCATGATCCTGCACAAGCACAACAACATCACAAGATGAGAGATGAGCATGATCATCAAAGCGATCCACGAGTTACATCAAGACAACAAGAAGAAAATATTCGAAGTAAAGTGAACATGAGGTGAACCAGACTAGTTCGTATGAAGATGCTGAGGTGGCACGTACACATCATCAAGCCAATCACATTTTGCCATGTCATTCATTCAAGAGGGCCCACCATAAAGATGCTCCAAAGATGCTTCACATTGGGAAACGTGCCTTCATTGCCTCTTTCATGTTCTAAAAATAGCAAATTTTGTAACAAACTGCCTTGTTCTCTCAATCTCGGCCGTTGATTGCTAAATCAATCTGAGCCATTCATTGTAATTCTTGAGCTCTATATAAGGCTCACTACTCTCATTTGTAAGGGGGGACATTATTAGAATTAGAAGAAGATCATTAGAGGGACATTAGAGGAGGATGATTAGAAGTAGAGATCAAGTAGGAGTAGAGTAGAGAGGGAACTTTTCGAAGTCATGAAGAGAGACATGAGATTGTTGTAATCAGACATTTCAAAAGTAATACAAGCTCATTGTTGTTGTTTTGCATGGTGATCTTGTGGCTTTGAAATGTTAGCATGGTTTCAGGTTCTTGAATATGACGGAGATGTGTTTCCAAGAAGCTTAGATAGTAGGGTAGATAAAGTTCATTGATGTGATGTATATGCTAAAGATATTTGATGAACTCCTCCTTGGTTCATACTTCTGATGGTTTGTCACTGGCAAGTCATCGTGCAAAGTTAGCCTGAACTACATTTGCTTAAGTTCGATTGTGAATGCTCGTTCAAACTATGCCAGTTGTGTGTGTTTGGATGGAGGTTTATAGTATGAAAATAATTGAGTTCCCTTTGGAGATTGCACCTGCTTCGTGTAATTGTTGGTTCTCATGGTGAATCGGAGTAAGGTTACACAAGGAATTTGTCTATCGTAGCATGTGCATTATATTATATTTCTTAGATTAGAATCCTCTCAACTCTTTCTCTTTTTCATTTTCTTATAATCAATTTAAGAAGTTCCATTTCATAAGGAGGAAGTAACTTGTTTGAATGGAGCGAGGTGACAATTCTATGTAAGTCCCTTTGTGACACAGCAAATCACATCACACCACCGAGGCTATCTGTTGCAAACCACGTACAATGAACCTTGGAGCGTTCTTGTTTGATCACGTAGTTTAACATTCGAGACGCTTTGTTCAAGAGAGGATAGAGCACTTGGTGTTTTATTCTAATGTTGTTTTCAAGAAAACATCATCAACACAACCAAGTTATGGTTGAAGAAGAGGACTGTTTGAAAATAGTTTTTACCATGAAATTGGGAATCTATGCATACAAGAGAATGCCCTTCGGTCTAATCAACGCCGGTGCTACTTTTTAAAGGGCTATGGACATCGCTTTCAGGGACATTGTTGGAAAATGTATAGTGATATACATGGATGATCTTATAGTCTTTTCGAAGAAGAGAGAAGATCATGTTGGACATTTGAGGAAAGTATTTGAAAGTTGCAGACAATATGGTATTTCTCTCAATCCGAAGAAGTACATTTTCGGACTCACAGAAGGTAAGTTGTTGGGTCATGTAATTACTAAAGGAGGTCTTTCAATTGATCCTGACAGAATGGAAGCAATTCAAAAGGTTAGCCTCCCTGCAAGTAAGAAGGAGTTGACATCTTTTTTCGGGAAGATTAACTTTGTAAGGAAGTTCATTACTGGGTTTGCAGAGATCGTCAAACCACTTAATGAGATGTTAAAGAAAGATGCAAAGATGGACTGGACTCCACAAGCTAGAAAAGCATTTGAAGAAGTCAAACAAGCAATTGCTACTGCTCCAATTCTTATTAGTCCCGATTACACGAAGCCATTTTATTTATATACTTTTGCATTAGATCACACTTGTGCGGGAATTTTGACACAAAGGACAGATGAAAGGGATTAACATCCCATTGCTTTTATGAGTGCCCCATTCAAAGAGGCTGAGTTGAGATATCCATGTGTATAAAAGCATGCTTATGCTCTAGTAAAAGCCATCAGAAAATTTAGACATTATATTCTCAGAAGTAAGATCTACGCCATAGTTCTAGATGCGGCAATCAAAATTTTGCTGATGCAAAATGAGCTTGGCGAGAGAAGAGGCAAGTGGGTCGCCATCATACAAGAATACGACATAGAGATACAACTGATGAAATTAATGCGAGGACAAGCACTCACACAGACAATAGCAGCTCAAGGGTCAGGTCTGGTACAGCAAGCCTATGTGTTAGAAGATGTATCACCAGATGAGTGGTATGATGATATTGTATACTATTTGCTCACTTAGAAATGCCCTCCACATATGAATCCAATGCAAAGAAGAGCATTAAGGTACATGTCTCAGCGTTATATGTTACAACGAACAATCTTGTTTCAGAGCAATCATGAAGGAGTTTATCTAAGATGTGTCAGAAAGGAAGAAGCAAGACAGATTATGGAGCAGTTCCATGAGAAGTTTGGCACTTGTCACGGAGGTGGACTGGTAACAGCCCACCAAATCTTGAGGGCAGGATATTATTGGCCTACCTTGTTCAACGATGCCCACCAGCATGTCAAAACATGTCATACTTGCCAAGTAGCTGCTTCGCTCGAAAAGAATCCAGCAATGCCACTTCAGCTCATGATCGAAGTAAGACCTTTTGCTCAATGGGGTCTCGACTTCATTGGTATGATTAATCCACCTTCCTCGGCACAGCACAGGTATATTTTGACCGCTACAGACTATTGTACCAGATGGTTTGAAGCTTATGCATTAAAACTTTGCACTTCTAATATAGTGATCAAATTTCTTGAAGAAAACATTATCACGAGATTTGAGTGTCCACATGCACTCGTTTGCGATAATGGGCCTGCTTTTACTTCGTTAAAATTTTCAAACTAGGCTTTCGAGTATGGTATCACGCTGAAGTTTTCATCCAACTATTACCCGCAAGGGAATGGCCTAGCAGAGTCCACAAACAAGAACTTGTTAAATGCAATAGACTATTGGACAAGAACCCGAGAGATTGGCACACCCAACTGAAGTTTGCCCTTTGGGTAGACAGAACCCAAGTGAAATCCTCCCTAGGTACTTCTCCATACCACTTGGTCTATGGCCAAGACCTGATCTTTCCTATACAATTGAGGATCCCAACGCTTCAATTCATGCAATACTACATGGATCAAGATGAAAGAGTTCAGACTAGGCTTTCAAAACTTTTACACCTAGAAGAGAAACGAGACACAGCTTTAGACAAATTCATGAAACATCAGGGGGTTGTGAAACGTTGGTTTGATCGACAAGCAACAGTAAAGTCTTTCAGATCTAGTTTTGTATTGGGATAAGGCACATGAATGAAGAGGAGATCACGATAAGTTTGATTACCTCTGGAAAGGTCCATACCAAATAGCAAAAATCTTGGGAGAGAACACATTCAAGTTGAAAACTTTGACTGGAGAAGACATTCCATTGCCCGTCAATGGGCAATACCTGAAACATTATTTCTAGCCCTGAGTTCCTAGGAAACTTTTTTGTATATAGTTAGATTAGGTGTTTCCTATTTTCCATAGTTAAGTTTTCCTTAACTTTTTTTTTAAGTGTTTCAGTTTGTTTTAGTTTAGTCTGCTTTGTTTTAAGTTGTGTGTTTTAGGAGTTTTGCTTTGCTTTAGGTTTTTGTCATTCGGGGGGTTTTCATTATGCATAGGAGTGATTAACCTTTGAACACATTTTGGTTGACTTCATGAAGTTATGTTAAGTTCATTTCTTGCATAAATGTCTATGAAATTCTTCAAGATCGGAAGGTAACTTTCTTTAGTTTATCTTTTTACTAAGTTCTGGACTTGACTCAAGAATGGAATCATATATTGCATCCAGACATGGATATCTTTGATTATGAGTTTAAAATGTTTAATCTTAAAATGAATGCTTCATTGCTTTCTTTTGATAAACTTGATTCAGATGGATGGATCCATTGTGGATTCCATTGCTAGTGTCGGATAGCATGACATTTTGTTTTTAGGAGAAGAGTCAATTGTTCAGTATGGCTTGAAGTATTTTGAGATTTTATACCTTACAAACTTAAGATCCCGAAAGTCTAAGTGAGTCTTGGTGAGCTTGAATTAAGTGAAATCTTAAGCTGGTTGATGGTTTCAATGCATTCCATTGTATGCATTTCTCCATACCTACATCCACTCATTCCATTCGCTCCGCCATGCCACTTCATGCACGCAATAAAGCCTCCATCCATTTCACTCGTTCCATCAAATAATGAACTCAAGTCTAATGTCCAAATCCTTCATATAGTCCTGTTTTTCACCTCAAACTCCCAGTAATAAGTCTACAGGATAAAAGTTTGAATCCTCTATGAACAATACATTGGGAGTCTATCCATGTCAGTATCTGCTCAAATGACCTTAGCCACTGCATAGAAAGCAAGGTCAAGATGTTGGTATTCCCATTCGTCCTGCTTAAATACAAGTCCATTGTTTTCATTATCCACCTATTATACATATTATTTTCCCATTTCACCTTCGTCATTATGCAAAGTCTAAAAGCATATGACCACATACCTTTCACTATCCATTTCCTTTATCCATCTCCATCCATTGCAGCCTTCATTCCTCCACCCGTTTCCTAATCATGATTAATGAATGTAAGTGTTGACTGAACAAGAAGCTTGCAATTCCTCCACCCATCCCATAATTCCATAGAACAGATATTTGGATGCTTTTACCCATCAAGCAAGTAAATTCCTAAGAATCTTATAAATCTTTATGCCTTAGAACACAAAATGCTAGAAATTCAAACACAGTTTATTTAAAGACTATGTCATGCCATACTTCCAAAATAAAAGAGCCAAAGTAAAAGTTTGCCTATCTAAGTCTAAGAAGCTGAATCCAATAGCGGCTTCCACCTCCAAAGCATCTGTCATCACTCATTCCATTCCATCTAAAGTTCTAAGTTACTTCATCCTACGAACCAAAATCAAAAAAGAAATTCTAAGTTTGTAAAGGTCATGAAGGTAACATTACTAGTTATCGTCCATCATATCTTTATGCCTTAGAACACAAAATGCTAGAAATTCAAGCACAGTTTATTTAACTACTATGTCATTCCAAACTAAAAGAGCCAAAGTAAAAGTCTGGGTATCTAAGTCTACAAGGTGAATCCAATAGCGGCTTCCACCTCCAAAGCATCTGTCATCACTCATTCCATTCCATCTAAAGTTCTAAGTCACTTCATCCTACAAACCAAAATCAAAAAAGAAATTCTAAGTTCGTAAAGGTCATGAAGGTAACATTACTAGTTATCATCCATTCCAGTTTCCCGTTATACATCCCTTTCCCATTTGCAAGCTTTGAAGTTTAGTTCGATACGTACAAATGTTGATTGTGAATTCACTCCATTCTGTTCATCCCAGTACCTACCATCCGTTTCCACTACATTTCTCGCCCTCCAATACACTCCATCACTATCTGGTCTATGTTTGGATATGCCCATCTGTCTGTTTTGCATAATCCACATCATAATCCACTATCTCCACTCACCTCTGTATCATTTGTATCCTATCTGTCATTCCTTACCAACATTAGTGAACATACTGACTCGACATGGTTTTGTATGGACTATCGTTTTGTTTTTTTCACAAAATCAAAGTCTCAAGTCCCTCCTATCCATTACCATGGTGAAAACCTAGCAAACAAGTGCCATATGTAATATTCATAGCCAAAAAAAAAAAATGATGAAAATAGTAAAGAGAAATCCTTTCATCCACAAGTGAAAACCACCTCTGGTGGCGCCTTGGATAAGTACCATGATGAAAACTTGGCAAACAGGCGTCATGCGTAGAGACACTTTGTCTCATTTCATTCCACTCCATTCCATATCTTTTCCAACCATTTTATCTGCTCCGCTCATGTACCCACTTCCATTCATTCGCCTTCCATAAACTTGCGAGCTTAAGACAGGTGAGATCCTTGGAATATGGATGGTCATGCTGGCTATTGGTTTTGATTCTGGGATCAAGTAGTTGTGTCAATGTGGCCTAGTTTGTGGGTGTACTCAGGGATTTTGAAGTTATGATTCTTGTTTATCTTTGGAATGCATGAAGAACATTAAATGAAACGCTTATCCTATGGAACAACAAAGACGAAATGTCTTGATTCAATTTATGCTTCTATTCTTCTTTCGAGTATGCTTCTTAGTCACTGGATGAACTTGAAGAAGTTATGTTGAAGATTTTGGGTGTTGAATGAGCCTTTATTCTTGAAATGTTCAAGAATATTTCTCTCGTGGAGTCGCGAGATATTGTGACCTAATCACAACTCGCCCCATGTGCAAATGGGGACCCCCAAATTTTCGTGATTTGCTTAGTAATTTTAGGGGTTTTTGTTTGAGTCTTGTTCAATCTCCTTGCATATGAGAAATTAGGAAGGTCATCCATCAAGTAAGGTGCAATTGAGAACACTGAAGGTGATCCCTAAGACACTGAAATTGACTAAGTCTGATATCCTGAAGTCTGATGTTCTGAGATCCTGAAATTGTCTAACTCTGAAATTAGGAGGATCCTCAAAAAAACTAGAATCTACATGTTAAATCCTATGGATCCGGGATCTATCTCAAACATCCTGGAAGTATATTTCAAAAATATTATACTTAAATATATTTTTTAAATATACTTCCACTGTAAGATACCCAACTAGTTCTACTAAAATTTTTCTTTAACTCAGATAAATTTACTTGTACTTAACTTATCAACTACTCAACAACTTAATGGTATGAATGAATCAATCTTGAAGCTGGGTACTTGTCTTATCACTTGATTCAATGCAAATGTCTTATTACAGAGATAATGCTTTCAATAGCATGAAGTTACAACCTTATTCAAATGGAATTACAAAATAAGGCCTTGAAGCCTTGATGTTTACAATGACTTCCACACTTGATCAGCTTAATTGAACTCAATGATGTCAACTGAATGTCAATATCTCACAATACAAGGGAGCATCACCTTGTCAGTTGAGGGAGCATCACCTCAACACTTGAAACTCGCAGGCCTCAAGATTACAAGCTTATAGCTTTGCAGAGAGAAATTCGCCAAAAGATTAGATGTCAAATGAATGAAAGAGCTCCTCCTTTTATAGGCCTTCCAAAAGGGAATGAAGGCACGTTTTCCAAGAAGCATAATTAGGAGAATATTCCTTTTGACAACTCATCCTGAGTTGGCAATCTTATCCAAAAGCCCTGACACGGATCCAAATTCCATTCTTTCGACCAATGAGAATCCAAGTAGTGTAACTACCTTAACCACCTCAACTTAGGCGCAGTTTAGTGTTCTTCTAACTGGCCACTAGCTTTGGAGGATTTGCTCATGAAATGGCGCCCTATGAGTCTTAGGCGCACATCTTGGTAGTTTTGAACTGGTGATTGTGACTTACTGACAACAAGGGATGATGCAACTTGGAAACATTTCCTTGTGTTGCCTTCATATTCCAGGGAACTCTATCAACTCCACACCAAGTCAACTTGCTTGAGGCGCTCTTCTGAGAGAGTGTAGGAGGAGACTAGCGCCTCATGTTGGATTCACCTTCATGCATGTGGTGGTTTATATTTGAAGATCTTGTGGTGAAGTGAGACACTTACTCACCAAGCGCCTTGACTATTTGGAGTGATTGGAAACTTCTTTCCAACTTAGGCACTTACTTGGAGGATTTGTAGTAGATTTGGCGCCAATAAATAGTTCGACACATTTCCACAAGTTTGGATCACAATCTGGAGCTCCCAAGAGTTAGATTAACTCCTATGAAATGATCGCCCAAGACTTACCTCCTTTGAAGATGCTTCTTTCCCAACTTGGCACACTTACCATCAGTTTGGCTAGGAATTTGCGCCTAGGCTCCAAATGATCATCTTTTCAAGGTAAATTGAAAGCTACTTGTCTTCAATTGGATTGGTCTTACCTTCCTAATGGAGCGCCTTGTATCTAGACTAGACTTGAGGTCTTGCTCCCATCTTAGGCGCACTTTTGGGGTAGTTTCAACTGATATTTGCGCCTAGCATCTTAATGAGAATGTCTTATATTATTCAAACTTTCAGATATTTGTAATCAAACCTTTGGATGCTCTTTTAAGTCTAGCGCCCTTATTCAGAGTATCCATCATCTTGCTTGGGTCTTCCAACTCCATCTAGGCGCCATATGAGCTTTCCAAGGGAAGGCGCACTTATGAGGTAAGAAGAAACTAGATTGGCGCCTTAAGATGAAAGGGGTCTTTCTTTGCTAAAAACTCCAACTCAACTCACAACTAAATCAAAAACACCATCTCCTATCAAACACCTTTTGTCTTGAATAGATTGAAAGCTATTTTCTTCCTTAGGTGCACTGGGGTGTCAGTGGAAGGATGAACTGGACATGTGTTGGTGAAGGCACAAATGTGGGGTTGGAGATGAGGAAGAGGGCGCCTCATTCTCTTAGCACTTCAGTTGACTCCTTGATGATTGCAATAACCATTACAATCCACTAACTTTCTTAGGGCGCAATTCAAAGAGTATTCAGTCATGATCTAGCACATTAGGCGCATATTTGAATTTGAAGAGTCATAAAGTAGCGCCTTAACTTCTAGGCGCAAGATTGAGGTTATGAGGCATTAAGGTGGCACCATTGATCCTCTGGACAAGTTCCTTAAGACGTTAAACATCCTTGCTTCTGGAAAACCCCTCTACAAGCTTGGGCGCAAGTTCAGGTTCCAGGACTCATGTATTGGCGCCTTGTTGCTCTGGGCGCCCATTCATGTTTGTGCAACTCAAGATTGGCGCCTAAAGTGAATAACCTCATCTTTAAGACTAATCAACTTAACCTACCCAGAGCGCCTTGTTTGATGTCCTTCAATCAGGGTGCTTCCATGCTAGGCGCTCATTTAGGAAAACTGAAGTGAAACTGGCGTCTAGACTCCAAGAGTCAAATTCCAGACTTGGCCAAATTTTAGATTTTTGACTTTGTTCCTACAAAACAAAAGATTGAGTTAGTCAAAAACCAATTCATTCCCTCATTATTTAGAATTAGCCTCTGGGAATGAGGAATAGGCTAATCCATTCTTCACTTGATGATCAAGCCGGAAACGGGGACATGACATCCACCTAGGGATCTTAACCTTCAAAATCGGGTAAAGATAGTAGGATTGATGATAAAATCTAATCTAATAAGTTATTAGATAGTGTAAAACATCTTTAAAAATATATATAAGAGACTAACCAACTAAAACTAATGATAAAATTCAAAACTAAGTTGTGAAAAAAATTGTAATAAGAGTACTTTTATCAAAATATATATGTTCTTTTGTATGTCTCTAGTTTTGACAAGTTATGTTTACTGCCACCATTATCTAAAAGCCTCATTTTTTACTAGGTTTAGCATGTAAAGAGCTATTAGATGCACGCTTTGAGCCATTCCTTGGAAGTTGGTTGAATGAAGGAGATTATAGTTATGATGTTAGTAGAAGCATCCCTTTGTTTCCCTTTACTCAAGTGAGAATGTCTAAATATGCAATCTTCTTTAATGTATAGCTCCAATCACTTCTAATCTTGATATTGAAAGAATGTTTCAAGATACTGTCTTGAGTCCATAAAGGGACACCAAAATCTTCCACAGATCTCATAAAAAAAATTGTATTTGAAAATAAAATGATCCTTATTCTTTGTCTCCTAAAAGCAAAGTGGACACATTCATTCTTCTTAGAATGTGGTGATCGATCTCAATCCTCCATTGATGATTGTTGGCTTGCATCTAGCCAAGGGAAACTCTAAGTCACGAGACCAACGGTTTTGAAAATAGTTTGGAAGGATAATGTCTCCATCACAGATTTGGAGAAATGTAGATGCATTATGATTCAATTTTGGACTTAATGGCCTAGAGGGAGAAATTTAGGTATGCTAGATGTAGGCCCTATAAATGTCCTCTCAAATGTATTTGTGAATCCCTTTTTGAGCCACTCTAATAGTGGGGACCCTCCAAGAACACTTGAATGGTGGAATATTATCAATAGAAATACCAATAGTCTATAGAAGAGAGCTCACACTAGTTAACCAATGTTTTTTTCCCTACTTGAACAGATTCAAAGAGGATAAGTAAACATAATAGGGATACCTTAAAGTTCCCTTCAGACTATATGCAAAATTTTGTAGTCTATGCAAATAACAAACAATCCAAAATTGTGTCCAATTTGAGTGCCTAGGGATCAAATTTAACTTGCATAATATATTGAGAAGTTGTGTTTTTACATTGAATAATTTTTTGAAGTAATAAAGTTTTTAATCATTCCAAACAAGCTCAGTCAATCTCATTAAGAGAAGGTTCCCAAATCTCATATTCATAAAGACCAGTTGTCCAAACAAGAGTGTCAAAAAGATCTATCTTGATACATGCATTCTCAAACTAAACTTGAAAACTATCTTTTGTAGGACTCTGAGAAGCATAACCTTTAAAAAGCCTTGCCTTAGCAGCAAGCTTGAAAGAAAGCCTAGAACTTTTGAATGTGACCCCAAGATATGTATAAGAAGAGTTACATAGGACCATCTCACCTCAAAAGGTAAACACGTTACATTAGCACCTTCTATGAGAGAATCATAACAATTATTTTTTTAAAGATAACATGTAGCTTTTTGTTCCTACAAAAATGATCCAATTTATCTACTTAAGGTTATAATCCATAGTTGAGGGATAAGAACAATATTTTTTTTAATGTCCAATATCATTTTTTCAAGTTAACATTTGTATAAAAATAATCCAATTTATCTACTTAAGCCTATAATCCATTAGTTGAGGGAATAAGCACAATATCATTGTTTCTCCTTGCCCCTACAGGGAGCATGTTGTTGGTTGGCTATTGTTTTGCAGACTTTGTGTTGTTTGTCTTTGTGGTGTTGTTCCATGTGGATGTTTGGGTGAATTACACCCTTATGTTGGTAGTCCTTGTTGATGTAGCTTAGTTCCTAGTGGAGCTTCAATTTCATATTTGAATTAGCTTTTGTAAAAGGGTTTGGATGGTGCTCTGATCCAACAACTCTAATCTGATATCGCTAACTTCCTTCCCTCTCTTCTATCATGTAAGCAAAGACAACCTTTGACTTCCTCTTCCATCAAAAGTGGATATCAGATCTCACCTTCCACTTTAGGAAGATTTCCTTCACGTGTGGATGAATCTTAATGTTTTTGTAAGAGATGGTGATTTTACAGAAAGATCAACGCTTCACATTAATCTCACACTCTGCAGGCCAGTGCACCCTTCTTTTCTATTTAAATTAAATAAATTTATATTTGGATTAGTCATTGTGCCGGGAGGCATTCTATCATGGGAGCTGGTGAGGGTTGCAAATATGTTAGTATATGAGTTAGATAAACATTTATCTATCGCATGTATGATTTCACACAATAAACAAGAGCTGCAGGCAGCCACTGGAAGGACAGTTTTGGTATTACCGTGCAATTGTGTACTGATTACTGATCTGGCATTATATTTTTGTCTGATTTGTTTGCAATCTCACATCCACAGGGAAAGAAATTTCAAGTCCGATTTTTCAAGTATGGACTAAAAATTTGTCCTGTTGCTTCAATCTCCCTAATACAATTTGTTCCATCTTGGTATTATCATGATTTTATGCGAATTGGCACAACAGTTGTCTGAAATGTGGAGGTAGTTATTGAATATATATGTTTGTATTGTTTAAGAGCGAGTATGCAGAGAAAACTACTTTAACTGCTTCGAATTATTTCCCACAATGGATAAATTGAATCTCTCCTTGATGCAATTGCTATCTAGAAATGACCTTTGAGACATAGCATTTGTTACAAAAGGAGATATAATTCTTTGCAAGGAATACTAGCTGTGACAATGCAAGTGCATGGTGGTTATGATCAAGCACCTGGACCATTTTGACCAGCAATCCCATGACAATGGCATCCACTAATTGAAGCAATTTATCTCTAATGCCAATCCTGTGGGATGCAGGGGTGAAATCAACGTAGGTTTGAGACATAATAATGAAATAATGTAATTGTAATGTCTCTGTGACCTTACCAATGATTATAATACTTCTATTCAAATTGATAGTCATAAGCATACACACATGATCATCATATTCTTTCTTTGCATTTATATTGGGCTTGCATTTTTTAAGACTCCAGACTAACCTGGCCAATAGCACATATGATCATCGTATACTTTCTTTACATTTACATTGGGCTTGAATTTTTTAAGACTGCAGATTAACCTGGCCAATAGAAGTCGGGATGATTGGTCCACAATCTTGGATAGCACCTACAGGACAATATCTGCAAGCTTATAAACCTCAATTGCTTTTCTAGTTGATTATATATCAACATTAGGTGACATCCCTTGTGGCCTGGTGTAGAGTCTACATTTAATCTTGTTAAAACATTAGTTTCAACTTCATGCTGTTAAATATTGGTCCTAGAATGCTTTCAAGCAACCAGTAGTCTTGTTTGTATAAGCCTTGAGAAGCATCCACTTCGATCACTCTATCAACTCCCCTTAAAAACTAGTGTCAAAACTGCTCCTATGTGATGAAGTCCTAGATGGGTGCCTAATTGAACAGGTATCCAATCCAGGCAGCTAGGAACTCACACTCTTACTCTTCTTCATAAGGAGAATAGACAAATTTAATTGCAAAACATTTAAATTAAAATATAGGGACTCTGCCGTTCATGCACCCACACACTAATAGAACATGACAGATGGAGCAGATATTTAGAGTCTTTTCTCCTCATTACAATAAAAAAATACAACTTTTCAAACATTTTTTACTTCTGTCAAAATCATGCAGGCATGGGATAAACTTCCCCTGTCCCAAGAGTAAATTTCCCTGGTTTTAAGATTGTGGTAGCCACCTAAAACGTTTTTGATCCCTCTCAGAACATACACAGAGTCTCTTTTCTTATTTTGTTCGCTTCTGCCCACTTACTATGTATCTCCTCTTTTTTTGTCTCTTTTATTTTTTCCCTGACAATGTAGAAGCAAAAGGCAAAAAGAACTCTTCCAAAAAGTCACCTTTTTCTCCCAAAACAAATGGCCTTTGTCTCTCATGTCCTTCAATCTACATGATAGATGCTCATGAAAGATTAAGAACCTCTTTGGATCCCTAAAAATTGCAATTGAAGTTCCCAAGGATCATGGGAATCAATTGTTCCAGTTTTGATGTGTGAAGAGAAGCACAAAATGTTGACTACAATCTATTTGATGAAATGCAAAACCTAAAACAGAAAAACAAACACAAAATGATAATCTAAATAAAAATATTGTTGTTATTTTCCTTCTTTTTTAATGATGTGGGTTGCAGTCAACTGCTAGATTCTCTTGCATCAAACACCCAAGGCAAATAAAACATGAGCTCCTGCTCACAAACCTGCTGTGAGCTTGTCAATGGATTTTCCATTTTTCATAACTTCAAATTTAGACATCCAAGTTACATCCTTTGCTATGCGTCCATTCCATTTGATCAAATACTCATAATAGTCTTTATTTCTTGTGCTCTTGTCAATTCTGATGTCTAGAATGGCCTCCATTTCTTCTTTTGCTCTCTCAGACAGTTGGATCTCCAATCAATGGTTGAAGAGTCTCCAGTCAAGTTCTCTATATTCGTATGGCCCCCAACAAAGGATTATAGATCTGAGACATTATAGAGAGTTGAAAGACTGACCCCTTCAAGTAGCTCTATTTCATATGCATTGGCTAAGAATTTGCACAAAATCTTACAAGGCCCAATCTTCTTCATTTTAAGTTTGTTGTATGCACCTTTTGGAGACCCCTCCTTGTGTACATGTGCTAACACCAAGTATCCAACTTCAAAGACTTTCTCCCTGCACTTTTGATTAGCATATTGTTTATATTCAGCCCACTTTCTTCCAACCTTCGCTTTATTTCCATGTGTATATCATGCATGGCTTGGGCATGCTCTTCACCTTCAACACTCCTAGCCATTTCAGTTGTGCTCCTTAACTCACAAACACCTCTAGGGTTGGTGCCATATAAAATTTGAAATGGGCTCATACCTGTACTTCTATTAACAAAATTATT
Organism: Cunninghamia lanceolata; assembly: GCA_027924645.1. Taxonomy (NCBI): domain Eukaryota; kingdom Viridiplantae; phylum Streptophyta; class Pinopsida; order Cupressales; family Cupressaceae; genus Cunninghamia; species Cunninghamia lanceolata. Next base: position 398,882 of record BSBN01000762.1, on the reverse strand, counting down.
ATAAGCAAATTCAGCTTGTGCTAAGGTTAAATCCTGTTATTTAGGTTTGTCATTAACTATGCATCTCAACAAATTTCCAAGACTTTGGTTCACAATCTCAATTTGCCCATCTATTTGAGGGTGATAGGATGAACTATAATCTAGTCTTGTGCCCAATTTTTTCCAAAATGTTCTCCAAAAGTGTGCCACAAACTTGGTATCTCTATTTAACACAATGCTAATAGGCAGCCCATGTAATTTTACCACTTCTTGAAAGGATTCATGAATCATCTTACATGCTATAAAGTGAGACATTTTGAGAATCTATCTACCACAACAAAAATTGAGTAATTACCTCACGGAGTTCTTGGTAAGCTGAGCACAAAATTTATGCTCACTATTCTGCATGTTTCCACAAATTTCTTCAGATTACTGCCCACTCGTGGCCAATAGTAGGCGTCACTTAGCTCTGCCAAAGTCTTGTCATACCCAAAGTGACTAGCTAGACCACCACTATGCTTCTCTTGTAGAAGATTCTCCTCATGGAACATTGAGGTATGCACAACCTCTTCCCCTTGAATAAGATACGATCTTGGATTATATACTTGAGCCATAGAGTTCTATCAACACTAGTTGGGCTCTTGCATGCTACCCACACTTTCCTGAAATCTGAGTCCTCTTCATACAATTCTTCCATTGAGTCAAACTCAATGACTTCCACTTGAAGCTCATTCAACACAAGAGCTCATCTACTTAAGGCATATGCCACTTTGTTAGATTTCCCACTCCTATGATTTAAAACAAAAATGTAACTTTGAAGAAACTCTATCCATTTAGTGTCTTTTTTATTCAATTTATCTTGGCTGTTTATATATTGCAGTGCCTAATGATCAGTGAACAAAAAAAATTCTTTGGGTAAAAAATAATGCCGACACTTCTTTAGAGCATGTATTTTTGTGTATTTATATTCTTGATCATAGATATAATATTTTCTTTTTGCTTCATTTAACTTTTCACTGAAATAAGCAAAGGGCTTATCCTTTTGGCTGAATACAGTGCCTATGGCTGTCCCACTTGTATCACAGTCAACCTTGTATACTTTTTCAAAATCAAATAAAGTGAGCATGGGTTGTGTGGGCTTATCCTTTTGGCTGAATACAGTGCCTATGGCTGTCCCACTTGTATCACAGTCAACCTTGTATACCTTTTCAAAATCAAATAAAGTGTGCATGGGTTGTGTTGTGACCTAATCACAACTCGCCCCATTTGCAAATGGGGACCCCCAAATTTTCGTGATTTGCTTAGTAATTTTAGGGGTTTTTGTTTGAGTCTTGTTCAATCTCCTTGCATATGAGAAATTAGGAAGGTCATCCATCAAGTAAGTTGCAATTGAGAACACTGAAGGTGATCCCTAAGACACTGAAATTGACTAAGTCTCATATCCTGAAGTCTGATGTTTTACGATCCTGAAATTATCTAAGTTTGAAATCTGGAGGATCCTCAAAAAAACTAGAATCTGCATGTTAAATCCTATGGATCCGGGACCTATCTCAAACATCCTGGAAGTATATTTCAAAAATATTTAAAATATAGGAACCTATACTTAAATATATTTTTTAAATATACTTCCACCCAAGGATCTTAACCTTCAAAATCGGGTAAAAATTCTAAGTCTTGGACCTTGGGTGGAAATGTCCCATGACCATGCAATATGTGCCCAAGATGAGTAGAAATTCCTTGCTCATGAACAATATGCGCCCAAGCAAAAGTAATGAGACTTCATCAATTCAAGCAACAAAGAAGATCAAAACGTGAAAATTTGGCTAAGTGTTGACAAATGGGGAAATTGTTCTGCACCCTTCAAAATCCGTCCTCCCTAGTTGCAAATTGTTCTCAAGCTTACAATTTGCGCCCAAGGTGAAAATGTGCAAAATTTGACTAAGTCTGGGAAATGGAAAGGTGGAAAATGTTATCCCAAGTGCAATTTGTGCCCTACCTAGAGGATGATGCAAAATGTTCTGCTTCATGCAAAACCCGCCCTAGGAGATCCCAAGCTTTTGACAAGGGAATTTGATTAAGTATAAAACATCTTGAAAAGTTCAACCTTGTTTTGAAAGTTCAAGTGAAGGTCATGAGTGGATCTCAAAATGAAGGAAAATGCTCTACCTCAAGAATTTCCGCTTTAGGTTGAAGATCTCCATTTTGGATGCATGATTGCCTTTAGACAAATTCTTGAAAATACTTATAAAGAAACGTGATGAATTGTTTTATGGAGTTGGAGGAGAGTTAATGATTGATGAAAATCTTCAAGTGCAACTTGGAGCGCAAAATGCTCTACCTCATGCATTATGCGCCCTAAGGAGAATGTATTCAAGGTATGTCAAAGGATTCAATTTTACAAGTTTGAAAGAGGATTTCCAACGTCATTTGCCAAGAGAAGAGAAATTGAATTGGACAAGGTTTCAAAAATTGATCAAGTATGATGAATGCACAGTGGGGAAAATGCTCTGGCTCAAGGAATTTCCGCCCTGGCTAGAGAGTGAGTTTGGAATGAGGAAAATGCTCTGCCTCATGCAAAATGCGCCCAAAGGCTTGCATGAGTTTAAGCTTGTCAAATGTGAAATGTCACAAATTTAGGCTTAACCTTGAGGAATTTGAAGTTAAGGTTTGAAGTGTTGATTAAAGATAAGTAAAATGTTCACCAAAAGGGCAAGAGCGCATAATGCTCTAGAGCTTGCATTTTGCGCCCTAGGAAAGGTTTGATCCAAGATGACTAGATGCTAAGTGGTTCAACTATCAAGTGGGATTCGCCAAAGACTTTGCAGCATTTGAAGAAAAGTAAAGACATTGCAAATGGAAGAGTTGTTTGAAGTAAGAATTTGATTAAGTCATTGAAGAAAGAAAATAATCTTGAGATGCCTAAGTTGGAAGGGCACATAATGCTCTGCAGTAGGGAAAATCTGCCCTCTCTCAATCCTCTCTTTTATTCCAATTTGACAAACATGAGGATAGTATCAACGAAGTTTTATAAGGTCATTTGAGGAACTTGATGAGAATAAGTGAAGGTTTGTGAAGATGAAGGGAGGAATGAACATTAGGAAAAGTAGGAAAATGCTCTGGAGCATGGAGAACCCGCCCTGTCTAGGACTCTCCATCCAATGATTACCTAAATGAAATTGCAAGAAGTGGAAAATCCTTGTCAACAAGGAAAATCCGCTCTCTCTTCTCTTAATCAATTTGACAAAAGATAAAGAAAAGTCATTCAAAAGGTCACAAGGAAAAGTTGAAATCTAGTAAACTTTGAATGAGCAATAAATGAAAGTTGAAAGAAGATTAAAAGATGAAGATGTGAAGAAATTGAAGGAAACTTCCAAAGCACAAAATGCTCTACCTCCTGCATTTTGAGCCCTAGAGAATGATGATGAAATTTTTCCAAACAAGTTCCACTATGAGTTGAAAGTGAAGCATCAAGGAATCAATCAAATGTGAAATGTTCTTCAAGGATGAGGACGCAAATTGTTCTGCCCCTTGCAAAAGCCGCCATAAGTCCTTGGGAAAAGAATGTTAAGTGATCCAATGATAATCAACCTCAAGAGCATGATTCAATGCATGAGTGAAGGTGCGCATCCAAAGGAGAATGTTTGAAGAAAAAGTAGAAAATGTTCTTAAGCTGCTTAAGTATGGAGGGCGCATAATGCTCTGCTCCATGAAATATCCGCCCTTGTTCATGTAAATCGCCCAATTGATGAGTAGGTCAGCCTAGCAAAAATGGTTTTTTTAACAAAAAAAAAAAAGAGGCACTTCATGGGTAGGCCGACCTACTTAGAGAGGACTTGGAATGCTATAAAAGAAGGTTTAAATTTTCATTTTCAAATCATTTCAAATCCAAAACCAAAAAGCAGAGCAGAGCAGCAATAAGTAAGAGCAGGAATCTATTTTTGAAGGGCAGATTTCATCATAAATGAACGGTGAATTTGCAAAGCAAGTCTAGGATTCAAGTGCTACAAGGAAGCAAGGAGATAATTTTCTAGTAAAACCATTCAAAAGGCAGACCTGCAGAAAATTAAAATCAGACCTGCAGAAATACAAAATCAGATTTGCATATAAAATCAGACTTAGTATTATCTTTATTGAATTTCAGTGATAAGCAGCCAAGGTATGTTGAGCTTTCTTTGTTGCAAATTTGATAAATTTTTGGGACAGGTGATTAAAAAATGATTTAAATTTATCCCACATTCATTGGGAGAGTGAAATTAAGTGTTTGGATCCCCTATATATCCAATATCACTTTAATATTCTAACGTAAGCAATTTCATTCTTGTAGGTAGATGATGAGTTCGAAGGATCACAAAGCAATGTTCAAGAGTGATATGAGAGGAATGTTGCCCGAAACCAAGATTATGTCAAGATGGAGGAACTTGAGCGACACCAACTTGGGACACATCAATATGGACAAAATCAAGGAGTTGCACAAGCCCACTCTTTCCAAGGTTATTCAAGAGATGCTAAAGAATGGAATTGTTCAAGCAACATGCTTTCCGCCTACGTTCCCGAGTGCCGAGTTGATGTTGGAATGTGCTCGCCATTATAACCGACAAAACAGATGTATTGAGACAAGAGATGGGAAAGTGTTGGCCTATTTGAGGAAGGAAGCTATTGCAGACATGTTCAACATTCCAAAGTATAAGAAGACTACACTTTGCACTAAGGAGTATGCGCAATAGGTGTATGATGCTAAATCAAAGGATTTCTTGCAAGAGATAAATGCCAAGTGGGTATCACAACCGAGGAATCACTACAGTAAGTTGCCAAAGAAACTACATAAGTCAGATTTTCTTCCCAAATACGAATATATGGTGATATTTTTGAGTAGAATCATGGGTTGTCCACAGTCATCAACATGTGAAACATGGATGTTCTACTACATAAGTTAGATAGCGAAAGGCCAAAAGATGTTTGATTGGGCGGAAATGATAAGTAACAATATTCATGATCAGCTAACAAGGTTGGAAGAAACAAAATCATTTTATATGAGCTCATATGTCATCTACATGTTAGCGAGATGTGAAAGATACGCTGGACCGACTTGGAAAGGTAATATTGGATATGGCGCTGGACAGTTTCCCATGTATGATTGCTATCCGTAGTTGCAGTTGAAAGCCATCGTCCACTATAGAAGAGCCAACGATGCTTTCTTCATGTTCATTGTAAGGACATTGCAAGGAAATATTCATAAAAGATTATCCAGAGTGGCTACGAATTTGGTGAAGAAGTTCGGCCGACGGTACATTCAATTTCCAAAATTCACCTACATAAGAATTCAAGGATTTTCAGGTTATCCCTACCGCTTGCCAAGATATCCCATTGACAAGATGGTATTGCTAGAGGTGACAATGTAGTTGGTGGCATACGACAAGATTCAAAAGAGCAAGAAGAAAGCGGGAATCCACTTTCCAATTGGAGTTGTAAAGTTAGAGACTTGTTCGTCATTACAAGCAGCACTGAATTTGGAAATCGAATTGCAAGCATACAACATGGTACCTCATGATTCAAGTAGAGAACTTTGATCCATTCAACAACATTTGGAAGGCATTTGGAAGGAGATATAAACACAAAGAGCATCTCGAAGACCATTGGGCTAAGGCGGAAGAGGAAGAGGACGTGAAAGTCAAAAGGTGTTCAAGGTTGACATGGAATTTGGTAGGAACTTGCAATGTATTCAGCATACCTGATCAATTGGAAGAAACTAATAGAGTTATGTCACAAAGTCTATATGATGTTGAGAGACCATTCGTCCTCAATTGGGCCGAAAGGGAGATAACACATGATGATTGTTGGATGCAAACAGTCATAGGATTTACTAGAAATTATGCGGATCGACAAATACGGAAGCTCATTTAGAAGGGTCATAATTTAACTTACAATTTGATGGAAGATGCAAATTTGCAACATTCTCGAGAAGCCAGTGGTAATGAATCTAGCAGTGAGCATAATAGTGAATCTAGTGGCTAGAGTGATAGTTCAAGAGAAAAAGCTCAGCCTAGGAAAAGAAAACAACCAGCTAGCCCACAAGGTGAAGGTAGTAGGAAGAAGAAAAAATCAAGTTTAGCCCACGAAGCTAGCACTTCTTCCAAACAAGGAGAAGACCTTTTAGGAATGGCCAACATGACTTCCACTGTGGAGAACCAAGAAAGAGAAGAAATTCCCATGGGTCCAAATGTGCAAGATCAAGGAAATGTACATGAATCTTGGGAGTCAACCTTGCGTGAGAATCAATTTGAGGAACATCATCATAGCACGCGAGAAGGTCATGAGGTAGTCATGGGCAAAGATGATGAAGAAAATCAAGAAATGCAAGCACCACCAGATGATTTTGATGAAGAAGCATTGCCATTAACACCAGGGAAAGGCATTCAAGAAGAGGTTGATGAAGATTTGTCTGCTTTACCAAAATGGTTAAGAGAACAAGTGAAAGAGACTACCATTGTTGAGAGAGAAACAAAATTCAATGTAGAAGAATTGCTAAACAAGGTAGGAAATGATAAAGAAAAGAAGAAAGCAACCAAGCTATCCAAAATCACAAGGGACAGTTCAGGTTCAAGGCAAGTGCACATTGCAGTACCCAGAGTTGATAAGTTCGTGGATGATATTGCTCCGGAAGACTGTGATGTAGCCACTTTTGACTTAGGTCCAACTATGGAAGGTCAAGAGATAGAAGAATTGGAAGATTTCATCACAAATGTCAAGGAAAGGTTAAGGCAAGAGAAAGAAAAGAGGAATCAGGTAGAGCAAGAAAACTTGGCATTCAAAATGTATATTCAGCAATTGATGAATCCACTTCGTCAACGTGAAGGAATATCTATGCCACCAGCTATGCTTTCACAAGAGTCAATTGAACAGTTACAAGGAATGAGATCATCATCTTTAATGGTTAAAGGATGGGTAGACAGAATGAAGAATAAGATTGACGGATTCATCAGCGAAATTGCTTAACAATTTGAGAAAGTTTCAAGACTCGTGGATAGAATTCAAGTCATTTCAAATACATGTTTCGGGTTTGAAACAGTCAAACAAAATCTCATGCCACAATTGAAGGATATGATAGATTTTCCAAGGACGGCTTTGGTGGATGGGAATGTAATTGAACAAGATTTGTCATGTGATCTTTGTTTTTGGTATTACAACCTACAAATGAAGGAGCAAGTTCTCGAAAGAGTGGAAAGTGAAAGTGTTTGCATAAGAAGTGCATTGCAAAGGATTCAAAGCAAGATACTCAGTTCAATCAATGATATGTGTGGTCTTTCGGGAAAGTTTGATATTGAAGATTTGAGGAATCACATACATGCATCTTACTTCGACAATGTTCACAACATCACTGGAGAGCAGATGGACGATATTTCCTCACTCTCTACATTCATGGGTGCACATCCGGCTTGGATGACAGAATGGGAGAAGACACTTGTCGCGTACACAATGGATTTGACAAATGCAGAAAGAGCCATTCAATATGCGCCGAGTGTACCAATGGAAGACATTTCTGGTGTTGTGTCCAAGTTCATTGCACTTAGAAGAAGAGATAAGCATAGAGGAGATGTGCCACATGGACAATCCTCATAGGCTCCAACATGTCATGACCTTGGAAATCATGCCTTTGTTCCTTCTTTTGTGTCTAAAAATAGCAAGTTGTTGTAACAAACTTATTATGTGGCGTAATCTTGGCCATTGGTTTGAAAACTAATCTTGGCCCTTCATTGTATTTTGAGGTCTATATAAAGCTCATTCCTCTTCATTTTGAAAAAGGGAGTTATGAGCTAATTAGAGTTGTTGCTAAGACTTTGCTGAGATTAATACAAATTCATTGTTGAGCCATTCATGGTGATATTGTGTTCTCTTTGCAAGTTGCATCGTTGCTAAGTACTCACTCGCATTTGATGTTTTAACTTAGTTTATTTCTTTGAAGTTTGTTAGTTTTAGTTTGTGGAAGTCATTATCTTTCAATTTCTTGGTGAAATCTCTTTATGTTCATACCTTTTATGATTTGTCGCTGGCAAGTTGTAGTGTAAGGTTAGTTTGAACTCATCTACAAGCCTCACTTCAATTGCCCATAAAGCAATTTGAAAACCTTTAGCTTATCCTTAGAAGATTGCATCACCTTTGTGAAGTTGTTGTCTCATGGCGAAGCAAAGCGTGGTTGAGATTTCCATGAATTGATGATGATAGCTTGCACCTAGATTAGATATTCTCTCTAAACCCACACCTTTTGCACTTTAAAAAAAAAACATTGTTAGAAGTAGGATCAAGAGCTGAATTGTCGTATCATAAGTTTATCATATCGTATAGCCTTGAAGCAATTGTTATCACCTGTGCGAGTGTAAACGGTATTTTCCTACCGTTGAACAGTGAGTGTAAGTCCCTTTGTTAAGACAACAAATCACATCTTTGCCAAACAATCTATCTCAAATCGAGAATTGAAGATAAGGAACCTTGGAGTCTACTCATTTGATCACAAAGTTCAGCATTTGAGTTGTCATGTCTGTTTACTACCTAAGTGGTCTAATTGATTTCATATAGAGTAACGAGAAGGATACTTGCATTATCACAGTTTACTGGAATAGATTACATTGTATGAGAGTAACAAACAAAATTGGTACTCAAAATATCAACTGCATATATTAACTCAGAATAGCAAGTACAATAACAATCCAAAAACTCCATGCCCATACAATGGCGTGACAAGTACATATATAGTTTGTCCGACAATTGCCGACAGTTGCCAACCAACGTACCGATCGGGAGTAACTACTCGCCGAAACTAAAACATAAACATACTTCCTGAAACCACTAACAAAACATATTTTGCCAAAAGTACTAAACTATGTAAAGTACGCCTAACAATGTCCCCATTTCCGGCTTGAACACCAAGTGAAGAATGGATTAGCCTATTCCTCATTCCCGGAGACTAATTCTGAATGATAAGAGAATGAATTGGGTTTTGACTAACTCTGGGTGTTATCTTGCAGGTGCATTCAAGGAGTTTTTGAATCATAATCCACTAAGTCATGAGCAAGGCACCCATTTTGGCAGAACACACCCATTCTGGCGCCTAGGTTCTAGAGTCACTTTTGGCATTGAAGTTAAGGTTTCAACAAGTGGTGCTACCTTTGGAGAAGGAGATATCAACTTCTAGAACCTTAATGCATTGCAAGTGTCAAGGGAAAATGGCTAAGTATAGCCTAGGCGCACATTCTACATTAGAATTCCCAAAAGTGCGCCTAGACTCCGAGCATCAAGATTGCATTCCTCCTCCAAGTAAATCAAGTGAGTCTCATCCTCAATGAAGATCAAGTAGAAAGATGAAATGACCTTTGCCTTTTCAAGAAGATATGACCCTAGGCACCAATATGACACTCTGCAACACTCCAAGTGCGCCTAAAAACATCAAGGCGCCAAAACAAGACTCCATGACCTTGAAGATGCGCCTAAGTGGGTAAATGATCTCCAAGCTCCTCAAGAAGTCAGGGCGCTTGGTAAGTCAACTATTTTGTTTCATTTCAAAGACTCCAAGAGTGAGCATTTGCATAGGAGATAAGCCATTCAAGGGAATGCGCCAATTCACCCTTCCACAGACACCATGTTGCGCCAAAGGAACTAATTCAAAAGTGCGCTTAAGTAAGAAAATAGCTTTCAATCTACTCAAGATGAAAGGCGCTTGATAGAAGATGGTGTTTTTGATTCAGATGTGACTTGAGTTGGAGATTTTAGCAAGGAAAGACCACATTCTTCCTAAGGCACCAATCTAGACCCTTTCTACCAATAAGTGCACCTAAGTGAAGTTGAAGACCCAGACAAGATGTTGATACTCTGAATGAGGGTGCTAGATTAAAGGAGCATCAAAAGGTATGATTACAAGTGTTTGAGGGGTTGAATAGTGTAGAACATTATCATAAAGGTGCTAGGCGCAGATACTGGTTAAGACTACCTCAAAAGTGCGCCTAAGATAGATGCAAGTCCTCAAGACCAGTTTGGATACAAGGTGCTCCATCAGGGGGGAAGATCGTATCCATTTAAATTCAAGTTGCTTTCAAATTGCCTTGAAAAGTTGATAAGTTGGAACCTAGGCGCAAATTCCTAGCTAAACTGACAGTAAGTGTGCCTAGTTGAGAAAGAGACATCTTCAAGGGGGAAATTGTTGGGCGCTCATTTCATAGGAGTCAATCCAACACTTAGAAGTTTCTTCTGTTTGTGGAAAAGTGTCAAATCCATCTCTAGGCGCCAAAACCTCTGTAAATCCTCTAAATGTGCGCCTACCCTGTTAGGTGATAAGCTGAGCATCCCAAATCATCAAATGATAGAGTATGAACCCGGAGTAGTTCACTTCATAAGGCAGTATCATCCAAGGATGAGGATTCATGATTTAGGTGCACTTCCTGGTGAGATCGTCCAAATCTGGTGCTCCAGTCAAAAGAACCCTAAAACTGCGCCTAAGTGTTTCTAGAAGAGGATAAGGTAGTTACACTCCTTGAATTCTCATTGGTCAGAAGGATAGCATTGGGATTTGTGTCAAAGTTTTTGGGTAAGATTGCCAATTCATGATGAGTTGTCAAGAGGAATATTCTCCTAAATATGCTTCTTGAAAAATGTGCCTTCATTGCCTTTGGAAGGCCTATAAAAGGAGGAGCTCTTATTCATTTGATCATCTTATCTTTTGGCAAAATTTCTCTCTGTAAAGCTTTATGCTTGTGATCTTGAGGCCTGCGAGTTTCAAGTGTTGGGGTGATGCTCCCTCAACTGACAAGGTGATGCTCCCTTGTTGCATTGTGAGGTGTTGACATCCAGTTGACATCACTAGGTTCAATTGAAGTGATCTAGATCAGTTAGAGTGATAGAGCTAGTTGTGAAGAAGTTGAAAGCATTGTATACATCTAGGCTTCAAGGCCTTTTCTTGTAATCCTTTGAATAAAATTGTATATTCATGCCATTGTGGGCGATCATCATTGTAATAAGACATTTGCAATGAATTGAATCAAGTAATAATACAAGTGCCCAACTTCAAGTTGATTCATGCAAGTTGCCTTTGTTATCTTTCATATGTGATGTTAAGTAGATTAAGTGATTGAAGAGTTAAATGCAAGTAAATTTGTCCAAGTAAGAAAAATTTTAGTTAGTACTAGTTGGGTATCTTACATGAGTGATTTTGTTCAAGAGAGGATAAAATACACAAGTATTTTATGCTGCGTTGTCTGTGCAAGGAAAATACATCAACAGGTTGTTTTGTCACTTTCCTCTTCACCAACTGAAAACTCTCTTTTGCTGCAGCTATCCGTTGGAACTTTTTTTTGTCCCTTTTTATTGTCTCTATGATGGTGGTGCACAACTATCACTAAAATTCCTAATAAATTTCCTAAAAAAACTGGCCAACCCATGAAAGCTTCTTGCTGCAAACATAGTCCTTGGCAAAGGCCATTCCACTATTGCTTTTACTTTCTCTGGGCCCATTTTTAACCCATCTCGTGAAATCAAAAAGCCCAAATAAATGATCTTCTCTTTCATAAAGCTACATTTTTTCAAGTTTACTAACAACTCTTCTTTCAACTTACTTAACACAAGTCTTAAATGCCTCAAGTGCTCATCCTTAGACTCACTGAAAACCAAGATATTATCTAAGCACACAATCACAAACTTATCTATAAATGGTGTTAGCACCTCGTTCATGAGCCTCGTAAACGTACTCAGGGCATTAGACAAACTAAATGGCATAGCCTACCATTTGTACAACCCATCATTGGTTTAAAATGTAGTTTTCCATTTGTCACATTCTCTTATTTGGATTTGGTGATACCTGCTCTTCAAATCTATTTGGCTCCACTTAGACAATCCATTAGATTGTCTATCCTTGTTAATGGGAATGTATACCATAGTGTGATCTTATTTATTGCCCTCAAATCTATGCACATCCATTCTCCACCCTTCTTGGGTGCTAACACAGTTGGGACTGCAAAAGGGCTCAAACTTTCATGGATTATCTACCCTTTTGTAACAACTCTTGCACTTGTCTCTTTATCTCTTCATTCTCTTGAAGAGAACCTATAAATTGCTTTGTTTTGGCAAACTTGCTCTTGACATTAATTCTATGTGGTGACTAATGCTTCTTACTGGTGGTAATCCCATAGGTAAATCATTGGATACTATGTCCACATATTCCTCCAACAAACTGAATTTCAGTAGGTAGATCACTCACCTTGGTGTTTGCATCCTCTTGCATAAGTGTGGAAATGAGTGCAAAATATACTATTTCCTTCTTTGTCTCTATTAGGAACTCTTTTTTAGATACTAACATCACCTTTTAACAAGCTCAATGTGAATCTCTTCCCATCCTTCACAAGGGTATATGTGTTTTCTCTACCATCATGTATAACTCTCCTATCAAACTACCATGGCCTACCCAACAACATATGACACACATCCATTGGCATGACATCACATACAACTTCATCCCTATATGAACCAATTTGAAAGTTCACCACACATTGTCCATTTGCTGACATTTAATGTCCTTTGAGCAACCAAGAAACTTTATAAGGGGTTGGGTGCACTGTCTACTTTAACCCAAGCTTCTCTACCATTTCTTTAGACACTAAGTTATCCATACTACCACCATCAATAATCAATTTACAACACTTGCCTCCAATTTGCAAAATTTCTTGAAGATGTTCTTTGATTGTGGCGGTTCGTTTATCTATTTTGTTGGTTCCAAGAGTACTCTTTTCATCAAAAGGGCTTCTCTCTACTCTAGTCCTTGAGTGTGTATTAGTGACCCAACATTTTCTTCATCCCCTTTAGGTTATATGGACTGTTCCTTCAGTCCTTCATCTAGTATCTTGGGCTTCTCTATGCACTCAAATGACCTATGACCTATGACCATAATACCTATTATACCTAAAACTTTTCCCCATGAATCCTCCTCTTTCATAGGATCCTCTTCCTAAGGTACATAACTTTCTCTTCCTCTTGTATTGAATTTCTGTGTCTGTTAACTAATTGTTTGTTCATCATGGGTCTGTTGTCCTCTTCCACCAAAGTTTTGTCCTCTTCCTCTCAAGGATCTTCCTCTGCCTCTAGAGTTTGCATGTTGCCTTCGTGCCAACATCTCCTCCACCTTCAATGCACATTAGTAGGCTTCCTCTATGGCTCTAAAATTCAGCAAACTAATTTCATCTTGGTTATTAAAATGCACTCCATTCACATCCCTTGCTACCTTTGCTCGGCCATATTGCACGTCTAGCCCTTATAATGATTTTATAAAACACCTTAATGTACTCATGAATATCTACTTCCTTTTGTTTTAAATTTTAGAACCTTTTAGATAAACTAATGTGATTGTTTTAAAGTACGAATTTGGCCTTCAATTTGATTACCATTCTATCGGAAGAATTAAAATTTTTGTTTTCCTCTTCTTTGCCTCTCAGTTCGTACATAATCCCACCATACAGATGCATGACACTATAACCTTGCACAAGCAAGCTTCACTTTCTTAGACTCCTCCACTCAGTCATAATCAAAATATTTTTCCATTGCTGTAATCCAATCCATGAGCTCTTCAGCATTCAGGCTCCCACTATAGCAAGGTGTGTCCAGCTTGGATTTGTTCCCAATCTTCGCCATGGCTCTGAAAAATCTGGTCTTAGCTGCATCTTCTACTTCTTCTTCAAGTCCTTGGGCTTTCTCTCCTTCATCATCACTTACATCCTCGATTTGAACTTCTCTTCTTTGGGCTGTCTCCATTGCAATCAATCTTGCTTGGATCTCTCTCATCATTTGTGCTAAGTCAGAAACTCTTGGTGCTCCTGCCCTTGCACTCCCGTCCTAATAGGCGCCCCATCTAAATTCCATTATCACTCAACTATAAGTCTCTGTTTCACAACTTGCCAAAGCCATAACAAGATCTTCACAATACTCCTCTACCACTTTCACAATCTGCAACATTTATATCTACGAGAGCTTCTTCATACTAGTCCAACAAAGAGGAACTTGGCTCTGATACCATATGATGCAGTCCTGGATGAGTGCCCAACTGAACAGTATCCAGTCTAGGCAGCCAACAACTCACACTCTTACTCTTTTTCGTGAGAAGCATAGACAAATTTAAGTGCAGAATATTTAAATTAAAACATAGGGACTCTACCTTCATAAACACATAGACATCAAAACATGACAGATGGGGCTGCAATTTACATAGTCTTTTCCCATCATTACAATAACAAAATACAACATTTCAAGCATTTTTTGCTTCTATCAAAATCATGCAGGCACGGGAATAAACTCCCCCTATTCCAGGATTAAATCTCCATGGTTCCCAGATCGTGGCAGCCACCTGAACCGTTTTTTATCCCTCTCAGAACCTACATGCAGTCTCTTTTCTCTTTCGATCTCTAGAAATTGTATTCGAAGTTCCCAGGAATTGTGGAAATTAGTTGTTCCAGTTTTGACGTGTGAAGAGAAGCACAAAATGTTGACTACAAACTGTTTGGCGAAATGCAAAACCTAAAACAGGACAACAAACACAAAATGGTAAGAAATAAAAATGTTAATTGTTATTTCGTTTTTTGGGGGGGATGATGCAGGTTGCGGTCAACCGCTGGATGCTCCTGCATCACTATGATGCATCACTTAACAAGGAATTGCCATCTATTTTCAGAACTGTAACTTAAACTTTCATGGTAGATATCTTGGATTGGGAATGACTGTTGGCCTTCAATGAACAGGTTTAGAAACAATTGAACTAGGTCATTCTTCCCTATATATCACACTTCCATTTATCAGATCTATTCATTCTTCTCACATTATATTAATATGATTTATTATGACGCCTTAGGTTTTCTTTTTGTAGTCATTTCACATGTATAAAAACCTAAAAAGGTGTTTTCTTGCATTAAAAGTTTTTTTATTATAAAGAGAAAAACAAGATTAAAAAAATCATCTATTAAAAAAAATATATACAAATCTAGTTGCTATGCAATTTAACTCTAGAAAAAAATAGGGACATAGGGATATTTGAAAAGTGCATGTGGAAAATGGGAATCCCATAAGGATCAAGGACATCGGGACAAATGGGGCACCCCATTGGAAATGAGCAACCTAAAAGAACTTGGGACATAGGGATTTTTGAAAAGTGCATGCCAGAATCCCAAAATGATCAATGACATCAGGACAAATGGGGTGCCCCATGTGAAATGGGAAACCCAAAAGAACTTGGGACACAAGGATTTTCAAAATGCACTAGGGAAATGGGAAACCTAGAAGAATCGGGAACATTTGGAAAGGTTCTGATGTCTACAAAAATCTTGAAATCCTCAAAGTGACCAAAATCCCCAAACACAAGTTCCACATGACGAAACATGATGAACATAGCTCGAAACTCTGAGATCATCTCAAAATATTAAGTTTTGAACCCTCAAATTGAATGTGAGAAAAAAAGGGGGGTTTGAAAGGATCAAGGAAAACCCAAAAATCCCAAAATGAGCCAAACACCCAAACAAAGGTCCATATAGATGCAAGGGGGCGCCAATAACCATATCCTTCAATTTCGTACCAAGATTCCAAGATTTGAGCAACCAAATTGAGCGAGGGGGAATGGGGACCCGAAAGGACACATGGACCAAGGATGTTCTGATGTCCTCAGAAAACCCAAAATTCCCAAAATGCCAAAACTCTTGAATGAATGGTGCATTTGATGTTGGGTGACACACATGGCCACCATCTTCAAGATCATCTAAAAATTTTAAGTTTTGAGCCTCCAAATTGAGTGAGGGGGAATGGGGTCCCGGAAGGAAATAGGGACCAAAGATGTCCTAATGTCCGTAGAAAACCTAAAATTCTCAAAGTGCCAAAACTCTTGAATGAAAGGCGCATTTGATGTTGTGTGACACACATAGCTACCATCTCCAAGATCATCTAAAAATTCTAAGTTTTGACCCTCCAAATTGAGCGAGGAGGAATGGGGACTCAGAAGGACATAGGGACCAAGGATGTCCTGATGTCCTTAGAAAACCCAAAATACCAAAACTCTTGAATGAAAGGTGCATTTGATGCCGAGTGACATACATAGCCACCATCTTCAAGATCATCTGAAAATTCTAAGTTTTGACCCTCCAAATTGAGCGAGGGGCAACGGGGACTCGGAAGAACATATGGATTAGGGATGTCTTGATGTCCTTGGAAAACCTAAAATTCCCAAAGTGCCAAAAATCCCAAACGAAAGTTGCATTTGATGTTCGGTGACACACATAGGCACCATCTCCGAGATCATCTAAAAATTCTAAGTTTTGACCCTCCAAAATGAACAAGGTGAAATGGGGACTCGAAAGGACACAGGGACCAAGGATGCCCTAATGTCCTCAAAAAACTAGAAATTCCCCAAATGCCAAAACTTATGAACGAAAGATGCATTTGATGTTGGGTGACACACATAGCCACCATGTCTGAGATCATCTAAAAATTCCAAGTTTTGACCCTCCAAATTAAGTGGGGGAAATGGGGACCCAGAAGGACATAGGGATCAGGGATGTCCTAATATCCTCAAAAAACCTAAAATCCCCAAAGTGCTAAAACTTCCAAACAAAAGGTGTATTTGATGTTGGGTGACACACATAGCCACCATCTCCAAGATCATTTGAAATTTTTTAAGTTTTTGTTGGAATTAAGGTGCCATCAACCTTATAAATTCCATATTTATTTATTCCTATTATTGTTTGTATTTCACCCATAAGGGAAGTAGAGTTTTCATCGATAATAGTAATTATTTATTACAAGACCAGTAATTACAGAGTTACATTTATTGTTTGACTACATCATGGTAATAGTAAATGGTGAAGTTGGAGAATCTAGGCGTCCATTTGGGAATATACTATTTTGAGGTAGTTATGACATTTGTCTTAAGTTGTAAGAAGCATCTATGACATACTTACACCTATCATAAGATGTAAGAGATTCTATGATGGTTTATGACAACATTTATTGCATGCCACTACTTATTCTTGTCCCTAAGTGCCCATGCATTTAAGATGCCTTACGATAGCTGTAAGAAATCTGTAAGAGGCTATTTTAGGCATGCATGTAAGATTCCCAAGAAGGTGGTGCCACATTATGGAGGTGCTACATTTGCCTATAAGTTTGGTTCTTTGTAAGTGTATTTTCATTGTGAGTTAGACTTGTATACAGGTGTTGTCGAAATGTTATCAGATTGAAGATTGAAGGGGAGATTGGAAGTGATATTGTATTGTATTCTCTCATTTGCATATTAATACAAGCTTGTGTCTCTTCTTGGTGGAGTTGTTTACCTAAAAGGGTTTTCTCCATGTACATGTGTTATGTGTTTGTTCTTTGATTGGCTCATTCTGTGTGTTCTTATTTTGAATTCTTACATAGCAATCCTCATTCGATTGTACACTTGCATGCATACACTTTGTTGAGATTAGATTTCTACTTGTAGTTGTTTACCTTCATTTCTAACATTTGGTAGCAAAGTCTGGTTAGTTTTGACTCTTGGTGGGAGTGTGAAGGTTTTTTGAGCTGTAGTGGGAGTTTTGGTTGCATTTTTTTTGTAAATTTTGTGTTGAAATCATGGTTGCAACAACAATCTGTTTGGACATAGAGAAGTTCAATGGTACGGGCTACGAGTTGTGGAAGATGAAAATGGAGGATTTGCTTGAAGAAAGAAACCAATGGTTGGCTGTAACGAAAGAGAAGAAACCTAATAATGTTAGTCAAGATGAGTGGGATAGATTGGATAAAAAGGCACGGGGGAGGGGGGAGTGCAAGAAGTTGAGTCCACTTTTTGGCCAAAAAGTGGAAGTGTTTTCCCTGATTTTCAAAATTTGTCACAGAGATGGAACCTTGAAAAAAGTCACTAATCATAAAATGTAGTACTCAGAGTCTAGTTTCCAAATATGTAATTTATTTGAATACCCAGATGATACAAATTGATTTTCAATAAGCCTTTCTAAAAACCACTATTTAAAAGTCACTTTTTTTTTACTGTACCATGCACGTATACGTCATCCATATTTTGACCTAAATAATCATATTTTTCTAAATCCTTTTGGGAAAACATTTGTAACTCACTGAAGCACGTTTTCCATATGTTTTTGTAATTTTTTATTGAATTAGTTTTTGTTAATTTTTTATTGGCCATCTTTGGTGTTTTAAAAAATCGTCGTGTACGTCACACATAAGATGACCTAAACTTATCATTTTTTAATTTTTTTTCAAATTGAAAAGAATTGTCTGAAGTACGTTTTTGTACAATTTGTTTTTCAAAAAATTATTTTAATAAAAATTTATGAAAATACTAAAAACCCTGATAATTCAAGTTTATGGACCTATTTCATCAGAAATTAATTGAAAAATAGAAAAAATAATTCATTTGTGAAAAAAATTATATATTTGGAATCTACACTGTTTCATCTATAATAGGTTTTAATTTTGTGAAAAAAACTGCAAAAAAGGTCTTTAGACATATGCCCAAAGTCACTATTTTGTTGTGACATTGACATGATCTTCAACTTGTAGGTCAAACCAGTCACTATTTTGTTGTGACATTGACATGACCTTCAACTTGCAGGTCAAACCAGGTCCAACACCTAGGTTCAGGTCCCCAACCCTTTTTCCGAACCGGTTAACAGAGCATAA
Source organism: Cunninghamia lanceolata (assembly GCA_027924645.1). Classification (NCBI taxonomy): domain Eukaryota; kingdom Viridiplantae; phylum Streptophyta; class Pinopsida; order Cupressales; family Cupressaceae; genus Cunninghamia; species Cunninghamia lanceolata. Next base: position 380,216 of record BSBN01000762.1, on the reverse strand, counting down.
AAATTGGGCCGGAAATTCAAATTTTAGGTTTCTAAATGGGATCTCGTTTTGTAGAAATGGGATCCTATTTCATAAAGGTTAATATTTTAACCTTTATGAAACAGGATCCCGTTTCTAGAACAGGATCTCATTTCTAGAAAATGAGATCTCGTTTCTAGAATGGGATTCTGTTTTTAGATAACGGGATCCCATTTCTAGAATGGGATCTCATTTCTAGAACGGGATCCCATTTCTAGAAAACAGGATCCCGCTTTTGGCTCTGGGTCCCGAAGCAAAACAGGATCTCATTTTGCTTTGCCCAATTTCGGGTTTTTGCCTAAGTCTGAAACCTTAAGTGGACTCAACTTTGTGCATTTACCTGAGGTACAATCCAGATGTATTATGCAGTTTTCTTTCATTTATTGCTGTCTATCTTAATCATATATAGTGTTGATTGGATTATAACAATTTTTGTAGTGGATGGGTGATGTTTCTTGATGTCAATGAACTTCTATGAGGAGATGAGTACATTTAGGGCTATCGTACAATACAATCAGGGTTTGATTTTGTTATCAGAGATCAGTAAGCATGGGTTATGTGATTCTCTCTACCAGGGACAACTTTATAATGTGGTTTTGATGTTTAGTCCTTCATTTGCTGTTTTGATGATCAAATGTGATGATCTTCATATTCATGTGCTTCATACATAGATTGTAATTACTTCTTATTTCTACAAACTCACTAAGATTCCCCTAGATGGTTTACCGCCAGTGTGGGCAAAATGGATTTAGTTCATTCATGTTTCTACCCACTGGACAAGTGGTGAATACCCACTGAATAAGTGGATGATTTGTAACTTTCATTCTTGCTCTCATACCCACTGAAAGTGGCAAATTCCCATAACATTGTGGATGCCTACTCAAGAAGATGAATGTCTTATTTATTGCACAATGTTTTAATTTGTATGTCGAAACACAATATGCTCTCACCTTGCCCAATTGGGACCTTGGTGATTAAAAGTGTGGAGGTATTTAGTTGTTCATGCAATATTGTGCTAACATTGTGTTATCTCTGTTAAGTTTGTTAAAAAAAAAATTGGGGTAGTTTGTTACAAATATAGTCACTTTAGTGTTAATTTGGTCTTTGGGCACACTCAAATAGATTAGAAACTATAAATCTAAGGCCCATCTTAACTTTGAATTTCTTTAAGAACACTTTTGTCAAATCATCAAATGTGTGGATGGACCCTTGAGGAAGTGAAAAGAACCACTAAAGAGCATAATCTTTTAAGATCCGTAGAAATAACTTATTTAATGGATTATCCTCATATAGAAAGTCTACACATACAACAACAAAAAGATGTCAAATGTGTGTTGAATCACCTATGCTATCATAGATTGAAAATCATGGAGGCACAAAGCCCGTAGGGAGAGAGTATGTAATGATCTCATATGATAGTTGTGTATGTCGAGCATCCTTGAATTCCTCGCTATCTTGTCTATTTGATATTGCATCCACTCTGTTTTCTATTTGATCTATCTTGTGGTTCATTGCATCGAGAGTAGAAAATGGAAGGGTCGAAAGCAAAGGTTGAGGACCACTATGTTGTGTATGTGAATGCGTGTGAAAAGTAAGAGGGATGGAAGAGGCAATAGATTGGGAAAAAGGCAAATAAGAGGAAAGATACTTGAGGGCATTTATGGATATGTCCATGAAGATGTGGAACAAGGGATATACATAGCATGAGATGTAGTGGTTGATGTAACAGTGGGTTGACTAAGAGGTGTAATGGTAGTAGATGGGATAGACATGGAAGTGTAATACATCATAAGGGATGTGGGTATCTTAGAAGGGGTAGGCCATAAAGAGGATGTAAGTTGGAGAAAGGAAAGATGCTATTGTGGCGAGACACTATCTAGTAGAGGTAGTAGTAGCACTATGGGGGTGAGTAGTGGTTGTGGAGGGAGTAATGGTAGAGGATGGATTAATGATAGAAGTGGGAGAAGAAGTAGATGAACTAGTCAAAATAAATGAAGCAATTTTAGCACTAATTGCTTGGAAGATCTCTAATACAATGACTTATCAATTAACAATTTGAATATTAGATAGAAATGCTTTTGGATTAAACTATGTGTGTTTATTTGCTTCAAATTTAAATCTAGAAATCTCATTGTCAAATTCTTGGTTGACCACATGAGCTTCATGATCACAATAATGATTGTTCTCAATACAAGCATAAAAATAGATTTGTCTTAGTGGATGGGGCGACCATGCTAGGATTTAGATGAGCACCCCTTTTCAAAGGAAGATTAAGATCTCTAGAAGCTTGTGGCATAAATAAAATTTGGAATATAAAGCTCAAGAATGCACTTCAAGAATTAATAATTATAAATATCAATGGTATATTGAATTTGAAAATGAAACCCTAATGTGGTGGCCAAAGTTAGGTAGGATGGGAAAAAATATATCACAATAAAGCTTAAAACCTAAAAAAAATAAAAAATAAAAAATATCATTGGTATATTAAATTTGAAAATGAAACCCTAATGTGGTAGCCAGGGTGGGTAGGATGGGAAAAAGTATATCACAACAAAAGCTTAAAACCTTAAAAGAAATGATGTAACAAATGTAAATGAAATGAAACACACGAATGAAAGGAGAATTAGATGTGAAAATTGAAAAATTATATATCTAAAGACCCTACCAATTATGATGAAACCCTATGGGAAAACTAGGTCATGTGTAAGAGCAATAAGGTTCACTAAAATATAGAGGAAAACAAACTTAATCTAGGCTAATTCTATAGAATTGCCGATAAGGGCATGGTTTGGTGGTTAAGTTGCTCAGTTGTAGTGGCAGCCACCAGAGTTCAAACCCCCGTTGGGCCAACGAGCTCGCAGGGTTTATGCCTTTGCTGGGCCAACGAGCTCGCAGGGTTTATGCCTTTGCTGGGCCAACGAGCTCGCGAGTTTGAAGTGTTCTTGCTAGGGGATGAGGTCCCCCGTGTTGTGGCCTCACTGGTTCATTGCTTCAGGAAAAAGCATTCACGTGGCGCCGGAGGGCGTGTCACACCAGCGTCGATCACGTTAAAAAGTTTACTAGGCACATTTAAAAAAAAAAGGCTAATTCTATAGAATGCATACACTTAAGAAATAATTAATGTAGATTAATGAATGCCAAGCTTTGGTGTGATAATTTAGAATGAAATGTTTTTAGGAAAGTAAATGCAATGTGAATAAATGTATAAGTTAGCTCTAGTTGTATGAAGATGATGCATGAATTTATTGTAGGTGTTGAAATCTAGATGTCTTGGGACTAGAAATGGTAAAGTTTGGGTCAAGTTTGTACATATGGATTGTTTCCACATTTGTAGATTTGAACTTATTGGTTGCATGTGCCTTAGTTGTTTGATTTGCCAAATTCCTTGATGTTTTCTTTGAAGATTGGTGGTATTTAAGAATACCTTTAGAAGGTTATCAGTTCGCTAGGGGACATGTTCTCCTAGAGATCAATCCCTAGAAAGGCAGGTTGTACTATTGTGTCAATAATCAAAGACAACATGTTTGGATTGTATAAATGCTCCTAGGATGATTTTACATGTTCTAATTATTTTTAGTGCACCAAATTGAAGTGTTTTTGAAGTGTTTTTGTAGTGATTACTCTTTGAATGCTCTAACATGAAAGATGATATTTAGATGTGAGAGACTTGTCTAAATGAGTGCAATTGAATGTCTTTAAATACAATTACATAACACTAAATCATGCAAAGATGTGTTCAATCAACTCATAGTGACTAGCAAAATATGCTCGAGTCAACCAAATTTGAATCTAAATTTTAGAAATTTGAGGGTTAGATTTGTAGACTTGAAATCAATCTCATGATCACAAGATTGACCCAAGATAGGTAAGCATAAATGTTTGTGTAGAAAATGAATATCTTGACATGGTGCACTAAATGTAGATGTTTGGAAAGATGTGTAGAAATGGATAAGATATAATTGAAATGTGGGAATGTATGTGAATGGGCCGCCTAACTTTGCAAAAGATTGAACTATTTGTTGATATGTAATTGTATTAAGACATTGTATTAAAATAGATAAAAAATTAAATGGGAAATGGCATGGGTATGTAAGTTTCATCATTGCACTTACTTAAATAGGATCTTCTAATATTATTAACGACATCTACTACTACAATATAATAGATTTTAAAAAATACTAACCATGACACTTATTATTTATTTATTTTAATGATATATGAATTTTTTTTTAATTTTTCTTAAGTAATTTAAATAATTTTACTAAAACTTATTTTATTAAAAAATTAAGAAATTTAAAATTTTTATATTAATATTTACAAGTAACCAAACTAGATTAATGAAACTCCCAAAAAAATACATTTTATATAAAAATTTGTAAGAAAAAAGAGAAATTTTAGCTTACAATGAATAGAAGTTGAAATAAAAAATTAAAAGAGAACATTAAAATAAATGGTTGTGCTAATAACAATGCAGATGGTATGTAAAATCATCTCTAGTTAAAAAATTAATAATTGTTTAAAAAATAAAAATAAACTAATAGCCAGCTCTATTAAGGATGGAGATTGTTTAAAAAATCAAAATACACTAATAGCCAGCTCTATTAAAGATGGTGATTTCAGGGTTTAAATTTGACAGTCAATTTTGCTTGTCAAGCAATTTTTTTTTTTGAGTAAATTATATAAAAACCCAAATATATATATCATCATAATCTTACATGCATAGGGTCTCTTCAAACTTTCAGCTGTATTTTACAACTAAAATGCCTAAATACAGCTATACAACTATACAACTGTCAAATTTAAGCCATTCCTGGAATTAAAAAAAACTTTAGGAAGGGTGATCTGTATCGGTTTAAAATGTCAATCTCGAGGTAAATAGCAACTAAATGCAAGCCTGACCTTGAAAAAATTGCCCTTTTGTCTCAGAAATTCCCTAAAGAGGCTCAAATAACTGCCGCGCAGGACCGCGTACCTCTTTACATTGTCCAATTATTTGATCTCCTTTAATGGATTTTTATCGTGATAATACGTTGGCTACTCTTAAATTATCTACAGCGTTTGGGGTTGTAACTTCTAATGTCAAATTTAATTTTTGAATTGTATGAAGGTTTCTTACTGCTGCTGTGAATGCTGCGAGTTTACAAGATTTCCGAGACAAAATAAATCGCTTATCTGCCGACGTCATAATGTTGTGTGTAACTGAGAAATTAAGCAGACAGCCAATGTTTGTTCCCCAGTCAGAGGAGTTTTATGCATACCAACCAGGTAGAGCCACCCTTCAAAATGTATTTTTACTTTACTCTCTTCCTGTTATATTAAGCAAATTCTAACATAATTGTAGATATGATATTTCCACAGTCCATGATGATAGTTAAATTCTAACATAGTTTTGGTGCAAATTCTAAAAGATGACAGAGGGAAAGAGATATCAGAGCAAAAGACTTTGCTTGACATACCACCTTCCAGCCTTGGCAAGCTTGAAAGTCTACAGCCTATTGTTCCCTATAAACATGACAAGTCGCTGGAATTGCCAGAAGGTCAAGCATTTGTGGAATATAAACCCCAGTCAAATAAAGTATCTGTGCAGATGGAGAAGCACCTGATTTTTCTAATATGTTACGAATGGGAGGGTATAAAAACAATTGTTGACAAATTGGTCAAGTCTCTTAGTGCAGGAGGGGTTACAGTCATTGTCATTGAATTGCTCCATTGGGAAATGGCTGGTAAAAAAGATTTTAGCTTGAAACAGGTTTCAGAGGGGACAGATATCCACATTCCCATATTCTCCAAAGAGCAGTATTTGAGGCATCTAGAACAATGGCTGTGCATTTGCAGACCAAAAAGCATAATCAGGCCTTTGTTTTATGACACAAATGAAGATATCAAATACCAATGTGATGAAACTTTGAATAAGCTGGCTCCACCGCAAGCGTCTTTTCTCCCTGGATGGTCGTTGTTGGATTACAGGTAAGTTAAACAACCCGTAGGTTTTATACACTCATCTCTTTTGCTTTGTCAAAGATTTTAATTTTGAACAATCCAATACTTCACTGGTTTAGGACGGAATGGGAGCTTGTGAAGCGTGTTGTATTTGATATCCTTGAAATGCTGAATAATCTACCATTGCCTCTGCCATTAAATGCTGTTGGGCTGGAGGAACGCATGAAGGATCTGATAGGCAAACTTGAGATGGAATCAGATAGACTAAAAATGGTAGTAGCTATCCGTGGTATGGGTGGAATTGGGAAGACCACCCTCGCCAAAGCTATTTTCAATAGCATTGGCCCTAGGTTTCAGGCTTGTAGCTTTGTTGCTTCTGTTAAGGCAAAGGAGTTATGCAAATTGCAGGAACAGATTTTGAAAGATCTTTCAAGACAAGACATTCTTGTGAAAAGTGTTGACCATGGCAAGGCACTGATGAAAGCTCATTTGGGATCCATTAGGGCACTTGTTATCTTGGATGACATTGACCATTCAAGGCAACTAGAAGCCCTTCGTGTGGATTGGCTTGCACCTGGGAGTAGGCTTCTCCTAATATTCCGAAACACTGAGTTACTTACTTTTGCACATGCAGTCGAAATTCATGACATGGACCCACTAGGATTTGAGCAGAGTGTTGAGTTATTTAGCTGGCATGCATTTCTCAGAACTTATCCTGATGATGGCTATGAAGACAGGTCTAAAGAGATTGCAAAAGATTGCCGGGGAATTCCTCTTTTGCTTGAAGTAGCTGGGGCATCCTTATATGGTAGGATGGAAACCGGAGATTGGGATTATTTTATAAGGCATTTAAAAAACACTATTGACCAGGACATCCACAGGCGCCTCTGTGTAAGTACAAAAGTTCTTAGTGATCAGGAAATTGAAATATTTCTAGACATTGCCTGTTTTTTTGTTGGGAAAGAGAACCTGGAAACAGCATTGAGGTTCTGGGAAGCTATTGGCCATACTCCAAATAAAGCCTTAGAGAAACTAATTCAGAATTCACTTGTTACGATAGATGACAAAAATCAGTTTATTATGCATGACCTTCTACAAGACATGGTAAGGGCAATGGTTGCCGATAGGTCTCCAGACCTTGGAGAACGTAGTAGATTATGGAGACCGGAAGATGCAGAACAAGTAACTAAAGGCCTGGTAAGAATCTATCTCCCTTTGAGCATTGCAGGTTGTTTACAATTTAGTGTTCAGGAAGACAGACATATCAAATGGGTGAACTTTGAAAGCATTTTGAAGTTTGAACCATTACTCTTTTTGACGACAATGGATATTTGATCTAAACAGGGAACTATGAGTGTTCAAGGTTTCTCTATATCTGGAGTAGAGAGGAGCAATATAGTTTTGCAAGAAGAATCCTTTGCACCCATGACAAATCTGCAATTGCTTTGGATTGCTGGAGAAGTTGAAAAGGCGGACTTCCTAAATTTGTGTCCTGGTTTGAGATGGCTGCGTTGGAATTCGTCTCCATTGAGATGTTTGCCATCTGAATGGTCTGTAAAACATCTAACCGTACTGGATTTGAGTTCTGGGATAAGGACGTCTTCTAGCGAGTTAAGAGAATTCTGGAATGAGAGATCTCTTTACAAGGTAGAGTTTCCCGCCAATGATAATATATATACACCAATATTGTTAACCATAGATAACGCTATTTTAACTCTTCATAATTTTTTGATCTGGTATACTTTTGGCAGGAATTCGAGAATCTCAATGTGCTTCGGCTGACTTCTGCTCAATATCTAGAGAGGCTTCCAGATTTCTCAATATTTCCGGCACTCACAGTGCTTGATCTAGAAGATTGTCCTAAGTTGACGGATATACCAGATTCTATTGGTCTCCTGAAAGGACTCAAGTGCTTAAATCTTTCCCGGTGCAGGAACTTAGTCAAGCTTCCTGATGGTATCTCTAAACTCTCATCACTTGAAAAACTTTTGCTAAGCCATTGCTCTTTACTTGAGGAGCTGCCTAATTTTGGGAAGCTAGATAAATTGGAAAAATTGATTTTAGCTGGCTGCTTGTCCATTAGATTTCTGCCAAATCCAATTGGAGAGCTCAGTAACCTAAAAGAACTTGATATACAGTTTTTAGGGCTTATTCAGGAGCTACCTTCATTGGGAAAACTCTCGTGCTTGAAAAAGTTGATTTTAAGTGGCTGTGAAAGTTTAAGAAATATACCTACATCAATTGGAGAACTTAGGTGTTTGCAGTATCTTGAAATGAACAAATGTAGGAGCATAGATTGTTTGCCAGAGAAATTTGGAGACCTTGATCACCTGGAAGAACTGTACATGAATGACTGCCCCAGATTTTATATGCTTCCCAGTGGTTTTGGAAATCTTGTAAACCTCAGAATTTTGGAATTGACGCATAATACTAATTTAATGCAACTTCCTCCAAGTTTTTCTAAACTTCCATCGCTGATGTGGTTTGATGCTAGCGACTGCAATCTTTTAGATGGTCTTCATGAAGGGATCGGAGATCTATTGCCACTGGGATTTCTCAACCTAGAAAAAAATATTTTCTGCCAATTGCCGCCAAGCATTTGTAAACTTACTAATTTAACTAAGCTGAACTTGAATAATTGCCAATATCTTGAAGAACTTCCTACTCTTCCCCAAGGAATTGTAGAGTTGGACGTTGGCAATTGTACACAATTGATAAGATTACCCAGTATGTCAGATTTGAAAAGGTTGACATGTTTGATTCTATGCAACTGTGAAAACTTAATAGGACTGCCAGAGCTGAGCCCATGTCAGTGCTTGGTAGTGCTCAACATATCAAGATGCTTAAATATTAGAAGTCTGGCTGGAGTTGAAGGATTGAACTCATTAAAAACATTGTACTTTGGGGGATCCGGTGTCTCTGTATTAGAGCTTAACCAGCATATTCAGGTATGTGGGATTCTGTATTTACTGTTTAAATTTCTCATCTCTTGAGCGCCCTTAAAAGCTATTGTTATGTTGATGTATGGTTGGCAGGATATGCCGCAGCTAGAAGAAGTCTGCATTTATGCAAATGGAGTTCCTCAGCGGTTAGAGCTCAAAACAGGGGATCATTGTCTCAATGATGACTTCACAGATATTCCAGGTTATTCTGTTGAGAACAACGACAAATGTGGAGGTGTTTTACTATTTTTTGTTGTAAATTTTATGCATGAGTACTACACTTCTGGATCCCCTTCTCAAAATTCCATGGACCTGGCCATCATAGCAGACAATCAGGAAGCTATCTGGGTTACAATTTTCAGCAACAGGCAGAATGTTGAAGGAGATCAATTATACATTTGTATGTATAGAGAAACACATTTGCTTGTTAAAAGAATGAGGGCTGCTAAGAGTATCAGTGTGAGGGCGAAAGGGAGGAACGTCCAAATTAGAGAATGTGGAATGCAGCCGTTATATAATGGGATTGGGGATGAAAATTTTAAGAGTTTGGTTGAAGACTTGAGTTCATTGGCGAAGAGTTACACCTCAAAAACTTCCAAAGATGAAGTTGATGCCCTTGAAGATGATATTCTACATAAAACTAGAGAAGAAGAATCTGATGGTGATCTATATGATTATGGATACGCTTCAAGTGAAGGCGAATATCGAACAGATGAAGATTGAGCCAGATGCCAATAGCAAGGTAAGCTAGTTTTGCATTGATGGTTGTTTTGACTATAGTTGCCAACTGAAATTAGTCACATAAAGTGTTGTATGTCAGTCGTGTTGGAAATAATCTACACCTGGACCAATGATGGACTGGCCACAAAGGGCCAGTAGTTCAGTTGGTAGAGCACTCCAGCATGCAAATGGAAGGTCCTAGATTCAACTCCTAACTGTTCCATGAAAAGTTTAACATGGCACCTGAAGTGTGGCATAAGGGGGGTGTTGGAAATAATCCACACCTGCATTCACAATGGACTGGCCACAAAGGGCCAGTAACTCCGTAGGGCACTCCATCATGCAAAAGGAAAGTCCTAGGTTCAACTCCTAGCTGGTCCATGTTTTCAAACCCTCTTAAAATCAAATCAAAGACTTTTGAAAATTCTTTTAAAAATTGGCCTTTCCCCTTCAGATGTAAAAGAAATTAAACCGCACTTTAGCAAAATTAATTTAAAAATTGGTTTTTCCCCTTCAGATGTAAAAGAAATTAAACGGCCGCACCTTAGCAAAATGTTAATGAAAGATATAGGTTTAAAATTTACAAATAAAAGAGAGCTGATATAATAAATAAGCAGAGTTAAGGAAAGAAAGATTTTTTTATTTAATGAATTGAATGCAGTGTCATACAGTATCCAAGTAGTATTAATGTATTTTTCCTTATGATATGTAACTTGCTTCAGGAAGATTACCTAGTAGTAGATACAGATATTATACTCACTATACCCAACCAAATGTGTAACCTAGTGGTCCTATGTACTCTGTATAGCTAAATTGTTTGTGCAGGTGCCCCAGTTATATTTCAGGAAGTTTTTGCATGCAAGTGATTCTATGGTGTATGGGTTTTTAACTTTTTGGACTCTGCTCTTATTTTTTTAGAATTTTCATTAATAAAAGCTATTTTTTTTCAAATAGAGTAACAAATTATATTAACTAATCTTGTATTGGCATTTGTCAAAAATAGAATCTGACAATCTCTTTGCTAAGGAGGAAAACTTTCAGCCCTTAACAGCTAGCTGTTGGCTGAAATTGGTCTTCCTGAACAGCAGTTGCTCCATAAATTTAGGAAAAGGTTCTATCATTTGCAGTTTTACAATTTCACAGGTTGCATGAGACCATTTGAAACAAAACAACAGTAGCAGCAGACCCCTCCATGGGACCCCTACATAAGCCAAGAAATTGTTTCTTTATGTTACCATGTGGATGTAACCAATAACAAACCTTTTCCGCAGCAAATATTGGCAGTTTAAAAGCAACACAGTTTTGCAATTATTAATAAAACTTTCTGAATACACATTATATTTCTGACTATCTACCAAAACAAAATTGCAACCTAAACGAAATCGTTTTTGAAGCTCACAAAAGTGACACTTTTTGCAGCAATATTTGGTTAATATGCTTTTTCAAAAACATTTTAAAACAGACTCTTGCCGACAGAAATTCCTATCCAGTTTAGATACAAAACGATTCAATTGTATAAGGAATTATTTTCCAAATCAGAAAGAAAGTTTCCTAATAAAGTTATCTTAGTGGTGATTTTGTGATGTTTATTATTAAATGTTGTTAATTTTTAGTTAGTTATTGGGGGTTTAGTTTCCTCTAAGGAGGTTTGGGCAATGCTTTATTAGCATTTTCATGATATTTTGTAATCATACCAATGTAATATTAATATTATATTTTCTATAAATTTCTGCATAATCTGTACAACAATGGTTTAATATTTGTGTCTGCAATTTTATAAATGTGGAGTGCCTGACAAAGTGTGTAAGAGAGAAAGACAGATGATATGGTAAGCAAGATTGCGTTCATCATAAATTTTTCTTTCTTACAACTTCTTCAAAGTCAGAACTTGTTTGGCCTGTGTAAATGAAAATATAGCGGTTAAAAGTGGTTATTAAATTTTGCACAGCATATTTTGAAGTGTCTATCTCTGTTTTTAAATAAATGTCACAGGAGAATGGGCATAGGAAGAAATAGTGGTTGAGTCCTATGCGTTGCTGAGATTTTTTATATTCTGTTAAGTTTGTTTGTGTTTCTATTAAACATTGGAAGCTTAGGTATCCTTTTGGTTTTGGCATGGATTGAAATATTTCAACGGATGCTAGACTTGTGGAGTTAAAAGCATGGTTCGATAGAAATCTTCACATAATGGGAGTTCATTTAAGTAAATAACGTTTCATACCAACGTGCAACAAGTTGATTTATTTAAGAGAGTTTGGAATGCATTTCTAGTAGCATGGTGTGCATGTACATCATTTTGAATAGCAAGTTATGAGCTTGTTTTAAAACGTCTAAAGTGCTGATTTATTCAAGTGATTTTGAAGTACAAGTAGACTGTCCCTGTAGTAGTTACTTTGCTTGCTCACCATTCTTGCAGCAGTTATTTGAACCTCTTTTCTAAGCATATACGATGCAGATTTATTAAAATGAGATCAAATTTTCATATAAGGTGTTTTTTTATATAAAATTGGTCTTTTAAGAGAAATAGTGAATGGATATATTGTTTAAAAATAAAATAGTATGTACTGGAGTAATAAGGAAAATAATTGATGAAGGGGCACTTAGGGCCTAGTTAGAAGAAGAGGACTCGGGGGGAGTTAATAGGCACACTGAAGCCTTACCCGCCACTAGGGAGGCCTCCTCAAGACCATGCCCTGTCATAGGGGAGCAGGAGGAGAGGACTCAATATCCTAAGAAGGCTCATCATCCTGGAAAGATCCATCTAATAGATCTGACATGTTGATAATAAAGTGATCATCAAGGGCATTCTTCCACCACATAGTCATGCCCTTGTGACGAGAGTGGTCACAATAAGAGGCCATGTGATTAATAGAAAAACATCTTTTGCATTTAAAGGGGAGTGACACACATAGAAAACTCCCATGGCTGCCATAACTCAAATCTTACACATACTTTCTCAGATCATCATATAACTCAAATCAAACTCACACAAGAAATACAAAACAACTCAAATCAAACTCACACAAGAAATACAAAACAACTCAAATCAAACTCACACAAGAAATACAAAACAACTCATGCTTTTCATTAAATCTCAAATTCAAACAAACAAATATATTAAACTACAACAAATGATTACAAATTATTGGTCGACTCCTTCAATCTCAACCTAGCCTGCTACAGGCACAATACTTTGTCCATCTCCAGAGACCGACACCTTCCTCTCCATCAACAAGACTTTTTATAACTATCAAGAGATGCTATCTCCTTTACTACTGCGGAATAGGAAGAGACACATTATTAAATGGATACTGATGACATGTTGTCAAACAACTGGATACCTTTCATATATTATTGGGTAGATTATTTAAAGTTTCCCATGCTTATCATTTCCGCTTCACATTCATAGAAGAGTTCGCCTCAATACAAAATCTTCTAATATGAAGGTCTTAAAATGCAGCTTCATAGGATAATCTTCTCCATCCACATCATCCATCTCAACACACTTGTTTCCATCAGCTTCTACAAGCATCATTGAGCATCTTGATAGGCAGAGACTATTTGAAGCTTTGCTTTTCGAATAAATTTCCTCCACCTCTTATAAATAGATCCCAAGGACTAAAAATCACCACACGGAACAAGTACAAGACAATGCTTAGCAACATCATCAGGAAACCCTGGTAAAAGGGAAGCTTCAAATATAGTATCTATTGATACAAACTCATGCTGAATGTGAAAATTGATGGAGATCTCAGAGTCAAACATTATGGTTTTTTTCTTCAACACCCTCTAGCATCGTGAACCTTTCCCATGGGCAAAGAGATACATGATAGGAATATTCATTTGAATTGTTACCTAACTATGCATTAGTTGCACCTCTTACAATTAATGCAAATATAATGAATATACTTGCTACGGTCTACAGTCTTTGGTCCTTCATGGCCTAGAAAATGAAGAATCTATGTTGAAAGATACGTGAATGCACAATCTTCAATAAACTCACAGAGATGAGACATGCCACTTTCCTTTGCTTTTGGATACTTGTTATAAGAATACGAATGGAATCTATAATAGCTTTCTTATACTCAAATCCTCCTCCTTCTTTGAGTATATTACTCAAAAATTTCATTAGTGTGCGATATTTATGCGAGAATTTCAAGCACAAAGATCTAATAGCTTCCACAACAACAATCTTGAACTCATTTATTATGTCTAACATGCAATTTGTAATTTGATTCATCAAATGATCCACACTTGATTCATTTCCTATTTTTAATGGTGTACTAATAACCAAAGTGGCTATGCTTTGGTTTTGATCAGAAATTAGACTCTCCATAATAATGTTGCAACTTCCAACTGCCAATGGATGCTATAAAACTGAAAACTAAATGTACACTTTTTTGGTTGATGCTGGATAACTCATTCACTCAGGATGCTCCTACATCAAACACATCGGGTAGAAAGTTTATGAGCATAGGCTCACAAACACAGAATTGAGTAGTCGAACTACCCTTTCAGGTTGCAACCAACCTGCAGCGAACTCCATCGCTAAGTCTTGTGCACAAGTTAAATGTCTTCTTCCTCTTTTTTCAACATCTCACTAGCACAATCGTTATTCTCCTCCCACAACTCCATTCACCATTCCTTCCTCCTCTCATGGATTCACATCCACCATATGTCATCCTCCTCTGCCAAATGCTCTCTACTCTCCTCTCCTCCTTCGTGGAATATAACCCACCATTGTCCGACCTCCTCCACCAAAATTCCTCACCATCCACATTACCACCAATAGCATCCTCACAAAAAATTGCATCTACTACTCCATAGAAATTAAAGATTTTCATGTGCTTTTTTCCATACTCTTTAATAGAAAATGAAGGAAAATCAATATCATCACAAAATACAATAAGATTTACCTCATCCTTCATCACGGTTGTAACATCATCTTCCGCTGCAACCTCTTCCACATCCTTGTCAGCTACAAATTTTTGGTCTTCTCCCTTTGCTACAACAATGAGCTTTAACATCCACTCTTCTTCAATTGCCAACATCTTCGACAAAAAATCATCTTTGTCATCGACATCTTTTGCTACAACCTTTTCATGTTCTATTGTTGCATCTTCATCCTTTTCATTCTCGACTACCTCTGCTGCAACTTCTTTTTCCCCATCTTGCTTGACAACTATGCCATGTTGTGATGCTTCCAATCGATCCAATCTCATGTTTATATCAGCCATCATCGCCAAAATCTTCCTCTCTTGATATTGTCTTCAGCGCTCCCATATCATGAGTTTCCTCACAAATATCTTCATCTCATTTTCTGCAATCTTTCACCATCGCTTCTCATGCTCCGTAATCTGTAAAAAAAATTCTCTCCACGGCTTCCTAGCTCTCACTTGCTCAGGACTCCTCTCTACCTACAACAATATTTTGAGCTCTTCACAACCGCCTCACTCTTCCCACAGGTCTTGGCATAGGTTGCCTCACATTCGGTGCTCTACCTCCGCTCTTAGGAGCTCCTACTCTGATACCATATGATGCAAACAGAAAGCTGCCATTGTTGCAATAACTCAAATCTTATACACACTTTCTCACATCATCATATAACTCAAATCAAACTCACATAAGAAATGCAAAATAACTCATGATTTTTATTGAATCTCAAATTCAAACAAAAACTCTATTAAACTGCAACAAATGATTACAAACTATTGGTCGACTCCTTCAATCTCAACCTAGCCTCACTCTGCAACTGGTACAGGCACAATACCTATCCATCTCCACATACCAACACCTTCCTCTCCATCAACAAGACTTTTTATAACTATCAAGAGATGCTATCTCCTTTACTGCCGCAGAATGAGAAGAGACACATGATCAAATGGATACAGATGACACATTGTCAAATAGCTAGATTCCTTTCATATATTATTGGGCAGATTATTTAACATTTCCCATGCTTATCATTTCGAGTCTGCCGCTTCACATTATAGAAGAGTTCACCCCAAGACAAAAACTTCTAATATGAAGGTCTTAAAACACAGCTTCATAGGAAAAGCTTCTTCATCCACGTCGTCTATCTCAACACACTTGTTTCCATCGGCTTCTACAAGCATCATTGAGCATCTTCATAGGTAGAGATTGTTTGAAGCTTTACTTTCTAAATGAATTTCCTCCACCTCTTACAAACAGATCCCAAGGACTGAAAATTACCACGTGGTACAAGTGCAAGACAATGCTTAGCAACATCATCAAGAAACCCTAGTAAAAGGGAAGCTTCAAATGCAGTATATGTTGATACAAATTCATGCTGAGTGTGAAAATTGATGGAGATCTCAAAGTCAGACATTATGGTGTTTTTCTTCAACACCCTCTAGCATCGTGAACCTTTCCCATGGGCAAAGAGATACAGGATAGGAATATTCATTTGAACTGTTACCTAACTATGCATCAGTTGCCCCTCTTACAATTAATAGAAATATAATGAATATACTTGCTAAGGTCTGTAGTCTTTGGTCCTTCGTGGCCTAGAAAATGAAGAATCTTTGTTGAAAGATACGTGATTGCACAATCTTTAATAAACTCACAGCGATGAGACAGACCAATTTCCTTTGCTTATGGAATATTTGTTATAAGAATAAGAATACAATCTACATTAGCTTTCTTATACTAAAATCCTCCTCCTTCTCTGAGTATATTACTCAAAAATTTCATTAGTGTGTGATATTTCTATGGGAATTTCAAGCACAAAGATCTAATCGCTTCCACAACAACAATCTTGAACTCATCTATTATGTTTGATATGAAATTTGTAATTTTATTCATCAAATGATCCACACTTGATTCATTTCCTATTTTTAATAGTGTAGTAATATCCAGAGTGACTATGCTTCAGTTTTGATCAGAAATTAGACTCTCCATAATAATGTTGCAACTTCCAACTGCCAATGGATGCTATAAAACTAAATATTAAACCTGCCCTTTTTTTTGTTGATGCTAGATAATTCAATCGCTTGGGATGCTCCTACATCAGACACACCGGGTAGAAATTTTGTGAGCATAGGCTCACAAAAACACAGGGTTGAGTAGTTGAACTAACCTTTCACGTTGCAACTGACCTACAACAAACTCCATTGTTGTCATGTGCACACGTTATGTATTCTTCCTCTTTTTTCAACATCTCTCTAACACAATTGTTATTCTCCTCCCACAACTCCATTCACCATTCCTTCCTCCTCTCGTGGATTCACATCCACCATATGCCTTCCTCCTTGACCAAATGCTCTCTACTCTCCTCTCCTCTTTGATGGAATACAACCCACCATTGTTTGACCTCATCCACCAAAATTCCTCACCATCCACATTACCACCTATAGCATCCTCACCAAAATCTGTATCTACTAATCCATAGAAATTAAAGATTTATGTGCTCTTTTCCATACTCTTCAATAGAAAACGAAGGAAAATCAATATCATCACAAAATACAATAAGATTTACCTCATCCTTCTTCATGGATGTAACATCATCTTCCGTTGCAACCTCTTCCACATCCTCGTTAGCTACAAATTTTTGTTCTTCTTCCTTTGCTACAACAACAAGCTTCGACATCCACTCTTCTTCAATCACCAACATCTTCAACAACAAATCATCTTCGTCATCGGCATCTTCTGCTGCAACCTTTTTGTATTCTATCATTGCATCTTCATCCTCTTCATTCTCGACCACCTATGCTGCAAATTCTTTTTCCCCATCTTGCTTGAGAACTATGCCATGTTGTGATGCTTCCAATCGATCTAATATCACTTTTATATCAGCCATCATCGCTAAAATCTTCCTCTCTTGATATTGTCTCTAGCCCTCCCATATCACAAGCTTCCTCACAAATATCTTCATCTCATCTGTTGTAATCTTTCACCATCATGTTTCACGCTTTGAAATCTTGCTTGACAACTATGCCATGTTGTGATGCTTGCAATCGATCTAATATCATGTTTATATCAGCCATCATTGCCAAAATCTTCCTCTCTTGATATTGTCTCCAGCCCTCCCATATCACAAGCTTCCTTACAAATATTTTCATCTCATCTGCTGTAATCTTTCACCATCACGTTTCACGCTCTACAATCTGCAAACAAAATTCTCTCTACAGCTTCCCAGCTCTCACTTGCTCAGGACTCCTCTCTACTTGCAACAATCTTTTGAACTCTTCACAACCACCTCACTCTTTTCGCAAGTCTTGGCGTAGGCTACCTCACATTCTGCGCTCTGCCTCCACTCTCAGGAACTCCTACTTGAATACCATGACATAGACATAAACCTCCCATGGTTGCCATAACTCAAATCTTACACACTTTCACAGATCATCATATAACTCAAATCAAACTCACACAATAAATGCAAAACAACTCATGATTTTTACTGAATCTTAAATTCAAACAAACAACTATATTAAACTGTAACAAAAGATTGCAAACTATTGGCTGACTCCTTCAATCTCAACCTAGTCTCACTCTGCAACTGCTACAGACACAATACTTCATCCATCTCTAGTGATTGACACCTTCCTCTCCATCAACAAGACTTTTTATAACTATCAAGAGATGCTATCTCCTCTACTACTGCAAAATAGGAAGAGACTCAAGATTAAATGGATACAGATGACACGTTGTCAAACAACTAGATGCCTTTCATATATTATTGGGCAGTTATTTAAAGTTTCCCATGCTTATCATTTTGAGGCTATCGCTTCACATTCATAGAAGAGTTCGCCCCAAGACAAAAACTTCTAATATGAAGGTCTTAAAACACAACTTCATAGGAAAATCTTCTCCATCCATGTCGTCCATCTCAACACATTTATTTCCATCAGCTTCTACAAACATCATTAAGCATCTTGATAGGAAGAGACTATTTGAAGCTTTGCTTTCTAAATGAATTTCCTCCACCTCTTACAAACAGATCCCAAGGATAGAAAATCACCACACAGAACAAGTGCAAGACAATGCTTAGCAACATCATTAGGAAACCCTGGTAAAAGGGAAGCTTCAAATGCAATATCTATTGATACAAATTCATGGTGAATGTGAAAATTGATGGACATCTCAGAGTCAGACATTATGGTGTTTTTATTCAACACCCTCTAGCATTGTGAACCTTTCCCATAGGCAAAGAAATAAAGGAGAGGAATATTCATTTGAGTTGTTACCTAACTATGCATCAGCAGCCCCTCTTACAATTAATACAAATATAATGAATATACTTGCTAGGGTCTATAGTCTTTGGTCCTTCATGGCCTAGAAAATGAAGAACCTGTGTTGAAAGATAGTTGAATGCCCAATCTTCAATAAACTCACAAAGATGAGATAGACCACTTTCCTTTGCTTCTAGAATATTTGTTATAAGAATAACTATAGAATCTACAATAGCTTTCTTATACTCAAATCCTCCTCCTTCTCTGAGTATATGTAAGATACCCAACTAGTTCTATTAAAATTTTTCCTTACTTAGACAAATTTACTTGCACTTAACTCATCAACTACTCAACAATCTTAATGACATACATCAAACATAACAACTTGAATGAATCAATCTTGAAGCTGGGTACTTGTCTCATTACTTGATTCAATCTTATTGCAAATGTCTTATTACAAAGATAATGCCTTCAATAGCATGATTATACAGTCTTATTCAAATGGATTACAAAAGAGGCCTTGAAGCCTTGATGTTTACAACGACTTCTACAATTGATCAACTCTATTGAACTCAATGATGTCAACTGGATGTTAACATCTCACAATGCAACAAGGGAGCATCACCTTGTCAGTTAAGGGAGCATCACCCCAACACTTGAAACTCGCAGGCCTCAAGAATTACAAGCTTAAAGCTTTGTAGAGAGAAATTCGCCAAAATATTAGATGTCAGATGAATGAGAGAGCTCCTCCTTTTATAGGCCTTCCAAAGGCAATGAAGGCACGTTTTCAAAGAAGCATTTTTAAGAGAATTTTCCACTTGACAACTCATCCCGAGTTGGCAATCTTACCCAAAAACTCTGACACGGATTCCAATGCTACCCCTCTGACCAATGAGAACTCAAGCAATGTAACTCCCTTATCTTCTTCTAGAAACACTTAGGCACAGTTTTAGGTGCCAATTAGAGTTTACAGAGACTCTAGAGTGCTTCCAAGGTTAGGTGCCAAAACAAGATCATTAAGAAGGTGTTTGAACTCTAGGTGCCAATCTGAGGGTGTAGAGGCATGAAGATGCGCCTAGTGAAGTTTGGTGACTCCTTATGTTTTCAACCACTCACCAATCATTCAATGAAGACTTCTTAGACTTTGATTCAATATTAAGCACCCAAATGAGTTCTTTGGAGTCTAGGCGCCATCTAGAGGTTGGAGAGAGGAAGATTTGCGCCCAACTTGCTTAGGTGTATTTTGAGATGTTGGAGACCAAGAAGTGCGCCTTTAACATCTTGGCTTGCTTAGGTTGTTGAGCAACATTTGAGATAGTTCTTGATGCAATTGATAGATCCTTGGACCAATAAGCACCTAGGTATCAGGACATCAATACTTGACCAACTCAACCTTCCACTCGATCTCCTTGAAAATGAAGTTCACTTGAAGTTCTTTACTCATTCACCAGTTCCAACAATCAATCTAAGATCAAGGCACCCATTTTTGGAGTGTTTAAACTGATTGGCGCCTCATGAAGGTTAGGCGCACTCAGGGTTTGTGAGAACAAGAAGTGCGCCTGGCTCAATTAGGCTCTTTCCATGATCTCAAACATACCTTAGGTGAATGATCATGTACAAGTGATGCTTAACTAATTAATAGATGACTTCATCTTCTTGGTTCTCGCCTTCAAGGTCCAAGGCGCTCATCTGGTGAGTTCAACATGACATTGGTGCCCAAGCATGAAAACTTCATTCCATACCCACTTAGCTTATCTCAGACCTAGGCGCCAAGTTGGAGGAGGTTAATCACAAGGAGAGCCTCAAGTTGGATGCTTTATTGAGTGCTATAAATGATTTTGAAAGTTAGGTGCCAAAATGAGCCTGAATTGCCTAGGAATGCGCCCAAACATGATAAAAGCATCACTTGACAATGTGACCAATGGAGTTGATGAAATAACTCTTAGACTTAGTCAAATTTTGGGTTTCTGACTTAGATCTTGCAAAACAATAAAACAGAGTTAGTCAAAAACCAATTCATTCCCTCATCATTCTGAATCAGCCTCCGGGAATGATCAATAGACTAATCCATTCATTTGATGATCAAGCTAGAAACAAGGACATGACAGTCTCCCCTTCCCGGAATTGCTTGTCCTCAAGCAATTGAAGGTTAGGACGCTCTAAAATCCTTTCTCCTTCCCAAGTTGCATCCTCCATTGGCAATCCTTTCCACTTCACCAGATATTCTCTTATGCTCTAGTTGCGCAGTTTCTTTTCCCTTATATCCACCACACTCTTAGGTTCAAGTGCAAGCATTCCTTCTTCATCAAGTGGTGGTAGTTCATCAGATGAAACCACATGTTGTCCTAGTGCCTTTTTGAGACATGACACATGAAACACGTTGTGGATACGGCTTCCTACTGGCAAATCAAGTTCATATGCCACTTCTCCTACTCTTCTCAACACCTTGTAGGGTCCGTAAAACCTTGGTTTCAATTTCTCTGCACTTGACTTCTTCAAAGTACTCTGTCTATATGGTTGAAGGCGCAGAAACACCATATCACCTACTTCAAAGATTCGTTCAATTCTGTGTTTGTCGACATACAACTTTTGCTGGTTTTGAGCCCTTTGCAAATTCTCCTTAAGGACTCTCAAAATATCTTGAGTATCCTTCATCAAGTCACTTGCTCGGGGAGCTCTACTATCATCCAGTGCCAAATCAACAAATGAAACTGCTTCATACCCATACAAAGCTCAGAAGGGAGTCATGCCAATTGACATGTGGAAAGTTGTGTTGTAGCAGTATTCACCCAGATGTAGCCACTTAATCCAAGCACACTGATGATCAGACACATAGTTTCTCAAGTATGCCTCAAGCCATTTATTTACTATCTTAGTCTATCCATCAATTTGAGGATGATAACTAGTGCTTGGTGTTAAATCAGTTACAGCTAGTCAGAATAGTTCTCTCCAGAATACACTGATGAACCAACTATCTCTATCACTGACTATTGTCTTAGGAAGGTCATGTAGTCTGAAGACTTCACAAAGGAATAACTCAGCTACTTGCAATGCTAATGACTCAATTGGAATTGCAAAAAAGTGAGCATACTTGGTTAACTTGTCCACAACTACATAGATGCAGTCTCTTCCATTTATCTTCAGAAGACCTGTGATGAAGTCCATAGAGATACTCTCCCATTTATGTTCTGGAATTGGCAGTGGTTGGAGTAACCCCGCTGGAAATGTATGTTCTGACTTATTCTGTTGACAAATCAGACACTCCCTGACATACCCGAGAACTTCTTCCTTCAGACCTTTCCAAGTGAACCTTTCCTTGATCTATCTATATGTCTTGAAGTAGCCAGGGTGTCCTGCAAGTGGAGTATCATGGTATGCCCGCAAAATCTGTTGCTTCAACTCCGATTTAGGAGTCAGATAGATTCTATCTTTGTAATAGATGATATCATCAACCATCTTGTACCTATCATCTTGAATGACTCCATCCATGATCTCACAAGCAAATCTAGATTTGGAGTACTCAACTAGAAGCTAAGATTTCCAATTAGCTAAAACTTTGCTTAGGGCACAAATAGCAGGTTTTCTAGACAAGGCATCAACTACCACATTATTCTTACCTTTCACATACTCAATGTCAAAATCATATGTGTGTATCTTCACAACCCACTTCTGTTGTCTTTCATTCAAATCCTTCTACCCTAGAAAGTATTTCAAACTGTTGTGATCAGTTCTGACCACAAACTTACATCCAACTAGATACTGGCGGAATTTAGCCAAGGCATGCATAATTGCCAGCATCTCTTTATCATAAGTTGAGTACAATCTTTCTGTGTCCTTCAACTTTTTGCTTTTGAATGCGATGGGATGACGATCTTACATCAATACTGCTCCAATGCCTTCTACAGAAGCATCACATTCTAAAACAAAAGACTTCGTAAAATATGGCAAAGCCAACATTGTTGTTGTACTCATAACTTCCTTCAATATGTCAAATGCATCTTGAGCTTCAATTGACCAGATGAAAGCACCTTTCTTTGTCAAATTTGTTAGAGGTGCAACAAGCTATGAGAATCCCCTAACAAATCTTCTGTAATAGCTACAGAGGCCAAGGAAACCTATTAGTTCAGATACGTTCCTGGGAACTGGCCAATTGCGGATGGCTTCAAACTTTTCTTCTTGAACTTTCACACCATTAGCTCCAATCACATTGCCCAGGTACAGAATCTCCTTCAAACCAAAATCACACTTAGACATCTTTGCATAAAAAGATTGATTCTCCATGACGATCAAAACTTCATCTAAGTGTTGGAGATGTTCTTCCCATGTCTTGCTGTAAATCAAGATGTCGTCGAAGAAAACCAACAGGTACTTCCTCAACTGCTTATTAAAAACATGATTCATGCAGGACTGGAAAGTGGCTGGTGCATTTGTCAATCCAAACGGCATCACCATAAATTCATAATGTCCGTAATGGCATCTGAATGCTGTCTTTGGAATGTCTTCTTCTCGGACATGAATTTGATGGTAATCGAATCGAAGATGTATCTTTGAGAAATAGATTGCTCCATGCAACTCATCAAGTAGTTCATCAATCCTCGATATTGGATACCTATTCTTGATGGTCTTCTTGCTTAATGCACGATAGTCAATGCACATCCGCATTGTTCCATCCTTCCTTTTCACTAGCACCACAGATGATGCAAATGGACTTGATGATGGTATTATGTGCCCCATCTCGATCAATTCCTTGATCGTCTTCTCAATTTCAATATTGAGTGTCTTGGATGCTAATAAGGTGCAATGTTGACAGGTTTAGTCCCATCCTCCAATTCAATGACATGTTCAAAACCTCTATCAGGAGGTATGCCTGGAGGTGTATCCCTAAACACCTTCCCATGCTTATCCAACATTGCCTGGATATCTGTAGGATAAAGTTCTTCAACAGAGAGAATCTGGTTGTCCTTGATGCAAACCTGTGCTGCCCACTCAATGTCATTATACCTGATCAATGCCTCCATGCATTTAGCTGAGACAACTCTGGGGTTCCCATCAGACACTGACTTCAGTTTGATCTTCCTTCCCTCATGCATGAACTCCAATTCCATCTTCTGAAAATCTTGGACTATAATTCCAAGTGAATAAAACCATTGTACTCCAAGTACCACGTCAATATGCCCAAGTCCAACTACATAGAAATCATCCTGTAAAGAATAATCACCCATCTGAATTTGTAATTGGGTCACCCTTCTGGTACAACTCATCAGGAAACCATCAGCAACAGCTATTTGTAACCCTTTGAAGTCTTCAACTGTTAGACCCCGCCTTGCTACCAAACCTTCATCTATGAAGTTGTGAGTAGCACCACTGTCAATTAGACAGGTAACTCTTTGACCCTTCACAACTGCTCTTATGCGGAAGGCATGATATTTAGGAACACCTGGATTAGTTGTTGATGTTATTTTTTCAGTTGTTCCTTCAGAAACCACATTAAGAGTTAGTTGTTCATGTGCTTCCTCTTTGTCTTGAGTTGAGTCTTCCTCACTCAGTGACTCCTCTTCACTTCCATCATTAGATACTACTTCAATCAAATGAGCTTTACCTTTTCCAAGGCACCTATGTCCTAGTTCCCAAGGTTGCTTGCAAGAAAAGCAGAGTTTCTTCCTTCTCAACTCATCTCTTTTGGCTGCAGATGTGCCTTGAGTCATCTTTTGAGGAAAAGAGGGTTTACTTTGAGTAGAGCTAACGCCTTTATAGAACTTCCTCTTAGGCTGGTATACAAGAGTAGTATCAAGATCGAGAGCAAAGTCAATTGCTTCTTCCAAGTTTGCTAGCCTTTGTACCTTTACCAATGGCTTGATCTGATTGTTCAATCCCTCAATGAACAACATAGTGATTCTTCGGTTAGTCATGTAAGGTACCATCACTGCTATCTTATGAAACTCGTTTACATACTGCACAACCCTTCCTTCTTGCTTGAGTTGAGCTAGTTCGTGATAGTACACTTCAGTGTCTTTTTTATCAAACCTCTGAATCAACTTGGTTACAAACTCATCATAGGAATCTATTCTATCATGATGTTGAGAGACTAGGCCATGATGCCACCATTCATATGCCAAACCTTCAAGATGCATTGTAGCAAACTGAATCGCCTTCTTTTGTGTTAAAGGCTTAAGAGAAAGGTAAGTATCTAGCTGGTTTACCCAAGCTCTAGCACTGAGCTTACTACTTCCATCAAAGGTAGGAATGGGAACTCGATTCAAGGCTTCTTTATACTCCTTTGTATCATCATCACATCTAGGATGAAAGGCTCTAGTTCTACCTCACCTGTCCCTATCTTCCCTCTTCTGTCGGCAATATTCATTGAAAGTCATCATATCCCGAACACGATTTGGTAATCTGGCATAGAGATCTGCAAAGAGTGCTACTTCATCTTCAAAGTTATTATGCTCTCCTTCATCAGAGTCTTCATCAGCATCATTGTCCTGTTCAGGTGGTGGTGGAAGGAAAGTAGGTCTTAAAGGCCTATCAACTGTAGGAGTTCATGTGCGAACTCTTCTGCCTATAGTACTAGCAGCATCATCATCAATAAGTCTTTCTTGTCTCTCATGTCTAGTTGCATCTCTACAACCTTGTCCAGCTACTTCACCTTGATTCATGTTTTGAAGGGATTGTAGGACTTGTTGCAATATTTGAGCTGTTTGTTGTTGTCCAGCAGCAATGTTTCTAAACATCTCCCTTGCTTCATGTTCACCATTAGTAGGTGGACTTCTACTTCTTATTTAATCAGATATGTTAGCTAGAGCTTCTGTATGATGTTGTTGTTGTTCTAATTGCCTATATATTCTTGTATAATACCCCTTTGGACCTACTTCGGGTGGATGCATAACCCAGAGGCTAGCAAGATCTAGGCTCTGATACCACTGTAAGATACCCAACTAGTTCTACTAAAATTTTTCCTTAGACAAATTTACTTGCACTTAACTCATCAACTACTCAACAATCTTAATGACATACATCAAAGATAACAACTTGAATGAATCAATCTTGAAGCTGGGTACTTGTCTCATTACTTGATTCAATCTTATTGCAAATGTCTTATTACAAAGATAATGCCTTCAATAGCATGATTATACAATCTTATTTAAATGGATTACAAAAGATGCCTTGAAGCCTTGATGTTTACGACTTCCACAATTGATCAACTCTATTGAACTTAATGATGTCAACTGGATGTTAACACCTCACAATGCAACAGGGGAACATCACCTTGTCAGTTGAGGGAGCATCACCCCAACACTTGAAACTTGCAGGCCTCAAGAATTACAAGCTTAAAGCTTTGCAAAGAGAAATTTGCCAAAAGATTAGATGTCAAATGAATGAGAGATCTCCTCCTTTTATAGGTCTTCCAAAGGCAATGAAGGCACGTTTTCGAAGAAGCATTTTTAAGAGAATATTCCACTTGACAACTCATCCTGAGTTGGCAATCTTACCCAAAAACTCTGACACGGATCCCAATGCTACCCTTATGACCAATGAGAACTCAAGCAATGTAACTCCCTTATCTTCTTCTAGAAACACTTAGGCA
The DNA here is from genome assembly GCA_027924645.1 of Cunninghamia lanceolata. Taxonomy (NCBI): domain Eukaryota; kingdom Viridiplantae; phylum Streptophyta; class Pinopsida; order Cupressales; family Cupressaceae; genus Cunninghamia; species Cunninghamia lanceolata. Next base: position 353,820 of record BSBN01000762.1, on the reverse strand, counting down.
CAGTTTTAGGAGTCTTCTGACTTGGGCGCCAAATTGAGGCGATCTCTTCATGAACTTGCGCCTTGCCAAAATTAGGCGCCAATTATAGTTTACAGAGACTCTAGAGTGCTTCCAATGTTAGGCGCCAAAACAAGATCATTAAGAAGGTGTTTGAACTCTAGGCACCAATCTGAGGGTGTAGAGGCATGAAGATGCGCCTAGTGAAGTTTGGTGACTCCTTATGTTTTCAAACACTTACCAATCATTCAATGAAGACTTCTTACACTTTGATTCAAGATTAAGCGCCCAAATGAGTTCTTTGGAGTCTAGGCACCATCTAGAGGTTGGAGAGAGGAAGATTTGCACCCAACTTGCTTAGGTGTATTTTGAGATGTTGGAGACCAAGAAGTGTGCCTTTAACATCTTGGCTTGCTTAGGTTGTTGAGCAACATTTGAGATAGTTCTTGATGCAATTGATAGATCCTTGGACCAATAAGCACCTAGGTATCAGGACATCAATACTTGACCAACCCAACCTTCCACTCGATCTCCTTGAAAATGAAGTTCACTTGAAGAAGTTCTTTACTCATTCGCTGGTTCCAACAATTAATCTCAGATCAAGGTGCCCATTTTGGGAGTGTTTAAACTTGGATTGGTGCCTCATGAAGGTTAGGCACACTTTGGGGATTTGTGAGAACAAGAAGTGTGCCTGGCTCAATTAGGCTCTTTCCATGATCTCAAACATACCTTAGGTGAATGATCATGTACAAGTGATGCTTAACTAATTAATAGATGACTTCATCTTCTTGGTTCTTGCCTTCAAGTTCCAAGGCGCTCATCTAGTGAGTTCAACATGACATTGGCGTCTAAGCATGAAAACTACATTCCATACCCACTTAGCTTATCTCAGAACTAGGTACCAGGTTGGAGGAGGTTAATCTCAAGGAGCGCCTCAAGTTGGATGCTTTACTGAGTGCTATAAATGATTTTGAAAGTTAGGTGCCAAAATTAGCCTGAATGCCTAGGTATGTGCCCAAACATGATAAAAGCATCACTTGACAATGTGACCAATGGAGTTGATGAAATAACTCTTAGACTTAGTCAAATTTTGGGTTTCTAACTTAGATCCTAGAAAACAATAAAACGAAGTTAGTCAAAAACCAATTCATTTCCTCATCATTCTGAATTAGCCTCCGGGAATGATCAATAGGCTAATCCATTCATTTGATGATCAAGCTGGAAATGGGGACATGACAGTCTCCCATTCTCGGGATTGCTTGTCCTCAAGCAATTGAAGGTTAGGATGCTCCAAAATCCTTTCTCCTTCCCAAGTTGCATCCTCCATTGGCAATCCTTTCCACTTCACCAGATATTCTCTAATGCTCCGGTTGCACAGTTTCTTTTCCCTTATATCCACCACACTCTCAGGTTCAAGTGCAAGCATTCCTTCTTCATCAAGTGGTGGTAGTTGATTAGATGAAACCACATGTTTTCCTAGTGCCTTTTTGAGACATGACACATGAAACACGTTGTGGATGCGGCTTCTTGCTGGCAAAACAAGTTCATATGCCACTTCCCCTACACTTCTCAACACCTTGTAGTGTCCGTAAATCCTTGGTTTCAATTTCTCTGCACTTGACTTCTTCAAAGTACTCTGTCTATATGGCTAAAGGCGCAGAAACACCATATCACCCCTTCAAAGCTTCATTCAATTCAGTGTTTCTCAGCATACAACTTTTGGTGGTTTTGAGCCCTTTACAAATTCTTCTTAAGGACTCTCAAAATATCTTGAGTATCCTTCATCAAGTCACTTGCTCGGGGAGCTCTACTATCATCCAGTGCCAAATCAACAAATGAAACTGCTTCATACCCATACAAATCTCAGAAGGGAGTCATGCCAATTGACATGTGGAAAGTGGTGTTGTAGCAGTATCCACCCAGATGTAGCCACTTAATCCAAGCACGCTGATGATCAGACACATAGTTTCTCAAGTATCCCTCAAGCAATTTATTTACTATCTTAGTTTGTCCATTAGTTTGAGAATGATAACTAGTGCTTGGTGTCAAATCAGTTCCAGCTAGTCAGAATCATTTTCTCCAGAATACACTGATGAACCGGCTATCTCTATCACTGACTATGGTCTTAGGAAGGCCATGTAGTCTGAAGACTTCACGAAAGAATAACTCAGCTACTTGCAATGCTGATGACTCAATTGGAATTGCAAAGAAGTGAGCATACTTGGTTAACCTATCCACAACTACATAGATGCAGTCTCTTCAATTTACCTTCAGAAGACCTGTGATGAAGTCCATAGAGATACTCTCCCATTTGTGTTCTGGAATTGGCAGTGGTTGGAGTAACCTCGTTGGAAATGTATGTTCTAACTTATTCTGTTGACAAATCAAATAGTCCCTGACATACCGGAGAACTTCTTCCTTCAGACCTTTCCAAGTGAACCTTTCCCTGATCTTTCTATATGTCTTGAAGTAGCCAGGGTGTCCTGCAAGTGGAGTATCATGGTATGTCTGCAAAATATGTTGCTTCAACTCCGATTCAGGAGTCAGATAGATTATATCTTTGTAATAGATGATATCATCAACCATCTTGTACCTATCATCTTGAATGACTCCATCCATGATCTCACAAGCAAATCTAGATTTGGAGTACTCAACTAGAAATTGAGATTTCCAATCAGCTGAAACTTTGCTCAGGGCACAAATAGCAGGTTTTCTAGACAAGGTATCAGCTACCACATTCTTCTTACCTTTCACATACTCAATGTCAAAATCATATGCCTGTATCTTCACAACCCACTTCTGTTGTCTTTCATTCAAATCCTTCTTCCCTAGAAAGTATTTCAAACTGTTGTGATCAATTCTAACCACAAACTTACATCCAATTAGATACTGGCAGAATTTAGCCAAGGCATGCATGATTTCCAGCATCTCTTTATCATAAGTTGAGTACAATCTTTCTGTGTCCTTCAACTTTCTGCTTTCGAATGAGATGGGATGACGATCTTGCATCAATACTGCTCCAATGCCTTCTCCAGAAGCATCACATTCTAAAACAAAAGACTTCATAAAATCTGGCAAAGCCAACACTAGTGTTGTACTGATAACTTCCTTCAATCTGTCAAATGCAGCTTGAGCTTTAATTGACCAGATGAAAGCATCTTTCTTTGTTAGATTTGTTAAGGGTGCAGCAAGCTGTGAGAATCCCCTAACAAATTTTCCTATAATAGTTGCAGAGGCCAAGGAAACCTCTTAGTTCAGATACGTTCCTGGGAACTGACCAATTGTGAATGGCTTCAATCTTTTCTTCTTAAACTTTCACACCATTAGCTCCAATCACATGACCCAGGTACAGAATCTCCTTCAAACCAAAATCACACTTAGACATCTTTCCATACAAAGATTGATTCTCCATGATGATCAAAACTTCATCTAAGTGTTGGAGATGTTCTTCCCATGTCTTGTTGTAAATCAAGATGTCGTCGAAGAAAACCAACAGGTACTTCCTCAACTGCTTATTAAAAACATGATTCATGCAGGACTGGAAAGTGGCTAGTGCATTTGTCAATCCAAACTACATCGCCATAAATTCATAATGTCCATAATGGCATCTAAATGTTGTCTTTGGAATGTCTTCTTCTCAGACACGAATTTGATGGTAACCAGATCGAAGATCTATCTTTGAGAAATAGATTGCTCCATGCAACTCATCAAGTAGTTCATCAATCCTCGGTATTGGATACCTATTCTTGATGGTCTTCTTGTTGAATGCGCAATAGTCAATACACATCCGTATTGTTCCATCCTTTTTCACTAGCACCACAAATGATGCAAATGGACTTGATGATGGTCTTATGTGCCCCATCTAGACCAATTCCTTGATTGTCTTCTCAATTTCAATCTTGGAGTTTCTTGGATGCCGATAAGGTGCAATGTTGATAGGTTTAGTCCCATCCTCCAATTCAATGACATGTTCAAAACCTCTATCAGGAGGTATGCCTGGAGGTATATCCCTAAACACCTTCCCATGCTTATCCAACATTGCCTGGATATCCGCAGGATAAATTTCTTCAGTAGAGAGAATCTGGTTGTCCTTGATGCAAACCTGTGCTGCCCACTCAATGTCATTATACCTGATAAATGCCTCCATGCTTTTAGCTGAGACAACTCTAGGGTTCCCATCAGACACTGACTTTAGTTTGATCTTCCTTCCCTCATGCATGAACTCCAATTCCATCTTTTGAAAATCTTGGACTATCCTTCCAAGTGAATGTAACCATTGTACTCCAAGTACCACGTCAATATGCCCAAGTCCAACTACATAGAAATCATCCTGTAAAGAATAATCACCCATCTGAATTTGTAATTGGGTCACCCTTTTGGTACAACTCATCAGGAAACCATCAGCAACAGCTATTTGTAACCCTTTGAAGTCTTCAACTGTTAGACCCCGCCTTGCTACCAAACCTTCATCTATGAAGTTGTGAGTAGCACCACTGTCAATTAGACAGGTAACTCTTTGACCCTTCACAACTCCTCTTATGCGGAAGGTATGATATTTAGGAACACCTAAAATAGTTGTTAATGCTATTTTGTCAGTTGTTCCTTCCGAAACCACATTAAGAGTTGGTTGTTCATGTGCTTCCTCTTCATCCTGAGTTGACTCTTCTTCACTCAGTGACTCCCCTTAACTTCCATCATTAGATACTACTTCAATCAAATGAGCTTTACCTTTACTAAGGCACCTATGTCCTGGTTCCCAAGGTTGCTTGCAAGAAAAGTAGAGTTTCTTCCTTCTCAGCTCGTCTCTTTTGGCTGCAGATGTGCCTTGAGTCATCTTTTGAGGAAAAGAGGGTTTCCTTTGAGTAGAGCTGACGCCTTTATAGAACTTCCTCTTAGGCTGGTATACAGGAGTAGTATCAAGATCAAGAGCAATGTCAATTGCTTCTTCCAAGTTTGTTGGCCTTTGTACCTTTACCAGTGGGTTGATTTGATTGTTCAATCCCTCAATGAACAACATAGTGATTCTTCAATTAGTCATGTTAGGTACCATCACTGCTATCTTTTGAAACTTGTTTACATATTGCACAACCCTTCCTTCTTGCTTGAGTTGAGCTAGTTCGTGAAAGTACACTTCAGTGTCTTTTCTATCAAACATCCGAATCAACTTGGTTACAAACTCATCATTCTATTCTATCATGATGTTGAGAGACTAGGCCATGATGCCACCATTCATATGCCAAACCTGCAAGATGCATTGTAGCAAACTGAATCACCTTCTTTTCTGTTAAAGGATTAAGAGAAAGGTAAGTATCCAACTTGTTTACCCAAGCTCTAGCACTGAGCTTACCACTTCTATCAAAGGTAGGAATGGGAACTTGATTCAAGGTTTCTTTATACTCCTTTGTATCGTCATCCTATCTAGGATGAAAGCCTCTAGTTCTACCTCGCTTGTCCCTATCTTCCCTCTTTTGTCAGCAATATTCATTGAAAGTCATCATATCCTGAACACGATTTGGTAATCTGGCATAGAGATCTGCAAAGAGTGCTACTTCATCTTCAAAGTTATTCTGCTCTCCTTCATCAGAGTCTTCATCAGCATCATTGTCCTATTCAAGTGGTGGTGGAAGGAAAGGCCTATCAACTGTAGGAGTTCACGTGCGAACTCTTCTGCCTATAGTACTAGCAGCATCATCATCAATAAGTCTTTCTTGTCTCTCATGTCTAGCTGCATCTCTACGACCTTGTCCAGCTACTTCACCTTGATTCATGTTTTGAAGGGATTGTAGGACTTGTTGTAATATTTGAGCTGTTTGTTGCTGTCCAGCAGCAATGTTTCTAAACATCTCCCTTGCTTCACATTCACCATCAGCAGGTGGACTTCTACTTTTTCTTTCATCAGCCATGTTAGCTAGAGCTTCTGTATGATGTTGTTGTTGTTCTAATTTCCTAGCTCTTCTTGTATAATACCTATGTGGACCTACTTCGGGTGGCTGCATAACCCAGAGGCTGGCAGGATCCAGGCTCTGATACCACTATAAGATACCCAACTAGTTCTACTAAACTTTTTCCTTAGACAAATTTACTTGCACTTAACTCATCAACTACTCAACAATCTTAATGACATACATCAAAGACAACAACTTGAATAATCAATCTTGAATCTGGGTACCTGTCTCATTACTTGATTTAATCTTATTGTAAATGTCTTATTACAAAGATAATGCCTTCAATAGCATGATTATACAATCTTATTCAAATGGATTACAAAAGATGCCTTGAAGCCTTGATGTTTACAATGACTTCCACAATTGATCAACTCTATTGAACTCAATGATGTCAACTGGATGTTAACACCTCACAATGCAACAAGGGAGCATCACCTTGTCAGTTGAGGGAGCATCACCCCAACACTTGAAACTCGTAGACCTCAAGAATTACAAGCTTAAAGCTTTGCAGAGAGTAATTCACCAAAAGATTAGATGTCAAATAAATGAGAGAGCTCCTCCTTTTATAGGCCTTCCAAAGGCAATGAAGGCACATTTTCGAAGAAGCATTTTTAAGAGAATATTCCACTTGACAACTCATCCTGAGTTGGCAATCTTACCCAAAAACTTTGATAGGGATCCCAATGCTACCCCTCTGACCAATGAGAATTGAAGCAATGTAACTCCCTTATCTTCTTCTAGAAACACTTAGGTGCAGTTTTAGGGGTCTTCTGACTTGGGTGTCAAGTTGAGGTGATCTCTTCATGAAGTTGCACCTTGCAAAATTTAGGCACCAATTAGAGTTTATAGAGACTCTAGAGTGCTTCCAAGGTTAGGCACCAAAACAAGATCATTAAGAAGGGGTTTGAACTCTAGGCGCCAATCTGAGGGTGTAGAGGCATGAAGATGTGCCTAGTGAAGTTTGGTGACTCCTTATGTTTTCAAACACTTACCAATCATTCAATGAAGACTTCTTAGACTTTGATTCAAGATTAAGCACCCAAATGAGTTCTTTGGAGTCTAGGCACCATCTAGAGGTTGGAGAGAGGAAGATTTGTACCCAACTTGCTTAGGTGTATTTTGAGATGTTGGAGACCAAGAAGTGCGCCTTTAACATCTTGGCTAGCTTAGGTTGTTGAGCAACATTTGAGATAGTTCTTGATGCAATTGATAGATCCTTGGACTAATAAGTGCCTAGGTATCAGGACATCAATACTTGACCAACCCAACCTTCCACTCGATCTCCTTGAAATTGAAGTTCACTTGAAGAAGTTCTTTACTCATTTGCTGGTTCCAACAATCAATCTCAGATGAAGGCACCCATTTTGGGAGTGTTTAAACTTGGATTGGCACCTCATGAAGGTTACGTGCACTCTAGGGGTTTGTGAGAACAAGAAGTGCGCCTGGCTCAATTAGGCTCTTTCCATGATCTCAATCATTCCTTAGGTGAATGATCATGTACAAGTGATGCTTAACTAATTAATAGATGACTTCATCTTCTTGGTTCTCACCTTCAAGGTCCAAGGCGCTCATCTAGTGAGTTCAACATGACATTGGAGCCCAAGCATGAAAACTTCATTCCATACCCACTTAGCTTATCTCAGAACTAGGCACCAAGTTGGAGGAGGTTAATCACAAGGAGTGCCTCAAGTTGGATGCTTTACTGAGTGCTATAAATGATTTTGAAAGTTAGGTGCCAAAATGAGCCTGAATTGCCTAGGAATGTGCCCAAACATGATAAAAGCATCACTTGACAATGTGACCAATGGAGTTGATGAAATAACTCTCAGACTTAGTTAAATTTTGGGTTTCTGACTTAGATCCTGGAAAATAATAAAACAGAGTTAGTCAAAAACCAATTCATTCCCTCATCATTCTAAATTAGCCTCCGGGAATGATCAATAAGCTAATCCATTCATTTGTTGATCAAGTCAGAAACGGGGACATGACAGTATATTACTCAAAAATTTCATTAATGTGTGATATTTATGTGGGAATTTCAAGCACAAAGATCTAATAGCTTCCACAACAACAATCTTGAACTCATCTGTTATATCTGACATGAAATTGTTAATTTGAATCATTAAATGATCCACACTTGATTCATTTCATATTTTTAATAGTGTAGTAATAGCCAGACTGGCTATGCTTCAGTTTTGATCAGAAATTAGACTCTCCATAATAATGTTGCAGCTTCCAACTGCCAATGGATGCCATTGTAATGTCAGAAAATGCCCCTTTGGGGGCTTTTCCCTCAAAAGGTTTAGCTCCCGAGTCTCTAGTTTGCATTTAGGACGTCTTGCATCATAAGTCCACATCCTGATGGAATGAACCCTGGGTATCATGACAAATGGGGCCTAGGGGGACCTCTTGAACCCAACCTTTCCCAAAATAGGGGGAGAATTTGGGAGCCCGCACCCTAGTCCTGCCCTATTTTGGGTCAAGCCCAAATTTCTAGTGTCATTTTATGACCGTTATTTGGTCCCTAGTTGCATATATAAACATGTTTAGGCATTCATTTGTAAACTAGATGGCTATTGTGAAATTTATGCATTCTAAAGGTGATTCAAGGCTTTCATTATGTTGCAAGAGCAGATTAGATTGATGAAATTTATCCTTGTAAATATGTCTTTTTAATTCGCTTTAGCTTTTTTCTTTGTGCTTGGCCGTATCAAGCCTACACACACCCTACATTGTACATCTACTTGATTGGCATTAAAAAAGAGTGTAAAACAATCTTGTTGGTGGCTCTCTATTTTTTTCTATTGTTTGTGTTTGATACTTTTTTAGCTTTTGTAGTGAGAATTCAGGCCATATTAGTTGGTGTCAGAGGCTTGTTGAGGCCTATTCTTAGCTGTATCTCTCTCAATGACAAATTTGATTCTTTTTGTTGGCGGTGCTGAGTGAACTAGCCTTGCTTCATTATACACATTGTCCAAGTGTCCCTACATCTCAATAGTGACCTAGGGTATGATAGTGCATTGCAACTCAACCCTAGGTCCTTAAATGTAAGGGTGAAAGGAGGATATACACCAAAACTACCAAAAACTCAACTATCCAAATTCCACCCATTACATTTTGGTGAACCCATGTTATTGGACTTGTTTGCACCTTGCTATGTGTTTTTATTCATATTTTCATTGATTTCATTCATTCATATAGTCATTCATCTTATTGCATTAGAAAATTTTAAAAAAATTTAAAAAATTGAAAAAATTGCATGATAGGGTTTTGCATGTTGCATCAATTAATTTGAATTTCATCAAATTTCTAATTTTTGCATTAAATATTATTTAAATTACAGAAAATTACAAATTTTCAATATCTTGCATTGCATTTTCATAATAAAATTGCTAGGGTTTTGTTGAAAATTGTGAAATTTGCATATAACCTAGTAATTCCAAAATCTAGGGTTTGTAGGTAAAATATTGTTTCAGATTTTTCTATTGATTTTAGAGACTCATTCAAATGTACATTTGGCTTTAGTCTTGCATTTTGGAACAAATTTGCATTTAGATTTTAAAAAGTTACATTTTTGCATAGAAAAAGTCAACAAAAAAACTAACATTTTCGTTGATTTTTCATTAGATTTGCACTTGCATTTTGTATGTTAGAGTTTGGAAATAATTTTGAGATCTAAAATCATATAATTCTCATCATATATCAGCTTGCAAAACATTCATACAACATTTTGTGTCAAGATCTCAAACCTAGGGCTTCAAAACCATTGATTTTCACTAGATTTGGCCTTATCAACTCTCTAAATTTGCACCATAGGCATGTTGTGAAGGATATTTTTGCACTAACTGGTTTTTATTAGGGTAATAACTTTCTTCCCCTCCTAAAAAATCTTTACAACACCTTTTCATCAGGCTCTTGTATTGAAAATTTGGTGAAAAACCACACTTTTTCGCTATTTTTGCCCTAGGGTTTGGCCTAGTTTGCACTCCAAGTGTGTTGTAACAGATTTTATGCTTGTATATGACTGATATCTCTAATACTATTTTCTACACCTCCTTAAATTCTTTACAACACCCCTCTGGCTAGGTCTTGGAATTGAAAAACTGTGAAAAATTGCAAATTTTTGCTATATTTTCACTAGGGGTTGACCTTAAGTGGCACTAAAAGCATGTTGTGATGGACATTTTGGCATTAAGATGCTGTTATTACTAATATAATTTTTTTTCCATCATCATTTTCCTCACAACACCTTTTGTCAATTGATTTGGTGAAAAATCACATATTTTAGTGTATTTTCACTATATTTTGACTTGTCATCATCTTAGATTTGCATCAAGAGTGTGTTGTGAAGGATCTTATTGTTGTATTGAACTAATATCAGACATATAATTTGATGCCCTTGATAAAAATCCTTACAACACTTTTGCTTTCACTTATTTGCATTGAAAAAGTATAAAAAATCAAGCATTTAGGTCATTGTTGCATATAACTTTGCACTTGTCTTTTACAAGCTTGCAAAATCTGATTTGGCACTGATTTGAAAATCTAAACATGGACTCTAATCACAACAACAACAATAGGTTCCCTCCTAGACCTTACATGAAGAGAAAGGTCCCTGAACCTAAAATTGTGTTTACACCACATGATAGAACAATCAGAGACACTGAAGGACCTCTCTACATCACTGTGAAAATAATGGGAAACCCGTGGATGGAACCCTTATTGATCCTAATTGCATGACTAATATTTCCATGGAAGAGTTCCTCTATTTACATAATTTGATGCAAGGATCTTATGACCCTTCAGACATGATGATTAAAACACATAAGGGAACCTTTATAAAAACTTTGGGTAAGATATCATTGTTGGTAACTATATTTGAGAAACATGTAGAACAATGGTTTGATGTTGTCCCAATTTCTGACCACTTTTGCATAAAATTGGGATATCCTTGGTTAAAGGAAATGAAAGTTGTCCCTTCAACAATTCATAATTGTCTAAAATTTACTTTTGAGGGACATGTGATTACCATCTCTTGAAATAAATATAAACCTTTGGTTGAAAGAAAACATTACACAATGGATTACTTTTGGGACAAAAACGAAGAGAAAACTGAACCACAAATAGACTTTAACTTCTTAGGCTATAGAAATAACAAAGAAAAACTATTACACCCAATAGCCAGACCCTCTATGCAAGAAATGACAAAAGACAAGCAACCCACATTTGAAGAGAACCACAGAACGAAAGGACAAGGTCCCTATGTTGAGGTTCCTCCCCCATCATCCTTACAAGGATCGGGAGGTAATAGTTGACAACAAAATATGCCACCTAGACAAATGAGATTTGATCTTGGTGCTTCCTCTTCTAAATTGTAAAAACCTATGAAAGAGCAAAGCCTTATCTTACAAGAGATAAGTGGTAGAAGAAAGAGAAATATAAAAGCAAGAGAAAGAAGATGAAGAAGACAAGCTTATGCCATAAACCTTGCATCTCAACAAGAAAACATTGATCCAAACATCGAACAAAATAAAGATGACCCTAACAATGATGAGAATTGGGCTATGGTACCTTATGTCCCACTTTCCTCTAAAATTTGGGAGTGGGAGGATGATGATGATTTACTTGATGATGAGACTTATCATGAAGACCCTATAGGTAAGTATCTCTAATCCTTTATCTCTCTTGTGATGTGCTTCCCCCGTAATGTGTTATGTGTTGTTTAGGCCTCCTAAGATGACCCTTGATTCTCTTGTAAGGTCCGGGATACCAGGAGACCGCCTCTATTGTGACTTTCTTCTATTTGTATCATCATTCTTTTATATTGCCTCTCTCTAATTTCATTGTTGTGTGTTGTGTCTTGCGGACATAGCATTGCGGTTGGTGACCTGGGGGCACCCTCCTATGTGATTGTCCCTAAGACACTTGTTTCTCCTCTCTTATTTATTGTTTCCCTTCCTCTAGTGTTTCTATCTAGCGGGCGGATGATGAAAAATATTTATATTGATGCGGACCTAGCGTCCCTTTCGTGAGAAATCAAAAATTGGACTTAGTTCCTAATATGACGATGGGGTTGCCTATTTTATCCGATTCTTGGCTAGTGGAAGCACTCATGCTTTCTGTATAGTGATTTTGATGGTGTTCTATCTCATTTACAAATCATAACAATACTGCTGCTCCATGCACTTTGTCTATCTTGAATCTTTCATGCCTCAAAGTTCATATGCATTAATGTTGTTTTTATGTGGACACTAACATGTTTCTTGTAGGGATGTGTTTGTGGGAACATTTGGCAATCGTAAAGTATATGTCACCTCCGGGCGGTATGGGCTTTGTGAAAGTCTATGTTCCCTTATGTGTTTTCTTCCTACCTTAACGTGCTTGATATCAATGCATGATATCAACCACCTTAAGGTGGGGGCATATATAAGGTAAGATGTCTATTCTAGATGCTAATAAAGTGTGTTTGAATAATCTTGAAATCTGTTTCGTGTACCTCCTTTTCACCATAAGGCATCTCCGTGATGCGGGTGGGGTTGTATGCCATGCTTCCTTTTCACTATAAGGCATCTCCGTCATGTGGGTGGGGTTGCATTTTCAAAAGTCCTCTATGGAGGTAGGGAGCAGTTCTATGACTAACTCCCCTTAAGCATGTCTTCGGCGATTGTTGTGGTGAAGCCCAATCATTGGTGTGTGCCTATAATGTGCCTGAGATGGTGCTGAACCTAGAAATAGGGACACTTCATCACTTATCTGCTGTGTTTTCTCTGTGTCTTTAAAGTGTGTGTGTTTGGCGTGCTTGCTTTGTTTGGCATGTTTGTTGCCCCATATGTAGTCTAAAGACGTACGTGATGAGTGCATCCTGCATTTTGGGAGGTTTTGTGTCTTGTATGTGTGCTGACCCATATATGCAGTTTAAAGACCTGTGTGATGAGTACATTCTGCATTATGGGAGGTTTGTTTACTTTCCTATACTTGCATCTACATCATATATATGAGAAAAAGAAAAGAAATCAGTCGTGTCTTCTATGAATTTAATGTATTCTCCATGTTTTGCATGACTATAACTGTCTTCTCTGTGTTTTACATGCCTATCATTATCTTCAATGTGCTTGGTGTGTCTTCTCCGTGCTTGGTGTGTTTGCTGTGCTTGTTGACCATACTTTAATGCATGTATTGGCCTCGTGTTTATGCATACATTAAAGTGGGGGCTAAATGTAATGTTAGAAAATGTCCCCTTGGGGGCTTTTCCCTCAAAAGATTTAGCTCCCAAGTCTCTAGTGTGCATTTAGGACATCTTGCATCATAATTCAACATCCCGATGGAATGAACCTTGGGTATCATGACAAATGGGGTCTAGGGGGACCCATTGAACCTAACCCTGCCCAAAATAGGGGAGGACTTGGACCCTCATGCCCTAGTCTTGCCCTATTTTGGGTCAGGTCTAAATTTCTAGTGTCAGTTTATATTGTTATTTGGTCCCTAGGCCGACACGGTAATTTTAAATTTATGAAATCTTGGTGGGAATGTTTGTAGTTGCATATATAAACATGTTTAGGTATTTATTTGTAAACTAGATGGCTATTATGAACTTTATGCATTCTAAAGGTGATTCAAGGCTTTCATTGTGTTGCAAGAGTAGATTTGTGTTGTCTATGTGTTTGTGTTTGTAGATTTGAGCATCCATCTCCTCATGGAATGAAGAGCTTCTTCCTCCCATGAGATCTTCACTACAAGGTGACATCTATTGTGATTATTGAGCATTTATCATTTGGTTTTTGCCTCTACCTCCCTAGGCATGCACTCTCTATCTAACAGTGGTGTTCAGAAGGCTTGAATGTCTCTTCGAGGCTTGACTGGGGCAAGCCTCTAAACACCACAACCCCCTCCCAAAGTTTTCATGATTGTAGGTTACATGTTAGAGTTGCGGACTAAGTGAAGTTGCAAGAGGGTACAACAGAGTGTTGGAATTGTAGATTAGAGAAGAAAATGACTCCCTAGACTTGGCCACTTGCTCATTAGTCCTCAAAGTTCTACAATGGGGAAATCTCTGATACAACAGATACATGTTGCAGACCTTATTTTCAGATCTCAATAAAAAGTAGGGCCTTAGACTTGGGCGCCCACTCTTTAGTTCCTGACTTTTCCATGTTCAGACCCCAAAATAGGTGCATAGTTATTTGATATTTTACATCTTTCTGTAGAAGCATTTTCTGTAATTCATCCTTTTACTATCATATTTGCATAATTAGGGTTTTAAGGTACAATTGATCATAAGAGAAAGAAATTGTTGATCAAATCCTATAAATACATGTTTCCCTACATCTCAATAGTGACCTAGGGTATGATAGTACATTGCAACTCAACCCTAGGTCCTTGAATGTAAGGGTGAAAGGAGGATATACACTGAAACTACCAAAAACTCAACTATCCAAATTCCACCCATTACAGCCATAAAATTGAAAATTAAACCTACACTTTTTTTGGTTGATGCTGGATAACTCATTCGCCTAGGGTGCTCCTGCATCAAAGAGGCCCTCATAATCTAGCTATTGCATTTGAGGCCTTTCCCTCACCATCAGAACTATATCTTAATGAAAAGGTTTGGAGATATCAATATCAAGTAGAATACAAGAAAATGTAGAGTATCCCATGAATGAAGTAGTGGAGTCAACCTTCAGGAAGTGATCAATTACATTGTCGATGGCCTCATAGCAAGAATCTTCCTAGAATCGGATAGGGAGATTCAGAAGCCTAACCCATATTAGTTTGATGTTGAGAGCTTTGGTAAGTGGGTTGAAGGAGATGACTAAGGTTTGATTGAGAGGGAGTGCACACCCATAACCAAACCTTGTTATCCAACACTAAATCCCTCTCCTTATAGGTTGCAAAAGTCACAATGAAGAGTCCCCTTGCACAAGGGAAGAGCTTGGACTTTCCCTCCATGAGGGGCTTCCAAGAATCCAAGATCGAACTTGCATATCACCCCATGTTGAAGATAAAATTATTATTTTTTATAATGTTCTAGCCATACCACAACCAAGGATGAATGAGCATTGGCAGTAGCCAAAATTTTCCACTTAGAGGCGGGCATCTTGAGCCCTCAAGCTAGTTACAGTCATGTTGGCTCAAGGGGAGCCTCCCTTCACACCCCCAGTACCTCCATGCCCAAGAGAATTTATAGGAAGCACCATCCCCTACACGACTGACGACTGTGTAACAGTCTATGGGAAGCCATTCAAGCCAAAACCACTCCAACTCTAGGAAAAAGAACACATAGGTCAGGTGAGATGTTCCCTCTAGTTCCATTAGCAGCACTTGTAGCATAAACAATAGAGGATGCAACAACTGATGAGTGTAGAGGGTTTCCATCAATAGGTCGGAGTGGCATATTTCAAAAATCTCCAAAAAACTAAATGTTAATCATTGTTTTTGACTTTCATTATAGAAAGTATCTTGTTCATAGTGTACTACATAAAATTCTTCTAGATCAGACCACATAATTTATTTACATTTTCATTTTTCTAGCCAATGCAATTTTTATTTGAAAAATTGAATTCTAAAAACTTTTTTTTCTTTATCAAGGTTCTTCATATTATTTTTCATAAATAAATATTGGTTAAGTATTCAAGAGCTACAAAAAATAACATTGAAGTTTAGATTATAGTAATATGTAAGTTCATTGGATCCATCTTGCAGAAAAGTAGATTATCCTACACAAAGTTAAAGTTAAAACCATTATTCTTCCTTTATAAAATATGCCCATATTAATACCAAAAATTGCATTTGATAGTTCATGTTACTATACTATCCTTTCAACCATAAGGTTCCATGTCCACCCAAAAAAACTAACCTAAACAAACTAGAAAAGTGATAGCATCATAAAGTATTAGAGTATACAGAGGGCATGACAAATTACAAAGGTCATCCCTCCAAAGCATATATATACCACCCAAGAGCTTGAGGGCTTGACATCGGCCCCTTCATCCTTCTTGCAACAAATTACCTCCTTTATAACAAGATTCTTAGAGAAATTAATATGGAAACTACTAGCCAAAACCCTAAGGCACTAGAGCAATGTACCTTGATTGTAAATTATAGTATGGAGATGCTCAATCAAACAATACAACTACATGCTCAATTGTGCCTTAATCTCTTCTACATTATAGTGTAGTATAAATAAATGAACTATCATCACCAACATGGAAGCAATACTCAAGGATTGTGCAACATCGAACACATTTTAGTCATCTTAATGATTGACCTAAGTTCAACATCAACGTTATCTTCCCATCCTTGATTTCCACCATCTAATGGTCATTAAGTGACTGAACTAAGTGAAACATCAATTTTATCATACCTCCATGATTTCCACCATCTTATGGTCATCAAGCTTCTTTTCCATCCCCCAGATACGCAACATCCAAATTTGTAGCTCTAGATTAACTATTTTGTGCTCTATAATTTGTAAACCTTTTTTCCACTCTCAAGCTACTCACCTTGTTAGAGCCAATGAGCTTCTTCTTTCCTAAAACTTGAACTTTCTCCTTTCCACTCCCATTCCCTAAGGCCATGCTAACAACTCTTCCTCGAAATGATACCTTTTATTCACAACACAAAACCCATGTATGCCTCACCACCTCCATAAAATAAGGGAGTCCCTTAATAAAAATTGTCATGAGGTATAACTATTGTTCATGTGACTAACCTATCTCCTACCATCTCATTATTATATCATACAACTCATTACTATATCCATACCCATATGTCCATATTAATGTCAATAATTGCATTTGATAGTTCATGTCACTATACTATCATTTAAATCATAAGGTTCCACATGTGTCCACCGAAAAAACTGACCTAATCAAACTAGACACTCAATAGGAATGTAGAGTATTAAAGTATATGGAGGGCATGGAAAATTACAAAGGTCGTCCCTTCATAGCATATATATATATACACATTCAAGTTAGGAATTGACATAACCCTCTTCCTCTTCCTTACAACAAATTACCTCCTTTATAACAAGATTCTTGGACAACTTAATATTGAAACTATTACCCATAACCCTCAGGAACTAGAATAATGTACCTTGATTGCAAATTATATTATGGAAATGCTTAGTCAAACTGTTAGAACATTATAATGTTATTAGGGTTCATACCCTTATAACATTTATATATTGTTCTAAATAAGGTTATTAAACCTTATGTTATAAAGCATATACAATTTAATAATTAATAATCTTTAATAACTATTAGATTATTAATTATTTACAAATGGTTGCTTTGAATGGGTGTGACTAATACCCCTTAAGTATTTTGCTGCCCCTTCTGTTTTATTTAAGGGGTTCTCTCTCATTTGAGAGGAGGTGAATTTGGAGATTTTTAGTGAATTATATCACTATGCACATAAGCTATTATTTTCCATGTGGAAGTATGTAGAGTATATCCCCAGGTTCTGTCTATTTTTTAATAGACTATATTTTGTAAGCGTTTTAATAAAATGATGCTTTATGGGGATTTTTACCTAAAAAGGTTTTTCCCATGTATATCTTGTGTAATGTGTTAAATCTATGCTTTTATATAATTCTCATTTATATTCATTCTATTCTTGTTTATAATGATTAGTATTCTTAGATCTTAATTTCTAATGTATGGTATCAGAGCAAGTTAGGCTATACTAATCATTTTTATAGGTTATACTAGAAGACATATAGAACTTGATGGAAAATCTCTTTATGTTCAATCAACACCTATGCAAGGCAATTTATGCAAGACATAGATAGCTTTCCTTTTCTATTGTTTTAAAATCAATTCATTAAAAGAAGGTTACGAAATGCTAATCTTTTTATAAGTGATATCGAAGAGAATTTACATACTAATCTTTTTTCTAACATACTCATGGAATTTTAAGTTTCAATGCCTTAAATTTCATTGGAATATTATGCCTTTATTAGTTATGACCCTTCAAGCAATGTTAAAATTTCAACAAAACTTCAATTCAAAGAGCACATCCTTAAGTAAAGTCATAAAGAGAGACATTAGCTTTTAAAGACAATCATTATCTTTTTTAAGAGGCATAACATTTATAAAAGGAGAGTCACATGGAAAGTCATTATAATCACACACAGAGTTGCATATTTTAAGAGTTACATCAATCTCTATGAAAATTCGATCCTAATTTCTTAAAGATTTTTCCCTATTATGGTCGCGCCATATTATATTCGGTTCTAATTTCTTAAAAGACCCTTTAACTCTTAAATATACTAAAATCAAAACATAATAAATAAGGGACTCATCATTTTCTTTTAATAAGAGAAAGTGATATAATATAAGGAGACTCGTGAAGAGTCGTATCCCTTTTTAAAGGTATTAAGGAAGGATTAATAAAAATTAAGTTCTTTTTAAATAAAAAATAAGTCACATCCTCAAGCTTGTTTCATTATTCTTAATAAAATTGCTTCCTTAAATCACATTTAAGTGAAGTCGGTTCCTAAAAGACACTTCCTTTTAAAGGAAAATCATCTCCTAAAAAGACATATGAATCGACTATATGAAGATATATAGGGGAGAGGACCTAGTAGTGGTGCACCCTAACTTCACGCCTCTCAAAATCATACGTGGCAATTTTGAATCACTCCAAAAATTTTATAGTAGCTTACTTGGCAATGCCCCTACTTATAACTAAGGTTTCAGGGCCACATCATCAAATATGATGCCACATCAGCATGCTTTTTGTTGAGGTGTCAAATAGTTCCCAAAAAAAGGGTGGACCAATAGGTGTGCATTAAGTCATGTTTTGTTGGTGGGCTGATGTGGCATCACATGATTGGTTAATTTTTAAATCTAAAGAGCACATTTCATTCAATTATTAGTACTTATAGTAACACTAACAACCTTAAAATCACAACTACTAGTACTAAACTTAAAAAAATATTGGGCCTAAATGCACATATATTATCTCAACCATTGGAACTATGTCACCTATTGGGTCTTTTCCCCTAAAGTTTATATGAATCGATGCCTTTTTTGAAAAAGAAAAACATTGTTTCTTTTAAAGAAGTCGTTATCCTTTTACAAAGAGTTGCATTCCTTATAAGATAAGGCACTCTAAAAAGGTACATTATTTGTAAGGCACATCCCTATTCTTTAGTATAAATAGGCCTAATATAAATAACTAAAGTTTTTCATCAGTTGTTTTAAGATTAACTTAAAAAACAATCACCACTTTTGGTATTAATTTAAATTAGTCGTCAACAATTATTTTTCTTCTAGATTGCATTATATTATGTTTGATATGATCTATCCTTGAGAACAATCAT
The DNA here is from genome assembly GCA_027924645.1 of Cunninghamia lanceolata. Taxonomy (NCBI): domain Eukaryota; kingdom Viridiplantae; phylum Streptophyta; class Pinopsida; order Cupressales; family Cupressaceae; genus Cunninghamia; species Cunninghamia lanceolata. Next base: position 334,551 of record BSBN01000762.1, on the reverse strand, counting down.
ATAAGGAAGAAACATTGCCTTGTATCTCGTAATGATCACATTTTTATTTAATATTTCATAGTTTGATTAAGGCAATGGAGTAGTTTGTTGGTGCTAAAATGTAGGTTGTCCACATGTTTCATTAGGAATATATAATGAAATTATAGTTTTGTTAAGCCTTGCTATGTTGTTAAGATTTTTGGCTCACCATGTTCACACTAGAAATCACCATTTAGAATTAGCTAAATCCCATATGAAATGTATAGGCACTAACAATATGATGTATATGGATCTAAGCCTTGTGTGCACAAGAGAATCGATTAGTTATATAAGTTTATTATAGTTGCGTTATAGTTACTACTTGATCCTTATGGAATGTTTTTTATTAAGTTAAGTTGGGAAAGAGGGTCCCAGTCCCAAACAATCAAAGTTTTAGAACAACTAGTCCATCAAGTATAACAGTTTACATACAAAAAGCCCTAATAATAACCCTAATTGGGCTAGGGAAAACAATGAAAACACAACAAGATAACAATAACCAACATGACACAACAAAAACCAAAAAATAGACTAACAACCATATTAGATACTAATTTTATCCCATTCCATTCTCATTTGAATCATCATCTGCTCCCAAATAGAATCTCCCATCTGTTGCTTCTTCCTTTATTTTTTGTTAGAATCCTACACCATATCCCGTTGAGCCTTTCGTTTATCCATCTATGCTCAAATTTCCAGCACATCAGAAGTTGTTTTCTTCATAATATCATTGGAGAATTGTGACAGGTCCTTTAGACCCTGTTCCATCTTAACCACCCTTTGTTAATTCATCAGCATCATATCAAATAGATTAACCCAACTATCTTGGCAAGTAGTGCAATCCATTCTTGTTAGAAACACAAGAATACTGAGAGGGGGACTGAATCAGTATTCAAACAATTTTCAATTTCAACAACTTCAACTTATCTGGAGTAGATTAAACCTTAAGCATCACAATATCAACATGAAAGAATAACACAATGCACATTAACACATAACACTAGATATACATGGAAAACCCTAGAAGGGAAAAACCACAGTGAGGATTAACTCACAATATATGAAGCTCAAATAATAACTTTGTTTTAGGGGCTATAACCCAAGGACGCTGCTACTCCCTAAGTAACTTTGATTTAGGGTCACTCCCAAGGAAGCTTCTACTTCCTAATGGCTTTGTTTTAGGGTCACTCCCAAGGAAGCTACTACTCCCTAAAATGAGAACACACTTATAAAAGATTATAGTATGACAATCTTTCTATTGTCTAAAAACTGACATTGAAACTCACACTTTTGATGGTTGCACTTCTTCCTCTTCACACTTTCTTCTGAAGATATCACTAGTAGAATTTGGCAAATAAATGACTACGTGACTAAAACTTTTAGTCACGACAACTAAAAATGACTAATTTTTAATCATTTTTTGCAACACAGCTATAAATGACTAAATAAATGACTAATTTGATTGTTGGGTAAAATCACAGCTATAAATGACTAAATAATTAGTCACACAAATAAAAATTAGACAATATGATATTAAAGTAGGTAATTAAAAAAATATGGGCGCCAAAAGTGAAAAAGGATGGGCACCAAAAGTGAAAAGGAGTTTTTTCCATGTTTGACCTTGTGAGACCCACAAATCACAAAGGACTAGGTTTCCTAGTTTTGGTGTGAAAGGAGCTCCAATGTTGATATTGAAGGAGCTTAAAGATTTTTTTCACCACATTGTAGAAGTGCAGGAGAGATTCTTGGACCATGTTCCTGGCTAAGAAGGAGGTGTGGATATTGGAATCTTGAAGGAAGTTATTAGTTTCACCACATTGCTGAGGTCTAGGGATTTCAGGCATGTTGTAGGTGGAGTGTTGGATTTCATAGGATGACAGGTATGCCCTATTTTGCCCAAAGTTTAAATCTCTAATAACAAATGCAAATAATATCTTTCTTAAGAGTTCAAAACCATTCGTGTCATTTAGGGCAGTTGCCACATGCTACAAACATAGTTGCACTTTCTTATGAACATTCCCGTGTATTATATGCACATAAATGGAAGCCGTTTTGTTAAGTTTGAAGCAAAGTTTTTGGGACTGTCACAGAACCTCATCAATTTTCACTCATTTCTTCACCACAACATCGCATTGTTCATAATGTCATGTTTCAGTGATTTCTCACATTAATGAGTTTGGCATGTCTAAAATCAGAGACCTTTGCTGTGAAATTTTCATCCAAGAGAATGTTTTCGGGTTTAATATCACAATGGTTGATGGAATCTCTGCACTCTTCATGCAAATAGGTGATTCCTCTTGCAGTTCCAAGGGCAATATGGAAATGAGTTTTCTAATTAAGCTTTCTAGATTGATCTATTGACCCAAATAGAAAGGTATCCAGAGAAGTATTTTTCATGAATTCATATACCAACAACCTATGTCACCTTTTTGAGAAACACCCAATTAGCCTAACCAAGTTCAAGTGGTGAGTGCTGCTAATGGGTGCCACCTCCATGCGAAATTGTTTCTCTCCTTGCTCAATTCCTTCAATCTTTTTCACTGCAACAATGGTCTTGTTTGGAAACACCCCACTATAGACTACTCCAAACCCACCTGAACCAACTTTGTCTCTAAAATTCTTTGTTTACTGCTACAGTTCTTTATAAGAAAACTAAATAGGAGCTCCAGATGCATATTCCAGAAGTGCATACTGTGTTGATAATCTTGCAAACCTAGGGTTGTTTCTACAAAAGATCCACCAAATCCCTACCTCAAAAACTACCACTACAATTAAAACACCTATAACCCCTACTATTAGTCCAACTACAAATAGCTTTGACGAAGTCTCAACTTTCATTGAAGGTGTAGATAGCAGAGAAACATAATGACCTGGCCCACACACTTTCACATATGAACTTCTTAAAATATTCAATGAGGTATACCCACTAGTGAAATTAGATGTCATCAAGAGGCATGTGCCTAAACCATCAATCAAAATTGTTGATGCAGTGCAACTGGGATTCCTGAGGTAAAGGGACTTCAATTGCCACCATAGTGAAAAGTTAGCAATTGAATTTGGTTTGTTAGACATGGCCCCTTCATCGAAGGAACTTCAAAACACGTCAATCTGATACAACGTAGTCTCCTCCATGTACTGTGTTATTAAATGCAAATCCTTCCATCGAAGGGACCTTAAAACTTCTTATCCTGATATGTTATGTTCTCCTCGATGATGTTTTTTTGTACAAATTATCTCCTACCAATGATGTTTGTTTTATCAGGGAGACTTGAAAGTAGCTCTCGCTGATACGGTGTAATCTCTTCGACGATGCTTACGGTGCATATCCAACAACAATTACATATCCATTTTGTGCATATCTGACAACAATTGCAGTCCAAGAGATGACATCTCTTTGAGGCATTCTGTCCAACTGTAATATCTAACAAAAATCCCCCTTCCATTATGCTTTGACAGATTCCCATTCCCTATTCCAAAGCTTCCATTTTGGAATAGGCAGGGAGGACATTGGCAAAGGTTGTGCAGTCTAGCTTTACACCTGCCAATTGCATTTGCTTGAGAGTTTCTAGAGCATTTTCAAAAAATCCAATTTGTGTGTATCTTGCAATCATTGTAGCCCCTGTCAAAACTCATAATGGCTAGAACATCCTTTTAGAGTTAAGATCTTGACCAATGCAAACCTTGATACTAGAGGTTCAATCACCTCACAATGTTGTGCCTTGAAATGATTTAGCCTTCCTCCTTTCATAGTAGAGAATTAGGTAAAAAAATAAGTAAAAAGCATGAAAATATCGAGGTTGAATCCTAGATCTACAGTGTCAAAATGCAAGGTTTTTAGTGTGTGTCTCTCTCTAAAGTCACCTGTTTCCTTCTTCCCTTGATATCATCATAAAATTTCTCTCAGTTTGAATCCTTTTAGTTTCCCTGAAAATAATGAGCTATGATTAAAAGAAGAGTGGGACAAGAATACAAGAATATACCATGTCTAAGAATGCATGTCCATGTGCTTTGGTGTATCCTGCGATGCACAGATGTGTGCTCTTGGGAATTTTTATCTCATAGATATACTTGGAAACAAAAAGTCTCTATTTTGGCGACCAAGGGTATGGTGACTTTCTAATTGGTCATATGAGGTGTTCAAGGGTCAAACAAGTAGAATAGGACATACCTAATCTAGATTTAACATCTGAAACCTTTTCTTATGTTGTTTGATGTGGCTTGGACTACTTAGATTTAGTTCTAGGTGATTTTGATATCTTAAATTGGAAATTATCTGTGTTTCACTAAGTTTTGGAGAAGGGGGGATGCACTTTTGTGGGTGGAAATTTTTTTTTTATAGATTTTGTGGACATCTGGGAATGGGTATGAAAATAATATAAAAACTAATATGTAAATCTTCATAGGGTTTTAATATCTAGTAACCATTATTTCACACCTAGGTTTTACAAATCAATTGTATGAATCACATCATACTTTCAGCTTTATGGGAGATGCTTTAGGGCTTTTAGGTGAAATCATACAAGTCCAAAATAGCCACAAAATGTCAAGGAGCTCATGAAGGTTGTCCTCTTTTACAACCATGCAAGATGATGTTTTTCTATGCCTAAAGTATTTTCCAAATAAAACTAAAGAAACAATAATTTAAGAAAAAGCCATTTGACTTTTTTTTTTCTTTTTTTGATGAACAAAGAATGCTTTGTTTATTCATTTTCATGCTGTAAATAGTGTAGGCCATCCAAAGACACCCTGATATCCAAAGGATAGTTGAGGGATGTCATGACGACCCCTTTGCTATCTTGGCAATTATAGGGCATCCCTAGATGTCTGGAAAAATAGGGGATGCACCTTTTTTCAGGGATGTGTTGGGGATGCTCAAAATTGCTGAAATAAGGGGTTGTTTCCCCATGGAACACTGGAAATTAGAGATGTGAACTTGCACATCACCTTAATAGGAATTGTTTCATCACTAGACATTTTAAGGCTCACATATTGACTGCTCCTTGGGAATCCTCACCATCATCATCTATGGCTGAACCCAAAAATAGATCATCATTGCCTTAAGGTCTGGCAGCTAGCTACAAATTGTAGTTGAAATAACATAATTTGGTTAGGTCATAGAGAGGGTATAAATGTATAGTGTTTATCTAGGCATCTAGCTGAAATTATTTAATTCTAGTGTTGCAATTGTGAAGCTCTTGGTGGATGAATGTTATGAGAGATTTGTCACTGGACTCACAATGGATACACATCATATAGAATTGTAGAGTCAATGTTGTAATTATGTCACAACTCCAAATTTCAATAGTGCTTATGGTAGCTTGTTCCTCTGCAGTTCAGTGATAGCGAGTTCTATTATGCCCTAGCTACCATTTTTTGGTCACTTTGCTTGTAGTGTCTAGTTAGTGCTAATAACTAATAAGTCTAATTGCTGCTTTACAAATAGTTGTTTGTGTTGATAGTCCCTTTGTATCGAGTCTTGTACTTCTCCCTCTTTGGTTTGAACTTTAACAGATGTGACTTATATTAGTGAGTAGTACTCCTTGAGCAACATTGTAGGCACATGTAGTAACAATTTTATCAATTTCACCTAATTGCAGCATACTAGTTGGACTTCAAGTTACCCTCTCAATGAGAGAACAAATATGGAAAGATTGGATTTAGCTTTAGATTGATGAAATTTATCCTTGTAAATATGTCTTTTTAATTCGCTTTAGCTTTTTTCTTTGTGCTTGGCCTTATTGAGTCTACACACACCCTACATTGTACATCTACTTAATTGGCATTAACAAAGAGTGTAAAACAATCTTGTTGGTGGCTCTCTATTTTTTTCTATTGTTTGTGTTTGATTCTTTTTTAGGTTCTGTAGTGAGAATTCAGGCCATATTAGTTGGTGTCAGAGGCTTGTTGAGGCCTATTCTTAGCTGTATCTCTCTCAATGACAAATTTGATTCTTTTTGCTGGCGGTGCTGAGTGAACTAGCCTTGCTTCATTATACACCTATTTGGACTTCTTCATGGTTCTCCATTGCATGACTATTTGGATTTGCTCCTTGATGCATATCCTTGCTCCAATAGATGACTATTTGGAGAGAAGTCCGAGTTGTTATGAAGTCCAATCATGATAAGTTGTTATCATATCTCAAATATTCATTTTAATATTTAATGTGTGTTAGATTAAGTTTTTGGGTATAATCTAGGGATTATTACATGCTTTCTAAAAGTGACTCCAAATGTCTTGGTGGTTATTTAAAAAAATCAAAAATCAAAAGAGGGGGTCCTCATCTTTTATTGTAATATTATACCTTCATAGTCCTCGTGTATTTTTTTAATTTTATAGAATAAGGAAAAATTAAGTGCCTTGTGTGTGGTGTTTTCTTACACTGTATTTGTCATGGAATCTTTTAGCAGTACTAGCAATTATTTAGAAGTAACCCAAAATTGTGATTTCATGTAGTTTCTTTTGCAAGAGGCACACAATCAACAAGGAATTGAATTTCAAGAAAAACTCATTAATTAATGATATGCATGTTTTAACACTTAATGGCTCAACAGAAAACCTCCATCTTATTCCTTTTGCCATTTTGATTGCCCAACATGCCCTCAAGTTGGATGCCAAGATATGTATTACCCATTAGCACAATTGATTGTTGACAAATTGGATGCTTGGATTTGCAATATGGAGGCGTATTGTAATATTCTCTTAGAAGTAACCCAAAATCATGACTTTGTTTAGATTCTTGTGCAAAAGGTACTCAATCAACAAGAGAATGAATTTCAACAAAAGCTCGTGAATCAAATGATAGGTATGTTCTAACATTTAATGGATCAACAAAAAATCTTTGTCTTATTCCTTTTGCCATTTTGATTGGAGAACCTATCCTCAACTTGGATGCCCAGGTATACATTCTCCATTGAGACAATTGATGAGGACAAAGTGGATGCTTGGATTTGCAATGTGCAGGTGTAACTTGAGACATAGATATCTGACAAAGAAAGTAGTTCAAGAAACACACATTATGGCTTGTGAGCTTCATATGAATAATCAACTTCCCACTTGGTAGCTGTCTCCAACATTTTTTAGTAAGCACGCAGTCCAATAAATACAGATGGAAGTTCCTTAAAGAGGCTATTAGGAAGCACCTTTATTCCCTTTGGTATGGAGAGGAGTTGTTGAAATACTAGCCCCATCATAGCTAGTAGGAATTTGGACGTTTTGTTGAATAGTAGATATGTAATTTCAATTGTCTCTCTTTAAAGTTGATAGTGCAAGATGTTATGGGGTCCTTCCCATCAAATGTAACTTAGGGTTATTTATTTTTCTTATGTCTTGACAGAGTTAAGAGTTCTTTGTGATTACTTTGTCAAAGAATGCTTTCCAACTTTCTCTAAGGATATAAGACAATTAGAAAAAGAAACTTTTGAACCCTGACCTGTCTTTTTCATCTCAGAAATAGAGCTTATGTTTTTGCCTATTCTAGGTAGCCCTACCAACTTATCTATGAATATTGCAAAATTTTCACAAAGGGGGTCCTCAAAGCTAGTGAGAACAAGATGTTCTATGATTATCAAAAGTATAGTGAACATCCTACAAAAGAATGTTTTGCCTTTTTTATTAAAGACGTACCCTTCTAGTTGAGGGGAAAGTATAGTTTGATGATTCAGAAAGAAAGAAAGAAATTATATTAATATCCAAAAATGACCAAACAATGTCAGTTGGACTTAAAAGTACAATTAATGACAATAGAGGAGGGTTATGGTGAGAGGACTGAAGGTTATGAATGTAACATTATCTAAGTTACATTACCCATTGAGTCATCTAGTTAATTTTGACATCATTCCACTTAATTGTTGTTGTCTTATAGTTGGAGCCTATTAATTGTATATCAAAAAGGCTATCTTTGATGGCTTCCACGAGACCTACTCATTACACAAGGATGATAAAGTATGTAAAATCTCTCCTTTGTGAGCCTTCTACTTTCCGTTAGATGGAAGTTTGACATGTCAATGTGCATAATTTTGGGAAGTTCACGTACATAATTCTGACAAGATGCAAACCCAACCAATCAAATCTCTTGTTAAGGCTTTTTCCTTTGCTTCATTGCTTTCTCCTCTTGACTTGCAACAACCAATAAAGGTTGAGACTAACACTTCTCAATATTCTATTGGCATGGTATTTAAGCACAGGGGAGATCCATTTGGCTTATCTATTACAACTTCTGTACCATGCTAAGCTTAATTGTAGCACCAATGTTCCAATTTATTAGGTATCACTGAGTCCATGAGACCACATTTTTTTGAGGCATTCTATCAAACAGTTCATGTGCCTTGCCCATGGTTCCACATTTTGCATACATGTCTACCAGGGCAGTTGCAACTACAACAAATGACAAAATTCCCCTATCCTTCATGCTTTAATGGATGTCCATACCCTGTTCCAAAGATCCCATTTGGCACAGATAGGGATGATGCTGGCAAAGGTTGTGGAGTTTGTATTTACACTTGCCAATTGAATTTGCTTGAAAGTTTTTAATTTCTTCTCAAAAAGTTGAATTTGTGCATATCCTGCAATCATTGCAGTCCATGAGACCACATTTCTTTGAGGCATTTTATCAAATAGTTTACATGCTTTGTCTATGTTTCCACATTTTGCATGCATGTCTACCAGGGAAGTTGCCACTACAACATATTGCAAGCCTATTTTTCAGATTGCTTCGTTTAGCATCACCAATCATCTCCTCAACAACATTGTTCCTATTTAAAATGATGGAAACAGTTTGCATCTATCACAACAATTTCTCTTGTAACAAACTTGAAGATAAATTTTGTAGTGTGGCAATCGACACATACTTGAAAGTTCTTACAACTCTAGAAGTTGTTCTAGGGGCCGTGTTTAACAAGCCAAATGCAACTGCCAACTTTTCACCATGGTGGCAAAGATAATTATTTTTCCTCCTCTTTCACATCATTTAGTAAATGTCCTAAATCTAGAAAATGCCCTCCTGCCTTCATCTCCCAAGCTAATTTCTCCAACTTTGCATAGATTTCATGTCTGTGGATGTGATCTATCCCCCACACAAAAAGAATTTCCATTTTATGGCCTTCAATCCAACTACATCCAAGAATCTTTTTAACTCCTCTATCTTTCATCAATCTTCTTAACATTTGAACCTCACCCCACCTACCCACTTCTACATGGATGTTTGAGAGAAGAGCATAAGTTGCAACATTTTTAGGATCCAAATAAAAAAGTAGCATCATTGTAAATACTCCTAGCCCTACATTCATATGTGATCTATAGGCACCAAGAAAACACATCCACACAACCACAATAGATTTAAATGACATCTTAATGATATAGTTTAGAGTTTCTTCAAGATAGCCAACATGAGCAAGAAGGTCAACCATGCACACATAATGATCAATTGTAGGTGTAATACAATAAGGGTTACTAATCTGATTGAAGTATGTACAACCCTCATCCACTGAACCTGCATGGCTACATGCACATAGAACACAAGCAAAGTTTACAATGTTAGGATATGTTCTGGAGTGCTTCATTAATTCAAATATTTTGAGTACATCCATGCAAATTCCATTTTGTGCATATCCTACAATCATTGCATTCCAAGAGATGACATCTCTTTGAGCCATTCCATCTAACAATTCATGTGCCTTATCTATAATTCCACATTTTGCATACATGTCTATCTAACAAAAATCCCCCTTCAATTATGTTATGATAGATGTCCATACCCTATTCCAAAGCTCCCATTTTGGCACAGGTAGGGAGCATGCTGGAAAAGGTTGTCAAATTTGGCTTTACACCTACTAATTGCATTTGCTTGAAAGTTTCTAAAGCCTTTTCAACAAATCCATTTTGTGCATATCCCACAACCATTGGATTCCATGAGATGACATCTCTTTGAGGCATTCTACCAAACAGTTCACATGCCTTGTCAATGCTTCCACATTTTGCATACTTATCTACTAGGGCAGTTGAAACTACAACATCTAACAAAATTCCTCTATCCATGTTAATTTTTGATGGATATCCATACCTTGTTCCAATGCTCCCATTTTGGTACAGGCAGGAAGGATGATGGCAAAGGTTGTGAAATTTGGCTTTACACCCACCAATTGCATTTGCTTGAAAGTTTGTAAAGCCTTTGAACCAACAAATTCATTTTGTGCATATCCAACAATAATTGTAGTCCAAGAGATGACATCTCTTTGAGGCATTCTATCCAACTAAAATATCTGACAAAAATCCCCCGTCCATTATGCTTTGATGGATGCCCATTCCCTGTTCCAAATCTTTCATTTTGGAACAAGTAGGGAGGATGCTGGCAAAGGTTGTGTAGTCTAGATTTACACCTACCAATTGCATTTGCTTGAAAGTTTCTAGAGCTTTTTCAAAAAATCCAATTTGTGTGTATCCTGCAATCATTGCAGTCCATGAGAGCACATTTTATTGAGGCATTCTATTAAACAATGCCTTGTCCATGGTTCCACATTTTGCATACATGTCTACCTACATCTGACAAAATTCCTCTATCCTTCATGCTTTGATGGATGTCCATACCCTGTTCCAAAGCTCCCATTTTGGCATAGGAAAGGAGGATGCCGGAAAAGGTTGTGGAGTCTAGATTTACACCTACCAATTGCATTTGCTTGAAAGTTTCTAAAGTCTTCTCAAAAAGTTCAATTTGTGCATATCCTACAATCACTGTAGTCCATGATACTACATTTCTTTGAGGCATTTTATTGAATAGTTCACGTGCTTTGTCTATGTTTCCACATTTTGCATTCATGTCTACTGGGGCAGTTGCCACTACAACATCTGACAAAATTTGTCTATCCTTTATGCTTTAATTGATTTCTATACCCTATTGCAAAGCTCCCATTTTGTCACAGGTTGGGAGGATGTTGGCAAAGGTTATAGGTATACTTGTCTAGGGTTTAAAGTAGTGTTAGGTGGTCATGAACACTATCCAAGAATCTAAGGTTTGGTAGGTGTTCTAGAAGTTTGTTAGGTGTTTAAAAGTATGGCTAAGAGTGGAAAATCAACTGTCAAATAGTGAATGGCCACTATCAACTATTATAGGCCTCTATAGTCTTAGAGACACTATGTTGATCATGGAAACCTAGAGAGTAAGGAGGTTTTCACAGGTTGGTATAAGGTCTTTAAAGCCAAAAAAAGCACTAGAAGGGCGGCCTGCAGAGGTCCAAAGCATTGTATCACCCTGAATAGCTCTATCAAATCATTACATATATGCATATCCTAATGTGATATCTTATTTCAATGGGTAGGAGGTATTTATAGGGAGAGAGGTTCTTCTCAGAATTATTACTTCTATTGTTTAATTGTTGATTCATTGTTGCTTGATAGTTATCTTTATAACTATCAATCAGTTTTCAGAAGTAATCTTTGTACTCTACTTTTTATATTATCACTGTTTATTTTGAAATGTAAATACACCACTTACCATTTGGATTATGAAATGTTGCTTGTATTATTGTTTTTGTTGTTATATATTGTTTTCTTTTATTCAATATTCTGATTAATGAAATTATATGTTTTGTAATATTTTGTTATGTGTTTGGAAATGTACGTGTCTTCCTACATTCATTATGAAATATTGCTTTTATTATTGTTCTTCTTGTTATGCATTGTTTTCCTTGCTTGTATGCAATGTTTTTGATTGAATCATTTTATTGTCCCAATTGTTTCATGTTGAGATGAATGTGCAAACTTTCTACTTAGTATGCATGTGTTTTGTTTGGTGGCTCTTACCTCATTGAATTCTATAGGATACGTAGTAACTTAATCTTTGCTTAGTGTTGGTGCCTGCTACAAGTTTGGATTTTGAGCATTTGAATGAGCAGACACTTTCATGAAAAAACTAAAAATTTCTAAGTCCATCGGCAGGACTATCCCTTTGTCTCAGCAATCATGTTGGTAGCATCAGTTTGTTCCTTGCATCGCCAAGACAATAATCATCGGCAGACCATTTTGTGTTCTTGCCGACATGCCAATGGAGGTTCAAACAAGCGTCCAAGGGAGCTCATCGCTATGACTTGCCTTATCGGCAGCTAGGTTAAATGTTTCTCCGATAGGTTGATGGGGCTTATACAATATGGTCTTCGGTAAGACCTTGTGCATCAGTGGCCAGGCCTAGTGTCCTACCGGTCGCCGATGAAGACAAGGATATGTGCAAGGTAGGTTGTTAGTATGACTTTGGTCATCAGCCTATCGTGGAGGTTTCCTTCCAACTGTTTGGGTCACAGTGATGAGGTTGATCGGCGAGATATGTGGCATCGACAGGGCAGGGAGAGGTCGCTCTGACGGTTCGGGTCACATTGATATGGGTGAGTCATCGGCATAACTAATGGTATCAGTGTGCCTTGTGGGTGTCGCTCCGACACTTGGGGTCTCTCCAATGGGGCTGTGGATCGCGGGGTCATTGGCGTAGTGGTGTACATCAGAATGAATAGAGGGTGTTGCTTTGAGGGTCTTGGTCATTCTGACAAGGTTTGGTATCAGCGGGAGTTAAAGCGATGGATTGCTAGCGGGTGGTTCTCTTAGTGATGCAGGAGCATCTAGGGTGTAAGAGCAATCTTGCATCAACCAAAAAAAAATGTTGTTTCTTTTCAATAAGGGCTAAATTTGGCAGGGTTACTATTTTTAGTAAGTTTGCATTTGTTCACGGTTGGATACAAAATCTTACACAGACCTCTAGAGTGGTGAATTGAAGCTAATGGTGAAGAAATCACTTCAGTATCATTTGTCATTTGTGAGATACTAAAATTTGAAATTCCAAAAATCCTATTGAAATATTCAAAGTCAAATTTGAGGCACTTAGAGGCTCCGGATGGGCCCGAAATTTGGTGGGAAACCCAAGTAGTTACCTATCGGTACTACTTAGCGCACCATCGTCTTTTCGAGAGCTTTCCAAAAAGGTATTATAATTGAAAATCCAACGGTCGGATCAAAAGTTATGGCCCCGCGAAGTTGACCTATTTTTGGGAGGAGATGCAAATTTTGAAATTAAGCTGGTGGTCGCCAAAAAGGGCTATATATAACCATTTTTGGGAACCCTTAGGGTAGTAGAGTTAAGGGGGAAGGTGTAGAGTCAAGAAAGGTGAAAAATTAGAAACCCTGGCTGATTTGGGAATTACAGAAGGCTGAAGATTCTAGAGTTTTGAGAGAGGGAGCTGTAATGTGTTGCAGCCTGTAGGGGATTCATCCTTTGATTGTATTTGAGCTTCTGTAATGTAATGTTTTTCCCATATTAATAAAATATCATTCTATTTTTTTTGCGTGCAATTTCTGTTATTGTGTGTTTTATGATTTACCCCCTTCATCAAGTGGTATCAGAGCAAGGGTTCCTGAGTGTGTAGACAGATCGCTGACCGTGAGGCAGTTTGCACCAGGACCTGAGGTTGTGGGTTCGCTGCATAGATCAAGATGCCTCCACGAAGAAACCGTGGTGGGAGGAATGCTTTGACGGAAGAGGGTTTTAGAGCCCTGCAAAGACAAATCGATGCATTGCAAGAGGAGCTGCGAAGAGGGTTCGAGCCGAGAAGGAGAGAGGAAAGCGAAGATGAAGCTGAAGAAGAGCTATCTGAGGAAGAACAAGAAGCTGCGGGAGATCCTGCAGAAGTTAGGTTGTTGAGGGTCATTTCAAAGATCGGAAAGAGGCCCAGGATCGAAGTTTCTACCTATTCTGGAGATTTGAATCCGGAACAACTTATTGATTGGATCAATGATATGGAGGAGTATTTTGAGTATGAAGATGTGGAAGACCCTGAACGGGTCAAGTTTGCAAAGACAAAGTTGAATGGCCACGCCAGTATTTGGTGGAAGGAGGTCCAGTTAGAGAGAAATAGAAGAGGAAAAGCAAAGATTACCAGATGGGATCGGATGGTGGAGAAATTAAAGAAGCAGTTCATTCCTGTGGACTATGAGATGGAGTTGCTGAAGAAGCTGCAAGCATTGAAGCAAGGTAACAAGTCTGTTAAGGAGTATACAGAAGATTTTTATAAGATCACTATCAAGACAGGCCATGGAGAGGCCAACAAGGAGAAGGTGGCCCGTTACATTAATTGGTTGAGGCCAAGTATTCAAGAAGAGTTGAGCCTACTCAGAATGACCACCATAGAAGATGCGTACCAGTTTTCCCTGAAGGTGGAAGAAAAGCTGAATAAGAGATTTGAAAACAAACAAAGGGGAAGAGGTCAAGGCGGAAGGATTGGCGGAAGACCCTATGGAGGCCGAAATGAAGAACCAAAGAAAAGTGAAGAAGCTAGAACCAGTCAAAATCAGAGAGGAGATAATACCTACTACCCTCATAACCAGAATAATGGCGAGCAAAGAGGAAGAGGAAGAGGTAGACCTGGGCAAGGACCTAGAAGAGGACGTTTAAGAGGAACATGTTTCCAATGTGGAGAAGAAGGGCATCGAGCATACGAGTGTCCGCAACATCAAGGAAGCATGAATAGAAGACCTGAAGGTAATGCACGAGTTGCACATGTGGATGAAGATGCACAGTCTGAGCGCTTCGAAGATGCAGAAAGGGGAGAAACCTTAGTTGTCAGAAGAACTTTGTTGAATGAGGAGAAAGAACCCAATCAGAGGAAGAGTTTATTCCACACAAGGTGCAAATGTGAAGGTAAGTGTTGTGATATTATTATTGACAGTGGAAGCACTGATAATCTTGTTTCAGAGGAGATGGTTGACAAGTTGAAGTTGACAAGAAGAAAGCATCCGCATCCATATCGGATTGCATGGTTGCAGAAGGACCATAGAGCTTTGGTCAATGAACAGTGTTTAGTGAAGTTCAAGATTGGTGACTACCATGATGAGGTGTTGTGTGACATCATACCGATGGATGCATGTCATATGTTATTGGGGAGGCTGTGGCAGTATGATAGGAGCGTTGTCCATGATGGCCGTGCAAACACATACTCCCTAACAAAGGATAGAGTCCGTCATAAGTTGAAGCCCTTGAAGGAGGTGGAAGAAAAGGTATGTAGTACTGCCAGAATTTGCTTAGTAGATGGTAGAAAGTTTTTGGAGGGTATGAAGCATGAGCGTCATTGCTTTGCATTGATTCCTAAGATTAGTCAAGAGAAATGTGAAGATGTACCAGTAGAAGTCTTAGAAATGTTGGAAGAATTTCAAGATATTGTCTCTGATAATGTACCAGAAGGTTTACCACCAATGAGGAAGATAAGTCATCAAATGGATTTGATACCAGGAGCTAGTTTGCCAAATAAGGCAGCCCACAGAATGACTCTAGCAGAGAATGAAGAGTTGAACAGACAAGTTCATGAGCTATTAATGAAGGGACTAATAAGGGAGAGCCTAAGTCCATGTGCGGTACCTGCAGTACTAGCACCAAAAAAAGATGGAGAGTGGAGGATGTGTACAGATTCCCAAGCCATCAACAAGATCACAATCAAGTACAGATTTCCATTGCCGAGAATGGATGACATAATGGATTGTTTGAGTGGAGCCAAGTACTTCACGAAGATTGATCTGAAGAGTGGGTATCACCAGATTCGAATCAGAGAAGGAGATGAATGGAAGATAGCCTTCAAGACAAAAGAGGGTTTGTATGAGTGGTTAGTCATGCCATTTGGGCTAACCAATGCACCGAGCACATTCATGCGGCTCATGAACGAGGTACTAAAGGAATTTTTGGGAAGTTTTGTTATTGTTTATTTAGATGACATTTTGATTTTTAGTAAGACTTGGGATGAGCATTTGATGCATATCAGAAGAGTTTTAGAGAAGCTGAGGGAGGAGAAGTTGTTGATCAATTTGAAGAAATGTAGTTTTGCAAAGAAGGAGTTGGTATACCTGGGATTTGTTGTCTCAGAGGAAGGTCTTAAGATGGACCCAGAGAAGGTGAGGGCTATCATTGAATGGCCTACGCCAAGGAGTGCTTTCAAAGTAAGATCTTTTCATGGTTTGGCAAGTTTTTATAGAAAGTTTATTAGGAATTTTAGTAGCATTTGTGCACCCCTAACTGAGACAATGAGAGGGGATAGAAAAGAGTTTAGATGGACTAAAGGAGCAGACAAGAGCTTTGATACATTGAAGCAGAAAGTCGTAGAACAGCCTGTGTTGGCACTTCCAGATTTCAATAAGGTATTCCAGGTAGATTGTGATGCTAGTGGTAGTGGTATAGGAGCTGTTCTAAGTCAAGAAGATAAGCCCATTGCCTATTTTAGTGAGAAGCTTAATGATGCCAAGAAAAAGTATTCTATTTATGATCAAGAGTTTTATGCAATAGTCCAGGCCTTGAAGAAATGGAGACATTATTTGTTGCCAAAAGAGTTTGTTTTATATACTGATCATCAGGCTTTGTAGTATCTTAATAGTCAAGGAAAGTTAAATCAAAGGCACTTAAAATGGGTTGAGTTTTTGCCGAGTTATACTTTTGTTTTGAAGCACAGGAGTGGGAAGTCCAACAGGGTTGCAGATGCCTTGAGCAGAAGGCAAAATTTGTTGACAGAAATGAAGATAGAGGTTGTTGGGTTTGATGAACTCAAAAGTTTGTATCCTGAAGATCTAGATTTTGCAGAGGCTTGGAAAGCTTGTTTGGAACCTGTTACCTTGGATAGGACAAAATGGTTGGATTACATAATCCAAGATGGTATGTTGTTTAGAGGAAGCCAGTTGTGCATTCCGAGGAGTTCCATGAGAGAGAACCTGATTAAGGAGAAGCATAGTGGAGGATTAGCTGGACACTTTGGTCACGATAAGACCATTGCTATTGTTGGTGAACATTATTACTGGCCACAATTGTAGTAAGATGTGAGGAAATTTGTGCAGAGTTGCAGAGTGTGTTAGATGGCAAAAGGAACAAGTCAAAATACAGGGCTATATCAGCCATTACCTATACCAGAGAAGCCATGGGATGATATTAGTATGGATTTTGTTCTTGGTTTACCAAGGACACAGAGAGGGCATGATTCCATTTTGTGGTGGTGGATAGATTCTCAAAGATGGCCCATTTTATTCCTTGCAAGAAAACTAATGATGCTATTCACATTGCAGAGTTATTTTTCAGGGAGGTGGTGAGACTACATGGTCTACCTAAGAGCATAGTTTCAGATCAAGATACCAAGTTTGTTGGTTATTTCTAGAGGACATTGTGGAAGAAGTTGAAGACAGATTTGAAGTTCAGTTCTGCACACCATCCACAGACTGATGGACAGACAGAAGTGGTGAATAGGAGTTTGGGTAACCTGCTACGATGCTTAGTAGGAGATAAGCCCAAGGGATGGGATTTGATTTTACCACAGGCAAAATTTGCTTACAACAATTCTGTCAATAGGAGCACAAGTAAATCTCCATTCCAGGTTGTGTATGGGAGTGGCCCAAGAACTGCTTTTGAATTGAGGAGGATGGATAAGGGGGAGAAGAGTAGTGCCGAAGCTGAAAATTTGCTAAGCACATGAAGAATTTGCACGAAGAGGTAAGAGAGCATATCTATAAGATGAATTCTCAGTACAAGGCTAAGGTTGATCAGAAGAGGAGGCATAAGGAGTTTCAGGAGGGTGATGAAGTCATGGTTCACTTGAGAAAAGAAAGATTTCTAGTTGGTACATATAATAAGCTGAAGATGAGGAAATTTGGACCATGTAGAATCCTGAAGAAGCACGATTCAGGAAATGCATTTGAGGTAGAGTTGCCTGATGACATCAATATTTCACCAGTGTTCAACATTTCAGATCTGACAGAGTATCATGATGATGGACTTGATAAAGGAACACAGTGGGACATTCTAGCATCTACTTTAGAGAAGGAGGAGATAGAGGGCATTCTGGATAGCCGTATGGGTAAGAGTACAAGAAATAGGTAGTATACAGAATACTTGGTGAAATGGAAAGGAAGGCCTGTTGAGGATTCATCATGGTTATCTGAGACTGAGGTTAATCGTTTTGGTTTCCCTCTAACACATGAGAAGTGACAGGGTCACTTTTCAAATTACCCTGGGTGTCTGATGTAGGAGCATCTAGGGTGTAAGAGCAATCTTGCATCAACCAACAAAAAAAAAATGTTGTTTCTTTTCAATAAGGGCTAAATTTGGCAGGGTTACTATTTTTAGTAAGTTTGCATTTGTGCACGGTTGGATACAAAATCTTACACAGACCTCTAGAGTGGTGAATTGAAGCTAATGGTGAAGAAATCACTTCAGTATCATTTGTCATTTGTGAGATATTAAAATTTGAAATTCCAAAAATCCTATTGAAATATTCAAAGTCAAATTTGAGGCACTTAGAGGCTCCAGATAGGCCCAAAATTTGGTGGGAAACCCAAGTAGTCTACCTATCGGTACTACTTGTCACACCATCGTCTTTTCGAGAGCTTTCTGAAAAGGTATTATAATTGAAAATCCAACGGTCGGATCGAAAGTTATGGCCCCGCGAAGTTGAGCTATTTTTGGGGGGAGATGCAAATTTTGAAATTAAGCTGGTGGTCGCCAAAAAGGGCTATATATAACCATTTTTGGGAACCCTTAGGGTAGTAGAGTTAAGGGGGAAGGTGTAGAGTCAAGAAAGGCGAAAAATTAGAAACCCTAGCTGATTTGGGAATTACAGAAGGCTGAAGATTCCAGAGTTTTGAGAGAGGGAGCTGTAATGTGTTGCAGCCTGTAGGGGATTCATCCTCTGATTGTATTTGAGCTTCTGTAATGTAATGTTTTTCCCATATTAATAAAATATCATTCTATTTTTTTTGCGTGCAATTTCTATTATTGTGTGTTTTATGATTTAGCCCCTTCATCACTTGGCCGCGACAGGGAAAAATGTGTGACACTAAGTTTGCCTGCAGCTTGGTTTATAAGGCGGTCAAAGGATCAATGCTGGACAAATGTGGGATAATGGATCTCACAGATGTGAATGGTTAGTGATGGAAAAAAAGCACCTACGTGGTACGTTTCCATTGGCTAAGGACTTTCCAAAGTGATTTGTGAACGTAGATGGTGCAGGAGCACCTACCTGACAGCTGGCCTCCATGAGGCAGTTAGTTTGTTATAGGTCTTGTTAATGTTTCCAAGAAGGTCTTATAAGACCAATGCATGTAATAAGGTCCAAGTTGACCGTGCTTTTCTATTTTTAGGTAGTTTGTTATGACAGCTGATGACATCTGTATAGTTTGTTAGTTCAGTTGGATCCTCCCAGCCGCTTGGAAGCTCCCAGCCGCTGGGAATCGAGTGGTAGTACTCGCAAGCAGTTCCTATTTATGTAGTAGGATCGGCATAAGGTAGAAGATCGGGTTGACAATTCCATCGCGGGCCGATAATGTTAAGTTTGGCCGACAGCAGGATATTGAGGGAACTGCATATGACGTCATCGTCATCAGGACATTCCGAAATATCACCCGATAAAGGTTTATCCTGATGACCCTAAGTGTTTTGGCATAGGCGTAAGGCATCGGGGAGTTAAGTGGATCGTGAGAGGATATTCGGCAGAATATTCGTCATCAGTATAAAGTTGAGTATCATCATCAGGATGTTTCAATATGACCGGATAAGTCATATCCTGATGCTGTTGTTTAAGTAGTCAGATATCGGGGTGACGTAAGCATCAGAGGAAGGGTGCATGAAGTTGTCGTCATCAGGATATATGGAGGGAACCAGATATTTTATATCCTGCTGATGAAGATGATGTCGAACATCATGATGCTGCAGAAAGCGTTTGGCGGTAAGATGAACAGTGAACATCAGGAGGATGTTTGCGCTTGCTGAATGTGATGATGCTGCCGATAGCCGGATATGATGATGCTGCTGACAGGCGAAAGGTCGAAGGTTTGTCTACAGGAGGATATCGGTCGGCAAGAGAAAATATGATGATGCTGACAATGTTAACAGAAAATATGATGATGATGATGGGTTGTAGACATACATGCTGTATGTCAAGGTTTTAGTGTGGATGACTCTGCACCATAGTGGATTAATGGCTTTTCCATCCTATTTGTAAGCTTCTGTTGCGTTTCCTCTGCATCATAGTGGTATCAGAGCAAAGGAAGGATCTTCTGGAAAAGATCAGGATATAGCAGGATGTCAGATGAAGAAGGAACATCTGAGATTCCGGCAAGGATGACCAACGTTGAGTTGGCAGTTCTGGTAAAGAAACAGATTGCAGAGAGCAAGGCCGTGAAGGCTCAGAATCAGGAATTGAAGGATGAGTTAGAGAAGTTGAGGAGCAGAGTAGGTTCTGGTAGAGAAGAAGATAGGGAAGAAGAAGAGATCCCTAGTTGGAACGAGGAGGTCGTTCCTGCAGACCAGAGACCACTGTTGAACGCCCTCAAGGCCATGGAGAGGAGAACCATGGATGTGAAATTGGATTTGCCAGTGTTTACAGGAAAGATGGAACCTGATTCAGTGATGGAGTGGATAGACTCCTTGAACAATTTCTTTGAAACAGAGGAGATACCAAAACAACAGAAGGTGAAAATAGCCCAGTCAAAAATGAAAGAAGCTGCCTTGACATGGTGGAATTTTGTCCAAGATGATAGAGTACAGGAAGGAAAGCGTAGAGTCACTACATGGAAGAAAATGATGGCATTAGTAAAGGAAGCTTATGTCCCATTGGATTACAGTATCCAATTACACAAGAGG
Source organism: Cunninghamia lanceolata (assembly GCA_027924645.1). Lineage (NCBI taxonomy): Eukaryota > Viridiplantae > Streptophyta > Pinopsida > Cupressales > Cupressaceae > Cunninghamia > Cunninghamia lanceolata. The sequence continues at coordinate 313,898 of BSBN01000762.1, read as the reverse complement.
AAGCAAAACCTGAAGCAGAAGGAGCTAGATGTCAGCTCATATACAGAAGAATTCATGAAACTTTGTGTGAAAACAAAGGTAAAGGAAAGTGAAGAAGAGAAGGTAGCCAGATACCTTAATGGATTGAGGTTCAATATTTAGGAAGATTTAAGTCTGCATAATCCAGATACAGTTCAGAAATGCTTTCAGTTGGCATTGAAAGTGGAAGAGAAGTTAAAGAGAAAACAAGAACAACATAATAGAGGAAGAGGAAACAATATGAGGGGAAGAGGATTAGCCCCTACAACAAGGCAAACCAATGAGGGTCAAGAAGACACTGGTAAAGGACAGGGACAGTCTGATTTCAGAGGTGGATGGAAAGGTAATAGAGGCAGATTTGGAAGTGGTAGAGGTTCTACTACATTTTCAGGAAAGTGTTACACCTGTGGTGAGTTTGGTCATCTATTTTTCAAATGTCCAGAAAGCAAAGGTTCATCATCCAGAAATGACAGAACGAATGACAAGAGAGTACAACTTGTGCAAGAAGAGAAAGTAGAGCAAAGTGTGCAAAGTTTAAACACTTATCAAGATAGAGTTCCTGACAATTATGGATATCCTGAGGAGGGAGAAGCATTGATGCTTAGGAGAATTAGTTTGCAGGCATCAAAGGATATGATGCAAAGAAGAGCTCTTTTCAAGACCACATGCAAGAGCAAAGGTAAAGTATGTAAGGTTGTCATTGATACTGGTTCAACAGACAACATGGTATCTCAGGAAATGGTGGATAAACTGAATTTGGAAAGGATTCCACACCAACACCCTTACAAGGCATCTTGGGTGAGTGATAGTCAATCACTTTTTGTCTATGAACAGGCATATGTGGATTTTCAGATTGGAGCATATCAGGATAGAGTTTTGTGTGACATTTTGCCCATGGAATGTTGTCACCTACTGTTGGGTAGACCATGGCAATTTGATAGGAGGGTACTGTATGATGGGTATGCTAATACCTACACCATCAAGAAAGATGGGAAAACTATTATGTTGATGCCATTGCAGGAAGATGCTGCAGCACAGGAGGTAGCCAAAATCATTTTAGTGGGAAAGAAGGAATTTGTGCATATGCCTATAGCAGCAGGCATACAGGCAGTTGAGGACATTGCAGGGAAAGAAGTTGTTAAGGACAACAGTTTGAAGACAGTTTCAGTTTTGACTGACAGAGGTCAGCAGCAGGTTCAGCAACAGGTTTGCAAACAACAACCAGTTGAGAGGAATGACAAGGATGTTGTCATAGTTGGGACTATTGTTTGTCCTATAAAAGTTGAAAGGAAGACAGATTTGAACATTGCAGAAGTTCAAGAGGCAGTTCAGACAGAGGTTCTGGTAAAACAACTTGACAAACACAAGGTATGTGTGAGAAGGGCCTACATTGACAGGCATGAGGGTTTACTTGCAAGACAGCAAGTTACAGTTCAGAAGTCTTGGAGCCGCCGAGAGCCAGCAGAGGACAAAGCTGGAACAGGTCAAGACACTGCAAAGGCAAAGTGTAAAGGTGGAGGACTTCCACAACCTAACTCACGGGACATGAGTTCTTTTCTGTTGGGGAGTATGGTGCAGGAGCACCTACCTGACAGCTGGCCTCCATGAGGCAGTTAGTTTGTTATAGGTCTTGTTAATGTTTCCAAGAAGGTCTTATAAGACCAATGCATGTAATAAGGTCCAAGTTGACCGTGCTTTTCTATTTTTAGGTAGTTTGTTATGACAGCTGATGACAGCTGTATAGTTTGTTAGTTCGGTTGGATCCTCCCAGCCGCTTGGAAGCTCCCAGCCGCTGAGAATTGAGTGGTAGTACTCGCAAGCAGTTCCTATTTATGTAGTAGGATCGGCATAAGGTAGAAGATCGGGTTGACAATTCCATCGCGGGCTGATAATGTTAAGTTTGGCCGACAGCAGGATATTGAGGGAACTGCATATGACGTCATCATCATCAGGACATTCCGAAATATCACCCGATAAAGGTTTATCCTGCTGACCCTAAGTGTTTTGGCATAGGCGTAAGGCATCGGGGAGTTAAGTGGATCGTGAGAAGATATTCGACAAAATATTCGTCATCAGTATAAAGTTGAGTATCATCATCAGGATGTTTCAATATGACTGGATAAGTCATATCCTGATGCTGTTGTTTAAGTAGTCAGATATCAGGGTGACGTAAGCATCAGAGGAAGGGTGCATGAAGTTGTCGTCATCAGGATATATGGAGGGAACCAGATATTTTATATCCTGCTGATGAAGATGATGTCGAACATCATGATGCTGCAGAAAGCGTTTGGCGGTAAGATGAACAGTGAACATCAGGAGGATGTTTGCGCTTGCCGAATGTGATGATGCTGCCGATAGCCGGATATGATGATGCTGCTGACAGGCGAAAGGTCGAAGGTTTGTCTGCAGGAGGATATCGGTCGGCAAGAGAAAATATGATGATGCTGACAATGTTAACAGAAAATATGATGATGATGATGGGTTGTAGACATACATGCTGTATGTCAAGGTTTTAGTGTGGATGACTCTGCATCATAGTGGATTAATGGCTTTTCCATCCTATTTGTAAGCTTCTGTTGCGTTTCCTCTGCATCAGTAGATCTCAGTGGGAGAAAGGGGAATCAATAGCCTTGTTTTAAAATCTTTTAGTGAAGGATTTCCTTTGTATGTGTAGTTGCGTTCAAGCAGGAAAACCATAGAGCACGCAGATTGCTACATTCTCTGAAGCTATGGGTAGGTTGGCATTAATGGTGAAGTTGTAGAAGCATGGTCAAAGATATAGACATGCCACCTACCATCTTAAGGGTGAAAATCTTGAGCAGCTGCACACTTCCCGATCTCACCTGTTCCCTTCCATCTTTTTGCCTAGAACGTTCAATGATTTGAGCGCCATCCTTTGGTGCGCTGTATTTGGCAGGAATTTTGAAATGCCTTGTAATTATTGCTGAGTACACTGTCTCGCTATAAAATGCAAGCTGTGTTACTCATTTGGGGTTGTTGAAGACTTGGGCAATTTTTTTGAGAAATAATGAAGAACAAAGCCTTTTTGGGCTATTCTGTCTCATTTTGGAGTTTATGAGTTGCATTTCGAATGTATGTTGCACATTTTTCAGTTTCATGTCATTTTATATGAAAAATGCTCTATTGCATGTGTTTGGTTTGTCTATCTCCATTTGCTGCATGCATAGCTTCTTTTGGATCTGGTTGCTAAGGGTTTCTTAGATTCTAGAATATAGACTTTTTGTATTGCATGCTTGATCTGTGACTTCCATTCAAGGAGTGGATTAAATCATTTTAGGTCAAGTATGGAGAATAATGTATGTCAGCAGGGATGTTTGTAAGTAGAGGTAGCTAAATACTCAGTCTTGGGTGGTGTTTGTAAGGTAGATACTAGTCTTAGCCCTTGAAACTAGAATGCTTGTGCAAATGATTCACCTATATACGTCTAGTTGACTCCTTGCACTGAGATAGACACCAGTTTTCTCCCTCTGTAGTAGTTATGATCCAAAACCCCCTTGTCGTGCATCCAAAAATATCAAAACAAACCATTTCATAATTCTCACCTGTTAGTTTGTAGGAGTAGAAATAGGACCCTTGCATACTCTCATCCTCAACCAGTTAGATATGTCCAAGAATGTTACCAGCCTTGTGATTTATCATACAAATCTTGGTCCACACATGAGATTATTTTGCTTGTTGTTGTCAAGCTAAATCTTTACATCATTGGGTGAGTCAAGAATCAAATCTTTAGCTATAGGGATACCCCCCTTGGTGCGGCAGAACCAGAAGTGAAGGGGAGGAAGCTCACACAACCTCCCGTCTCTGTTGGGAAAAAGATCCTACAAAATTGGTGAATCTACTGGGGAGTTGATGTAAAGTGGTATCTTGTGGCCCATCTGAGTTACCAACAAAATTGGTGACTCTGCTGGGGAGTTGATGTAAAGTGGTATCTTGTGGCCCATCTGAGTCACCAACAGAATGGCAACTCTATTGGGGAGTTGATGTAAAGTGGTATCTTGTGGCCCATCCGAGTCACCAAAGAATTGGTGACTCTGCTGGGGAGTTGATATCTGGATCTTTCATGTGAATAGTGATGCTCTGCTGGTGGAATAAACTCAGACAAGTATTTGTCATGTGATGAGCTTTCAGTTATTTGAAAATTTTATCCTCTTTGGAGAGGTGGTGACTCTGCAAAAAAGATTTCAGTGCACATAAAAGGTTGATATAAGTTGTTGTGATAAAAGATTTTTTGTTCAAGACTTCAGTATTTGGATGAGAAAAAGTACACGGTTTCTTCCCACTTGTGTTTGTTGTTTTATTGCATGAGCTAGATGCCAAGGGGAAGCTTTATGTCTTAGGTAGACAGAAGATGTCTGGGAGTGAATTTTTTATGAATCCCAATATGTATCCACCCATGCTTAGCCAAGAGGGGGATGAAATGTTGTGTAAAAAAATTGAAGAGATAAAAAATAGGTTGATATCCTTAGAGGCTCGGCAGGCTCAGTTAAATAGTAATAGTAATCCTGTTGTGTCTGCCAGTTAAAATACTAAGCCCCTTGTCATCCCTTTTGATCCTTTATATGACCAATTAGATTTGTCATGGGTTGACTATGAAGTTGAAAGTATGTCTACTCAAATTTATAATCAGATGCCTAGATTTAGTGGACATAGTGTGTGTGATGGGGGTGCACATATCCAAAACTTTCACAGCTTTATAGAGAAACACTTTAGAGATGAGGCTATGTCGATGAGGTTTTTTGTTAGATCCTTTAGTGCAAGAGCTAGAGATTGGTATTTGAGCTTTCCAAAGAGATCCTTTGCCTATTGGGATGAGCTTGTTGACTGTTTTAGAAAGGAATTTGCAAGAGAACCCGCCGATCTTGTTGCAAGATTAATGGAAATTAGAAGACAAGATGAAGAGCCCAGTACTGATTTTAGTCATAGATTTGCAGTAGCCCTTTCACAAATCCCTGAAGACTTCATACCTGATACTCCAGCCTACATTGGCATATATTTTGAAGCTTTTGAGAAGGGCTCTAGTGCAATATTGAGGGAATTCAAGATAACAAGTATGCAGATGGCATACAAGTTTTTAGAAAATATAGAAAAGATGAGGGATGTGCACATACAAAATTCCCTGTCCATAGGCTTTGGTATGAATAACAGTTGTGTAGCTACAAATGACCAAGTGATCATGGCATCATTTGAGGATAAATGTGAAAATGAGGAGATTGAAGTACACAATGCTACTATGTTTGAACATAGTGATGATAACAATGCACAAATGGATTGTTCACCAGTGAAGGATGCTAACAAAAGGATCAATGATGACTCCCATTTAAGGGTTGAGGTATCTAGTTTTGAAAACAGTGATGAGGTTATGGACAACAATGAATACTTGTTTGAATGGGTCTATGGAGATGATTGTGAGTATTGTGCTCAAGATAGAGAAGAAATAAGCAAACAGAGGAGCAATTCCATGTTTAAACCATTGCCTTTTATTCAGACACATGGAGATGATGAAGAGCAACCAGAGACTGAAACAAGTGCTAGTGCTGATTGTGATTGTTCTTTATTTGATATGGCACGCAGGCTGATACTCCTCCACACAATGAATTCATTGATAATGAGAATGCATGTTTGGCTGCCCATGAACCAATGACATACTGTAATGAAATTGTAGCATTTGGTTCAGCCCCTTTTGATACATATGTTGAGGAGGATCTGTTTGAGTATGGTGGAAATAAAGACATTGTTATTGATAAGGATTCTATTTTTCATCCTGATGAAAGAGAGACCAACATATGTCGTGAAGGTTATTGCAGAGAGGTGCTTGAATCTGATCCTTTCCAGTTTGGTGCAGTTGATGATTGTGTGCATGATGTACACAAGTATGAATTTGAAAGATTTTTCTTTGATATGCTAGCTTATGATAAATTGAGACCTGATGATCCTAGCTATATGGTGGACTTTGAGTGCTTTTAGTTTTCAGTCCATATGGGAGATCATCTTACAATGCATGTTGCTGATATAGATGATGATAAGTGTCATATTCATATGGGAATGCATTGTTTAATGAATATGACATTCACATGTTTCTTGATTCTGATGGTTGTTTGCATAAGGTTGATAGGAGCAAGCTCAATGAGATATTTGAATATGCAAATGACAAGGTTTGTTTGAGGTCAGACAATGGCAATATCTTCAGGCTTGATCTAGTGATATCAGATGAAAACAGGGTATTTGACAAAGGAAAATTTTGGTTTTTCCTTTTTGGTGGCCCTGGTCCACCAAGTAAATCTTAAAATGTGTGATTTGTGATGTAGGTTGATGCAGTGTTTAACTCTATAGCCTAATGGATAGGGGACTGGTCTGCATCCCAGAAATCTATGGTTCTCACCATGCTTGCAAGAGGCATGCGTCCCCAGACAGAGCTAGTGTTGGTGCCTGCTACAAGTTTAGATTTTGAGCATTTGAATGCGCAGGGACTTTCATGAAAAAACTCAAAAATTTCTAAGTCCATTGGCAGGACTATCCCTTTGTCTTAGTGATCATTTTGGTAGCATCGGTTTGTTCCTTGCATCGCCAAGACAATAATCATCAGTGGATCTTTTTGTGTTCTCACTGACACACTGATGGAGGTTCAAACAAGCATCCAAGGGAGCTCATTGCTATGACTTGCCTTATCGGTAGCTAGGTTAAATGTTTCTCTGACAGGCTGATGGAGGTTATACAGTATGGTCTTCGGTAAGACCTTGTGCATCGGTGGCTAGGCCCAGTGTCCCACTGATCACCGATGAAGACAAGGATATGTGCAAGGTAGGTCATCAATAAGACTTTGGTCATTGGCCTGTCATGGAGGTTTCCTTCTGACTATTTGGGTCACAGCGATGAGGCTGATCGGTGAGATATGTGGCATCAATAGGGTAGGGAGAGGTCACTCCGACGGTTCTGGTCACACCAATACGGGTGAGTCATCGGCATAACTAATGGTATCAGCGTGCCTTGTGGGTGTCACTTTGACACTTGGGGTCTCTCTGATGGGGCTGTGGATCATGGGGTCATCGGTGTAGTGGTGTACATCAAAATGACTAGAGGGTGTTGCTCTGAGGGTCTTAGTCATTCTAATGAGGTTTGGTATCAGTGGGAGTTAAAGCGATGGACTGCTAGCGAGTGGTTTTCTTGGCCGCAACAGGGAAAAATGCGTGACAGTAAGTTTACCTGCGGCCTGGTATATAAAGCAGTCAAAGGATCAATGCTAGACAAATGTGGGATAATGGATCTCATAGATGTGAATGGTCAGTGAAGGAAAAAGGGCACCTAAGTGGCATGTTTCCATTGGTTGATGACTTTCCAAAGTGATTTGTGAATGCAAGTCTCAGCAGGAGAAAGGGGAATCGACAGCCTTGTTTTAAAATCTTTCAGCGAAGGATTTCCTTTGTATGTGTAGTTGTGTTCAAGTGGGAAAACCATAGAGCACGTAGATTGCTGCATTTTCTGAAGCTGCGGGTAGGTTGGCATTAATGGTGAAGTTGTAGAAGCATGGTCAAAGATATAGACGGGCCACCTACCATCTTAAGGGCAAAAATCTTGAGCGTCTGCACACTTCCTGATCTCGCCTACTCCCTTCCTTCTTTCTACCTGGAACATTCAATGATTTGAGCGCCATCCTTTGGTGTGCTATATTTGGCAGGAATTTTGAAATGCCTTGTAATTATTGCTGAGTACACTGTCTTGCTATAAAATGCAAGCTGTGTTACTCATTTGGGGTTGTTGAAGACTTAGGCAATTTTTGTGAGAAATAACGAAGAACAAAGCCTTTCTGGGCTATTTTGTCTCATTTTGGAGTTTACGAGTTGCATTTTGAATGTATGTTGCACATTTTTCAATTTATGTCATTTTATATGAAAAATGCTCTATTGCATGTGTTTGGTTTGTCTATCTCCATTTGCTGCATGCAGAGCTTCTTTTGAATCTGGTTGCTAAGGGTTTCTTAGATTCTAGAATATAGACTTTCTGTATTGCATGCTTGATCTATGACTTCCATTCAAGGAGTGGATTAAATTGTTTTAGGTCAAGTATGGAGAAGAATGTATGTCAGTAGGGATGTTTGTAAGTAGAGGCAGCTAAATACTCAATCTTGGGTGGTGTTTGTAAGGCAGATACTAGTCTTAGCCCCTTGAAACTAGAATGCATGTGCAAATCATTCACCTGTATACATCTAGTTGACTATTTGCCCTGAGATAGGCACCAATCTACTCCCTTTGTAGTCGTTATTGTGAGGACCGCCCTTTTTACTACTGATGTCATGACTATTTACAGTACTGTTATTGTTACTTTCATATTTGTGGGATAGCAGTTCCCGAAATTTGTCAGACTATTTAACTTTATTATGTTTTCGGAAAAAACTAATTGGGTGATGTTTGGATAAGTTACTTTTCAGAAAAATGAATTAGGGATGATGGAAAATTGTAATATGATTTTTAATTATGTTAAATTGTACTAAGGCAAGAGAATGCATGTGTTATTTAAGTTGCTTCGGCTATGATGAATTTATGTGGTTACTGATCTTGTAATTGAGTGTGCAGGGACTACTAATCAAACCACAGATTTCGGAGATCATTCCACACCTTGTTAATTGTTATTCCCTGTTAAGCCGATCTGGTTCCACGAAGAACCAAGATCTCTTTGTGTTTGATGTCTTGATGTAATGTGGTCTCTCGTATGGTCGAGTGGGTTAGGTTACCCTCATGTATCATTAATTTTATAAGTAAGTGTTGTTAAGAGATTGAATTTGAAATTTCTATTTTTCTTTAAATTATGAGGCCCTTTTTCTTGTGCTTTACCTTGACCTGGGGTGTCTTGTATGGGTTAAAATTGACCCTGGGTTCTACCCCATGGGTCCAGGGGCCCATTTGGCATGGGTAACCCTTGAGTAACCTCCATCTAGTCAACTTAACCTTCCCCTGAAGTTAAGTGGCGAAAATTGGAGGTAGGAGGGGACATGATGGGTTGTACCAACACTCAACCCATCCCCTCTACTTTCCCCTAGATAAGAGATGCCATCCATTAGTAAAAGTTACCTCTTCTTTAGTAAGATTCCCCCATGTACTATGGGGACACCCATGTGAAGAAAGGAGAAAGAGGCATGGGTCACCTGTCTTGTTCCCATTTAACTCTTTTTTATTTCTCCCATGAGAAAGTGGAGTCACATGAAAGGAATAAGGAGTACCCTTGGGAATGGAGAGTGACATAAGCCACCTGGACAGAATAGTGATTTTTGGGAAGGGTGAGGAGGTGACAAGTGTCACTTCCCCATTTCTCAAAATTAGAAAGAAAGAGAATTTTGGGTTATTTATTTTGAAATTTTGGGATGAGAGGGAGTTAGTTGAATTTTGGGGAAAATCTTTCATTTTGGCCTTACCAAAAATAGAGAAGTTAGTTTGGAAGAGAGAGAAGAGAGAGGGAGTTGGTGGCTAAGCTTGGAAGTGAACTCTGTGGACTCTGCAACAACTTCATTCCAGGAGGGCTTTGCAAGGTTGGTCTGAATTTTATCTTTGTTTTGGTAGAACTGAAATGTGTATGAAATGTGTGTGAAATATGTGTTTAAATTTGTTTTCTGTGGGGGTTCTTGTCGGGTGTTTGACAGAGCGTCTCCCACTTAGGAGAAATGCTCATCAAGTTTGGGGTAGGGGAGGAGAGATCCTCCTCGGGTGCATACCTGTTCCATCTTTTGGGATGTTGAAAGCCTTGAGGGCATGTATCTGTGACTGTATTTTTGACTTGAGAGTCATATACAAATTTCTTACAACTTGTGATCACACTTGGTTGAGACCAAGAGAAATTTATATGAGTTCATTTATCTGTCAGGGTGACACTCTGGAGTCGAGTGTATCCACTCTCCTGCCCCTTATGAAACTCACTGTAGTTGAGTTTCCGTATTGTGTAAAATAGCCACGGGTGTAGGTGTGCTTTGGGATTGTTGTTGTTTCTGTTGTGAAGTGGAGTGTTTGAGTACCCAGGTGTGAGTATGGTCTCCCTAGCTCGGGGGTGACCCTCTTGCGGGTCTACGGTAGGGAGGAGAGCTAGACATGTGGTATTTTCTTCTTTGTTTGTCTTTGATACGCAGGTTTTTCTCTTGGAGCTTCTGGTTGGCTATTTATGAAGAAACAGATTATCTTCTTGTCATGAGAATTAGGCCTGGTTCATTTCATAGAGATGAAGAGAGAACACCTCTCTTGTTAATGTTGTAAATTAATGATATTCTGGGAGTGAAGAAATTCACCTCCCTGATCTTGTTATTATTGGACTTTATTGGTTGTCATAGTTTTCAGTTGCCTACTGTTTGGGAGGAGAAAGTTCATATCTGGGAAGTTGGTGTTCATGATTGAGAAGCTGTAATATGAATGTGCTTAAAATTTAAGTTGATGATTGTAATCTTTGTTCAATAGCAATTTTTGTGTTTCAAGTATTACTGAAAAGAAAAAAAAACAAAATTCGTTTTTGCAAATTAATCTGAGTTGTTTACATTTGAAAGTTTGGAATTGCTTCACTGGTTGAAATGCTATTTTTCTTTATAGTTCAATATTAAAATGGAAAAGACAGTTTTAAATCTTTGAGTTAATCTCCATATTTAATGGATTCTATTAATTTAGAAGGATTAGAGGAAATCTAGCATGTAAATATAATCTGTTTGTAAATTTTACAGGTCTTATATGTTTATGAAAATGGAAATTTATACTTAAAATAAGGGGATAGCTATTAACCATTTGGTGAAATTGGCATATATATATATATATTTATATATATATATATATATATATATATATATATATATATATATATATATATATATATATATATATATATATCTAATTGTTACGACAATTTCTTTATAATAGGTTGATTTGGAGAAGATGCATAGAGTAGTGAATTTAAGAAATTGTATAAATTGGAATTATTCAAGTATATAAAGAGTATTTTTTTTTCTCTAAATAAATTATAAATATATATATAGAGATATATATATATTTATCATTTTGAGTAATTATCATTTTAGAAAATAATAGAGTAACTGAAAGTAATTATAACTGTTATGTATCAATATAAAAAAAAGGGGATATATATATATATATATATATATATAAATATATTATTGTTGATATATATACATATATATATATTTATATATAAATATATATAAATATATATATATATATATAAATATAGATATATATTGGTTAATATATTATTATTGACAATAACCAACGAATGGTGAAAGACTGTCAACATATATGCCGCGGATTAAAAAAAAACGCAGTCGAAATTTTATATGGGCGGTGGGGAGTAAACCCCACCGCGAGTTGTTATTTCATATGGTGGTGTGGAGTGGGGCGGAGCCCCACCCACACCCCACGTCGTGGGAATGTGGGTGGGGCTCCGCCCCACTCCACATCTCCCCCCCCTTCAAACCCTTATGCCTCCCGCGGATCTTGACTGCCGCTCTGCGGCCACCACAAAATTCCGTCTGCCGCTCCGCGGCCACCACAAAATTCCGTCCGCCGCTCTGCGGCCACCCCGACCCTGCTCCTCTGTCTCTGCGGCCACCGCCGTCCATGGCCGCCGCCTGCTGTGAATCTAAAGCTATAAAGAATGTTAGGGCTTGGGCCCTAACATATGAATGGTGTATTTGTAATATAAATACAGTTTATTTTTATATAGCTTTATATATATAGGCATATATATATACTATATATGTCTATGTATATAGCTATATAGATATATTATAATAATGATTATATATCTGTATATATATATATATATATATATATATATATATATATATATATATATATATATATATATATATAGGTATATATATATATATATATATATAGGTATATAAGTTGTGGGAAACCAATTTGTCCATTATATAGACATTAAAATAAATATATTATAGATATATATATATATATATATATATATATATATATATATATATATATATATATATATATATATATATATAATATGCATAGGAGTAAATCTTTGAACCAATTTAGTGGGCCCTCGTTTAAAATCGTTATAAACTATGTCTCATGGATATAGAGAAAAAAAAAAAAAAAAATATATATATATATATATATATATATATATATATATATATATATCTATATATATATATATATAAATATATATATATAGATGTTATTAAGTGTTGAACACAACAACCAAAGAAGATATATTACCATGAACAGAGTTTTATAAAGTGGTGAACCACCTACATCTATTGACAACGTCATACGAATTACAATCAGTGTATGAATCGTAATTAAGAGTAACAGTAACAACAGTAATTCTAAACAAGAGAAAATAAAATTATAATGTAAAGAGAGTTTAGGAATATTCAGTGATACTCAGGAAAGAGTTTCTCGGAAGTTTCAACTGTTAATGTACTAATAATCACCCGAAAAATGAAGAGGAAAATTACACAACTCTTGCTCAAAAGAACACTGGAAATAAACTTATGAAGCCACCACTAACTATCCATGTGGCCATATTAATCTCAACTGTAGCAAACGATCTCATATGTAAACCTGTAAGAGGTTCCGAAGAAGGAAAAACTAACATTGGAAAACACAGAGGAGAAAATGCGCGACCTTTCTCACACGGGATAAGAGAACTAAGTTGACGGACCCTTCTGTCAATTGTGCTTAGGAACAAGTTGACTAAGTATTGACGAAGAGGAGGAACCTAGATCGGGGAAGATTAGGAGACCGAGTCCAGCGAAATAGTAAACCAGCCTTTGTGACCTAGATCATCCTGAAATTAGGTTTAATATCAACAATAACTGCGGTGATAACCCTGATTGACGTAAATCACGAAGAAAGGACAGGATGCACATAAAGAAAGTATAGAAAATGAAAGAGAGAGAGAGACCGAAATATAAACACACTAAATGAACTAAGAGATAGTTAAGGTAAGGGCAATAAAGATATAATCCAACTTAAGAACTTGTGGAAAGGGAAGAGAGGGCAACCAAACCGCCTTGTTGAAAATGCTAAGTCATAGGAGGAGTATGTTTCAGGGAACAAGAGAGGAGACAGACAACCGTGCCTGGCTGAAAAATAACTAAATAGGGAGATCACTAACCGGTTTAGTCGGAACAAGGCGTCGTGGGGAGTGGTTCCTCTATCAGCGAACCACGGGCGTAAATGAGTGCAGCGTAATTCCCACTAACACCGTAAGGCATTCTGCTACCGAACATTGCCGAGGATTCGATTGAAGAACTTTGGTAATCTCACTCTTGCAATGACGTTAGCAGCGTTGTGTAGACCCTCTTGTTGATCTATATGCTTCTGGTTGCACGCCATTGTACTTGTATTCCGCCGATGAGAATAGTGTATCGCCATGAGAGAACACCGTTGAGCATGCGTACGCATGCGAAAGGGGTTTTTAGGACAGTGTGAGAAAAGTTTTTCATATCTCGTGTCATAACCACATGACAGATGTGGCTATGACACGTGCGATGTGTGTTGTGACCACAAGGAAAATGTGGGCATGACAGTTATGATCCAAAACCCCCTTGTCTTGCATCCAAAATATCAAAACAAACCATTTCATAATTCCCACCTATTAGTTTGTAGGAGTAGAAATAGGACCCCTGCATACTTTCATCCTCAACCAATTAGATATGTCCAAGAATGTTGCCAGCCTTGTGATTTATCATGCAAATCTTGGTCCACACATGAGAGTATTTTGCCTGTTGTTGTCAAGCTAAATCTTTACGTCATTGGGCAAGTCAAGAATCAAATCTTTAGCTATAGGGATACCCCCCTTGGTGCAGTAGAACCAGAAGTTAAGGGGAGGCAGCTCACACAACCTCCCGTCTCTGTTGGGAAAAATATCCAACACTTAGCATCAGAAGTTTTAGACAATATGTTTCAGATTGACAGAGTTTAAAACATTGAACATAAAAGGCTTATCTATGCTTTTGTATGATAGTGATGTTCGAAATATAAGTAGTGCAGAATTGAAATAATAGTGAATTAGCAATAAAAGCACAAAATAGACAACACAGATTTATGTGGAAAAAATTGGTAATATACGATGAAAAAAACCATGGGCAAAGATCTCTTAATTTTATTTTCGGAAGAAAATTTGTAGTTACAAAATTTTTTCTCATGCCTTGGGATTCAAGCTCGACAACCCTAAATATTAATGAAAAAACACATGCAAAAACTGATCAAATCTTAAGATAGATTTCCATGCATAAAAGCACAAGTGGCACTTCTGCATATAATTTTGCATGGTGAACACGTGGAACATGGCCAAAAAATATTTCTAGCTCAGCCTAGCGGCCTTGTTGGAAAACACCTTCGACATGTAGGGGGGCTACGCCCAACCCTCCTGCAACCCCCTATCTAACAACCTTTCATGTTTCCATTCCTTGGCCTTTAGCCCCATTAGGTGGGAACCTAGGGCACTAGATGAGTACAAAGTTGACTGCTCGTCACTGCTGGAATAAGCCAAATTGACTTCATATTTCAACAATCTCCCACTTGAAGTCATGTTTCTACCTTGCGAATAATTCCTCATATTGAGAGACCAATGCCGCTGCTGCTTATCATCAAGTGATATGCAAGCCAAGAGAAGTTCTGCACCATATGAACTGCTCTCTACTAGTAAGCTTCATCAAAATATTTGCTGGATATATATCAGTCTGTATCTTAGCTAAAGAGACCTATCCTCCTTCCACCATGTCACATACAAAGTGATATTGTACATCAATATGTTTTGTTCTGGCATGATAAGTTGAATTCAGTGCTAAGTGTATAGCACTTTGGCTGTCATAATGCAACACCATGTTATCTTGCTTTACCTGCAATTCACCCAAGAGTCTATGAAGCCAGATTACCTCCTTGCTAGCCTATGTCATTGCCATATATTCTGCTTCAGAAGTAGACAAAGCCACCACTGCCTACAACTTTGAAACCTAGCTAACAACACCTCCTGCTAAGGAGAAAACATAACCTATAGTAGATTTTCTCTTATCTCTGTCTCCACCAAAATTTGCATCCACATATCCATTAACTTGAAGACTACTCCCACTATAACAAATAGCAGCATCAGAAGTGCCCCTCAAATACCTGAGAATCCACTTCACAACCGTCCGATGATCAGAACCTGGATTCGCCATGAAACAACTAACTACTCCCATTGCTTGTGCATGTCTGGTCTGGAGCACATGATAGCGAACATAAGACTACCAAATGCTGATGTGTATGGTACATAAGACATCTATGTCTTCTCTACTTCTATGCTAGGGCACTATTCTAAAGACAATTTAATATGAGTAGGAAATGGAGTACTAACTGGTTGAGCATTTTGCATATTGAAGCACTGCAAAATCTTCTCCACATAAGTCTTCTATGTCAACCAAATTTTCCTGTTCTTTCTATCTCTGTGTATCCTCATTCAAAGAATCTAATTTGTATTTCCTAAGTCCTTCATTTCAAACTCCCTAGCAAGCTAATTTTTTAACCTGATGATTCTCTACATGTTGGGACTTGCTACCAACATATCATCTACATACAAAAGCAAAATAATGAAACTATCATCTTCATACCTTTTAAAATAGGCACAATGATCAGCCTCACATCTACTAAAACCCAAACTCATCATGAAGGAATCAAATCGCTTATACCAACACCTTGGCACTTGTTTCAAACCATACAATGATTTGTTCAACCTGCATACTAGATTCTCCTTGTCTTTTTTTCAAAACCTTCCAGTTGTAGCATATAAATTTCCTCAGAAAGATCACCATGCAAGAAAGTTGTTTTAACATCTAATTGTTGTAACTCAAATCAAGACTAGCAAAAAGAGCCAAAACAACTCTAAATGTACTTAACCACACCACATGTGAAAATATTTCATCAAAATCAATACCAGATTTCTTTGCATACCCCTTGGACACCAATCAAGCTTTATATCGCTCCACATTATCATTTATATCCCTTTTTAGTTTGAAGACCCACTTGTTGCCAATAGCTTTTTGCCCCTTAGGCAATTGCACAAGCTCCCATGTTTTATTTTTATGTAGAGCTCTCATCTCCTCATCCATGGCTTTTCTCCATTTATTTGCATCTTCATCTTCACAATCCTCCTGATATGAGCTAGGCTCACCAACATCAGTAAGTAAAGCATAAGATGAATTACAATTAGGAGAATACCTTACTGGTGGTTTGATAACTCTAGTGGATCTCCTCAGAAGGGGTAATGTGTTACTCTGTGGCTCATTTGGTTGTTGTTCAACCCCATCAAAAAACTGATTCTGATTATTATCTTGCTGATTTTCGTGAACAGGTGGCTAATTTTCATCTAGCACCTTTGAATTAGCATCATACTTTTCCACCTCTACTGAAACAGTTTCTCTACTTTGCTGTTCTTTACTTCCTTGCATTGATTTTTCATTAAAATAAACATCTCGGCTAATAATAATTTTGTAGGTAGTAGTATCCCACAATCTGTACCCCTTTGTACCTTCTGCATAACCAAGAAAAATACATTTCATGGACATCATGTAGAACTTATTTCTATCCTCTTTGGGGATATGAGCATAAGCATCAGAACCAAAAATACAAAGAAAGGAATAATCGTTAGGTTTACATGTCCAAACTTCTTCAGGAATTTGATAATCTAGAACTGTAGTGGGTGATTTATTAATCAAGAAATAGGCTGTATTAATAGCCTCAACCCAAAATTTCTACTCCAATACAGCAGTGCTTAGCATACATCTATCTCTTTCCATAATTGTACGGTTCATCCTTTCAACAACACCATTTTGTTGTGGTGTTCTAGGAACTATCAACTGCCTTGCAATACCATGCTCACTGCAAAACTGATTAAACTCCCCTGAACAAAATTCCCCTCCATTACCTATTCTAAGACATTTAATTGTCTTACCTTTCTGATTCTCTAACAAAGCTTTAAACTTCTTAAAATAAGAAAACACATCAGATTTCTTCTTCAACAGATAAATCCACACCTTACAGGAACAATCATCTATAAATAAAACAAAATATGACAAACCCCTGATTGATGTAACAGGTGCTTGCCAAGTATTTGAATGAATTAAATCTAGAATTTCTTTAATTCTGGTAGTGCAATTAGAAAAACTCAACATATTATGTTTTCCAAACAAACAATGCTCACAAAAATTCAAATCTCTAGATTTAGCACCTAGGAGAAGATTTCTATCTAGCAGTACCTTTAGACCACATTCACTCATGTGGCCTAGCTTTTGATGCCGAGTAGATAATGAATCCATTTCTGCATCTGATACCACTAAAGCCTCTCCACTGCAAGTTTCTCCAACCAGCCTGTAGAGATTGCCAACATTTTCCCCTTTTAGCACCACCAATGTTGCTTTTGTTACCTTTAGATAGTTATTTTCTCCACTGAATCGGTAACCTTGCTCATCAAATACTCCAAGTGACAACAAATTTTTCTTCAAGCTTGGTACATGTCTTACATGATGTAGAGTCCTTACAATCCCATCAAACATTTTGATTTTTACCTCTACTTCACCAATAGATTCACACAGGTTGTCATTTCCCATGTAAACCATACCTCCTTCACATGACCAGTAAGAAGAAAACCAGTCCCTATGAGGAGTCATGTGAAAAGAGGCACTAGAATCAATGATCCAATCTTGATGAAATGAACCTCTCAGATTAGTAGACAAAACCTCTCCATCTTCCAATGGTGCTTTAACTTTTGTTGTATTTGCCTCTGATGCCTGTGAGCTAGGATTAAATCTTTGTTTGCTTTGGGTAGCCTACAATCCTTTTTGACATACCCTATTTTTCCACAGTTCGAACATTTAACTCTTTTCCATCCCTTGGATTTTGACCTAGCTTGTCCACGCTTAGCTTTCTCTCTTTCCCAAGCTCTGCCCCTTGCAAAAAGAGCATCAGAGGAAGAAGAAGTCCCTTGAGATGTCTTCCACCTTGAATCTTCAAAAATTACTACGGCAACCACATCTTCAAAAACAAGTTTCCCCTTCGATGCTGAGTTACTGAGCGCCATAACTACTTGATCCCAAGTTTCAGGCAAAGAGCACAATAGTATAGCTGCTTTATCCTCTTCTTCAATTTTCACCTCCACTGAAGACAACTTGATAATCAATGTGTTGAAATTATTGAGATGATCTATTAATGAAGAACTATCATGCATCCTCAGATTGTACAACTACTATCGTAACAGGATTTTATTTGCCAATGACTTAGTTTCATATAGCTTTTTCAACTTAGTCCACAAGTCATGTGTCATTTTCTCCTCTACAACATTGAATAAAACTGAATCAGCCAGAGATAACTAAATTGTAGCTCTAGCCATGTTATCTTTCTCATCCCAATCCTCTTGCTTCATGGCTGCATGTTTTGATGATGTCCCCTTGAGAGCCAAGGCGCATCCATCCTTCACCAACAAGGCTTGAACCTTTAGCTTCCACAAAGCAAAATTAGAACCATCAAATTTTTGAACCTCAAATCTGGTAATCGTGCCTCCTGACATTGCTTTTCAGAAAGATGGGAAAAACCCACAAAATAATTTTTGCACAAAACTATGTGCTCTAATACCAACTGTTCGAAATATAAGCAGTGTAGAATTGGAATAACAATGAATTAACAATAAGAGCAAAAAATAGACAACATAGATTTACATGAAAAAAAACCACGAGCAAAGATCTCTCAATTTTATTCTTAGAAGAAAATTCACAGTTACAAAACTTTTTCTCATGCCTTGGGATTCAAGCTTGACAACCCTAAATATTCACGAAAAAGCACATGAAAAAATTGATCAAATCTATAGATAGATTTCCATGCATAAGTGGCACTTTCACATACAAATTTGCATGGTGAACATGTGGAACACGAGTACAAAGTCCATTGCTCGCCACTATTGGAATAAGTCAAACTGACTTCATATTTCAGACAATATGTTTTAGATTGAAAGAGTTTAAAATACTAAACATAAATAGCTTGTCTATGCCTTTGTATGACAGTGACTCACTCTATATGATCAATTATGAAATGGTAGAACATATAATCATGTAGTTCACTCCAAGTGAAACCAAGGAAGCATTAGCATGATTAGTATGATACCCCCATAATGCTGACAAGGGAGAGGTATGGTAGCTCAACTGAAACTGTGTGTCACAATATAGTGTAAGAAGGTGAAGAAGCAACATTAGAAGATGCACATAGTGGTATCTGCAACTAATAGAGGGTGTGCAAATAACAAGGTACACACACATAAGGCTAAAATGTTGTCATGGAGGGACACTCACTGGAAAAGATTGTGATGGAAAATAACAAGGCACTAGTTCACAACCCCCCATGGCACTTTATAAAGTAGTGTGAGTACAAAAATGACACAACATAATGTGCAAGATCCCCAAAATACAAGTACAATATGTGGCACTTTATTTCAGTGTGTGTACAAATCAACAAGTGCATATAATGGAAGTTTACAATGTCCAAAAAGGACCACATGCTGAAAATACAATTATCCAATAGAAATAGAGGAAAATGATGGAACCATGATGAAGTACATGAAAAAACATGCACTTTCAAAAAAAAGGGGACCCAAATAGGAGTCCTTACGCCTAAGATATGGTCCGTTGAAGTTCCCAAAATGAGAACTACACAACAACAACACTAAGAAAACTGAAATTATGCAAAAAATATAAGTCCAATCTGCAGAATTCCACCACCACTATGAAGAGTGTGAAATTCTACCCTATTGCAAAAAAGAAAACTCCATTGGAGAGGGGGCAAAAAATGCCAAAAATTTTTACTCCACAGAATTTGGCAGAATCTCTACCAAACTTAGCGGTGTTGCCAAAATAGGATGTCACAAGATAAAAGTAGAACCTTCACCAAAGTTGGAGATTCGCTAGCTACATGTAGAGGCTAGATCTAGGCCAAATCGAATCAAAGAGGCTAAAAAATAATCAAATCTAACATGTAAAGACGCAAATGAATTAGAAAATGCAGGGGGCTGAATGGCCCTCTGCTAAAAAAAATTTACATTTTCGACAAATTTTTTTGTAGAAAATGCAAATAAAAGCCCAAAAAATCCAAAAAATTACCTATGTTACCATGTTGGAGCAATCAACTACCCAAGATCAAATCTGCAAAACCAAATAACCTTTTACACAAGAGAGACAAACAACAAATAATGTTATTCTGCCAACAATAAAATAAAATACATAAGATACATAATGTAAGAGAAGACTTGCTTATAAAGACAAGGATGAGAGCTAAGATGTTGTAGTAATGTGACAAGTGTCACATTCCTATCACATGTGAGAACTAGAGGATAGGATGCCAACTAGATCACATGTGTAGGATAAGACAACTATCAACACCTAGCAACAACTAGACACAACTAGAAACAACTAGAAACATCTACTAGACTCACTAAGTCAACTTAACATGTGAATTATGTGTGATGTGTGAATATTATTTAACTAATAAATAGTTAAATAATATTAATTATTCACACAACAAGGGTTAAACTGGATAGGTAATAACCCTGTTCACACCAACATTTCGTATGTAGTTTATCTAGTTTCTGGTTCTTTCTAATGTTGTTACATGTGTTGGTCTATTGTTGCTTTTTCAAGGTTGTAGTTTCACTGTTGTTCTATTGTATCTTTGCGAGCTTGCAAAGTCATTTTTCTCTTGCAAAACCATTTTTCTCCTTTTGGGTTCTATAATGTAAAACAGTTGGGGCCCTTTCAAAAATCCCTCTTTTACCCTTAATCAAAAAAAGATTTAATGATCATAGGTG
Source organism: Cunninghamia lanceolata (assembly GCA_027924645.1). NCBI lineage: Eukaryota > Viridiplantae > Streptophyta > Pinopsida > Cupressales > Cupressaceae > Cunninghamia > Cunninghamia lanceolata. The sequence continues at coordinate 293,018 of BSBN01000762.1, read as the reverse complement.
ATATAATATAAGTTTACTAAGTGAATCTCTAGAGAATTTAATGTTAAGTTACATGTAGACTATATAGCATGATGATGTGATATCATCTAATGTATCCAATATCATGTGACACATGTATTCAAGTTGGATTGATTGAGTAAGACACTCTACCTAAGAAAATCCTAAGAGAGTGGTACCCTTCTTATAGAAGGTCTAGAGGAGTGAGACATTCTTAACAATTAAATACATGATAGAATGTGATACTTTATCATTTAAATTTATGATAGAGTGAGACACTCTATGTATTAGATGCATGAAGTAGTGAGACACCCTTCTTATAGAAGGTCTAGAGGAGTGAGACATTCTTGACAATAAAATGCATGATAGAATGAGATACTTTGTCATTTAAATTTTTAATGGAGTGATACACTCTATCTATTGGTTGTATGGAGTGAGACATTCTAACTTATGGACACATGCAAAAGAGAGACACTTTGTTTAATGAATGCATGAAAAAGTGAAACACTATGTGTAGTGTTGAAAATTTCATACCCTTGCAATTTCACACTACGTTTGGCAACCACTTTGGTGCTTGCTTCTCTCTATTGCATTCTGGGCTTATTTTTAGCCTCTTTTTCCTGACTTTGAATAAAATTTTGTTTTAGTGCTTTCTAATTCTCTTATCCTAGAGATGATTCACAAGATTCTGAGGTAGATTCACTCAGATACTAGCACTTAGCGTGGACATCTGCACGTCGTGCTAGAATCTCGTGAGCTTGAAACGATTAGTAAACTATTTTGGGACATGTTGAAGTATCTCCTATGACGTAAGAGATTCTGGTAATGCCTTTCGAATCTCAAATGACTCTCTCCTCTTGCATGTTGACTGTCATTTTTCCCTCTCAATCTATCATATCCAATTTTTGAACAAGCTTGAGCTCTCTTCTACAACTTTTTGGTGAAGATCTTGTGAACTCTCTATTGTACTTCTCTCTACAATAGCTATTTAGGATTCTTGGGATCTCTTAAATTGTGGAGTTATCTTTATTAGCTCTTGGAGACTTATTCTTATTGTTGGATAATTTTGTGAGGGTTCTTCCTTGTGGTTTTGAAGTTGTTTTCACTAGATTCCATCCCTGGAGGAGCTACAACCTCCTTCTTGCCATCCAAGATGGTAACACTATTGAGTTTCCTTGAATATCATTTTATATTACTTAGTTTATTTACTTTGTTAGCTCATGATGTAGACCACCATTCATTTCTTGTGCGTGTTATAGGGTATTCTTCCCAGTAGACTAGGGAAGCTACTCCTAAATTCTTCATTTCCATTTGTCATTGCTCTTAATTCCTCAACACAAGTAAGATAGGAGCACACACTCTATTTTTCTACTCTCCCTATCATTTGCTACTTGTGGAGGTCAAAAGACCAAAGTAGGGGCTTGACTGAGGCAAGCTCCTTAGAATCACAATATTTTTCTTTCGTTTTAGCAGTAAGTGCTTCAAAGGAGAGACACTCAAACACACAGAGGTTTTGTTGGTGTTTCTCCCTTCTTGTCATTTCATTTCATGTGATTTGATTTTATTTGAATAATTAGATTAAGTTCATTTTTGGTGTTACCTAAATACTTCTGGGTAGTTTTTTTTGTTTACTGTTGTGTTGTCCAGGGATCTAGGATCCATACAGAGGACCTTTTTTATTTTTCTAGCTTTGAGGATGCCATCGCTTAACGCAGACACCCCCATAGCGTGTTGTCATCCAGGGTAGTGAGATTTATTTCTAGGTTCTAGATTCTAGATTCCTTTATCTCTTGTCACTTCATTTCTGTATTCTATTTTTCAATATTCTATTTGTAGTAGTTAATTTTATAGCATTGCAATCTCTTCTCTTCTTTCTTCTAACCTCCTATTTTGGCCTGCTTCATTTCTGTTGCATATATTAAATGGTTTTGTAAACCTAAAGTAGGTCTAAAACATTAAACAAGTAGGACCTAAGTGTATTGTTAGTGAAAAGCTCCCTTAATTGATACATTTGATTGAGAAGTAGTTTTTCCTACATTACACTATGTTCATTGTTTGCATCACATTTGGATAAATATTTTCTTTGATCTACTAATTGAAGCCCTTAAAAAAATTGGGAATGCTTTTTGGGTTAATGAAGAGGCTAGTTTTCTTACCTCCGTGGAAAATTTTTTAGGATAAGGAACACTAATAAAGTTATGACTCCATCACCAAGATGCAGTGTTCTTATCCCTTGTTTGTGTAAGAGCAATGAGATGGTTGAGAGACACATGAGATGTCTGATAATCATGCTTAGTGGGTAGTTCTAAGGTGCGATGAGCTTCCACCACCTCCTCCCGAAGCACCCACTTATACTGAATTTATTTCGATATGCTTATTTTTATAAACTCATTTATTTTTGAACTACACATTCCAATCAACCACTTTTTTATTATAAACCTTCTAAAATATAGTTGTTAAACTATACTTAAAATATAAAGATATAAAAATATTTTTTAATTAAAACAAAAATGTAACCCTTGTTTATCTAAGAGGTGCATGACCATCTACTACCATTATAGCCCATAAAAAGGTGAAGGGTGCATCAAATTTCAACTTGGGGTTCTTATAACCAAACTTATGTAGACACACAAATTATTGAAGCCAATATTTCTCCATGGTGGAACCTAGAAAAAGGTAAACCAAGTTCAATTTGTATGGAACCACCTCCAAAAAGTATAATGTAAAATCCAAAATAGTCCTCTTTTTTTCATGCATGTGTTTTAGTTAAACATGTGAACCAAAATTGGAGTTTCTATGCAAATAAAACATCTTATTAATTGCTAGTAAAATATCAATAGTGCTAGACCTTAGCTTGGTTGCAGAGTGGAGGACTAGAAATCCTTAGTTGTTGGTCTTTTTCAAATAACTACACTAACATATTTGCTATTTTCTATTGTAAAGGCATTCAAAATTATTTTAAAACAAGCCTTTCAATCACATCTGTTGGTTTTTTCCCTGACTGGATACTCATTCCTAGATATCCCTACACGGTATCCATGGGTGATCGACATGATCTCTGGGCTAGGGGCCAACAGTGTAGGAGATAGACTCTATTTTTATCTCCTCTTCTTCTTCAGGCTCTGCAAAACCTAGGGGGTATTCCCTATTCAACACCCATGAGAAACTCCTTGTGGGTTGGCTTGGGATGTTGATACAAAGCAGATAAATCCTCCTGTGTGAAGACCAAAACTGTGAGATAAGTGCAAAGGGGCTAGCTTTGGGCTTATGTTTAGTTGTGAATCAGAGGATCTTGGTCCTAAACTACTTCTACAATCCTAATGGTTTGATTTGGAAGTTTGAATTTGATTTATGTTTGGATGCAAACCTAGACCTGGTGTGTAACCTCAACACAGAGCTAGATTAGTGCCTATCCAGGGCTCAGAGTCAGTAGACATACACCTGTGAATGATCAGCATGAACACACTAAAACTAGATTTCAAGGGGATTTTATGGTATCTGCCTTACAGACACCTCCCAAAATAGAGTGTTAAGTTATCTCTACTTATGGTATCCCTATCGCAGTATATCTTTCCCAACACTTAATCTGAAAACACTTTAATCTACCCTTTGAGCAGAAGTTGAAAGATCAAGCATTTAATACAAGAATTCTATATTCTAGAATCCCAAACATCCCTTAGATATCTAGATTTAGAAGAAGGACACATGCAATACTGGAGACAGAATAACAAAACACATGCAAATACAACATTACTCATATAAAATCAATCATGAAATCAGTAGATTCATGCATGAGACATACAACAAGAGATACATAAACTCACAAAATCACCTGCACAGAGCAACCAGAACCAGTTGTATCTCATTACAGAGCCAGATATGTCTAGTTTTCAACAACTGAAATGAGTGACACAGCTTGTCTCTTATATCACAAGTGTGTACACTCAGCAATTAATTACAAGGTCTTCTCAAAATTTAAAAAATTATGCCAAATACAGCACACCACAGAAAATTTCGCCCATACATTAAAAGCTCTAGGCAGAAAGAAGGGGAAGAGCAGGTGGGATTGGAAAATGTGCTGCCACTTGAAGATTTCTCATGAAATATAGTGGGTGGCCTATCAATCATCGACCCAACTGCTGCAAAATCTGCCATTAATTTTCACCAACCTGTCTTGGGAATGGCTCGCGTGCCCCCCTGAAACCTTCCCGCCAAAACACAATCACTTTGATAATTCAAAAACGCAGGAAACATTTATCCCACATGTGCCCCGTGGAGACCTCCCTAACACTTTATAAACACGGTCGCGAGCACATTAAGTGTCGAGCCTTTTGCCCTGATCGACCCATGATCCATCCGCCAATAGCCTATCGTCCTGACTCCCGCCGATATCGGTGTAACATACACCATCAGAACAAAAGAAAACTCTCCTGCTGACCAACAATGTCACCCCGATCATCAATAAAACACACCACGTCGGTCAAACTGGCTACATCGGCACACTCCTTGCTAGGTTTCTCGATACGCACTGTCTCGCCGAAGGGTGCCTTCAAACCACAATCCATCATCGGCTAGACAAACCCCATCGGAATGACCTCCATACTACACTTTGATGCCACACATCACACCGATGGACACCTTGGTCGGCATGACCAAAACCATTGGCCCAACAAAAAGCTTCCCCGCTGACCACACCACGTTACACCGATACAGGTCCATCAGCCAGAGTACCCCTATTGGCCCAACTCTCCATACTCCATCCGATGCACCAAGTCATCCTGATGGCACTTACAAGCTACATTCTGTCGGTGAAACCCCAACACATTGGCGAAACCAAAAACTCCCTCGCCGATAGCAATACACACACCGATGACTATCCTCATCGGCAAGACACCATCTCATCAGTGAACCCTTCACCCGCTCGCCTGATACACTTCATCATGCCAATGACCACACAGCCTTGAAAACCTCAAACCATCTGCCATCGGCTAGACTAGCCTCATCAGATTAACCCCCATTGGTCAGGTCAATGCCATACATTACATCGATGGCATCTCTCCATCGGTAAGACCCAAGTACATTGGTGAATCTCAAAATTCTTTCGCCGATAGCAATATTCATGCTGATGACTACTTTGAATGACCCTCATCGGCCTAACCATCATCATCGATGGGACACGAAACACTACTGCTGATGGATAAAGTCTTGGTGATGGAAGAAAATACCACTGTGAAGAACGTGGTTGCCAAGACAAAGGTGAACTCACACCGATGAACATGGAAATTTTTTATTTTTGGGAAGGTGCCTACAAAATTTATGCTTGTAACTTGACTGCTCATACAGGCACCAACAGTGGCTCTATCTGGGGACGCATGCCTCTTGCAAGCATAGTGAGAACCTCAGATCCATGGGATGCAGATCAGTCCCTTATCCATTGGGCAATAGAGTCATGAAGCTGCACTGACCTGCATCATAGATCACATTTGATTTCGAAAATTATTTTAGCGGCCCAGGGCAGCCAAAAAGGAAAAACTATAACTTTTTCTTGTCAAATGCCTGATTCCAAACTAAAAGATCCCAATCCCAACTGAAAAGATTGGCATAGTCTGCCCACAAGGTCATCTGCTCAATTAGATATTCCACCATTTTTGACAACTTGCCACTTGTGGTATTGCCTCTGTCACTCTGGATTTCAAAATTAAACATATAACCATACACATCATAATATTCTTCATCATTAAGTAACATATGTATGTTATATTCCTTAGACAATATATCATATTGCTCTTGGCACTTTTCATCATTTACCTGGCTGCTGTACATCATCAAGCATTCATCCAGCTGATCCAAAAACTGAAAGCACTCAGAAAATATGAGACCCCAAATATTTATTGATATTGAAAACAAATCCAGATCCACACACCCATAGTTGCACATGTCTAGATCAAATGATGATGAACATATGTTATCCACAGTTTGCAAATCCATACTATCTTCACAAGAACTAAAGACATCTGATTCATATGTCCCCTTCTCACAAACTGATGGAGCACCTAGGTCAACTGTCTCCTCATATTCATCATCATCCTCAAAAAGAGGGTTAATTCTACACAAATGGAGGTCAGGACTCATAGTATCATATGCATCAGTAAGCTCATCATAAAGGGGATTTATACTCATTGCAAAGGTCTCTGCTTCTTCATGATAGTCCAATTCTTCTTCATTATTATCAGATCCAGAGTCATAAGAAGAACAAACTTGATCCATGCACTGGTCATGGATATCATTTTTATCATCTGATTGCCCCACATACAAGATTTCTGCTATTTCAATGCACTCTGAAGTTGAACTATCTGCATCATTTTCCAGCCCTCTAATACTTCTTGATGAAACTGATATTGACTGTTGATCCATATGATGACAACTTTGCATAACTGGATCATTTAAACATGAATGTTTTTTGTTTAGGATTGGCATGCAAATACTACTTGGGAAATCATTATTTTCAACTTTAGTTGCTGGGCAAAACAAGACATCATCCTCTATAACAGAAACATCATCAACTTGGAATGATGCAAAAACTGGGATAGCAAGGGTGTGAGTACTTTGACATTCATTGTCAACTCTTGAATTAAATCTTTCATTAACATTGGGGGCTGCAGGACAACAAATTTTTTTAGAAAAATAACCCTTTTGTATTCCATACCTCCAATTGTTTTCAATATCTATTGCAAACTGATGTGCCTGATGCAATGTGGTGGGCTCCTTATCTCTCAATCTATAACTCATTTTCTTATCAAAAGCTCCCAAATAGACAACTAAGCACAGTGCATCATTAGGTCTCATGCATTCTGGTATTCTGTTCAATTCCTTCATAAACCTGAGGTTAAAGGCTGGAATCAACTCATCTTCTTCAATATGGATGTACATAAAATCGCTAATGACTGTATATTTAGAAATTCTTTCACCATATTGTTCTAGAAATGCAGATTCAAATTCTTGCCAAGAGCTGACAGAGTAAGTTGGAAGATAGGAAAACCAGTCCCTTACATCTTGATCTAGAGATTGAACAAATAATCTCATAACTACATCTTCATGATCAATCTCAAAATCATCTATCACATTTCTAAATAGCTGCAAGTGTCTCTCAGCTGATTCATCCTTTATACCATTGAATTTAGGCAAATACTTTCTGATTTTAGGTGGAAACGCATTTGGGTAGCCACAAATGCCACTAAAATTTATGGGCTTATATCTGTCTATGTTGAAGCCTCTTTTATTACATGGTCGGGATTGATTATTATGCATTATTGCATTTGACACTTCACTAGGCTGATAATACATCCTTTATGTGTTTCTGCAACCCTCTTCTCTACTCAGATTTTCAGTCAACAATGACCTTAGGCACTTAAAATTTAGACTATTGTTTCAACTTTCCTAAAGTCCTCTAAATGAGTCTTTTAACAATATTGCATACTCTTTTGAAATATAGAGTAAGTTCTAACAAAAGCATGCAAGCTCTGCTTTCACCAATATTTCCCTTTTAACCAGTGCTACTTCACCAAATAGGGAGTCTTTTAAAATTTGTGGAAATACCTAGATATGTTGCAGCAACTGCAAATTCAACACCTTTGGTGTCCTCTTATCAGGTTCTTTATATGCAGAGTCGCCACCTCCTTGAAGAGGAATAAGCTTCAAATAGGCTGAAGCTGAAAACTGATTTCTTTTGCTTTCTGGGTCATTCACCAGTAGAGTCACACATACAACTTTTTTGTTTGCTACAACAAAGCACTTCCAGGTCTAATTCATCAATCCTTTAGACTCAAACTCGGATGGGCCACAAATACATTCTGTTTTCATCAAATCTTCCCCAGTAGAGTCGCCATTTTCTATTGGTGACTCGGATGGGCCACAGATATCTCACCAGAGACGACTAGATAGTACTTTGACTTCACATCCCTAGTAGAGTCGCCAATTTCTATTGGTTTTTTCCCTGACTGGATACTCATTCCCAAATATCCCTACAAGGTAGCCATCGGTGATCAACAGGATCTCTGGGCCAGGGGCCAATAGTGTAGGAGATAGACTCTATTTTTATCTCCTCTTCTTCTTTAGGCTCTGCAAAACCTAGGGGGGTATTCCCTATTCAACACCCATGAGAAAATCCTTGTGGGTTGCTTTGGATGTTGATACAAAGTAGATAAATCCTCCTGTGTGAAGACCAAAACTGTGAGATAAATGCAAAGGGGCTAGCTTTGGGCTTATGTTTAGTTGTGAATCAGAGGATCTTGGTCCTAAACTACTTCTACAATCCTAATGGTTTGATTTAGAAGTTTGAATTTGATTTATGTTTGGATGCAAACCTGGACCTGGTGTGTAACCTCAACACAGAGCTAGATTGGTGCCTATCCAGGGCTTGGAGTCAGTAGACATACACCTATGAATGATCAGCATGAACACACTAAAACTAGATTTCAAGGGGATTTTCTGGTATCTGCCTTACAGACACCTCCCAAAATAGAGTGTTAAGTTATCTCTACTTATGGTATCCCTATCGCAGTATATCTTTCCCAACACTTAATCTGAAAACACTTTAATCTACCCTTTGAGCAGAAGTTGAAAGATCAAGCATTCAATACAGGAATTCTATATTCTAAAATCCCAGACATCCCTTAGATATCTAGATTTAGAAGAAGGACACATGCAATACTGGAGACAGAATAACAAAACACATGCAAATATAACATTACTCATATAAAATCAATCATGAAATCAGTAGATTCATGCATGAGACATACAACAAGAGATACATAAACTCACAAAATCACCTGCACAGAGCAACCAGAACCAGTTGTATCTCATTACAGAGCCAGATATGTCTAGTTTTCAACAACTGAAATGAGTGACACAGCTTGTCTCTTATATCACAAGTGTGTACACTCAGCAATTAATTACAAGGTCTTCTCAAAATTTAAAAAATTATGCCAAATACAGCGCACCAAAAAAATTTTGCCCAGACATTAAAAGCTCTAGGCAGAAAGAAGGGGAAGAGCAGGTGGGATTGGAAAATGTGCTGCCACTTGAAGATTTCTCATGAAATATAGTGGGTGGCCTATCAATCATCGACCTAACTGTTGCAAAATCTGCCATTAATTTTCACCAACCTACCTTGGGAATGGCTCGCGTGCCCCCCTGAAACATTCCCGCCAAAACACAATCGCTTTGATAATTCAAAAATGCAAGAAACATTTATCCCACATGCGCCCCGCGGAGACCTCCCTAACACTTTATAAACACGGTCACGAGCACATTAAGTGTCAAGCCTTTTGCCTCACTCGACCCATGAACCATCCTAATAGCCTATCATCTTGACTCCCACCGATATCAGTGTAACATACACCATCAGAACAAAAGAAAACCCTCCTGCCGACCAGTAATGTCACCCTGATCGTCAATAAAACACACCCTGTCGGTCAGACTGGCTACATTGGCACACTCCCTGCTAGCTTTCCTGATACACACTATCTCACCGAAGGGTGCCTTCAAACCACAATCCATCGTCGGCCAAACAAACCCCATCAGAATGACCTCTATACTACACTCTGATGCCACACATCACACCGATGGACACCTTTGTCAGCATGACCAAAACCATCGGCCCAACAAAAAGCTTCCCCACCGACCACACCACATTACACTGATACAGCTCCATCGGCCAGAGTACCCTTGTCGGCCCAACTCTCCATACTCCATCTAATGCACCAAGTCATCCCGATGGCACTTACAAGCTACATTCTGTCGGCGAGACCCCGACACATCGGCGAAACCAAAAACTCCCTCGCCGATAGCAATACACACACCGATGATTATCCTCATTGGCCAGACACTATTTCATCGGTGAACCCTTCGCCAGCTCGCCTGATACACTTCATCATGCCGATGTCCACACAGCCTTGAAAACCTCAAACCATCCGCCATTGGCTAGACTAGCCTCATCGGATTAACCCCCATTGGTCAGGTCGATGCCATACATTACACCGATGGCATCTCTCCATCGGTAAGACCCAAGCACATTGGTGAATCTCAAAATTCTTTCACCGATAGCAATATTCCTGCCGATGACTACTTTGAATGACCCTCATCGGCCTAACCATCATCATCGATGGGACACGAAACACTGCTGCCGATGGATAAAGTCTTGGCAATGGAAGAAAATACCACTGTGAAGAACGTGGTCGCCAAGACAAAGGTGAACTCACACTGATGAACATGGAAATTTTTTATTTTTGGGAAGGTGCCTACAAAATTTATGCTTGTAACTTGACTGCTCATACAGGCACCAACAACATCCACTTAATAACAACACAAAAAAGTTTAATAGATCAAAATCCATTATTATTAACAATACAAAATAGTTCTAAATCATCAAAATCCTTTGTACTAATAGAAATATAGGATCCAAAGTTCAAGTCATCTCGAAACAAGTCCAATATTACAAGACTAGTAAAGCAACAAAAATAAGCATACATAATTTCTAACTTAGAACCGTACATCTATGACAACATAAGTAACACAAATATAATCTAGCTAAACCAAACATGAATAACATTATTTGCAAAAGGAAACAAGTATTCTTCTGGGTGGTTTAGAAGGCCTTCTTGCATGCATTACAAACCTGTTGTCTAACACAAGCACATCACCAACTTCCCATTTCACTTCAATAGGTTCCTCTTCAGCAATTTGGAGGTATGATTCAATGGCTACTCTAGGAACCACAGACCCATCTCCTAGTATAGGGAGCTATTGATCATCACGATGAAATCCTAATAGATTGAACCAGGCTTTCTTGTTCCCATCTACTCTTCTGATAGAAAGAACAGGTTTTGACTGAAGCACCATCTTATTCCCTTCCCAACTTACCATAGACAAGTTTCGCACAGAATTTGCATCCCTGGAAACAAATTCACAACATATGTTGCATCAATTTTCAATAAAATCTTCTCAAAAAAGTATGGGGAATTTACCAAAATTTAATGTAATTCTTACTTTCTTTCTACTTCTTCCTTATCCTTGGTTTTGTAGAGGGTTTGCCAACTTGTTATGTAATCATTAGGATTGTCCTCCTCAGATAAAGTGAATGTATAAATCAACCCTTCTTTTTCAATTTTGCTTACTAATTTAGGGTACTTTTCTTCCATTCTTTCAGTAATCTTATGGCTCAACAAAATGGCAGTTTGCCTTCCATCTGGAGGAGCAATCTCACAGAAAAAGACTAATTTTGTTAGAAAATCCTCATACTGCCTCAACAAAAAGAACTAGAAATATGCTTTAAAATATAAAATGCACATAATACAATACTCTTGTCTTTAATTTCATATAAATGTTAGAAAATAAATAAATAAATAAATAATTGGTATTTTTTTCTTTCAAATAAATATATGATACAAACAAATGCACACAAACAAAAGTACTTTTGTTATGTTTGGAAATTCTAACAATTTGGAGTAAAAACATGTTAAAACCCCCCATTCGACTCAAGATGAGAAAAGCCAAGTATCTACTTTTCCAATATTGAGCAACCTTGATGGTCTTAAAAAATAGAAACACTACTTCATCAATCCACTATGACTATCACATGATTTTAAGCTTAACTTCTCATCAAGGGGTATATAGATCTAATTCTATAATTAAGGTAATTAGTTGATTCACTAAAGAGATCCATTACTTCATCAATCCACTATGACTATCACATGATTTTAAGCTTAACTTCTCATAAGGGGTATATAGATTTGATTCTATAATTAAGGTAATCAGTTGACTCACTAAAGAGATCTTTCATGATGATATTGCCAAAACAACAAATACATATTAAAGATAGTGGGATGGTTTTATCTGCGGTAGAAACTTACCAAAGGCATCTCATCGTGGAAGTTGATGGAGAGGGGCTTCATTTGCAGTATAAACTCTTCCATGAATCCACGTTCTTAAACCTACACCCGAGTATGACCTTTCATCCTAGCCAAATGCCTCCATAATCTCATTGAAATTTGATGCAGTTTTAAGGGGAAATCCTTTGAAAAGCAATGCTCCCACCTTCAGCTGATCATTGATCCATTCTTTGTTGGTTTGAATGGTGTGTAGAAAGGATTGTAAAGTGTTACATTCATCACTGTCATCTTGGGGCAAGAGAACCATGGAAAAGTGATGAAGGGGGTAAATCACAAAACACACAACAACAACAATTGAATATAGAAAATAGAACTTTCTTTTATTGATCTGGGCAACTCCTTACATTACAGAAGCTCAATTTCAATCAAAGGATGAATCCCCTACTGGCTGCAACACATTACAACTTTCCCAACCTCCAAACTCTAGAACCTTCAGCCTTCTGTAACTCCAAATAAGCTAGGGTTTCTGTTTTCCCCCTATTCTTGACTCTACACTTGCCCCCTTAACTCTACTACTTCCCAGGGCTTCCAAAATAGTCATAAATAGCACTTTTTGGTGGCCTCCAGCTAAATTTTAAAATTTGCAACTCCCTCCAAAAGTAGGTCAACTTCCGGGAAGCATAACTTTTGATCCGGGTGTCTGATTGACGAATTGTTTTAAGCGCCGAAAAGGTCACGATGTGAACTATCACACCAAAAATTTGTAAATGGATTTCCATCAACTTTTTGGGACATTATGGGATGTTTTAGTGCCTCATATCTCATTTCAGAAATTTTTAGGGGCTTTTCAGAAAACAAAAACTTTAATATCTTTCAGCTCACAAATGATCTTTCCTTGATTCCTTCACCAAAGGTCTTATATTTCTATTATGTAACTTTCTAGAAGTTTTCGCTTCATTCTGTACCCAAATGCAAACTTTCCTAAAATGGTAGGTACACTTTCCAAAACAGGGAGGTCGCTATTTTTAGCAGTTTTGGAAAAACTGAAAGTCCTACATCATTATTTTGGATATTATGGAACTAGAAACACTAATTATGGAAATAAATGAAAACAACTACAATGATTTTGAATTAACTTCTTTTTGGGTGATGCAAGATTGCCCTTACACTATTGGATGCTCCTGCATCAGAAAGAGGAGGCTATGTTCATCTATAACTTGCTGGTGGGTAATTCTCCCTTGTTGGAAAGGGCAATCTTGCATCTTGTCCATTTTCTTAAATGCTTCCAACAATGGCCGCAACTATGAATTGAAAAATGTGTACCAAATGTGTACCCTATTAATAAGAACTTTTAATGGCATTTCATCAGAAACATGCTAAAACCAATAATGTGGAATCTTTATACTAATAGCACTGCAGCTGCTGAGAGATCCTATTCCATGGGATTGAATGTGTACAACAGTTATATTATTAGGAATTGGGGCACTTCTAATGGAATCTTCGTATTATATTACACTATTGGTTAAGCCTCATTGAAAGTGCCATAACTAGGTATAGATCATTTTATACGTTGCTGTTCTCTTACATATTCAATGACGTTGTAGTTTGTGAGACTAAATTTTATGTATCTTTTAAATTTTGATATTTGTTTTAATTAATTATTTTGTATTATTTAATATGTTTAATTTAAAAGGAAGGTCACTTGATGTCATTTGGTGTCACATGTAGTTGTAGTATTGATGAATACTAAATAATACATTAAGGCATTTTTTTTTGTTGTTTTTTGTCAAAAGGTTTTCAATGGTAACTATTATATTTAGTGGATAGGCTTTTATATGTGAGAATTATAGTGCTCGGAATTGTCTCATGCTATAAAAAAATTTTCTCTAAAAATTTTTCTAAACTCATCAGTTGTACCTATTGGAGTATTCCTTGAACCTCTTATGGGTGCAAGTGCTAGTATATATGTTTTTGTTGTTGCATGTCATTGCATGTTGCTTATATACAATTGCATGTGACTTGCATGAGATTGCATGGTGTTGCATGTGAGTAGAGGAAGATTGCATGTTGAATATTCTTGCTCAATTATTAGATTTAAATATCTTTTGCATTCTCTCCTCTAATGATTTAGTAGGAAGTCATTCCATATTTTTATATTTCCTCCTTTTATTTGGTATCAAAGTTTGGCCATCTATGAGATCTAAGGATAGGGGAAAATATTTTTTCTTATTAATTTTGGTTTAAGTGGCACTATGTGTAGAGAAGATTTTGTTTTCAAAAAATGAAAAGAAGGTCATGGTTGGATATGGAAAAAATCAATGGCAAAAATTTTGAGCTATGTTTTGAGCTATGGAAGTTTAAAATGGAGGACTTACTCATAGATTAAGCTATGGATTGTGGTCTCTACAAATAAACTTGCAGCTAAAGTGATGTTGGATAAAGAAGTGAAAATTTTGATTAGATTATTTTTGGTAGATTTAGCACAAGATTTCATTGGATTCTCCAAGATATAGGACTGCAAATCAAATACAAAGTTGACCTACTTCATTTTTTATTTTATTTACTCTCTAAAACCCTTATCCTTTTATTCTTTTTTTTTTGCAAATTTGGTTAGTTTAGGAGTAGGTTAGGGTTAGAATAGGACCTTATCACTTATTACCTGTTATAAATCAGATTTATCATATTTACAAGTTGCCCTATTGCTCGTACAACATTGTAAATGTTTATTTCTAAGCAATAGGTGATTGGAGTAGCCTATCTGTGCATTGTTTATCTTACTTGCTAATCTCTTTGTGCAAATAACCTTATGTTTACTTGATTACTAGCAACCCCTTGTACAGGTACAACTACATAAGTTACTGATCTATCCAACACAATTGAGACCCAGCTAATAGGGACCTTGGGGTTATCAACCTCTTGAGGTTGGTTGCCTTTCAAGAGAGGCAATTCATTTGTTGTTCTACCTACTTGTTGTCGAGTGTGTCAAAACACCCCTTAACACTTCTAGAATTAATACAGCAAATAATATGCATTGGATCTTGATGCACTTCATATCATAAACCTCCCTAGGTAAACTGAGCTTGAAAATGTAACCAAGTATTGGCACAAAGCTTGTATGGTCATTGCATAACCAAAATAGTGCTTCTGAACTAGAACTCAAGTATGCCTAGTATTAAGTCTAAAACTTTGATATGCCTTTGTGGTGAAATCCACAAGTTGTGGTGATCTTATGATGATTGGGACATCATTGTAAACTTACAAACAAATAAACTAATGTGAAAGAGAATGTTTTTGGGTGATGCGAGATTACTCAAGTCTTATGATGCTCCTACATTAGTAACATTCTCTTAGATGATGATATATCATTTTCATCCTCCACCACTATTACACATCAGAGTGAGTGCAAGATCATCATGGGCCAAAAATCACCTCTAGGGGGCAAACAAAATGCTAAAGATTAAACTTAATAAACTTCACATCAAAAATTAAATGAGTTACCTACACAATCTGAAAAAGGATACTACTAAAAGTTATATGAAATTAAATGTAGTTATGGACTACTATAATGTATATATATTGATGTATTCCCACCAATGGATTCCATTTTGTACCCATAGCTTACAAGGATATCCAAATTATAGTAATTTCTCTCAAGATAACATGCCCCTTCAATAATTTAAACCATTGATTTAGTTATTTAAAATATTTTCCTTCAAAGTAAAATAAATTGAGTAATTCAAATGACTATCAAATTGTCCAACAATCAACAACCATGATTGGAAGAGATTTTTTGAAGAAAATGTGACCAACATTATTAGAACAACTAATGACTAAGATAAATCATATAAATATTTTATAGCATAGATATCTTAAATACATCTATCTAAAAGATGTTGAGAGCTTTGAGGTACTTATATTGAATTTGTTATATAGGATAGATAGGCACCTCGAGATTGATATCTCATGCCATTTTTAAAAATTTTGTGTGTGTTCATGCACATGCATGCATGTGCATGTGTGTGTGTCACACACACATGCTAGTTTAGAATATACATATTATCATATATTACTTTTCTATATCTAATTAGAGAGACACTTTAACAACTAAGTCATGACTTATATTAAGGTTATGGGGACCCCAACCTAATGAAATAGACTTATGACATATGTCGTAGCTTTCATTTAAATATTTTGGATTTTAATTTACGTTGCCACCTTAGTCCTTAGCACTCAAAATTGTTGCATTGTCGGGAGGCCATAATGCATTGAATGGCCTCAAACTTTTTCAAGGTATTGTTATGTGGTTTTCAAAAGTTTCTTGCTTTTTTTATTGTGTTTCAAGGTTAGCTCTAGGTGCAAAGGTTGAAATTTCATGCATTTTATTTTCTTGATTTATGATTTGAAGCTAGTTGAACCACCATGGGTTCTTAGTAGTTTTCCTAGAAGAGGTAGTCAGTTGGAAGGCATGGTGAATTGTTATAGTGTTGGGATTAGATGGGGAGAAGATTTGAATGAGACTATAGGAATTTAGAAGATTTCCTATAAGGGAGAGGTATGGTATAGAGATTGTAACTTTGTTTGCAATAAATTATTGGGATGTGTGAGTGGATCTTATGACTATAATCTTTTTTCTTCCCTAGTTAGGATACTTAGTTGGGTGCATGGGGTTGTGAAGGCCAGTGCTAAGGAAAAAAATAAACTATGAATGTTTTGTTAAAATATGGGTTTACTATAGAAGAATAAGGTAGTGAGAGCACTACATGATGTAGTTCTAGTATGGAGCTTGGCCTTTGCATATTCTCGGTAAGTTTTTGAGAAATTTATTTCTATTTCTATTTCAATTCCTATTCTTTTCACCTATGCACTACTATTATTGAGATAATCCATGTATACTTTGTATAATATTTTTGAAGGGTTTTTTTTCTTGTAAGTGTATTTTTCCTTTATTCTTACCTTTCCTATTGTTAGATTTGGCTATGATTGGAGCCACCTAGGATCTAGGAATTCATGAAAGCACAAGAGAGATCAAATGAGAGAATAATGCTATTCTATCAATGAATGCAAAAGACTGATATTGTTGTTACAATGTACATGATATGCCTTGCTTATAAAGGCAAGGTGAGAGCTAGAAAGGTGGAGAGGAAGGTGGAGTGGAAAGTGGAGATATTCCTACAACATGTGCCAATTAGAGGATGATAGCTAATTGCACATGTGGAGGATAAGACAACTCACTCCAATTATTAACAACTCAACACACAACTAGACTTCTAGAAGACTCACTAAGTCAAATTAACATGTGTGATTAATGTGTGATGTGTGAATATTATTTAACTAGTAAATAGTTAAATAAGATGAATTATCCACACAAGGGTAAACCAGTTAGGTGAAAACCCTGATCACACCAACACCCCCCCTTAAGTGTAACTTAGGGAGTAGTTGACTAAAGAAAGATGGAACAATGGATGGGTCCCAGCTACTAGGCCATGTTAGGTACCCATGTACAAACAAATCTCAAGTGGAGAAAAGGAGAAAACCTCAAGGGAAAAAACTCCTCTCCAAAAGTGAGAATGCATGAAACATGAAAGTGAAAGAAGAAGTGATAATAGGAGGACTCAACATGACCCCCCAAGGACTACTTCTATCACATATGTACAATCAAATACCCCCCATAGGAGAGCAAGTGTGAGACTATAGGTCCCCCCCACAATGAAGTAGCTCTTGTGCCGATGGTGAATGCCTAAAGATGAACGTTGGAAAGTGTCCTGTACCTGTAAACAACATTTCTCCCCTTAGGAAGAAACAAATCCAAAAGATGATGTCAAAGAAACTCAATCTCAAGGAATGAGGGAAAAAGCCTCATGATGTATGCCTCTAAAGACTGCTAAAATGTTCACATGTCAGAATCAAAGAATGCCACAATGCAATGATGTGTATGCAATCCAAAATCCTGTGTAGACTAATGAAGAACAACCTTCAAAGATGAAGTAGATGGGATAACAGTTGTGCTATAACTGTCATCAAAGAGAAGAGATATCCCCTCAAATGTGTCCTCCAAATCTGCAATATGAGACTCACAAAACAAGTCTGATATACCTACCAAGGAAGTATCCCACAAAGCTATGTCTGAAAGACCTGAATGATCCTGCTCAACTAAAGTAGATGAACCCATGTCGATGTTGATCTCTGAAGAAGCAGGAGGTTGAGGTGATGGAAGCTCAGCACTAGTCTCATCAACCAATGTAGATGAAAGAACACCAAGGTTCAAGTGACCAAACTTCTCAGAAACATGATTCACACTTGATGCATGAGTGTGAATATCCATCAATGGATCTACATCATTAGAAGAAACAAAATGGGAGAAGGTATACAAGTGAGATGCATGATCAACCATCCCAACAACAATGATATCTCTACTCTCCAAGTCTTGTATGATCACAGAATTAGGAGTGAACTCAACTGTCTTCCCTACACCACAATGAGTAATCTGGTAGATGGAAAGGAGATTGGATGTCAAGGAAGGTACACACAACACATTGTTGAATGTATTCTCACCAACATCAATGGTCCCTTTTCTATATGCATGCATGTATGTATTGTTACCCATCAAAATAGGTGGCGAAGTACATGACTCAAATGAAGAGAACATCCCTTGTGAAGATGCCATATGATGAGAAGCTCATGAATCAAGAAGCCATCTCTCTGACTAAAGACTTCTTAAAGCAAAGAGTACATGCCCTTTTCCATTATCTGTCCTATTTGCAATGCCTACTATCCCTATATGTGTAGATGATGATGGTGTCGAAGAAGAGGATGGACTAGGTGATGATGATGGCATTTGGATATTATGCTTTTGAATAATGTGAGTCAACTCATCAATTTTCTTCTCATAACACTTATGCTCATCATGTCCTAGTTTCTTGCAAAATGCACACTTTGGTCTCTCCTTCTTAGATGATTCCTCCTTAGGAGAGGATGAGGACTTAGGTGATTTGGTTGATTCCTTTGCTTGCTCATTGTTCTTGAAATCCTTATTTTTCTATTTCTTGCCTTTGCTAGTTGAAGACTTTTGATCCTTAGAACCTTGATTAAAAAGAAATGCTTGAGGTTTAGGAGACTTCAATTTGCCCATGTGTACTAACTGAGCTTTCTCCCTTGTGAGTGATGTGGTAAACTCATCAAGTGAAGGCATTATGAAAGCTTTCCTAAGTGCATACATTGTGGCATAAAAGGTAGAAACAAAAATTGAATAGTCAGGTCCAAGCTTGGCAAGGATTGAAAGAATCAATTGAGTCCTCTTTCTCAATTTTACATTGTTTGAGTTGCAATCTAAGTGATTTTAGTTTTGTGAAGAAGTCTTGGATGCTTGCACAATCGGTTGGATTCAAACCAATTAATTCATTCTCCAATTTGAAACCTCTCATTATATCTTGTTTACCAAAGAGATTTTCTAAGGTAGTCCACACTTCATTAGGTGTTTTACAAGATTCAATATGAAAAAGAAGATTAGGAGAGATAGACAAGCATAGTGTTCCATAGGATTGATCACATCTATTATACCACTTTCTCTTTTCTGCAGCTACAGTTGGTTTAAATTCTATACCCATTGTTACTCTATGATTTTTCAAACTTCTTAAATGAATCTCCATTTTAGTTTTCCAATCATGATAATTATATGGTGTGAGTAGAGGAAGTTTGTGTGAATCCATGATGCAAGAGTACAAAAAAGAACACAAGTACACCCCCTTTTACTAAATCAAAGAGATCACCCCCCAAAAAAGAATAATTGTGGCACTTTATACTTAGTGCAATTTACAATCATCCTCAAGGGACCAAATGTGGGAAAGCATCAAAATCTCTTAAAACTAAGATCCAAAAGAGATTACAATTGCTGACAATGATTAACCACAGCAAATAGATCCCTTCAAAACAAGTTTCACTTCCTCAAGTGTCAAAATGCTCAAGTTATCACTCAAAAGCCAAAAAATTGACAAATGAAATAAAATGAACTTGGAGCAAAATCTAAGAAAAGTGCATCGATGGATTTGAAGAGCTCTTGAATACCTTTCTGATGCCGCAAGAATTACGCAAATCAGAGATCGTGGTAGAAAGTTGTGAGCTCGAAAGTGAAAAACAAAGATCTATCTTCAAACTACTGTAGTAGTCACCTGCAACAAAATTTCAAAAAACTACTAACACCACTGTGAAGTTCTCTCTGTCATCTTTCCAACGATATCTCATTTGCCCAATTTTGCCTCCAAAAAGAAAAAAAGCCCTAGTTTAGGGCTTTGAGGGGCAAAAATGGCCCCCTTGGCACTAATGTCAATGGAATATTCCCTTTTGGCTGAAAAAAAAATACCCTCTCCCGGAAAGAAAAAAATCACCAAAAAAGCACCCTATGTGTCTGGAAAACCACTTGTTATTTTCAAAAACTGCTTTTCAGGGTGTCAAAACCACCTTTCAAGTTTGAAAAAAAAAAGCCTCTACTGCCAAAACCTGCTTTGACCAGTCAAAACCACCTGTCAGTTAGAGAGAAACTGCTGGTTTAAGCAAAAACCACTTTCTAGGTCTGCAAAACTGTCGTTTACCAGAAAACCACCGGGTTTGGAGTTTGGAAACTACCGAAAAGATCAGAAACCATGGTTCTATTCACAACAAACTGCTACCGGATGAAACCACCATTTTGTATGAGCAAAAAACCATGGTTGATGGCACAAAACCGCTTGAGTAACACCAATGGAAGAAATATGTGTTTCGAGCCTCCACTAATCGGAGGATTCACTGGACAATGAATGATGGCCGCCAAGAATTGAAATTTTACTGGGAAATTCAAGTAATACACCGAGAGGAAGAACCGACAAGTAAGAAAATCTCTGGTGATGTGTTTAGATGCGGAGATCTATAGAGCAAACTGGTCAAATGGGCATCGATTCAGGGAGCTTGCCAGGATTGCCGCCAGAGTTTCAAGGAAAACCGACGAGTTTAGTATATCTTCTAGCGTAAATTTTATTATGGCGTTAGACAATTCCGTGCACCCCGCTGCTGAAGATTCTAGCTGGTCGGTGGAGATGCATCTTGTCGGGTGGTAAAATGGAAGCAAGACTGTAGAAAATGAAATCTACTAACCAATTGATATATCCACTGGTCTAATTGATTGAACCGTTGATGGGTGGTTTGGAGATAACCACTACTGAATAACCAACAGTTTAGAAAAAAAATTCGGCATGAATTTATTTCAGCGTGAGATGTGGCCGATGCCACTGTCAATGTTCAATGGCTACGGAAGTGGTTTCATAGACTGTTGGAGTCTTCAAAGCACCACTGTGAGAGTGAGATTGCCGTTGATTGTTTGTTGATGCCACCGATTGAAGATTGGTGCATGGTGTGGCCGAAGACTTTGTTCTTAACCGCCAATGTTTTCACAGACCACTTGTTATGAGATGCCGCTGTGGAAGATTGGACCGCCAATAGATCTATGAAGAATGGCATGAAGGTCATGGTGGGGGCCTATGCCAATGGCATCCCATGATTTTGTAGGTACCCTGTTGTCGCTGGGTACGATGCCTGCAAAAGATTATTTCGCAGAAATACTTTTATACCACAAACTTCATACAAAACCAGAAATTATTTTAATTAGCCAAGGATATAAATCACCTAGATTTTGGATTCCGAGTCCAATTCTGCCTGCCAAAGATTCTACAGGAATATGCCGATTGCGACAAGGAATCTTTCCTATGACAGATCCATACCAATGAGGGGTAAATTGTTTTTGCCTTTTGCTGCAACTTTGTCCAATTTGGATGATTTTACAATCGATCTATATTAATTTCGCTGCTCCAGACGCAATGGCAGTGTCTGATTTGGGCCAAACTACTCTAAAATTGCTAGTACTCCCAGATCACGCTAAAGAGCCCCAAATTGAAACCCTTGTCAATTTTACCTCCGATGTCTGATTTGGACGAAACAAAAGGCGATCTTGACTATTTTGGATGCTCCAGACACAATGGTGAAGTTTGATTTGCAACAACAGGCACCGAAATGCACCTGCAATACAAGAGCAAGAAGGGGAAACCCTCACAAAACTAAGATTCTATCAAGTTTTTTTGATTCTCCAGGTCATCATTCGATGCAAGAGAAGAGCATACTCAACTATCAAGATCCACCATGAATTGCACTCAAGATCTCTCAAAAAAATGATGAACACAAAGTGATTCTTCCTAGAGCTTGATACCATGTTAGAGTTGGCTATGATTGGCGCCACCTAGGATCTAGGACTTCATGAAAGCACAAGAGAGATCAAAAGAGAGAATAATGCTATTCTATCAATGAATGCAAAAGATTGATATTGTTATTACAATGTACATGATATGCCTTGCTTATAAAGGCAAGGTGAGAGCTAGAAAGGTGGAGATGAAGGTGGAGTGGAAAGTGGAGCTATTCCTACAACATGTGCCAATTAGAGGATGATAGCTAATTGCACATGTGGAGCATAAGACAACTCACTCCAATTATTAAGAACTCAACACACAACTAGACTTCTAGAAGACTCACTAAGTCAACCTAACATGTGTGATTAATGTGTGATGTGTGAATATTATTTAACTAGTAAATAGTTAAATAAGATGAATTATCCACACAAGGGTAAACCAGTTAGGTGAAAACCTTGTTCACACCAACACCTATGAGATGCATGCTTATGTTGAGTATTGAGAAAGTCCTTTTTGGGCGATTTTAATGTTAGAGAACTTTTTGATTGTTGCAAGTATGTGCTTACTGGTGTTGTCATTGATATTAACATATCTGTGTTGTCATTGGTGTCAACTGTGCTCTTGTTTTGATGCTTAATTGTGTTGAGTTAGTTTCTTTGTATTGGCTTACATAAGTGTTGAAGATAATGAGAAAGTGTTTCAAATATAGAGTTTCCAAGTGTTTTGAGAAAATTTGCTCTCCTAGTGGAAACAGTGTGTTGCAGAGTTTCCTGGTTTGCAGAAGTATAGTGTAATGTTTTATTCACATATTCTATATACTGAATATCTTTATCTATGGATTGGAAGTTATGTTAAAGGATGTTTGTAGTTTCTATGTTTCAAGTTTGAGCCTTTGGTGTGAAGATTTGAGTGAGTTCTGTTCACCACAGTAAAAACTATTTTTCTGTATACTTAATGGTGACAAGGAGAATGTATTATGCTCTGCATTTCTCTGCATTTAATTTTTATAGTCTACGGTTCTAGAATTAAGTTTGTAATGATGTTATATGCCTTCAGTTCAAATGGTTCATGATTTGGTGCTCTGCAAGTGATCTTTCTTTTATGACAGTGGCTGGTAGTAATGTTCAAGTGCTCCGAATTGAAGAATCTTATGGATAAAGTGTTTAAAGGTTGTACAGATGTTCTTGGTGATTGTAACGTGCCTGTGGATGTCTCTAGATTATGTTCCTGCCTTTTGATTGGTCCACAAAGTGTAATCTGGATCGTGCATGAAGCGTGTTCTTAAAAGTCTTAGTGTTAACATCAATTTTGGCCAACTTGGTTGTTTTCACTACTTGCAATTATACTTTGGAGTTTGTGATAGCATGTTGTTGTGTGGAATATTACATTTGAGTCCTAGCTAAGGAGTGGTTTGGTCTGCATTCATTCTTTCTCTTTGATTAATTTGTTTAGGTCCAGACCTATTCTAATGTATGCATGTTTGCTGACCTTGGAGATTGTTCCAATGATTGATAATTGTAATGCTGACCTTGATGATCATTCCAAAGTTGATGAATTGTATAAATATACTTGTAATGAAGTCATGAAAAAGGTATCAAGATGTGAAAATGAAAAGATAATTGTGAAGTGAAAAGGTAGAACAGAGCAGAGGATGTTTATTGTGCTTCAATGGAACTGAACTTGGCATAGTGTAGATGCTACTATCTCAGTTCACCAACTCTGGTAGTGAACCACCCCATTGGCAGTGAGCCTCTTTTTTTATAGTGAGCAATCTGGGCAGTGATCCCTAAGGAAGTGAGCCTCTAATTTTTAGTATTTTTATTACATATTATATTTTGAGCTAACACTCACCATGGTTTTTCCCTTATTGGGTTTTCCACGTAAAAATCTGGTGTCTCATGTGTCTCATGTGTGAATGTGTTTAAGTTTCTGATTTCATGCTTTCATGGTTAAAATACAATAACAGTGATTAAGTGGATGATGTATTAATGGTTTTGAAGTATTAGTTACAACTAATTCAACCCCCTCTCAGTTGTCTTGTCCTTTTCAACAATTGGTATCATAGCGAGGGTTCCTCGGTAAAGAGCTTAATAGCTCGAGGCAGATCCGGGATGGCGCACAGGAAGTCCTAATCACCGCAGTTTGATGGAATGGATTATGCTCTTTGGAAGGTATGGATGAAAAGTCATCTTATTTCTCTTGGTTATAACATTTGGAAGATGGTAGAGAAAAAGTATACTATTCCTCAAAATGGACCATTAGATGAAGATGTAGTCAAATGGTATGAATTTAATGGAAAATCTAGAGATGCTCTATTAAGTGCTTTATCCAACACTGAGTTAGTGAAAGTAATGGATCTAGAAACTACTCATGAGATCTGGGAAAAGTTAAAAAATTTGTATGAAGGAGATGATTCTGTGAAGAGTGTAAAATTACAAAATCTGAAGGTGAAGTATGAAGCCTTGAAGATGAGTGATGATGAGAACACAACAATCTACATGCAAAAGGTTGATGAAATTGTCAATGGAATCAAAGGTTTTGAAGGAACTATTGATGAAGATGAGGTTATGCTATAGATTCTTAGGTCTTTGCCTAAATCCTATAGTCACAAGGTGTCAAAAATTGAAGAAGTTATGAGTGTGAACAAGATTACAAAAGATTAGCTGCTTGAGAAACTTAAAGCTTTTGAAATGAGAGAGTTTGGTGATGCTTTGCCAAAGACTAAGACTACTTTTAAAGCTAGCACTTCAGAAAAGACTTCAAGAGCTCAAAAATATGTTGTGGAATCCAATGATGACCTTGATGAGATTGAAGCCAACTTTGTGGATAGAATGCAAAGAGGTACCAGTAAGTTTAAAGGCAAATTACCATTCAAATGCTTGTCTTGTGCTAAGATTGGCCACTATGCCTCCAAGTGTTCGGAGAGAATTGAGAGAGGTAAGAAGAAATTTGAAAGTTTATCTAGAGTTATGAAGAAATGCTATTATGTCAGAGATCTTGATGATGACAGTGTAATAGATGATGAGTCTGATGATGTTAATACTAGTGCAAATGAATGCTTGTTTATTGCTATTAAAGAACTTGTGTCTACTAATCCTACTAGTCGTGTGAAGGAAGAAAAGCTAGTGGAAGAGAGTACTTTATCTATTCAGGTTGAGAAGGATAAGGATGAATGGATTATTGATAGTGGATGCTCACATCACATGATCAATGACAAAAGTAAGTTTATAAGTTTGGAAAAATATGATGGAGGACTAGTTAGGTTTGGAGATGATGTAGCTATTAAGATTTGTGGAAAATGATCTATTTCTTTTGATGGTAAGCACAACACAGATGATGTTCTATATGTGAAGGGTTTGAAGCATAATATTTTAAGTGTTGGTCAGATGTGTGACAAAGGGTATGATTTGAGATTCAAGAACAATGGTTGCAAGATCATGGAAAGCTCCAGAACAGTGATTTCTACTAGTAAAAAGACTAGAGGTAATGTTTATCATTTAAGAGGAACTAATGATTGTTGTTTGTTGACTCAGATAGATGAGAGTTGGCTATGGCATAGAAGGATGTGTCATATAAATTTTGACAACTTGGTGAAGATAAGTTTAGTACAAGTTGTGAGAGATCTGCCCAGGCTTGTGAAGCCTGCTAATACTATTTGCAAGGAATGTCAATTGGGGAAACAAACAAGGACAAGTTTCAAGAGTAAAGAACAATTCTCTATTGCATTGCTTATGTGAGGCCGATTATATTACCTCCCTTATTGTGATCATTATGCCATGCAGTAGATGACATTATCAGACCTTAGTGATTATGTTTCATTATGTAGACTTGATTTTTATCCACGTTTATGTTAGGACATTGATTTGACATATGTTTGGATAGTGCAGTTAATTTGGATTTATGTATTGATGGATATTGTTGTATTTCTTTGCATGAATTTAATTTCCAGTTGCTTTGGCTATGATTTTTCATGACAGGACTAACACTTGATCGAGATGTGTATGTTTTACATTCCCTAGCCATGGGAAATTGGAGGTAGAATTCACACTATGTTATCCCCTGTAAGACCGATCCATTCCCAAGAGGGATAAGGATCACGTTTGAATTTGAGTGTGGATTTATTGTGATGGATTTTAATTTTATTTATTTTTCCTTAGTACCATTTTTATTTAAAATTGATTAATAATAAGTGTTGTATAATTTTATTTGATTTACACCACTTGGTATTTATCTTATTTTTTTTGAGGCCATTTAAATGTGAATTTTTAACCCCTTCATGAACCCTAGTGTCCCAAAAGTTACCCTAGGTGGTTAACCATTAGTCTAGGGTCAACTTGGACTATCTAACCCTAGTTATGACTCACCTTAGGTCACCCTAAACCATGGTTGAGTAAAAGTGACGAATTTAGAAATAAGGGAAGATGGGGGATGGGCCTTGCCTTGGGAAGGACACATCTCACATCCCAAGGTTTGGGAATCATTCCCAAGGAAAACTTGGGAGGTCTCCAAGAGGCCTCCAAGGCTCCCAAGTGAGTGGGAGCACCATTCAAGACCCTTGTCTTCTTGGAGGTGTGAGTGGGAATCCAACTCACCATTTGTCCCCCCCTCCCACTTGTGTGGGAGCACTAGTGGAGGAAGTGGAGATGGGGGTGGAATGAGAGGATGACACTTGTCATCCTCATACTCCCTCTCCATTGCAAGTGGCATTGGAGGGGAAAGGAGAGGGTGACAAGTGTCACCTTCTCATTCCTCATGGCCAAGTTGATGGCCTATAATAGCTCCTCTTGTAGAGGAGTGGGGTTCTTCTGGTTCTTCATTTTCGGGTTCTTTCCTTGCAAATTTTAGTTTCTTTTCTAGTTTGGAGAAGGTTGGGAAAATTCTTGAAGTTGGAAGGCTTGGGAAGGCTGGAGCTCTTCACCAAACTACTTCCATTATAAGGGCTTGTAAGGTAGGCCTCTTAACTTGTTATCTCAACTTTGCTTGTATAATGTGTTGTGTTTTAGTTTGTGGTTGTTTTGTTGTTTTGCATTGTGATGTTGGGATGGGAGTTATGGTGAGAGCACCTCCAATGGAGGTAATGCTCAACTTATATGGGTAGGGGAAAGGAACATCCTTGAGGACACTCCCACAGTTGTATTTGTGCCTTGAGGGCTTTTATTTGTGGAGGAGATATTGAATGGCAAGAGTGCCATGGAGATTTTATGTGATATTTGTGGAGGGTGGTGTTATGGAGATTTTTGGCTTGAGGCCATGGGTTGTGATTTATTGGATGACAAGAGTGCCATGGAGTACTTGTGATTTGGAGGTTGGTGGTGTTTTGGAGATTTTGGCTTGAGGCCATGAGTTGAGATTCTTTATCATTTGGGAGCCCTTTTAAGTTGAGGGGTCCATTCCCTACCCTCACCAGCTCATTTATATGAGTTAAGTTATGTGTAAAACCTATGGGGTTGTTCTATTTTGTATTATTGTGATTGATTTTGTTGTAGCATGAAACTCTGTGTGAAACCCCTACCTCCCTAGCTCAGGGGTGACCCTCTTGCGGGTCTACGGTAGGGAGGAGAGCTTTCCTTTCATAGTGGCTGGTCTTTTTGTTGTCTTGTTGTTGTGTATAGCTGCAGGTTATTAAGTGAAGAGATAAGATGTTTTAGAGCTCAATTGGTGTTCATATAGTCTCTTGTGTTGGCTGTTGGAAACATGGTTATTTTGGCTTGTTGTAATGTAATTTTTGTAAGAAGCTACTATGTTATTTGCCATGTAGTTGGCTACAAATGAATAACCAATGTGACTTTCTATTATTGAGTTTAAAATAATTATACTCTTTATTACGATGTTAGCCTTGTGTAGAGGGATGTATGGAAAAATAAACATAAATATATTTTTCTGCCATTGTTTTCTTGAACAAAATATGCATGTGATGTAAAGTTTCTGTTTAGATCTTGACAGGAATGAAAGAAAAGAATTGCATTCCCTGGTTATTTAATGTTGTTACTTCCTATTTTGTGGATTGTGAAGTTGAGAAATGTTTGTGAAAACATATATTTATAATATCTTGTCATTATAGTTATCAAAAGAAAATATGCATTTGTTAAAAGGATGCTGTTTAGATCTTATTTTAGATAAAAAAAAGAGTGCATCTTCTGTTTTAACATTAAACAAAAAAGGGCAATTAAATAAAACATGAGTTGAAATGGCATGTTAGATTTTATTGTAGAAGAAATATGGAATATTACATCTAGTTGCAGAATGGTTTTATTGCATGCAAAATAAAATAAAGGAGAAGATTAATTCCGTTTTCTGGTTGAACATTGGAAACTTAGATATTTGTTGTTGATGAAATAAGGAGAAAATGCCTTCTTATATTGCACATTGCTTTAAAAAAAAAATTTAAAACAGTGTATTTTCTTTTTCTATTTTATTCTGTTAAATAATGTTGCTGTTTATTTTATTTTGTTTTCATACTGGGTATATGCTGCTAAAATATATATATATATATATATTTCAGAAAAATACATATATATATAAATATATACACTTACATATATATATATTTATATATAAATATATATATATATATATATAATATATACGATTTAAGAATATATATATATATATTAAAAAAAAAGAAAAAGGGTCTGTGGGCGGCGGCGCCGCCCACAGTAACACAGTGAGTATGGGTGTGGGTGGAGGCTAAGCCTCCTCCCCCACACCCCCCTTACCCCCTTCATAGCCCCTGCAGCGCGTAGACCCCTGCCGACCTCCCTCCGCTGAGCGTAGCCCGCTCCGTGGCCACTCCCCAAACACCGCCGCCAGCGACGCCACTCTGCCCTCTCTTTACCTCTAACACTCCTTCCACACCGCGCGCCTCCATCACCATTCCACTCCCCCTTTGGCTTTCAGTCTGGCCCTTCTCTTGATCCATGTTTCCAACAAAAAAAATAATAAAATGTTAATACAATGTGAATTAGATTTGCATATAAAAAAAACATTCTCCCTTGTGCTCACCTCCGTGAGTCCTCTAATGGCTGCCTCCAAACCCTAGCCTGCAAAAGAAAGAGACAAACTAACTTAGAAAATAAAAATGAGAAATGAGAAAGGAAACATGAGATTAGGGCATAAAAGAGTATAATAGAAATTAGGTTTTAGAGCAGCTTGTTTATTGATATTAATTTTAAATATGATTAGGGATAGTTATAATTTGGAAGCATTTTGGTGTGAATTCCTTTTTATTTATTTATTTTATTTTATTTGAGAGGGTTTTGTGAGGAGAGGTTTTATTTTCTTTTTCTTTTAAATTTTGCCTTTTTACCTTATTTCATTTCACCTTAGGAATTTTTTTATTATTTAACCTTGTTTTAATTTTCAATGGGGTTTGCATTTAAATTAATTGCCTTGGGGATTTATTTGAATTTGGGAATTATTTATTCCATTGGGGAGGAATTTTCTTTTTACCGTTTAAATATTATTGAGTTATTTTATCATTAATTCTTACATTGTTAATTATAATCAATTTTATTATTAATATTAATTTTGCGGGGAGGGTTATTTAAATCCTCCTCCCTCATCCATTTAATTTTCGAGTGAGTTATTAAACATAATTCCAATATTATATTTAATAACGAACTCGGTTTTCGGTTGGAGATAACCGACGTCTTGTCATTTTAATTTAATTTCATCATTTTACTTTATATCGTTTTTATCATTTCTAAATTAATTTAATATTTATTTAGTCGTATTATTTTTGCTTAATTATTTTTATTTAATTATTTTAAGCATTTATTTTATTAGTTTTTCCTATTGGTGATTTATTTAAAATTTGTTCTTAGGTTTTATTTAAATTTTACTTATAAAGTTTATTTTCTTGTTGATGAATTATTTTAAAAAATTTTATTCTTTGCGTTTATCGAAAACGCGTTACGCTGCCAAAATTTTCCTAGATTTCTAGGGTTGAAATTATGCTAATTTATTAATTTCTTTTCCATCATTTCACCTTCAATCGTGCGTCATCATGACACCATATAGCTTCACCTTTCGATCTGAGTTAGTTTGGGATCGATGCCGGTGAATCACCTTACCTAGGAAACTTAGGGGTACAGATTGGAATTGATCTAACCCTAGAGGCGATACCTACGTGTCGCATATTCCCCTAGACTACCTTCGCCATTACGATTACATCAACAAGACTACGCCTATGTGTATTTCCATCGAGCACACAGACATGTATGAGGGGGTTTTTAGGGTTAGGGAGAAAATTTTTTCGTGGCCCGTGTCTTGACCACATGGTGAATGTGGTCATGACACGGGCGTTCGCACGTCGCATCCACGTGGGAGATGCGGGCGTGACAGCTTAAACCAGTGCATACAAATTTGTGTGGTCCTACAAGAACAAGAATATTACAAGGTGATAGGTATTTTATGTTGCTTATTGATGATTATTCCATAATGACTTGGGTTATTTTCTTAAAGGATAAATCAGAAGCCCTAGACAAGTTCAAGGTTTTCAAGGTGATGATTGAGAATGAGTTAGATTTGAGGATCAAGTGCTTAAGGTTTGATAGAGGAGGTGAGTTTACATCAAATGAATTCAATATCATTTGTGAAGAACAAGGGATAAAAAGATAGTTGTCTGCTCCTAGAACTCCCCAACAAAATAGATTTGTTGAAAGAAA
This sequence comes from Cunninghamia lanceolata, assembly GCA_027924645.1. Lineage (NCBI taxonomy): Eukaryota > Viridiplantae > Streptophyta > Pinopsida > Cupressales > Cupressaceae > Cunninghamia > Cunninghamia lanceolata. The sequence continues at coordinate 262,262 of BSBN01000762.1, read as the reverse complement.
GAACAAGACAGTTCAAGAGGCTACTAGGTCAATGATGATGGAGACTAACCTATCAAAAGTGTATTGGAGAGAAGCCATACATCACTAGTACAAAAAGAGCAATATATTACTAAAAAAACTACTAACAACTGCTTATAAATGACCAAACATGGTCAGGTGACCATTAGTAGTTTATTGTCAGTCATTTATAACATGACCAAATTGACGACTAAACCATTTTTATTCATTTATTGGTTGTTTTGATTGATCAATTTGGTAGTATATTTAGTTGTTGATTTAGTCATTGATTGTTGTAATCTGGTCACTTATTTAGTCATTGTTTATTCACTTCAATATATTTAGTCATTAATTTAGTCATTAATTGTTGTTAACTGGTCACTTATTTAGTCATTTTTATTCACTGATTTCTATCCATTGGTAGTGTATTTAGTCATTAATTTTAGTCATAATTTTGATCAATTTGGTAGTATATTTAGTCATTTTTATTCACTGATTTAACACTGGTCATATATTTAGTTATATTTATTCACTGTTCATTGATTTTTGTCAATTGGTAGTATATTTAATCAATTTAATTATTAATTGATATCAATTAGTAGTATATTTAGTCATTTTGAAGCTTGCATGTAGTCATAGGTATATTTAATAGTATATTTTGAAGCTTGCACAATGAAACAACTTTGAGAAGATAAAAGCAACTTGTTTTATTGATAAAAAATGCTTACAAACAACATACAGATCTAAAAATAAGTTACAATGCTTTCTCTTTGCTAAAAAAACCTTCATGGTTACAATACATAGCTCAAAGAATGAGCAAGAAATTGATTTTCTGAGTTACAATTCACCAAAAGACAGAAAGAAATAGGTAAAAGGCCTCGCAACTGTACAAAGCTTAGACCAATAGGAATTCCACCACGTGCAGGCAGAAAGCTTGATGTTGTTGGACACTCACTAGCAAAACCTCTTGAAATTTTAGAAGTACCACTTGCTTTATCTCTTCGCCATTGGAAACTGCGAGTACTACCAAAAATATTTGACATATAGCCTGCTCTTCTGTATGTACCCAGAAAGCCCCTTCCATACACAGCTCTTGCTAAAGGCCTGGTAACAAATGGAAAAGGACGACGTAATGGAAGCTAAGTAATAATAGGAGGTTCAATATTTGGATTCGAAGTAGTTTTTTGCATAACCTATGCATAAATAGCAAATGAGCATGGATTATAAAGTTGTCCATATAAATCTACAAGAATAAGCACAACAACGATCTTTAAAACCCTGAGAAACCTACCTTTAGCATTCGAGACATGAATGATGTCTCATTCAAGGTCAAAACCATTTCGACCATTTCTTTGCTGGCAAATTCAATATAGGTTGACCTGTTAACTCACCTCTAGAACATCATTATATTGCTCCAACTTTTCAATCATCGGTTGAGATTCCACCCCAAATATGTGGCTTGCATGGTCATGTTCCAAACAAATAAGAAACTCTATTATTTTACTAAATAAACTAGAAATTCATCATAATAGTCACATTTAAATTTAATGAAAAAGAAATAAGGTGAAAATAACTTATCTAATTTTTTTTTTTTTACAACCCTTCTCTAAAATCTCTACTTTCAGCAATGGGTTTAGTTACTAGTGTGATTAGTTTCTAGAAAAATATCACATCCAGATTCCTACTTGTTTATAGAAGAATTATCATGCCTGATAAGAAATTTTTGACATGATTGAGGGAAACAAATTATTGACTACTAAAGGCATAAGGAATCATATCTTTTAACATATTATTTGTCAATTTTTGTTGTTACTTAAAATAAATTTCATTTATAGACACTGTGAATCATAGTCTTCTATTACTATGACCTATGACGATCATACTAGTAAACATCTAGAAAAAATTGCAAGTAATCGCAGGCTGGACTAGTCAGTGATCCAATCTGAATTGAATCACCAATATTTTTGCAGACACGAGCATGAATCCCAAAGCATGAGGAAAATGCGATTTTCTTAGAAATTGTGATTTAATCTTGATTTGGCATGAAATTAAGAAACCAACATTTTTCTCTTTTTAAGGAATTTTTCAGCATTTTTTAATTTCCCAGTTTTTTCCAATTTAATAGTGATTAATTGAAAAAAAAAATTTAGCCTTTAGTTTATTGAGTCAATCCCAAGAAAGATTTTTCATTTTTTATTGTTTAAACAACTTTCCTTAAAGTCATTGTAAATCGCTTTCTTCTATTACTATAACCTATGAAGATGAATGCATTCTTACATGATTAGCAAAGTGCTTTAGTTCCTTCAAGCATTAATCTCATCATTATCTTGGTCTAGTTTCTGATATGTCAAAAAAGGAAACTCATTTCCCATACAAGTTAGAAAAACATAGGGAATTGAGAATAGCCACTCTATTGCACCATAGCCTAAATTCTTTTTTACAAATATTAATATACAGAAAAAATGTGCATGTCAGTTCTTTTTGAAGGCATCAATAAGAAACCAAAGTGCAGTTGCCATCTATATTAAATCCCCTACCTCAAACACCTATTTTTATTTTTATTAAAATTATGGAAGGTGCACTTTTAACAATTAATAGCATTTAATGTCATAATAGAAGCTAAAGACTATATGAGGCTTTTGTGAGGCCATAATGACACAATGATATCATATTATCAAGCCAACTTTTCAATGACAAAGAAATTAAGAAATATATATCTCGAACATTAGAAGATAACCAATAAGAAGAAAAAAATATATTACTCAAGGCAAAACTAATTATACATACCACATGAAGGAAATGTGCAATAAGAATATCCCAACCAATTTAATATAATGCTAGAAACATGTGCTCAATGACACCATCATCCACCTGCAAAATGAAATTTTTATACATTATTATGCCAAATATCGTGTATCTAGAAGAAGGCACCAAAATTTTACAAAAAAAATATATCTATTTAATAAATCCATATCTCTAAATTAAAACATGAATTTTTGGATGCAATGAAAAAAGATAATTTTTTTTCAATGCTTGATTAAAATAGGGAACCATGATATTGATGTAGAATAACCACACTTACAGTATTGATACCATTGATACCATGCAGTTTCCACAACACTTAGATTAAGTAATGCAGCCATGTAGGTTGAACCTGCTTAGAAATTTAGGGAAGACATCTATTGAGTATTTCATTTGGCTGTGATTGTTGCCTCACCTACTCCCCCGCAACCCTGCAAGGACCAGGGCATGAGAGCGCGAGATGGCAGGCTCTCCCTGCATCCCCACGAAGGAACTTTTATGTGTGCACGGGGATGCAGGGAGAGCCCACCATCCTACGCTCTCATGCCTTGGTCCTTGCGGGGCTACGTGGGAGTAGGTGAGGCAACAATCATGCCAAATGAAATGCTCAATAGATGTCTTCCCTGAATTTCTAAGCAAAAATATGGTCATTGACATGTATGCAAAATGTGTAAGCATTGACAAGGCATGTGAACTATTTGGCAGAATGCCTCAAAGAGATGTCATCTCATGGAATGCAATGATTATAGGTTATGCACAAAAAGGATTTTGCAAGGATGCTCTCAAAATCTTTGAATTAATGAAGCACTCTGGAACATATCCTAACATTGTAAGCTTTGCTTGTATTCTAGGTGCATGTAGCCATGTAGGTTTAGTGGATGAGAGCTATACATACTTCAATCACATTTGTAACCCTTATTGCATTACACCTACAGTGATCATTATGTGTGCATGGTTTACCTCCTTCCCTGTGCTAGCTATCTTGAAGACACCCTAAACTTTATCATTGAGATACTTGTTAAATAGATGTGCTGGTTGTATGGATGTATTTTCTTGTGCCTATAGATCACATATGAATATAGGCTTAGGAGTATTTACATCAACACTACTTTTTGATTTGAATATACATATACAGAGAGAGAGGGGGGTATGTGGAAGAATAGACAAGGCACGTGAAGTATTTGACAAAATCCCTAAAAGAAATGTGGTCTAATAGACTACAATGATTGCAATGATATGCACAAAATGGATTTGTTGAAAAGGCTTTAGAAACTTTCAAGCAAATGAGATTAGCAGGTGTAAAGCCAAATTCAACAACCTTTGCCAACATACTCCCTGCCTGTGCCAAAATGGGAGGGTTTGGAACATGGTATGGACATCCATCAATGCATGAAGGATAGAGGAATTTTATCATTTATTGTAGTTGCAACTACCCTAGTAGACATGTATGCAAAATGTGGAAGCATTGACAAGGCATGTGAACTATTTGGCAGAATGCCTCAAAGAGATGTCATCTCATGGAATGCAATGGTTGCAGGATATGCACAAAATGGATTTGTTGAAAAGGCTTTAGAAACTTTCAAGCAAATGCAACTAGCAGGTGTAAACCCAAATTTGACAACCTTTGCCAGCATACTTCCTGCCTATGCCAAAATAGGAGCTTTGGATTAGGGTATGGACATCCATCATAACATAATGGAAGGGGGATTTTTGTCAGATATTATAGTTGTAAATGCTCCAGTAGACATGTATGCAAAATATGGAAGTATAGATAAGGCATGTGAACTGTTTGATCGAATGTCTCAAAGAGATGCCATCTCTTGGAATGTAATGATTGTAGGATATGCACAAAATGGATTTGTTGAAAAGGCTTTAGAAATTTTAAAGCAAATGCAATTGGTTGGTGTAAAGCCAAATTCCATAACCTTTTCTCCCATCCTTCCTATCTTCGCCAAAATGGGAGCATTGGAACAAGGTATGGACATCCATCAAAAAGTAATGTATAGAGGAATTTTGTCAGATGTTGTAGTTTCAACTGCCCTAGTAGACATGTGTGCAAAATGGGAGGGTTTGGAACAGGGTATGGACATCCATCAAAGCATGAAGGAAAATGACAAGGTAGGTTGTCTGCTGATTACTTTTTACTTATAAAAAAATAGTGAGTAGTTGATTGGAGACTTGTCTCACATTTTTTCCCTTCTTAAAAGTATGGAAACTTGGATGATGGATAAACCTTTCCTTATAAGTGGAATAAAGTTGGCTATCTCAAAATAGTAACTTTATGATTTTTTAATTCAAAGTTTGAAAATAATAAAAAGCCATGATGACATTGCACCTATTCATATTTCATATCACTATATAACTATTAACTTCAGAGAAGCAGAATGATACCATGTAGCCTGTGTTTTTTTTTAAGACTCTACGTGCTAGTTTAATCCTTCTAGCACCTTAAGCAATACACAATTCTCAATATCAATACTAACTCGTAAAATGTAATTCTAACCAAAAAATTAATAAGAAAATGCCAGTGCATTCTTACTCTATCAAAAAATTGGATAAAACTTGTTTTGGATTAATATGCACCATAAAAGGGGTAAAAAAGGCATCAAACCCCGAGATAAAACTTGACAAACCAGTTCTCAAAATGATCACAAAATAATAATTAACATAATTGAATACTTAAAACTCAAAAAATCAAGGCAAAGTAGGAAGCAAATAGCCAATACCTATCCAAATCCCAAAATTAATAGAAAGCCAAAATTATTAGCCAAAGAAAAATCTCAATGATAATGAGGTGTACAAGGTACACAAGAATAATGTGCCTATACAAGTCTATTTCAACTCCATGAGTGTGGTGCTTTGTGATATCAAAGAAATTAACCACAGTAACTTGGGAGAACCAATGTCAAAGCTAGAAGTTGGACATGAACAGTGATACACTCATGTATACTATATATTTAGTCCATCAGTATCAAAAATTTAATCTCCCCTTAAAGCATCCTGGACAAAGAGCTTATGGCCCCACTTGATGTTTTTCCTTAATAAGTTAATTAATAACACCAGTAAGCTTGGACAGGTCTGCAAGATAAAGTTAATTACCTAAAATTTGTGTCATATGAGTTGACCTTGAATAAGGGACTACTTGACTATTTCTCACTGTGCCACGAGGATAAAAGGCATTATGTTCAAATAATTAATTTCATGTTAGGCTCTAGCCTATAGTCAGATTTAGGAAGGCTCACGAGTCACTTGTTTCCCATGGTAAATAGTGATTTCAATAGTGCTCACCAGCCAAATTCACTTCATCATGTTAGGTGAAAACCAGATCTGTCTTGATCATTTCCTTCATCAGAATGTAGATATGTTCTTGCTAATTCAAACTTTACGTTCCAATAGATCACAAGTATAGTTACCAAGTTCCAAATTTAAAAGCATTATGATTAAACATTGAATTATATACAAGATATGCAAAGCAAGATATTCTTATTGATCATAGTATTGCCAATACTGATAGATGTAGAAAATAAGTGCACAGGATCAATGAGGGAAGACGCAGAATTATAAGAAGGCAGACATTAAAAGAGAAAAGCATAAGCAGGAAATCATCTCCTCGTATTCCTTCAATTCCCACATATATAAAATATACATATATAGCACAAGGTGGAGCAACCACCAAGGCAACCACCTAGCCACCTTAGTTAATTAGGATGTGGTTAGTGCTAATCCAAGAGACATATGAAACCATAGGGTAGGAAATATAGTCCAAACTTCAAAGTGTAGAAGTGTGAACATATATCCTACAGACTAGCAGTCATATCCTACATAGCCTAATGAACAGACTAGCAATCATATACTATAGAGCCTAATGATCTCAACAAGAAGATGTCGGGGTAAGGACATTAAGTTTGGTGGAAAAAATATTTTTGGGGTGCATTGATGTTTTAGTCCTCCAAGGAAGACCATTTGGATGTCTAGCAATACAGTGAAGAAACATAGAAATCCCAAGACTAGGCCAATCTGAGTATGCAATGAGGAACAAAGAGATGTCATCTCATGGAATGCATCAAAGAGATATCATCTCATGGAATGCAATGAGTGTGGGATATGCACAAAATGGATTTTTTGAAAAGGCTTTAGAAACTTTCAAGTAAATGTAATTAGCAGGTGTACAGACAAATTCAACAACCTTTGCCAACATCCTCCCTACCTATGCCAAAATGGGAGCTTTGGAACAGGGTATGGACATCCATCATAACATAATGGAAGGGGGATTTTTGTTAGGTATTATAGTTGGAAATGCTTTGTGGTGCAGGAGCACCCCTTCAATAGGATAAATATACATAGGAGGGAGAAGAATAAGGCTTTTATATATATTTTGACACTTCATGTTACCATGTAGCATTTGTATGTTATTAACAAATGTAACATTTTATGTTGGCATTTCATGTAACAAATTTACATTTCAGACATATTGGGTGATGTGAAGGGTAAAACAATGTGCCTTGTCATTAGGAGTTTTGTTGTCTTATGCAAAACAAATGTCATGGGATTAATTAGGGTTTCTGTTAATGATCATTGGAAAATTCAAAAATCTCAAAAATAGAGGTGACGGGGTTAACAAAAACGGGGAGAGATGGTCGAGAAAGAGAGTCTTTTCATTTTTCTTTTCTGGAACTGATCAAATGTAAGAATTTGGAATGAAAGAATAGAAATTCTACAAATTATGTTTTGTAAATTTTGAATCCTGTGTGAAATCTTGGTAAATCAAATTGTTCTATTTATTATCTGTATAGAACCGTTGCATTTTTAATTTTAGTTATTCTGTTGCCGTAATGCACAATTAAATCCATTCCACTAGTGGATTTCTATGAAACCAGTGGAATGGACTTGTAAAATAGTTTCCATTTTTTTTGTTTCATCCTTTTGTTGGCTAAACATGGAAATGTAGAAATTACAGAATCTGTCTCAGAGAAAGTCATCGGTGGGAAAATTCAAATATACATTTGAAGTATATACATGAAATGTATGTCAGAGATAGTATATGAATATTTTGCACCTGTTGCGAGCCTCATTTTGTGTATGCACAGTAGAAAGTGGTATGTATGAAAAGTCTTGTTTGGTCAAGTTTGTGTTATTCGGCGAATATACATTTCTTGTATATATCGCAACTGTATGAAGGTACTTTCTTTGTATATATCACTAAAATATATTCTGTGTTAACTCTTGTGTTTGTCGAAATTGGTTGAGGATATACATTTTGTGTGTATACACCCAGTGTATGCCCTAGACAATTTGTGAATATATCACTATTGTATGTGTGCGTTAGTTTGTGAGTATACTACACTTGCATATAACTGTGGTATGTTGTGAAGATGCAATGAAAATATACATTTCATAAGATACATAGGATGACCAGACAAGGTGGTAGCTCGCTCATATATTGGATGGATGTTTGTCTAAAGATACAATGGGTGACTGGCTGTGACGGTCAAAGTAATGAAGATGAAATGGGAGACTGGCGGTAGAAGGTCAGGAATTGCATATACAAGATGAAGTCATCGGCGTGAGGAGAACCCATCGGGAAAAGCATTGGGAGTCACAGTGAAGGCAAAGTGTCACCGATAGAAAAGCACATCGGCGTAAGAAAAGCATCAGGTGAATGAAATATTGTGAAGCCAATAGTATATGTTCTTGCTGATCAGGGTGACAACTGAAAGTGTCACTGATGGAGAGTTTATCGGTATGAGTCATATTATCGGGAGACGAGAAGAAAGCTATGCCAATGGTAGGAAGTCTGAGCGCTAGTGTTAAGTCATCGGTGTGAGCGGTGCATCAGTGGGAGAAACCTTGAGTGACCCAATGGTATAAGGTGTGGCCGATGAATAGAAGAATTTGGTGAGACATTTGTATGTTCTTGCCGATATTGATAGAAGGGATTATTTGTGACTGTTTCCACTGTGTCAATGCTCTGCATCATAGTGGTATCAGAGTGAAGGAGTGTTCTTTGGGTAGAAGAAGAAGACAAGATGTCAGAAGGAGAAGGATCAGAAATGTACCCAACAAAGATGACCAATGTTGAGTTGACGGCCTCAGTAAGAAAGCACATGGCAGAGAGCAGAGCGGATAGAGATCAGAATCAGGCATTGAAAGAAGAACTAGAGAAGTTGAGGGACAGAGTGGAGAAAGGGGAAGAAGATTCTGGTAAGTGAGAAGACAGGGATGAAGAGGAGATCCCTAAGCAGGAAGAGATAGAGGTTCCTGCAGACCAGAGACCCTTACTCAATGCCCTCAAGTCCATGGAAAGAAGGACCATGGATGTGAAAATAGACCTGCCAATGTTTGCAAGAAAAATGGAACCTGATTCGGTGATGGAGTGGATAGACTCCTTGAATAATTTCTTTGAGACCGAGGAAATACCAGACCACCAAAGAGTGAAGATGGCTCAGTCCAAAATGAAAGGGGCTACACTGACATGGTGGAATTTCATCTAAGATGACAGGGTGAAAGAGGGAAAGAACAGAGTTGCAACATGGAAGAGAATGATGGCTTTGGTGAAGGAGGCCTATGTCCCATTGGATTACAATATCCAATTACATAAGAGGAAATAAAATTTGAAGCAGAAGGAGCTAGATGTCAGCTCGTACACAAAAGAGTTCATGAAACTATGTGTAAAAACAAAGGTAAAAGAGGGTGAGGAAGAGAAGGTAGCAAGGTACCTCAATGGATTGAGCTTTAACATCCAAGAAGACCTAAATCTGCATAATCCAGATACAGTTCAGAAATGCTACCAATTGGCACTCAAAGTGGAAGAAAAATTAAAGAGAAGGCATGAGTAGAATAATAGAGGTAGAGGAAGACAACAAAGAGGAGGAAGAAGTCCTTTCAGAGGTAGAGGAAATGGATTTGGATACTAGGGTGAATCCAATCAAGAGAACAACAGAAGAGACAACAGTCAGAACCAAGGGGGAAGCTACAATCAAAGGGGAAACTTTAGGGGCAGAAGACCACCATTTAGAGGAAGATCTCAGGGCAGAGGGCCTATCAAATGTTACAATTGCAATCAAGAAGGCCATATAGCCAGCAGATGTACAACAAAGGCAGCAAGTTTAATAGGAGAAAAGAGGATCAATCTGATCCAAGAATCTGATTGTCAAAGTGTAGCAAGCTCAAGCACTAATCAAAGTGTGAATGCTCCCGACAGTTATGGGTATCCTGAGAATGGAGAATCTTTGATGATTAGGAGAGCAATGACCACCATGAAGGTGCCTGGAAAAGAACCTCCACAAAGGAAGTCTCTCTTCAGAACTACTTGCAAGGCAGGAGGAAAGGTATGTAAAGTTCTGATTGACTCTGGGTCTACTGAGAATTTTTTGTTCATTGAGATGGGAGAAAAGCTTAAGCTTTGGAGACTGCCACATCCTTGCCCATATAAAATTTCATGGCTCACCCAAGGTCAGCAAATAGTTTTGGAAGAACAGGCTTGGGTAGAATTTCAAATTGGCCCATACAAGGATAGGTTATTGTTTGACATTGCCAAGATGGATGCTTGCCATCTCCTATTTGGAAGACCATGGTAGTATGACTTGAAAGCATACCATGATGGAGTTAGAAACACATATTCAATCACCAAGAATGGTAAGGTGATAGATCTGCTACCATTAATGGAGAATGAGGTGGAATCAAAAGGAAAAGAAGTTAAGGCGATAATGGTAGAAGGCAAAAAATTCATGAAAGGGATAGTAGAAGAAGGAGCAGTTGCATATGCTCTAATTCCATGCCTAAAGGTGAATAAGGAACAACAGCAAGAAGTCAAGGGAGAGAAGAGACAAAGGTTCATAGATCCTGCTATCCAAGAGCAATTAGACAAATACAAAGACATTATCTCTGATGGAATGCCAAGGTCCCTACCACCTATAAGAGACATCAATCATTGCATAGATCTGATCCCAGGATCTACACTTCCAAACAAAGCAACCTACAAGCTTACCCCAGAACAGAATGCAGAGGTAGCAAGGCAAATTGAAGAGTTGTTGGAGACAGGCCTAATTGGCAAAAGTTTAAGCCCATGTGCAGTACCGGCTGTGCTAGCACCAAAGAAGGAAGGCACTTAGAGGCTTTGTACTGATTCAAGAGCTATCAACAAGATAACAATCAGGTATAGGTTCCCAATCCCTAGGATAGAAGATTTACTTGATTGTTTGGGGGGTACTAAATACTTCACCAAAATAGATTTAAAGAGTGGCTATCATCAGATTAGGATTAGGCCAGGAGATGAGTGGAAAACTGCATTTAAGACTAATGAAGGGTTATATGAATGGAAGGTCCTGCCTTTTGGTTTGTCCAATGTCCCTAGTACCTTTATGAGGTTGATGAATGAGGTCTTGAGGGAATTCATGGGAAAATTTGTCATAGTATATCTAGATGACATCCTGATTTTTAGTAATATGAGGGAAGAGCACCTCATCCATATAGACTTGGTTCTCAAAAGGTTATATGAAGAGCAACTAATGATCAATTTAGCAAAGTGTCTGTTTATGAAGGAAGAGATCATCTACTTGGGCTTTGTTATCTCACATAACAAACTGAAAATGGATCAAGAGAAGGTAAGTGCCATATTGTCTTGGCCAACTCCCAAAACCTTGAATGATGTTAGAAGTTTCCATGGGTTGGCAACCTTTTATAGGAAGTTTATAAAGGGATTTAGTCATATTTGTGCACCCATGCTTGACACTATAAAGAGAGGACAGAAGTGCAAGTTTACATGGACAAAGGAGGTAGGTAATTCCTTTGAAACATTGAAGAAGAAGGTGGCAGAGCAGCCAATTCTTGCATTTCCTGACTTCAGCAAGATTTTTCAAGTATAATGTGATGCAAGTCATATTGCAATTGGAGTAGTACTTAGCCAAGAAGGTAGGCCTATTGCATTCTTCAGTGAGAAATTAAATGATGCCAAGAAGAGATACTCATCCTATGACTTGGAGATGTATGCTCTAGTCCAATCAATCAAGAAATGGAGGCATTACTTGATGCCCAAAGAATTCATAGTGTTCACAGACAATCAGGCCCTTAGTTTTATAAACAGTCAAGAAAAGATGAACCATAGGCATATGAAGTGGGTGGAAACATTGCAAGCTTTCACTTTCACACTCCAACACAAGAAAGGGGTCAAGAACAAAGTAGCAGATGCTTTGAGCAGGAGGGTTCTGACCATCAATTAGATCCAATTGGAGAGTTTTGGGATTGACTCTTTGAAGACAATGTATAATGATGATGAAGACTTTGGAGAGATCTACAAGGTATGTACTTCTTTTGGTGACAAGTATCATGTTGAGTTCTCTAAATTTCTAATCCAAGATGGATTACTTTTTAAGGGGGGACAGTTATGTATTCTAAGGTGTTCTATGAGACTGAATATTATTCAGGAGAAACATTGTGGGGCCATGGCAGGACATTTTGGTCTACATAAAACTCTTGGTCTTGTAAAGAGGCATTACTATTGGCCTAAGCTACAGTCAGATGTGAGAAGATTTGTGGAGGCATGTGCGATATGTCAAAAAGCAAAAGGGAGATCCACAAATGCAGGTTTATATCAGCCACTACCCATTCCTTCTAGGCCATGGGAGAGCATAAGCATGGATTTTGTACTAGGTTTGCCTAGGACAAGGAAAGGATATGATAGTGTTTTTGTGATAGTAGACAGATTTAGTAAAATGGCACATTTCTTGCCATACAAAACCACTTGTGATGCTTCATATGTTGCTGATTTGTTTTTCAAAGAGATAGTGAGGATACATGGTTTGCCATTGAACATAGTATCAGACAGGGATGTGAAGTTTATTGGCCACTTCTGGAAGACTCTTTGGAAGAAGCTTGGAACCAATTTGTCCTTCTCATCAGCCTACCATCCTCAAATAGATGGGTAGACTGAAGTTGTTAACCGTTCATTGGGTAATCTACTCAGGTGTTTAACCAGGCAGCATGGAGAGAAATGGGATAATATCCTCCCACAAGAAGAATTTTCCTATAATGACACCATTAATAGGAGTACAGGAAAATCACCTTTTCAGGTAGTATATGGAATTCATCCAAGGGGTATCTTGGAACTGAGAGATCTGCCTACAGGAGAGCCTATTAGTGCAGATGGAGAAGCTTTTGCTTCAACCATCAAAGATGTACATGATCAAGTGAAGAACCAACTTCAACAAACTACATTGCAGTACAAAACCTATGCTGACAAAAAGAAAAGAGATTTATAGTTTGATGTTGGAGATTTGGTGTGGGTAAATCTAAAGAAGGAGAGGCTCCCCAAAGGTAAGTATACCAAGCTAATGCAGAGGAAGATTGGACCATGTCAGATTTTAAAGAAGTGTGGGCAGAATGCTTATGAGATCCAACTTCCTCCTGATCTTGGATTATCATCTATTTTCAATGTCTGTGATCTAACACCATACAAGCCGCAAGCAGATGTAGAACAGGAACCATTACAGGGTGTAGCAAATGATGATATTCCTAGGCATGATCCACCAAAGTTGAAGAATATCTTAGATTCAAGAGTAATAAAGAAGACATGGAATAAAGCATACCTAGAGTATTTGGTGGCTTGGCAAGGAAAACCAGATTCAGAGGCCATTTGGATGACTGCAGATTAGATCACAAGCCATGGTGCAGACCTCCAAACTCTGATCTCAAAGGGGCTTGAGATCTCTTCTCTCAGGGAGTATGGTGCAGGAGCACCCCTTCAACAGGATAAATATACACAAGAGGGAGAAGAATAAGGCTTTTATATATATTTTGACACTTCATGTTACCATGTAGCATTTGTATGTTATTAACAAATGTAACATTTTATGTTGGCATTTCATGTAACAAATTTACATTTCAGACATATCGGGTGATGTGAAGGGTAAAACAATGTGTCTTGTCATTAGAAGTTTTGCTGTCTTATGCAAAACAGATGTCATGGGATTAATTAGGGTTTCTGTTAATGATCATTGGAAAATTCAAAAATCCCAAAAACAGAGGTGACGAGGTTAACAAAAACGGGGAGAGATGGTTGAGAAAGGGAGTCTTTTCATTTTTCTTTTCTGGAACTGATCAAATGTAAGAAGCTGGAACGAAAGAATAGAAATTCTACAAATTATGTTCTGTAAATTTTGAATCCTGTGTGAAATCTTGGTAAATCAAATTGTTTTGTTTATTATCTATATAGAACCGTTGCATTTTTAATTTTAGTTATTTTGTTGCCATAATGCACGATTAAATCCATTCCACTGGTAGATTTCTATGAAACCAGTGGAATGGACTTGTAAAATAGTTTCCATTTTTTTTGTTTCATCCTTTTGTTGGCTAAACATGGAAATGTAGAAATTACAGAATCCGTCTCAGAGAAAGTCATCGGTGGGAAAATTCAAATATACATTTGAAGTATATACATGAAATGTATGTCAGAGATAGTATATGAATATTTCTCACCTACTGCGAGCCTCATTCTATGTATGCACAGTAGAAAGTGGTATGTATGAAAAGTCTTGTTTGGTCAAGTTGTGTTATTCGGCAAATATACATTTCCTATATATATCACAACTGTATGAAGGTACTTTCTTTGTATATATTGCTAAAACATATTCTGTGTTAACTCTTGTGTTTGTCAAAATTGGTTGAGGATATATATTTTGTGTGTATACGCCCAGTGTATGCCCTAGACAATTTGTGAATATATCACTATTGTATGTGTGCGTCAGTTTGTGAGTATACTACACTTGCATATAACTGTGGTATGTTGTGAAGATGCAATGAAAATATACATTTCATAAGATGCATAGGATGATCGGCTGAGGTGGTAGCTCGCTCGTATATTGGATGGATGTTTGTCTAAAGATACAATGGGTGACTGGCTGTGACGGTCAAAGTAATGAAGATGAAATGGGAGACTGGCGGTAGAAGGTCAGGAATTGCATATACAAGATGAAGTCATCGGCATGAGGAGAACCCATTGGGAAAAGCATTGGGAGTCACAGCGAAGGCAGAGTGTCACCGATAGAAAAGCACATCAGTGTAAGAAAAGCATCAGGTGAACAAATTATTGTGAAGTCGATAGTATATGTTCTTTTCGATCGGGGTGACAACTGAAAGTGTCACCGATGGAGAGTTTATTGGTATGAGTCCTATTATCGGGAGATGAGAAGAAAGCTACGCTGATGGTAGGAAGTCTGAGCGATAGTGTTAATTCATCAGTGTGAGCGGTGCATTGGTGGGAGAAACCTTGAGTGACCCGATGGTATAAGGTGTGGCCGATGAATAGAAGAATTCGGTGAGACATTTGTATGTTCTTGCCGATATTGACAGAAGGGATTATTTGTGACTATTTTTGCTGTGTCAGCGCTCTGCATCACTCTGGTAGGCATTATGCAAAATGTGGAAGTATAGATAAGGCACGTGAACTATTTGATGGAATGGCTCAAAGAGATGTCATCTCTTGGAATGCAATGATTGCATGATATGCATAAGATTGATTTGTTGAAAAGTCTTTAGAAAATTTAAAGAAAATGCAATTAGCTGGTGTAAAGCTAAATTCCACAACCTTTGCTAGCATCCTCCTTGCTTGTGTCAAAATGGGAGCTTTGGAATAGGGTATGGACATCCATCGAAACATAATGGAAGGGGGATTTTTTTTAATTATTATAGTTGGAAATGCTCTTGTAGACATGAATGCAAAATGTGGAAGCATAGACAAGGCACAAGAACTGTTTGACAGAATGCCTCAAAGAAATGTCATCTCATGGAATGGAATGATTGTAGGATATGCACAAAATGGATTTGTTGAAAAGGCTTTAGAAATTCTGTTATTGTAAAACTATTCAGATTTATAAACTAATTTCTTAAAATTTAATATTGCACTCCTATAATGAATTCTTTAAAATATGTTATGCAAATTCTTCTGTGTTCTATCTATATTTCAATAATTCTCGTATTTTCATTCGTAGGACTCATACAACCCTCAATTAAAGATCATAAAATAGTGACCTTGTGGTTCCTTCCATTCAACTATAAGGCCATTGCATCCATAATGTAAATTGGGTATATTGCCATCTTCTCATTTTGTAGCCTAGCTGCCTTTCACTCCTTTTTTCAAGGAGGAAAAACACTCCGACAATGAAAAATAAAACAAGCACAAAGATGTTAAATGTTTCACGTTTCTACAATGCATTGCCATCTAAGCACTACCATGGATGATGTAGAGAATTAAAGATGCACAAAATTTTCTTACCGGAGCATCAAGAATTGTGAACCTCAACTTTTCAGTTTCAAAATGAGCTCTACCAACCTCTAATGTCTTCCCCTATTGACCAAAATAGAAACCAAATTAGTTGTGATTTCAACAACAAAATAAGAGAAAAGCATTTAGCCAAACTAAAAATGGCAGTTTACCTTTGCACGCTCTTCCTCATTTGTATCCATAATATATGCCATATACCTAAATCAGCCAGGAGTAATAAGAGTGCCAATGTTAACCAATAGTGCACCTAGGAGATTTATATTACATTACAAAAGTTGCTTGTTAATGTACCTTAAAACACAAAATAACCAAAAAATACAAAACCAATTTACCATGGAGAGAGTGAACAAAGGTAATTCCCCTTGAAATGAAAAGACCATTTTCATAAGTATCACATGATACCTCACATGAAACATACTGCTAAAAATTTCAATTGTGGTTACTACAGAATTCATGATTTAATTTTGCTACATTTAATCAATAACAAAGTGATCCTTCAGAAATTATTTTCCTTTATGTTTTTATTATACAACTCAACAAGAATTTCTTCCCTTTAAACATAATAATTAATCTGTAATAGAAGTTTTACTTGCTCAATGAATTCCCTAGAAAGATTCAATTATGGTACAACTCTAGGGGATCCTTACCTTATAATCACAACCAATATTCTTATGAAGAAGGTTCTCGACAATTGATGATTACATTAAAAGTAGCAGATTCAACCGGGTCCATTACAGGGCAAACCTGGGTGAATCTGAGTATATTTGGCATGCCCCAGACAGATCCTGCCCTAGCCCATCTGAAAAAAGACACCTTTTTATTTATTTATTTATTTTAAATTTTAGCAACAAACCTAGGCAAATATGGGTATATTTGGTAGGAACCAAACTGAACCCAGGAAAACCCATCTGAAAAAGGCAATCAAGTCAAATTCCTTCTCAACTGATTTCCACAAAACTTAGTAAGATTAAATCAAATAATATACCAATGACTACGCTTCAAAACCAAGCCCTTCCAGCCAATGTCCATACTGTATCTACAACTATTAGGGTTCCAAATAACTCCTCTATCCTTTTTCCTATGATGGGTGACCATACCTTGTTTCAAAGCTCCTATTTTGGCATAAGTAGGGAGGATGCTGGCAAATGTTGCAGAGTCTGGCTTTACACCTACCATTGCATTTGCTTGAAAGCTTATGAAGCTTTTTCAACAAACCCATTTCGTGCATATCCTATAATTGTAGCATTCCAATGAGAAACCCTTGCCCGTGAAGGATGAAGGCGGGAAATTTCTTCCAAATGTTTTAATTGTGGCTTTTAATTGTAATGACATTTCTAAATGGTGGGAAAGAGCAAAATTACAAATCAAATATTTTTTTATTTGTGTGACTAATTATTTAGTCATTTTTATTTGTGTGACTAATTATTTGGTTGTGTTTTTTACCTGATGATCAAATTAGTCATTTATTTAGTCATTTATAGTTGTGTTGCAAAAAATGATTAGAATTTAGTCATTTTTAGTTGTGACTAAAATTTTTAGTCACGTAGTCATTTATTTGCCAAAATTCTACTAGTGCATACTGTTGTCTACATTCAAAACAAAGTTAAAGTTAAAGGTAATAATACTAAAACTCCTTATGAATTGTGGTATGGAAGAGTTCCTACAATGAAATATTTCAAAGTTTTTGGAAGCAAATGTTATATCAGAAGAGATGAAGAGTTAAAAAAGTTTGATGCTAGGAGTGATGAAGGAATTTTCCTTGGATACTCTACTAAGAGTAAGGCCTATCGGTGCTACAATAAGAGATTGAGAAAAGTTATTGAGAGTGCTAATGTGAAGGTTGATGAAGACAAGGAAAGAATATCATATCTGAGTGGCTATGAATCAGATGAACTTGATACTACAATGAATGAAGAAAAAGTTGAAAAAAAGGACAATCAAGTTGAAGAAAAAGCTCCGAAAAGTAATGTTAAGACTCCCAGGTATGTAAGGATTAATCATTCTAAAGATCAGATTATTGGTGACAAAAGAAAGGGGTATTGACAAGGAAAAGAGCTGCAGAGCAACAGGTAAACTACTGTTTACTTTCACATATTGAACCTAAGACTATAAATGAGGCCTACAAAGATGAAAGTTTGGGTAAAAGCCATAGAAGAAAAGCTAATGCAGATAGAGAAGATTCAAACTTGGGAATTGGTTCCTAGACCTGCTGATAAGAATGTGATTGGAACTAAATGGGTGTTTAGAAACAAGATGAATGAAAATGGAGAAGTAGTTAGAAGCAAAGCAAGATTGGTATGCAAAGGATATTCTCAGGTTGAAGGCATAGATTTTGAAGAGACTTTTACTCTTGTGGAAAGGATTGAAGCAATAAGAATGTTCCTGGCATTTGTAGCACACAAAGACTTCAAAGTGTACTAGATGGATGTGAAGTTTGCATTCTTGAATGGAGAGTTGGAAGAAGAGGTTTACATAGAACAACTGGAAGGATTTCAATCATCAAACCAAGGTGACATGGTATGCAAATTGAAGAAAGCCTTGTATGGACTTAAGCAAGCCCCTAGAGCCTGGTATGCAAGATTGGACAAGTATTTGTTGCAATTAGGGTTTAGTAAAGGTATTGCTGACAACAATCTCTATTTCAAAATCAATGATGAGCAAATTCTGATTGTTGTAGTCTTTGTTGATGATATTATCTTTGGAGGCAATGAAGGTATGTGTAAGAGATTTGCAGAGGAAATGCAAAAAGAATTTGAGATGTATATGTTTGGTGAAATGAATTTTTTTTTAGGATTGCAGATTACTCAATCAGAAAAAGCAATTTTCATTTCTCAGTCCAACTATGTAAAAGAATTGTTGAAGAAGTTTGGAATGGAGGATTCTAAGCTAGTATGTACTCCTATGGTAACTAGTTGCAAGATAAGAAAGAATGATGAATCACCTAATATTAATTAGAAAAAGTATAGGTCTATGATTGGACCTTCGGACTGCTTTATCTAACCCATACAAAACCTAACATAATGCATGTAGTCTATCTTGTGGAAAGATTTCAAGAAGATCCCAAAGAGTCACATGTGATGGTAGTTAAGAGGATCATGAGGTATTTGAAAGGCACTTCAGACTATGTGTTGGTGCTTGCATGAACACTCAGGTTTCAAATTTTTAAATCTGCAGACCCCTTCATATTAAAAAAAAAACTCAAAAATTTCTAAGTCTATCGGCATGAGTATCGCTTTGTCTCCGCGATCATGTTGTTCACTGTGTTTTGTCCCAAGCATCATCAATGAGACAACCTACATCAGCGTTTTGTTTTACGCTTCCACTGATAGGCTGAGAAGCTTTACGAAGAGGTGTCATCATTGTGACAATGTGTATTGACGTGCTTTGGAGGTTTCACTCTGATTGTTTAGGTCATAGTAACGAGGCCGATCGGCGAGATATGTGGCATCGGCGGGGCAGGAAGGTGTTGCTTTGACATTTCAAGTTGCACCGATGAAGGTGAGTTATCGGAGTGACAATTCATATCGGAAGAACTAGCTGGGTGTTTGCCGATGAGAGGGGTTTGGCCAACGAAGTGGTTCGAGTGTTTTCATTGGTGAGATCAGTGTGTCGGTGGAAGGGTTTTCAAGTGTGCTGATAGGTTGGAGTCACACTGATGTGGTGAGGTCATCAGCATAATATTGTGCATCAAAGTGCCTGGAGGATGTTGTTTTAACTATTTGGGGTCTCTTCGATAGAACCGTGGATCGCAGGGAAGGAGTTGAAGCGGTGGACCACTAATAGGTGGATCGTGGGTCGCGGCAAGGAAAAGTGTGTGACACTAAGTATGCCCACGGTCTGGTATATAAAGTGATCAAAGGGTCAATGTAGGATGAATTTGGGATAATTAGTTCTCATAGATGTGAAGGGTCAGCAATGGATAAAGGACGCTTACGTGGCGCAATATCATTGGTGATGGGACTTTTCATGTTGTTGATGTAGATGTTCAACCTGTATGGGCAGATTGCCACCGTCAATCTTGCTTGCATGGAGCTTGAGCCTATAGTCGAGGTTAAAAGCTTCAAATGATTGTCTGTTGGTTCCATTTTCCCATGCTCATTCTATAGTCAACTGACCTTGCTGCATGGTGATGGAAAAAATGTCACATCTGCTTGCCTGTTCGAGGTCTAGGTTGCTTGTGTTGTGGGATTTTATGGAGGATCTGATGGCTTCAGTGACCAAAATTTATGAGTATCCATTTCTTTCATTGAAAATCTGGAGGGAATGATCTCTGCATTGATGAAGTCTGTTAGTGTGTAGGTAGCTGGAAGCTTGTGTGCTCCTTAAAGAGGAATCTGTGGCCATTCTACGGGGGTTGGATGTTTTTTGGGTTTTCTGCTCTGACCTTGAACACAAGGTGTTCACGTTTTGAAAGGCATTTTTTGTTTCAGATGCGGTCCTGGATCTGGTGTATCGGTCTCTCTTATTTTTTTTGTAAATGACAAGTTCCTGTATGATGACTTTCTATGCAGATTGATTTTAAATGAAAAACACTTGGTGTGTGTATTGTTTATGATTGTCTCCTATAAATCATTTGTTTTCCTTTCAAACAAGGTTGTGAAGGGCTTCCAAGTTTTTCAGTATATACTTGCTATATTGTGTGTCTGGTTCTGGTGTCTGCTCAAGGGGTGGATTAAATAAGATTTTGATCAGATACAAAGGAAAATAGATTGCACCATAGGATTTGCAAAGTATGATCATAGGTAATACTCTTTCTTGGACATATTGCTGTCAGGCAGTAATATTTTACCTATGTCCTCTAAATATGAAGTCATGTTGTCATAGGGAAACATTTACATTCATAGATTTGTCTCTGTTGCCTAGATAAGGCAATGGTCTAGGAATCTGTCTGTTCAAAGGGTCTAGGAAAATCCCATAACTCTAAACATAAATAGAAATCCTTTCATTATTCCAACCTGTTAGTTTGTAGGAGTAGGATTAGGACCCTTGCATACTCTCATCCTCAACCAGTTAGATATGTCCAAGAATGTTGCCATCCTTGTGATCTATCATGCATATCTTGGTCCAAACATGAGGGTATTCTGCTTGTTATTATAAAACTAAATCTTTATGTCATTGGGCGAGTCAAATGTTAAATCTTTAGCTATAAGGATACCCACCTTGGTGCAGCAAAACTAGAAGTGAAGGGGAGGCAGCTGACGCAACCTCCCATATCTATTGGGAAAGGACCCAACAGAATTGGTGACTCCGCTAGGGAGAGTCAAGTGATTTGAAGGCTGGAAAATCTAGTTTCCAGTGAAGTTGTTGCAACAATACTAAATAAAGACCATGTGGTGCTCTGTTGGTGTGATGAATCCAAAAAACAAAAGTGCCTTGTTGATATTCTGTCCTCTCTGTGAGAGGTGGTGACTTTGTTGATTGAACCTATCCAAAGCTACAACATATTTCTAGGTATTCCATTTTTTCATCCAAAATGATGAGTTTAGAGAAGAAAACCTGGTTGTGCTCTCGAAGAAGACCATTTTTTATTGAAAGGTATAAAGCTTTGAATTTCAAAGGAATAATGGTTACCCAAATGTTATTCCCAATAAGATTAGAAAATGTTTGCCAAAATATAGTGGATCAAATTCTAAGTCTACAAATAAATATCTACAAAATTTTTGTAATTTGATAGACGATTATGAGGTAGAGGCTAAAGATGTAGTAATGAGGCTTTTTGTTTAGTCATTAGAGGATGATGCTAGGGTCTGGTTTTCAGACTTGCTTGTGTGTTCAGTTTCTTCATGGGTAGATTTAGAAGTTGCATTCATAGAGTAGTTTGGTGAAAGATTTGATTTGGCCTCATTGATCATACATTTCATGAATATTCAAAAGGAGGATGAGGAACTAGTTCCAGCCTTTAATCTTAGATTCATTAAGTTGCTCAAGCAGATTCCTAAATATATGAGACCAAATGATGCATTGTGCTTGGCGATTTATTTGGCTGCATTTGATGAAGAAATGAGTTATTTATTAAGAGATAAAGAACCAGTCACGCTTTACCAGGCCTACAAATTTGCTATGGATATTGAAAATAATCAAAAATATGGAATGCCAGTAGGTTTCATGACTGCAAGTTTTCAAAATAGTTTTCAAAGTGAATATATTTCAGCTTTCCTAGTGTGCTCATTTAAAGATGATTTTGCAAAGGGAAATATATCTGACAACCATGGGTGCAGTCATGATGTGATGCATAAACATGAAGAAGATGTTGAAGAAGATGTGAGCACATCCTATAATGGTGAAGACAAAGATTGTTGTCAGCCTCTAGAAGAAAAGATTACAGATGTAAAATGCTCTTCAAATGATCAAATGAAAGATATACATGAAGTTGTGTCCTGCAGTGATGGGCATATGCCAGTTATTCCTGAATGTTTATATGAAGTGGATATGCAGAGCTTCACTCTGAATATAGAAGATGCAGTTTCAAGGGATGATAGTGAATATGTTAGTGAATGTTAGCATTCAGATGCATGTGTGAGCCTTTTAGATGATGAAATTTATGTGGATACTGAGTATGAGTGTTTCCTTGAAGATTATGACCACCTCTACAATGCAGGGGTTGAAAAATTTGCTTTTAATCATCAGGGCATTGGTGAAGAGGAAAATTAGAGTCACTATTCAGATGTGAATGGACAAGTTGCAGATGTATGTGCTCATACAATTGGGGATAGTGTTGGTTACAGGGGTGACTATGAAGCTTTCAGTGAAGGTTTGTAGTCTGAGCTTTTTATGCCTTCTCTTGAGACATTCCAGGTGGACCTTAATGATAAAATTGCTGAGCATAATGATCATGGATATATGAATGTTTATAAAAATGAATATGATTATTAGATGTTGTTTGTGCCTGAATACTGCTTGTTCAGTTCAGAAGAGCTTTTATTTTTTGATGAAGGGTAAAATTCTGATGTGAATTCATTTGTTTCATGTGAGTCTGTTATTTTTCCAAGCAACATCAGTGACTCATTTGATCATGGTAGTCTACTACTGAGAATGGTAAATGCTTATGATTCTTGCTATAGATGTGTTGAAGGAGAATGGAGCAGCAGCACAAATAATTGCAAAGTAGGGTGTTGCAGACAACAAAATGTTTTCAGGATTCATTTGAAGAAATCAAAAGAAAATAGGGTATTTGATAAAGGGAAATACTGGTTATTCCTTTTTGGTGGCCCTGGGCCACCAAGTATATTTCAAAAATATCATCTATGATGCAGGTTGGTGTGGCTTTCGACTTTGTTACCCAATGGATAAGGCATTTGATCTACATCCCTGATTTCTGGTGTTCTTGCCATGCTTGCAAGAGGCATGCATCCCCAGACAGAGCCAATGCTGGTGCGTGCATGAACACTCAGGTTTCAAATTTTTAAATCTGCAGGTCCCTTCATATAAAAAAAACCTCAGAAATTTCTAAGTCTATCGGCATGAGTATCTCTTTGTCTCTGTGATCATGTTGTTCACTGTGTTTTGTCACAAGCATCGTCAGTGAGACAACCTACATCGACGTTTTGTTCTGCGGTCCCACTGATAGGCCGATAAGGTTTATGAAGAGGTGTCATCACTGTGACAATGTGTATCGATGTGCTTTGGAGGTTTCATTCTGATTGTTTAGGTCACAGTGACGAGGCTGATCAGTGAGATATGTGGCATCAGTGGGGTAGGAAGGTGTTGCACCAAAGTTTCAAGTTGCACTAATGGAGGTGAGTTATCGGAGTGACAATTCATATTGGAAGAACTGGCTGGGTGTTTGCCAATGAGAGGGGTTTGGCCAACGAAGTGGTTCAAGTGTTTTCATCAGTGAGATCAGTGTGTCGGTGGAAGGGTTTTTGGGTGTGCTGACAGGTTGGGGTCACACCGATGTGGCGAGGTCATTGATGTAATATTGTGCATCGGAGTGTTTGGAGGATGTTGTTCCAACTGTTTGGGGTCTCTCTGATAGAGCTGTGGATCACAGGTCGTAGCAAGAAAAAGTGTGCGACACTAAGTATGCCCATGGTTTGGTATATAAAGTGATCAAAGGGACAATGCAGGATGAATGTGGGACAATTAGTTCTCACAGATGTGAAGGGTCAGCGATGGATAAAGGGCACTTACGTGGCGCAATATCATTGGCGATGGGACTTTTCATGTTACTAATGTAGATGTTCAACCTGTATGGGTAGATTAGCACCATCGATCTTACTTGCATGGAGCTCGAGCCTACGGTCGAGGTTAAAAGCTTCAAACGACTGTCTATTGGTGCCATTTTCGCATGCTCATTCTACAGTCAACCTACCTTTCTGCACGGTGATGGAAAAAATGTCACATCTGCTTGCCTATTCAAGGTCCAAGTTGTTTGCGCCACTGTCTTTTATGGAGGATCTGATGGCTTCAGTGACCAAAATTTATGAGGATCCATTTCTTTCATTGAAAATTTGGAGGGAATGATCTCTGCATTGATGAAGTCTGTCAGTGTGTAGGTGGCCGGAAGCTTGTGTGCTCCTTAAAGAGGAATCTGTTGCCATTCTAAGGGGGTTGGATGTTTTTTGGGTTTTCTTCTCTGACCTTGAACACAAGGTGTTCATGTTTTGAAAGGCATTTTTTGTTGTAGATGCAATCCTGGATTTGGTGTATCGGTCTCTCTTATTTTTTTTGTAAATGATAAGTTCCTATATGATGACTTTCTATGCAGATTGATTTTAAATGAAAAACACTTGGTGTGTGTATTGTTTATGATTGTCTCCTGTATGTCATTTGTTTTCCTTTCAAACAAGGTTGTCAAGGGCTTCCAAGTTTTTCAATATATACTTGCTATATTGTGTGTCTGGTTCTGGTGTCTGTTGAAGGGGTGGATTAAATAAGCTTTTGATCAGACACAAAGGAAAATGGATTGCACCATAGGATTTGCAAAGTATGATCATAGGTAATACTCTTTCTTGGACATATTGTTGTCAGGCAGTAATATTTTACCTAAGTCCTCTGGATATGAAGTCATGTTGTCATAGAAAAACATTTACATTCATAGATTTGACTCTATTGCCCAGATAAGGCACTGGTCTGGGAATCTGTCTATTCAAAGGGTCTAGGAAAATCCCATAACTCCAAACATAAATAGAAATCCTTTCATTATTCTAACCTATTAGTTTGTAGGAGTAGGATTAGGACCCCTACATACTCTCATCCTCAACAAGTTAGATATGTCCAAGAATGTTGCTAGCATTATGATCTATCATGCATATCTTGGTCCAAACATGAGGGTATTCTACCTGTTATTGTAAAGCTAAATCTTTCTATCATTGGGCAAGTCAAATGTTAAATCTTTAGCTATAGGGATACCCCCCTTGGTGCGGTAGAACCAGAAGTGAAGGGGAGGCAGCTCACGCAACTTCCCATATCTATTGGGAAAGGACCCAACACTATGGACTGTGGTATCCCAAAGACACCGATTTCACTCTTAGTGCTTATACAGATGTAGATTGGGCTAGAGATGCTGATGATAGAAAGAGTACAAGTGGAGGGGCTTTCCTCTTGGATAACAGATTGGTTTCATGGCTGAGCAAGAAGCAAGAATTAGTTTCTTTGTCTACTGCAGAAGCAAAATATATTGTTATAGCATGTTGTTATACTCAAGTGCTTTGGATGAAGCAAACATTGAAGGATATAAGAGTTGTGTATAAAGAACCAATTTCAATATTTTGTGATAATACAAGTGCTATAAAGATTTCAAATAATCAAGTGATGCACTCAAGAACAAAGCATATATCTATAAGGTATCACTTTTTGAGAGAAAAGGTAATAGAGAATGAAGTAAAGATGGAATATGTGTCTACAAAGGATCAGATTGCAGATATTTTCACAAAGCCTCTGCCTAAGGATACTTTTGAGTATCTCAGAGAAGAGTTAGGGGTTAGTACGCCTCCTACTCTAAACTAAGATGCATGGGAAGTGCATCAGTCTAGTGGTCCCTAAAGTCTTATTCTTTGATCTAGATTGATGTTTTGAAGGCTACCTCTCAAGTGGAGCAGGTAGATGTTGCTGATATGATTTCTTGATAAAAGAGAAGGAAGTATTGCAATATTATTGATAGAGTAATTCCAGCTTGATCAGAGAAGTAGTTTGCAAGTATGTGCAGAGGAAGAGATGTGTAGAGGAAGAGAAGTGATGTCCTTTGCCATTGATGTCAAAGGGGGAGAGAAATCATGTGAAAAACTCAGGGGGAGAAAGAATTCAGATGTGTAAAGAGAAAGGGGGAGAAAGTAATCAATGCAGAATCTTGTCTTGATGGTTCTTATAGTTTTTCACATCAATGTTGCCATCAATGACAAAGGAGGAGATTGTTGCAAGTATGTGCTTATCGGTGTTGTCATTGATCTCAACATATCTTAGTTGTCATTAGTGCAGTGATAACTTTAAGAAACCCCTCTTGAAAAAAGATATAAAATCCTGGCGAATCTTTCATTTTTTTGGAAAAAAAAATTAATTTCTATTGATGAATCTTTCATTTTTTTGGAAAAAAATATTAATTTTATTGGCGAATCTTTTCTTTTTTTTGAAAAAAATATTAATTTTATTGGCAAATTTTTTTAAATCACTACAAATTTGTAGAAAATCCTAGCGAATCTTAATGAAAAATAGGAAAATGCATTAATTACCATGGTGAATCCTTCCTTTTTAAAAAAGTTAAATTTCTATGGAAAAGTAAGGGCTTGAGGGTGACATTGATTGACTAGTTTAAGGTGTATTGCTCATGTCTATAATTTCTTAATATTTTAAATCAAACATTGAATATTTTAAATCAGCCCTATATTCTTTTTCACCACCATTGATTTTATTTATAATCTAATGGTTTGGATTCTATTCTATGGGCCAAAATGTACCCATGGAGCTCTAATGCCCATGGGGCTCGAAATTACATTTGGGTCATTTGCAATTCGAGCCATTGATCTCAAATGTAAATGACCCAAATGCAATTTTGGGCCTCATGGGCATTGGAGCTCCACAGGTACATTTTGGCTCACAAAATTTAACCCCATCTGTTAGATTATATATTGAGATCAATGACCCAAATACAATTTTGAGCTCGATGGGCATTGGAGCTCTATGGGTACATTTTAACCCATGGAAGACAACCCCAGCGGTTATAAATAAAATCAACAATGGTGATTAAAATTTGGTGATATGGCCCTAAAGTAACCAATAATTATATAATATTATTGGTGAATTAATTTCATTTTCTACTATAACTTATAAAATCTAGGCGAATCTGATCTAATCAGGTATCGAATATCATGGCAAATTTTTTATTTTAAAAGTTTAATAAAATAAATGTTCTGGTGATTTAACTAGGAGTAAAATAAAATATTGTAAAAATGTGGCGATTTAGGTCACCATACAACTTGAACTATTAGCAAAATTTTGAATCCCCAATTTCAACTATTAGCCAATTGGTGAATATTAGCCACTAAAAAAATCACTGCATTAGTGTCAACTATGCTCTTATTTTGATACTTAATTGTGTTGAGTTAGTTTCTTTGTATTGTCTTACATAAGTGTTGAAGATAATGAGTTCAAGTGTTTCAGATATTGAGTTTCCAAGTGCTTTTGAGAAAATCTGCTCTTCTAGTGGAAACAATGTGTTGTAGAGTTTCCTGGTTTGCAGAAGTATAGTGTAGTGTTTTGCTCTGCATATTCTGTATACTGAATATCTTTGTCTATGGATTAGAAGTTATGTTAAAGGATGTATGTAGTTGCTATGTTTCAAGTTTGAGCCTTTGGTGTGAAGATTTGAGCGAGTTCTGTTCACCAGAGTAAAAACTATTTTTCTGTATACTTAATGTATTCTACTCCACATTTTTCCACATTTAAGTTTTATAGTCTGCAGTTTTGGAATTAAGTTTGTAATGATGTTATGTGTCTTCAGTTCAAATGGTTCGTAATTTGGTGCTCTGCAAGCGATCTTTCTTTTATTACAGTGGCCGAAAGTAATGTTCAAGTGCTCTGGTTTGATGAATCTTATGGATAAAGTGTTTATAAGTTGTGTGGATGTTCTTGGTGATTGTAACATGCTTGTGGATGTCTCTAGATCCTATTCTTTCCTTTTGATTAGTCCACAAAGTGTAATCTAGATTGTGCATGAAGCGTGTTCTTAAAGGTCTTAGTGTTAACATCAGTTTTGGATGACTTGGTTGTTTTCACTACTTGTGATTATACTTTGGAGTTTGCAATAGCGTGTTGTTTCTTTGGAGATTGCATTAGAGTCCCAACTAAGGAGTGGTTTGGTCCACATTCATTCTTTCTCTTTCATTAATATGTTTAGGTCTAGACCTATTCTAATATATGTATGTTTGTTGACCTTGGAGATTGTTCCAATGGTTGATGATTGTAATGTTGACCTTGATGATCATTCCAAGGTTGATGAATTATATAACTACTTGTAATGAAGTCATGAAAAAGGTATCAAGATGTGAAAATGAAAAGATAATTGTGAATTGAAAAGGTAAAGAAAAGAAGAGGATGTTTATTGTGCTTCAATGGAACTAAACCTTGGCATAGTGTAGATGGTACTATCTCAGTTCACCAACTCTGGCAGTGAGCCACCAATCGGCAGTGAGCCACCCCATTGGCAGTGAGCCTCTTCTTTTACAGTGAGCAATCTAGGCAGTGAGCCTCTGATTTTAGCTATTGTTATTAGATACTATATTGTGAGTTGACACTCAACGTGGTTTTTCCCTTATTGGGTTTTCCACATAAAAATCTGGTGTCTCATGTGTGAATGTGTTTAATTTTCTAATTTCATGCTTTCATGGTTAAAATACAATAACAGTGATTAAGTGAATGATGTATTAATGGTTTTGAAGTATTGGTTACAACTGATTCACCCCCTCTCTCAGTTGTCTTTCCCTTTTCAACATTGATAACCTTATTTGGGATCGCATGATTTAGTTGTCACTACTATCTCCTTGTATTTATGAATGCAAATTTTATTACTTGTTGACTCTTGAAATGTCTTGGAGCTTCTGTAACTACTTCTCACATAGTTTTAATCTTATCAGTGAATCAATCCTTTGTGACTTATGGTCCTTTGTGAAGGAACATAAGCTCATAGGGGTTTTCATTTTAATGGAAAATAACCCTATGGTAATAGTGTCTATCTTGTGAAATTTTTCTTAAGGATGGAGGTTATGTTGCTTGGCCTTCTCTTCTATTAGCTTACCTTAGCAGGGGGCTAGGTGGTGATCCCATGAAAGTATCTAGTTGCACACCTACCACCTAACTATCATTTAATCATGATAGGTATCTTGAGTGGAAATCTTGAAGATCATCTTGGTTGTAATGCAATAACTTTATAGCTTTACAAATTGTAAAATTGATGAATCTAGGGTTTTGGATATTATTGTAACTAGGATTTTGGATTCTTGAATAAGGCCTAGGATTTGATAATAACATACACTATTGTCTCCATACTATATTGTTATTCTTATATGGCAATATGTATTAGATTATCCCTATAGTAGGGTATCATTGAATTGGTGTGTGTGTGTGTAGGAATAGAACATCATTTACTTTTGAAAACTTATGTTGCCATCATGTCCTTGGATTAAAACATCTAAAAAATGCTTGTGTGATGTTGTGACTTCTCTAAATCAATAGTAACTACCTTCTTTTTCTATGTGTTAAAATCTTATGAATTTAAAGCAGTAGTTATAGAGGTTTTCTAGGGCAATTCATAAGACCCCCATTGTAGTAGCAAGAGTGTTTGTTAACATTATGATTTGTATGTGTAATACCTTAAAATGTGAACCTTGTTAATTATCCTATGGGGATTAAATTAATTGCTTCAATACTATTAGGTATTGTAGTTTGGCATTATGTAGGAAATAGTGCTAGGATATAACCCAATTCTTGTATTTAATTGCTATTGTATGGATTCGAGTTGAGGGTTCAATAATAATATAGAATTATGTTTTATCATTTGGAAATTTAATTATTCATACACAATGAGATGAGGGTATATTCAAGTCTCTACCCTATGGTACTATGTTTGTCCTAATAACATAGAAATTGATTCAAGGAAACTTGTAAATTCATTGTCATGAATCTAACCCTAATTATTACCATATATTAAGGAGGTGTGAAATGCTATTTTATTTTAGGTTGTGAATCTAGCTAGGGTAATTTGGGGGTCATAAATATATAGTAAAGGATGGATAACATACTTATATTGGTTCACTTTGATCAAACTATGACATGGTGCTATGATCTAAGATTGTTTATGCCTACTTTTTTGTGTAAATGAAACCCTAATTCATAATATATGTAACTAGATAATGGCATCTTATGGATGATGGTATGGCAATGAGAAACTACAATTATGTATGACATTGATATTGTGTAGAGTAAACCTTGTATCAATTGATAGTGGATGGTTGAGCCTTATAAATAAATGTTACAAGCATTCTATACTTTTTGTATGACATTTTAAATCTAATTAAGGTTGTTGGTAAGATAGAGCCAAACCTCTTCCATTAGGTTGAAAACCTAAAAGGGTGGTCTAATGGAGGTGAATGGTGAAAACTCTCAAAAGCACTAGAGGTTGAGGGTAGACAGTCATAATCTTGAATAAGATACAACAAGATAATCTTATTGCAAAGGAGATATGACACTTGGAGCTGACCTAAAACACATCTAAAAGGCACCACACATAAAAAGGACATGTTTCCCTATGAAATATAGATATGAAAATAGAATAGAAAAGTAGGCTAAGATAGCAGATAAGGATAGGTGAAGTGTGAATGATGTTGCGTATGTATTTATGTATATTCAATTAATTATGTTCATCTTATCCTACCTCATCATTTTGTAATCTACCATGAGTGACAAACCTTCTCTTCCTACTTATACAAGGGTATAAATATTTTTGGGATTGCTAAGATCAGAAAGCAAAGACTAGGATAGCTTCCACAAACATAATGAGAGCACAAAAGATAAATAATATTATCAAAAGTGAATTCAAAGTACAATAGAGAGCTTGATTATAAAGGCAAGGAAGAGGAGGTAGGAAGGTAGGACTAAACAACTAACTACTCCTCCAAATGTGCAACACATGTTAGCTTACATGAAACAAGTATGAGGGAATGTGTCAAGTCTACATTAGTTGAGATACAAAAAATCTTATCCTCTAAGTAAACTTAAGCTAAGTGTGAATGGGTCAACCTAGAAAGGGTGATTAGCTAACTAGATGTATAATGACCCTATTTACACTAACAAATACAACTTTCTACAAACTAAAGCTTAGATCTTTAGTCTACACCTATTCTTGCCAACAAAGGTTCTAAAATATTTTGATTTATGTTTATTGAGGGGCAATAAGTGAATCCAAATGTCTAAACTTAAGGTAATCTATATTTATAAACCTACTCATATGATGATATAATTTGTGGTCTATCCTTTTTGAATTCATGGATGTATAAAGTGGGCAAAGGGAGTTATAATAATTTTTATAAATGTATTGTTTGAAATTATTTTATTATTAACATTTAGTCTAAGGTCAAGCATGGATTGTTTGCTTTCTTAATTAATTTTAGATTGATTAAAACATGTCATGAGACATGATTATGATTGTGCTAGAAAACTTCACAAAGGTTATATTGTTTTAGTAAACAGGCTAAACTTAATAATTGTATTAAAATCTGGCTTTGATACTTCAATTGAAGGTATCATTAAATCCCTATTTTAGAATATAGTGTGGTATAAAAGAGAAATTTTGGGTCTAGTGGAATATCATTCCCAAAAGTAGAAAATTGTTAACCCTGACCTAGAACAAGATATTTTGTAAGATCAACTTAATGAGGAAATGGAAAGTTAACATTGATCCTCATGATCATCTTGAGTTGTGTGACATAACTCCAAGGGATGCTTATAGTCTAATAAGTTAAAACTTTTAATTCAAGTTGATGAGAATTCACTTAGAATTATCTTTTCTAACTTAAGCTGAATATGGGTTCCATTAACAATACCAATTATCATGTTAAGTGAATTGACATATTGGCCTAGGACATTTAGCTCCAATTGAATTAGTATGCACCTGAGTGAAAACTATTAACCTAATAGAGGACACAATGGTTGAAGTATAAAAATCAACTTGATTGAATAGAATCAATTTATGGTGGCATGACTAGATGATCAATATCATAGCATGTGAGTGCATAATGGGGTATTTAATATTGGGGAATATATATATATATCATTGGGTATTAGGAGTAGAGGGTAACTGTATTAATATTTTTCTTAGGTATTGGGGGTAAGAGTGTGGAATGGGTTAGAGGGTTAGGGGTTGGGTTTATAGGATAGGAAGTTGGGAAAAAAATAAAAAATTATCTCTTTACTTTTATATTTCATGAGACCAGAAAGAGGAATCATTTATGTTATTTATGTAGGGATGGCATGTACATATTTGTTTAGTTTGAAGTGGCTAAAATGATTGTGTTTCTACACCATACAAGAGATACATGTTTGATTCAAAAAGAGGTATTTCACCTATGTACAAATTGTAGGAAAATATATAAGATAAATGGGAAATGACTCTCCTTGTGAGCATCCACCACTTGAGGGTGTCATACATCAAATTTATGTCTCATTTGGCAATGATTAGAAATTTTTTTACCTTTTTTCACAATGTTTAATTTTTTTTGTAGAGGTTACTAAATACTTTATTAAGTAAATGCAATATGATAATAGTAAAGGGGAATTCTTCAATTTTATGAGTAGATATGAGATGGGTGAACAATTATATTTCTAGTTTCTTGTGGTTTACCCTATGCACAAGTATTAATTTAGTTTCTCAACCCAAACATGTAAATGAAGTCAATTTAAATGACAATGTATTTGCATCAAATAGTTACCTTTTCAATTATATTTTTTATTCTAAGGATTAATAACAAATTATTATAGTATAAAAATATTTTTAATATACTTTATTTTCATAATCACCTATGAAAATCCCTTTAGGAATTTTCATTTAGAGCTGGGTGTGATGGTGGTGGAAATAAAATGTTTAATTGCATGTATGAGGGGTATAGAAAAATATCACTAAAAGAGTAAGTACCTAAGGTATATGGTAGAAAGAGGGGATATTTTAATAGGAATTGTATTCTAAGATGGGGTATAAAAAATTCAAGACGTAGGGGTAGAAATGAAATTAGGGGTATTATGTATAATTCCATGATCACAGTTGATAGAGGATAAGTTTACTAAGTGGATCTCTCAAGAATTAATGTTAAGTTACATGTAGACTATATAGCATGATGGTCCATGACATCATCTAATGTATCCAATATCATGTGACACATGTATTTAGGTTGGCCTGATTGAGTGAGACACTCTTCCTAAGAAAATCCTAAGAGAGTGAGACACCCTTCTTATAGAAGGTTTGGAAGAGTGAGACATTCTTAATAATTAAATACATGATAGAATGAGATACTTTGTCATTTAAATTTATGATGGAGTGAGACACTTTATCTATTAGATGCATGAAGGAGTGAGATACCCTTCTTATAGAAGGTCTGGAGGAGTGAGACACTCTAACTTATGAATAGATGCAAAAGTGGGACACTTTGTTTAATGAATGCATGAAATACTGAAATGCTATGTTCATTGTTTGTATCCCTTTTAGATAAATATTTGCTTTGATCTCCTGATTAAGGCCCTTAAAAAAATTGGGTATGCTTATTGGGTTAATGCAAAGGCTAGTTTTCTTATCTTTATGGAAAATATTTTAGGCTAAGGCACACTAATAAAATTATGACTCCATCACCAAGATTGGGTGTTCTTGTCCCCTAGTCTATGTAAGAGCAATGAGATTGTTGAGAGATACATGAGATACCTAATAAGCATGCTTAGTGGGTGGTTCTGAGGTGTGATGAGCTTGCACCACCTCCTCCTAATGCAACCACTTATACTTAACTTGTTTTAATATGCTTTATTTATAAACTCATTTATTTTTGAACTTTACATTCCAATCAACCACTTTTTTATTATAAACCTTCTAAAATATACTTATAAAACTATATACTTAATATAAAATATTAAAGAATTTTTAATTAAAATAAAATTGTAACCCTTGTTTATTTAAGAGGTGCATGACCATCTACTCCCATTATTGCCCATAAAAGGGTGCATCAAATTTTGACTTGGAGTTCTTATAACATTGCCTATGCAAACACACAAATTATATAAGCCAATATTTCCCCATGGTGGAACCCAAGAAAGGTAAACCACTAAAAATCTGCGGAAGCACCTTCACAAAGTATAATGTAAAATCCAAAATAATCCTCTTCTTTTCATGCATGTGTTGTGAACCAAAATTGGAGTTGCTATGCAAATAAAACATATTTTTAATTGTCAATAAAATATCAACAACATTAGACCTTAGCTTAGTTGTAGAGTGGAGGACTAGAAATCCTTAGTTTTTGATGTTTCTCAAATAACTAAATTCACACATTTGCTATTTGTTAAATTGTAAAGGCATTCAAAGTTATTTTTAAACAAACCTTTAAATCTCATCCATTTAATAACAACACAAAAACGTTTAATAGATCAAAATCCATTCTTATTAATAGTACAAAAAAGTTTTAAATCATCAAAATCCATCGTACTGATAGAAATATAGAATTCAAAGTTCAATTCGTCTCTAAACAAGTCCAATATTACAAGAATAGTAAAGCAACAAAAATAAACATCTTATAACCTTACATCTATTAAGCAAGGCAAATATAATCTAGCTAAATCAAACATGAATACCATTACTTGAAAAACGAAACAAGTATTCTTCTAGGTGGTTTAGAAGGCCTTCTTGCATGCATTACAAACCTGTTGTCTAACACAACCACATCACCAACTTCCCATTTCACTTCAATAGCTTCCTCTTCAGCAATTTGGAGGCATGATTTAATGGCTACTCCAGGAATCATAGATCCATCTCCTAGTTAAGGGGGTTGGTTGTCATTGCGAAATCCTAAATAATTGAACCAAACTTTCTTATTCCTATCTACTCTTATAATAGAAACAACAGGCTTTTCAGACTAAAGCACCATCTTGTTCCCTTCCCAACTCACCCTAGACAAGTTTTGCCCAGTATTTGTAGCCCTGGACACAAATTCACAACATATGTTGCGTCAATTTTAAATTAAATCTTCTCAAAAATTTATGTGGGTAATTTACCAAAATTCAATGTAATTCTTATTTTCTTTCTGCTTCTTCCTTATCCCTGGTTTTGTAAAGGGTTTGCCAACCTTTCATGTAATCATTAGGATTGTCCTCCTCAGAAAAACTGAATGTATAAATCAACCCTTCTTTTTCAATTTTGCTTACTAATTCAGGGTATTTTTCTTCCATTTTTTCAGTAAGCTTATGGCTCAACAAAATGGCAGTATGCCTTCCATCTGGAGGAGCAATCTCACAGAAAAAGGCTATTTTGGTTGGGAAATCTTCGTGCTGCCTCAACAAAAATAACCAGAAATATACTTTAAAATATAAAAGACACATAATACAATACTCTTGTCTTTAATTTCATATATATTTTGGGAAAAACAAAAATTAATTGGTGCTTTTGCTATCAAATAAATGTAAAAAAAAAAAAATACTTTTTATTATATGTGACAATTCTAACAATAAGGAAAATAACATGTTAAACCCCCATTCAACTCAAGATGAGAAAAGCCAAGTCTCTACTTTTCCAATACTGAACAACCTTGACAGTCTTAAAAACACAGAAACACTACTTCATCAGTCCACTATGACTATCACATGATTATAAGCTTAACTTCTCATCAAGAAGTATATAGATCTGATTTTATAATTAAGAGATCTTTCATGATGATATTGTCAAAACAACAAATACATATTAAAGATAGTGGGATGATTTTATCTAGGTAGAAACTCACTCTACTTAAATATCATTCCCTTCAATGGTCAAACAGTCAATAGCAATTTTACACTTCAGTCACAATAAAAAATGGTAAATATTTGTCATATTTTTATTGGCCAAAATTGACATTTGAATATTGAAGTTGATGATATTTAAGAATAGCTATAGAAACTTACCAAAGCTGTCTCATAGTGGAATTTGATGGGTTGATGGAGAGCGGCTTCATTTGCAGTATAAACTCTTCCATGAATCATTGTTCTTGAAGCTCCGCCCGAAGATGGTCTTTCATCCCAGCCAAATGCCTCCATAACCTCATTGAAATCTGATGCAGTGTTCAGGGAAATCCTCTGAAAAGCAATGCTCCCACCTTCTTCAGCTCACTGTTGATCCACTCTTTGTTGGTTTGAATGGTATGGAGAAAGGATTGTAAGGTGTTACATTCATCACTGTCATCTTGGGGCAAGAGAACCATGGGAAAGAGGAGGTCATGTTCATCTATAACTTGCTGGTGGGCAATTCTCCCTTGTTGGAAAGGGCAATCCTGCATCTTCTCCATTTTCTTAAATGCTTACCCTATTCATACATTCAACGGCATTTCATTAGAAACACGTTAAGACCAATAATGTGGAATCTTCATACTAATAGCATTGCAGCTGCTGATAGATCCTTATGCATCGGATTGAAGGTGTACAGCAGCTATATTATTAGGAAGTGGGGCATTGCTAATGGAATCTTCATATTATATTACACTATTTACAGAAAAGTCGTCAGCTCTGGTCAATATTATATAGGTATGGGTCATTTTCTTCTATATATTTATAGATTACGTTGCTGTGCTCTTACATATTCAGTGACGTTGTATTTGTTGAGAGTAGATTTTATATATCTTTTAAATTTTGGTATCTTTTTTAATTAATTATTTTGTATTATTTAATATGTTTAATTTAAAAGGAAGGTCATTTGGTGTCACATGTACATATTTACTAGCACTTTCAACTTTAGGAGATGTAAGGGATGCATTGAAAGGGAAATTCATAGAACATCTTGGTTGATAAGAACTTCTATGGCTTAAATAATACATCTGGATTTGACCGTGTTGATGTTTTTTTCCCTCAACGTTTCGAATCACACTCCGTGATCCATCATCAGGAGAAAGAGAGCAAGAGAAGAGAAACAGAATTCATTTTAATTTAAAAGGAACGTCATTTGATGTCACATGTACATATTTACTAGCACTTTCAACTTTAGGAGATGTAAGGGATGCATTAAAAGGGAAATTCATAGAACATCTTGGTTGATAAGAACTTCTATGGCTTAAATAATACATCTGGATTTGAATTCTGTTTCTCTTCTCTTGCTCTCTTTCTCCTGATGATGGATCACGGAGTGTGATTCGAAACGTTGAGGGAAAAAAACATCAACACGGTCAAATCCAAAAGTATTATTTAAGCAATACAAACATGGAATGTGGAAAATTAATGATTGCCAAGAACTTCTATCTCAAGGTTTTGAATTTTTTAAACTGGTAGAAAAGAATATTTATTTCATGCAAGTTGAACATGTTCAAGGTTAAGGGGACATGCAGGAACATTGTGTCAAAGTGATTTGAAATCAATTCTATCACCACAAAGGTGGACATGTATAACTTCATAATGATGCTTTTCTCTCTAGTTAATAGGAAAAGGGATTTCATTGTCTCCAATTCAACTTAGCAAGGCAACAAGTTATATTCTCTTGAGTGAGCATTGGAGATGGGGGTGGATAAATGTTTGAGTGGAGTAACAAAAAATTGGATTGAGATAGAGACAATAAAGACAATCAAAAAGTGATGAAGGCTACTTTTAAATGTCAAATTTTTATGTTTTGACATATGACAATTCCAACAAGATAGTTTTTTAAGACTTGCTAATTTATATGTGAAAACGCACATTAAAAGCATACAAATATGATCTTTAGCTACAAAATTGATCTAATACAATGCACTCATATTCTTAGATTCTTTTGATTCACTATCTCTTTCTCTACTATCTGGACTAATAGTATTTATGAATAATCGAGGACAACAATCTTTAATCATGAAAATGCTCTAGGATTGAAGTATGCAGATCTAGATTTGTTTTAGTCAATCAATGCAAGTGTTCCTAGCATTCTCCTTCCTTAAATGCAAGTGATATTCAAATAATGCATATGGAAAGAAATTGGACGTGATAAATAAATGCAATTCAATGCCTTCAAATACAAAGACATCAATAATTCACATTAACATGTGTTCAGTTGGCTCATAATGGCTAGCAAAATCGATGGGAGTAGACCAAAATTTGAATTTGAGTTTTTAAGTTGTAGGGGTCAAATCTGTAGATGCGAGATCAATACAACACTCA
Organism: Cunninghamia lanceolata; assembly: GCA_027924645.1. Taxonomy (NCBI): domain Eukaryota; kingdom Viridiplantae; phylum Streptophyta; class Pinopsida; order Cupressales; family Cupressaceae; genus Cunninghamia; species Cunninghamia lanceolata. The sequence continues at coordinate 223,867 of BSBN01000762.1, read as the reverse complement.
TGGGAATGATCCAAGATATCTAGGTAGAGAATGGATGTTCAAACATGGGGGAAATGATAGAATATTTAGAAAAGTCTATAGATTCAGATAAGATAAGGTTAAACACATAAAAATATTTGTAAAGAAAATAGGTGAAGGCTAGAGAAATGAGCCCAACTTAACACAAAATTATTCCATTTGTCAATATATAATTACATTAAAACATTCTCTCAAAATAAACTTAAAAACTAAATAAGAATTGGCATGAGTATGTAAATTTCAGCATTATGCATATATTTACATGTAATTTTATTAATCTTGACTTAAGAGCTAATTACACATTACTAAATAATAGCTAACTTGGAAAGTTATTGCCAAGTCATGACCTTAAAGATTAAGGCTTTTTGCCATAATTGATTACCATATTTTATTTAAAATATTGCTCTATGCCACACAATTAATTTAATTTAATATGCTAACACAAACAAATCATTATTTAAATGACTCAATGGTAATAAGAGCCAACTAGAAAGTAACATATTTGAAGGAGTATGGTCTCGTATTGTCTAAACCCTAAGTGCCCACTATTCTTATGTAGATTCAAAAGCATACAATTTTTTGATGAGTTATGATTTTCATGATATATCTCAAAGCTATTTAATTCTAGCAACTGTAAAATATTTCTTGTCATGGGACAAATTTATTGATAGTGCTAGTATTATTATGTATTTCAAAATCTACATGTATATGCTTATTTGTCTCACATCTTGTATAGAAACTCATTTACATTCCATTTTTTTGTTAGTTAACCCAAAACAATTAGCCTAGCCTAAGCTAGGGAGGTCACATCTAGGGGACCTCTTCCCATGGAACTTTTTGTTGCAATAGGTGTTGTCATTAATGTCAACAGTGGTATGGAGTGTTGCATTGTAAGTGTTGACACCATAGATGTCATAGGGAGATTGTAGTTGTATGGTGATCAGGGAAGACAATAGAGTAAGTAGTCAGAAGTGTTGTGAGGTAGAAAATAGAGTGATGTGCATATGCTGTGATGGTCAAAGAAGCAGACAAAGGGAGTTAATCAGAAGAGTTGTGAAGTAAAGGAGATGGATTAGTATCATCTATACATAGTTATACCATATCTTTTGAAGTTCATGTGTAAGTTCACATCCTTGATATACTTATGTTTGAAGTTTGTGATGAGTAGAGTTGGATTCTTGTTGTATGATGATGATATGAACTCATAATGGCTGCCATTAGATGAAGAAAGTTGTGAAAGTTTGAAGAAAATTTGCCTAAGTTCTTGTTAGTAAAGAGGTCACAGGCTTAGATAAATGTACCGCATATCTGCACTATTGAAGATTCTACCTTGTGGTTTGGAAGATAAATAGAAATAGGTGCAAAGAATGTATATTCCAAATTTTAGAGCATGAAGTCACCACAAAGTATTTTGGAGTCAAAAGAGTGAAGGCAGTTGTGAAACAAACTAAGTACACTCATAGAGAGATAGGAGAATGCTTCACATTTATCCATAGATGAAGATATGACTTGGTAGTTTGGAGGATAGGTAAATGAGTGTCAAGTATGCATCTCTCAAGTTTCAAGTGATTATATGTACCGCAGTTGCATCTCCAGAGTTAGCAATTTGAAGACATGCCTTGGTGCTATTTGAAGTAAGCAGAGAGAGATTGTTGAGGTCACCACAGTTCACTACACAATGGTATTTAGCCTTGCTGATAGAATGATAAGCTCATATGGCTGGTTGGTATGTGTTGTTCAAGTTTCAAATGATTATGTTCATCACAAGTATGTTTTTCATTGTTTCATCTTAAGATTGTGTAAGCAAATGTTGTCAAGGACACTAGCATCAAAGTTCAAGTATTTGCACTAGCATGAAATATTTTGAAATGATAAAAGAAGTGTACATGAGTATTTTTCAAGTCATATAATATTTAGTGTATGGTCTGCATGATGTAATTTTGTCTCCTTCAGCACCGCTTTAGGTCTGGAGCTATTTTGTGGAAGGATAAGGGTTTGCGGAGCTGACTTGGTGTATGATGAAGATTTTGCCATGTGTTTGAGTATGCACCAACTTGGAAGAGTGTGTTAAAAGGTAATATAGGACCTAGTTATGCTTTGTTATTGAATCGCACTGGATTTCTAATTATCACATATATTTTAGAGCCGACTATTGTGGCCACTACATGTTTCATGTTCCACGTTTCATCTTGGCTGACCAAGGAGAAAGATTTTGGAGCTTGTGGAGGATATAAATGTAAGATCAAAAGTGTCAAGTGGTGTGTGAGTTGTGTATGGTGTGATAGCATTGACTTTGTGCGAATAAACTTATTGCAGAAGCAGATTTCATGATGGAATGTGGAAAGGACCAGTTTATTTAATATGACATTGTTGTAGAGGTAGTTGTTGGTGATGTGATGATGGAGAAGAGTTTCCAAAGTTGTTTTGTTGTGGTCAAGGTTGATATTTTAGTTGTACAGAGGTGAGATAATTGTGTAGAGGTTGAAGTGATCAGCAATTAGTTTTGTGAGAACATTTGAGTCAGATAAGTTTTCTATTGTGTAAAGATTATAAGTGATTCAGAGAATTGCAGCTTCCTTTGGGTTGTAGCCCATAAATAATATTGTAATTTTTTATTTATTTGTGAGGCTGGATTTGGATAGTAGATCCAAGCAACTTGCTCATTGTGGTTTTTCCCTTCTAAGGTTTTCCACGTAAATCTGGTGTTATGGATGTGTGTTTCTGTGTTCTTGTGCTTTACATGTTTTAAATACTTATGTTAGTTGTTGGAAGAAAAGAATTTGAATAAGTAATGATTCATCCCCCTCTCAGTACTTCTGTGTGTTCAACAATTGGTATCAGAGCTGAGTTCCTTGTATGGAACCTAACAGCTGAGGTAGATCTTGGATGGAACACATGGGAACTGAAGTATTGTTTAATGGAAAGAATCCTTCAGACGATGATAAAGACATGACAGCCTATAATTTAGAAGACTGTGTAGTTGATTTTGAAGGAGAACTCATTTTTTCTCTAAAAGATCTAGATGGAGAAAGAAGTGAAAATGAAGAATATAAGATAAAGCTCAAAGAATCAAAAGAAGCAATTGTCAAACTGAAAGTTTAAGTTGAAGAAGGTAAGAAGGTTGTAGATTGTCTAAATGCTAAGCTCAATGACAAATCAATCAAATTCTCCAAACTAGAAGAAGAAATTGTATTTCTGGGGAAAGAATTGGAAAAAGCAAAGGATCAAATAGACGAAGGTCTAAAACTAAAGAAAAACACTAACATACTTGATGAGATAATCAGTAGTCAAAGACCTCTAAAGAATAAAGGTGGCATTGGATTTGAGAAAGGTCAGAGTTCTAAAATAGACATACCTAAAGGCATGTTTGAAATGAAGAGAGAAGAGCCCTGCTTTGAAGACCCTGAGGAGACTAAAGATGAAGAGCTTGGTCAGCAATCAGAAGAAAAATCTCAAGAGATCTCCTCCTAGACAAGCTGTTAATCCCAGGTTCTCTCAATCCTTCTATGGTTACTATTATTCTTGCAATAAATTTGGACATAAGGCTATTGATTGTAGAACCACACTAGTAGAATTTTGGAAAATAAATGACTACGTGACTAAAAATTTTCTAAGTCATTCTACTAATTTTTTGCAACACAACTATAAATGACTAATTTGATTGTCAGGTAAAAGACACAACTAAATAATTAGTCACACAAATAAAAATTAGACAATATATATTACTTTTATTAAAATAATATATATTACTATTTTTCCACATCTTTTAAATATATAATATATTTAAAAAATACATATTAATTTAACTAAAGTATAACATCTAAAAATAATAAAAAACACTTCCCAATATAATTTTATAATAATTACATCCCACATACTACTTAATATAGCAACTCTTAAAGGGGGCAAGTGTAGTCATTTTATTTTGGTTTATTATAGACTAGAAGAACACCCTATAAGGCTATAATTACTTAAAAATAGGTTAAGTTTGTGGAGGTCGGAAAGTATAGATCAAAAGCTAAAAAGAGAATGGGGTTGTAGACAAAAGATAAAAGCTCATAAAAATACAGTGAGGCCAAGGCAGATTTCTCACACAGATTTTTTATTTTTTTCAATAGAGAAAGGCGTGGGAGATCAATGATGTAAGGAAGGTATTTCTGGATTGAATTGGCTCGAAGAATAGATGGCCCTTCAGATTTAGACTCGTAAATATTTGGCCCCTTCCTCCCCACCCCGTCAGATCAGACGCTTAGCGAGTCACATGTGGGTTGGGTTAGGACGAGGCTGGGATGGAATCAATAGATGTTGGATCATTGGCCATGGGATTGGAAGAATCACTGAGAAACACATTGTCTCATTTTTCATACTCCCACAACATCTTTCTGGTAGGATCTGCATCATTATGCCTTTGATATGATGATTATGAATAGATAATGACTGAATTTCATTATGTCTATTTTTGTAACCCAAGAATCCTTAAATTTGCAAGAGCCTTGCCTACTAGAATCTGGTTTCACATTCACAACATTCAACTAGTATCTCTACCATTTGATTTTATGTGTGCTCTTTGGTCTTGAGAACTAGAAGGTCTAAGAACCCTAGTACATGTTGCCACCATTTGCATAGTCCATTATTTGTAAGGAGGTCACTATTTTCATTATCATGCACCTTTCTTTGTATTCTTTAATGGTCACACCATGATGACAAATATGGAAATGAGGTCACAACTCATAAACCCTGTGTCTGCACCCTATTACCTCTCATCTAGTTTATTTCTTCATATGCTCTACTACAACCATCTAAAAAAGAACAAGATCCATCTCCAAAGAACCTTTGGTTGCCCTAAAAAGAGTTCATCAAGCTTTAAACCCTTCCACTAAAGGAATGCACCATGCATGATTGCCACAGTGACCTGATCACTGTGTAATATTTGATGGCATAAAACCCCTAGGGTTACTCCTCACTACTTCCTAGATTGCCCAAGCCTGACAAGATGACACAATCCTCTACCTTTTGAATGACAATATCAAGTGATTGCATTCCTACCTTCAAGGATGTGAAGGTTCATTAAAGGTATGGGATGCTATCAACATTTGAACATCATTGATGTTCACATCATCATTCAAAATCATTTGCATATTACTGTTCTACATGACCTCATACAACACAAGATCTAAAATCTGCCTCAAAACGAACCAAGCACTCTCAAAGAAAAGTGTGAAACCCTAGCCCAATTATGGAAAAGAAAGAACATCAAAACAATTGTGTCCTCATGCTCTGATTTGAAATGGTGTCTGGATATGTGTATTGGTACACTGGTGTGTCCAGGTGACTATTGCCAATATTTATTCTCTTTGTAAGTTATGATTTAATGTTATCACAAAACTGAAGGGTAAAGCCCAGAGGTATACTATTATTTGTTGGACATAATCTTTTAATGCCTTGAGTTTTTTGAAACACCTTTTTGTACCTTTGGGTTTTTTCCTCGAAGAAAGTTTATTCTTTGTTATTAAGTACAACAAGATCAGTGGCATATCACTTCATGTTGTGGTAGGTTTAGCCTGTAGAACAGAGAATGATGTTGTATGTAGTATATTTTGTAAGTTTTACACTCAATACATGCTGCCACAATTAGTTGTGCTCTTGAATTTTTTTGAAGGCCCCTGTAGGCAGGTTTTTCCTACCCATGGTTTTATACCCATTGTATTGTAATACCGTTTAGCAGTTTCCTATGCTGATGTGGCTATAAATACTTGCATGGATTAGGGTTGAACACAAGTGCAAAATATTTTATTTTATTGTGAAGGATGAGTTACACTAAGTCAGTGATGTTGTTGTGGTTTTGGCACAATGGTTTCAATGGGTAAAATCCTTTCTTATATTGTAAGTGTCATTTCTTTTTTGATAGTATTATATCTCATCAAGTCACATTCTATACTAGTTATATAATGAGAATTCAATTTTTAAAATAAGTTATAATGTTTTTTATGGGCTGATTCGCATTGCAAGAAAGGTATTTCCTCTTCAACACTACCCTACAAGAGGACTCCCCCAAGTTGGCTGAAGATTTCAGCTCCAGATGTAAGTTGCAAGCGATGGTATTTCAAATTATTGGTTATATCTTAATTATTTGTCTTATCTACATATGAGATGAATTTATGGCTTAGATATATCATCAGTGATACTGCTTGGATGGTTATATAGACCTTTGAATTGATTATATAGTATTTTCTCCCTCATTTAAGTTGGATTTACTTTTAAATTTTTAATATTTATTATATTGGCTCCATTATATTAAAGGTAAAATCATATTGTTCACTTTTAGTCATTCAATAACATTCTTTTATGCAATTGCTAATTTTGTGGGAATGTTAAATGTCTAACTTGGCATTCCAATCTTCTTTGTAGATTGTTGTGCATGCTTTTGCTTTGCATGTTGTTCTTATGAGTGATGGTTATGTGCAACTGTTAATTCTCTTGGACTAATGCAAACTGCACATAATCTTCTTGATGTTTTTCTTCTTCAGGTTGAGGAGAATATCTACAAGTTTGTGAAGAAGGGTTTGACACCATCACAAATTAGTGTAATTCTTCATGACTGCCATGGAATTTCTCAAATCAAGAGTGTGACAGGCAGTAAGATATTATGAATTCTAAAAGTACATGGTATCTAACTTTGAGTTTTAGGCTTTATTTATAAATTTTGACATTCTAGTTTTTTATGACAGGCTTAGAAACCTATCATATATATGGCCATGAACTTTTAGTATTTTTCCAAAGTTGAGGATTTTTGCAAGCCTTACACTAGAAATGCCAGAGGATCTATATCATCTAATTAAGAAGGCAGTTACAGTAAGGAAGCATCTTGAGAGGAATCGCAAGGATAAGGATTCTAAGTTCTGCTTGATTTTAGTGGAGAGCAGAGTCCATAGGTTGGCAAGATATTAATACAAGAGGTTCAAGAAACTACCACATATTTGGAAATACTAAGATATTCCTTATTTTATTATTCTTGTTTATCCATATTTATGAGGCATACAATGAATATAACTTGTTATTTTTTCGTAATCTTTGTTTTTACTGTATGTTCAATGGGGGCATGTTCCTGGTAAATGTGTCCCTTAGTTTACAAGGATGTAGTAGGAATGTCCCTGGGCTCTCTTTGTAAGGAATGATTAGTTTAGGGGACATCCCCGCTGCATCTACTTTTCCATTGCCCAGTCAACCTCTTTCCCTAGTATGTGGTGGGATTTCTTGTGCTCCTGGGCCATACTTTTCCAAGTTTGGGTGGGGTTTCTTGTGCACCCTATACCTTTCCCCTACAAATAATTTGTAATCTTTTCTAGAAAATTTACTCTCTAGCCATGCACTGTCTTTCCAACTCAGACAAGATTTTACTAGTGTAAAAGAATAATCTTTTTACTAATATTAATGCTACCCCCTTCTGTCTAGGATTTTAGGGAGCAGAGGCTCTAGATAAGTATCCCTGCCTTTTGTTATCCACATTAAAAGGGGACTGTATGGAACAATGGTTACTATTGCTTTCTGAATTAAAAAATAGTGATACTAATGAAACTAGTTAGGATTATGTAGATATATAGTTTCATGGTGGCATGGTGAAAGTTGGTCTTTTAACCTATTTGATAATGAATACAATTGAACTTGAAATAGTTTTTGTTACCAGTTTTGAGTCTTAACTCCTAAGTGATAATTAGCATTGACTAATTAAAGTTTTTTTTGCTACTAGAAAGGCTCCTACTATTTCTATAGGTGGCATTGATTGATTAAAAGTTCCCAAACTATTTCCTGGATGCTTGGAATTGTGACCACTACTCCATAATTACCATAAACTTCCTCAAAAATACCCCAACATGAAAATAGGACATGTGTTTCATGAGGTTTGAAGTGGAAATTGATTCCTTAAGGTATAGAATAAGGTTTTGAATATTTCATACAATACTAACTCTGCCTTTACATCTGCAAATCATCTTATTTGTCTCTTGATGGTCTTCTTCAAAGGTGACTATTGTTCAATTTTTGCTTGGTCCTTTACTCAAGAAGTTACTGTCCTCCATTATTTTATTGCACTATCTCTTGTCTTTGTTCATTGTCATTGAAACCTCCAAGGACATTGTCTTATCTTGATCCTTAAGACATTGGTGAAGACTATCCTTTTGACCAATTAAGGTGACTACATTATGGACTATGCCCTCCTTAACTTTGTCATGTCTTTCCTTTAAAGACTTATCACCTATCATGAGTACTGAATTCTTCATGACTTTGCTCCATGATTTCAAGTCTTTGTACTCTGTCCACCTTTCTTGAAGATTTGTCCTTAAACTCTGTTATTGTCATTGTCCATTGCATTCCTTAAAACTTCTCCTTTATACCACTATCAAATACTTTGCAATGTTATGCCATTCTTTTTTAAACTTTAAAAACTAAGCTCTTCATGGTGACGTGACTGCCTTTAGTGCACTATCTTCATGCTCTGTCTTTCCTGATGATTGTACAAACTCATTCAAACTTCTCTTTATGAGATCTTTCACTATCCCTTCCTTGAGCTTATAGCATTTTTGAAACCTCCTACATGAGCATACATGATGGATTGTCTCCTTGAGGTGACTTTGTTTTCATAAAAAAAAATGTCCTTCTAAATTGTTAAAGACTTCCCCTTCCTAAAAATTGTCTTCTAAATCTGTTTGACTTTGATACTACCCTACAGTTATGAGGATTGTCCTCACAATGCATTCTACATTTGAACCTAAACTCTATTCTTTATTATTGAGAATGTGGTAACCAATTCTTGCTGAAAAATAGGATGTTGTTATGATTGCCACAAGGAGAATATTGAGGCCACCAAAGAAAGACTCAGCTGTAGTTTGACCCCACAGTCAAACATTGATTGTTGTCCATGAGGCCACCTTGGAAGATGTTGTCTATCCTGTAGAGATTGTTGGCAAGTGAGTTAGATACCATGTTGATGGCTCTAAGATAATGAAGGTAAGATGATTGGTGATAAAGAAACTTGTATATCTATTTCTTTGGACTTGTTCCAGGTTATATCTGTGCATCTTGAACTTTGACTAGCTAAGTGATTTCCCATTTTTTAGTTCTATCTGGATCCTAAGGAGCATAATAACACATAATACAAGTTAGAAACCTTTACTGGGGTTTACAAAAAAATTTGTGGGAAGGGTGTCATTTTTGAGTACCCTTTGTTAGAGGCTAGTTAAATTATACCTTTAAAGTCTTCTCTCCTTTGCTGGATGGTATTTAATTGATGTTGAGCTTATTTTTTTGATTAGGGTATGTATCAAAATATTGTTTGGTTGGTATTAGAAAATTTTCTGGTCAAACATTTTAGGCTATGAAGTATCAATGATTCTTGTTGAATTCTTTTTATTGTCCTTTTCTCTTCATATGAGTTAAAATTTGTTTAGCTGAAAAGAGCCTTGCTATACACACAAATGAATTTGAGAAGCATTCGTCACTTATTCATATTTTATCATTGCTTTATATGGTGAATGGCAAATAGAAGTTAAATCTTGGGGATATAGTTGAGAAATTCACTGGTACTAAAAACTATTTTAGGCCTATGTTGAACACTTTGTTAAGGCATTTGTTGAGCTTATTTTTTTGATTAGGGTATGTATCAAAATATTGTTTGGTTGGTATTAAAATTTTTTTTGATCAAACATTTCAGGCTGTGAAGTATCAATGATTCTTGTTGAATTCTTCTTATTGTCCTATTCTCTTCAGATGAGTTAAATTTTGTTTAGCTAAAAAGAGCCTTGCTATACACTTAAATGAATTTGAGAAGCATTTTTCACTTATTCATAATTTTATCATTTCTTTATATGGTGAATGGCTAATAGAAGTTAAGCTTGGGGATCTAGTTGAGAAATTCATTGGTACTGAAAACTATGTTAGGCCTATGTTGAACACTCTGTTTAAGGCATTTGTTGACAAGGCTATAGTTTTTTAATTGATTTATCTTTCTACTGTGTTTGGACTTACTTTTGTAAACTTGAAATAGACAATGCACTTTTATTCTATTTGAATTGAGACCAATAGTAATTTTGTTGGTTGTATTGAGGCACAACTTCATTCATGGTGGAAAAGGTAGCACCTTGTTGCTCATATCAGATGGCACGTTGCATATAGAGGAAAGATTCTAGGGTTATTGTTGGCTGCATTGAAGGAGAGAGCTTCATTTATGGGACATGATCAACACTCTCCTTCTTGGATTCTACATGCTACAACTTGCTCCAGGAAGATTGCCCATGTTACAGAAGTTTTAAGAGATGAAAGAGGCATGTGCTTGTATTGAAGGGGTTGAAGCATGCATTTCCATCATCCATGTTGTTGAACTTGTGCATGTTTTCCTTATTTTCTGCCAGGTATGTCTCTTATGACAGATTGTTTTTGAAGTTATCTTTAAATACAAGAGTTCAAAGAGCATTGAAAGAGCATATTTAAAGTTAGAGAAAATAGTCCTCAAGAATAGTGTTGAAATAATGATAAAGTAAGATCTTTTATAAAATCTGGTGCAAGGGATAGTGATAAAATGGTGTAGACAACTAGGCATAAATGATAGATCTACTGATAACAGTTCTAGAAAGGTAGTTTGACGTGAAATAAGGGTTTAGATATGGGTGATGAAGTTAGAAAAAGTAGGACCAATATTTTTCTTCATTTAAACAAATAGTCACAAAGCATATTTAATAACCCCAGTGTTCTGAAGGGTAGTGATATGATATAGTTGACAGATTTATAAAGAAAGTTAGGTTTGAGATGAGAAGGATCATATGAATGTCATCAATATGAGGGAAAAAGTCCAATATGATAGTCATGCCATGAGTACAAGTAAAAGTCACTAAGACGGTCACACTCCATGAAACCAAAAGACCTGACTATGCATGAAGCCTCATTAGAGACTTGCATAGTCAAAAAGAGGATAATACATAGTATGTGCTTTTATCAATAACAAGGGTCCATGACATTCACTTTATGATAGTGATTCATCATTGTGACTTGCTAACTACGATAGCATAGTCATTGCAACATGATAGTCATATTGGATAAATCATGTTTATTAAACCTAATTAATTAAATAAATCATGTTTATTTAATTAATTCAACCTACTAACCAGCCTATCCCTACCCTAGTTAATTAAACACCTATTATTTAATTAGCTAGTCTAACCTACATGACCCTAGACCTAGGATTTATTAAATTAAACATTATTTAATTAATCCTAACCCTCAATTAGCCCATCAACTAATTTACTACAGCTATTTTAATTAGGTTAATCACCTCAATTAAAATGGTCAAACCTTGATTAACACTCCTCCCCACATCCCACAAATAAAAAATTGATATCTGTGCCACATAAATCAATTATTTATACACACATGTCATAATCCTCATTAATAATCTCTTACACCCCTTACACATGTCATAACCCATTAATTGGAACTCTACCTAAAATGAATTTTTAATTCATTTCTAATCCTCCTCTCTTCCCCATGTAAATTTTTAATTCACTTCTAATCCATCTCACCTAACCTCATTTAATTCACTTCTCTTCCCAAGATGAATTTAAAATTCATCTTTACTCACAACCCTCCATTTTTTAAGATGAAATCTAAGCCCTCCACCTCACTTGCATCCTCAACCATTGATCTCCAAATTAAATCTCCATCCTTGGATCAAATCCTCTCCAAAAAAGCCTATAAATAGAGCCTCTCCCAATCCATTTGAACATCCAATTTTAGAGCAAAGTTATCATGTCCAAATATCTCATCAAGTCCATCCATTTGTGAGCTAGGTCTTAGTGATTTTGCATTGTGAGAGCATTTCACATTTTGAAGGACCATGGTTAAAGCAAGAGCCTAAGGGTGCAAGGCTCTCCACCTTATCTAGGGGTTTTTGATCTCATTATGAAGGTATAACTTGTGTTTTATTGCATTTGCTTTGTGTTTTAATTTCATTTTGTTTTCCTAATCTTCATTAGCATGCTCGATGGGACCCACAAGGTCCAAAGGTCTTGTAGGTCCTGGTGCTAAACACTCTATGTTTGGCACCATTTCTCCACGCAGTGGTGCCATTTCCACGTATTGTGGCACTATTTCTGACTACATTGGCACCTTTTTTTTCACAACAAACCCACTAACACCTTGACTTAAATCTTTTGTGTTTCTTGTTTTCTGGTGTTTTTAGGGATTATTGGCTCTCAATTTTTGCAGAAAACACATAGGAATAGGGGGATATTATGGTGAAATTTCTTTAAAGTCTATCCAACATTTCGTCATCTAACTCTTTGTTTTGAGGGCTTGCTTAGAATATTTTTTGGTCTCATTTTCTCTAGTCTTTTAGGTGTTATTGAACTAGAGAATAACTACTAATCTTGTTTGGGTTAACATTTTGGAACTAAAACTTGTCTTTTTGAAGCTTTTCCAAACATTGCGTTATTTTGGCACTATCTGAGCCCGGGTTGGCACTATCTGTCGCAACAAATGAGACAAACAGAGGCTAAATAGCAACTTGGCACCATTTCAGGATCCTATAGTGCCTTCTACTTGTGTAGCGCCATTCTTACATTCTGTGGCACAATCATTCTGTAACTTTCAACAGTGATTTTCTAATAGTCTATGTGGTGCCATATCTGTATTCTATAGCACCTTTTGTCATTATAGTGCCATTTGGGCATATTGAAGCACCATATTCTGTAACAGTTAGGAAATAGGGGTTTTCTATCTGTGGCAACATTTAGGGATCCTGTAGCACCATTTTACTATTCTGTGGCACCTTTTAATTCTATTTTGGCTCTATTTTTTGTGTTGACATTGGAATCTATGCAAGTTGCTAGCAGTGTTTTACATGTTGAAAATTATTTATCCAAGACCTTAATCTGAAACTATTAACATTTTTGTAGGGATTTATTAGCTTAGAAAACATTTCATCTTGGTGCACTAAAAATGAACCTTTGCTTGCTTAGCCTACAAAACATTTGGATTTGGTGCATAAAATGAATCTTGTTTCCAAACAATCGTAGGCACATTTCATTTGAGCTTTAAAAAGAACATTAGCAATTATTTGATGTACCTTGTGCACTTGCACATTTGTGTTACCCAAGGGGTGGAATCAAAGTATCCTCTCCTCTCACCTTCAAAAGGATCTTGGGTGAAGAGAAATGGTTCTATTCTCTTTTTCTTTTTAGGAGTGGGCCTGCCCTTGAGACACATTTGCAAGGAGCACTCATTGGTAACCCCAAGTGGTACTTTCATTCAGTCTGCTATATAAAATAGGATAAGGTGAAAGCCAAGTCCAAATTAGTATAAGCACTTACCATATGGTTCTAGCTTGAAAGGAAGTTGTACCTTGTGTTTATGAAACTCCTAGTAGAGCTAGTTAAAACCTTAAGTGGTTTACTAGATGCTCATAATGTGTCGATCCCTTGAATGTTCCCCCACTAAACACCATTTGTTTTAGTAGCCAAAAACCTTCTATTTGTTGGTGTAGGGGGTTGGAAGATAGACCTTTGAAGTCATCCCACACTCTCATAGTTTAAAGTAGAGATAACAAATTTCTTGAGATCTTCAGGTCTTTTGGAATTCAAAGCTTGATGTGCCTAAGAAGTGAGTGCCATGTAAGAGGGAGCCAGTGCCACCAATCTTATAAGTTATCTACTTTGAATAAGTGTGGCTGGAGCAATTTAAGTAGGAATCCAACAAGTATTGTCTTTTGCTCGCCTTAGGTTGTACAAGTGCTTGATAAATTTTCACATTTTCACAACAAAACCTTTGGCCATTGTGTTTTCTTGTTTAAAGTGTTTGCATACTTGCCAAGAAAAACATCATTTGACATTATCCAAAAAGTTCCTAAGTGTTGATCATGATGTTAGTCATAAACAAACCTAGAAGAAAAGTTACACAACAACCTTTACTCATCTTGAAAGATACGATGAATTCAAAGAATTCATGATCCCAAGTCTCCGTGGATTAGGTCTTAATCAACTGACGTTACTCAGTGGCTGATGTGTGTTATTGTTTCCATTTTGGGGCCTTATGTTTGATCATCAATAGGATTCTATTTCTGTAAAGATTCTTCACAGAAAGGTCATTCTACATGTAGGAGTTAAGGACAACACTGAGAGGGGGGGTGAATCAGTGTTGTGTGAATTTTTGAATCTTTTTACAAACTTGAACTTGGAGAGCACAAGGAGAGAAAGTTATGATTGAATTGTCAAACACATATGCACATAACTTTGTCAAACACATAAACAAAACTCATGAGTAAAACATACAACCATAGAGAGAAGATCAATATGAATCAAGACACAAAAATTGCACTAGTGGAGAACCCTCTAGGGGTAGAAAAACCACTCTAGAACTGCCTCACTGGCTTAAATGAAAAATCTTCTTACAAATGTCTCATTGACATATACAGAGGTCTCACTGACCACAAGCCTCACTAGCATAGGAAGGTCTCACTGACCACAAGCCTCATTGGCATACTGTGCCTCACTGGCAAACACAATCACTATTAACAAAACATCAATCTTTGTGTGCAAGACATGATTGATGTTCAATCAGATTTGCACCATTGTATATTCTGTGTTTCATCATACAACTTTATACCTCCTATTTGATTTTTCAAGTCAAGACCATTTTCTTTTACACACTTCTGCAAACAAGCTCCATATACAAATCTCTATAAATAATTTTCTCTACAAATTATCTGTATCAATCTTTCATCAATCACTGCAATCAAAGCTTGATTCAATATTTCTTCTACTCTGCAAATTGGTCATCTATATCATCAAATCATTAATCTACATAACCTCGACACACACTATATCTATTCAATCTCTCATCATCTGTATTTTTCATCTCTATCTCCCAAGACATATCATCAATGCACTTGAAAAAAAAAATTATACAAATTGAATAACCTTTCACCTGCAAAGAAAAATCTTTTTATATTCCTTGATATTCTTGCATTTTTAAATCTGACCTCTTCAATCTTCAAAACCAAAATCCCATTCATATTCCCTCTTAGAGATGAAAGAAGACCTTTCAACTTCTTTCTCATAAAGAACCTGCAACAAATCCGGAACCAAACAAATTACATCTATGCAAAAAATCAATTTCTTTTCAATTTTCATTTTGAATATTCTTTTTGTATTCTCCAATCTGCAAAGAATAAATCATGAAAATTTGTTCAAAAATCTCCAACCCTTGTTCCTTCTCTGTAAAAAAACATATTCTGTGATTGTAAAATAATAAAAAATAGTCTTCAATAAAATTTGTCTTTATCAAACCTTTCATCTCCTTCTCAAAAATTTTGTTCATCTTCTTTGCAAAAAATTTTTCAACTTCTTCTATGAAATCTTAATTTGCCTCTGAAAAAAAATTTCTTCAATATCTTCAATTCTCTTCTTAAAAAAATTTTCAATAATAATATCCAATCTGCCTTGTAAAAAAATCTCCTCAAAAAAATTCTAATGTCATTTCTTTAAATTAGAATTTTTTTTTTTCTAATTTAAGAACCACTAATCATCAATTAAAGCTCACAATTTTATAATTCATAAAAGTGGTATAGGCCGACCACTTAGTGTTTAAGTAAAGTTTCTAAAAAGAAACTAAAGCCTTAAAAGGCTTAGGGAACAACATCCTTAATAGAAACTTTTAATACATATTATGCTCCCCTAAAGCAAGGTAATTCGATGCCTTTTGCTTTACCTTTTGGTGTCCATGCAATTTTTAAATAAAGCCATTTCAAATATGAATCGGGGCTCCAAAAAACAAGCTTTAAGAACTTAAAACCTCCAAGGCATCGAGCCTTTGATGAATATCTACGCTCCCATATATGATTTGCTTTTGGCGTATTTCAAAACAAATAGTTGGCGCCCAACATATTTAAAAACAGACCTGTCATAGCGGTGGAAGCTCTTTAGATGCCCGGTCAACTTAATGACCTCACACCCCTTTGGAAGGTCATCACTTAAGTGATGACTTGAAATAACAAGTCAGTTTTGATTTATAAGAAAAGTGAATATGTATTAAAAACATGACTTGTTTAGGAATTTAAAAATCATACCATATTTTTGACAAAATCCTAAAACAAATTTTGCTAAGAAGAAACACATAATTGATCTAGTTTTCACTTGATCATGACTGTACCAAATCAGTCCATTATGAAGCTAATACTCCATCAAACTTAATCAAATATAACCTTTAGCAAACTCATCTCACTGTATGAACTCCTGTGAACACTGATATTAGGACCATACTAACACATCATACCAATCCATATGATTATGTATCTTCAAACTAACTCCACAAATCTAACATGAAGCAATTCCAAATTCTCTTAGTAGGAGATCAAACATGAAGCAACTCATCACAAACATGAAGTATAGTAACAACACACATGAACTCTCTTCATCTTGAACCATGATGAAGACCATGAAAACAATAAGATCATACCATCAATCCAATAACAACATCAAACATCAACACTTTTGAATTCCAGAGATATCTGTATCAACCTGACCACCTTTACATATGATGATGATGATGATGATAATGACCCACTTCAAATAGGAAACACTTTATTGCTCTGTCTTGATATGATGCCATAAACTTATCCTTGTTCCAACCTTGATGAACAAGCATTCACACTGACCAAGCATTCAAAACCTTACCATATGATGTAAACTCTACAGAAGATGCTATGAACTTGTGAACTCCTATTCCTGTCAGCAACTTGACACAACTCTTGATGAAGCAAGAACACACATATGAAGCAATTCCAAATCTTTTGAAGTATGACCTCAACTTGCATCAACCTTTTGCACTAACCTCCTGATTAGTGACCTTCAGATGTTTACTAATATCAACTGAAGATCCTGTAAGACCTTTTTGACATCAATGACAATCTGACACCATCACTACATAGTATATTTCTACAAATAGTGTGTCTATCTTTGAATCTTTGCATGATATTTATCAATTACACATGCTTTATCTTCAAATATGCTATGAGTTTACATTTATTACGAGATGTCTGCATATTTCATGTACTTTGCTTCTGATTATCAATTATTTGCAATTGTGATGGTGAATTGTTCTAAAATTAAAAGAAATGTAAAAGAATACTTCAATTTACAATGAATCTTCAGCTATTGAGCCACATACACACTTGATACTGTCATTAAGAGAAGAAATCAAACCATATGTTCACCAGGATGTTCCATAGCTAGATACAGTCGATGCTAACTTCAGAGGATGGTGAATGAAGACAATATATGCAAACTAATGAACACTCCAAGGGACACAGCAAATCAAAGCATATATCAAGAATTTAGACACAGATTACTCAAAATTTACGATGATTTGTAATCAAAATGGTCTTCTCTTTCATTAAGTATGCAAGAACATGTACATATACAATAACTTTGAAATGAGCCTTGATACTTCAGCAAACAAATTTCAATTAAGCTTTGAATGAATTGAAACAAGGCATCCCTGTACCTTTTATAGAATAAGGTAAGGGAGTGGTTACAAATGATCTATGATCAAGATTTATCTATTAAGATATACGGTGGATATTCATCTTTGACTTTGTCAACATTTCACTTGGCACAGGTTGCCAACTGGCAACCATCTGAAATACTTATTTTCTCTAAGTATTGGATGCTTATACCCTCCTTGGTATTGCATCTTCATCTACTCTTCATTCTTCAGGTTCTTCATCCTCATCATCGGGAGCATCAAGATCATCACTTCCCATATCTTCATCATCTTAATGAACGTTGCTTTGCATATGGGCCTACATGATTGTCCTCACATTTTCATATGCTCCCACCACTCGTTCAACTTCTCTGCCATCTTGAATTTTTACTTTAGCAATGGCGTGCTTGTGGGCTTGATATTTATCTTGAAGAGCTTCCAATTTGCTCCTCCTGCTGCTCAATGTTTCATTGTAATTTTCCACCTTAACCTTGATCCTCATGATCTTGTCCATGGCTTCTTTCATCAAGTGGTTAAGAGGGTCATCAGCTATTAGCTGAAAGTTATTATGCAGAGCCTTTATTACAAAATCTGCATCTTGATTCTCAATTTTCCCTTCTACTTTCCCCTCTAGGGCCTCCAGGATTTTTGCTTCAAATGACAGCATGTCATGCAGCTTCATGTTGATGTCTCTTAATTTGCTGTTGCATCTCTTCAATACATCACATTCAAATTTGATATCTTTATACCAGATATCTATCAGCATGGTGGTATTATTATCTAGCACCTACTTATCTATTAGAACTTGAGGATTAATCCTCTTTATTTCACCCAAAGCACTCAAGGCTTTCTCCAACTGGAATGATCTTCTTCTGGCCTCCATTTGCAATTTATCAACCTTCCTTCTGGAGATACTTAAAGAATTCCACCTCTGCAAAGAGGCTTTCACTACTTCTTTAGCTCCACTGAGTGCAGATGACATCCACTTTCTCATTATTACTGATTTGTGCTTCATGAGGTCTAGCTTATTGACCTCCTCCCGAGAAATTGTAGTCAATGGGACTGCTTCTACATTTGAAGTATCATAAGGGTTAATTAACCCTTTTATGTAGGTATGCAGCTGAGCAATGTGCTCTTTATGCTGCTTATTTTTCTCCTTTTCCTTCTTTACCCTTTGGGTCAAATAATCAATTATACCTTTCCCCTCTTGGCCTTCCTGATCCTCATTAGCAAATCCCAAATCAACTGTAGTTATCTGGAATTATTCCAAAGTGATCTCACCTTTCTCTTTTTCCACTGTGGGGAGTGCTACCTGGGCGGTCCTTCTGCCTGTAGCAGGATCTCTTCTTATGGCCGAGGTTAACCTAGCCTTCCTCTTCAGCTTCATGATGGTTTCTGAAAATAATGTCAAAACATCAAACTCTTGAATCTCAAAACCAGATTCTGTACCTATCTCCTTCTCAATCCATTGAGGTATTTGGTCTCCAGATCCTTGTTGTTGATCATCATGATCCTGTCCACCCTGATCTCTGGTATCTGCTTCTATCCTTGATGGAGAGGGTGACATCCTGATTCCTTCTTCATGATGCTCTTCATGAGGGTGATCCTAGGGTACTTCTTTTTCTGGAGGAGTCTATTCTTATGGTGGGTGATCTTGCAATGCATCCACATGTTGGTCTTGAGCTTGGTCTTGTGTTTTAGCTTCTTTTGTTTCATCCCCTTTGGTAATTTCCTCATCTTGAGGCGCATTTGCATCCGTGGATGTCATTGTATCTGTACTAGGTGCACTAACCTGATCTTGGACCACATTCTGATCCGCACTTGTGGTATCTACCTCTTGAGCCATTAGGTCCTTCTGACCTGATGTGTCCTTTTCACTAGAGCTTTCTTGAGTCTGGGGGCATCTTCACTTAATGTGGCCTTGTCATTCCCACCCTGTTCTTGGACTTCAACCATTTTGGGTTCATTAGATATATCTTGTAGTTGTTGACCCATATTTGAAGTGTGGCTTTCCACTTCTGCCAACTTCACTTTCTCAATATTTTCTGCTTTATCAGGTGCACCTACTTGATGTTCAGGACTTGCATCCTTCCTATATGTTAGATTGATCACTGCAGGGCTGGTTACTTGATCAACTAATTCATCAAGCCCTATTTGTTGTGCAATCCTTTCTGGGCTCTTTTCTTTTTCCTATTCCACTTGCTTCAATTCTTCTACCACAACCACCTGTACTGATGGAGTTCCTTGTGGAGTTATGCGAGTGTTAGCAACAAGGGTTTCCATTTGTTGAGAGGCTACATTATCTACCACTTCATCATTTGATAGATCCACAGTCTCATCCAATGAGAAATGACCTCCTTAACTTGCTCTAGTGGTTTCTTTCATTTGTTCTTCAGCCTGTATAGTCTTAAACTGAACAATGGTAGGAAGTGGTACATCATGCTGCAACTCTTTTCTAAACACTTCACTACCTGCTCCCCTCAATACTATGGGGTCATGCTTTATTTCACCTCTTATGGATGTTCTCAGTTTCTTAGGTGTGGATGCCATCACCTGAGGTGCTTTTCTTTTTCTAATGAGGGGCATAGGGTCCTCCTCTTTAGGTTCTTCATCAAGAGGAACATCTTCTTCCATTTGCTTTTGTGATGCTTGACCCTCCTCATATGTTTCAGTAGCTTCCACAGTTGGCCTCTGTATCCTTTTGGCCTTTTGTTTATCCATAGGAGGCGGTGTTGATGAGGCTAATGCTTGCCCTGATGCGAATGCATCCTCAGCTGATATGACTATTCTTTCAACTATTACCCCTTTAGGTTCACTATCAGTTTTCTTACCTCTAGGGGGTCTCTTGCTTTGTTCTTGAGGCGGCATTCTTTCTCCTTTAGATTTCCTCTTTTCTACCAGAAAGTCATCATACTCGTTGTCAGGAATCTCCTGCTTCTTTTTCTTGTTGTCAACTATAAGGGCTACACCCTTCTTCTTCAGTGCATTTATTTGTTCATTTACCCAAGACTGGGTTAACTACAACACCCTACCTATAAATTGATCTAATGAGATATCCTCAGGTTGTGTAAGATCAGGTGCTGAGATTGTGTCATTATATATCTTCTTTTCTTCATATTCATCTACTATTAATTTGCCATCATCCTTCTTTAATTGCATAGCCACTGGAATACAATCAAATGTTCTAATTTGGTTGAGAGTTAGCCTCTGATATTTTCTTCTTCTAGCCTTAGCCTCATCCTCACAATCTATCCAGAAATCCTCCAAGTGTCTCTGATGGATGGGCTTCCCCATGATCTTCTGTATCCTCCCATATGGGTCATATGATCTTGCCAAGGGGAATGGCTATAATTTCATCATGTCTAGCCCAGCTATGGCTTTCTTGATGTTTCCAGAATCTTGGCATATGTACCAACCCATTGTTACCAGAAATAATACTAGAGGTAATTTGTTACTTGCTTTGTAAGCATCCAGTATTGTGGATATCTGCCTCATAAACTCCATCAAAACAACTGCATCAATGTGATATCTTGGGAGCATGAGGGGTTGTCCTGCAAAGCCCTCTATTCTGATATAAGAGAAAGTGGTATATTGTATAAACCAGGTGCCATGCTTGTATATGACTTCTTGAGCTTCCATGCTCAATCTTTTAGTCCTATCTTCTTCCATTGTCCTTACTAGATGCATAGAAAATGCATCATTCACTAATTTGTAATCTTGAAGATAATTTTGTCTTTGCAGTTGGGGATAATGATCCCATATGTGGGCATCATTTGTACTGCCACCAATCTTTCCTATTGTTGTAAGTGCATTAAATGTACCCTTGTAAGTACATGAGTATACCACATATGAAGTCATAAAACGAACACTCTAGGCCTCCTAGGTTCATGAGCAGCTCATTTAGGGTGTCACTTATCATTTTAGCCCATAATGGCTTGTTTTCTGTATAAAGACACATCAGGATAACCCCATACATCCAATCTTTGAAACTTCCAGCATCAGGCTAGCCTATCACTCTGCTGAGTAGGGCTATCATATATTGGTATTCATCATCAAAGTCAAACTTGTACATGTGGAATAGTAGTTTGGCAGATGCAGTATAAGGACTATTCTTTGCTCTCCATTGATACATCCTTTTTCTAGCAGCTTTCTTGTTATTTTCATATTCAACTTCCAGTTTCTTCAAATCCATGCTGACAACCTTCTTTCCCAATGGAAAATTGAAAGTGGTTGTGATCCCCTTGATGGACAGGTCTGCATAAACCCGACCATGTTTTTCTACTCTCCTGGTTTGTGGGTTGTAATTTCTGGCACATTCAATAATCAATTCTAGAGCCTCCATAGAATAAGGAAATCTAGCTGCACTCCACATTCCTGACACAAAAATGACATCCAGTAGGGTATTATTCTTGTCATCATGCATTCTAGATGACCATGCGACCAAATCTGTGTTTCCCTAGTGTGTATCTGCGATGACGCCATATTTGAACCATACACCCTCAGGTTGGGCAAACATAGTTTTAAGAAATTTAGCTTCAAACTTGCTCAACCTCTTGTCTGCCATGGTTTCCTGTAATAAACAAGACCAATCTTACCATACAATACTTTACATACATGCATACAACATTATATCTTCATGGCATGATGCACATTATATTCATTAATCATCACTTCATCATAATATGCATAACATAAAGCTTCAAACTAGTGGAAAAGCATACTACCTTGGACATGTAGAAAATGACAGCAGGAGGGTTTTAATTACTTACTTGATAACATTTATCTCCTTGATTATGCTGATGATTATATGAAAGAGATTCAGATACCAGTGATGATCACGTGTCCTATTCTGTTGCAAGCCATGTGCATACGTAGGTAGGTTGTATGAGGGTTTGAAAGCTCTGTGCTCTGTAAAAGTCTCATTTTATCACAAGGTAAGTGTAAGATGACTCTATAAATTCATTTTTAATCTCATTCTTAGGGTAAATTAAGGAAAATCCAGGTTAGATTGATTGAAACCATTGATCTTCTGCCGTGGATTTACGAATGTTGCCAGGTGTTTGCATCATGTTCACAATCGGTGGGAACCACCTACTGTGTTTATGTGCATTAAGTGTTACACGGCAAGAGGAGTGGGGTGATCTTTAGAAGATCGGGTGATATTCAAATATCGGGTGATATTTGGAAATGTCGGGTGATGTTTTAAGATGATGACCCCCTGAATTGAAGTGACCTTTTCCTCAGAATATCAGGATGATGTCATCAGGATAATGACTTGGTTCATCGTTGTGGCACTATGATATCATCGTCATGTTATGTAGGAAGGGTCATCATTAGAAATATACCTCTGCGAGGTAAAAAGGATGATGACGTCACCGTTAGGGTAATTTTCTTTGTTCATCAGGCTTGGATGACATCATCAGGATATTGGATCTAGGGTGATATTTTTGCAATAGGGTGATATTCAAAAGATAGGGTGATATTTAGAATATCGGGTGATATTTGGAATATGAGCCCCTTAAAATATCATGACACTGTTTGACCGGTAAATACTACCATCACATAAAATTGACGTCTGGAGTTCCAGACCAAATGATTTATCAGGTGATAAAATTGGATCAGGGTGATCTTTCATAAGATGATTGATATTAAGAAATATGACCCCCCCTTAGAATATCAGGTTTGACCAGGACTTTGACTCACCATAACTCTCATTCGCTAAGGAATATCAGGGTGATCCAAAAGGCAAACCTGCATGAAATTTTGTACTCTTTCCAATGATGAGGTTATTGCTATGAAATATGAAATTTGACAAATTTACCTCATGATGATGACTTACCCTAGCCTCCTTATGCAGGATCATCTGCATGACTTACTTTTACCAGACCGCCAGAAAGCAAAAAAACACAAGCCAAGCCAAGCAAAAAGTTGGGTCCCTATTTTGTCAAGTCAAAATGGGGCGTGTTGTGTAACCACACAACACTAAGTCATTGAACCATCATTGAAAGAATTGACATTATCCAAAGAAACATGACCATTTGACCTCCAAAAATCCAAACTTTGACATCAAAATCCCATTTTTGCCAAAATTTGCCTTTCACTGCCTTGTTTTGGTGCCAAATACCCTCTATTTGGCACCTAAATATTCCTTGTGACAGTCATAGCACCATTTTCCATATCTCTGGTGCTATTACTCACTGTTGTAGCACCATATCCTTGAGTTTTGGTGCTATTTTCAAAATAGCCTGCACATGTGCCCAAAAAATTGTTTTGGGACCTTTAAGATCTATTCATCTATAATCCATATCCACCTTGCTAAAATCCATCAAAACCATAACCATTTTGACCCAAAATTTTCATCCATATTCCCATTTGGACCTTAGAGAATAATCATTTTCACTATTGGACCCTTCATCATACTATTGAACCTAGCCATAATCCATCCCCTTCCATAACTTTTCATCCCCTTTGATTTTTGCTTTCAGACCTTAATTCATCATCCAACAAATTCCATCCCAATTTCATTCATCTATCCTAAATCCAAAAACATCCAAAAATCTCATAAACCAAAACATCAATCAATCATATCCCCAAATCAACCTTTGAGCTAAAAATTGAATCTAGATTTTATCCTCTTAAATCCTATTTTTCTTGTTGGTCATTAGTCTAACTTCAAGTAGAATAATTATCCCTTTTTTCCCAAGGTCATAAGTCTACCTTGAGTAAGAGGAAACATCCAATTTACAACATCCAAAAAATCTAGACATATTTGAACTCACTTGTTGATTTAAGCATCCTTCTAAAACATCATCAAAATCTGTCCTCTAAAACATCTAAATCACCTAAGGTTTCCTTAGTTGAGACATCATCCAAACAAACCACCCCAAACTCTTTCTCACCAAATCATCTTTCCAATCCATTCCATCTTTTACCCATTTGGTCCAAATTTTTTAGATCAATCCTTGACATTTATCACCCTTAGGGTGCCACCTTTTGAGATTTATTCCCTAAAGGTCTAAACCTATAATCAAAATCATATCATAACCTCATCCCTCCTTAGATTTAGATTTTAGGGATTATATTCTCTTGAACCTAAATCTGTGTCCCCCTTCATCACCACATATCCTTGGGTCCAACAAATCAAATCAATTCTCTAAGGTCTCGACCGTCATCCCCCCTCAATCAAATCCAAATCATTGCATGCCCATAACAAGATCCCAATCCAAGAAGAATCAAGAAATAGACAACCTTGGAAACAACTTTGGCATAGGAATGCTACAAACCGACCAAAACAACACGCCCACAATCCAACAAGTCCCCTCATATGATGCCAATGCAATGGTAAATCCCTTCCCCTTTTGACAACCAACTCAAATCACCACCAACCAAGTAGACCAAGATGTCTTAGATTTCACACAAGATCCCAATTCCATGGATATATTTGACATAGTCCTAAGATCAAATCCCAATAGATATCTTGAGTTCCTCCTCAAAAATGGTACTAATGTACCTCATAACATATCCACCTCAAACACCACCATGGCATCTTCATAACCATCCACATTGCACACCAACCCTAACACGTCTCAAACCACATCCACAAATCCCACCAACGTCTCGACCACAACCACTTCTACCACCAATAATCCCATTGTTACCTCTACCACCACATCGAATGTAACAACATATATCCCTCAAATCACTCTCACTATTCCCAATAACCTTGTGCATGCAAGTGCTTCCACAAGTGTGCCTCCACTTAACCCCAACACCATAGCCTTTATGAATCAACTATTCTCTAGGCAACCCCACAACACTTCCAACATTCCCGTAATAACCCATCTTTTGCTTACATATATGTAATCTTGCCCATTACCTCCTCCACCCAAACATCACAACCAAACCCTAACCAAAATCAAATACCACCCCACATTCTACAACAACTCCATGCTTATCAATAATACCTCACTCAACTAAACCAAAATCAAAACTCATCCCACAAAACCAAAACCTCATATCACAAAACCAAATCCCCCCTCATCTCCAAAGACTCCTCCAAAATCAACAAACATACATCCTGCAACCACCCCCAACACAAGATTTAACGAGTGTTGTGCAAACATTAATCCAAAAGGCGGACATCATACAACATGGAAACAAATGAAAGCAATATTCTTTCAAGGATATTTTCCCTTACCCATTTGAAAGGACATTATACATGCCCCCCTTTCCCAAAAATTTTGAAATGCTCAAATTTGACAAATACAAAGGAAAGAGAGACCCTAGGGAACACCTTAGGGAGTTCTATATCACTTGCCTAGAAGTCTCATATGATGATACTTATTTGATGAGACTCATTCTTCAAAGCCTCATTGGTCAAGCCACTGAATGGTTTGCACACCTCCCTTCTAGTATTAGGACCTTCCCTGAGCTAGCAGAGAAGTTTGTAAACCATTTCTCTTATAATTTAGAACATGAAATATCAATGATTGATCTTTGCAATACCAAACAAAAGAATAGAGAATCCTTTGCTACCTTCTTACAAAGATGGAGAGGCTTGGCAAGAAAACTCCCTTGGCCTATCCCCGAAAAACAACTAGTCACCATGTTTATGGCTAATCTTAGTCAAGAAATGGGATTCCACTTACAAATTCAATGCGCATCTACCTTTGAAGAGGTCATTGACAAAGGCACAACCATCAAGAGAGCCCTTATCGCCAAGGGCTAGATCAAACTCTATGACAAAAAAACCTACAACAACAATAACAACAAAGCCAACATCAACATGCCAAACACAAATAATAGCACACAATCAAATGAAAAACCTTACTTTTGGGGTAAGAACAAGAACACCCTTAATGATGGCATTACCAATGTGAAAGCTGTTCAAAATGTACAAAGTCCAACACCACCAAACATGTCCACAAATAACAACGTCAACATCCCTAAATGACCATCAAAACAAAATAAGACCCCTAGGAGGAAATTCACACCCTAAGGAGAATCGATAGAAGATGTTTTGGACAAGATTGTAAAGGGGAATTTGATAATTCTCCCCCTTATTAGGCCTTATGATGAGAATCAATTCAAAACCACATGGTTTGATGAGAAAGCCTACTGTGAATACCATCGTGTCAAGGGGCATAAAACATCTGATTACATGAGATTAAAATATTGCATACAAGATCTCATAGATGAGGGTAGTATCAGTTTCGATGAACCACCAAAATAGTCACCGAATGCAAATCTCAGAGCTTACAAGGATCCTCTACCTAATCACAACAAAGGAAAAGCATCCCTGTCCAACCAATCTTACAATGTTGTACCACCTCCTGCGTCTTTTGATTCTGTTGTGGGTCGAATAGAAGAATCTTCTAACCTTATCAACACCATTACCATTCAAGCAAAAACATCTAATTGCACTGTCACTACCCATCGTGGCTGTGTCTCCATCCATGGGGCACCCACCAACGATCAACCATCTACATCCACATATACCAACCCACCATCTACTCACAAATACAACCTCCTAGATCATCTAGGAAAGATGCCCGCACAAATCTCCATCCTTGAATTGCTCCACATGTCTCCCCTTCACAAAGAAATCCTCGACAAATATTTAATGGAAACTCAAGTCCCCACCAACCTGAATGTTGATCAATTCCAAGCCATGGTGGGCCATATCACTTCACCTCATCATCTCACCTTCTCTAGAAGGATCTCCCTGCCTCCGATGACCTGCACAATGATGCCTTGCACATTGAAGTCTGCATCCACAAGCATATCATAAAAAGAGTCTTAATAGATGGTGGTTCCAGCCTAAACCTGTGCACTCTTAAATTGTTAAAACATTTGGGATACTCCAATGTGGTTGTGGACACTAGTGAATGTATAACCATTAAGGGGTATGATGATACTAAGAGATTGTCTGAAGGCACCATCAAGCTCCCTATCCAAGTGGGGCACAAAATCTTGGAGACCAAGTGTTAGGTGCTTGATCTTGACCTCCCTTAAAACATTCTCCTCGGCTGACCATGGATCCATGCCATGCAAGCCATTCCTTATACATTTCACCAATGCTTAAAATTCCCTCACAATGGCACAGAAGTTACTATCTATGTCGATCCCCATCCCTTCCAATATTGTAGCTTTTTGGAAGGACACGATCTCACCTTCTACCCATACAACAATGCCATTAAGAAACCTGCCTCCTAAACCAATCCTATATCATCCACCTCATATGTTGACCCTTCCAACATCACCACTACATCCCAAACATCCCCACTACTCGAGGTCAGGATCAAGCTAAGTGATATGGGGTGTGGCGAATACGACCTACATGGTACCTTTTGTGTAGGAACATTGCCCACTCGTAAGGCATTTGGTGCTCCTAAGGAAGAAGAGGTCTCCATGGTAGTCATCAAATGCAAACCATCCCCTACCTTCATGAAGAAGAACCTCCTTGATCAGGATATTCTTGAAGACATATCCTCATGGTTATACAAAGATGAAGAAGCAAAACAAGAAGCCCCTATCATCCCAGCTGAAATCTATGGCAAGGGTCTTGAGATTGTCAAGTATATGGGCTATAAAGGACAGGATGGCATAGGCCTTCATGAGCAAGGGATTGTGGAGCTGATTCAAGAAACAAGAAACCTGCATTCTCAAGGGTTAGGATATGGAAAACAAGAGTCTATCCTTACTAATGGTGAAGGTATCTTAGGTGAGGTTGCTAAGGTTTCCCCTATAGTTGATAACATCAATGAAGAAAATCGTAAAGACTCCTTTAGTGACTTCCCTAAATTCTTTGAATCTTCCATATGTACCATCTATACTGTAACCACCCTAGCATCCGCTTCTAATGACCTACCCCTTGTATACCTCGAGCTTATAGATTGGGACCAACAAGGACCTCCCGTCCTTGATGTGGCACAGAATGATGAAGCAATAGCAAAAATAATGGGGGTCAGAGATCACTTACCCCTTGGAGACCACAGAGCTGGATATATCATGAAACTCAACACATCTGCCTACTTCAGAGAAACCACCTATGCTCTTAATCACAAAAACATAAAAATAAAAACAACACCCCTAGAGAAAACCACTCAATGGCACTTTTAGATGAATAAAAAATCAAAATAAAGGATGTATCACCTAGTGAAAACCTCCATGAGGTGCTAGGAGATGAGAGCATGGGCCTTCCCAAAATAGATCAAGTATATCCAGACAAATCACCTATCCTAGTAGAACCATCGCAGGAAATGAACCTTGGGATAAAAGAAACACTGAAAATAACATTTAGAGCAGAATCCCTTATAGCAATGGAGTAGGAGAACTTCCAATCCTTCTTTAAGCAAAAAAGCGTTAACTTTTCATGGACCTATGCTGGCATGTCGGGACTAGATCCTAGTTTGGTTGTTTGTCACCTTGCAGTCCGTCCTGATGCAAAACTGGTAAAATAAAAGCTAAGGAAGATGAATCCTTAGATTATGCTCCTAGTCAAAGCAGAACCTAAGAAACTCCTAGATGTGGGGTTTATCTGACCAATAGATTACCCTGAATGGGTATCTAATATTGTACCCATAGCTAAAGTCACACTTATCAAAGCCAAGTTGCAGCACTGGGGTCTCTAGTTAATGTTGTTACGCATGTCTAGTTAAAGTAATTCTTCTTATGCATGTGATAGGGACTCTTGTGTGGGATACCATGTTTTAATCTAAACACATAGCTTGATGTTTTGGATAGATGATCAGATGCCTTGTGTATTCTCTTGTTGTGTGCGATCCCTTCGATGTGTGTAATTATTAATCCTCCTGGTGTGGCCTTGATTCATTTCCATGACTTCCAGTTTCTTAAAAGTGCAAATTTAGTTTGGAATGTATGTTATGTGGTTTTAAAAGAAAATCCTGGCTTGAATGTGTCATCCCTTCATGTGTGCTCCTAGTTGGTAATAGTGTTTACATCCATATGTGGTTCAGTGCATTTTCATAACGATAAGAATATGTTGCTTGTAAAAGGGGTTGCTTGGTTAAACTAAGGAAAAGCACCTAGGTAGTTAATAAATGAATTATCGGTTAGTCTTTTCATGATTGTTACAATATATGCAAGGTGGTGTAATGGAATAAGTTGATCATGTGTTTAATTATGATTAAGTTCGAGAGAATGTGGGATTGTGTTTGGAAGCAATTATGTGAATCCTCTTGTTCTGTGAAAATTTATATGATCTTTGATGAAGAAAGAGTTGACCTACAAGAAGAAGCAAGAGTTAAGTAGAGGGTTATTATCCTTCTTTTATGAATATGGAACTTGTGTATAATTTGTTAAACTCTAGATGCATATATTAATGATTCTTGGATGCATTTAGAAAATCCATAGTACTTATGTAAAATTCTTATTGTGTGAAGAAAAGTTAGTTTGCATATGCATATGTTATGAGGATAGAATTTTAGACTGAAAGAATAAAAGTGAATGAAAATTTGTTAAGTGGAGTTGTCAAGTGATCACGATGATCATGATATTGATATTCAACATCATGTGATATAGGGAAATAAATGTACCCATGGTATGTGATCTTTTGAAAGGAATTGTGTATATATATGTAACCCCCCTGTAAATGTGAGAAACCAGTAATTGTTCATTGGTTGAGTGTTGTGAATACCCCGTACTTGCTTTGTGTGCCCATGGGATGGTGTACTGTGTACCCATCTATGGGAAATATATTGTATTTTAGGTGTGGGATTAACCATACCATCATGTGTACTTGTATGTTTGTTACCTGATTGAGGGCCAACCCACGTGTGGTTGAAAATTATATATAAGATTAGCCAAAAGTTAGTTTCGTAGATTCTCTTCTTTTGGTTCTCTAGTCCCTCAGTACGTGAAGGGGTAGTAGCAGCCACAAAGTTCCTTGGGTAGAGTGTGCAACCTACACATATTGCGATGCAGAGCAGTCCCCGCTCAACCAAACCCAAGGAAAGTACTCACTACTTTCTCTTATGATGGATTAGGGTACTTGATCCATATGTGTTAACCTAATCCCCACACTTTTGAGTACAACAACATTAGTTGGTTAGTATATGCCTGGCCGTCTGTAGGGGTGTTAAGCTGGCAGGAGCGAGTCAACCTCATTTGTATGAGAGGTGAAGCTCGAGTAGCCCCATATTGATATACTTGTATATATGCATTATATATACCGTATCTACACATGTTCTGACATGATGCAATGGATACGATGCCACACCTCACTGATGTTTTGACATAGTGATGGTGATGATGTCGTGTTGCCATTGGTAGCAAGCTAGGCTCGAGGACATGATGCCATGTGCATAGACACGTGAAGGTGCACTATGAGACTGTGTTATGATAGCCTACTTGTGTGATGAGCATAATGGGGCCTCATACACTTGTAGAGGGATACTCATGTTTTCTTTCGATAGTGTTTGGGTTAGTTAGCATATGGGTATGTCCTAGCCATGTATACCTCTGGCTACGGTGAGTACCTGCGTGTGCCTTTTCCACGAGGTGTCGCTATGCGGGGTGTGTTTTGTGCGTGCCTACTTCTGTAGAGCCACAAACACACTACCATGCAACATATGACTAGTATGTACCTTCTCCAATAGGCATATGACGATGTTGCACTAAGACACAATGCACGATGTGGATGAGGTGTACATTCCATGTGAGCAACCAAGGAGTGTGTGGGCCACTTGGCTAGTACATGCCGTGTGACGATGCGAAGTAGGGTGTAGCCGAGGAGTACACTCTGAGCCATGTGGATGGCATGCTCACTCCACACCACATGAGGGCTACTGCTATAGCCTGATGTTGTTCCCTCCTTCCTTGTTTGGTGGCTAGTATCTAGTCACACAGTGTTGTACACTACAATTTTAAAGATTGTGGACTTTCTTTATGGTTATTGATGATTTTCTATTGATTGTGAAGCTGACACTTTGTTTATATTTGATTGTGATGGTTTAGCCACACTTTGTGATCTTATTTATAAGTAGCCCTCATGGTTATCTTTGATTTAGTGTTGAAATTTTATACATTTCTTACTTTATTGTTGAAATTAAATTTTTATTTAATCTTTCTTTATGACTTTGGTGGCTAAACTAGTTTATCCTTTTTTTATGTCTCCCATGTGCCATATTATGATTCCTCTCCAAGGACATATGAGGCAGACGTGGTGAGTGTATATGAGGAAGCAGACGCAGGGAACCTTGAGGATGGGGATATGTAAGGCTGTTATACAGCTACGACCCACTACCCACCTATGTGTGAAGACTATCTCTTGGAGGCTAACCACCTTATACAACAAGAGAGATGTCATTGTGGTCTTTTTTGGATGGTCTCACTCTATGTGTGTGGCCTAACACCAACAAGCCATTGAGTGTGAGGTATGGATTATGTGAGATGGATTTTGGCTCTTGGCTCATGGATTATGTATCATGGATTAGTATGCTATTTTTCGGTGTCTAGATGGACCCTTGTGATGCGATTCCCAATGATGTGAATTTGTGTGTATGTGAAGAATGTATGTTAAATCATTAATATAGTACTTATGAAATGATAAATTGTGTCTCCATGCTTCAAAAAGGTGAAAAATCATGATCTTTTGTTGACGTCTTGATTTCTTAATAGTAAATTGGAAGAGGAATTGTAATGGTGGTGAATTTGAAATTGAATACTTTATATGTTTATGATATGAGAATTTCTACTAGTTAGGATTTAAAAGGGTGCAATATTTTCTATGTCCTGAAAGAAACTGATGGGTGTCAACGCTAACATGTAAGGATTTTGGGTGGTTTATGTACTATGGAATCATTTTTGAAATACAAGTCTTGATTGTGTTACTATTATGACATTGGAAATTAGAAGGGTAGTTTATGTTTGAAATGGAGTATATAAGTTTATATATTTGTGAGATAATCCTTTCCATAAGAAAACTTGTGTATATTATTTTTATGAAATAAATCAGCTTTGATGTTAGTACTAACATGTTATGTTTCCACCCTAGTTTGCAACTTCTGGGAGTAAGTCAAGTTTTAAGGGGGGAGGATGTAGTGCTCCTTCATTTTTACTTTGGTTGTGCAGGTAGTCTAGCTAAGGAACCTAAAGATGAAGATGGAACATGAGCTTCTATTAGTACTTTCATGGGTATGATGCATATTGTTATGTTATTATTATTATGCAGAGATTTATTTGGATAGTCAAGTGATGCAGTAGTATGTTGTTAGGATAGGTGGAAAGGGTGGCATCATACCATTGAATGTATGGGGGACATATGGGAATGAGATACGAATGTTAGAGTTCCTTTCCAAGTGCTTTGGCTATTAAGAATATGTGCTCTAATTGGTATGCTTGAGTGAACAAGTACTAGGCTACATCTCCACCTGAATTGGTAGGTCTAAGCATACCTTGAAACCTAATGGATAAGTTGATCAGAGATAGCACTTGGTCCCTTGCCCTAGCCATTATCCTCGAAGAGGATGAGTATCTAGTTTGGCACCTTGTCAGTTGGGTCAGTATGTCATATGTTAATCAGGTTTGCTCAAAGTATATTAACCTTAACTTGTCTCATCTGGTATATTAACCAACCCTAACCTAAAACTTAATACCCAATTTCACTCTACTTGTCCTCTGTAGACTAGTCAACATGTGCAATCCTATTCCTTAGAATGAAACACATGTGAATCCTCTTACTCTCCATTCAAATTTAAAATATCTTGCTTCCCAGGAAAATATTCTTGAAATGTGAATGTCGTTCCATTAGCTTGCACACAAGGGCTCTCAAACTAGTAGTTTAATACTAAAAACCTAAATGATAGAGAAATTCTACAAAGATGGGGTAGCAAGAAAGTAAATAACCCAAAGGGGATTTTCACTAGGAATGAATTTTGTGTAATGGCCATGTAAAAAGGATAAACATTATAATCAATAAAGGGTAAAACCAAAAAATAGAATGTAGAGTGGAGATCTAGGCCTTGGGTACATGTATCTTCCAACCAAACAAATACATATATGGATTCTATCATAATGCTATCTATGTTGTACAATATAGTTGACAAAAGATAAGAGCTCTATCTTATAGTTTACACTAACTTCATGTTATGAATCAAAAGGCCTTGGAGTTCCAACATGCCTATCCATGGAAGGGGATAAAATTCCATATAGAAATGGTGTTCCAATACATGCATGTTGACCTAGAAGATTCAATGTCAATAAAACCCACCCCCCATGTGATGTGATATTGGCTTATATGTTGTTTGAAAATATACATAATGGTTCATCTGGGAGATGTTAATTAAAGATAATGGTGGTTGAAAGTTGTGAACATATAGATTGGTCACTTGCATTAGAAGCATCACAAAAGCCTACCCTAAAAAGAGGTCTTGTTTAGGGAATAGAGAAGAGAAATGCAGCTCAATAATGTAAGAGATATATAGATTTTTAGAGAAGATAACATTAAAAGTTGATAGGATAGGAGGTTGAGAAACAATGAAAGCGTCCACAAAGTTATAAGGAAATGGATAAAATCATGCATGACATTTCTTGACACACTAACTTCCTATGTGATAGTTTAATATTGTCCCAATTGTTCATGAGAGAGATCTAACAAGGGGTCTTTAGAGAACGATTTTGGTGGGGAGGCACAACCCGAGATAGGTCACACTTCCTCCAAGAGAATTGATGCCCTAGTTTTATTATTAGACATCAAGCATGGAGAGCAAAGGTGTTGGCTCCACACATCTTAATGTATAGATTAATTTAACAAGAAAAACTATTGGGAAGATGGAGATGAAGAGGAAGTGTTTCAAGCCTACATCAAATTGAATAAGGTAGATTGGAAGATTAGATCACTAAAAAAAAAGTGAGAGGCAGAAGCATTGACAACTCAGATCATTGTCCAAAAAAAAAATCTTATATGTCATAGAAATTACAGATTGCCCAAGTTTATTTGTTGAAGTCAAAGTTTAAGGAAGAGATCATTGAATCGTATAAATGAATAGATGTGAGAGGAGTTTTAAAGGGTTAAAAAAGTCTCTAAAGAATCCATCAAGAAATTGATTTTGCATCTAGAGGAGATCAATTTGTTTTTTCAAAAGGCCATAGTTGTAGGAGGTCATCCAAAAGGAAGTCATTCAGTATCAAAGCCACTGATCCATTGAGAGTTTGTTGAAGCCACTGCTAAAATTAAAAAAAAAACTAGATCACAACCAAGTAAAGTTGTTGGTGTCAAAGAATTGTTCAAAGGCTGTAGCTAAGCAAAGATAAGGAAGAAGCCGATTGTGATTTACAAGCCATAGAAAGCCATAGATCTGGACATAGAAGAAGGTATTTTTTCACCAGAATTAATAAAGAAATTATTGTTTATCAAGCCACGTGAGAGATAGGAAATGATACCAATTTGGAGAAAAAGACAAGCTGCAACATCCATTTGTATAAGGGTTCTTTGGCATGCGCAAATGAACCTAGCAGCAAATCTATGTGTTAACCTCCTCTGCGATCTCCCTCTAGTAAGTTCTATAGCCCTTGAAAACAAATCCATTTAAGTTTATTATCTGTAACCATTGTAGTTCATGAAAATATATTGTTTTTGAGACCTTCTGTTGAGCACAAATGGCGGTGTATCTATAGCATGTGTTGATTTATTTTTAGAAGATCCTTAAGGTTTATTTAGCTCCATATAAGGTGACGACTCCTAGTATAAGTTTCTTAAATGCTGAGTCCATCCTTGCATTTGTAGTGGTATCTAAATTCATATAGACTTTTCAACAAATACAATCAATATTTACTTAGATGCGATCTATTGCCATCGAGAAAACACATTCGCACAATTACTGCCAGTTTAACTGGCATCTTAATGCAAATTTTAGGGTGTCCTCAAGGTAGCCAGTAGGCAGGTAGGTCAACCTTGCACACGTAATGATCAACCATAGGTATAATGCGATTAGGGTTACCAATGTGAATGAATTATACTCTATTCCAAAGCTCTCATTATGGCACACTAGAATGGATGCTGGCAGGTGTTGTAGATCTGGTTTTACATCTATCAATTTCATTTGTTTAAAAGAATTAAAGGCTTTCCAATGAATTCCTTTTTGTGCAGATCTTACAATCATTGAGATCCATGGATGACGACTCTTGAGGCATTTGGAAAACAGTTCACAAACCTTGTCTATCCTTCTGTCTTTTGTTTTGCTATTTACCAGAGCATTTACAACTATGATATCTGACATAAATCTCATTTCATTATACGTTGATGGTTGTCCATACTCTCATCCAAGGCTTCAATTTGTGCATGATGAAGGAGGTTGTTGGTCGATGTTGTGGAGTCAAGCTTTACACCCGCCTGTTGCATGTGCATAAAAGTTTCTAAGGTCTTCTCATCAAATGCATTCTAAACAATTCATGCATAGCTCTCATATACCACATATGCTCAAATACCACTACTTATAAGTTATAACTAAGTTGGTTCATTAGCACACAATAATAACTCAAAACACAATTAAGATGAAAAAATGGTCCTCAAGTGAGTAGTTGATCCATAAATTTTGCCAAACAATTTATTGAAACTAAGAATCACAAAAATTCTACTATTTTCTCTGATACCAAGTGTAGCACCCCGCTAAGGTACCCTAGAGGACCTAGGTTTAGATTATCATGTTATGTTGTGCATTCTATTGTTATTTGTTCTAATAAAAAAAATTGTTCCAATAATTTGGCCTAGTCTAGAGCTGTCCTTTGGGATTCCTTGGTGGGGCGTTACAAGGGGCATCTGGTGTTGTATAGATTTTAGAGATCTTAACAAATCTTTCCCTAAGGATGACTTTCTGCTAGCCAACATCAACATCATAGTGGATCTCATGGAAGGCCATGAGATGTTGTCCTTGATGGACGGTTTCTCAGGATACAATCATATCAAGATCACAGAAGAAGACCAACATGAAACATCTTTAATATGTCTATGGGGGATATACTACTAGGTAGTAATGCCTTTTGGCCTGAAGAATGCAGGTAGAACATATCAATGGGCAATGACGGTCATCTTCCATGACCTCTTCTACCACACAATGGAAGACTATGTGGATGATCTATTGGGAAAATCTAAAACCAGAGAGGAGCACTTTAATGTGTTAGCCAAGATCTTTGACAGGTTGGAGCAATACAATATGTGGCTAAATCTGAAGAAATGTGTTTTCGGAGTCACCTTTGGGAAGCTTCTAGGGTACATCGTATCAAGAAGAGGAATTGAAGTAGATCCTTCCAAAGTCAAAGCTATAACAGAGATGCCTCCTCCAAAAACACTTAAGCAGCTGAGAAGTCTACAAGGAAAGCTTCAATCTATTCGAAAGATCATAGTATAGCTTGCTGATAAATGCCAGTCATTTTAGCATCTCCTTTGCAAGAATATAGCCTTTGTGTGGGATAATCAGAGAGAAAATGCTTTTGAACAGTTGAAGAAATACCTCGCTAACCCACCTATTCTGATTCCACCAAAACAAAGAGAACCCCTCCTCTTGTATATTTTAACAATAGAAATAGCTATAGAGGCCTTGTTGGAACAACATGATGAACAAGGAAAAGAAAGAGCAATATATTATATTAGTCATACCCTAGTGTCTTATGAGATAAATTATACTCCAATTGAACGAGCCTGCATAGTTATCATCTTCACCTCACAAAAGTTGAGACACTACATGCTTAATCACAAGACTAAGCTCATTGCCAAGATTGATCCACTTAAATATCTGCTAACTAGGGCCACCCTTATAGGAAGAATAGCTAAATGGGTAATGATCCTAAGTGAGTTTGATATTGAATACGCAAAGAGAAAAGCCATTAAAGAACAGGGCATCGCTGATCAATTAGTCAAGGTACCCATCCCAATAGAGCAACCCACACTGGCAGAATTTCTTGATGAGTCTATATTGACGGTAACAAGAACAACAAAATCATGGAAAGTGTACTTTGATGGATCTTATACACATCGAGTCTCAGGGACAGGCATTCTGTTTATTACCCCTCAAGGAGATACCATCCCCAAATCATACAAAATTACATTTCCATGTACAAACAATGTAGCAGAATATGAGGTTCTTATCACAGAACTCCACAAGGTGATTCAGTGGAAGATTCAAGAAGTTGATGGTCTATGGAGATTCCCAACTGGTCATTCAACAAGTGAAAAATGAATACAAGACTAAGGATGATAAGCTCTTGCCCTATAAGAGAATGGTGGATGACTTTAAAGATTATTTAGATGACATCCATTTTGAACAAATCCCAAGGTTAAATAACAAAGTAGTAGATGCCATGGCCACAATAGGATCCTTGGTGGACATGAAGAAAGACAACAAGAAATGTGAGTTCCTGATCGAAGAACTCCCCATCCCGACTTATGATGTTTTGCAATCAGAACTAATCTATGACATTGTTGATCCCCTATTCTCCTAGTATCAAGAGACATACATGTACCTCCATGACAACATCATCCTGCCCATCCTCCCAATGAAAAAGCTTTATCCACCGAACCTCTCACTTCACCCTTATAGGCGACACCCTCTACAAAAGGTGTCTTGATGGTACACTTTTACGATGTCTTGATTCTAGGGAAGTTGAAGTGGCCTTACAAGAGGTACATGAAGGCATTTGTGGGGCACACTCGAGTGGACCTACCCTAGCTAAGAAGATCTTAAGAATAGGATACTACTGGCCAACCATGGAGTGAGACACTTACACGTTCATGAAGAAATGCTTGTTGTGTTAGAAACATAGGGACCTCATCCATGCACCATCACAAGAGATGCAACCAATAACAACTCTGTGGTCTATTTCACAATGCAGACTTGACCTTGTAGGTAAGATCCACCCTCCATCATCCAATGGTCATAAGTTCATTATCACCACAACTGAATACTTTACAAAGTGGGTTGAAGCAATTCCACTCACTTTCACCACATGCATCCAAATAGCTAAATTCATTCTTCACTACATCATATGTTGTTATGGCATTCCCCATTCCATCATTACTAATAACGGGAAACCATTTAAGAACTAAGAAGTCCACACTTTGTGTGAGAAATTCCAAATCCAACACCATTTCTCCACTCCATACTATCCCTAAGGTAATGGTCAGGCTAAAGTTTCAAACAAAACCATCCTACACATTCTAAAGAAGACAGTTAATGAAGCTAGCCATGACTAGTACCTCCAACTCAATCCCACCCTATGGGCCTATCACACAAGTATTTGTACACCTACAGGAACCACCCCATATTCCCTAGTATTCGATTCTAAAGCCATCTTACCTATTGAGGTCGAGCTCCCATCACTCAGGGTTTCATTATAGAACATAATCACTGATAAAGAGTATCAAGTTGTAAGGCTAGATGAGTTAGAACTATTAGATGAGAAATGCCTGGATGCACTCAACCATCTATAGGCATACCAAAATTGCCTACAAAGAACCTACAATAAAAAGATCAAGAATTGCAAGTTTGAAGTAGGCGATCTTGTCCTCATGGAAAATCAGAATAATTTACAGGAGCGCACCAAAAAGGGAAAATTTGAGCCCAATTGGTTGGGACCTTATGTTATCATAGCTAGCTATGCATCAGGGGCATATCATCTTACAACACCTGAGGGATAGCCTCTAGATAAACCCATGAATATTCTACATTTGAAGAGGTTCTATGCATAACTTATCAAGTATCCCAAAGCAAAAAATACAAAAAAAAAAAAAAAATCAAGAAAAACCCGAGTGCAATAAAGCCATCCAATGGTGAAAATCACTTCGGTGACACCTTGGATAAGTACCATGGTGAAAACCTATTTCAGGTGCCATGTGTAGTGGCTGTCTCCACCATCTGATAAGTCCTCTTTCTGTCATGACACTCCACATTGCACATATCCCATGGCTTGGAATTCTGAAACATCAATCACCCACCCTACATCATCCTACCCAAAGCTAAGCCGTGGAACAAGGATCCTTGTAAACTTCTTCTGTACAGAAAATCTAAAAATCCCAAAAATAATAGAAAATCCACAAATCCAAAAATAATAGAAAATCCAAAAATCCAAAAACAATAGAAAATCTAAAAATCCAAAAACAATAGAAAATCCACAAATCCAAAAATAATAGAAAATCCACAAGTCCAAAAATAATAGAAAATCTAAAAATCCAAAAACAATAGAAAATCCACAACTCCAAAAATAATAGAAAATCCAGAAATCTAAAAACAATAGAAAATCAAAAAATCCAAAAACAATAGAAAATCAAAAAATCCCCAAAAAACATTAGAATATCCAAATGTTGAATCCATAAAGCATACAAGGACGGCATCCAAATGGTACAAAGTGATTGAAGCACCTCACCTGATTCGAACTAAAAATCCCTCAAACATTTCATTTGGAAATAGGGCAAACATAAATCAATAAAATCATTAAATGTCATCTTGACACTGCCAGACTCCTCAAATCACCAAATTTATGATGTCAATGCTAGCAACCATATTCTTGTCTTAATGAAGTCATGCAGGACTTCATCGTTTGCAAATAGGGAATCGTCTGGATCTTCACTGAGTAATGAACCAGTCATATCTCAAAACCTGCCTGGCCCATCTGTGCAACCGGTTACCCGTTCCCAGAGTGTTAGAATTGAACCCCGCAAAGGGTTTGAACAATTGTTTAAAATACCTACTGTTAAAAGAAATACTTCATTTCCTGTACAAATTGATGTACCCATTTCTTCATGTACTCATAGTAAATACTCTGAGTTAGGAAATGGTCTGTTCAAATGTGAAGACTGTTCTTTTGTCTTTCCACCGAAATCTGGTCATGTCCGGATGATGTCAACTATCTCTGTTTCTCTACCAGAATAAGATATTAAAGAAAAGGATTTGAAAGTCATTGGTACTCCCGGAGGTCCATGTTATGTTCTAGGTTCTATCCCTCCTTTCCATGACTTCATGATGATAGATACCACTGGTAGATATAAAGCTAATTGTTGGCCTATGCATGTATTCCCTCTTGGTGACAATGCACCCAGCCAAAGTAATCTTCTGAACTGGACTAATCTCTGCATAAGAAAGTCCATGCTATTAGCAGAAGATCAAAGAATATGGCAACAATTAGAAGCTGTCAAGAATGAGAAAGCACATCTAAGCCATCAACAGAATTTCCATACTCTGATCTCTACTCTAGAGAAGTTAGAAAAGAGACTCACTGATGAGTGGGTTGATACTGTCAAAAGAGATCTAGATGAGTTAAGGGCTAATTACAATGAGTTCCGCCAAAAGGCAGAACAATGGAAAGTAGAACAAGATGCTGCTTTAGAAAGACAAAGAGAGTTAATACAAAGAGTCAGAAATGAAGTCAAATTAGACTGTGATGTTTTAGGCACGCAAATCAATAATGCTGATTTGCATGTGAAGCATAATGGACAGAGAATTATAGAAGTTGCAAAAGAAGTCCATCCCATCACTCAGTCTCAAATGTTAATAGGGGATTCTGTGAAAACAGAATCTGCTGAAGTGCAAACTACTGTTAGAACAGAGTCTCTGTCTGTTCAACAAGCTTTTCAATCCTCTCGCCACCAGCAAGTGGTGAAGATAAAGAATTTTCCAGCAAGTGCTAAAGGATACATGAAAGCCCAGTATGAAGGTCTGCACTTGAAAGCACAAATTCCTCCTCCAACTGAAAGGATTTATAATCCTGCAACTGGTGAACTTTTTGAAGTTACACCTGAAGAAAGAGCTCAGCCTCCTGCACAAGGATCTGTCAATATGGCCCGTGGATCAGGAACTAATCCACATTCTAATGATCCTTTCAAAAATATCCAGAGTTATAAAGCTGACACTCCTCCTCTTGTGAATTTTGATAAGTTTGAAGTTTTAGAGAATACTAGAGGAATTGATGCAATGAGATCTTGGATCACAAATTACATGTCTACTAATCCTGATGCAGAAGAAAAGGAAGTCATCAAGCAAGCCTTGAATGCGATGACTGGAACAGCACGACATGTATGGGATCGTCTGGATGATGATTATCGAGAGCAGCTTCTCGATAGAGGTGCAGATCAGGTATGTGCACAGTTGCTCCGGCTATTTGTCAGAAAAAGAGATACTATGGAGAAACTGGCTTACAATAAGTTTATAAAGGGAAAATGCAAAGATCTAAAAGACTTTCAGATTTATTGCAGTCGCCAGTATGAGCAATTCTATCTTTTTGGTCATGAACAAAACCATGAATATATGTTTACCACTTTTCTGAAAAGTTTTGGTAACACAATAGGAGAGTTTTATCATAAGAAAGTTCTAGAGAATTTAGTGTCTAAAAATATTGAAATGAAGGAATTAACATTTCCTCAGTTGATTCAATTTCTTGAACAAATCAATTTAGACATCTGTGATGAGGCCAAGGCTAAAAAAGAAATCAAAAGAGTGCAGCCTATTTTGTCATCGGCCGTTTGCTCTAGACTAAATTCTCCTGAAGATTTTGCAGATAATAATGCTTGTGGTGCATGTTACAAAGACAAACCCAGAAAGAGTTACAAGAAGAAATATTCAAAAGAGAAGAAGTACAAGAAGGGAAAGAAAGGATTCTTTCGAAAGAAAGATAAGAAAAGGAAAGGAACAAAATGGAAACCCTCTTGTTACATTTGCAAAGGAGATCATTTTGCAAACAAATGTCCTGAAAGGAATAAGAAGAAAGGAAAAGGAAAAGTACGCGCAGCTAAGAAAGCTGGCATAACAGAAGAACATGTCTTTGTCAATGGTTATCCATCCGACTCCGAAGACATTGTTCTCTCTAGTTCTGATTACTCCTCAGAATCACATTCTGATGAGTATGTCTCAGCCAAAGAAACTCAGAAGGCTCAGCTTCATTCAATGAAGCAGGAAGAACAGGAATCAGCAAGTGATTCATCCGGTTCTGAAGTTTCCTTTTATTGCAGAATGTTCCGGTCTGATAACAGAAATGAACTGGAAAAAGTCATTGATCAAATTGTCCAGATTGAGTCCCAGTTGCAACAGATGAACATGGGACAGGAAACTTGGAAGAAGCTAATAGCTAAATTGGATCAGCTCAAGACTAGGAAATACTACTTGCTACAACCAAGGATAGAAAGCAGAAGCAGAGATAAGACCTCAAGGGCCTCAAGGCTTGCAAGGTGTCCACAGCCGACCTGTTCATGATTATCGGCCATCTCCATGGTTTCCCAGAGCTCCTCCGACTCCAGTTAGCTCTCCAAATACAGCTTCTACTACTTCTTTACCTCAAAGAGGGATTCTGGAAGCTCCAGCTCCTGGTAGTATGGCTCACTGTCTCTGGCGAAGGCAAAGAAAAGATTTTCTCCTCAAAGTAATATCTAAGGCTCAGCAAGAAGTTCTTGAAATAGATGAGGAAGAAAATAGATGTTTAAATGAAGAAGTAGAGCAATCCCCTGAGTTGGATTCCTACATTAATAGATTTAACGCTGCTAGTTCTTTCAAATTGAGTTCTCAAGTCTCAGCACAAGAAGAGCAGCTATTCTGTCAAGAAAACCCTTACAGCCCTCTGATCACTCAAGCTCTCAAGCAAGAACCAGTAGAAGAAGAAGAGTTTTGCGGCCCAAGGATAGCTCCAACTATCAAAATGGAACCGATAGAGGAAGATCCTCTAAGGTACCTCAGTGATGAAGCTTTCAGTGGTTCACCTACTCGAGTAATAGAAAAAGGCTCTGGTAGTAAGTCTTTTAATATGGTAAAGAATGCTCAACTCAGATCTGCCCGCAGAACTACGGTATGCCCTGGAGTTGTACTCACAATAGATTTTAAAGGTATCATGGCCTACCCTCTTGCATTTCTAATTGATACAGGTGCAGATTTAAATCTTGCAAGGAGAAATGCTTTTCCTGCAGATGCTTGGAAGGAAGGCAAAATGAAAATTACTTTTGCCAACCATGAAACAGAAGGAAGTTCCGCATTCTGTATAGCACCAATTCAAGTAGGTTTTGACGATTTTACCACTAACACTTTGTTTGTGGAATTTGAAGTTGAAGACTATGATGGTGTTATTGGTAGTCATACAATCAAGGAATGGGAGCCCTTCATTATAGATAACAATTTTGTTATCTGTAAAAGCCTTTACCAGCTACCACGTCTCTACCAGCCTATGTCATTCTCCACGATCAGTAAAACGGCTAAAGCAAAGAAGCCTATCAATCAGGTATGGCTAGCAAATCAGTTCCAGCAAAAGGTTGATGTTTTGACCCAGCTCAAGGCTGAATTTTCTGACACAGTTATGACAAAGGATTTGTCAAAACATCATCGCAACTTAACTTGCGATCTCAAGCTCAAAAGAGATGCAGAAGGTAATGAAATCATTCCAAGAGCTAAGGCAAATTACTTTCTAATGTCTGCATCTGAATCTGCTATGTGCTAAAAAGAAATCATTGATCTTGAAAGATTAGGGCTTATTCAGGTTTTTGATTCCTCCTTTTCATGTCACGCAATGTATGTACCTAAGATAGATGAAAATGGTATTGAACTCCCTGAAAAATGCCTAGTGGTTAACTATAAACCCCTAAATGAATGCCTAGTTGATCATAGACATCCCTTGCCTAGCAAAGACCACATCTGGCAATCCATCCAAGGTAGCCATGTTTATTCTAAGTTTGATCTTACTAAGGGATATTGGCAAATTGCTTTGAAAAAACATGATTATTTCAAAACCGCATTCTCTGTTCCTCAAGGTCTGTTTGAATGGAAAGTGTTACCCTTTGGCATTAAAACTGCTCCTTCCATTTTTCAACAGAAAATGGATG
This sequence comes from Cunninghamia lanceolata, assembly GCA_027924645.1. NCBI lineage: Eukaryota > Viridiplantae > Streptophyta > Pinopsida > Cupressales > Cupressaceae > Cunninghamia > Cunninghamia lanceolata. The sequence continues at coordinate 179,520 of BSBN01000762.1, read as the reverse complement.
TTCTTTTTCGACCATATGCCAAATTCATTCAACCTTACATAGATGATAGTCTGGTCTTCAGCCAGGATATGAATGCTCATATAGATCATCTCCGCCAGTTCCTCAGTGTCTGTCAACACAATGGTCTTGCTGTTAATCCTCAAAAGTCTGTCTTTGCTCAACCTGAAGTCATTTTTATAGGCATCAAGCTTCTTCCGGGGGGGAGAATGGAGGCACAGCAGCACATCCTGTGCAAAATTGCAAACCTACCAGTCACTAATGTGAAAGAATTACAAAGGTTTCTAGGACTGGTAAATTATATTGCAGGGTTTTATCATAAGCTTGCTGAAGATCGCTTGCATCTAAACAAGCTATTAAGTAAGAAGCCACTGCCATGGACGGACTTCCATGATCAGTTGATCCTGAATATTAAGAAGAAATGTTCACAACTTCCGCCATTGAAGTTACCAGGATCAGGTTTTAAGATTGTTGAAACGGATGCCAGTGAAGGTGCTTGGGCAGGAGCCCTAAGAGAACAAAAGACAACTGAGTACAATCCAAAGGATAAAGGTGAATTGGTAAGAACTGCCTCTGGAAGTTTTCATAATTCTGAGTTGAATTACCATAGCACCCACAAAGAGATTCTAGCTGTTGTGAATTCTTTTCAAGCTTTTCAGATGTTCATAGCAGATAAGAAGTTTCTCCTGAAAAGTGACTTACAGCATCTTCCCAATTTTTTCAGAAAGGAGTCTAAAAATAAGGTTGTAAGGGGAAGACTCCTCAGATGGGCTCAACTCCTTAGTTCATATGATTTTGATTTTGTTCATCTTCCAGGAGTTGAAAACATATTTGTTGATTTTATGACTAGAGAAGGTCATACTAAAAATCCGGTTGAACCTGAATCTGTTGTCGCCCAAAGTAGACAGTTGCAAGGGAATTTCTGAGTGATTCGAATCAGAGAACATTGTTGGCATGAGCCATGTCGCAATGAATGGAGTACCAATCCTTTTCCAAGAAGGGATTTGCATAATTTCCAAATGGCTAACGATTTCTTGTTTGACAGGTTTAGAATGCTCACTGCAAAGCAGCAGCTAACCTCTCCATGGTTATGGACAGAAGAGCCTTTCTTTAAGTTTTCTACAGAAGCTGAACCAATAGACCCAGCAGTGGGTCATGTTTTGCAAAATTGGTGTGGTGATTTTGTTTTACCAGTTCATTTTATTAATCCTGATATTGGCAAACCAAATGAATGGTTGAACGCTAAGGATGGTAAGATCTTAATTAGAAACATGTTTCAAGGACCTTATCCTCCCGCTGATGATATGAACTTTCAAGGTACCACTGCATACACAGGGTGTATTTTCAAACTAACTTTTGGTTCTGCAGAAGAAAATCCAATAAGCCGTCACCTATGCCAAGTCTATGGACCATGTGGACCAGACTCCATCTTCGAACACTGGACAGTTAGAAATCACTTAAGGCATTTCTTCGCCCATCAAACACCCATCTGGATACATACAAAGACCTACAGAATGAGTGGCGCTACTGCTCAGAATGTCAATCATGTGCTTTACAGCCCCCACAAGTTGAAGGTCATGAGCATCATTTGGAAAGAAGATGACAGTCGATTATAGCCTGGATGTGTTCCCCACTCTTCATCTCAGACATGTGCAAATTGCTTCGACGCATCTGAAGATGACCCGAGGATCCCTCAATATGATTCCCTTGGTCACTATCGTGCACCTGATTGCACTCATCCAGTCGGTGAAGCATGCGAAGGATATATCTTTTACCAACCGAAAGAATCTAGTACATCCAGTAATAGTACGGGGTCTTAGCTGGCTAATGAGTGGGCTTGTCACTCATCGAGGGCTTCTTTCTCCTCCTGAATAAAGGAAAGATGTGGACCCTACCACATTGTAAAGGGGCAAACACACCGCCTTATCGTGTGTACGAGTTATTCCTCTCGTGACATAAAGGAAAGTCCTGTAAAGTTGTGTCGGGTCGATCTTATCCCGTTCACGGATAATTGGGTCCCACCAGAAGAATCTCTTCACATGGGATGTCCTTCGGATAAGGTCTTGCTTCGTGTCCACTTCGGATTGACGGATCTCAAAGCTCTTTTGAATTAAGGTAAAAGTTCCGCCTTGCCATCAACCCTATAAAAGGGCACAAGGCCGCCTTCATTGAACAACGAGTTTTGGTGAGAAGTCTAAGTCTGATAGAGTCTTAAGAGTCTAGTGTACTTAAAGTGTTGTAAAAGCTTGCAGCTTTAGAGTCTAAGAGTCTAAGTGATAAGGATTTGCGAAGTTGCGATAATACTTCGGTAGTAGTTAGATTGCACATATTCTGGTTTGTAATTATACTCTACATATGAGTATAAAGGCGCGCATTGTATATGATGAATGTTCATGTAAGTTTTCTCAGTGTTATTAATGATAATGGTCATAATATCCATTTAAGCTTGAGATATACATGTGTCAATTGCATTTGTCATTTGCAGCTGAAATTTGGTATCAGAGCCATTGGTGATGAGTATGTTGCATGTTGTTATCGTTGTTGCCTAACAATAACTCTATTTCACATCTAAATCTTTTACATCTGTATTGCTCCCTGCATCGTTCTTTGTATAGTCTCAGAACGTCTCAAGTGAGTCATAAGTCCTGATTGTAAGACCCGTTGGAAGCCGTGTGAAGGCGATAGGGCAGCGCAGGCCATTATCAGTTCTTTCGAGCGCAGATCTCTGAGCACAGGCTTCAGCGCAGATGGATTCTGCATCTAGTTCCAGTTCAAAATACCTACTGTTAAAAGAAATACTTCATTTCCTGTACAAACTGATGTACCCATTTCTTCCTATACTCATAGTAAATATTCTGAGTTAGGAAATGGTCTGTTCAAATGTGAAGACTGTTCTTTTGTCTTTCCACCGAAATCTGGTCATGTCCGGATGATGTCAACTATCTCTGTTTCTCTACCAGAACAAGATATTAAAGAAAAGGATTTGAAAGTCATTGGTACTCCCGGAGGTCCATGTTATGTTCTAGGTTCTATCCCTCCTTTCCATGACTTCATGATGATAGATACCACTGGTAGATATAAAGCTAATTGTTGGCCTATGCATGTATTCCCTCTTGGTGACAATGCACCCAGCCAAAGTAATCTTCTGAACTGGACTAATCTCTACATAAGAAAGTCCATGCTATTAGCAAAAGATCAAAGAATATGGCAACAATCAGAAGCTGTCAAGAATGAGAAAGCACATCTAAGCCATCAACAGAATTTCCATTCTCTGATCTCTACTCTAGAGAAGTTAGAAAAGAGACTCACTGATGAGTGGGTTGATAATGTCAAAAGAGATCTAGATGAGTTAAGGGCTAATTACAATGAGTTCCGCCAAAAGGCAGAACAATGGAAAGTAGAACAAGATGCTGCTTTAGAAAGACAAAGAGAGTTAATACAAAGAGTCAGAAATGAAGTCAAATTAGACTGTGATGTTTTAGGCACGCAAATCAATAATGCTGATTTGCATGTGAAGCATAATGGACAGAGAATTATAAAAGTTGCAGAAGAAGTCCATTCCATCACTTAGTCTCAAATGTTAATAGGGGATTCTGTGAAAACAGAATCTGCTGAAGTGCAAACTACTGTTAGAACAGAGTCTCTGTCTGTTCAACAAGCTTTTCAATCCTCTCGCCACCAGCAAGCGGTGAAGATAAAGAATTTTCCAGCAAGTGCTAAAGGATACATGAAAGCCCAGTATGAAGGTCCGCACTTGAAAGCACAAATTCCTCCTCCAACTGAAAGGATTTATAATCCTGCAACTGGTGAACTTTCTGAAGTTACACCTGAAGAAAGAGCTCAGCCTCCTGCACAAGGATCTGTCAATATGGCCCGTGGATCAGGAACTAATCCACATTCTAATGATCCTTTCAAAAATATCCAGAGTTATAAAGCTGACACTCCTCCTCTTGTGAATTTTGATAAGTTTGAAGTTTTAGAGAATACTAGAGGAATTGATGCAATGAGATCTTGGATCACAAATTACATGTCTATTAATCCTGATGCAGAAGAAAAGGAAGTCATCAAGCAAGCCTTGAATGCGATGACTGGAACAGCATGACATGTATGGGATCGTCTGGATGATGATTATCCAGAGCAGCTTCTCGATAGAGGTGCAGATCAGGTATGTGCACAGTTGCTCCGGCTATTTGTCAGAAAAACAGATACTATGGAGAAACTGGCTTACAATAAGTTTATAAAGGGAAAATGCAAAGATCTAAAAGACTTTCAGATTTATTGCAGTCGCCAGTATGAGCAATTCTATCTTTCTGGTCATGAACAAAACCATGAATATATGTTTACCACTTTTCTGAAAAGTTTTGGTAACACAATAGGAGAGTTTTATCATAAGAAAGTTCTAGAGAATTTAGTGTCTGAAAATATTGAAATGAAGGAATTAACATTTCCTCAGTTGATTCAATTTCTTGAACAAATCAATTCAGACATCTGTGATGAGGCCAAGGCTAAAAAAGAAATCAAAAGAGTGTAGCCTATTTTGTCATCGGCCGTTTGCTCTAGACTAAATTCTCCTGAAGATTTTGCAGATAATAATGCTTGTGGTGCATGTTACAAAGACAAACCCAAAAAGAGTTACAAGAAGAAATATTCAAAAGAGAAGAAGGACAAGAAGGGAAAGAAAGGATTCTTTCAAAAGAAAGATAAGAAAAGGAAAGGAACAAAATGGAAACCCTCTTGTTACATTTGCAAAGGAGATCATTTTGCAAACAAATGTCCTGAAAGGAATAAGAAGAAAGGAAAAGGAAAAGTATGCGCAGCTAAGAAAGCTGGCATAACAGAAGAACATGTCTTTGTCAATGGTTATCCATCCGACTCCGAAGACATTGTTCTCTCAAGTTCTGATTACTCCTCAGAATCAGATTCTGATGAGTATGTCTCAGCCAAAGAAACTCAGAAGGCTCAGCTTCATTCAATGAAGCAGGAAGAACAGGAATCAGCAAGTGATTCATCCGGTTCTGAAGTTTCCTTTTATTGCAGAATGTTCTGGTCTGATAACAGAAATGAACTAGACAAAGTCATTGATCAAATTGTCCAGATTGAGTCCCAGTTGCAACAGATGAACATGGGACAGGAAACTTGGAAGAAGCTAACAGCTAAATTGGATCAGCTCAAGACTAGGAAATACTACTTGCTACAACCAAGGATAGAAAGCAGAAGTAGAGGTTCCATAAGACCTCAAGGGCCTCAAGGCTTGCAAGGTGTCCACAGCCAACCTGTTCATGATTATCGGCCGTCTCCATGGTTTCCTAGAGCTCCTCCGACTCCAGTTAGCTCTCCAAATACAGCTTCTACTACTCCTTTACCTCAAAGAGGGATTCTGGAAGCTCCAGCTCTTGGTAGTATGGCTCGCCATCTCTGGCGAAGGCAAAGAAAAGATTTTCTCCTCAAGGTAATATCTCAGGCTCAGCAAGAAGTTCTTGAAATAGATGAGGAAGAAAATAGATGTTTAAATGAAGAAGTAGAGCAATCCCCTGAGTTGGATTCCTACATTAATAGATTTAACGCTGCTAGTTCTTTCAAATTGAGTTCTCAAGTCTCAGCACAAGAAGAGCAGCTATTCTGTCAAGAAAACCCTTATAGCCCTCTGATCACTCAAGCTCTCAAGCAAGAACCAGTAGAAGAAGAAGAGTTTTGCGGTCCAAGGATAGCTCCAACTATCAAAATGGAACCGATAGAGGAAGATCATCTAAGGTACCTCAGTGATGAAGCTTTCAGTGGTTCACCTGCTCGAGTAATAGAAAAGGGCTCTGGTAGTAAGTCTTTTAATATGGTAAAGAATGCTCAACTTAGATCTACCCGCAGAACTATGGTATGCCCTGGAGTTGTACTCACAATACATTTTAAAGGTATCATGGCCTACCCTCTTGCATTTCTAATTGATACAGGTACAGATTTAAATCTTGCAAGGAGAAATGCTTTTCCTGCAGATGCTTGGAAGGAACGCAAAACGAAAATTACTTTTGCCAACCTTGAAACAGAAGGAAGTTCCTCATTCTGTATAGCACCAATTCAAGTAGGTTTTGACGATTTTACCACTAACACTTTGTTTGTGGAATTTGAAGTTGAAGACTATGATGGTGTTATTGGCAGTCGTACAATCAAGGAATGGGAGCCCTTCATTATAGATAATGATTTTGTTATCTGTAAGAGCCTTTACCAGCTACCACGTCTCTACCAGCCTATGTCATTCTCCACGATCAGTAAAACGGCTAAAGCAAAGAAGCCTGTCAATCAGGTATGGCTAGCAAATCAGTTCCAGCAAAAGGTTGATGTTTTGACCCAGCTCAAGGCCGAATTTTCTGACACAGTTATGACAAAGGATTTGTCAAAACATCATCGCAACTTAACTTGCGATCTCAAGCTCAAAAGAGATGCAGAAGGTAATGAAATCATTCCAAGAGCTAAGGCAAATTACTTTCTAATGTCTGCATCTGAATCTGCTATGTGCCAAAAAGAAATCATTGATCTTGAAAGATTAGGGCTTATTCAGGTTTTTGATTCGTCCTTTTCATGTCACGCAATGTATGTATCTAAGATAGATGAAAATGGTATTGAACTCCCTGAAAAACGCCTAGTGGTTAACTATAAACCCCTAAATGAATGCCTAGTTGATCATAGACATCCCTTGCCTAGCAAAGACCACATCTGGCAATCCATCCAAGGTAGCCATGTTTATTCTAAGTTTGATCTTACTAAGGGATATTGGCAAATTGCTTTGAAAAAACATGATTATTTCAAAACCGCATTCTCTGTTCCACAAGGTCTGTTTGAATGGAAAGTGTTACCCTTTGGCATTAAAACTGCTCCTTCCATTTTTCAACAGAAAATGGATGTTCTTTTTCGACCATATGCCAAATTCATTCAACCTTACATAGATGATATTCTGGTCTTCAGCCAGGATATGAATGCTCATATCGATCATCTCCGCCAGTTCCTCAGTGTCTGTCAACACAATGGTCTTGCTGTTAATCCTCAAAAGTCTGTCTTTGCTCAACCTGAAGTCATTTTTATAGGCATCAAGCTTCTTCCAAGGGGGGAGAATGGAGGCACAGCAGCACATCCTGCGCAAAATTGCAAACCTACCAGTCACTAATGTGAAAGAATTACAAAGGTTTCTAGGATTGGTAAATTATATTGCAGGGTTTTATCATAAGCTTGCTGAAGATCGCTTGCATCTAAACAAGCTGTTAAGTAAGAAGCCACCGCCATGGACGGACTTCCATGATCAGTTGATCCTGAATATTAAGAAGAAATGTTCACAACTTCTGCCATTGAAGTTACCAGGATCAGGTTTTAAGATTGTTGAAACGGATGCTAGTGAAGGTGCTTGGGCAAGAGCCCTAAGAGAACAAAAGACAGCTGAGTACAATCCAAAGGATAAAGGTGAATTGGTAAGAACTGCCTCTGGAAGTTTTCATAATTCTGAATTGAATTACCATAGCACCCACAAAGAGATTCTAGCTGTTGTGAATTCTTTTCAAGCTTTTCAGATGTTCATAGCAGATAAGAAGTTTCTCCTGAAAAGTGACTTACAGCATCTTCCCAGTTTTTTTAGAAAGGAGTCTAAAAATAAGGTTGTAAGGGGAAGACTCCTTAGATGGGCTCAACTCCTTAGTTCATATGATTTTGATTTTGTTCATCTTCCAGGAGTTGAAAACATATTTGTTGATTTTATGACTAGAGAAGGTCATACTCCAGATCCGGTTGAACCTGAATCTGTTGTCGCCCAAAGTAGACAGTTGCAAGGGCATTTTTGAGTGATTCGAATCAGAGAACATTGTTGGCATGAGCCATGTCGTAATGAATGGAGTACCAATCCTTTTCCAAGAAGGGATTTGCATAATTTCCAAATGGCTAACGATTTCTTGTTTGACAGGTTTAGAATGCTCACTGCAAAGCAGCAGCTAACCTCTCCATGGTTATGGACTGAAGAGCCTTTCTTTAAGTTTTCTGCAGAAGTTGAACCAATAGACCCAGCAGTGGGTCATGTTTTGCAAAATTGGTGTGGTGATTTTGTTTTACCAGTTCATTTTATTAATCCTGATACTGGCAAACCAAATGAATGGTTGAACGCTGAGGATGGTAAGATCTTAATTAGAAACATGTTTCAAGGACCTTATCCTCCCGCTGATGATATGAACTTTCAAGGTACCACTGCATACACAGGGTGTATTTTCAAACTAACTTTTGGTTCTGCAGAAGAAAATCCAATAAGCCGTCACCTATGCCAAGTCTATGGACCATGTGGACCAGACTCCATCTTCGAACACTGGACAGTTAGAAATCGCTTAAGGCATTTCTTCGCCCATCAAACACCCATCTGGATACATACAAAGACCTACAGAATGAGTGGCGCTACTGCTCAGAATGTCAATCATGCGCTTTACGGCCCCCACAAGTTGAAGGTCATGAGCATCATTTGGAAAGAAGATGATAGCCGATTACAGCCTGGATGTGTTCCCCACTCTTCATCTCAGACATGCGCAAATTGCTTCGATGCATCTGAAGACGACCCGAGGATCCCTCAATATTATTCCCTTGGTCACTATCGTGCACCTGATTGCACTCATCCAGTCGGTGAAGCATGCGAAGGATGTATCTTTTACCAACCGAAAGAATCTAGTACATCCACTAATAGTACGGGGTCTTAGCTGGCTAATGAGTGGGCTTGTCACTCATCGAGGGCATCTTTCTCCTCGTGAATAAAGGAAAGATGTGGACCCTACCACGTTGTGAAGGGGCAAACACACCGCCTTATCATGTGTACGAGTTATTCCTCTCGTGACATAAAGGAAAGTCCTGTAAAGTTGTGTCGGGTCGATCTTATCCCATTCACGGATAATTAGGTCCCACCAGAAGAATCTCTTCACATGGGATGTCCTTCGGATAAGGTCTTGCTTCGTGTCCGCTTCGGATTGACAGATCTCAAAGCTCTTTTGAATTAAGGTAAAAGTTCCGCCTTGCCATCAACCCTATAAAAGGGCACAAGGCCGCCTTCATTGAACAACGAGTTTTGGTGAGAAGTCTAAGTCTGATAGAGTCTTAAGAGTCTAGTGTGCTTAAAGTGTTGTAAAAGCTTGTAGCTTTAGAGTCTAAGAGTCTAAGTGATAAGGATTTGCGAAGTTGCGATAATACTTCGGTAGTAGTTAGATTGCACATATTCTGGTTTGTAATTATACTCTGCATATGAGTATAAAGGCGCGCATTGTATATGATGAATGTTCATGTAAGTTTTCTCAGTGTTATTAATGATAATGGTCATAATATCCATTTACGCTTGAAAGAATTACAAAGGTTTCTAGGACTGGTAAATTATATTGCAGGGTTTTATCATAAGCTTGCTGAAGATCGCTTGCATCTAAACAAGCTGTTAAGTAAGAAGCCACCGCCATGGACGGACTTCCATGATTAGTTGATCCTGAATATTAAGAAGAAATATTCACAACTTCTGCCATTGAAGTTACCAGGATCAGGTTTTAAGATTGTTGAAACGGATACCAGTGAAGGTGCTTGGGCAAGAGCCCTAAGAGAACAAAAGATAGCTGAGTACAATCCAAAGGATAAAGGTGAATTGGTAAGAACTGCCTCTGGAAGTTTTCATAATTCTAAGTTGAATTACCATAGCACCCACAAAGAGATTCTAGCTGTTGTGAATTCTTTTCAAGCTTTTCAGATGTTCATAGCAGATAAGAAGTTTCTCCTGAAAAGTGACTTACAGCATCTTCCCAGTTTTTTCAGAAAGGAGTCTAAAAATAAGGTTGTAAGGGGAAGACTCCTCAGATGGGCTCAACTCCTTAGTTCATATGATTTTGATTTTGTTCATCTTCCAGGAGTTGAAAACATATTTGTTGATTTTATGACTAGAGAAGGTCATACTCCAGATCCGGTTGAACCTGAATCTGTTGTCGCCCAAAGTAGACAGTTGCAAGGGCATTTCCGAGTGATTCGAATCAGAGAACATCGTTGGCATGAGCCATGTCACAATGAATGGAGTACCAATCCTTTTCCAAGAAGGGATTTGCATAATTTCCAAATGGCTAACGATTTCTTGTTTGACAGGTTTAGAATGCTCACTGCAAAGCAGCAGCTAACCTCTCCATGGTTATGGACTGAAGAGCCTTTCTTTAAGTTTTCTGCAAAAGCTGAACCAATAGACCCAGCAGTGGGTCATGTTTTGCAAAATTGGTGTGGTGATTTTGTTTTACCAGTTCATTTTATTAATCCTGATATTGGCAAACCAAATGAATGGTTGAACGTTGAGGATGGTAAGATCTTAATTAGAAACATGTTTCAAGGACCTTATCCTCCCGCTGATGATATGAACTTTCAAGGTACCACTGCATACACAGGGTGTATTTTCAAACTAACCTTTGGTTCTGCAGAAGAAAATCCAATAAGCCGTCACCTATGCCAAGTCTATGGACCATGTGGACCAGACTCCATCTTCGAACACTGGACAGTTAGAAATCGCTTAAGGCATTTCTTCGCCCATCAAACACCCATCTGGATACATACAAAGACCTACAGAATGAGTGGCGCTACTGCTCAGAATGTCAATCATGTGCTTTACGGCCCCCACAAGTTGAAGGTCATGAGCATCATTTGGAAAGAAGATGACAGCCGATTACAGCCTGGATGTGTTCCCCACTCTTTATCTCAGACATGTGCAAATTGCTTCGATGCATCTGAAGACGACCTGAGGATCCCTCAATATGATTCCCTTGGTCACTATCATGCACCAGATTGCACTCATCCAGTCGGTGAAGCATGCGAAGGATGTATCTTTTACCAACCGAAAGAATCTAGTACATCCACTAATAGTACGGGGTCTTAGCTGGCTAATGAGTGGGCTTGTCACTCATCGAGGGCATCTTTCTCCTCGTGAATAAAGGAAAGACGTGGACCCTACCACGTTGTAAAGGGGCAAACACACTGCCTTATCGTGTGTACGAGTTATTCCTCTCGTGACATAAAGGAAAGTCCTGTAAAGTTGTGTCGGGTTGATCTTATCCCGTTCACGGATAATTGGGTCCCACCAGAAGAATCTCTTCACATGGGATGTCCTTCGGATAAGGTCTTGCTTCGTGTCCACTTCGGATTGACGGATCTCAAAGCTCTTTTGAATTAAGGTAAAAGTTCTGCCTTGCCATCAACCCTATAAAAGGGCACAAGGCCGCCTTCATTGAACAACGAGTTTTGGTGAGAAGTCTAAGTCTGATAGAGTCTTAAGAGTCTAGTGTGCTTAAAGTGTTGTAAAAGCTTGCAGCTTTAGAGTCTAAGAGTCTAAGTGATAAGGATTTGCGAAGTTGCGATAATACTTCGGTAGTAGTTAGATTGCACATATTCTGGTTTGTAATTATACTCTACATATGAGTATAAAGGCGCGCATTGTATATGATGAATGTTCATGTAAGTTTTCTCAGTGTTATTAATGATAATGGTCATAATATCCATTTACGCTTGAGATATACTCTAGAGAAGTTAGAAAAGAGACTCACTGATGAGTGGGTTGATACTATCAAAAGAGATCTAGATGAGTTAAGGGCTAATTACAATGAGTTCCACCAAAAGGCAGAACAATGGAAAGTAGAACAAGATGCTGCTTTAGAAAGACAAAGAGAGTTAATACAAAGAGTCAGAAATGAAGTCAAATTAGACTGTGATGTTTTAGGCACGCAAATCAATAATGCTGATTTGCATGTGAAGCATAATGGATAGAGAATTATAGAAGTTGCAGAAGAAGTCCATTCCATCACTCAGTCTCAAATGTTAATAGGGGATTCTGTGAAAACAGAATCTGCTGAAGTGCAAACTACTGTTAGAACAGAGTCTCTGTCGGTTCAACAAGCTTTTCAATCCTCTCACCACCAGCAAGTGGTGAAGATAAAGAATTTTCTAGCAAGTGCTAAAGGATACATGAAAGCCCAGTATGAAGGTCCGCACTTGAAAGCACAAATTCCTCCTCCAACTGAAAGGATTTATAATCCTGCAACTGGTGAACTTTCTGAAGTTACACCTGAAGAAAGAGCTCAGCCTCCTGCACAGGGATCTGTCAATATGGCCTGTGGATCAGGAACTAATCCACATTCTAATGATCCTTTCAAAAATATCTAGAGTTATAAAGCTGACACTCCTCCTCTTGTGAATTTTGATAAGTTTGAAGTTTTAGAGAATACTAGAGGAATTGATGCAATGAGATCTTGGATCACAAATTACATGTCTACTAATCCTGATGCAGAAGAAAAGGAAGTCATCAAGCAAGCCTTGAATGCGATGACTAGAACAGCACATGTATGGGATCGTCTGGATGATGATTATCGAGAGCAGCTTCTCGATAGAGGTGCAGATCAGGTATGTGCAGAGTTGCTCCGGCTATTTGTCGAAAAAAGAGATACTATGGAGAAACTGGCTTACAATAAGTTTATAAAGGGAAAATGCAAAGATCTAAAAGACTTTCAGATTTATTGCAGTCGCCAGTATGAGCAATTCTATCTTTCTGGTCATGAACAAAACCATGAATATATGTTTACCACTTTTCTGAAAAGTTTTGGTAACACAATAGGAGAGTTTTATCATAAGAAAGTTCTAGAGAATTTAGTGTCTGAAAATATTGAAATGAAGGAATTAACATTTCCTCAGTTGATTCAATTTCTTGAACAAATCAATTCAGACATTTGTGATGAGGCCAAGGCTAAAAAAGAAATCAAAAGAGTGCAGCCTATTTTGTCATCGGCCGTTTGCTCTAGACTAAATTCTCCTGAAGATTTTGTAGATAATAATGCTTGTGGTGCATGTTACAAAGACAAACCCAGAAAGAGTTACAAGAAGAAATATTCAAAACAGAAGAAGTACAAGAAGGGAAAGAAAGGATTCTTTCGAAAGAAAGATAAGAAAAGGAAAGGAACAAAATGGAAACCCTCTTGTTACATTTGCAAAGGAGATCATTTTGCAAACAAATGTCCTGAAAGGAATAAGAAGAAAGGAAAAGGAAAAGTACGCGCAGCTAAGAAAGCTGGCATAAAAGAAGAACATGTCTTTGTCAATGGTTATCCATCCGACTCCGAAGACATTATTCTCTCTAGTTCTGATTACTCCTCAGAATTAGATTCTGATGAGTATGTCTCAGCCAAAGAAACTCAGAAGGCTCAGCTTCATTCAATGAAGCAGGAAGAATAGGAATCAGCAAGTGATTCATCCGGTTCTGAAGTTTCCTTTTATTGCAGAATGTTCTGGTCTGATAACAAAAATGAACTGGACAAAGTCATTCATCAAATTGTCCAGATTGAGTCCCAGTTGCAACAGATGAACATGGGACAGGAAACTTGGAAGAAGCTAACAGCTAAATTGGATCAGCTCAAGACTAGGAAATACTACTTGCTACAAGCAAGGATAGAAAGCAGAAGCAGATGTTCCATAAGACCTCAAGGGCCTCAAGGCTTGCAAGGTGTCCATAGCCGACCTGTTCATGATTATCGGCCATCTCCATGGTTTCCCAAAGCTCCTCCAACTCCAGTTAGCTCTCCAAATACAACTTCTACTACTCCTTTACCTCAAAGAGGGATTCTGGAAGCTCCAGCTCCTGGTAGTATGGCTCGTCGTCTCTGGCAAAGGCAAAGAAAAGATTTTCTCCTCAAGGTAATATCTCAGGCTCAGCAAGAAGTTCTTGAAATAGATGAGGAAGAAAATAGATGTTTAAATGAAGAAGTAGAGCAATCCCCTGAGTTGGATTCCTACATTAATAGATTTAACGCTGCTAGTTCTTTCAAATTGAGTTCTCAAGTCTCAGCACAAGAAGAGCAGCTATTCTGTCAAGAAAACCCTTACAGCCCTCTGATCACTCAAGCTCTCAAGCAAGAACCAGTAGAAGAAGAAGAGTTTTGCGGTCCAAGGATAGCTCCAACTATCAAAATGGAACCGATAGAGGAAGATCATCTAAGGTACCTCAGTGATGAAGCTTTCAGTGGTTCACCTGCTCGAGTAATAGAAAAAGGCTCTGGTAGTAAGTCTTTTAATATGGTAAAGAATGCTCAACTCAGATCTGCCCGCAGAACTACGGTATGCCCTGGAGTTGTACTCACAATACATTTTAAAGGTATCATGGCCTACCCTCTTGCATTTCTAATTGATACAGGTGCAGATTTAAATCTTGCAAGGAGAAATGCTTTTCCTGCAGATGCTTGGAAGGAAGGCAAAACAAAAATTACTTTTGCCAACCATGAAACAGAAGGAAGTTCCTCATTCTGTATAGCACCAATTCAAGTAGGTTTTGATGATTTTACCACTAACACTTTGTTTGTGGAATTTGAAGTTGAAGACTATGATGGTGTTATTGGCAGTCATACAATCAAGGAATGGGAGCCCTTCATTATAGATAACGATTTTGTTATCTGTAAAAGCCTTTACCAGCTACCACGTCTCTACCAGCCTATGTCATTCTCCACGAACAGTAAAATGGCTAAAGCAAAGAAGCCTGTCAATCAGGTATGGCTAGCAAATCAGTTCCAGCAAAAGGTTGATGTTTTGACCCAGCTCAAGGCCGAATTTTCTGACACAGTTATGACAAAGGATTTGTCAAAACATCATCGCAACTTAACTTGCGATCTCAAGCTCAAAAGAGATGCAGAAGGTAATGAAATCATTCCAAGAGCTAGGGCAAATTGCTTTCTAATGTCTGCATCTGAATCTGCTATGTGCCAAAAAGAAATCATTGATCTTGAAAGATTAGGGCTTATTCAGGTTTCTGATTTGTCCTTTTCATGTCACGCAATGTATGTACCTAAGATAGATGAAAATGGTATTGAACTCCCTGAAAAATGCCTAGTGGTTAACTATAAACCCCTAAATGAATGCCTAGTTGATCATAGACATCCCTTGCCTAGCAAAGACCACATCTGGCAATCCATCCAAGGTAGCCATGTTTATTCTAAGTTTGATCTTACTAAGGGATATTGGCAAATTGCTTTGAAAAAACATGATTATTTCAAAACCGCATTCTCTATTCCTCAAGGTCTGTTTGAATGGAAAGTGTTACCCTTTGGCATTAAAACTGCTCCTTCCATTTTTCAACAGAAAATTGATGTTCTTTTTCGACCATATGCCAAATTCATTCAACCTTACATAGATGATATTCTGGTCTTCAGCCAGGATATGAATGCTCATATAGATCATCTCCGCCAGTTCCTCAGTGTCTGTCAACACAATGGTCTTGCTGTTAATCCTCAAAAGTCTGTCTTTGCTCAACTTGAAGTCATTTTTATAGGCATCAAGCTTCTTCCGGGGGGAGAATGGAGGCACAGCAGCACATCCTGTGCAAAATTGCAAACCTACCAGTCACTAATGTGAAAGAATTACAAAGGTTTCTAGGATTGGTAAATTATATTGCAGGGTTTTATCATAAGCTTGCTGAAGATCGCTTGCATCTAAACAAGCTATTAAGTAAGAAGCCACCGCCATGGACGGACTTCCATGATCAGTTGATCCTGAATATTAAGAAGAAATGTTCACAACTTCCGCCATTAAAGTTACCAGGATCAGGTTTTAAGATTGTTGAAACGGATGCCAGTGAAGGTGCTTGGGCAGGAGCCCTAAGAGAACAAAAGACAGCTGAGTACAATCCAAAGGATAAAGGTGAATTGGTAAGAACTGCCTCTGGAAGTTTTCATAATTCTGAGTTGAATTACTGATTCTGTAGATCACTCTTTGGTTTTCTTGGTTCATTATAGACTCTACAACAAAGTCATGCCATTAATGATGAATCCCAAGCGTGCTCAAGGTCTTGAGGGACTGTCAACCATCTGGACATCGTCCAGTGAGAGCACTCAGCTCACTGCACCAAAAATAGTATGGCATAAGGATATCCAAATGCCAGAAGAATGGGCTGTAGATTTGTGGGATCAGGAAAATCTAGCCGAGATGGAAAGTGAGAAGCAACCCAGGTTGAGAGGAATCTCAATCGAAGAAATAGATGATCAGGCCGTGATCAAATTCTCAGGTGACAACCATCCTTTTTCCTAGAGATCTTCTTCTAGAAGATTTCCATCCAGGACTTCGTCCTTTGCAAATAGGGAATCATCTAGATCTTCACTGAGTAATGAACCAGTCATATCTCAGAACCTGCCTGGCCCATCTGTGCAACCAGTTACCCATTCCCAGAGTGTTAGAATTGAACCCCGCAAAGGGTTTGAACAATTGTTTAAAATACCTACTGTTAAAAGAAATACTTCATTTCCTGTACAAATTGATGTACCCATTTCTTCCTGTACTCATAGTAAATATTCTGATTTAGGAAATGGTCTATTCAAATGTGAAGACTGTTCTTTTGTCTTTCCACCGAAATCTGGTCATGTCCAGATGATGTCAACTATCTCTGTTTCTCTACCAGAACAAGATATTAAAGAAAAGGATTTGAAAGTCATTGGTACTCCCGAAGGTCCATGTTATGTTCCAGGTTCTATCCCTCCTTTCCATGACTTCATGATGATAGATACCACTGGTAGATATAAAGCTAATTGTTGGCCTATGCATGTATTCCCTCTTGGTGACAATGCACCTAGCCAAAGTAATCTTCTGAACTGGACTAATCTCTGCATAAGAAAGTCCATGCTATTAGCAGAAGATCAAAGAATATGGCAACAATTAGAAGCTGTCAAGAATGAGAAAGCACATCTAAGCCATCAACAGAATTTCCATACTCTGATCTCTACTCTAGAGAAGTTAGAAAAGAGACTCACTGATGAGTGGGTTGATACAGTCAAAAGAGATCTAGATGAGTTAAGGGCTAATTACAATGAGTTCTGCCAAAAGGCAGAACAATGGAAAGTAGAACAAGATGCTGCTTTAGAAAGACAAAGAGAGTTAATACAAAGAGTCAGAAATGAAGTCAAATTAGACTGTGATGTTTTAGGCACGCAAATCAATAATGCTGATTTGCATGTGAAGCATAATGGATAGAGAATTATAGAAGTTGCAGAAGAAGTCCATTCCATCACTCAGTCTCAAATGTTAATAGGGGATTCTGTGAAAACAGAATCTGCTGAAGTGCAAACTACTGTTAGAACAGAGTCTCTGTCTGTTCAACAAGCTTTTCAATCCTCTCGCCACCAGCAAGTGGTGAAGATAAAGAATTTTCCAGCAAGTGCTAAAGGATACATGAAAGCCCAGTATGAAGGTCCGCACTTGAAAGCACAAATTCCTCCTCCAACTGAAAGGATTTATAATCCTGCAACTGGTGAACTTTCTGAAGTTACACCTGAAGAAAGAGCTCAGCCTCCTGCACAAGGATCTATCAATATGGCCCATGGATCAGGAACTAATCCACATTCTAATGATCCTTTCAAAAATATCCAGAGTTATAAAGCTGACACTCCTCCTCTTGTGAATTTTGATAAGTTTGAAGTTTTAGAGAATACTAGAGGAATTGATGCAATGAGATCTTGGATCACAAATTACATGTCTACTAATCCTGATGCAGAAGAAAAGGAAGTCATCAAGCAAGCCTTGAATGCGATGAATGGAACAGCATGACATGTATGGGATCATCTGGATGATGATTATCGAGAGCAGCTTCTCGATAGAGGTGAAGATCAGGTATGTGCACAGTTGCTCTGGCTATTTGTCAGAAAAAGAGATACTATGGAGAAACTGGCTTACAATAAGTTTATAAAGGGAAAATGCAAAGATCTAAAAGACTTTCAGATTTATTGCAGTCGCCAGTATGAGCAATTCTATCTTTCTGGTCATGAACAAAACCATAAATATATGTTTACCACTTTTCTAAAAAGTTTTGGTAACACAATAGGAGAGTTTTATCATAAGAAAGTTCTAGAGAATTTAGTGTCTGAAAATATTGAAATGAAGGAATTAACATTTCCTCAGTTGATTCAATTTCATGAACAAATCAATTCAGACATCTGTGATGAGGCCAAGGCTAAAAAAGAAATCAAAAGAGTGCAGCCTATTTTGTCATCGGCCGTTTGCTCTAGACTAAATTCTCCTGAAGATTTTGCAGATAATAATGCTTGTGGTGCATGTTACAAAGACAAACCCAGAAAGAGTTACAAGAAGAAATATTCAAAAGAGAAGAAGTACAAGAAGGGAAAAACTTTTCAGAAAAGTGGTAAACATATATTCATGGTTTTGTTCATGACCAGAAAGATAGAATTGCTCATACTAGCGACTGCAATAAATCTGAAAGTCTTTTAGATCTTTGCATTTTCCCTTTATAAACTTATTGTAAGCCAGTTTCTCCATAGTATCTCTTTTTCTGACATATAGCCGGAGCAACTGTGCACATACCTGATCTGCACCTCTATCGAGAAGCTGCTCTCGATAATCATCATCCAGACGATCCCATACATGTCGTGCTGTTCCAGTCATCGCATTCAAGGCTTGCTTGATGACTTCCTTTTCTTCTGCATCAGGATTAGTAGACATGTAATTTGTGATCCAAGATCTCATTGCATCAATTCCTCTAGTATTCTCTAAAACTTCAAACTTATCAAAATTCATAAGAGGAGGAGTGTCAGCTTTATAACTCTGGATATTTTTGAAAGGATCATTAGAATGTGGATTAGTTCCTGATCCACGTGCCATATTGACAGATCCTTGTGCAGGAGGCTGAGCTCTTTCTTCAGGTGTAACTTCAGAAAGTTCACCAGTTGCAGGATTATAAATCCTTTCAATTGGAGGAGGAATTTGTGCTTTCAAGTGCGGACCTTCATACTGGGCTTTCATGTATCCTTTAGCACTTGCTGGAAAATTGTTTATCTTCAACACTTGCTGGTGGCGAGAGGATTGAAAAGCTTGTTGAACAGACAGAGACTCTATTCTAACAGTAGTTTGCACTTCAGCAGATTCTGTTTTCATAGAATCCCCTATTAACATTTGAGACTGAGTGATGGAATGGACTTCTTCTGCAACTTCTATAATTCTCTGTCCATTATGCTTCACATGCAAATCAGCATTATTGATTTGCGTGCCTAAAACATCACAGTCTAATTTGACTTCATTTCTGACTCTTTGTATTAACTCTCTTTGTCTTTCTAAAGCAGCATCTTGTTCTACTTTCCATTGTTCTGCCTTTTGGTAGAACTCATTGTAATTAGCCCTTAACTCATCTAGATCTCTTTTGACAGTATCAACCCACTCATCAGTGAGTCTCTTTTCTAACTTCTCTAGAGTAGAGATCAGAGTATGGAAATTCTGTTGATGGCTTAGATGTGCTTTCTCATTCTTGACAGCTTCTAATTGTTGCCATATTCTTTGATCTTCTGCTAATAGCATGGACTTTCTTATGCAGAGATTAGTCCAGTTCAGAAGATTACTTTGGCTGGGTGCATTGTCACTAAGAGGGAATACATGCATAGGCCAACAATTAGCTTTATATCTACCAGTGGTATCTATCATCATGAAGTCATGGAAAGGAGGGATAGAACCTGGAACATAACATGGACCTCTGGGAGTAACAATGACTTTCAAATCCTTTTCTTTAATATCTTGTTCTGGTAGAGAAACAGAGATAGTTGACATCATCCGGACATGACCAGATTTCGGTGGAAAGACAAAAGAATAGTCTTCACATTTGAACAGACCATTTCCTAACTCAGAATATTTACTATGAGTACAGGAAGAAATGGGTACATCAGTTTGTACAGGAAATGAAGTATTTCTTTTAACAGTAGGTATTTTAAACAATTGTTCAAACCCTTTGCGGGGTTCAATTCTAACACTCTGGGAACGGGTAACTGGTTGCACAGATGGGCCAGGGAGGTTCTGAGATATGATTGGTTCATTACTCAGTGAAGGTCCAGACGATTCCCTATTTGCAAAGGATGAAGTCCTGTGGTGCAGGAGCACCCCTACAAGATAGGATATAGGTTCATTGTCCGCATGACAGGACATTAGTCTATTTTTAGCATGTTTGACTTCATAATGTAATAAGGTCCATTGGACCAATGCATATGTATTAGATTAGCCTAGGAGAGTGTGCAGGCAGTTAGAGTTCGTGATCAGGTTATCTGAGCTGTCCTCTCCCAGCCGCTTGGAAGCTCCCAGCCGCTGGGAATCGAGTTGGTAGTACTCGTAGGATATTGCTATAAATAACTCAGATCAGTTAGGGTTTGATATCAATCATATCAGAGTAGTAGTTGTGTTATGTTGTACTGGTGATTGAGTGAAATCCAGAGATCAGTCCAGACATTGTGAAACCTTGTTGTAGAAAACAGGACATTTGTGTTTCACCTAAATAAGATCTCATCAATTGCATTATCTGGGTTATCAGCTGTTTATGTTTTGATTTCTGTTCTGATTACAGGTTAATGGATTCTTTCAACCCTTCCACCGGTTGATTCTGTGAATCGGTGGAATGGTCATGCATGTTAGTTTAGGTTGTATTTTAGTTTTCTGTTTATGCATTTCATTGTGTGGGAGATCGATTGGTAGCATGTTGTGAATCAACCTAGCATCCTCATGTGCTAGGATTTAGGAAGATAAACTGTTAAGTTTTGAGCTGAAGGTGATCCGGCCCGATCATCATATTTTCTGTGTGAAATTGTGCGGTTCTGTGAGTTTGCATGCAGCTGACAGATATACAGGGATCTACATGTGCTTTTCCAGACGGAGTGAATCGCATCGACATCTGTGAGTATATCGCTATCCGGATCGGGTTATGAAGCTGACGAAGACTGTATGTTTTGAATGCATCAGGATGATATAGGTTGGATATATACTCAGTGTGTATATCATCGTCAAGATCACCTGTCGTGTGTATCCATCATCCGCATGTCGCTATCGCATGCAGGAGTGAAAGTTCATTTTTTTTGGCTAAGGACCGGAAAGGTCATCATCAAGATATTGAAAAGATCACTGGATATTCATTATCATGTTGCGGAGGATATAAGTGTCTTATATCCTGTTGACATCATCATCGGGTGAAAGTGACATCATCGTCATCAGGATATTGCGAATATCACCCTATGCAAGTTTATCCTGCTGTCGCTAAGTGTTATGGCATCGGCGTAAGGCATCGGCATAAAGTTTGGTTAACATCATCAGGATGTTTCAATATGACCGGATAAGTCATATCCTGATGCTGTTGTTTGAGTAGTCGGATATCGGGGTGATGTAAGCATCAAGGGAAAGGTGCTTGAAGTTGACGTCATCAGGATATATGAGAGGAACCGGATATTTCATATCCTACTGACGAAGGGTGATGATAATGCTAAACATCATGATGCTGCCGATAGAGTTTGGTGCTAAGTGAATAGTGATCATCAGGAGGATAATTGTGTTCGTCGAGTATCATGATGCTGCTGACAGGCGAAAGGCGATAAGTGAACAGTAGTTAGCAGGAGGATATTTCATGCCTCTTCGGAATATGATGATGCTATCTGTGTTAGCAAGAAATATGATGATGCTGTTAAGCCGATAGGTATTACATACTGCATGTCCAGGATTTTAACATGCTGGTTGTGTTAATGACTCCTCCTTCCCATTTGTAAGCTTTTGTTGCGGTTTCCTCTACATCATAGTGGTATCAGAGCAAAGGAAGGATCTTCTGGAAAAGATCAGGATATAGCAGGATGTCAGGTGAAGAAGGAACATCTGAGGTGCCGGCAAGGATGACCAACGTTGAGTTGGCAGTTCTGGTAAAGAAATAGATTGTAGAGAGCAAGGCTGTGAAGGCTCAGAATCAGGAATTGAAGGATGAGTTAGAGAAGTTGAGGAGCAGAGTAGGTTCTGGTAGAGAAGAAGATAGGGAAGAAGAAGAGATCCCTAGTTGGAACGAGGAGGTCGTTCCTGCAGACCAGAGACCACTGTTGAACGTCCTCAAGGCCATGGAGAGGAGAACCATGGATGTGAAACTGGATTTGCCAGTGTTTACAGGAAAGATGGAACCTGATTCAGTGATGGAGTGGATAGACTCTTTGAACAATTTCTTTGAAACAGAGGAGATACCAGAACAACAGAGGGTGAAAATAGCCCAGTCAAAAATGAAAGAAGCTGCCTTGACATGGTGGAATTTTGTCCAAGATGATAGAGTACAGGAAGGAAAGCGTAGAGTCACTACATGGAAGAAAATGATGGCATTAGTAAAGGAAGCTTATGTCCCATTGGATTACAGTATCCAATTACACAAGAGGAAGCAAAACCTGAGGCAGAAGGAGCTAGATGTCAGCTCATATATAGAAGAATTCATGAAACTTTGTATGAAAACAAAGGTAAAGGAAAGTGAAGAAGAGAAGGTAGCCAGATACCTTAATGGATTGAGGTTCAACATTCAGGAAGATTTAAGTCTGCATAATCCAGATACAGTTCAGAAATGCTTTCAGTTGGCATTGAAGGCGGAAGAGAAGTTAAAGAGAAAACAAGAACAACACAATAGAGGAAGAGGAAGACAACAAAGAGGTGGAAGAGGTCCTTTTAGAGGTAGAGGACATGGACATGGATATCAAGGAGAATCCAGTCATGACAATAGTAAGGGAAACAATAGTCAGAACCAGGGGGAAAATTATAGTCAGCAAGGAAACTTCAGAGGTAGAAGACCTTTCAGAGGAAGATCCCAGGGCAGAGGATCCATCAGATGTTATAACTGTAACAAAGAAGGCCATATAGCCAGTAGATGTCCAGAAAAGGCCACAAGCTCAACAGGAGAAAGGAGAACAAATCTGATCCAAGAACCTGATAATCAAAGTATGACAGGCTCTAATGCTTTTCAGAGTGTGAATGCTCCTGATAATTGCGGATACCCAGAAAGTGGAGAGTCTCTAATGATGAGAAGAACAATGACTACCATGAAGGTACCTGACAAAGAATCCCCTCAAAGAAAGTCTCTTTTCAGGACTATTTGCAAAGCAGGAGGTAAGGCATGTAAAGTTTTGATTGATTCTGGTTCTACTAAAAATTTTGTGTCTGAAGAAATGGTGACAAAGCTTAAGCTTAGGAGATCGCCTCACCCATCCCCATATAAAGTCTCATGGCTTACCCAAGGTCAGCAGACAACTGTAGAAGAGCAGGCTTGGGTAGAATTTCATATTGGAGCATATAAGGATAAGTTGTTGTTTGATATTACCACGATGGATGCTTGCAATCTTTTATTTGGTAGACCATGGCAGTATGATTTGAAGGCACAACATGATGGTGTTAGAAACACCTATACAATCACTAAAGATGGTAAGGATATAAAGTTACTACCATTGACGGAGAAGGAGGAGAAATCCAAAGGAAAAGAGGTGAAGGTAATGCTGATGGAAGGTAAATAGTTCATGAAAGAAGTAGCAGCAGAAGGTGCAGTTGCATACGCCCTAATCCCATGTATGAGGGTGAATAAAGAACAGCAGCAAGAAGTCAAGGAAAAGAAAAAGCAAAGGTTCATAGACCCAGCTATCCCAGAGCTATTGGATAAGTACAAAGGTATCATCTCAGAAGGAATGCCAAGATCCCTACCACCTGTCAGGGATATTAGTCACTGCATAGACTTAATTCCAGGGTCAACACTTCCAAACAAAGCAGCCTATAAGCTAACTCCAGAACAGAATGCAGAAGTAGCCAGACAAATTGAAGAATTATTGGATTCAGGTCTGATTGGGAAAAGTTTAAGTCCATGTGCAGTACCAGTTGTACTAGCACCAAAGAAGGAAGGTACTTGGAGGCTTTGAACAGATTCCAGAGCTATTAACAAGATCACAATCAGGTATAGGTTTCCAATCCCTAGGATAGAGGATTTACTTGACTGTTTGGGAGGTGCTAAGTATTTTACAAAAATAGATCTAAAGAGTGGATATCATCAGATCAGGATTAGGCCAGGAGATGAATGGAAACCAGTATTCAAAACTAATGAAGGGTTATATGAGTGGAAGGTTATGCCTTTTGGTTTATCTAATGCACCTAGTACTTTTATGAGGTTGATGAATGAGGTTTTGAAAGAATTCATTGGTAAGTTTGTCATAGTATATCTAGATGACATTCTGATTTTCAGCAACACAAAAGAAGAACATCTCAGACACATAGATTTGGTTCTTAAGAGGTTACATGAAGAGCAGCTGATGATAAATTTAGACAAGTGTTTGTTCATGCAAGAGGAGATCACATATTTGGGTTTTGTCATTTCACAAGGAAAGTTACAAATGGATAAGGCGAAGGTAAGTGCCATATTGTCTTGGCCAACCCCAAAGACTATGAATGATGTCAGAAGTTTCCATGGGTTAGCAACCTTCTACAGGAAGTTTATAAGAGGGTTTAGTCATATTTGTGCACCCATGCTTGATACCATCAAAGGAGGACAGAAGTGCAGATTTGTTTGGACTCAAAGAGCAGATGATTCTTTTGAGACATTGAAGAAGAAGGTGGCATAGCAGCCATTCCTTGCACTTCCAGACTTTCACAAAATCTTTCAGGTGGAATGTGATGCCAGTCACATGGCCATTGGAGCAGTACTCAGCCAAGAAGGTAGACCTATTGCATTTTTCAGTGAGAAGCTCAATGATGCTAAAAAGAGGTATTCCTCATATGATTTGGAAATGTATGCTTTAGTCCAGTCACTCAAGAAATGGAGGCATTACTTGATGCCAAAGGAATTCATAGTATTCACAGATAACCAGGCTCTGAGTTTCATAAACAGCCAGGAAAAGCTGAACCACAGACACATGAAATGGGTAGAAACCTTACAAGCTTTTACTTTTACATTGAAGCATAAGAAAGGAGTCAAGAATAAAGTTGCAGATGCTTTGAGCAGGAGAGTTCTAACAGTCAACCAGATTCAGTTAGAAAGTGTTGGCATTGATTCACTACAGACCATGTATGAGACTGATGAAGATTTTGGAGAGATATATCATGTATGTACGTCTTTTGGAGAGAAATATCATGCTGAATTCTCTGAATTTTTGATTCAGGATGGATTGTTGTTCAAAGGTGGACAGTTATGTATTCCAAGGTGTTCTATGAGGTTAAACATCATTAAGGAGAAACATTGTGGAGCTATGGCAGGTCATTTTGGTCTAGATAAGACTCTTGATCTTGTCCGAAAACATTACTTTTGGCCTAAGTTACAATCAGATGTCAGAAAGTTTGTAGAGACATGTGTGATATGTCAGAAAGCTAAAGGCAGGTTGACTAATGCAGGTTTATATCAGCCCTTACCCATTCCTTCCAGACCATGGGAAAGCATAAGTATGGATTTTGTCTTGGGTTTACCAAGGACAAGGACAGGGTTTGACAGTGTTTTTGTTGTAGTGGATAGATTCAGCAAAATGGCACATTTCTTGCCATGCAAAACCACTGCTAATGCTTCATACATTGCAGATTTGTTTTTCAGGGAGATTGTTAGGATCCATGGATTGCCATTGAGCATAGTGTCAGATAGGGATGTGAAGTTTATTGGTCACTTCTGGAGAACTCTTTGGAAGAAACTTGGAACAAATTTGTCTTTTTCCTCTGCATATCATCCTCAAACGGATGGACAGACTGAAGTAGTGAACCGTTCCTTAGGAAATTTGCTTAGATGTTTGACAAAACAACATGGAGAAAAGTGGGATAATATTCTATCTCAAGCTGAATTTTCCTATAATGATACTGTCAATAGGAGCACAGGGAAATCACCTTTCCAGATAGTTTATGGTATGCATCCAAGAGGAATTTTGGAATTGAGAGATCTACCTACAGTAGACCCTATTAGTGCAGAAGGAGAAGCTTTTGCAGAAGCCATAAAAGAGGTTCATGATCAAGTCAAGACCCAACTGCAACAAACCACCTTGAAGTATAAGGACTATGCTGATAAAAAGAAGAAGGATGTACAGTTTGATGTTGGAGATTTGGTATGGGTTCATTTGAAGAAGGACAGACTTCCTAAGGGAAAATATACTAAACTTATGCAGAGAAAAGTTGGACCATGTCAGATCTTGCACAAGCATGGACAGAATGCTTATGAGATACAACTCCCCCCTGATCTTGGTTTGTCCCCTATATTCAATGTATGTGATTTAACTCCATACAAGTCTTATCCAGATGCATATCAGGAACTCCTACAGGATACAGTCAATGATGACATTCCCAAGCATGATCCTCCACAGTTGCAGAAGGTTTTGGACCCCAGAGTGGTCAAACAGACCCGGAACAAATAGTACTTGGAGTATCTAGTCTCTTGGAAGGGAAAACCTAATTCTGAAGCAGTCTGGATGACTGAAGAGCAGATCCAGAAACATGGTGCAGATCTTCATACTCTCATCTTAAGTGGACTTGAGATTTCTTCTTCTGGGGAGTATGGTGCAGGAGCACCCCTACAAGACAGGATATAGGTTCATTGTCCGCATGACAGGACATTAGTCTATTTTTAGCATGTTTGACTTCATAATGTAATAAGGTCCATTGGACCAATGCATATGTATTAGATCAGCCTAGGAGAGTGTGCAGGCAGTTAGAGTTCGTGATCAGGTTGTCTGAGCTGTCCTCTCCCAGCCGCTTGGAAGCTCCCAGCCGCTAGGAATCGAGTTGGTAGTACTCGTAGGATATTGCTATAAATAACTCAGATCAGTTAGGGTTTGATATCAATCATATCAGAGTAGTAGTTGTGTTATGTTGTACTAGTGATTGAGTGAAATCCAGAGATCAGTCCAGACATTGTGAAACCTTGTTGTAGAAAACAGGACATTTGTGTTTCATCTAAATAAGATCTCATCAATTGCATTATCTGGGTTATCAGCTGTTTATGTTTTGATTTCTGTTCTGATTACAGGTTAATGGATTCTTTCAACCCTTCCACCGGTTGATTCTGTGAATCGGTGGAATGGTCATGCATGTTAGTTTAGGTTGTATTTTAGTTTTCTGTTTATGCATTTCATTGTGTGGGAGATCGATTGGTAGCATGTTGTGAATCAACCTAGCATCCTCATGTGCTAGGATTTAGGAAGATAAACTGTTAAGTTTTGAGCTGAAGGTGATCCGGCCCGATCATCATATTTTCTGTGTGAAATTGTGCGGTTCTGTGAGTTTGCATGCAGCTGACAGATATACAGGGATCTACATGTGCTTTTCCAGACGGAGTGAATCGCATCGACATCTGTGAGTATATCGCTATCCGGATCAGGTTATGAAGCTGACGAAGACTGTATGTTTTGAATGCATCAGGATGATATAGGTTGGATATATACTCAGTGTGTATATCATCGTCAAGATCACCTGTCGTGTGTATCCATCATCCGCATGTCGCTATTGCATGCAGGAGTGAAAGTTCATTTTTTTGGCTAAGGACCGGAAAGGTCATCATCAGGATATTGAAAAGATCACCGGATATTCATTATCATGTTGCGGAGGATATAATTGTCTTATATCCTGTTGACATCATCATCGGGTGAAAGTGACGTCATCGTCATCAAGATATTACGAATATCACCCTATGCAAGTTTATCCTGTTGTCGCTAAGTGTTATGGCATCGGCGTAAGGCATCGGCATAAAGTTTGGTTAACATCATCAGGATGTTTCAATATGACCGGATAAGTCATATCCTGATGCTGTTGTTTGAGTAGTCGGATATCGGGGTGACGTAAGCATCGAGGGAAAGGTGCTTGAAGTTGACGTCATCAGGATATAAGAGAGGAACCGGATATTTCATATCCTACTGACGAAGGGTGATGATAATGCTAAACATCATGATGCTGCCGATAGAGTTTGGCGCTAAGTGAATAGTGATCATCAGGAGGATAATTGTGTTCGTCGAGTATCATGATGCTGCTGACAGGCGAAAGGCGATAAGTGAACAGTAGTTAGCAGGAGGATATTTCATGCCTCTTCAGAATATGATGATGCTGTCTGTGTTAGCAAGAAATATGATGATGCTGTTAAGCCGATAGGTATTACATACTGCATGTCCAGGATTTTAACATGCTGGTTGTGTTAATGACTCCTCCTTCCCATTTGTAAGCTTCTATTGCGTTTTCCTCTGCATCATCCTGGATGGAAATCTTCTAGAAGAAGATCTCTAGGAAAAAGGCTGGTTGTCACCTGAGAATTTGATCATGGCCTGATCATCTATTTCTTCGATTGAGATTCCTCTCAACCTGGGTTACTTCTCACTTTCCATCTTGGCTAGATTTTCCTGATCCCATAAATCTACAGCCCATTCTTCTGGCATTTGGATATCCTTATGCCGTACTATTTTTGGTGCAGTGAGATGAGTGCTCTCACTGGACGATGTCCAGATGGTTGACAGTCCCTCAAGACCTTGAGCACGCTTGGGATTCATCATTAATGGCATGACTTTGTTGTAGAGTCTATAATGAACCAAGAAAACCAAAGAGTGATCTACAGAATCTTTCTTCATAAATAGGTTCATGGTTCTGAACTTATATTCCAAGACATCTCTAAGATTTTCGTCTTTTAAGCTTACAGGGAAATCTAATAGACAGTCAACAAAGATAGGTCCTTTGGCCATAGAATCACAACCTGCTCCTAACAGCGAATGTGATAGTTTATAAAATCTAGCATCTTTCAACATCATGAGAACAACAATAGGTAATCCTTTTCTATAATGTCCACAGATACCTATTCGGACATATGATAAGTGCATGAACTGTGGATTTTCCTTACTCTTGTATGCTTTCTCTTGAAACTTCTTAATAAGCTCGTCTGAGAAGATGTTGAGCTTTCCTTGACTACCTCCCTTAACAACATGCTGTAACTCAGCAACATGACAATTTTGTGACGCTTTATACCCAAACCAATCTTTAAGACCTACATTCTTATTATTGAACATATCAACAAGACCTTTAGGTATATCTCTATAAATTTCATGTGCAGGGATTCACGGAACCTTAAAAGGCTTCTGCGACTTGACACCTATACTAGACACTTCATCTAAAGCATTACCAGAAAATTCACCACTATTAAAAGCACTTTCATTATTTGAGAAAAAGTTGGTAAACCTAACCTCGGTGTTGCGATCTGCAGTTAGATTGATGTTGCCTGCCATTTGAGAACTGGAACTAGATGCAGAATCCATCTGCACTCAAACCTGCACCATTGTCATTACTTCAATCTCATCTATGATGTAAGATTAGGTGTTATGACTGGCAAGCCATTCATACGCATCTCTCTGGGCAATTGTAGAATCTCAACTTGGAAATGCAAAAACCCAAAAATACAAAAATATTTGGAAAAGTAGAAAAATATAAAAACACTCACATCATCATCGCATGCAACATCATCACATCCATCCTGAACCATTCCCGCATCATCAAGTCTTTCTAGAACTACATATTCATCTCACTCGCATCTTGAAAGAGCCTCAATCCCATGGACACAGGGTATATAGGCAGTCTAGAATATGAAGGAAGTATCCAGTACTCAGGTACATAAGATGCACCCATCCAACCAGTTTGGATGGTCACTATTTAATGAGCTTACAAGATTTACCCAACAATACACACAGTAAGCATATGCCCGAACCATTGCACCTCATGCAAAAATCATCAATCAACATACCAACTGTAATCATCACACATGGCCCGACTATCCTTTTTCCCACCTTTCGAATTTATCCAAGAAAATCTAAACGATTCACATCCTAGGATATATCATTCTACAATGGATAGAATCCATCATCCTATCAACACTTATCTTGGCAAGAAAATACAATGGCTATTTGTGATTTTTTAGTTGGTATTTTTGATTCTTGATTTTGATCTTCTTGTCTTGTTCTAGGTCATTTCCAAAGCTACCTTGATCTCATTATCTCATGGTAAGTGGCAGAAAACACCTAGAATAGACATGGTCATCGTTTATGTATGATGTGCTTGTGGGTTGATTTAATTACTCCAAGAGATATCTTGAAGCTAGGGTCAATTCTAGCATAGTGCATTCCATTTGCATATATAGGTATTCATACCTTGTATGTACTATGATAACTTATGTTATGAGTCCCCTTCCCTCAACTAGGAAAGGTTATACTACCTTGGGCATGCATGAAATCAACCTATTATTTGTGAGTCTAGTCCATGCAATTTTGGGATAAATATCATCACCTAGGTCTTCTCATACCTTCATGAAATGTATCCTACTTTTCTATAATAAATCTAGAAATGCTCTCAATAATCTAATGCAAAAAATATGCCTAGCTTACCTCATCTTTCACCACCCATCCAACCATATTATCTGGGCTTAGAATTTTAATCTCCTCCCATCCATACATTCTAACCCCCTCCCTCTTAACTAACATACCCTCCTCTCACTTACCCCACAACCCATTCAACTAACCTAACACACCTAAACCAAACCCCTCTAATGATGTGGTGTCCAATGATCTAGAATTCCCTAAACCACTCTTACAATCCTCTTTTCCTCCCAACCCATAACCATACCCCCAACCTATTCACCACCATGTAGCCCCATCACCTAGGGTTTAAAAAGAACACAACGTGTATCATGACCTGTTTATTTCATTAACCATTGCACTCATTGCATAAACCCATTACATCATCATTTCACAATCATCATGGAGACTCCTAAAAAAGAACAAAATAAATAAAGCAATGCACATGGGGCAGTGATTATATTACATGCATGTGAGACATCTTTAGAAGTTAACCACGATGATTTCACACAAACCAAACAACACAAGTGAAATCTGTGCATCCATTACATTACCATTCCATTTCATTTTGCGTACATAATATATGTTTATTAATTTGAGAATATATTTCCATTTCATTTCATTTTGCATTCATATTAGATGATCATTAATTTGAACATTTATCCACATCATAATCCATAATCATAACATGCATCAACATTTCATAACGCATAGGAACAACATAAGAAAAACATAAATCATCACATCACAATACATGATCCATCATAAGCATAGCATATATCATCATGATCCATAAACATGACATGAAAACATCCATATAATCCATAGCGTAAACCATACACCATCACATAATGCATAAGAACCACCTACATAGATCATGATATCATAAACAAGACATCCATCTATAAGCTAAAAAAATCATAATAGATATTAGATACGTCAAAAAATCCTTACAACCATTAATATCTGAATTACACAACTATGTGATTGACATGAGGTAGTGATCCCGAAAAGTATGATTAGTATAATCATTGATCATTTCATAAATATAGTCATCCATCACATCATAATCTGCATCATCATCAAATACATAAACCATAAAAACATACATCACATAATGCATCATCATATATGAATCATAAGGACCATAAACATCACCGACATGCATCATTATGTATCATAATATAACATCAAATGTCATCATCATACATCGCGGCAAAATAATGTACATTGCTCAAAAAACATATAGGTCATGATACAAAAATGCCTCTAATGGCTCAAAATACATCAATATATATGTCTCAATATACATCAACCTTGGGATGATGATCCCCTTCCTGAATCGGTGGGTGACCCTGGCTGTGGTTGCTGCTGCTGCTATGGGGGTACCTGTTGAACCTACTATGGCTATAGGGGTACCACTAGTGATAGTGCCATGGCCTGCTAAATAGACCTGGATCTATGTGACCCAGACATCCTAGACACATTCTACTGGCTATAACTCAAAATCCGCTAACACTCAAGAACAACCGAACAATAAGCAACATGATAATACTTAGCTTGCTGACTCTGCTTCACAACCTGTCCCTGTAGATGTGTGATCTAAGTCTGCATTTGTGATAAAACTAGACCCATACCTGTACCAGCCGCAACCCCCTGCAAGCTCACCACCTAGGCCTCTACTTGTTGAGCCCTAGCCTCTGTAGCCTATTGCTGGGCTCTCTCTGAGTCTTGCTCACCTATTAAGGCAGCAATTTATGCCTGTGCCTATGTCAACTATACTTGTAGCACGCTAATCTAACTAGCTGACCCATCTGATCCATCCAAAAGTATAGCCACCCCACGAAGCTGTACAAGCTCCTGCTACTATCTCTGCATGGTATCCTCTAGGCTTGACAACTGGCCCTGGAGAGTCCCCACCTCCTCATAATCCATGTGGGTGTGCCAACGTGATGACCGCTCTCTTAAGGCAGGCTCTGATCCTGTTGCTAAGCTACCCGCCTCTGCTCTACCAATCCTAGGGAATGTCATGGAAGTCTCTAGGATATCCTCCTGGTAGGTCCTCTCCCTTACCTGTAGGTTAGTTGTCTACTGCACTGAAGTGGCCCTCTATCCCTACTGCTGTAGGGGTGCTCGTGGGGTGGCATCAATCCTCTATCCCCTCCTTGTGCCCGCTATGCGGGTGATCTCTGTTTGGGACCTTGCTGTCGGGGTGCTCATTGTAATCAATAAAATTCAAATAAATGCAAGATAAAACAATACAATGTAAATTACCTTTTACCCAAACTTTATCAAATACCTTGAATGATATGTGCAAGATTGATCGATCTAGATGATCGAATGTTGATTGCCCATAGATGCAACATAACCATGAGAAGATGATTCGACAGAATAAGGGTGCTCAAAAACTCAAAATGATGATCAAATGGCTTGTGATAAGCCATATTTATAGATAGAGGGTTGATTTTTGATGTGGAGGGAAGAAGATAAGATAAGGATTGAATTTGATTTTATTTTTGCTTTAAAGGACAAAAGAGGGAATAACACAAGATAAGATCGGATAGAAAGATAGAAAGTAATTTGATTTTGTGCTTTAAAGGAAATAAATCCTAAAAAGATGAGAGGAATAATTACCTAATATGAGTTACATTTTTAGAAAGAAAGCAAGATGATTTTATTAAGATTTTATTAATTAAATAAATATTTAAAATTTGTTTAATTAATTTGGATTATGATGGAAGATGATGTGGATAATTAAATAAATAAAATTTATTGAATTAGAAGAGAAATAGGTAAGTGATTAATTAAATAATTAAAGATAATTATTTAACTAGAGAGAATTAATGGTCATGAATAATTAAATAAATAATTAAAATTTATTTAATTATAGAAGATATGATGCTGGGATTGAAAGGGGATAAAATAAATTAGTCAAATAAATAAAATTTATTTAACTAATTAGGCAATGACATGGGTACCTAGGGCAAAACATGCTAATGACAAGGTGTTGGACATTTTTAGCTGTCTACATTTTGCCCCTCTTTGAGATGATGTTCGAGATGCTGAAACTTGTGTCGAGTAACATCCTTTCAAAGAAGCTAAGGTATGGATAGAAGAAAAGATGGCAATGGAAAGATAGATGAGGATGCCCCCTCGAGAGGATAGGCGGGTTGGACAAACATGGGTAGGCTCTTGACATGAAAGTGGTTGGTCAAGGAAGAAATGAATAGAAGAAATGAATGAGGCATTATGCTACAATGAAAGTGAGCAATCATGATGTTTGATATAGCACTAGACGTTATGCACTAGGGTATGAGGACCAAGGTGACAATGTGTCTCGTGCCCCAGCATAATACAACCTTGTCTAGACATATGAGGAAGGAAACTTAGAGCATTACACTCCTAACGCACAAAAAGTATGATGTGACCTTAGATACAAAGGATAATGCAAAAAGTGATTCCAACATACACAAGATATGAATATTATCTGGAATGATACATATGTGATACAGATGCAAGATAAACAGATAACACACACAAGCAAGTAGGCAAGCAATCATGCACAAATGATACAAAAACAAACAAAGTATTGCCCCTGTCAAGTTGTAAGCAAATGATTAATTGTTGATTGATTGATTGATTGATTGATGATGATGATAGTGTTGTCATTGCGGGGAATGATATATCCCTAGATCAACACAAGGATGTGGGAATGATATATCCCATTGATGATGATGATTGATTGATTGATTTGGTTTACGACAAGATTAGGATCAAGATCAAGAATGTGATTGGATAATTTGACAAGATTGGTTAAATTGATTGGTATGGATTGAGGGTGACTTGCATATGGATCACTGCTTTGAATTGAGATTTATTCAAAGAAATGATGATTGATGAGGATAGATGATGGAAGAAAGAGAAGATGGTAGGGGGATGGAAGAATGAATCACTGGTACTCGCATACTAGATACTTCCTTCATATTCTAGACTACCTACATACCCATATCCATGGGATCAAAGCACCACACAATGATGATGAGACATGATGAATATGTAGTTCTGAGTGTTTATTGATGATGTGGGAGATGGATGAATAGAAGAAGGTGAGATGGATGAAGAGACAGAAGATCACAGGAAAGATGAAAGGTAGAGGAGGGGTATCATCTTATGCCTGAATCTAGGTACTTCCTTCGTATCCCAGATTGCCTACATACCTGTATCCATGGGATCAAGACAATTAAAGATAGAGGTGAGATGTAGTTCTGATTTTATTTGATGATGATGGTGGATAGATTGATCAAGTTATGGATTGATTGAGATTGATTTGCTATGATTTGATAAGTTTGATTAGATTTATTTTGTGATTTAGTTTGATGATGATTGATTTTATGGCTTGGATTTTTATTGGATATTTGATTTTTTTTTGTATTTTGGGGAATATTTGGATTTTTTTGTATTTTTTTCAAGACATTTTATGATGTTTTTAGATTTTTTCAAGATGTTTTTTAGATTTTTTCAGGACATTTTATGATGTTTTTAGATTTTTTTAAGGACATTTTATGATGTTTTGAATTTTTTCTAGACATTTTTTGATGTTTTTAGATTTTTTCAAGACATTTTATGATGTTTTTGGATTTTTTCAGGACATTTTATGATGTTTTTAGATTTTTTAGGATTTGCTATACAAAAGAGCATACACGGATCCTATCTCTAAGATTTTATTTTTGGGTGATGCTATACTAGAAGCTCACAGATCCAAGCCACCTGTGTGTGATCACTCCCTCATATAGAAATGCATATGGCTCTCCCCTCTCGTGGTGACACAAAGTCATCAGTCTGATAACTGGGATGTACTCCTAAGCCCATACCTGTAACAACATAACACCAACTGATAGGCTCTGTCCTCTCCTATATACATAGTCATGTAAGTATTGGTATAGCTACCCCACAACATAAGGGCCCCATGCATAACAGATGCCATGTGTAAACATCCTTGATAGTACAATGCCCCATCTAATAGATAACCCTCGCAATCACCTATCTGGACAGAGGAATCCACCAACTAAAGCAGCCACAATCCATCTGATCTTGTCACATAGTCTCAGAACATCAGCCCAACAAATCTTGCCATCCTCTATCCAAATGTCGTTAGTGTAGAATACCTCTCTCACACCAGCCTCACCACACCCTGGGTCAAAGTCAACTCTCTCTCCATCAAACGAGATCTTAAGGATGCGATACACATCCTCAAGTGTCACTGTAGCCTCCCCTTTCAGAAAGTGGAATGAACAGGCCTCATTGTGATTTCTCTCAACAATAGCTAACAAAAGGAGGAGATTCACCCTAATATGTGTCAAATGTGCCACATGCCATAGTCCCATGTACTCCAAGAATGCATCCTCCTCCCAAGTAATCTGTACCACCTCGTCTACAATGTCATGGTGTCACTCCCTCAACATCAAAGGAGGAAGGACTCTCTGCATTCATAAAATCACTTGTCAAAACTTTTTGCAAATCTGCTAAGTCTACTTAGGTCACTAAGGACATCTACATTCACACACTGTGATGCAAACACTAGGTCAACCCTAGCAACTCATGTTCAACTCCACCTAGGTCAAACTAGAGAAAAAGACAAAAGCACCTTTTTTCTTCAAGAGTGCTCCACTGTTCTACCCTAAGCACTTTATTATCGGTACATACGTGCTTTTCTATCAATACCAAAAGTGACTTGTTTTTCCTAAGTGCACTTCACTATGTATCCAACCGCGCCCTACTGCGCTTGAACTTGCACTAGGTTTTTTTACAAACCCTAATCAACAGCGCCTTACCGCACTACCAAACACACTTTGGGGATATACCAATTAGGCTGCAACGTGAACCCTTATAACTAAAGGAATGAGCTTTGACCAGATGCACTTCACTACACTACCAAGTGCACCTTAGTGCGCCAAAATTTCATTAGGTGACCCCCAAAGGCACACTAGAATTGCACAACACTTTCAGCTAACCTAAACTCAAACCTAGAAACAACCCTATAAATTATCTAAAAGTTTAACATGTCCGCTTCACCCTATGCTTATGTGCAGGGATCGACATCTCTCCAAGCTACAAACTCTCTCCACTCAAAGCTCTCTCACACTAAGCTAGGAGGCTACAAGCTCTAATTTTGATAACTCTAAGTGTGCAAGTGAGGGATGTTGACCCCTTAGGAGCTATTTATAGGGTCCCTCCCCTTTTTCTTCCCACCCCATATAATTTTCTACATCGTCACGCAATCTTCTTGTCGACTGTCAACCTAGTTCTTCTGTCACTTCCCTGTCTTTCCTCTCGAGGGGGCATCCTACGCCAGCTACGCAGGGGTAGCTACCTACACTGGGGCATCAAAATTGTATCATGTCTTCAACAATCGTTCTTTGATGCAATATTGTAAACTGCATTGCATCAAAGAGGGGCAAAATGTAGACACCCTAAAATGACCATGTCATCACATCACTTGTATTTCGTCTAATCACCTGCATTCAGCGTGTTGGTGCCTGAATTGACTGTAAATTTTTGAGCAATTTTTCATGTAGGCACCTTCCCAAAAAATCCAAAAGGTTTTGAGTTTTGGCTCCCCTTCATCTTTCCTGAGGAAGGGGTCATCATGTTTTGTCCATTAGCAAAAGTTTTGTTTTTTTGAGTGCTCCGATTGTGTCTTTGAACTTTTGGTTTGAACCTCACCGGCGAACCTCAGTGTTGAACCTCGTCATTGAACCATCTGTTTGAACCAGTTCAATGGTTCAAAGCTTTATGTTTTTGGTTTCATCAGCGTGATGGCAACTATCGGCATAGGTTTGTGGTCTTGCTCTGATGGTCTAAGTCACACCGACGGAGATGGGAAGCCAAGTTGCCATTGGCGTGACTTTTGTTGTCGGTGAGCGTTGCTTTTGGGTTGGCTGATGGTTTTTGTCTTGGCGACGGGTATTTTTTGCTTGGCCATCGGTGAGACTTGTTTTATCGGCCTAGTCGATGGAAGTTGGCCCGATGGTCTATCTCTGGCTGATGATGGGAAATATGGAGTTTGCGATGGCGTCGGCGAGACTATTGAGGTCGGTCAGAGGAGTTTCAGGTTGGCCGATGGGATTGGTCTGGCCGACAGGGGATTGTGATGGGCTTCATCGGTGTAACACATGAGGTCGGCCAGAGGATTTTTGGATGCTCCGATGGAGGGAGTCACGGCGACGGAGGGTGTGTTTTGTTTGCCATCGGAGAGACTTGATAGATCGGTGAGAGTTTTTTGGGGCAAGCCGATGGCTTAGCTTTGGGCGAGGGCTTGTGTGTCGAGCGCGGCAAAAGCGCTCGACACTTAGTATGTTTGTGGCCATGTTTATAAAACGTTGAAGTGGTCTTCTCACTATGCATGTGGGATTAATCTCCCTACATTATTTTGAACCTGCGAGGAAGTGCTTCTTGGCGGGAAGCTCCATTTTGAACAGTGCGACGGTTTCCAAGTAGGCCGCGGGTGGTTGAGCCATCAATGGCGATTATAGCAGGGATGTGGGCGACAGTACAAGTGATTAAACTACCTGATTTTTAGCATGAAGACTTCCAGATGGTGGCACAAAGCTCGAGGCCACCCCTGTCAACTCTCCTGCCTACTGCATTGATAACTTATGGGCACCATCTCTCATGGGCTGTATCTGGCAGTTTTTTGTAGAAATCATGTAATTAATTGCTGTGGGTACACTTTCTGGCCGATATAGGCAGACTATGTTACCATTGTTTTGGTTGTTGAAAGTTGAACATTTGGCTCTGTAATACAATACAGCTGATTTGGTTGCTCTGTACAGCAAAACTTGTGAGTTTATGTATCTCCTGTTGTATGTTTTTGCATGAATCCACTGATTTCATGGTCAATTTTATATGAATAATGCTATGTTTGCATGTGTTATGCTAATTCTGTCTCCAATTTTGCATGTATCTTTCTTCTAAGTCTAGGTATTCAAGGAATGTCTAAGATTCTAGAACATAGAATTCTTGTGTTGAATGTCTGATCTTTTAACTTCTGCTCAAGGGGTAGATTAAACTGTTTTCAAATTGAACATTGGGAAGGGTATACTATAATAGGGATTCCATAAGTATAGATAGCTTAACACTCTGTATTGGGAGATATCTGTAAGGCAGGTATCATATGTATCCCCCTGAAATCCAATTTTAGTTGTTCATGCATATCATTCACAGGTGTATGTCTACTGACTCCAGGCCCTGGATAGGCACCAATCTTGCTTTGTGTTTGTGTTACAACCATGTCCAGCTTTGCATCCAAACTTAAAATCAAAATCAAACTCTAAAACAACCATTAGGATAGTAGAATTAGTTTTAGGATCCAAGTCCTCTGTCTACAACTGCAAATAGGCCCAAAGCTAGCCCCTTTGCTCTTATCTTACAGTTTTGGTCTACTTACAGGAGGACTTATCTGCTTTCTGTTAGCATCCTAGCCTTGTATGTATATCCTCATGGATGTTGAGTAGGGAATACCCCCCTAGGTTTTGCAGAGCCTGAAGAAGAAGAGGAGATAAAATATAGAGTCTATCTCCTACACTGTTGGCCCCTGGACCAGAGATCCTGTTGATCATTGATGGCTACCTTGTAGGGAAATCTGGGAATAAGCATCCAGTCTGGGAAAAAACCAACAGAAATTGGTGACTCCGCTGGGGATGGTGATTTGAAAATTGTTATTTTTGTCCTCCCTGGTGAAATATCTGTGTGCCCATCCGAGTCACCAACAGAAATTGGCGACTTTGCTGGGGAGAGAGAGAGTCAAGTAACCTGAGGGCTGGAAAATCTAGTTTCCAGTGAAGTTGTTGCAGCAAAAAGGAACCATGTGGTGCTCTGCTGGGGTGATGAATCCAGAAAACAAAAGTCCCTTGCTGACATTCTGTCCTCTCTCTGAGAGGTGGCGACTCTATTGAGAGAACCTATCAATGCTGCAACATATATCCAGGTATTCATCTTTGATTCAAAATGTTGAGTTTAGAATAGCAAGCCTGGTCGTGCTCTCAGAGAAGACCATTCTTTATTGAAAGATATAAAGCCCTAAATTTCACAGGGATATATGGTTACCCAAATATTATTCCCAATAAAATTAGAATATGTTTGCCAAAATATAGTGGATCAGATTCTGAATCGGCAAACAAACATCTGCAAAGATTTTGTAATTTAATAGAAGATTATGAGGTAGAGGATGAAGATGTAGTAATGAGACTCTTTGTTCAGTCATTGGAAGATGATGCTAGGATATGGTTTTCAGACCTGCCTGTTTGTTCAGTTTCTTCATGGATAGATTTAGAAGTTGCATTCCTAGGGCATTTTGGTGAAAGGTTTGATGTGGCCTCATTAATCATACATTTTATGAATATCCAAAGGGAAGATGAGGAGCTGGTTCCAGCCTTTAATCTTAGGTTTATTAAATTGCTCAGGTAGATCCCTGAATATATGAGACCTAATAATGCATTGTGCTTGACAATTTATTTGGCAGCATTTGATGAAGAAATGAGTTATCTGTTGAGACATAAAGAACTAGTCACACTTCACCAGGCTTTCCAATTTGCTATGGACATAGAAAACAATGAGAAATATGGAATGCCAGTAGGTTTCATGGCTGCAAGTTGTCAAAGCAGTTATCAAAGTGAATATATTTCAGCTCTCCCAGTATGTGCATTGAGAAATGATTGTATAGAGGGAAATATATTTCAGAATAATGTGTGCAGCCATGATGTGATGCATGAAGAAAATGTTGTAGAAAATGTAAGCACATCTTGTAATAATGAAAACAATGATTGTTATCAGCCTTTAGAAGACAAGCCTGCAGACACAAGGTGCCCTCCAATTGATCAAATGAGAGACATACATGAAGTTGTGTCTTGCAGCAGTGTGCATATCCTAGTTATGCCTGATTATTTATATGAAGTGGATATGCAGAGCTTCACTCTGAATATAGAAAACATTGATTCAAGGGATGGCAGTGAATATGCTAGTGATTGCTAGCATTCAGATGCATATGTGAGCCTTTCAGATAATGAAATATATTTGGATGCTGATTATGAATGTTTCCTTGAAGATTTTGGCCACCTTCATAGTGCAGAGGTTGAAAACTTTGCTTTTGATTTTCAGGGCACTGGTGAAGATAAAAAACAAGGTCACTATTCAGAGGTGGATGGGAAAATTGCAGATGTGTGTGCTCATACAGTTGGGGATAGTGTTGATTGCAGGGGTGACTATGAAGCTTTCAGTGTAGGGCTACATTCTGAGTTATTTCTGCCTTCTCTTGAGACATTTCAGGTGGACATTAATGACAAAACTATCGTGCATGATGATGATGGATATTTGTATGTTCATCAAGATAATTTGATTATGAGATGTTGCTTGTGCCTGAATATTGCATGTTTGATACAGAGGAGCTCTTATTTTTTGAGGAAGGGCAAAATTTTGATGTGGATTCATTTGTTTCATGTGAGTCTGTTATTTTTCCAAGCAACATCAGTGACTCATATGATGATGACATTCTACAACTGATAATTATATATGCTGATGAAGCTAGCTGTAGATTTGTTGAAGAAAAAGAAATGAGCAGCAGCACAAATAATTGCCAAGGGGCTTGCTGTAGACAGTTAAATGCTTTTAGGCTTCATTTGAAGAAATCAAAAGAAAATCAGGTGTTTGACAAAGAAAAAGTCTAGTTTTTCCTTTTTGGTGGCCCTGGGCCACCATGTTTATTTTAAAATAATGTGTTTGGTGATGCAGATTGGTGCAAGTTTGACTCTGTGCCCAATGGATAGGGGACTGGTCTGCATCCCAGAGATCTGGGGTTCTCACTGCAGTCTTGCACCTGCACGTCCCCAATCAGAGCCACTGTTGGTGCCTGAATTGACTGTCAGTTTTCGAGCAATTTTTCATGCAGGCACCTTCCCAAAAAATCCAAAAGGTTCTAAGTTTTGGCTCCCCTTCATCTTTCCTGAGGAAGGGGTCATCATGTTTTGTCCATCAGCGAAAGTTTTGTTTTTTTGAGTGCTCCGATTGTGTCTTTGAACTTTTGGTTTGAACCTCGCCGACGAACCTCAGTGTTGAACCTTGCCATTGAACCATCTGTTTGAACCGGTTCAATGGTTCAAAGCTTTATGTTTTTGGTTTCATCGGCGTGATGGTAGCTATCGGCATAGGTTTGCGGTCTTGCTCCAACGGTCTAAGTCACACCGACGGAGATGGGAAGCCAAGTTGCCATCAGCATGACTTTTGTTGTCGGCGAGCATTGCTTTTGGGTTGGTCGATGGTTTTTGTCTTGGCGATGGGTGTTTTTTGCTTGGCCATCGGTGAGACTTGTTTTATCGGCCTAGTCGATGGAAGTTGGCCCGATGGTCTATCTCTGGCCGATGATGGGAAATATGGAGTTTGCGATGGCATCGGCGAGACTATTGAGGTCAGTCAGAGGAGTTTCAGGTTGGCCAATGGGATTGGTCTGGCTGACAGGGGATTGCGATGGGCTTCATCGGTGTAACACATGAGGTCGGCCAGAGGATTTTTGGATGCTCCGATGGAGGGAGTCACGGCAACGGAGGGTGTGTTTTGTTTGCCATCGGAGAGACTTGATAGATCAGTGAGAGTTTTTTGGGGCAAGCCGATGGCTTAGCTTTGGGCGAGGGCTTGTGTGTCGAGCGCAGCAAAAGCGCTTGACACTTAGTATGTTTGTGGCCATGTTTATAAAACGTTGAAGTGGTCTTCTCACTATGCATGTGGGATTAATCTCCCTACATTATTTTGAACCTGCGAGGAAGCGCTTCTTGGTGGGAAGCTCCATTTTGAACAGTGCGACAGTTTCCAAGTAGGCCGCGGGTGGTTGAGCCATTAATGGCGATTGTAGCAGGGGTGTGGGTGATAGTACAAGTGATTAAACTGCCTGATTTTTAGCATGAAGACTTCCAGATGGTGGCACAGGGCTCAAGGCCACCCCTGTCAACTCTCCTGCCTACTGCATTGATAACTTATGGGCGCCATCTCTCATGGGCTGTATCTGGCAGTTTTTTGTAAAAATCATGTAATTAATTGTTGTGGGTACACTTTATGGCTGATATAGGCAGACTGTGTTACCATTGTTTTGGTTGTTGAAAGTTGAACATTTGGCTCTGTAATACAATACAGCTGATTTGGTTGCTCTGTGCAGCAAAACTTGTGAGTTTATGTATCTCCTGTTGTATGTTTTTGCATGAATCCACTAATTTCATGGTCAATTTTATATGAATAATGCTATGTTTGCATGTGTTATGCTAATTCTATCTCTAATTTTGCATGTATCTTTCTTCTGAGTCTAGGTATTCAAGGAATGTCTAAGATTCTAGAACATAGAATTCCTGTGTTGAATGTCTGATCTTTTAACTTCTGCTCAAGGGGTAGATTAAACTGTTTTCAGATTGAACATTGGGAAGGGTATACTGTAATAGGGATGCCATAAGTATAGATAGCTTAACACTCTGTATTGGGAGATATCCGTAAGGCAGGTATCATATGTATCCCCCTGAAATCCAGTTTTAGTTGTTCATGCATATCATTCACAGGGGTATGTCTACTGACTCCAGGCCCTGGATAGGCACCAATCTTGCTTTGTGTTTGTGTTACAACCATGTCCAGCTTTGCATCCAAACTTAAAATCAAAATCAAACTCTAAAACAACCATTAGGACAGTAGAATTAGTTTTAGGATCCAAGTCCTCTGTCTTACAGTTTTGGTCTACTTACAGGAGGACTTATCTGCTTTCTGTCAGCATCCCAACCTTGTATGTATATCCTCATGGATGTTGAGTAGGGAATACCCCCCTAGGTTTTGCAGAGCCTGAAGAAGAAGAGGAGATAAAATATAGAGTCTATCTCCTACACTGTTGGTCCCTGGCCCAGAGA
This sequence comes from Cunninghamia lanceolata, assembly GCA_027924645.1. Classification (NCBI taxonomy): domain Eukaryota; kingdom Viridiplantae; phylum Streptophyta; class Pinopsida; order Cupressales; family Cupressaceae; genus Cunninghamia; species Cunninghamia lanceolata. Next base: position 136,457 of record BSBN01000762.1, on the reverse strand, counting down.
TCCTATTGATCATTGATGGCTACCTTGTAGGGAAATCTGGGAATAAGCATCCAGTCTGGGAAAAAACCAACACAACGTTAATTAAATAATCTAATTATTTAATTAATTTCATCTATTTCTTCTAATCACGTACTTTCATCAATTAATTAAATAAATCCTCTTTATTTAATTAATTTCATTAAATTCCTCTATATTCTTCCAAAATTAAATAATTTTTATTATTTAATTAAATCATTATCCTCTTTCAAATTTTAACTCCACATTAATTAAATAAATCCAATTATTTAATTAATTCATCACAAATTCTTTCTTATCTACAATTAAATAATTTACATTATTTAATTAAATCAAATTGTTCTTCCAAAATTAAATAAATCATGCAAATTTATTTAAATTGTCTCAATACTCTAAAAATAAATAAAATCAAGTATTTTATTTATAATCTTCATATCTTATCTATTCTTCAAAATCATGCAAAATCAATTAAATAAATTTATTTATTTAAATTTCAATTATCTTTCCAATTCCTCTAAAAATATCATGTTAACTCGTGCACAATCAGTCTTATTTTTAGAACTCTAAAAAAGACAAATCTAAAGTTAAGTTAATTGGCTTTAATTTATCTTATTTTCATCAACTCATGAATTAGAAGAAAAAGCATTCTAATTTATGAAATCAAATCTATTTTTATCAAAAAAAAGTAATTACCTTAATAAAAATACCTTTTTGGAGTGACACATGTCAAGTGCACATTCAGAATGAGTTATTTGATTTATCTCAACCATTCATTCTATGGATTTAATCCATTTGTTGATCGATCATGTTTGAAACCTATATAAACCCCCCTCATCTCCTTTACAAATCCTCTTTGATCATTTATTCTTAGGCATTCCTTAACAGTGAATTGAGCATACATCATATCGTTGAGCACATTGACCTTTTTGAGCACCTACATCCGCTTGTTGCAAACATTGTTTTGCAATGTTATTGAGCAATCTACAAAGAGAACTATACAATATAGCTGAAGGCTTTTTCATTTTATTTGATTTATTCATTGATATTGGCTTTTACTTAGATCGATCTCTTTATGTTATGGGTAATTGAGTTGTTATTATCATTGTTGTGATTTTATCATTCAACCTCTCAATTTTTCCTATACATAACTCCTCCGGACATCACCTGATAACACATCATTTTCAAATCTACTCATAAAGAAAGATTTTAGACTATGTGACACTAAAGATGCTGACGCCATTCCAAGTGACATAGGGGCTATACATGTGCCAAGTCACACCATACCTCATCAAAGCCGCAATGTAGCAGCCAAGTTACATTGGACCATCATCACGAAAAGTGATCCAAGTAATTTGCTCAAGTTCATTAATTATCACTTGTCTTGTCATTTCTATTTTTAGGTGCAGTTACTTCGACACATACCCTTGCCATTATTTTCCTTTTCAACCTATGCATGCCACCTTAAATGCCACACCATCGACCTCACTCCGGAGTGTCATGTCATTCCCTATGATATGACTGATCAATTAATTCAAATTAATTGAAGTCAATTAACCTTCCTATAATCCAAGTAGTTACCATTAATGGATATCAAGCCCCAGTTCAGAATTTGTAGACTTTTCCCAAACCTCAATGGTAATCCTTAAATTTTTACGGCCACAGTCTTCTAGAGAGTAAAGAAGAAGAACTATAGAGAAGGCCAAGAGAAGGTTCATTCATAAGGGGTCAAGTAATATAGGAAGATGGGAGTGAAAAAGAAATTAGAACCTAAAAATGCACCATGACTGTTGCAAGACCAAGCTGCAGTAGATATCTTAAGAAATGCTGGCTAGTTGGAATTTCTAGAGAAGTTTGAGGGATTTCAGGAGGACATTGTAGATGATTTCCTACACCACATAAAGAATAACTAAACCATAGTAAGAGGGGTTCAAATCAATGTCTCATCCACCATTATCAACCATATTTCAAGGCTACCCGAGCAAGGTGAGAGATTCTATCATCTAAAAACCCTGTACACTAATTTGATTAAAATTTTCTCAATAGAAGGTGAACCTGAAATCTAGTTGCATTTATGTAAGAATGAAGTTGAGGTAATTGTTAGGACCTCACTCACACAACCATGGCAACCTCTAGCTATGTGGTTAATGAAATATTTTACATGTGATGGGCGATTCTCTCTCGTTTTAGGACCAATCATGAAGATGCTAATTTTCTTAAGGCATGGGTATACCCACCTAGAGTTTAGTATAAACCTCCCAAACTTTATGCACTCTTCTATTGTAGCCTTGGTAGACAAGTATCAATAGGGGAAGGGTCCCATGAAACATCACAGCCTCATTTTCATGATTGTAAAACACCACTTCTTGTCCCAGGTTGATGGAGAGGCCTTATGGCAAACATTTTTAGATAACAAACCATAGGATAAGACACCAAGCAGGGATCAAGGTACAGATGAGACTTCCTCTACTCAACAAGATGAGGGAGCAGTGCCTTCTACTTCCTCCCCAGCCACTGTAAAGGGGAAGGGAAAGAAACAAACAATGGAAAAAATACCAACTTCCACCCTGCTACTGACAAGAAAAAGAAAGGGAAAGAAGTTTTGGGAGAAGCTTCGGCTACCACAGAACAACTAAAAGAACCTATTATGGAGCAACCCTTCCATATGACTCGCTTGACAAAATGAAAGATGACCTTAGCTAAGGAATCTACTCCAACCAAGAAAATGAGGGGAGCTATCCTCATGGAAGAGGAAATTACATCGGCCTCTACCCAAACTTTTGGCTACAAAAGGCAAAGGAAAGAAATAGTGTAGAGAGAGAAAACAAAGAGGACTTTAGGGACACCTAAGTCCAGTAGACATCACAGGGATGAGGAAGAATTTGATGAATCAAATGAAGTCCCCATGGTTATAAGAAGAATCCAAAGAAGAGTAGTTGAGGGAACTACTCCATAGACACTTGCTCATCTGAGGTCTCAAACTCCAAAGCCACAACAAACTCAAGCTCCAGAGACAATAGAAAAAGAAACCCTCACCATTTCTTTAGAATATGAGGGCAATGCGCCAACTCTAGAGACATAGGCTCCACTAGTGCTCTAGAGAAGCAAGAGAAAGAGATAACCTACTCATGTTGAACAGGACACTGCTCTCCTAGTTGAGTTCCTCATGGGCTTTAGGACTTCCATGGAAGAGGTTGGACCTTCATCAACCCCAACATTTGCAGAAGTAAGCCAGGAGGAAGCTCAGGGATCAGAGACTTCAAGGCATGATGAGGGTGAACAAGAAGATGCAGCTGACAATGAGGGGAAAGAGACACAGAAAACCTTGATGAGGAAAGAATAGAAGGGGGAGAAATAGGAAGTTACTTTCACCCCTCTAATCAAGAGGTTGTAGAAGTCCCAAGAGAACAACAGCTGATAGAAGAAATTGACAATCTAAAGAGACTATTGTGGGGGAAAACCTAATCATCGTTGACCTCAAAAAGGTCATGAAGGGGAAAGACATAGAACAGAAGCAGGCAATTGAGGAGCTACAAGTTGAGCTTAAAGAAAAAGAGGATAATTCAAAAGAAAGGTTGAAATCAGAGAAAAAGAAGAGGAAGCGGTACAAAATATTTAGATGACATTGTTAAAGCCAGAGACAATAGTCTCACATTAATTGCAACACTCATTGAAAAGAAATAGAGTCAGGCTAAGCAGCTGAGATAGGCCAACAACAAGATGGATGATCAGGAAGAGGCCATTCATGAGTTGACCAATCCAGCTGCTACCATGGAATAGGGGACTCAAACAGACGCATATGTAGGGGTGCTTCCAATAGACATCCCTAAGGCCCTGTTTCACTAGGGAAGGAGATGTCAGGAATATGAGCAATACAAGCCAATGTTACAACTACAAAGGGCAGTGACTGCCATGTCACAAAAAGTACATGCCTTAGAGGAAAAGGTCACCAATGTGGCTACCCTCTCTACTGAGATCATATCTTGCAGACCTCTTAGTGGTAGTTATGATTTGTTTTTGTAGGAGTGAATTCTCTAGAAAAAGATATCATTGGTTTTGTCTGATTTAACTAAGGATATACAAATAGAGGCAGACTTCTTGGAGGTATAAATGAAAAGTTCTAATGAAGATAAGGACTTCTTGTGTGAGTTGTATTTGCATGGTTTCTACATCAAAGATCATACTTTCTTTTTCAACTATTTTGTTGGGGAATGCTAACTTAGGGTATTCATGTCACTAATGAGAAATCATTAGATTTGGAATGAAAGGATGGAAGATTACACAAAGAAAGATGCAAAAATAAGCCTCTTCCTCATGAGGGAATGTCCAAATCCCATGGGTTTTGAGATTCATTTCAGGGTAAAAATTTACTCCCTAGAAGGTACAACAAAGATTTTGCCTCTATATCAGAAACACCTACAGGAGTGTGTTGTTGATTTTGGTCTCCTCATGCATAGTTTATCCAATCAAATGTTCCCAATAGAAAATAAAAGGTGGAATACTCTAACTATAGAGAAAAAGATGAGAGAAGTAGTGTCCCCTACCAACCTCAGGTTATTTACAAGGAAAGCCAGAGCAGTGTCCAAACTAATGGATAAATACAAACAAGATTGGGTAGGTGGCCATTTTAAACCTCCTCTCATTATTGAGCCTCTGCCTATATGGACGAAACAGATGGAAGATGCCAAATTTTAGGAATGGCTAAGATAGGTTGACTAGTTTAGGGGGAATAGCAATACAAACCACACTACTTGGTCCACATATGAAAAAGAGTTCAATTTGACCGATAGAATATTCCACCTTAATAAGTCTAGGCTGTGAATTACAAGAGGACCTGCTAACCTTCAAGTTCAGAGGGAATGATGAGTGTCAGGTATCACCCAGAATAATACACCTTTTTACCTCTCTTTTCCACCCCTTTTATTCTATTGTCCTAGTAATTGGACCATAATAGACTGATAAGATTCATTTTAATTACATTAATGAGAGACGAATTGCCAAAGGTCATGATTTTTTATTAAAGGACTAATATGTAGCAAACTAATGAAAATGTGCAAATAAGTCTATATTTTTGCATCTACAGGTGCAGTTGTATGGGCAAAGGCAATTTTGACCATCTCCAGAGATGGTCCTAGCAATCTCCAGAGTTGACATGAAGGATACTACACCAGACTCCAACATTTTCCTAATATGTTGGAAGTATTTTGAAGCAGGGGAGCCAAGGGTAGATCATCTCTGGATCCATACAAAAGTCAAGGCTGCATCTTTGGAGCTCCTACTGATAGCACATGTCTCTGGACCTCCTTAGAGATAGTGCAGAGTCTTTGGTGCCACTATCAGTCTACACCTTCAGAGGCAACTAGAGTGTTCCGGAGGTTACTCAGCCAACACCAGAATGATCGGGTGAAGACTCTAGTTTACTGCTAGGGGCCTAATTCCTCTTTTATTTATTTTACATGAGTTCTTAAAGACTTATTAAATACCTATATTTCAGGGCCTCACTACCCAGTTGTTATTCAAGTTAGGACTTCAGATTTAGTGGGACTGTTGTACCACTAAAATCTATTTCAGTTGCATGATTTTACTCTACAATTAAATAGTTGTTAAAATAAGAGATTGATGATATCTCATAGATAAACTAATAGTTAGAATAGATTGATATCCCATCGCTTCATTTGATATATATAAAAGGTAGAAGCAGAAAAGAAACACGAATGATTGCTATTAGGTTTTTGTAATCTCCATTTTCTAGATTGGACATATTTTTCTGAATACAAGGATGCAGATGAAATTAGACTGAAGAAATAGTGTGTTATCATATTTCTATATTAAGTTTTTACCTTAGTCTTTAGTCCTGAGGGCGAGGAGCAAGGGCCCACTCGCATCATCAAGACAAGAGGCTAGTATTTGTTTATTTCATTGTCTTATTTCAAATTCTATTAGGGAGATAGTTTATTGCTTTCACAAAGAATAGATTTATTTCTATTTATATAGTTGTTTCTAGTAAATGCATGTTTTCAATTGTATGGATTAGAATAGATCAATGTCAACAATTTACTATTTTAGTTTTGTTTCTAGTATTTTTAGAACTTCCTTTCACAAAAAATAAATTAGTAGTATTAATCTTTGAAGAAAATAGATCAATGGAAGTAGTTAGCGGACTGGAAACCATGGAACCCCTTATTACAGATAGCCTAGGACATAGCCCTAGATTTGACACATGAAAATATGGTTAAATGCCAAGTACCAATGACCCTTGTCACTTGGTCTTTATTTTTTTCTTGGTAGGAGCTGTAGGAGGAGTTGTTGTGGCGGTTTTCTTCTTTTTAGCCCTAGAAACCTGTACAACCAGAGGAGATTTCTCCTTTATCAGAGGACCAGTAGTATGTTTCCTCTTCTCTTCAATAGTAGGCATAGTCCCAGAGGACCTCTGGATTGTAGGAGAGGTAGTAGCAGTTCTACCTAATCTTCTTGTGCTCCTTGAGCTCTCCGTAGCAATAGATTCTCCCTTGGCCTTTGCTTTGGCCTACTATACTTTCTCCTTGGGGATTCCCATTCTTTCCGCATAGTCATCAATCATTCTCTCAACCTTCTTCCTTAGAATAGGCTTTTTCTACTCCAAATGTACCTCCATGGATTTCTCTTCAAATGTGTCAAACCTAGCTTTGGATGTGTCCTTAGGGCTTTTCAACAAAACATCAGCCAAAACATCAATTTCTTTCTCACTAACTTCATATCCCATTGCAAGGATCCATACTAACCTTGGTTCTATAGCTTCCATCATGCATTCATATGTAGAAACTAGAAAGGTGATATTATTTTGATATTTCTCTACCATTTTTGTGGGTATCCTCTCTTTTTTCTACATTTTCTTCTAAAACACTGCAAATAATACAGTAAGAGCATTATCTTGTGCTTTAGCATCACCAAGACTTCTCATGAAGTCTATAATATGATGTGCCATAGGTCTCCCTTGTATCCATCTTACATTTTGTGTTCCGGGAAGCTCTTGTAGGAAATAGAAGAGTAGACAAATAACAAAAGTTCCAAATTTGAATGGATACTTCTCTTTTGTTTACTTCAAATTATCTAGCAATTGTTGCCTTAACAACTCACAAAGATCATAATCTACTCCTTTCTTAGCCATCTCATATGCCACATTGATTGTGGTGGCAGAAATTGAGTTTTCCATGTTAGTAAAATATATTTTATAACCTATCATCATCGATGCATATATCATAGTTGGATTTCAAATGGGATTTATAGTGAGAGCTCTCTTATCAAACATTACACATGTCAACTCCATTACAATTTCATTTTTGATGGATTTCAACATAGGAGCAGGCCCGGTGGAGCAAAGACCTGTAACTTCTCTGATTACTTCCTTAGTTATCATTTCTGGCATATCTAACCATACAAACTTGTCATGAAATTTGATCAAAGCAATCCTAACCCATTTGTCATCAAAGTAAAAGTTTGGGAACCACTACCATACATCAAGCTTCTTCGTAACTCGGTTTTGATATTCAAACTTCAGGGCAAAATCATCTCTAGTAAGTTCTTTTACCCAAATATCTCCTAACTTTCTATGATTAAATTCTTCAATCATACCATGAATGTAAATTCTTATGTTCTTAGTTGGCAAGACCCCAAAAGGAATAGACAAAAATGGACCTAAGGGATCATCTTTGATTGATTTAGCAGGGTATTTCTTGAATTTAGGTTGTGGTTTCTCACTAACCTTTTTGACCCTTGGAGTAGCCATTTGTAAAAGAAATCAAATGCTTCAAAAACAAATTTCTCTATGAAATTAAGGATAACTAGAGAATACCTTTCCTTTTCTTGCCAAAACTAGGGTTTGATTGCACCGAATCACAAATCACCTTAACCTATTCTTCACTACTCTGTTCTTGATTTGATCTTCTTCTTCACTTGAAAACTTGATAGTAAAATGAATTTTGATTGAGTGTAATCGCTTATAAAACCCCTTTCCATAACCTAATTTGTCATAAATGCTTCATCAAATAAAGTTGTCAAACTTTTCTCTATATACACAGTTACTTTCAAATGCTCCACAAGTTTCTGCATTATGAGATTTTCTACCAAAATTTTATTTAACAATTCAAGCATTTTTGATGCAGAGAACCTAGTACTGAGAGGGACACATACTGAGAAGGACACTTAACTCACTCTAGTATTCCATTATCTCCACTGTACAGGACCTGCAGGACAACAGTCTCTATTATGTCTTTCATAGACAGTCACACATTTCTACTTTCTTAGAGAGACAGTCACAGTATCCTCCTTAGGATGATCTCCATTAAGACAAACTCAATCTCATACAACATGCCTAACTAATAACATGCCAAGCATACCTAATGCCTTCATAAATCAATAACATACTAAACATACCTAGTGCCTTCCTTGTGGTGACTGTCTCCTAGGGAGGACTGACAGAGATGGAATAAGGCAAAGTGGACTGATTTCTCAGAGAAGTATCTTCCTACTTCTTGTCATAGAGCCATGGTCAGATCAGGAGCCCTTTGTGTTGGTCACAATGCTTGGCATTTCTCTGATTGTCCACTGAACACAGTCAAAGGTAACCACCTATCTGCTATTGTCCTTCACTCAATCCCAACACATGGATTTGCAGAGTCATCTACATGATAGACTCACCCTAAACCATTCTCCTATCTCCAAAACCTTCACAAGACCTTGAACCATCTACTATACATTCCATTCCACTGATCATAAATAGAAAAGATCAGTGGAATAAAGAGGATTCCATCGAATTAATTAGAAAACCCCTAACTTAGGGTTTCCAACCTACTTGCAGAGAAAGGAGAAATGTAGAAGTATAGATGAATGTCAAGAGCCTAAATAACTTGTAAATGAAAGGTCACTCACCAACCTAACCCTCCATTATAAACACCAACCACGACCAGGCTGTACAGGTACAGATTATTGCAAAAAATAATGAATTTCTGAAAGAAATAGTAGGGTTAAAAAGTAGTTTATTGTCCAATGGTCATACACTGGCTCCTCCTCAATATCATGGATCCAAACTCATCTTATTTGTTAGTTAACTCATCACACAACACTCCCAAATATTCAACATTCTACAACAGGGCCGTACTGTACAGTAGTACGGGTTCAAGTACACAAGAATTCAGAAAAAATACAGAAAAGGGTAGAAAATAGAAGTTTTCTTTCTTTCTTTCAATCCACCGGATCTCTCAACAATGAACCTTGACAGGCTTAAAGTAAGCCTCCTACATTTGCATGATAACATTTGGGAGTGGTTGGGGTCGATGAAACTGCCCCAACCATCGAACTTCTTCTTTGTTTCTAACTGCAGCAACTGTTTACTGTATAGTAACTGTCTTCTCTTGGACTATATCGACTGTTTTGGGTTTAATAATGCTTTCCAACATTTGGTTTAACTTTGGACAAGGTTCTAACACACCTTCTAACCTTTGACATGCTTCCAACCATGAGGGTTGCCTCCTACACACTTTAGGAGGGCTACAAACTTAAGGAAACATATGACTGCCTTTACAATATGACTGTCCTCCTTAGGACTTACAACATGAGATGGTCTCAAGGACCTTATTAAACCAAAAACAAAATACTTGAACATCAAGTAAAACCTAGATATCTTGGTGCTCCTGTACCAATATTGGCCCACACTATATATCCTCATGTTGAAGCATTAGCACCTTTTCTTTGGCAAGGGGTGAAAGATTTCGAGTAAGGCTCCCCCTGAACCAAACCTCTTATCTTAGTTTCTAGAGGAACTATTTGCACCAAATGTACTTACATATACATCCTTAACCTCTGTTTCTTCCTTCTTTCCCTAGATCTTTTCCATTTCCTTCTTTGTTTCTACAAGATCAATATTTTGTACTAGTTTGTTTTTTCTACTGAATTGTCCTTCATGTTTCTTCTTCTGCAAAACTTAGAACTGTGTTCAAGCCTATTACAATTGTAACATGCAACATTCCTCGGACCAGTATTCCTTCCATTCATTCTAGATCTACATCGATTATCTTAATGCCCAAATCTATTTCATGTATAACATTAACCATTGAAAGGTTGAACCATTCTACCATTGCTATAGCCATTCATCTTTTAACTTCTACATTCACTAGCTCTATGACCAATTTTCTTGCATGTAAAACATTGACCAGAGAAAGATGGAATATTCTAATTCATTCTTCTTTTACATTCTATTTCCTTGTGTCCAAATCTATTGCAAGAATGACAAAAACCATTGAAAGATGGGCACCTTTGTGCATTTGGTTGTCTAACCGATGGTCTTATAGCTTCATTCCTTTGATTCTGAAGCTTCTTGCCATTATTCTTCTTATTTTTAGCATTTAATGCTTGACCTAATTTTGAACTTTCACCATTTTCAAAACCTAAACCCTCTTTATCATTAGGACCTTTCTGATTTGTAATCATTTCATCAAGTTTTGTAGTACTCATCTTAAATTTGTCTTCATGGCTTCTTACTTTCTCTGGATCTGATTTCAAATTCACAACTTATTGCTCAAGCCTTGTACATTCTTTAGATTTTCTTTTCAGCATTGCATTAAGACATTTCTCAATTCTTTTCTTTTCTTCAACTTGCATCTTCAGACTAGTGATGATTTCATTTGCTTGCTCCAATTGTTCACTGACTTCTTTATGTTTCTCTTTGAACTTCTTGACTTTCTCTTTCAATTCCCTAATGCATTCATTTGCTTCCTTGACATTTTTTTAGATCTTTGTTTTCACCTTCAGTTCTTCCAAGGTCTTCAAGAGCAGCATTGAGTTCTCCTATTTTGTCAAGCATACAATCTTCTTCAATGAAATTAATAGTAGGAATCTCTTTCAGAGGAATGGGTAATCTTCTGGAAACCATGTGTTCAATCTCCAAGATCTTCCTTGAGTGATTAGGCTTCTTCCAAAGGACTTGTCTTTGATACCAATTGTTGAACACCTGAAATACTGAGAGGGGGGGTGAATCAATATTCTTTTAAACCATTTAAGCATTGAACATCCAATCCATTTAACATATTTGATTACATCAAATGGAATAAAGCATAAAGTATGCAAAAAAAATTCAAACCACATGAACACCAGGATTTTTATGTGGAAAACCCAAATCGAGAAAAACCATGGTGAGGATTAACTCACAATATATTATAATAAAGCAACCAGTTAAGGTTGATACAATTAGTGGACTCACTGTCCAAGAATGCTCACTATAGGTGGCTCATTGCCAAAGGACTCACTTTCTTGAAAGAGAGAGATAGAAGAAAAAAATTGTGGCTCATTGCCAGAATTGAACTGTTACAATTGCATCTAACTTATGCATAAAATACAGTTCCAATGTAGCTCAAATTACATAATCAAAATTCTTCACACTGATCTGAAATATCACACTGCTCTACCCTACATTTTCTCAATTCCTATTCAAAAGTACTTGTCTCATCACTTGGATCACACATCTGTCATACTTACCTTTAAACATAAAAAAAAATCTTCTTTAAATGTCCACTTCACTCCCAACATCAATTAGGCTAGCCAAATTAGATGTAACGTGCAATATAGGACATGTTAGTCCCAAACCTTCACACACATGCTTCACACCAAAACTTTGAAAAAAAATGAAATAGGTCGGTATGGACCTAGAATAGCTCCCACACAATGGATCAAAACATATTCATCTTCCACAAATCACTCAACTAATATGGTTGGCACCGATGAAGACCTAATTCAAAAATTTGCCAACTGTACATTCACGTCTTGATGTGCAGACCTCCACAAATCATGTAAACTAGAATAAGCCATCTATTGACACTTATGAACATCTCTTTTGAACCGCAAAGCAAGAAACTTATCCACATGGGAATATGAACTCATTTTCTCACATGCTTTATACTAGAAACAACTATAAGTTGTCAGGACAAACTTTTGTTATTCACAACTTTCACACTGAAGATCACAAATAGATAAAATTCTACAATTAGATACTCTTAACAACCAACAAACACATATTAAAATCATGGAGCCATATCTTCAACAGCAGATGAATGTGGACCAAATTATCAGAGCTCTATAACTCAAAAATGCCAGAACTGACATAGCCAAATTTCATCATAGGGTTCTTTACTGGATCAAACCTTCTTGCAAATTAGTCTTCTACAGAGGATCAAACCCTCTTGCAAAAATATCAATTATTCAAAAAGATCTTCACCTTACCAAAATGCAATGTTGAACAATGTTGACATCAATGACAACACTGCAATGTATGACTATATGCTCATGTTGCCAATAGCAGCATCAATGCCATCTCCTCAATCTTCCAACATTTTGTTGTTGTTGTTTGTTTTTAGTTTTGAAGTGTTTTATAGAAGTAGATAGAGATGCAGAAATAGGTTTAATAGTAGCATTATTTGCAGCAATGAAATAGAAGAAATAATTCTAAAAAGGTAATATTTGGAATACCCACAACCAATATTAATTTTCAAAATCATTTCAAAATTGAAAGTATAATATATTATCAAAATAGGCACTACCGAGATCATCAAAATACATTACAATGTCATTTCCAACATACCCATTAAATGCTGATGCAAAAATATGAAAACTAAACTTGGACCAACAACCCTAGAAACTTAATGAATGGTTGATATCTCCCTCAAAACATTGGTGTTCACTCTAATGTTTGTTTCTAAGTCTTCCTCAACCCAAGGCACTCCAAAATAATGTATTTTCCAACTGAAAACTTGGGTGATTCATCCTCCAGCTCCCACGCCCTTCCTTAGGTGGTACAGTCTACCTATAGGAGTTGTAACAATAATGAAACCTTCTAAAAAAACTCCTAAAATCTGTAATAAACCCTTAAACAAGTTCTTAGCTATGGATTTCAAATTATCATGTAAAGAGTTTTGATGTTGGCCTTGGATAAACTCTTCATGACTACCTGCAACTATCTTAATAAGCTCAATGTAATCCCTAAAGTGAGATTGCCACATAATGATTAGGGAGGATCTTCCACCACTACAATCACTATTCTCTATGAGGTTTTTTGTCCTCACAAAGCTATGAAATTTGTTGTTCAAACCAGCAACATGAATCCCTTCAAAATATTATCCATGCATACCAAATGAGCTCTCCAAAAGTTCTTTTTATTTCCTTTCATCCTCACACCTCATTTGAGGATATAAAATATTACCTTATTAAAATGCCTTTTCATTTCTTATGTTGAGTGCTCCAACATTAAATAATTAAATTTAATGTATTTTTAACTTTACCTTATGTCTCTCAAGTGCTCCAAAATGTCACTTTAATAATATTAAATAACGCTAAAGTTAAATCTTTAATTTAATTTAATTATTTTAATGTTATTTAAATCAAATATTTTGGAACACGTAAAATGCTAAGATATCATCAAATACATTCACTGACATTCCTAAAATAGGAATATTGCCAACTAACCAAATCGATGCCCAGCCTGTGACTTACTAAAAATAGTAAAAGTGGACAATTTGCCTAAGTCCTCTCTAGAAAAGGTCATTATATTAATCTCAACTAATGGAGCTCAATGCAAGATATATCATTGCCAAATAAACTAGATTGGATGGTCACCGTGAGTTCCCTAACCCTAACTCATTAGCCCATAGGAACCCACTGAATATGCTAATAGTCACCAAGCTAATAGTACTTAAGAAGGGGACATTATAGTCTGTCCTCCCCAAAATTGCTTGTCCCCAAGGAATTCCAACTCTAGATGCTATAAAATCTACTCATTATTCCATGTTGCATCCTCTATCAGCAAGTTCTTCCATTTGACCAAGTACTCTTTTATGACTCTCTTCCGCAAAGTATGCTCCCTATAGTCTATAATGGGATTTCAAATCAAAATTAATTTCCCCTCCTCATTCAAGGGTGGAAACTTTGATGAAGGAACCACATTATACCCAAGTGCATTTTTGAGCCTAGACACATGAAACACATTATGCACTTTGCTACTAACTGGTAGCTCTAGCTCATAGGCTACTTCTCCAATCCTTTTGGAGACTCTAAAAGGACATAGAATCTTAATTTTATCTTTTCTAACCCACTCTTCTTGAGATTGGACTGTCTATATGGTCTGAGCCTCAAATATACCATGTCACCTACCTCAAAACTTCTCTCTATCTGATGTTGATCAGCTTATAACTTCTGCTGATTTTGTGTCTATTGCAAGTTCTCCCTCAATGATTTCAAAATATCTTGACTCTTATGCAACAAATCTCTTGCCTTAGGCACTCTACTATCCCCAAAGAGTAGATCAATAAAGTTAGGCACCTCATACCCATACAATTTCATGAATGGTGACAGCCTGATAGACATGTGATAGGTATAATTATAGTAGTATTCTCCAAGGTGTAGCCATTTCACACATGCTCTCTGTTGTCCTAAAATGTAATTCCTAAGATACCCCTCCACACATTTGATCACTATCTTTGTCTACCCATCTGTCTATGGGTGGTAGCTAGTGCTAGGAGTGAGTTCAATCCCACTCAATCTGAAAAGTTCCTACCAAAAGAGGCTTAGGAACTTGATGTCCCTCTCACTCACTTTACTTTTGAGCATCCCATGAAGTCTGAAAATCTCCCTAAAAAATAAATCAACTACCTGTGTTGCAATATATGTTGTAGAAATAGAAAAAAAAAGTGTGCAAATTTGGTCAACCTATCTAGTAAAACATATATATAGTCCTTGCCATGTACCTTAGGTATCCCAATGATGAATTCCATGGAGATACATTCCCAATTCTGATTAGGAATGGGTAAGGGCTGAATCAAACTAGCTGGATAAGTGTGCTCATTTTTATTCTGCTAGAAAATGGGGCACTCTCTAACATACTTAAGAACTTCATTTTTAAGACCTTTTCATGTAAACCTCTCTTTGATTTTCCTATAAGTCTTGAAGAACCCCGAGTGACCAGCCATAGGCGCATCATTAAAATTCCTTAATATCTTCACCTTCAGCTGTGAAGTAGGTACCAAATAGATTCTCTCCTTATAAATGATCATATCATTGAGCACCATGTACTTGTCATCATGAATAGTTCCCTCAATTATTCATGTTGCCTAAGAATCCTAAGCATACTCTTCTAAAATCAACTTCCTCCAATCAACAGTGATCTCAACCAATGAACACAAATTAGGCCTCCTAGAAAGTGCATTAGCAACTACATTCGTCTTCCCCTTAACATATACAATGTCAAAATCATAGGCTTGTAATCTACTAACCCACTTCTGTTGCCCATTATTGAGATCTTTTTGGTTCATAAAATATTTGATGCTATTCTAATCCATTTTGATGATGAATTTGTCCCCTACTAGATATGGTTTGAACTTGGCCAAAGCATGCATGATGTCCAACATCTCCCTATCATATATGGAGTAGCTCTTCTCCACAACTCTTAACTTCCTATTGTCAAAAGCTATGGGATGCTTCTCCTACATCAAAATAGATCTAATTCCCTCTCCTAAAGCATCACACTCCAACTCAAAAGGTTTTGATAAATCTAGAATTGCCAATATTGGGCATGTAAACATCAACTGATTGAAGTGATCAAAACACTTCTGCACTGAATTAGACCATGCAAAGGCTCCCTTCTTCATTAAATCTGTAAGTGGAGCTACAACCTATGAAAAAACCTTAATAAACCTTATGTAAAAACCACATAGACCAAAAAATCCCTTAAGTTGAGAGAGATTCAAAGGTCTAGGCCATTCAATAATAGCCCTGATCTTCTCAAGATCAACTCTCACTCCCTCTGCACTGATAATGTGACCAAGATAGATGGTGTAGGAGCACCTAATCCATAGTGGCCTCCATGAGGCATTCAACTTCATGATGTGTCTAATGTTCATTTTTGTTGTTTCCAATAAGGTCATATAAGACCATTCATGTAATAAGGTTTGTTTGACCAATGCATGTCATTTTAGTTTGTATCTAGGTTTATGTTGTAAGTCCCAAGGACACTTGTTGATCTATAATCATGAAGGTTGTTAGGCAGTTGGACGTTGTTATATCTCCTAGCTACTTTGAGTCAATTCAGTACTACTGAGGGTGAGTAGATAAATGCCCAAGATCATCAAATGTAATCAGTGGAGAGGTAATAGAGATCAGAGATCAGTGTGATTTGCATTTGTGAAACAAAGCATCTATATATGCACGTTTCTGAAAGGCATAATAAACAAAGTTTTGTTCTGTGCATCTTTCTATCATTCTGGATTCGTTAGGTTTCCTCTGTACAATTGATTTTTTGTTTTGTGGTCGATATGGACTCTTAGTCCATTCCACCAGTTAGATTTCTTTGAAACTGATGGAATGGCTATATAATTTATTTTTGTGTTTTTCATTTTGTTTGTTTGTGTTTGCAAGATCACGTACAAGATGCATTGATAGATCCTAGCATTTGCATTGTGCTAGATTGTTGGAGAAATGGGTTTGTAAAGCTACAAGGTTTGTAGAGGTTTAGATTGGTGAAGATTCATGTTGTTTCATTAGGTATACATTCTGTGTGTATGTCGCTAATGTATGTTGGGGGTCATTTCATGTGTATCTCATAGTTGAATGTTCGTGTGTATCTCGCAAGTGAATATTGCAATTGTATGTGGTGAATGTGCATTTCGTGTGATAAAACAAAGTCAACGGTCCCACTGAATGCATATTTCAAATGTATCTTCTAAATGTATATTGAGAATATACATTGTGCATATACATTGTGTTAGATGCAAGAGGTTGACCGATAACAGCGGTGAAGAGGACCGGTGGTCGTAAGTCATGTTATGCATGTACAAGTGTTTGGCATAACAGTGAGCATGGCAGGTACAATAGTTCATTGGCGATAGTGGGTCATGTTATGCACATACAAGATTAGTTGTATCAGTAGATCAGAGGAGATTCATCGACGCATCGACAGGAAAGACTTTGGGTCGACCGATGCAAGGAGTCTTGCCAAAGGCAAAGCTTGGTATTAAGCTTATCGAAAAGAGATATAGATCAGTGGAAGGGTTTTGAGTTACACTGATGGAAGAAGTCATAGCAATAGTGGTGTCAGAGACACGTCGGTATGAGGAAGGACTTTGGTGAGAAAGGTATTTGATTAGCCGATAGTATATGGTCTTGCCGATCATAAAAGAATGTATGTGATCAGTATTGTTAGGACCTTGAGAGGGGGGTTTAAAACCATTTGAACATTAATCTATTTGAAATGTGGGCATGATGGGTATTTCACCCATGTTTTGAGAGCTTCCACTATGTACTTTGCATCAAATTGGTATCAGAGCCCAGCAAAAGGTTTGGGCAGTTGTGTGTTCAGTTTTGTCATTGAGAAGGCAGAAGTAGAAGGACTGAGAGGTTGTAGAAACAAGTTAGCAAGATGCCTCTGAAAAATGATGGCATTGCTAGAGAGTTGCAAGAGATGAGGGAGATGAAAGAGCTTACAGAAGCCCTTCAAGCCAGGCTTGTAGCCTTGGAGACAAACAAAAGAAGAGAAGTAGAAGAAAGTGAATCAAAAAAAGAAGAGGATGGTGAAGAATTTGAAGATGTAGATGAAGATATGGATCCTGAAGATAAGAGATTTGCAAAACTATTAAGGGCAGTCAAGAATGACAAACCTAAGGTAAAGATTGATGTTCCAAAGTATAATGGAAGTTTAAATGAGGAAGAATTACTTGATTGGATTACTGCATTAGATAACCATTTTGAATGGGAGGAAGTTCCTGAGGAGCAGAAAGTAAAGATTGCAAAGGCCAAATTGGGAGGTCATGCCTTAGTATGGTGGGATTACTTACAAATAGAGAGGAAGCAAGGAAAGTCAAATATTTCTTCATGGGAAAAGATGGTAGCAAGAATCAAAGGTAAATTCTTACCCAAGGATTATGAAGTCCAAATGTTTAAAAAGCTTCAATTTTTAAGACAAAAAGAAATGGATGTGAAGGCATACACTGAGGAATTTTATAAATTAGGTATGAGGTCTGGTCATCATGAGAATGAGATTGAAAAGATTGCTAGATACTTGGTTGGTTTGAGATTGAACATACAAGACGAATTAGTTTTGGCTAACCCTAGGAGTGTGGAAGAATGTTATCAAATGGCAATCAGGATTGAGGAGAAGATGAAAAGGAAGCAAGATAAGTCCATGAGAGGAAGAGGCAGCAATATAAGAGGGGGAGGATCAGCCCCTACAACAAGGTAAACCAATGAGAACCGAGGAGAGAATAGTAAAGGACAAGAGCAGTCTGATTTTAGGGGTGGATGGTGTTAGATTTAGAGCAGACAACTGAGAGGGGGGTGAATCAGTTGTCTAAAACTTTCTTTACTTTTCAACACTTATATGCACTTGGTAGTAATAATAAATCAAAACATGAAACTTAATGAAATTAATCAAGAGCAGAAACACATCAACACAAGAGACACCAAGATTTTGACGTGGAAAACCCAGTTAAGGGAAAAACCACAGGGTGATTAACCCAAGATTGTATTCTTTGTTCGAAGAATAGAAAGAACAAAATGGCACATGCCAATTAGGGCTCACTGCCCGAGCACACTGCTCACAAGAGGCTCACTACCTACAAGAGACACACTATCTACAAAAGAATAAGTATCACATACTTGAACTGGAAAATAGCATCTTCACCATGCTTGAGTCAGTTCCATTTAAGCCCAAACCTTCTGCTCTACCTTTCGCTCTTCTTCTTTCTACCACACACTCATCTCCACATCACATGCTTTGAAATGACTTTGCAATCCCTTATTTATACATGATATCAACTTAGGAACAACCATCTAAGTTAGTGCACATCCACAAGAACATCCGCAAGATGTATAATTCATCTGGTCGGCCAGTCACAGAAAGAACATCATCATCCGAAAGTTATTCTTCATTTCTGGGACTCCAATTCTAATACGGACCATAAACACAAACTGAGCATGATCCAAGGACCTCCACAAGCTTGCCTGAAACACCAGGAACATCCGCACTTCCTCTACTTACTGAAACTCTTCTCTCCTTCATCTGGAACCTCAAGAACACAGTCTGTCATTACTGTCACAAAGGAATAGATACTTCCTGACCTTCAAACCACAAACCAATCTATTTGCCACACCACACAGACTTCCCAAACACTTCCTCAAATCCATAGAATTAGAGAATGCATTTCTGGATCTCACCGGACCTATCTGTATCACTTTGTCATCACTGAACATTTGCCAGAATTGGTTCCACTTGAACTACCATAACTTCTTCAAATATTCATGCGAACCTCTTAAATATCTACTGGAACAACTTAAGAAACATATCTACAAACCCTTTAATCCACATCCTCTAATCCTCATCTTGTCTTGGACTTTTACCTTATGCCATTGCTGTTCTTCACTATTCCCGATTGAGACTAATTTTCTCAATATCCTCAACACACAACTCATCCAACCTTATCATTAATGTAACAGGAATATGTTGACATCAATGACAACACTGGTTAGGCCCATACTTGCAACAATTTCCCCCTTTGTCATTGATGGCAACATATGATGTGAAAAACTATTTTAACCATCATGACAAGAAAATCTCTTTACTGTCACAACTCCCCCTAATAGCAACAACCATTCACATGTCTTCTCTTCCTTTATTGCTCCCCCTTTGATCAGCAACCACTTGTTTTTCACATGTGTTCTCTTCCCCTTTGACATCAATGGCAAAGGGCACATACTTGCAATTTCACTACTTCAGAACCATGCTTGCTGCTCCCCCTAAGTAGCAGCTACCCATCATCAGTCCGGACCACAAGATGTGACTATGAAATCCACCAGACTGATGCACACCAGTGCACCTTAGTTCACCACCAGAGGGGCAATAACCCCTAACTTCTCCTTGAGATACTCGAAAGAGTCCTTAGGTAGAGGTTTAGTAAAGATGTCTGCAATTTGATCCTTTGAAGGCACAAACTCCAATCTAACTTCATTTTTATTTCCTTGCTCTCTCAAAAAGTGAAACTTGATGGATATATGTTTGGTCTTTGAATGCAGCACCGGATTCTTAGATATGTTTATTGCACTTGAATTATTGTGATGGGCTCCTCATACTCTACTCTGGTGTCTCTTAACATCTGTTTCATCCACAAAATTTGAGTACAACTTCCTGCTGCAGCAATATATTCTGCTTCTGCAGTGGACAGAGATATTGCTTCTTGTTTCTTGCTTAAACAAGAAACCAATCTCTTCCCTAAAATGAATGCTCCACCACTGGTACTCTTCCGGTCATCCACATCTCTTGCCCAATCAGCATTTGTATATGCATGAAGAGAGAAATCATGATCTCTAGGATACCACAACCCATACTCAACTATCCCCTTTAGATATCTAAAAATCCTCTTGATTGCCATAACATGAGATTCTCTAGGATCAGCTTGGAATCTAGCAACAAGACCAACAACCTGCATAATATCTGGTCTATTTTGAGTGAGATACAATAGTCCTCTGATCATAGACCTATATTTTGTCTGATCAACCTTGGGAGAGTCATCATCTTTGCTCAACTTGCATCTGGTTGCCATTGGAGTGTTCATTGGCTTTGATTCTTCCATCCCAAATTTCTTCAACAATTCTTTCACATATTTTGACTGAGAAATGAAGATTCCTTGCTTTGTTTGAGTAATTTGTAGACCCAAAAAGAAATTCATTTCTCCAAGCATGGACATCTCAAAATCACTTTTCATTTGACTTGCAAAGGTTTTGCACAAACTATCTCTTCCTCCAAAAATGATATCATCAACAAATACTTCAACAATTAAGATATTATCATGATCAATTTTGAAATACAAATTCCTATCAACAGTACCTTTGTTGAAACCAATATTCAAGAGATGTTTATCCAATCTTTCATACTAGGCTCTTAGGGCTTGCTTCAGTCCATACAATGCCTTTTTCAATTTGCAGACCATGTCACCATGATCAAACAATTAAAATCCATCCGGTTGCTCAATGTACACCTCTTCTTCCAAGTTTCCATTTAGGAAGGTAGATTTGACATCTATCTGATACACCTTGAAATCCTTGAAAGCAGCAAATGTAAGAAATAATCTGACTGCTTCAATTCTTGCCACCGAAGTAAAAGTCTCTTCAAAATCAACTCCTTCAATATGAGAGTAACCCTTATAGACCAATCTAGCTTTATTTTTGATTACTTCACCAACTTCATTCAGTTTGTTCCGGAAGACCCATTTGGTTCCAATCACATTCTTGCTTCTAGGTCTAGGAACAAGATCTCAAGTATGATTTTTCTCAATTTGCATTAGTTCTTCCTCCATTGCTTTTGACCAATTTTCATCATTGCAAGCTTCATTCACTATCTTAGGTTCAATCTTTGAAATCAGACAATATTCATCTAAATTTTGAGCAATTCTTCTCCTTGTTTGCACTTCTTTGCTTTTGTCACCTATGATCTGATCTTCAGAGTGGTTTAGAGTAACATACCTTGGAACTTTGGGAGTTTTTTGCATCTCTAATTCTTGATCAGTCTCATTGAGACATAACTCTTCTTCCTGACTTACTGGATCAACTTGACTTCGTTTCTCAGAAGAGGCTTGGACACTTTGAATCTGAACACCATTCTGATCATCTTCATCATACTCATGAATTCTTGAGGGTCTTTCAATTTCTTCATCAACCTTCACATTTACACTTTCTACTATCTTTCTTAGTCTCTTGTTGTAACACCGATATGCTTTGCTTTGAGTAGAGTAACCCAAGAATATTCCTTCATCACTTCTAGCATCAAACTTTCCTAGATCTTCATCCCTTTTAATGTAACATCTACTACCAAAAACTTTGAAATATCTCACAGTGGGAGTAATGCCAAACCAAAGTTCATAAGGAATCTTACCGGTATTATTTCTAATTTGAACTCGATTGAGAGTATAGACTGCAGTGCTAACAGCTTCTCTCCAATAGATCTGAGGAACATTTGCTTCCATCATCATGGTCCTGGATGCTTCCTGGATGGTCCGGTTCTTTCTCTCAACTACTCCATTTTGCTGTGGAGTTCTAGGGGCAGACAACTGTCTCTTTATTCCATGTTTCTCATAGAAGTCTATGAACTCACTGGATGTGAATTCTCCACCTCTATCAGACCTCAGACATTTCAATTTTAATCCGGTTTCATTCTCCACCATGGCCTTGAATATTTTGAATTTCTCAAGTGCTTCTAATTTTTCTTTTAGAAAGGTTACCCACATCATCCGAGAGTAGTCATCAATTAGCAACATGAAGTATTTATCACCTTGGACACTCCTAACTCTTGCCAGACCACAAAGAT
Organism: Cunninghamia lanceolata; assembly: GCA_027924645.1. Taxonomy (NCBI): domain Eukaryota; kingdom Viridiplantae; phylum Streptophyta; class Pinopsida; order Cupressales; family Cupressaceae; genus Cunninghamia; species Cunninghamia lanceolata. The sequence continues at coordinate 114,079 of BSBN01000762.1, read as the reverse complement.
GAGTATGAACTAAGTCCAACAGTCCGGCAGAGGACAATTCCTTACTTTTGAAAGTGACTCTGCTCAATTTGCCCAACTGACATTCTTTGCACAAGCTATTAGTAGGTTTTACTAATTTTGGAAGATCTCTTATAACCTGAGTATTGCTTATCTTGATGATATTATCAAAATTCACATGACACATCCTCCTATGCCATAACCAACTCTGATCAATTTGAGCAAATAAGCAACTTTTACCAGTACCAACCAAGTGGAAGATATTACCTTTAGTTTGAGTACCGGATGCAATCTCTGTTCTGGAGCTTTCAAAGATCTTGCATTTTCTATTTCTGAATCTAAGATCATAGCCTTATTCCACCAGTTGTCCAACACTAAGAAGATTGTGCTTTAATCCTTCAACATATAGTATATTACCAGTTTTGTTCTTTCCATCAAAAGAAATAGTTCCTCTACCTCTGATCCTGCCAGTAGAATTATCTTCAAACTTTACAATTCCTCCTTCATATTTTTCTAAACTTAAGAACTTATTCTTGTCACTAGTCATATGGTGAGAGCATCCACTATCAATGACCCAATCATCCTTTGTTTCAACTTGGGCAGCCAGAGCTCTTTCTTCAACTTTAAGATTGACAGATACAAAGGGTATTGGTTCCTCTTCTTTGATGGCAATAAACACCCATTCATTACCGGATTTGTTTCCTATCTCTGATTCATCATCTGTTACTCCATTATCATCTTCTTCATGAACATAGTAACAATTCTTCTGAAACCTTGATCTGTTAAGATTTGGTCTTGAAAATCTTTCCAGACATCTTGAGGCAAAATGACCAATTTTATTGTAGTTAAAACACTTGAAAGGTAATTTTCCTTCATACTTATCAGATCCTCTTAGCAGTCTCTTTACAATAAGGGCTTCAAGATGAGCAGTTTTAGCTTCTTCTTCATCCAAGTCTTTTCTTGTTTTTTCATACCATGATGAGTTCCTTGAAGAATTTTCCCCCAGATCAAACCTTTGTTTCCCTTTTACAGAGGCACTGGCTTTGAATGCAAATTCAGTCTTTGGAGGATCATCTCCAAACTCGGCCATTTCAAAAGCAGCCAACTTACCAACCAATTGGTCCCTTGTGATTGTTGTATGAGCTCTGAATTCTTCAATTGCAAAAGCCTTGATTTTGTAAGAATCAGGAAGGGATCTGAGAACTTTGCCAACGATCTCATCTTCACTCAGGATTTCACCTGCATTTCTAATTCCACAAACGAGCTCATTCACTCTTGGCATAAAAGAGGTAATATTTTCATCATCTCTCATCTTCAGTTTTTAAAATTTTCCTTTTAGACTCTGTAACCTTGCACATTTAACAAACTGGTCTCCTTCATGCAAAAGTTCCAGTTTATTCGAGATCTCAAAGGCAGTTGGTAGATCAATAACATTTGAGAATTTTGAGTCAGATAAAGCACTTAAAAGAGCCTCTTTGGTTCGTAGATTGTTTTCAGCATCTATGATTTCATTTAAGGTTGTCAGACCACCCTGTGGAGGTACATAAGCTTTTGTAACCATAGACCGGTATGCAAATCCCATACACTGCAAGTGACATTTCATGCGACCTTTCCAGAGAGTAAAGTTAGTTCCATCAAACTTTGGACTATCCTTCTTGTAGGACGACATCCTGGATCTCCTCAAGCGGTTAAGCTCCTTTTAGAGGAACTTGGCTCTGATACCAATTGTTAGATTTAGAGCAAACAACTAAGAGGGGGGGTGAATCAGTTGTCTAAAACTTTCTTTACTTTTCAACACTTATATTCACTTGGCAGTAATAATGAATCAAAACATGAAACTTAATGAAATTAATCAAGAGTATAAACACATCAACACAAGAGACACCAAGATTTTGACGTGGAAAACCTGGTTAAGGGAAAAACCATGGGGTGATTAACCCAAGATTGTATTCTCTGTTAGAAGAATAGAAAGAACAAAATGGCACATGCCAATTAGGGCTCACTACCAGAGCACATTGCTCACAAGAGGCTCATTGCCTAGAAGAGACACACTGTCTACAAAAGAATAAGTATCACATACTTGAACTGGAAAATAGCATCTTCACCATGCTTGAGTCAGTTCCATTTAAGCCCAAACCTTCTACTCTGCCTTTCACTCTTCTTCTTGCTACCACACACTCATCTCCACATCACATGCTTTGAAATGACTTCATAATCCCTTATTTATACATGATATCAACTTAGGAACAACCATCTAAGTCGGCACACATCCACAAGAACATCCGAAAGATGTATAATTCATCCGGTCGGCTAGTCACAGAAAGAACATCATCATCCGAAAGTTATACTTCATTTCTAGGACTCCAATTCTAATGCAGACCATAAACACAAACTGAGCACGATCCAAGGACCTCCACAAGCTTACCTGAAACACCAGGAACATCCACACTTCCTCTACTTACTGAAACTCTTCTCTCCTTCATCTGGAACCTCAAGAACACAGTTTGCCATTACTGTCACAAAGGAATAGATACTTCCTAACCTTCAAACCACGAACCAATCTATTTGCCACACCACACAGACTTCCCAAACACTTCCTCAAATCCACATAATCAAAGAATGCATTTCTGGATCTCACCGGACCTATCTGTATCACTTTGTCATCACTAAACATTTGCCAGAACTGGTTCCACTTGAACTACCATAACTTCTTCAAATCTTCATGCGGACCTCTTAAATCTCTACTGGAACAACTTAAGTGATGCAGAGGCATCCACACTAAAACCTTGACATACAGCATGTATGTCTACAACCCATCATCATCATCATCATATTTCCCTTAACACTGTCAGCATCATCATATTTTCTCTTGCCGACTGATATCCTCCTGCAGACAAACCTTCGACCTTTCGTCTGTCAGCAGCATCATCATATCCGGCTATCGGCAGCATCATCATATTCGGCAAGCGCAATCATCCTCCTGATGTTCACTGTTCATCTTACCGCCAACCTCTATCTGCAGCATCATGATGTTCAACATCATGTTCATCAGCAGGATATAAAATATCCGGTTCCCTCCATATATCCTGATGACGACACTTCACGCACCTTTCCTTCGATGTTTACGTCACCCCGATATCCTGATGACGATTATCCTGATGACGATGACGTCACATGCAGTTCCTTCAATATCCTGCTGTCGGCTAAACTTAACATTATCGGCCCGCGATGGTTTTATCAACCCGATCTTCTACCTTATGCCGATACGCTCCTACTCGGCAACACCTGATGATGATCACCCCGAAACGCATTCACCTTATGCAAACGATTGCATCATGCTCACCTCCATCTACTCGGATGACGCCCGAAGTAACTGCAGGATATACACAGAAATATCCTGATGATGCTGTTGTGATGGATTTTCCAACCTTAGCGAATTTTCAATCCGCCGAACCTCCTGAGGTGACCCGATCCGCTTCTTGGACAACTTTCCAGACTCTAACAACCAGCACGACCTAGCACATACCCATGCTAGGGTTCTCAACACCTCTCGACTGCGATCCTGCAAACATACATGCAAACAAACACAAAATGTAGACTAAATCCTAAACTACTGTACATAGCCATTCCACCGATTCGATGAATCAACTGGTGGAATGGATCAGCGAATCCATGAAACCACTAGAACAGCAAATCGATCACACAATGGAATTCAAAACAGAGAATGGACACAAACAGGATCTCTTTATTGATTTCAAAAGATGCGAATACAATACTCAGTCTCTCCCTCTGCCTCACTCTCTGCAAAGTCTGATCGATGATCTACAATACTGCCTAAAACCAACCGATCCTAATGCATAAATAGGATCTCCTGCGAGTACTACCACTCGATTCCCAGCGGCTGGGAGCTTCCAAGCGGCTGGGAGGATCCAACCGGACATACAGCATAACAGCTGTCCTAACAACCTAGCTAAAAATAGTAAAGTATGGTCAACATGACCTTATTACATGCATTGGTCTTATAAGACCTTTTTGGAAACATTAACCAGACCTAAAACAAACTAACTACCTCATGGAGGCCAGCTGTCAGGTAGGTGCTCCTGCACCATTAAGACACATATCTACAAACCCTTTAATCCGCATCCTCTGATCCTCATCATGTCTTGGACTTTTACCTTATGCCATCGTTGTTCTTCACTGTTCCTGATTGAGACTAATTTTCTCAATATCCTCAGCACACAACTTATCCAACCTTATCATTAATGTAACAGGAGTATGTTGACATCAATGACAACACCGGTTAGGCCCATACTTGCAACAGATGGAGAGGCACAAGAGGTAGATTTGGAGGTGGTAGAGGTTCTAATGTTTTCACTGGGAGATGTTATCATTGTAATGAAATTGGTCACCCAACATTCAAATATCTAGAAAGGCAAGGTTCACCATCAGGAGGTGATAGGAAAAATGAAAAGAGGGTTCAGTATGTGCAGGAAGAGGAGGTAGATGAAAGTGTTAATTTTCTGATTGGGAGTGCAGCCCCAGTTCTAGATGGAGAAGCACTGATGCTAAGGAGAACACTCTTTAAGACATCTAAGGACATGCTACAAAGGAGAGCACTTTTCAGGACCAATTGCAAAAGCAAAGGTAAAATATGCAAGGTAGTAATAGATTCTAGGTCAATAGATAATATGGTATCTCAAGAAATGGTGGATAAATTGAACATAGAAAGGATTCCCCATCCAACTCCTTACAAAGCATCTTGTGTTAGTGATAGCCAATCAATTTTGGTATATGAACAGGTATATGTTGATTTTTAGATTGGAGAATATTAGGATAGGGTTTTATGTGACATTTTGCCCATAGAATGTTGTCACCTACTTTTAGGTAGGCCATGGAAATTTGATAGGATAGCATTGTATGATGGATATGCTAACACTTACACCATCAAGAAGGATGGGAGGAATTTTGTGATGACACCATTGCAGTAGGATACTGAAGCAAAGAAGGCAGCCAAGGTCATTTTGGTAGGAAAGAAAGAGTTTGTGAAGATTAATTCAGCAGGGACAAGGATAGTTGAGGATACCTCCAGGAGTGGGGTTGCTAAGGATCAAAGTTTGAAGGTGATTTCAGTTTTGATTGATGGAGCTCAAATGGTGATGTCTAAAATGGATCAGCAGAAGGTCAACAAGTAGGTCTGCAAGCAGCCACAAGTTGATTGGAAAGACAAGGATGCTACCATAGTAGGGACCATTGTTTGTCCTCTAGAGCCAACAAGAATTGAAAGACAAACATATTTTTCCATAGCAGTACTACAAGAAGCATTAACCAAGGTTTCCCATGCAGGTGTTCAGATAGAGATGATAGTAAGAAAGAATGGAAAGTAAGGGATAGGTCTAGTTGCAAGCACTCACTCATGGCAAGGTGTGAGTAGAGCCTACAATGCTGGGCATGAGTCTTTGATTCCATGGAAGTAGCTTGGAGTCTAGAGATCATGGGGAAGACATGAGACATCAAAGGATAAAGGTGGAGCAAGCCAAAGAATTAACTCATGGGGCATGAGTTCTTTCGTCGGTGGGGTGTATGGTGCAGGAGCACCTAATCCACAGTGGCTTCCATGAGGCATTCAACTTCATGATGTGTCTAATGTTCATTTTTGTTGTTTCCAATAAGGTCCTATAAGACCATTCATGTAATAAGGTCTGTTTAACCAATGCATGTCATTTTAGTTTGTATCTAGGTTTATCTTGTAAGTCCCAAGGACACTTGTCGATCTGTAATCATGAAGGTTGTTAGGCAGTTGGAGGTTGTTAGATCTCCCATCCACTTGGAGTTAATTCAGTACTACCGAGGGTGAGTAGATAAATGCCCAAGATCATCAAATGTAATCAGTGCAGAGGTAATAGAGATCAAAGATCAGTATGATTTGCAATTGTGAAACAAAGCATCTGTGTATGCACATTTCTGAAAGGCATAATAAACAAAGTTCTGTTCTGTGCATCTTTCTGTCATTTCAGATTCATTAGGTTTCCTCTGTGCAATCAAATTTATGTTTTGTGGTTGATATGGACTCTTAGTCCATTCTACCAGTTAGATTTCTTCAAAATTAGTGGAATGGCTGTACAGTTCATTTTTGTGTTTTTTGTTTTGTTTGTTTGTGTTTACAGGGTCACATACAAGATGCATTGATAGATCCTAGCATTTGTCATGTGCTAGATTGTTGGAGAAATGGGTTTGTGAAGCTACAGGGTTTGCAGAGGTTCAGATCGATGAAGATTCATGTTGTGTCACCAGGTATACATTCTATGTGTATATCGCTAATGTATGTCGGGGGTCATTTCATGTGTATCTCATAGTTGTATGTTGCGGTTGTATGTGGTGAATGTGCATTTCATATGATACAAGAAAGTCAATAGTCCCACCGAATGCATATTCTGAATGCATGTTTTGAATGTATCTTTCGAATGTATATTGAGAATATACACTACACATATACATTGTGTTAGATGTAAGAGGTTGACCGATAGCAGCGGTGAAGAGGACCCATGGTCGTAAGTCATGTTATGCATGTACAAGTGTTTGGCATAACAATGAGCATGGCATGGACATTAGTTCACTGGCAATAGTGGGTCATGCTATGCACATACAAGATTTGTTGTATTAGCAGATCAGAGGAGGTTCATCGGTGCATCGACAGGAAAGACTTTGGGTCAACCGATGCAAGGAGTCTCACCAAAGGAAAAGCTTGGTATTAAGCTTATCAGAAAGAGATATAGATCAGTGGAAGGGTTTTGAGTTATGCTGATAGAAGAAGTCATAGCGATAGTGGTGTCGGAGACACGTCGGTATGAGGAAGGACTTTGGTGTGAAAGGTATTTGGTTAGCTGATAGTATATGGTCTTGCCAATCATAAAAGAATGTATGTGATCGGTATTGTTAGGACCTTGAGAGGGGGGTTTTAAAACCGTTTGAACATTAATCTATTTGAACTATAGGCATGATGGGTATTTCACCCATGTTTTGAGAGCTTCCACTGTGTACTCTGCATCAATAGAGAAGCTCTGTCATGCCAAAGTCACACTTGGACTCCTTAGCATACAAGGACTTACTCTCTAATATGCTCAAAACCTGCTCGAGATGCCTCATATGTTCTTCCCAAGTTCTACTGAAAATCAAGATATCATAAAAAAATATTAACACAAATTTCCATAACTACTTCCTGAATATCTGATTCATGCAACTTTGGAAAGTAGTTGGCACATTAGTTAATCCAAAAGGCATCACCATGAACTCAAATTTTCCAAAGTGACATATAAAATTTGTCTTCTCTATATCTTCCTTCCTCATCTATCAACTCATCAATCCTAGGAATGGGATACCTATTTTTATTGTATTTTTATTTAAATCCATGTATTCAATGCACATTCATATTTTCTCATACTTCTTCTTCACCAAAACCACTACTAAAGAAAAAGGGCCCATGCTAGGTCTAATGTGCCCCATCTCCAATAACTCCTTAATAGTTTTTTCTATCTCATCCTTAAGCATCTTAGGGCATCTGTAAGGTGTAGTAATCACTAGTTTGGTACCTTCCTCTAGATCTATCACATGCTCTATCCCTTTATTAGGTGGTACTCCAGGTGGAATACTCCCAAAAACCTTGCTATGCAACTTCTAAATATTTGGATGATAATTGTTCTTTTGCTGATTTGGAACTGTAGGCATGATGAGACACTCTATTTCCCACTCCACCTAATCATGTCTAATCAAACACTCTATCCTCTTGAAGGATGCTACTCTAGGACCTCAATCTTACATGCCTCTGAGTACTATCTTTTTTCCATTTGATTCAAATTTCATCTCCATAGTATGCAAATTCATAGTGAACTCTTCAAGAGTCCTCATCCAATGCATACCAAAAACTACATTTGTACCACCTATGCCAATCACATAGAAATAATCCCTCAACTCATATTCACCCAACTGTATACTTAGGTTAGAAATTTTACGAGTGCATGTGAGTTTAAATCCATCTACAACCATTACCTTAAATCCTTCAAATTCTTCTATTTTGAGTCCCCTCTTGGCTACAAGCCCCTCATCAAGAAAATTGTGTGTGGCACCTATATCAATGAGAGTTATTATATGTTATCCACAAAGCAATCCTCTAACCTTGAATGACCCAACTTTCTAAAAACTAGAGAGTTGAGCAATAACTCCTTTGATGAGGCCATGTTTTGTCTTGTTTTTTTGCTTTAAGTACCTATTTCCTAAGACATTTCTAGACTTCTATATACACTAATTATGTCTATAATTATCCTTAGATATTGAAAGCATGAAGATGGGTATATAATATGTTGTTAATTAATTATGTGTGAATGGTTGATTGCTCATGAAATATGTTAGTACTTTATGTTGATTTTAGTGATAGTGATGTATAGATACCATGTGATGTACTAACTCCTCATGTAGTAAGAACGTGGCTTCATGTCATGAAGATCACTGGACAACCCCCAGTAGAAAGAGATGATGATATCCACAATAGATGATACAGGCACCTATAGCCAAATGAAGAAGACCCCATATTGATTGGGATGAGTCATCCATAACTCTCCACTATGTGATGGTTATCCTTCAATAGGTGATGCGGTCTTAAATAATGAAGGAATCTTAGATCGTGCTCTATGTTTTGTTTCTAGTCTTGATTGTTCTTCATGGATACTAGAGAGTTATAGTAGGACTGTACCATCTATGCCACCTTCATGACAGTTTAGTTTCCTATTCCTAGTTTGCTTTGTAATAAAGTCCTCTTCCTACATTGTTGGATAATGGAGAGTTATAGCATTTATTGTTCAGTAGTTTTGTTCAAATAGATAATGTTGATCTCATTGATGATAGATTAGATTTTACTACATACAAGTTAGATAGACATTGTAGTATTAGATTTTGTTGTTATACCTTTTGTTTCAGCATTTAATAAAGGAATACATGTTTTGTGTTCCATTAATGATTACAAAGATACAGTAAAAATTTAGCTAGATTTTGTGGGATCACAGTCACTCAAGTAGTCCACTTGAGGTACTGTGTCTCTCCACTTTGTTTATATGTTTAGTTTATGATTGTATGTTAATATATGTGTGATTAATGCATGTTGTAATGAGTTACGTTATGAAAATTAGTTAGACTTTGATAATATGTGTTGTTAAGTCTATTGAGTCAAGGTGATCATCGAACTAACTATTAGATGTTCTTTTATCTAGAAGTTACACGAGACCATTTAATTACTATTGTGTTGAATACGTGTTTAGTGTGAAAAAGGGGGAAAATGATAAAAGGGTTAAATCTCCCTTTCACAATAAACATTCAAGGACATATCAACTGAGTTGAATAACACTTTTGCAAGAGGATTCACCTACAGATTAGGTTGTCACTTGGAACAATGTGGAAATTCAAGATTATCAATTAATGTATCAATTCAATGCTCAAATACCCTTGAACCCCTAATTATGCAAAAAAGTAAGTAAAATGAAGAATTATGACAAATGGTTGCAGACTAAGGTAGTAGGCAAAGATTAGTTATTGACTATTTTTTGAAGTTCAAGATGTGGAATACTCGGGCACACTGGCATTGGCGCCCCTATACATTCCATCCTAGGAGATGTGGAGGACACTAGAACTAGTGCCTAAGTCCAAGGTAGGGTGTTCTTTAGGTTGTTGGAGCCTCTTTAGATGTTGATTGTCACTATCACAATTATTTTTGTGTTTTCATCTTCAAAGGACACTAGCATTGGCGCCCGAGTCTGAGCAGTGCTTTTCTTCAGAGATCTGAAATTTGTACATTGTGTTATTGTTCCCTGCAACTCCACTCTGTCAAATACAGCACCTATAACTTGCAATCACAAGGAGTGTGGCTGGGGATTGTGGTGTTTAGAGGCTTGCCTTAGTCAAGCCTTGGAAGGACATTCAAGTCTTCTAAACACTATTGTCAGATAAAGAGTGTGTATCCCTATGGGATAGAGGCAAGAACAAATTGATAAATGATTAAAACACAAATAGATATCACCTCAGAGGTGTAACTCTCACATAGATGAATATTCTTCAACACATGAGAAGATGAAGCTAAATCTGCAATCATAAACATAACAATGCTTTGCTCTGCAACAATGAATATCTTGAGCGCTCTAAAATCATAAGTTTGCCAAAAGTTCATAATCATGTTCTAGTTTAAAAATGAAACCCTAAACATGCTTATATATGCAACTAAACACACTCCCTCTAATAATTTCATAATTCAAACTTAAGATGTCAGCATGGGACCTAATTAACAGTCACATAATCGACATTCAAATTTGGGACCTACCTAAAATAGGGCAAGACAATGGTGCAAGCACCCATGTCCATAGGTCCTTTTCCAAGGTAGGGCTAAGTGCCACAATGCCCTTCATGCCCCATGTGACATGGGTTTCAGGCCATTTTCTTTCAGGAGTCAAAATGAACATGTATGATGCAAAACAAGGGACCTCAGAGCTAAACCTGAGGGGAAAATTCTAGGGAGACATTTTTTGACATAACATTTAGCCCCTACTTTAATGTATGTATGAATGCAAGACCCATACATGCATTAAAGTACAGTCAAAACACAACAAACACACCAGGAAATTGAAGCTAATGCATACAGAAAGATTGAAGAACTATTCCTAGCCCCCAGTCTCAGGTAGACATTAGGGAAAACATGCTGCAGACATGCCAAACACAATAAAGATAGTATTAGGAATGCAAAACATGGAGAAGATAGTAATAGTCATGTAAGACATGGAGAAGATAGTATTGAAGACATGAAAAACACAATGAATACATTGAATGTAGTGATTATTTATTTTTCATTCTCATATATATATGAATGTAGACGCAAGTACATGGAAAGTAAACACACAACCCAAAATGTAGGAAGGATTCATCGCTACACATCTTTAGACTACATATGGGGCAACAGACATGTAATACAAATCTCAAAGTGTAGGAGGGACTCATCACCACACGTCTTTAGACTACACTTGAGAACAAACACGCTATACAAATCCCAAAGCATAGGAGGCACTCATTGCCACACATCTTTAGACTATGCTTGGGAACAAACATGCCATACAAAAAGGGAAAACACATGGAAGGCACAAGTGCTGTATAGTCTGCCAAAGACATACTATATGTCTAAAACACGGAAAACAAGCAATGGAAGAAGCCTATTGCTAGTTTCACCACCATCTCAAGCACATTACAGGCACACCTGATGGTTGGGCTTATGCCACAATAACCACCAAAGACACACTTAAGGGAGGATACACCAACCTCACCTACTCAAAGGACTTTTAGAATAAAAAGCATGTGCACTAGATCAAGAGATACACCATCCCCGCCTTCATAGAGGGCTTAAAATAAAAGGATATGCATGATATCCTACCTCCACAGAGGGCTTTCTCATTGAAATATAAAATAAAGATGTGCACTCACACAAAGATACAACATCCTGCCTCCGTAGAGGGCTTACAAACATGCTTCATTAGTACCAAAATCATCAGACAAATTACCTTATATATGCCCCCACCTTAAGGTGGTTGATATCATAAACTGATATCAAGCACATTAAGGTAGAGAGAAAACACACAAGGGAACAAGATATTTTGCAAAGCCCATGCCACCAGAAGTGACATGCACTTTATGATCACCAAATGTTCCCACAAACACATAATTTCCTACAAGAAGAAAGGTTAGAAATCTTTCTATAAGATAGTAACCACATCACATGATTAAAAAATAATGCATGAAAATAATTACATCAAGAGTATAACTGTGGGGCTATACTATAGAGATCTTAGAACCGAGCGTAACCAAGGTGAGACCCAAGATAAACAAAGTGCATGGAGCAGAAATATTGTTATGGTTTGTTAGCAAATATTTAGACATCATCAAAATATCACGTAAAGTGATTCTACTAGCCAAGTGTCAGATAATATATATCAACCCCATTGTCATGTATGGACTAGGTCCATTTTTTCTTACTCGCTAAAGGGACACATGGTCCATATCAATCTTATTTGTTTTTCGTCATCCGCCAGCTAGATAGAACCACTAGAGGAAGGTAAACAATAAAAAGAGAGGAGAACAAGTACCTTAGGGTCGTCACATAGGAAGGTGCCCCCAGGTCATCAACTGCAACGCTATGCCCCTAGAACACAACACACGACAATGAAAATAGAGGAGAAGCAATATAGAAGAATGATGCTACAAATAGAAGAAGGGTCACAACAGAGGCAGTCTCTTGGTATCCTTGACCTTACAAGAGTATCAAGGGTCATCCAAGGAGGCCTAAACAACACATAACACATCACAGGGGAAACACAACATAGAGGTAAAAGGTCAGAAATACTTACCTATAGGGACAACCAGACTAGTGGTCATTGTTAAGTAAGTCATTGTCTTCCTAATCTCAGATGCTAGAGAAAAGAGGTTCACAATGTACCATAGCCCAAATTTTATTCTTGTCTTCAAGTTGTTCAATGTTAAGTTCTTGGTTTTATTCAATGTTAGGTGGAATGTTTTCTTGTTGAGATGCATTTCATTGGGCAAAAGCTTGTATTTTTATCCTTCTTTCTCTTTCTTGTCTATTTCTTTTTGTCTTGCTGCCTATATCTTTAAAATTTTTGTCACGTTTTTCCATAGGTTTTCGCATTTTAGAGGAGGAAGCACCATGTTCAAATCTCATTTGTCTTGATGAAGTTTTTTGTTCTTGATGAATGCCTCCTGATTCTTGTAAGGATAATGGGGGAGGAACCTTAGCATAGATACCATTTCTTCATGGACAAGGTGAGTTATTGAACTTTTCCTTATCCACTTCTATCACACCAATTATTTCATTGTAGTCATAAAAATCTTGTTTTATTCTTATTTCATTTTATCCTCTAGGAAGTTCTTCTAATGCAGGTTGTTCATCTCTTATCATTTGCATAGGAGGCTTGGCCACTCTAGATATAAGTTTAGCTTTGTATCGTCTATATTGTAGGAAAGAGTGATGTCTTCATGGCTTAGGGTCTCTATAAAGTTGCAGCCAAAAGTAATCAAGAGTAAAGTTGTTGTCCATTACCAAAGGTTGATATGTATTATGTCGAATAGTATCCACTTGTCTATGTAAAGGTAATTTTATGCAATTGTGAATAGTTGAGGGGACAATGTTCATAGCTTTTAACCATGGGTGTCCTAGTTTTACATAGAAGAGGTCAGATAAAGGGATAACCGCAAATACTTGATCCACAAATTTATCAAAAACCCTAACCAATAAACTTATCTTCCCAAAGGTAGGCATTAAAGCTCCATTATGTGTCTTAATCCTTAAATCTGAAGGTTCATAGGAATCTTGTGTCAAATTATGTGCAAGGAGAAACTCTTCCATTACCACATTAGTCATGCAATTAGGATCTATAAGTGTACCATTTACCAAAATCTCCATTATTTTCACAGTAATGTAAAGAGGTCATTTATTGTCTGCAAATGTTTTGTCATGAGGTGTAAATGTAATTTTAGGTTCAAGGCTTTTTCTCTTCAAATAAGGCCTAGGGGGAAGGATAGCATTATTTTTGCAATTATAATCCATGTGTATATGTATTCAAATGTATGTAAAATCATATTTTAAAAGGTCTTGAATGCGTATGTAAGGAATAAGTGCAAACTATGTATGCGTATGATATAAAATGCTTGATTTTTCACCTTTTTTCCATATTTTTTCAATACAAATCACTAAAAGAAGAGGTGTTGTGAAGAGTTTTAAGAGGGGAAATGAACAATAATCTCAATATCAATCTAATAATGCAACAATATCCTTCACAACACGCCTATAATGCAATTCTAGAGAAACAACAAGGCCAAATCTAGTGAAAATGCAAGGTTTTCAAACCCTAGACATGAATTTTTGCAAAAAGGACACTATGATGAAAAACTAAAATTAGAAATAAGTCCTAAATGAGTGTTTAAAAGAGTAGTAAAATTTGAAACAAGATTTTAACTACAAACCCTAGCTAATGCAAAACTAGGTTTTTATGAAAAATGCACAATTTCAAGCAATTTTTAACAAATTAAGCATGAAAATGCAATGCAAATGATTAAAGTAATGATGAATCTATATAATTTAAATATCAGAAATTAAATTAAATTAATGTAAATTATTTCAAAATGCAAGCATAAGATGCCAATTTTTTTAAATTTTTCAAATTTTTTGTAAATTTGCAAATGAGATAGGATGAATGAATGCAAATCTAGAGTAAAACAATAAGAAAGGTGTAAAATTAAAATAAACATAGGTTCACCAAAATGTTTAGTGTGAAAAAGAGGGAAAATGATAAAGGGTTAAATCCTCCTTTCACAACAAACATTTAAGGACATATCAACCGAGTTGAATCACTTTTGCAAGAGGATTCACCTATGGGTTAGGCTATCACTTGGAACGATGTGGAAATTTAGAGATTGTCAATTAATGTATCAATTCAATGCTCAAATACCCTTAAAACCCTAATTATGTAGAATAGTAAGTAAAATAATGAATTACGACAAATGCTTACAGACTAAGGTAGTAGGCAGAGATTAGTTACTGATCATTTTTTGAAGTTCAAGATGTGGAATACTTAGGGACACTAGCATTGGTGCCCCTATCCAAGGTGGTGTTTTCTTCAAGGAATCCTAATCTCCTTCCGACACTAATGTTCACTGTATTTTCTATTTCTGTCCCGGAAGATGCGAAGGACACTAGCACTAGTGCCCGAGTGCAAGGCAGGGTGTTCTTCAAGATGTCAGAGCCTCTTCAGATGCTGATTGTCATTGTCACAATGATTTATGTGTTTTCAACTTTAGAGGACTTTGGCATTTGTGCCCAAGTCTAAGTAGTGCTTTTCTTTAGAGATCTGGAATCTTCACATTGTGTTACTATTCCCTACAACTCAACTTCATCAAATATGACACCTATAACCTGCAATCACAAGGAGTGTGGTTGGGGGTTGTGGTGTTAGAGGCTTGCCTTAGTCAATCCCTGAAAGGACATTCAAGTCTTTCAAACACTACTCTCAGATAAAGAGTGTGTATCCCTATGGGATAGAGGCAAAACAAATTGATAAATGATTCAAACATAAATAGATATCACCTTGGAGGTGTAACTCTCACATAGATGAAGATTATTCAACACATGAGAAGATGAAGCTAAATCTGCAATCACAAACACAACAACAATGCTCTGCTCTACAACAATGAATATCTTAAATTCTCTAGAATAATTAGTTTGCCAAAAGTTCATAATCATCTACTAGTTTACAAATGAAACCCTAAACATGCTTATATATGCAACTAAACACACTCCCACTAAGGACTTCATAATTCAAACTTATGATGTTGGCATGGGACCTATTTAACGGTCACATAACTGACATTCAAATTTGGGACCTGCCTAAAATAGGGGCAGGACAAGGGTGTGAGTTCATGTGTCCACAAGTCCTTTTCCAAGCCACAACTAAGTGCCACAATGTCCTTCATACCCCATATGACATGGGTTTCAAGTCATTTTCTTCCAGGAGTCAAAATGAACATGTATGATGCAAACCAAAGGACCCAAGAGATAAACCTAGGAGGGAAAAAGTCTAAGGAGACATTTTTTGACATAACAATAATAGCTATTTCCTACCAATCCTGCTTAGTTAGAGTATTGTCAATCCTTGCAATTGGAATTGTGTTTCCTTTAGCTAGTTTATTCCCTTACACAACCTCTACATTAAAACTCAGAAATCCTTAACTGCACACATAGTATAGGCATCATCCAAGAAGATTACTAATCCCTAGTTTGACAATGTAAATGTAACACATTATATAGTCAGTAGGTTTCTTGATATAGGATCCATTAGTCTGTTGATTAGTGTGCATACCTTTTCTGCATCAATGTATTGGTTAATAATAGAGTTTGACATTTTTTGGCACTGTTGCTGGGGATGGTGCTAAGGTTTAGAGTTTCTACGTTCTTTTTGAGTTATGTTTGTACTTTCTTTACTAGGAAATAGTATTTTTCATCATTTAGGATCACTTAGATATTCAATCTATCTCCAAGCAATTCACTAACACGGTGCAGGAAGAGAGCCATTAGCTTATACATTATTGTATGCATCGGCCAAGAGACCATAGAGGGAGGTTTCTTTCAACCATTTCAATAGAAGAAGAAGAAGAACACTTTGAATTATCCCTTGGTCTAGAGAACACTAAGGATTTTGAGGGTATTGCAAGTTGGAACCAAGGCATAATGGTAGAAGAAGTAGAAAATTGAGATGAACCAATTACCTTTGCCTTTACTATTTCAAATCAGGAGAGAGCTGACACCGTGAAAAACATTCCTCCTTCATCTCTACCAAACTTTCATGGGCTAATCACTGAAGACCTAGATACATTTCTCTTTGAGTTTGATGTACTCTATAGGAGTTATGATTACACTATAGATGCATACAGACTCAAGCTCTTCCTAGCCACCCTTAAGGATGATGCATTAAAATGGTTTATGGGTCTAGGTAAGAATTTAGTAACCACTTGGGTCACCATGAAGGAGAAGTTTCTGCAGAAATATTAGGATTATTGTCATGGCAGAGATATAAAGGGGTGACATCTTTAGGATGTCACAAAAAGAAGATGAGCCCTTCGAAGATTATGTTGAGAGATTTTAGTTTTGCCTCAAGATGTCAAGACGGAATAGGCTCTCTCCAGAGTCACTCAAGCTGGTCTTCCTAAGAGATGTGAGCAAAGAATGTATGGATGTACTTAATTTAATTAGAGAAGAGAATATCTCTGTCAAATCTGCCAAAACTATTCATGCTCTACTTTAAAGAAAAATAGAGGTTTTAGAACCCTGACTTCGAGTGAATCATCCACTAGAGTCCCCAGAGTAGATCTCAACAATCTTCTGTCAAACATGAGAGAGGATATCATAAGCCATCTAGAAACACAACAAGACACTCTACACATAAAGAAGAAACAA
The DNA here is from genome assembly GCA_027924645.1 of Cunninghamia lanceolata. NCBI lineage: Eukaryota > Viridiplantae > Streptophyta > Pinopsida > Cupressales > Cupressaceae > Cunninghamia > Cunninghamia lanceolata. The sequence continues at coordinate 97,038 of BSBN01000762.1, read as the reverse complement.
GAGGCATTAGAGGTAACTTTGAGTGAATATTGTCCACATTGTTGATAGAAGAAGGCTAATTGTTGATGCAAGGGTATTACTAGTATTTCGGGGTGAAAGAATGAGAAAATAGATTTCTGAGGAGCTATAGAAGATGAAGAAGGTCAAGTGTTCTACATTGCACAATGAAGGCCATGGTAGCAAAGACAAAGTGTGCCTCAATACCCCTTGACCAATTCTATGTCATTTACACCACCTATTTCAAATCCTCATTATTGGAACAATGCACCTTGGTATAACTAGCCACATCAGCAATGGGCAACCATGCCACCCAGCTAGACCTAGCAGTAGGGGGTATGGCCACAACAACCATTCCAATCCTCAAATTCTAATCCACAATGGCAAGCCAATTAAAATCCATGGCCACAATAGTGGCATGGGAACTAAACTTGGCAATATCCAAATATGAACTACCCACAGCTATAGCAAGCCCTGCCTTAACAACCAACGCTTATGCCAAATGCAGCCATGCCTACTCCTATCCCGCCTAGAGACACTCAATTACTGGAACAACCTACATCTAACCCTAACAACAAGCATGTTCAGTAGTTCTATACTAATGAGGCCATCTAATACCCAACCTATATGATTGAAGTTAGTGATGTGTACCTGCGCTAAGGAAAGATGCTTGCTAGACCTCCATCTCCACTCATCACAAAACTTCTTGATGAGGAACAACCCTCTGTCATTGACAACCATCTAAATAACTAGTAGAAGCCTTCTGAGCAAATCTCTCTGTAGGAAGAAATCATTACTAGGAGCCCTCCATTCTCAGAGAGATTAAAATGCACCTTCCACCAACTCCATCTGAGCCTGATTTTCATTTCATGTGGCAACTAAAAAATGTTTGTGTTAAATTTCCCCTCATCCAAGCCATCAAGGATGTACCCATATATACCAAGACTATAAGGGAGTTATACCTTAATAAACTAGGAAGGAAGAGAAAATATCCTTAGACAGTGCATGTTATAAGACAACTTGTTGATATCATGTTACGTAACTTGGTTGTTCCAAAATATGCAGATCCTGGAAGCCATGTAGTTGATGTAAACATCAATGGTACCCTTATCAAAAACACCTTGATTAACCTAGGTGTAGCTATCAATGTAATGGCAAAGGAAACAATGAATAACCTTCAGTTAGCTAACCTCAAAGCTACTCCCACAATACTCTAGTTAGCAGATAGGTTTGTTGATGGTGTTTTTAGCACACAACAACGCAGGTGTGATTGTTAGTATCACACCTCTCTTGAAAAGTATCTTACCCTAAGTAAGACTACTCCATGGATAATACAACTAGGTCTTACCTTGCTTGGAATTTCTTAGTGGGATATTCTAGCTACTCCTACAAGGGGTCTTACAATACCTCTACCAGTTTTGATAGTTTAGGACAACAATATATGCAAAACCCTTGTGATTTTTAGCTGATATTTCTATGTAAAATATTGCTGGAACCTAACTCTAACAATTAATTAATAAGAAAATGCAAAGGAAGTAGGGTTTAGAGAAAACCTAAGTGACGTTAACAATGCAAAAATTGTTGTAGGTAGACAAACATTCAGAAATTAAACCAATTTTCTATTTTACCAAGGTAAAGACTTTGCTATAGTGCTGCAGAAAATAGTGCTATCTTTTATGGATTCTCCATATTTTCAAATTACATACATCCATTAAATACCCAAGTGCTAGCATGACTTAACTATTGTAATGCAATTGAACTCATCTCAATTTAACAGCCCAGGCTAACTATGCATGGCTACTCACAATCAACAAGCCACTAATAGTATGGACTAGAATGCTCATTAAATAACTTCAACAAATTGATAACATTGCAAAGCATGACATAACTAATGAGGATCAAGATGTGAACCATGAAACCAAATTGATAATACAAAGAGACAAATTCTCAGAAAAGTACTGTAGCAACTTGCTTTTGTATTAACTAGAAAATTTGGCAGAGTATCAACAATTCAACATCAAGATTGTCTTACATTGAGAGGAATAATGGCCCTTTATATAGAAGAGGCACCATACTGAGTTATTGAATCTATGATGGAGATTGATTCAACACCGATGGTTTAGATTCAACAACATTAAATACATTTATAACATCCTTTTGCATTCCTGAATTACAATTTGTCTAGTAGGAAAAGGACAAAAAATGACCTCTAAATGCATTGAACTTAGAAAAATTAAGCACCCATTAAGCTATATATATGGAAAAGTCAAATTTTAAAGCCTAATAGAGACAAAATAGCATCACATGACCTTCTAAATATAGAATTAGTCACAAGTGATGGGATTACATTTTCAATTTCAAACAATTTATTGTTTTATTCATCTCCTTCTAAATCTATTTTGTCTTCTTTAGCCTTCTTGTTGCTATAGGCTACCCAGGCTGCTAATGTTGGATTTATGTTTGTAGGGTCCAAATTTTTAATGTAGTCTACTTTGAATCTGAGGTTTTCCAACTCCCAGTAATACTGAGTATATACATCTTCCATTGTTCTTCTGCTTTTTTGAAATGCAACAAAGGAAGCCCAAAGATCACTGACCTTTTCGAGTTTACCCACTATACTCAGTGGAGAATGTCCATGAATAGATTGATGCAATCTATCCTTACAATGATGCTCATCAAGTGGAGCAAGATCATCGATGCTAGGGTCTAGACATTCTTTCAAAGTATCATTTATTTCATAAATGACAGCAAGTATTCAAGTATTCGCTTCCTTATAAGATTCCTTAACCTTATAAAAAACTTCCTTCTTCATCTTCATCTGTAGATACCATTCCCCTGACTTATATAACCTTTCTTCCATAAGAATATTCTCTGATAATAGAATTTCACTAGGCAGTCTCCTTATTGCCTGTACTCTCGGGAACATATAACAATATTATTCTTCATAAGGACTGCACTCTTCATATAATTCCTCCCTTCCTTCTCTTAATAGTCAAAAGTCCTGATGTAACATGACTGCAAAAATGATTGCCTCGCAACCATCACTGTATATGTTGTCAAACCACTCTTGTGTGCTTGGAGTAGTTGTTTTGATATCATCAAATTTAGCTAACTCTTCCTTTGACAGCAGGGCTAGAGCTAATTTTGGTTCCCCCTCTGAATTTAATGGCCTCATCAAAAACTATATGCAAGCCTTCAGTTCCTCATTTTGCTATTTCAATTCTTGCTTCGTGAGTTCATCTTTGTCTAACTATTCAAGAATGGAGGAGACTGTACCTTTAAATTCATCAATTTCTGACCCCTGGAGGCTAGTCCCAAGTCAAGAGTTGTGATAGTATAATCCTCTACTCTGACCTAGTCTTTATTCACATTGGTCGGTGGGACAGCCACCTCAACAATCCTTGACCTAGTGGCATCTTTGTATATCTAGGATTGGATCTTAGCCTTCTTTTGTTTCTAGGACTTCTCCACTCTAGCTAAGATTGCATCCAAATCTAATTTCATCACTTATACTTGCAACTCTTTAGCTCCAAGCCAGTTTTGTAGCCAATCTTTTGTTGTTAAAGAGGAATCCTTGGGAAAATCGATATAACTATCTCCTTTTTCTAGGGAATTATCAAGAATTTCCATCTCTTTTTTAGACTCTTTATCATTATCCTCTTCTCCATCTCCCATCTACTCAACATTTTGTAGATTTTCCAATATTTCATGCTGGGTAGCTTTCATAATTGTATCTCTAGTGCCTTTGTCAATGGGAATATCAAATATCTGGACTATTTCGAGGCTTGTAGTCTTGGAGAGGGATACTTTAGATACTTCCTTTCCCATCCCTTGTTCTTTTAGTTCTAACTCTACACAAACCTTTTCAATTCAAGGTAGTTGTGGCATAGTCAAGTAGGTAGAGTCTTGCACTAGATGGATTGAAGAATTGTGGATCAATGGCAATGAATGAGTTGACAATGAGGGAAGACTCACATGAGTCAGATTAGTGAATGATGTAAAACCCAAAGGAGGCATGGCAAAAGGTAAAAGGATGGAGGAGGAAGTGAGAGAAAAGGAGGATGAAAGAATAGTGGAGAGGGGTGCTAGGTTGAATGGGGTGGAAAGAGAGATAGTGGAAATAGGAGGAAGGGAGGTAGTTGAAATGGATGGTAATGAAGGAGTAGAAGAAGTGACAGCAACTAAAACAAGTGAAGTGGAAAGGCTTGAATCTGATGCCACGGGGCACGAGGCAATTGTAGTAATAGTTTGAATTTGGATAGATCAAGTGTCATTGGCAGCAAAGGTAGTAGGAGCAGTGGTAGTAGCAATGATAGAGACCCCTGTTGTTTTGGTCCTTGGCTTCTAGGTCTTGGAGCCCTTGCCCAGTCCACTTGACATATATCTCTTTTGTGCAGCTCTTGTTCTCTTGGCTAGAGGTGAACTCTTTTGCTGAGTTTTTAGAATAGTTTTCTTTCCTTTTACCCTTTTTGGCAATGGGATGTGTTCTTTACTATATATTTCTTTAGAAACCTCTTGAACTTGCTCTTCAACATCTGGTACTTCTACAAGTTGGTCTTCCTCACCATCTGACTCCTTTTCTAGTTCTATCTCTATATAATTTAATTGTACCCCGTTCTGAGTCATGGTTGCAATTTGGGTTCTGACACACACTTTGCTCAACCTTATGGGTTCCTTCATGATTTCGTCTAAAGAGCTCTCTTCAACATTTGCCTAGTTTGGAAGGGAAACTAGGTGTTGGTATTGATTCTCCCAAGGTCCCTTATACACCACATTGTCATCTTCTATCAATTAATCTAGGACATCTATGACATGGAATCTCTTAATAAAGTCTAGGGACATTATTGAATGAATTATTTTGAGCTCCTCATAGTCTATGCAATCTACCTAGAAATCCTTGAGATGCACCTTATGGAACAACCTCTTACTAACATATTTCTCCATTACACCATAGGGATCAAAGTGATTTCTTCTGACATATAAGTTAAGATTAAGAAGTTGAAGTTCTTTGTTAGAGGCTTCGGGTGCTCCTAGTGAAACACATGCAAATTGTCCTTTGCCTAGCAGCATGGGAATCTTGACATTTGTTCTATACAAGTGTTTTAATTTCTCTACACATGGAATATGTGTCCTTGTCAGTTCAAGTAGCACTACCTTATCTTTCAGATACCTTGGTACTCTATATGGTGCCCCTATGAATCCTTGCACCCTTATGTAAGTGAATTTCTTGAACTGGATATACCATCTCCCGAATTGTCTTACTACATTCATAGCCTCAGGGGAGATTCTTAGGGAGGTAACTCCTTGAAGTAGTCTTGTAATGTACATGGTAAATGTATCATTTACCATTTTGAAGTCAATCAAAGATTGAGATATGGCAAGTTGAGGATAGCACTCATATACTTTCAATTGCCCATCACCTATAACTCCCAACTTTGACAACCCTGGGTATTCAGTTCTTCTTGCTAGGGCATAGACTACATATGATGTCCATATGAATGTCATCTTCTCATTGAATTTTGTAAAAGCCTCATGCATGTTGTCACTCAAAATTTGAGCCCAATGGAGTTTCAATTGCCTATGAATAATTTTCTCAATCAGTGTGAACATCCATCCCTCAAATGTTGATGCAGAGGGCAGTCCATATATTCTGCTCAACAAAGTCACAAGATCTCCAATCTCATTGTGAAAATCAATTCTATGAAGTGGATGAGGAAGCTTGATGATTGTAGACCTTTTGTGTTTCATCCACTCATCATTGATTTGTTTTCTACATTTCTCAATACCTTTCTTGTAGGTTTCCTCTGCATCTTTTATGTCTGGTATTGATAACACATGATGCACTGGTATGCAAAAGATCTCTGCTAAGGAGGGTGAACTAAAGTCTACCAAGACATCCCCATTGGTAGTCTAAATGGTCCTAGTCAAGGGATCATATCTTTCTGCACAAATCACTATTAGCTCAAGGCATTTCACTGAAGTAGGAAATGTAGCAGCCTCTGTAATCCCATTGTCTCTAATCTTTCTTGCCAAGGGTGTAGGATTAGGCCCAAATACTCTGAGTCCAAGAAGTCCTCTCGATCGATGTGACCTAGGTCTATGTCTCCTATGTTGGGCCATGTAGAGACTATCTTTGACTTAGGAGTAATTCCTTTAAATTTTTACTTCATGTTTTGGGCTCGGGCAGTCATTTAACCTGCATAATTAGACCTAATAAGTCTTGATTGTCTAGAAAGTTTCTTGATTCCTAAGTTTAAATGCATGATTCACTAGTTTCTTCTCATGCCACTAAGTCAAATTCTACCCTATGAAACTAATATCCATTTCTTTGAATTGCAAATGCTTGCCTCTAAAATACATGAGACTAATAATTTGCAGATTTATAACATTTACTACATGATTTAAACAATAAAAGAACATCAAAATTCACATTGGACCATGCAATAAATGCTTAAACTTCTCAAAATCTGAATTGAAATATGCAACACATCATTATTCAACCTTTGTACCATTCATTTTAATCAAACAGACCCTTCTAGCTTAGAAATTTTCAAGAAAACAGTCATTTTATAGGGTCAGCTCTAATTTCAGGGGTCTTGGACCTTATGAGAGGAAAAGCACTAGAATAGGGTAGGTCCAACCCAACACTAGATTTGGATGTGATAGACTTTTGTCTTTGTTAGACTTGGTGCAAGATTTGGGCATGACAGACCTGGCGCAGGATTTGGGTGTGTCTTCCTTTTGTGTAATTGAAAAGGTCAGTCGGTGTGAATTTTAGCATAGGTCAGTTGCAAAGAAATTTAGTGCCGAGAGTGGGACATGGGTCAGCACAAATTCCAACTGTGTTAGACTTAGCGCAATTTTGATAGGTAAGCAACCGAATTCGGTAACGAAGGTTTTAAGCGCAAGTCAAATGACGTTTATTTTAGCAATAAGCTTAATGTTTAAGTGTTGGCGGAATGTTTCAAGGTGGTTGATTAACTTGTTTTCTTAAAGGATATTTAAGTCAGACAACAGCACTTTTAGCACCAGGTTGATGAAGGATGATTTCAGTGCTAAGGAATTTAAACTTTGGATAGAGAAAGGTTGGTCAAGTGTCATCTTACCCTAAGTTGTACGCTATTTCAAAAGGTCTGTGAGTGTCAATTTTGGTGCAAACAAAACTAATTCAAATAGCCTGTTGAACTCTCAAAGGGGTTTTGATAGTATTTGTGGAATGATCTCTAGGTGTGAATAAATCTGTTTAAATGCAACTAAATTCATCATTTCAGCGTATTGTGAACTAAGGTTTGAATGGGGGATTTTATCAAATAGTTCAATCATTTGTACCACAAAAAGGACCCTTTCAAAGTTTAACTATTGATTCAAAGAAGAGCTCTAATATTCAGATTTTCAAATTCATGGAAAACCCTAGCTAAAAACTAATGCCTAAATTGAACACAGAAACCCCAAACTCAACAAAGGAAATGAGAAAACCATCCTACCTGGTGTAAATGCAGTCATCAAGGTGAAGAAATTGTTCAAATCACATTCCCTAAATCAACCTTTTCCTTGCTCTGAATATGCCTCTTATCGTTAATGAAATCACAGAGCTCTCAAATGATTGTTTGTGTTTGAAATGAGCTTGAAAATGGACTCAAAATCTTATATATCCTTGGCTTAATCAACCATTAATGCAGGGGTATAGTTGTAGACTCAATGCGTAATATGTGGAACAAAATGACTTTTAGGTTTTGCATTGATTTGAGGCTCCTCGGACCTATGTGATTTTCCAGTTCATCTGACTTCTATGTGCATTTGGGTATTCTTTGACTTAAGTTAGTAAAGCAGTGTTTTGGAGCAAGCTGAGGATAAGAGATTTTAGCGCTATTCTGAGAAGTGCATTTAAGTGCTAGGTCAGGGAAGTGCATTCTCAGTGCTAGAACCAATGACCATGGATTTTAGCATTGAGTCAGTTGACAAGAAATCTAGCACTCAGGCAGTGAATGAGAGTTTTGATGCTAAGTTAGTGACTTGTGATTCTAGTGCTAAGGTCAGTGGAGTGAGAATTTAGCACAAAGGTCAACAGATAATGTTTTTAATGCCCAAGGGACACCAGACTTGGTTTTGAAGGAAAATAGTACTTGACTTAATGATTTCAGAGAACCCAAGTAACCTTCATGCTTTTAGTTGCAAAAAATGCAACTTTGATCACCTATTAGAACACTTTAGGAATTAATCAGCTAGGCTAACACTCTTAAGCCAAAATTTGAAGGGGTTCCCCATTGGTGAAATAGGGTGTGTGTGCAAGGCACAACAAATGGAAACTCTACTGGGGAAATGCTCTAAAGCATTTCAAAGATAAACCATAGTTTTGAACCTAGAACCTCTGCGTTTCCTGCATGTTGAACAAGAAGACATGATACCCTATCAAAGAAGCTGAACTCAATAACTAGGTGTAACCATCTATATCCTAAAAACTTGAGTGTGTAAAATTGTGTTAATTCTCATTCTTAAGAAACTAAGCTTGTCCTTGATCCTTTACATTAAGCTACATGATTAGTACACACCTCATGAACTACTTGGACATTACCTTGCTACCAACGAGCATCTATAGCCCTAGTGGGTTTGTCTCAGAATTCCACTCAAGCAGAGCCTTACTATCGGTTAGGCACCCATAGCCACGGTAGAATTTACTTGATTGTCCATCTAACTAAGCTGTAGTGTGTGGTTGTGATTTTTTATTTTCTTTTCTTTTCATAATTTCATGATATTTCCATTAAGCTCAGATTTGTTAGAGTACAATGCAGTACCACCACCCTTGTAACACATGCTTTTGACAGCACTAGTTACATTGATAACTCAGCTAGCTGGGTGTGGACTCCTGATGGTGGCAAAGGTGGACCTTAGATTTTTCACTTAATGTAAGATCACCAAGACTCACTTAGGTACTTCAAGATTATTTAAGAGTGTAAAAGATATATGGTTAGAAAATACTTCAAGTGCACTGACTAATGATTCATTTCCCATGAACAGACATCATACCCCCCAGTATAATAGTGGAACCCACGGTAGGACCTAACCAAAAATCTTAGTTTCTCAAAGAAATATTCCAAATTACTTACCCAACAAAGGACCACTTGCAGGTTTGTACAACTACCACCACATTCAAGAAACGAAGATCCCCAACAAAGAAAGCACAACAAGCAAAAGCAAAGTAGGAAAGGACAACTAAACTATTCGAGAACAAACACCTAATGACTACTGAAAGCAAAAGCAAAAAGCAGAAACTAATCTAACAGCAACCTAACCTATCCAAACACACAAGCAACCTATGTACACTAAAAGAAGGCTAAGATGTCTCCTAGGCTTGGAAGTAGTGCTTCAAAAATTGCCCATTAATAGGCAATAGGAGCTTCTCACCAGTAAGGCTCTTCAATTGATATGTATTGTCACCCAGAATCTCATAGATCTGATATGGGCCTATCCAAAGTTTGTCAAACTTATCATGTTCACATTTCTTTTCATAGGCTTTGTCCCAATACAAAAATAAGTCAAAAATATGGAAGGCCTTAACTTTAGCCCTTTTGTTGAACCATCATTTTACTACACCCTGATGTTTGGCAAAGTTTTCTATGGTAGCATCACGTTTTTCCTCTAGGTGTAGCAATTGAGCGAAACGAGATGACATCTGGTCATTTGGCTCAAGGTAGTCCTACATGAATTGTAGTACAGGAATCCTTAGATGGATGGGAAAGATAGGCTCAGTACCATAAACTAAGTGATAAGGAGATGTTCCCAATACAACCTTGTGTCTGATCCTATCAACCCATAAAGCAAACCTAAGTTGAGTGTGCCAGTCCTTGGGATTTCTATCAAGTAGTTTTTTTATGACCTTAAGAAGGTTTTTGTTTGTTGATTCAACCACTCCATTCCCTTGAAGATAGTAGTTAGATGAAAATTTTAAAATAATCCCATAGTCAAATGCCCAATTGGAAAAGCCTAATAAAGAAAATGCAGGACCATTATCACATACCAAGGAAAAAGGATAGCCAAACCTAGCAATGATATATTTTTCAACAAATTCAATTACTACCTCTGTGGTACATTGTTTGCATGCTATAGCTTCAGACCATCAAGTACAATAGTTAGTAGTAGTCAGAATGTACATGTGGCCCATAGAGGAAGGTGGGTTGATCATACCAATGAAGTCGAGCCCCCATTGTGCAAATGGTCCTACCTCCAAGACAGGTTGCAGAGGCATAGAAGTATTTCATTCCCTTGTCGAAGCCATTTGACATGTGTGATAAGTCCTTACATGTGAATGTGCATCTTTGAACAAAGCAGGCTAGTAATACCCCACTTGAAGAATTTGATGGGTAGTTGACAGGGCTAAGTTGTGACCTATTCCAAACTTCTCATGGAAACTTGTCAGAACTTATGCTACCTCTGTTTTATCCAAGCACCTCAGATAGATTCCTTCGTGATTTTTCTTATACAACATTAATCCCTTAATCATAAAGTTGTTACTCTTTAATCAGATTGCTCTTCTTTGGACTAAATTTAGTTGAGGTGGGCACCACTGATTGAGGAGATAGAATACAATGTCTCCATACCACTCATCTTTAGAGATATCTTCTAACATATACTGTGGAGAGACTAAGCTTGGACCAACTTCTTCCATTGTTTTTATTAATGTCTATCCCCATACTAATTTCATGGGATGTATTCCTATGTCAAACTCTTGTAGAATTGTGACCCATTTTCCTATCCATTTGCCCAACTCACTCTACATTAACAATGCTTTGACTACTGCATCTGGTACTATTGCAATCACTTGTCTTCTCAATATGTAATGATGCAACTTTTTCACTACCCTGACCAAGGTGTATGCTTGCTTCTCCACATTTGGATACCTCAATTTTTCTTCCTTCAATGGAGTGCTCATAAAAGCAATAGGTCTTTCATCATCAATAGCTTTCTTTTGTGTCAACATCACTGCACAAGTATGCTCTAAGGCAAAGGAGTAAATGCAGAATGACAACGTATAATCGAGACTCACTAGCACTGGGGCGTTAGCTATTACCTGTTTGATTTTTACAAACACAACCTTATCTTCTAGAGTCCATTATATCTCGGCATCTTGTTTCAACATAGCATTTAGTGGGTGAACAATCTCAGCAAACCCAGTGATGAACTTGTGGACAAAATTAATCTTACCAAAGTATGACTTCAGTTCTTTCTTACTAGCTGGGGGTGGTATCTTGAAAATTTCTTGGACTTGGTCAGGGTCAATCAATATACCTTGCTCAAAAATTACATGTCCCAGTAACTTTCCTTTAGTCTCTCCAGAGATACACTTCTTAGGATTAAGTGAGATCCCATAATCTTTCCATCACTATAGGATTTTCCTCAGGTCTGCCACATGATCTTATCTTTTCTTTGAAAACACAGTGAGATCATCCATATATATGATGATGCATTTCTCGACCAGTCCTTTGAAATCTATGTCCATCGCGCAATGGAACGTGGCTCCCGCATTAATTAACCCAAAAGGCATCCTACAGTATGCATAAATTCCCCACTTGCATGTGAAGGATGTCTTTAATCTATCCTCATATTCCACCATTACTTGGTTGTAACCTAAATAGCCATCTAGAAAAGACATCATTTGAGAAACATTAACTATTTGTAGTACTTCATCCAATGACGACAGTGGGTAATTATCCTTTTCTGAGGCCCTATTCAGATTTCTAAAGTCGACACAGAGCCTAATTTCTCCATTTTGCTTTTGTACCAATACCAAATTTGCCACCCATACAGAATGTCTAATGGGAAATATAATTTTGGTAGACAACAATTTTTGTACTTCCTTGAAAATCAATGGTTTCAATAGGGCGTTAATTGGTCACTACCTTTTCCTAAATAGTTTTACCCCCATCTTGAGAGGTATCATGTGAGTTATGATTGAGGTGTCATATGTCTTGAGATCTTTGTAACTCCAAGCTATGACTTCATAGTAATCCATTAATGCATGAATAATACTTGTCCTTTCTTCATATGTGCTAGCTTTCCCAATAAACACATTTTTGACTTCTTCAAATGTCCCCAAATTGTAAGGTTCACATTGTGCACCAGGGGATTCTCTCTGTTTCTTTTGGGTTCCAAGCTTATCTAAATCAAACAATCATTCCAATTCTACCATCCCCTGAGGAATAGTGTTTGTCTTCAAGTTGAGAACCCCTTCTAAGTCAATTTCAGTAGGTTCCATCTCTTCTTCATCTATTATCTGAGCAGCAAAAACATCTAATGAAGTGAGGAAATCAATTATATGTTTGTCATCTTCAAAGACTTGAAACTTTGTGATGTTATTTGGTACTGAGGGAGTTGAGACAAACTCTACAGTGAACTTCTTCAGGCCTGACATGGACATTAGCTCCAGTGAACTAGCCATCTGAGCTAAGGCATCAGCAACGTGATTTTGCCTTCATGGGATTAGCTAAATATTAATGCCATCAAAGAACTTAATCAAATCCCATACACGATTCTAATATCTATTTAACCTCTTGTCATTGCAAGAGTATTTCCTTCTCACATGTTTGACAACCAGTTCTGAGTCACCAGATACTTGAATAACCTTAACCTTTTTCTGAAGAGCCATCAGCAATCCTTACACCAAAGCTTTGTACTCTATCACATTATTTGTGCATGGGAATTGTAATTGGTATGCTACCAAATATGAACTTCCTGTGGGGCTAATCAGTTCAAACCCTTCCCTAGATCCTTTTTTGCACCTAGATCCATCAAGTCTTAATGTCCAAATACAAGAATCATTGCCCTCATCATTTTGTGTGGTTTGTTATTTTTATCTGACTGAGGTTCCTGGGAAATCTTTAAATGCCTATGTACTTATTTAACTACCTCTTGATAGAGTGAGCATGTGAATTCAAAATGGGACACATCATGAAGGCAACACCAATTTGGCAATAGCAATTCATCCATTTGTATCTTCCTTCCAACAACCAACTGATCATTCATGAATTTTGCCACAAAATTTCTGAATCCTTCAAATATTCCTCGCTCTTGATCATGAGAAGAGGGCTCTTGGTCTGACTGCGCATACACCTCTATACTTTCTTGGCATTTTGTAAGCAGGGGATCAGGAAATTTACTACAATTTAGCATAAGTTTTTCTTCTACCTGGTTAACTTGAGGGAGATAATCTCTTAAGTCTACTTCTAAAAACATAATTTTGTTGGTCTGATTGTATTATGTGATCATATACTTCATTTTTGGTTCTCTTTCAATGCAGATCCGATTCGCCAATCCTTTCCATGGCAACCACATATGAGAAAAATTTGTTGCCATATAGCCATTCAAAATCCTAGACAAATCTCTACTTAACAACATGCCATATTGATTTGGGATATCTACTACTTGAATGTCTATGTATTGTTGTACCCTAGGATTAGAAGCTAGTTGCATATGTATTTTGTTTAATTCACCCATCATGTTTACTTCAGTCTTGTCCAACTGCATGACTTTCCTGGAAGATTTTGCTAGAGTGAGACCTAATGCTTTGCATACTGATAGAGGCATTACATTGGTGGAGGCCCCTGAGTCTACCAGACAAATATGGAGGTTCTTCCTGAATATTCTGAGAGTTAAAAGAAAGAAAGGACTTTCCCTTTTATCCTTGACCTTTTTCTCAGCATATGTCACATGGACTCTATCTTTTCCTTTATCTGTATTGTCCTTCGATGGGGTCTCTTTTTGGGAAGAGTCTATCTTAATACTTGCTCCCATATCCTGAAAGAAAGCTATTCTAATTTCTAGCACTTTCAGTAATTCAAATACAAACTAACTTTCATCTTCTTTAGTTCATCCACATATATTGTCCCAACTTTTCTATTTCAGGTCTTTGAGAACTTTCAGTTGTAGGTCCTTGATGCATTGACTGGGGTGTGACCTTAGGAGGCTCAAGATTGTTAGAAGCTTTTGGGTCAGGCAGAATTTGGTAGAGGGATTGAAGTGGTGAAAGGACCCTTTGGCTTGATACTTCTTAGGTTGTACGAAGTTTTATTATATTGCTGATAAGCATATACTTCCTCGCACTCCTCTTCCTCAGGCTGATTATCATCTTGGAAAAGAAATGTATAACTATCAAGTACAAGAGCAGTGTCATACCTCTGAGATGGAATGAGTTCATACCCTATTGGATAATTTTCATGTGGTTCCACATTTTGAATTTCCATCTAAAAAATACTGGATGCTATTTGAAACTCTGGACAATCCAATTCAGAGTGAGCATTTGTATTGTGAAGTCTGCATCATGAAGACAACACTGCTTTAGCCAACATCACCCAGCCAGGCGGATGGTTATTAGTATTTTGATTCTCCAATGGCGATGGGACTCCACCATTGTTAGGCCTAGTATTCCAAGTTTGATTCTGTCACTGAAAATTTTGATTCTGATATTGATTTTGGTTTTGATTTCTCTACTACAAATATGCATTCTAATTCTTGAGATAGGTAACTTCAACAGTAAGCTTCTTTGACATTTTTTCTACCAATTCTCTAATATCATCTCTATCATCTTTGGCATTGGCAGCTTCAGTGGACTAGAGAAAAGGCATTTGAGCTGGAGGTAGCTCTGCCATGGGAGATCCTGCACGAACAACTAGGGCTTGCATTGCAGAAGGGATGGGGATAGGATTCATCATAGGGGTATGATTAGCTAGAGCCTGGTTGATCATGGGTATCTTATTTGGTATGGCTGCAGGGCCCATGTAGTTTAGTAGACCTGTTGTCATCTGCCCTAACTATGTATTCACTGTGACAGCCTCAGCATATGCTTGGGCTTGATTGGCTAGAGTTGGGTTAGCTCTTCTCACAAACATGGATGTAAGCTGATCCAAGGCTACATAATAAATGGATACAGTTGTAGCCTGACCTATGGCATAAGGGGCTTGCAAGTAGCTAAAGAATTTCTAGAATCAATTATTAAAGGAACTTATCAGCTCACCTTCAACACTATAGATTTCCACAAAGGATCTGTAAAGGTCTATTGGAGTAGTGGGCATCCTAAAATAGTCAAGAAATGCATTCTTCAAATTCGGCCATGAATTTATAGATGCTGCAAGGAGGTTGGTAAACTAGTAATAGGCTTCATCTTGTAGTGAGTAGGGGAAAAACCTATAAACCACATCCTCATGTTGTACTTGAAGCATAAACATGTTACCTTCAAAAATTTTAATGTGCTCATCAGTAGTCCTATCTGGATCATTGGTATGGAATTTAGAGTAGAACTTGTTAGGATTTTTGGGCATATCATGGTAAGCATGAAATTGGAATGGGGACTAGTTATTGGCAACAAAAAAAGCCATGATTGGAGGATTAATTGGGACTGCAGCTAAGTTTCTTAGCATAGATTGAGCCCTTGGTGCTCTGGGTATTCCCTGATCTCTTCTAGTTCTTCTAAACTCTGTTAGAGATAGCAGCTCTTCTCCAAATGAGTTGGACCTGGTGTGTCTCTATTTGGTCCCCAGACTTGTTGATTTTGTGGAGGGGATTTCAACTTGGTGGCCCTCCTTCTAGTACCAATTTTGTTGATGGTGTTTTTAGCACACAACAACACACGAGTGATTATTGGTATCACACCTCTCTTGAAAAGTATCTTACCCTAAGTAACACTACTCCATGGATAATACAGCTAGGTCTTAGCTTGCTTGGAATTTCTTAGTGGAATGTTCTAGCTACTCCTACAAGGGGTCTTACAATACCTCTACTAGTTTTGACAGTTTAGGAGAGCAATCTATGAAAAACCCTTGTGATTTTTAGCTGATATTTCTATGTAAAATGCTGCTGGAACCTAACTCTAACAATTGATTAATAAGAAAATGCAAAAGGAAGCAGGGTTTATAGAAAACCTAAGTGACATTCACAATGCAAAGATTGTTGTAGGTAGAAAAACATTCAGAAATTAAACCAATTTTATGTTTTACCAAGCTAAAAACTTTGCTACAATGCTACAGAAAATAGTGCTATCTTCTATGGATTCTCTAGATTTTCATATTACATACATTCATTAAATACCCAAGTGCTGGCATGATTTAACTATTGTAATGCAATTAAACTCAGCTCAATTTAATAGCCTAGGCTAACTATGCACGGCTACTCACAATCAGCAAGCAACTAATAGTATGGACAAGAATGCTCATCAAATACCTTCAACAAATTGATAACATTGCAAAGCATGACTTAACTAATGAAGATCAAGATGTCAACCATGAAACCAAATTGATAATACAAAAAGACAAATTCTCATAAAAGTACTGCAGTAACTTGCTTTTGTATTAACCAGAAAATTCGGTAGTGTCAACAATTCAGCATCAAGATTGTCTTACAATGAGAGGAATAATGGCCCTTTATATAGAAGAGGTGCCATACCAAGTTTTTTAATCTACAGTGGAGATTGACTCAACACCAATGGTCCAACTTCAACAACATTAAATACATTTATAACAACCTTTTGCATTCCTGAATTACAATTTGTCCAGTAGGAAAAGGACAAAAAATGACCTCTAGATACATTGAACTTAGACAAATTGAGTACCCATTAACCTATATATGGAAAAGTCAATTTTTAAAGCCTAATAGAGACAAATAGCATCACATGACATTTTAAATATAGCATTAGTCACAAGTGATGTGATTACATTTTCAATTTCTAATAATTTATTATTTTATTCATCTCCTAAATCTATTTTGTCTTCTTCAGCCTTCTTGTTGTTGTAGGCTACTCAAGCTGCTAATGCTGTATTTATGTCTGTAGGGTCCAGATCTTTAATGTAGTTTGCTTTGAATCTAAGGTTTTCTAGCTCTCGGTAATACTGAGTATATACATCTTCCATTGTTCTTTTGCTTTTTCAAAATGCAACAAAGGAAGCCCAAAGATCACTGGCCTTTTTGAGTTTATCCACTATAATTAGTGGAGACTGTCCATGAATAGCTTGATACAATCTATCCGTACAATGCTACTCATCAAGTGGAGCAAGATCATCGATGTTAGGGTCTAGACATTCTTTCAAAGTATCATTTATTTCATAAATGATAGCAAGTATTCGGGTATTTTCTTCCTTATAAGATTCCTTAACCTTATCAAAAAATTCCTTCTTCATCTTCATCTGTAGATACCATTCCCGAACTTATACAACCTTTCTGTCATAAGAATATTCTCTGATAATAGAATTTAACTAGGCAGTCTCCTTATTGTCTATACTCTTGAGAACATATGAGAATAGTATTCTTCATATAATTCCTCCCATCCTTCTCTCAACAGTCAGAAGTCCAGGAGTAGCATGACTGCAAAAGTGATTACCTTGCAACCATCACTATACACTTTGTCAAACCACTCTTGTGTGTCTTCTATAGTTATTTTGATATCATCAAATTTAGCTAACTCTTCCTTTGACAGCAGGGCCAGAGATGATTTTGGTTCCCCCTTTGAATTCAATGGCCTCATCAAAAATTGGATGCAAGCCTTCAATTCCTCATTTTTTTGTTTCAATTCTTGCTTTATGGGTTCATCTTGTTAGATTTAGAGCAGACAATTGAGAGGGGGGTGAATCAGTTGTCTGAAACTTTCTTCCAATTAAACACTTTAATCCACTTTGTAACTCAGCAACACAATAATAAATCAATCATAGAAACATAAAGCATTAAATCAAGAGCAGAAACATATTACGACATAAGACACCAAGATTTTGATGTGGAAAACCCAGTTAAGGGAAAAACCATGGGGTGACTAACCCAAGATTGTATTCTCTATTAGAAGAATAGAAAGAACAAAATGGCACATGCCAATTAGGGCTTACTGCTTGAGCACACTACTCACAAGAGGCTCATTGCCTACAGGGGACACACTATCTATAGAATAATAAGTATTACATATTTGAACTGAAGAATAGCATCTTCACCATGCTTGAGTTAGTTCCATTTAAGCCCAATACTTCTGCTCTGCCTTTCGCTCCTCTCCTCTCTACCACACTCTCATCTTTTCAAGATACTTTTGAAATGACTTTACAATTCCTTATTTATACAAGACATCGACTTAGGAATAATCATCTAAGTCGACAAACATTATAGAGTAAATAAATACATCATGACTAATTACAAAGGACTTCACATGGATCAACAAACTGTCAGCCACACTGATCTAAGACTTTAATATTCTTCTAGGAACATGCCAATCTTCACATAACATCTTCAAGATCATCCGCAGGATGTGTAACTCATTCGGTTGACCTGACTTGAGAAGAACACCATCATCTAGAAGTAATTCTTCAATTGCGAGCTTAAACTTTAATGTGGACCACCAACACAAATTGGACACGATCCAAAGATCTCCACAAGCTTGTCTGAATCACCGAGAACATCCACACTATATCTACTTACTGAATTCATTCTCTCCTTCATCTGGAACCTCAAGAACACAGTTTGTCATCACTGTCATAATGGAATAAATGCTTGTGGACCTCTAGACCATGAACCAATTGATTTGTCAATTCACATTAACCTACTAAACATTCCACAAAATCCACAGAGTAAGATGTTTCATTTCTGGAGCTCACCGGACCTTTCTGTATCACTCTGTCACCTCTGAACTTTTGCCAGAACTAGTTTTACTTAAGTGGCCATAACTTCTTCATATCTTCATGTAGACCTCTAAAATCTTTGTTGGATCATCTCAAAGCACATATCTACAAACCCTTTGAAGTGCATCCTCTGATCTTCATCTTAACTGGGATCTTTACCTCAGTGTCTTCACTATTCTTCTCTATTCCTGATTAGGACTAATTTTCTCAATATCCTCAGGACACAGCTCATCCAATCCTTATCATTAATGCAACATGAGTATGTTGACATCAATGACAACACTGATTAGGCCCATACTTGCGACAATCTCCCCCTTTGTCATTAATGGCAACATATGATGTCAAAAACTATTTTGACCATCAAAACAAGAGCTTCTCCTTACTGTCACAACTCCCCCTATTAGCAACAACCATTCACATGTCTTTTCTTCCTTTCCTACTCCCCCTTTGATCATCAACCACTTGTTTTTCACATGTCTTCTCTCCCCCTTTGACATCAATGGCAAAGGGCACAAACTTGCATTACTTCAAAATCATGTCAACTACTCCCCCTCAGTGGCAGTTTCCTAAACAACAATCCGGATCACAAGATATGACTGTGAGATCCACCAAACTGATGGACATCAGTGCACCTTAATTCAGAACCAGAGGGGTAATAACCCCTAACTTCTCCTTGAGATACTCAAAATAATCCTTAGGAAGAGGTTTAGTAAAGATATCTGCAATCTGATCCTTAGAAGGTATGAACTCCAATCTAACTTCATTCTTGTTCACTTTCTCTCTCAAAAAGTGAAACTTGATGGATATATGTTTAGTCTTTGAATGCAACACCGAATTCTTAGATATATTTGTTGCACTTGAATTATCATAGAAGATTGTGATAGGCTCCTCATACTCCACTCCCATGTCTCTTAGCATTTGCTTCATCCACAAAACTTGAGTGCAACTACTTGCTGCTGCAAAATATTATACTTCTGCAGTGGACAGAGATATTGCCTCTTGTTTCTTGCATAGCCAAGAAACCAATATCTTTCCCAAAAAGAATGCTCCACTACCAGTACTCTTCTGGTCATCCACATCTCCTGCCCAATCCACATTTGTATATGCATGAAGAGAGATTTTATGACCTCTAGGACACCACAAACCATACTCAACTGTCCCTTTTAGATACCTAAAAATCCTCTTGATTGCCATGACATGAGATTCTCTAGGACCAACTTGGAATCTAGCAACAAGACCAACAACATTCATAATATCAGGTCTAGTTTGAGTGAGATACAACAATCGTCCAATCATTGACCTGTACCTTTTCTTATCAGTCTTAGGAGACTCATCATCTTTTCTCAATTTACATCTGGTTGCCATGGGAGTACTCATTGGTTTTGATTCTTCCATCCCAAATTTCTTCAACAATTCTTTCACATATTTGGTCTGAGAAATGAAGATTCCTTTTTTAGTTTGAATGATTTGCAGAACCAAGAAGAAATTTATTTCCCCACGCATGGACATCTCAAATTCACTTTTCATTTGATTTACAAAAGGTTTGCACATACTATCTCTTCCTCCAAAAATGATATCATCAACAAATACTTCAACAATTAAGATATTTTCATGATCAATTTTGAAGTACAAATTACTGTCAGCAGTACCTTTGTTGAAACCAATCTTCAAAAGATGCTTATCCAATCTTTCATACCAGGCTCTTGGGGCTTCCTTGAGCCCATACAGTGCTTTCTTCAACTTGCAGACCATATCACCATTATCAGACAATTGAAATCCATTTGGTTGTTCAATGTATACTTCTTCTTCCAAGTCACCATTCAGGAAGGTAGACTTGACATCCATCTGATATACTTTGAAATCCTTGAAGGCAGCAAAAGCAAGAAATAATCTGACTGCTTCAATTCTTGCCACTAGAGCAAAAGTTTCTTCAAAATCAACTCCTTCTATTTGAGAGTAACTCTTGCAAACCAATCTAGATTTATTTCTAATTACTTCACCAACTTCATTCAGTTTGTTCCAGAAGACCCATTTGGTTCCAATCACATTCTTGTTTCTAGGTTTGGGAACAAGATCCCAAGCATGATTTTCTCAATTTGCATCAGCTCTTCCTCCATTGCTTTCATCTAGTTTTCATCATTGCAAGCTTCATTCACTGTATTAGGTTCAATCTTTGAAATCAGACAATACTCTTCTGAATCTTGAGCAATCCTTCTTCTTGTTTCTACACCTTTGCTTTTATCACCTATGATCTAATGTTCAAAGTGGTCCAGTCTTACATACCTGGGAACTTTGGGAGTTTCTTGCACTTGTGATTCTTGAACAGGTTCAATCACACTTATCTCTTCTTCCTGATTTATCAGATCAGTTTGAATCTAAATTTTAGAGGGATCTTGGACTTCTTTAACAAAAACATCATTTTGGTCATCTTCATCAAATTCATAAAACCTTGAGGGTTTTTCAATAAACCTTCACATTTGTACTTTCTATAATCTTTCTCAATATTTTGTTGTAACACTGGTGTGCTTTGCTTCGAGTAGAGTAGCCCAAGAATATTCCTTCATCACTTCTAGCATCAAACTTGCCTAGATCTTCATCTCTTTTAATGTAACATTTGCTACCAAAAACTCTGAAATACCTCACAGTGGGAGTGATGCCAAACCAAAGTTCATAAGGAGTCTTACCGGTATTGCTTCTGATTTGTACTCAATTGAGAGTATAGACTACAGTGCTTATAGCTTCTCTCCAATAGATCTAAGGAACATTTTCTTCCATCATCATGGTTCTAGATGCTTTCTGGGTGGTCTGGTTCTTTCTCTCCACTACTCCATTCTACTGTGGAGTCCTAGGAGTAGACAACTATATTTTTATTCCATGTTTCTCACAGAATTCTATGAACTCACCGGATGTGAATTCTCCACCTCTATTAGACCTCAGACACTTCAATTTTAATCCAGTTTCATTCTCTACCATAGCCTTCAATATTTTGAATTTCTCAAGAGCTTCTGATTTCTCTTTCAGAAAAGTTACTAACGTCATCCGGGAGTAGTAATCAATTAATAGCATGAAGTATCTATCACCTTGCACACTCCTAATTCTTGCCGGACCACATAAATTAGTATGAACTAAGTCCAATAATCTGGTAGAAGACAGTTCCTTACTTTTGAATGTGACTTTGCTCTGCTTACCTAACTAACATTCTTTACACAAGCTATTAGTAGGTTTCACAAGTCTTGGAAGATCTCTTACAGCCTGAGTGTTGCTTATCTTGATAATATTATCAAAATTTACATGACACATTCTCCTATGCCACAACCAACTCTGATCAATTTGAACAAATAACCAACTTTTACTAGTACCAACTAAGTGGAAGATATTACCTTTAGTTGTACCGGATGCAATCTCTATTCCAGAACTTTCAAAGATCTTGCATTTTCCATTTTTGAATCAAAGATCATAGCCTTTGTCCACCAACTGTCCAACCCTGAGAAGATTGTACTTCAATCCTTTGACATATAGTACATTACTGGTTTTGTTCTTTCCATCAAAAGAAATAGTTCCTCTACCTTTGATTCTACCAGTAGAATTATCACCAAATTTTACCATTCCTCCTTCATACCTTTCCAAATCTAAGAACTTATTTTTGTCACCTGTCATATGGTGGGAGCATCCACTGTCAATGTCCCAATCATCCTTTTCTTCAACTTGGGTAGCCAGAGCTCTTTCTACAACTTTATGATTGACAGATTCAGAGGGCATCAGATCTTCTTTGTTGATGGAAATAAACACCCAGTCACTTCTAGATTTGTTTCCTATTTCTGATTCATCATCTGTTACTCCTTCATTATCATCATCTTCATGAACATAGTAACAATTCTTCTGGAACCTTGATCTGTTAGGGTTTGGCCTTGAAAATTATTCTGGACACCTTAAGGCAAAATGGCCAATCTTATTGTAGTTAAAACACTTAAAAGGCAATTTCCCTTCATACTTACCAGATCCTCTTGGCAGTCTTTTTACAATAAGGGCTTCAAGTTAAGTAGCTTCTACTTCATCTTCTTCCAGGTCTTTTCTTTCTTTTTCATACCATGATAGTTTCCTTGAAGAGTTCTCCCCCGGATCAAACCTTTGTTTTCCTTTCACAGAGGCACTAGCTTTGAATGCGGATTCAGTCTTGGGAAGAGCATCTCCAAACTCAATCAATTCAAATGTAGCTAATTTGCCAACCAATTGATCTCTTGTAATACCTGAAATAGATCTGAATTCTTCATTGGTAGCAACCTTGTACTTGTAAGAATCAAGAAGGGATTTGAGAACTTTGCCAACAATCTCATCTTCATCCAAGACTCCACCAGCACATCTAATGCCACAAACAAGCTCATTTACTCTTGGCATAAATGTAGTGATATTTTCATCTTCTCTCATCTTTAGATTTTTGAATTTTCTTTTCAGACTCTATAGCTTGGCGCATTTAACATACTTGTCTCCTTCATGCAGAAGTTCCAATTTTTCTCAAATCTCAAAAGCAGTTTGTAGGTCAACAATATTTGTCAGCTCTGAATCAAACAAGGCACTTAGAAGAGCTTCTTTAGTCTGCAGATTGTTTTCAGCATCTCTGATTTCATCTACGGATCTTGAACCATTCTATGGAGGAGTATATTTCTTTGAAGCCATGGTCCAATACTGCATTCCCATACATTGCAAGTGACATTTCATGTGACTTTTCCAAAGAGTGAAATTGGTTCCATTAAACCTTGGACTATCCTTCTTGTAGGACATCCTGGATCTCCTCAAGCGGTTAATCTCCTTTTAGAGGAACTTGGCTCTAATACCAATTGTTAGATTTAGAGCAGACAACTGAGAGGGGGGGTGAATCAGTTGTCTGAAACTTTCTTCCAATTAAACACTTTAATCCACTTTCTAACTCAGCAGCACAATAATAAATCAATCATAAAAACATAAAGCATTAAATCAAAAGAAGAAACATATTAACACATAAGACACCAAGATTTTGACGTGGAAAACCCAGTTAAGGGAAAAACCACGGGGTGACTAACCCAAGATTGTATTCTCTGTCAGAAGAATAGAAAGAACAAAATGGCACATGCCAATTACGGCTCACTGCCTACAGGAGACACACTATCTACAGAATAATAAGTATAACATACTTGAACTGAAGAATAGCATCTTCACCATGCTTGAGTCAGTTCCATTTAAGCCCAATACTTCTTCTCTACCTTTCACTCCTCTCCTCTCTACCACACTCTCATCTTTTCAAGATACTTTTGAAATGACTTTACAATTCCTTATTTATACAAGACATCAACTTAGGAATAATCATCTAAGTTGGCAAACATTACAGAGCAAATAAATACATCATGACTAATTACAAAGGAATTCACGTGGATCAACAAACTGTTAGCCACACTAATCTGAAACTTCAATATTCTTCTAGGAACATGCCAATCTTCACATAACATCTTCAAGATCATCCGCAAGATGTGTAACTCATCCGGTTGACCTGACTTGAGAAGAACACCATCATCTGGAAGTAATTCTTCAATTGCAAGCTCAAACTTTAATGCAGACCACCAACACAAACTGTACACAATCCAAAGACCTCCACAAGCTTGTCTGAATCACCGAGAACATCCACACTATATCTACTTACTGAATTCATTCTCTCCTTCATCTGGAACCTCAAGAACATAGTCTGTCATCACTGTCATAATGGAATAAATGCTTGCAGACCTCCAGACCACGAACCAATTGAGTTGTCAATTCACATTGACCTACTAAACATTCCACAAAATCCATAGAGTAAGATGTTTCATTTCTGGAGCTCACAGGACCTTTCTATATCAATTTGTCACCTCTAAACTTCTGCCAGAACTAGTTTTACTTAAGTGGCCATAACTTCTTCATATGTTCATGCGGACCTCTAAAATCTTTGTTGGATCATCTCAAGGCACATATCTACAAACCCTTTGAAGCACATCCTCTGATCTTCATCTTAACTGGGATCTTCACCTCACTGTCTTCACTGTTCTTCTCTGTTCCTGATTAGTACTAATTTTCTCAATATCCTCAACACACAGCTCATCCAATCCTTATAATTAATGCAATAGGAGTATATTGACATCAATGACAACACCGATTAGGCCCATACTTGCAACACATCTTTTTCTAACTATTCAAGAATGGAGGAGACCGTACCTTTAAATTCATCAATTTTCTAACCCCTGGAGGCTAGTCCCAAGTCAACAGTTGTAATAGTTTAATCCTCTACTCTGACTTGGTCTTTATTCACATTGGCTAGTGGGACAGCTACCTCAGTAGTCCTTGACCTAGGGACATCTTTGTATATCTGGGATTGGTTCTTAGCCTTCTTTTGTTTCTTGGGCTTCTCCACTCTAGCTAAGATTGCATCTAAATCTAGTTTCATTACTTTTACTTGTGGCTCTTTAGCTCCAAGCTAGCTTTGCAACCAATCTGGTGTTATTAAATAAGAATCCTTGGGAACATCAATATAACTATCTCCTTTTGCTAGGGAATTATCAATAATTTCTAGCTCTCTTTTAGACTCTTTGTCATTATCCTCTTCTCCATCTCCCAGTTGTTTAACATTTTGTAGATTTTCCAATATTTTGTTGACCTATTTTCCTCTACCCAGAGCCAAACAGTTCACCTTGCATTTTCTTTGAAAATCCTACAGAAATGACCATACAAGGTGTAAATCTTCCAAATACTCATGCTCTTCCCTGCCAAAAAATCCCAAAAATCTAACCTCAAGATTCTTTGCAAAAACCCAGAAAAACCTAGAAATCTTTTAACTTCAAGTATTTTCCATCACTGGGATTTCTCATATTTTATAGCTTGTATTTGTATGCATACTTTTATATACATTCTCCTTTGTACATACAACGAATATGCAAAGGTTATATATAAGCTTTTGCTTGTGTATCGGCAATGTATGTCAAATATACAAAGGGGTTTGTATGTACAAGAGCAAATGTACATTGGCGGGCTTGCAGATTTTCCATCAGCTTTCAAAAAAGTGGAACAATTTAGTTGTATGCATTTTGAATGCATATCGGGCTTAGAAAATGCATATACATTGAGGGAATCTATCGCAGATCCCAGGAATATTCTCTCAATGTATATCGGGTTTTAGATGCATATTGTGTTGTATGTTTTGAACATACAATTGAAATATACAAGGAAAATATGTATATCGGGTTATACATCGTAGGAATATTCCATCAAAGATTCCCGCTTGTATGTTTGGCCTATGTATATTAGGATGTATATTTAGATATACAAGTCGATATATAAAGGCCAAGCATACAAAGGCGTTTGTATATCGTCGAGATACAAATGGTGGGGTCCACAATATACAAAGGTGTTTGTATATTGCGATATACAAATCAAAGGTGCAAGGGAAGTGTATAAGGCAGACCTAAATCAAAGATCAAATTCTGGCATAGTCAGGCATCAAGTCTGGCTTGTATGTATAGGTGCATTGTATATTTGCATCTACAAAGAGATATACAAAGGAAACATATATGAGCTGGACCTGAATAGAAATTTCAATTTATTCTATGTTGTTCTGGGGTCTGCCTTGTATGAAAGGCGATTGTATGTTTCAACATACAAAGGGGAAGATACATGCTAGGTGATCACAAAGAAGATACAACTGGTGGGGTTGGCCAAGGCACAAGCACTTTGCATTATATCTTCTTCTTGTATATTTGTGGCTTATATATTTGCATATACAAGGCAAGATATAATACGATATTAAAATGGTGGGGCCCAATATACAAAGCGCCATTCATATACAAAGGAGTTTTAGAAAAAGTTTGAAAAGGTGATTCAGGTGGCAAATTCAGAGGCTGATATATATACAGATGCAAAGCAATAGATATACAGGTAGTTGACCAAAACTTTGACCGCCTGTATCTCCTCCATCCTAGCAAATTTTCACATACTGTAAAAGGTAAAGATGCATGTTTTTGTCCCCTCTTTCATTTGGCAGGGTTTTCAAGGATTTTTGTCACCTTTCAATTTTTGGATCTGGCTTTGCATATTTCGGGTGACTAGACGTTTCAACGACTTTTGGGGCAGGATGTAGATATTTTTTGCATTCATTTCTGCAGGTGATGGAAGCTGCTCGCATTCATGACCAAAATATCTCCCACTTATGCATTACTGAAGATTGGTGAGTAAGTTGCTTGCATTAAAGATAAAATATCTTCTATCTACCCAGCGCCAGATATTTGTTGCCATAACTTCTACAGATAGGCGGTCATTCAGGGGGTAGATATTTTTTTGAGGTAGCTTTTAGATGAAATTTTGTAACCGACCTAGGTTAGTTTGGAATGCTATATATATGCATTCAAAAGTTGTAAAAAAGGTTGAAATTTTTTTGGGTATTCTAGTCTTTTTTGTTTCCAAATAGATTTTTCATATGCTATAACCTTGCCTTTCATTTGGATTTATGCAAGTTATTTTACCTCCTATCTAATTTCCCAGTTCTGCGTAAATCTGCATGAGATTGTTTGTGAACATTCTGTTCCTCTCAATTATATTATTTCTTGCCTCTGCAGGAATCATCTAATCTGTGTATGTTTACTTGTTGTATTTGATTATATTGTGCATTTTCTCAGTGTTGTGAAAATTTCTTTAAAACAGTTTGGTGCATCACCCTTTTATGTTTTCAAGTTTTGTTATTTCATCTTTCAAGTATTCCTTCTCCCTTTTCCCTTCAAAATTTAGTAGTTTTAGGTGATAATCAGGCAAGGAAGCCAACCTTTTCTGGAGGTCTGATCTCATTTAGCAAAGTCCCACACTTAGAGATCATTCCCATTGTGTCATTGGAATGCTTGGGATCCTTCCAAGTAGGGTGCAATTTCATGTGACAACAGTTTCATGCTAGGCAACTTTCATAATTGTGTCTCTAGTTCCTTTGTCAATGGGACTATCAGATATCTCAACTATTTTGAGGCTTGTAGTCTTGGAGAGGGATCCTTTGGATACTTCCTTTCCCATCCCCTATTCTTGCAGTTCTAACTCTACACAAACCTTTTCAATTCTAGGTAGTTGTAGCATAGTCAAGAAGATAGAGTCTTGCACTTAATGGATTGAAGAATTGTTGATCAATGGCAATGAATGAGCTGGCAATGAGGGAAGACTCACATGAGATAGATTAGCAAATGATGTAAAACCTAAAGGAGGCATAGAAATAGGTGAAAGGATGGAGGAGGAAGTGAGAGAAAAGGAGGATGAAAGAAAAGTGGAGAGGGGTGGTAGGTTGAATGGGGTGGAAAGAGAGATAGAGGAAACATGAGGAAGGGAGGTAGTTAAAATGGATGGTAATGAAGGAGTAGAAGAAGTGACAACAACTGAAACAAGTGGAGTGGAAAGGCTTGAATCCGATGCCATGGGGCATGAGGCAGTTGCAGTAATAGTTTGAAGTGGGAAAGATGGAGTGTCATTGGTAGCATAGATAGTAGGAGCAGTGGTAGGAGCAATGATAGAGACCCCTGTTGCTTTGGTCCTTGGCTTCTTGGTCTTCGAGCCCTCACCTGGTCCACTTGGCATATATCTCTTTTGTGTAGCTCTTGTTCTCTTGGCTAGAGGTGAACTCTTTTGCTAAGTTTTTAGAATAGTTTTCTTTCCTTTTACCCTTTCTACCAATGGGATGTGTTCTTCACTATCTATTTCTTTAGAAACCTTGTGAACTTGCTCTTCAACACATGCTACTTCTACATGTTGGTCTTCCTCACCATCTGACTCCTTTTCTAGTTCCATCTTTGTATATGTTAATTGTACCCTGTTCTGAGTCATGGCTGCAATTTGGGTTCTAAACCACACTTTGCTCAGCCTTATGGGTTCCTTCATGATTTCATCTAAAGACCTCTCTTCAGCATTTGCCTAGTTTGGAAGGCAAACTGGGTGTTGGTATTGATTCTCCCAAGGTCCCTTATACACCACATTGTCATCTTCTATCAATTGATCCAGGACATCTATGACATGGAATCTCTTAATAAAGTCTAGGGACATTCTTGAATGAATTCTTTTCAGCACCTCATAGTCATCTACTCAATCTACCTAGAAATCCTTGAGATACACCTTATAACATATTTCTCCATTACACCATAGGGATCAAAGTGACTTCTTATGACATATAAGTGAAGATGAAGAAGTTGAAGTTCTTTGTCAGAGGCTTCAGCTGCTCCTAGTGAAACACATACAAATTATCCTTTGCCTAGCAACATGGGAAATTTGACATTTGTTCTATGCAAGTGTTTTAATTTCTCTGCACATAGAATGAGCTACCTTGTCAGTTCCAATAGCACTACCTTAGCTAGCGGATAACTTGGTAGTCTATATGGTGCCCCTGTGAATCCTTGCATGCTTATGTAAGTGAATTTCTTGAACTAGATATACCATCTCCTAAATTGTCTTACTACATTCAAAGCCTCAGGGGAGATTCTTAGGAAGGTAGCTCCTTGAAGTAGTCTTGTAATGTACATGGTAAATGTATCATTTAGCCTTTTGAAGTGAATCAAAGACTAAGATATGGCAAGTTGACGATAGCACTCATATAATTTCAATTGCCCATCACCTACAACTCCCAACTTTGACAACCATGGGTATTCAGTTCTTTTTCTAGGGCATAGACTACATATGATGTCCATTTGAATGTCATCTTCTCATTGAAGTTTGTAAATGCCTCATGCATGTTGTCACTCAAAATTTGAGCCCAATAGAGATTCAATTGCCCATGAATAATTTCCTCAATCAGTGTGAACATCCATCTCTCAAATGTTGATGTAGAGTGCAGTCCATATATTCTTCTCAACAAAGTGACAAGATCTCCAATCTCATTGTGAAAATTAGTTCTATAATGTGTATGAGGAAGCTTGATGATTGTAGACCTTTTGTGTTTCATCCATTGATCATTGATTTGTTTCTACATTTCTCAATACCTTTCTTGTAGGTTTCCTCTGCATCTTTTATGTCTGGTATTGATAACACAAGATGCACTAGTATGCCAAAGATCTCTACTAAGGAGGATGAGCTTAAGTTTTCCAAGACATCCCCATTGGTATTCTAAATGGTCCTATTCAGGGGATCATATCTTTCTACACAAATCACTATCGGCTCAGGGCATTGCACTGAAGTAGGAAATGTAGCAGCCTTTGCAATCCCATTGTCTCTGATCTTTCTTGCCAAGGGTGTAGGATTAGGCCCAAATACTCTGAGTCCAAGAAGTCCTCTAGATCAATGTGATCTAGGTTTGTGTCTCCTATGTTGGGCCATGTAGAGACTATCTTTAACTCAGGAGGAATTCCTTTAAATTCGTACTTCATGTTTTGGGATTAGGCAGTCATTTAACCTAAATAACTAGACCTAATAAGTCTTGATTGTCTAGAAAGTTTCTTGATTCCTAAGTTTAAATGTATGATTCACTAGTTTTATTTCATGCCACTAAGTCAAATTCTACCCTATGAAACTGATATCCATTTCTTTGAATTGCAAATGCTTTCCTCTAAAATACATGAGTCTAATAATTTGTAGATTTATAACATTTACTACATGATTTAAACAATAAAACAACATCAAAATTCACATTGGACCATGCAATAAATGCTTAAACTTCTCAAAATCTGAATTGAAATATGAAACACATCATTATTCAACCTTTGTAGCATTCATTTTAATCAAACATACCCTTCTTGTTGATAACTAAGAGGGGGGTGAATCAGTTATCTTAGTTATTTCAGCTTTCTGATCTTCCTTAACAATTAATGCAGCATAAAATCAAATAAGCAAACATAATCATGAAATGGAAATAACATCAATACACATGACACAATGACTTTGACGTGGAAAACCCTGTTAAGGAAAAAACCACGGGGTGATTAACCCAAGATTGTATTCTCTGTTAGAAGAATAAGATAGAATAAAATGGCACTTGCCAATTAGGGCTCATTGCCCAAGCACACTGCTCACAAGAGGCTCACTACCTACAATAGACTTATAGTCTATAATAAAATAAGGTAACAAAATACTTGAACTGATGAGAAGCATCCACACATGCTAAGGTTCAGTTCCGGTTAAGTTTAATACACTAATCTGCTGCACTTCATTCTGCCTCTTCTTTGATGTTGTTGTCCTGTCACATTCTGGACCTATCTTACTACCTTCACACTGCTCTTCTATTTTTCTTCACACTTCATAACATACAATTCACACCTTCACATCTAAATCCATCTGGTATATATATCACACAAATGATTTCAATCACCTTTCTAGTCAGCATCCGGAATAGTCAATATTATCCCAAACTTTGATCTGTCAGCTGAATCCTTGCTTGCCAAGTGATGCATATCGAGGAGATGCTTATAGAAGTCATCAATTATGTTAGCCAATCATGAATGATACCTTAGGAAGCTTGATCACCATCAATATCTGATCCGGATTTAGGTCTGATGCTCTACCGGTCAATTCTTCCTCTATCTACTCTGCCAAACAAGAATCCAACACTCAAGTGCTCATGTCTCTTCACTCTTCCATCACCGGAGGCTCAATTCCTAGAATCTATCAGTCAAGGTACTCCTCTTGACTTTCCCAAATCCACACTTTACTAAGATACTTCCTCTGAGAGATCCGGACCTGACTGTTAGACCTTACCACATGCTCTGTTCTTATTTACCGAACCACAACATTCTTCAACCTGACTTCCGGTGTAGACATATCATGCCCTGCGGATGGGTGGGATGAGCTTTGTTTCCATCATTGATAACATTCATGAAGTCATATAGTGTCTCTTGCTAGCAATCTCCCCCTTTGGCATTGATGGCAACACTTAGTGAAAAATGACTAAGTGTCACACTATACTCCCGCTTGGCTAATGCTCTATTCTTATGTACATTTTTTGGAGCTCCCCCTTAGCTGGATTCCTCATTTTTCACTTCTCCTCACTGCCCCTTTGACATCAATGGAAAAGGGTGGGGTCTGCATACCAAAATTTACAAAACTCAATCTATGCTTAATCACATAAGTATATTATCCAGTTACACTTTACATATACTTTAGTATATCTACAAAAGTATTCTTTAATTGTACAACTTATATCACCCAACTTAGCTTCATCCTGTCCAAAATTTAGATGTGACCACTCAACAGGAATGCAAAAGCTTCTACCCTCTTTAAATCTGTCGGATCACTGGTCTAGGCTGTGGTTTGAGCATCATTTAGGGCTTCATGCATGGCTTCTAACTTAGGGATAATTATCCCTCTAAGTTCACTCAACCTACTTATTCTATTTTTCTTCTCCTTCTCAAGCTTCTTAATTTTATTTAGGACTGTAATAGTCTGACATTCTTGATTTATTATGGAAGTGGTAAGAGGATCAAAATTCTGAGATAGTCTTGTTAGTTTATCCTCCCGTTCTTTCACTTTCTTCTCAATTTCCACTGTTACTTTGGACCATGATAGACAAAATTTATACATTTCCCCACCATCTTTAAGAGCATTTTTTAAGCTCTTTATCCCTATATCCATATTTCTTCTATCATTGGTTATTAGTCCTTGTACTTCAGAGAATCTCTTTTCCAAGAACTCCTTCCAGACTTTATCTTTTGCTGACTTCTCTAGGGAATCAAAATGTGTGCTAACACTATTAACTAGAGATTTGAGATTATCAGATGAAGAGGCTAAGGGATCCTTCTGAAAAGATGGCATGATTTTCTCTAATACACCGGATGCAGTTTCTATGAGCTTGCAGTCTTCCATGTGAGACTTCAGAAGTTTTTCTTTTGCCTTTGCTAAAGTAAAGGATGATAGCTTCATGGTTTGAACTAGGGAGAGGGAGTCAAAATTGAATGGTCCTTGAAGAAGTTCCAGTTCATCAAATTCCATCATCTCGTTGGTTGAGAATTCTTCGACTACTTCTGCTGTGTCTCTTGCCGATGACAGGGTTTTATCCCCTTTTGCAGCCTTATCACTATCATCTATGGTCTTTTCTATTGGAGTTTTCTCTCCTTCTATAGCCTTACTATTGTCATCCTCTTTTTCCTTCTCCTCTACTTCTTGACTGATCTTTTCTTCTACTCTTCCTTCTTCTTTCGATCTAGAGTCTGCAGGTGAAACTAGAGGAGAGATGTTTGCTTGTTCATGGACCTCCTCTTCCAGAGCAGAGGATTCTAAGTCCTTATCTTTTTCTTCACCTGTCTCCTTTACCTCTTCTGCTACAGTCTCAGTAGATTCTTCTTTGTTATCCATTCCTGGGGGATCATCACCTAAATCCTCTATAACAGGAATATTGAATCTTTTATAGGCATTCCGGAGGATTTCTTCTCTTTCTTTTGCCACTTTATTAGTTTCTCCAAGCATGAGCTGATTCATTCTAGCCTTACTCTGGAACTCATCCTTGCAGTCTTTGAAGATCATATCCATTTGTTTCAGAGTAATTGAAGGATAGAGCCGAATAGCTATTTGTTCTCTAATCTCTAAGTCCTTAGCCTTGGTATTTTCTTTTCTCATTTCAAGTTCCTTCTCTAAACTTTTAGGAATTAGAGAAATTATTTCAATAAATGCTTTATTGTATATGTTCACGTACTTAACTGTGGCTTCCTCCAAGATCTTTCTATTTGCATCATTATATGCATCATAGAATTCTATTATTGGTTGCAGGTTCCCATCCATAGTAACTGCTTTAACTACATCATCTAAAGACAGAGTGGGCCTTTCAACAAACTCTTTTGCCTCTACCTCCTTGTCTTCACAGCATACTTTCTTCTTCTTCTTCATCTTCTTGATCTCTTCATCAGATTCTGTCTCTTCTTCATCCTTCTGACTGATATAGGACCTTGTTGCCTTTGTCTTTATTCTCTTTTCTCCTTTACTAGATGATTTTGCTTCCAGTTTTGATGCCTTTGAGCTCTTAGCAGTGGCAGATGTAGAGCTCTTAAAGGATTTGGTCTGGGAGGGGGCTTCTACCAGAGACTTTCTTTTTCTGCCTCTTCCTTTTCTGCCCTTTCCATCTTTTCTCTATTTGCATCAAGTGCCTCTTTTGAGATGCCATACCTTTTGGCAACATTCTCTACTTCTTTTCTTACTTTTCTCTTCATCTCTAGTTGCCTGAGCTCCACATGAATCTTTACACTCAATTCTTCGAAGGATCTAGACCTTTCTGTCTTGGGATCCTTGAGCTAACCTAGCATGTGCTGAATATGCAGATCTACAATTTTCTCATCCACTTCATACCCCATAGGCATGATCCAGACTACCCTTGGCTCCATTGCCTCCATTAGGCACTGATTAGTTTCTACCATAAAGCAAATTGTATACTTATACTTTTCAACTAGAGATTGGGGGATTCTCTCTTTGGCTTGCATCATATTCTGAAAGTTCTTGAAGTAGCCCCAGAGTACTACGTTTTGTGCCTTGGCATCACCAAGTCCATGCAAATAATCTCTGATTTAAATTGCAATAGGTCTATTATTCTGCCATACCCAACCATTGGATCTGGGCAGCTCATTCATAAAGTAGAAGAACAAACACAGTATCAATCCACCATACTTGAAAGAGTTCTTCTTATCCTTCTTGATCTTTTGTAGGTTTTCCATCAGTTGGCTTAGAAGGAGTTCACAAAGATCATAATCTACATTCTTTCTCAACATTTCATAAGCAGTGTAGATTGTTGTTCTGGATATAGAACTTTCTCTGCTGGAGTGATATATCTTGTAGCCAATAATCATGGAGGCAAATTTGATGTTCGGATCTGTAATATCCTCAACTGTCATTGCTCTTTTATCAAATTTAGATCCGGTAGCCTCACTCATAGTTTGATTTTTGATTGATTTTAGAGTAGGTAACCCACTAGTTGAGTGTAATCTAGTTACTGCCCTAATGGCATCCTTAGTGATCTTAAATGGCCTATTCAACCACATGAAGTTGTCATGCATTCTGCTTAGAACATACCGGACCTATTCATCTTCAACAAAACAGGGGAAATGGATGCACTGGCTGAAATGTTTATCCCTGATAAGATTGTATTAGGGTTTGAGATCAAATGGGTCATCTATCAGTTCCTTGTGGTAAATATCCATTAGTTTGGAGTCTCTAAATTCCTCAATGTTTGCATGAATATATGCCCTAACATCTTCAACATGCAAAACCCCATGCAGAATGCTGGAAAATATGCCTAATGGATCCACTTCTAAAGATTTGTAGGGATGTTTCTTAAATTTAGGGCGCGGCCTATCAGTAATCTTCACAACATTTAGAGTAGCCATCACACAAAAGATTCAGAGATAGATTTTATGAACAGAAAGTACCCTTTACGCCTTTAGGGCTCGCCGAATGAGCTAAAAAGATTGTCAGTTAACTTGAATTCTGTGGTTGATCCTTGAGAGAGATGAAACAAACTTGTTTGCAGAGCTCTTTTTCTCTTCTTCTCGAGTGTAAATATACAAATGATGAGCAAATGAACCCTTTTATCTCTGAGCAAACCCTAATTTCATATTGCAATAAATGCGCAACTTAAGTCATTTTGGTTGCCTTGTTCTTCTTAATCTGAGATAGATCTTTTCCAGATTACTGAGATACACTTGGAGTTATTCTTGGTGAATACTGACAATCTATTTTCCTTTCCATAATCATTTGATCTATCCGCAGATCAAAGTTCCTCAATTTTGAATCAATCCAGATCTAACTATGAGAATCTTGTATTTACTGGATGACTGTTAAACTGAATCAATCTTGGTAGATTAGACTCATCAAACCTTCTTGCAGATCTTCCAAATCTTAACCAAGCCTTCTTTTGATGTTTCTCTGAGAACCCTTTAATCCACAACCTTTCATGTGCCAAGTTTAGGCACCTAATGACTGGCTGGGGGAATTTGTTTTTCTTAGTGACTCCCCCTGAGCTAGAGCTCATCTATTCAATTTCTGGAAGGATTATCAGCACCAGATTATGGTGAGGATCCATCCCCAACATTCTCTGTGCTTCTCTTCACCCAAATCTTATTCATCTCCCTTTGAATTTCATCCGCATTCACTTTTCTTTTTCCTTTGTCTTGGTCATGATTATGCTGTTCTGGACCCCTTTTGCCTTGATTCCTACATCTATAGAATTTGGCAATATGACCGGATCTATTGCAATTGTAGCAAACAACATTTCTTTGCATATTTGACTGATATCCTCTTGATCTACATTGATTAGCCATATGTTCCATTCTATTGCATGCAAAGCATCTACCATTGAATGAATTGTTCATTTGCATGTTTCTACACTCATGGGATTTGTGACCATACCTTTTGCAATTGAAGCACTATCCGAAGAAGGATGTATTAGTCTGATTCATTCTTCTTCTACACTGATTTGCTTTATGACCAAAGTTATTGCAATTGTGGCAGTATCCATTGAAAGATGGATATCTTTGAGAATTTGGTTGTCTTACCAAAGGTCTTCTAGGCCTGTTTCTTGGATTTTCTGATCTGGAGTTCTTCTAACCGGATCTGGAGCTTTCACCTTTTTCATACCCCAAGCCTTGCTTGTCATCTACCCTCTTTTGGCTT
Organism: Cunninghamia lanceolata; assembly: GCA_027924645.1. Taxonomy (NCBI): domain Eukaryota; kingdom Viridiplantae; phylum Streptophyta; class Pinopsida; order Cupressales; family Cupressaceae; genus Cunninghamia; species Cunninghamia lanceolata. The sequence continues at coordinate 60,814 of BSBN01000762.1, read as the reverse complement.
TGAAGAAGAACTTCAAGTTGAGCAGAGCTTATCTTGAATTTCTCTTTATATTCATTTGTTGTTTGAAGATCCCTTTTAAGAGTGTCAATTTGATTCTCAAGTTGTTTTTCATTTTCTCTAGCTTCTTCAAGATCAAATTCTAGATGCCTGATTATTCTATCCATTTTGTGGCAATCTTTTGACTTCTCCTTGAGAGATTGTCTTAGATCATCTTTAGTTTTTCTTTTCTCTTCAATTTCTTGGGTGAATTTCATAACTCCTGATTCCATTTCATGTCTTACCATAATGACCTCTTTTGATAACTTTTCACATAACTTAGTTTTCTCCTTCAGACCTTCATTTGTATCATTTGCTTCACGTTGACTTGCCAATTGCTGAAGTAGTTCCTTTCTCTTTTTCATAGAGATACTCAGTTTCTCTTTTAGCTCATTTATGAAATCATCAGCCTGTTTGAGTCTTTCATTTAATTTGTTGACTTCAGAATGAGATTGCTCAAGATCATCTAGGGTAGACTAAAGTTGTTCCCTCATACCATAAATATCCATTGAGATTCCCAGATCTTCCTCAAGCTGTTAGGCTTTGTTTGGAGGAACCTTGCTCTGATACCAATTGTTGATAACTGAGAGGGGGGTGAATCAGTTATCTTAGTTATTTCAGCTTTCTGATCTTCCTTAACAATTAATGCAGCATCAAATCAAATAACCAAACATAATAATGAAATGGAAATAACATCAATACAAATAACACAATGATTTTGATGTGGAAAACCCTGTTAAGGGAAAAACCATGGGGTGATTAACCCAAGATTGTATTCTCTGTTAGAAGAATAAGATAGAACAAAATGGCACTTGCCAATTAGGGCTCACTGCCCGAGCACACTGCTCACAAGAGGCTCATTGCCTATAAGAGACTTATAGTCTATAATAAAAGAAGGTAACAAAATACTTGAACTGATGAGAAGCATCCACACATGCTAAGGTTTAGTTCTGGTTAAGTTTAATACACTGATCTGCTGCTGATGCAGGAGCATCCAGGGAATAAGAGCAATCTTGCATCAACCAAATAAATAAATAAATAATAATAATAATAATAATAAAATGTGTTATTTCTTTTCAATAAGGGCTAAATTTGGCAGGGTTACTATTTTTAGTAAGTTTGCATTTGTGCACGGTTGGATACAAAATCTTACACGGACCTCCAAAATGGTGAATTGAAGCTAATGGTGAAGAAATCACTTCAATATCATTTGTCATTTGTGAGATATTAAAATTTTAAATTCCAAAAATCCTATTGAAATAATCAAAGTCAAATTTAAGGCACTTAGAGGCTCCAGATGGGCCCGAAATTTGGTGGTAACCCCAAGTAGTCTACCTATTAGTACTACTTGCCGCACCATCATCTTTTCGAGAGCTTTCTGAAAAGGTATTATAATTGAAAATCCAACGGTTGGATCGCAAGTTATGGCCCCGCGAAGTTGACCTATTTTTGGAGGGAGATGCAAATTTCAAATTTAAGCTGGTGATCGCCAAAAGAGCTATATATAACCATTTTTGGGAACCCTTAGGGTATTAGAGTTAAGGGGGAAGGTGTAGAGTCAAGAAAGGTAGGAAATTAGAAACCCTAGTTGATTTGGGGATTACAGAAGGCTGAAGATTCCAGAGTTTTGAGAGAGGGAGTTGTAATGTGTTGCAGCCTGTAGGGGATTCATCCTCTGATTGTATTTGAGATTCTATACTGTAATGTTTTTCCCATATTAATAAAATATCATTCTATTTTCTGTGTGCAATTTCTGTTATTGTGTGTTTTATGATTTACCCCCTTCATCAAGTGGTATCAGAGCGAGGGTTCCTGAGTGTGTAGACAGATTGCCGACTGTGAGGCAGTTTGCACCAGGACCTGAGGTTGTGGGTTTGCTATATAGATCAAGATGCCTCCATGAAGAAACCATGGTCGGAGGAATGCTTTGACGGAAGAGGGTTTTAGAGCCCTGCAAAGACAAATCGATGCATTGCAAGAGGAGCTATGAAGAGGATTCAAGCTGAGAAGGAGAGAGGAAAGTGAAGATGAAGCTGAAGAAGAGCTATCTGAGGAAGAACAAGAAGCTGTAGGAGATCCTTGAGAAGTTAGGTTGTTGAGGGCCATTTCAAAGATTAGAAAGAGGCCTAGGATTGAAGTTTCTACCTATTCTGGAGGTTTGAATCTGGAACAACTTATTGATTAGATCAAAGATATGGAGGAGTATTTTGAGTATGAAGATGTGGAAGACCCTGAATGGGTCAAGTTTGCAAAGACAAAGTTGAAGGACCACGCCAGTATTTGGTGGAAGGAGGTCCAGTTAGAGAGAAATAGAAGAGGAAAAGCAAAGATTACCAGATGGGATCGGATGGTGGAGAAATTGAAGAAGTAGTTCATTCCTGTGGACTATGAGATGGAGTTGCTGAAGAAGCTGCAAGGATTGAAGCAAGGTAACAAGTCTGTTAAGGAGTATACAGAAGATTTTTATAAGATCACTATCAAGACAAGCCATGGAGAGGCCAACAAGGAGAAGTTGGCCCGTTACATTAATGGGTTGAGGCCAAGTATTCAAGAAGAGTTGAGCCTGGTCAAAATGATCACCATAAAAGATGCGTACCAGTTTTCCCTGAAGGTGGAAGAAAAGCTGAATAAGATATTTGAAAGCAAGCAAAGGGGAAGAGGTCAAGGCGGAAGGATTGGCGGAAGACCCTATGGAGGCTGAAATTAAGAACCAAAGAAAAGTGAAGAAGATGGAACCAGTCGAAATCAGAGAGGAGATAATACCTACCACCCTCGTGACCAGAATAATGGTGAGCAAAGAGGAGAGGAAGAGGTAGACTTGGGCAAGGACTTGGAAGAGGAGGTTTCAGAGGAACATGTTTCCAATGTGGAGAAGAAGGGCATCGAGCATACGAGTGTCCACAACATCAAGGAAGGATGAATAGAAGACCTGAAGGTAATGCACGAGTTGCACATGTGGATGAAGATGCACAGTCCACAGTCTAAGCGCTCCAAAGATGCAGAAAGGGGAGAAACCCTCGTTGTCAGAAGAACTTTGTTAAATGAGGAGAAAGAACCCAACCAGAGGAAGAGTTTATTCCGCTCAAGGTGCAAATGTGAAGGTAAGTGTTGTGATATTATTATTGATAGTGGAAGCACTGATAATCTTGTTTCAGAGGAGATGGTTGACAAGTTGAAGTTGACAAGAAGAAAGCATCCACATCCATACCAGATTTCATGGTTGTAGAAGGACCATAGAGCTTTGGTCAATGAACAGTGTTTAGTGAAGTTCAAGATTGGTGACTACCACGATGAGGTGCTGTGTGACATCATACCGATGGATGCATGTCATATGTTATTGGGGAGGCCGTGGTAGTATGATAGGAGTTCTGTCCATGATGGCCGTGCAAACACATACTCCCTAACAAAGGATGGAGTCCGTCATAAGTTGAAGCCCTTGAAGGAGGTCGAAGAAAAGGTATGTAGTACTGCCAGAATTTGCTTGGTAGATGGTAGAAATTTTTTGGAGGGTATGAAGCATGAGCATCATTGCTTTGCATTGATTCCTAAGATTAGTCAAGAGAAATGTGAAGATGTACTAGCAGAAGTCTCGGACATGTTGGAAGAATTTCAAGATATTGTCTCTGATAATGTACTAGAAGGTTTACCACTAGTGAGGAAGGTAAGTCATCAAATAGATTTGATACCGGGAGCTAGTTTTCCAAATAAGGTAGCCCACAGAATGACTCCAGCAGAGAATGAAGAGTTGAATAGACAAGTTCACGAGCTGTTAAGGAAGGGACTGATAAGGGAGAGCCTAAGTTCATGTGTGGTACCTGCAGTACTAGCGCCAAAGAAAGATGGAGAGTGGAGGATATGTACAGATTCCTGAGCCATCAACAAGATCACAATTAAGTACAGATTTCCATTGCCGAGAATGGATGACATAATGGATTGTTTGAGTGGAGCCAAGTACTTCACGAAGATTGATCTAAAGAGTGGGTATCACCAGATTCGAATCAAAGAAGGAGATGAATGGAAGATAGCCTTCAAGACAAAGGAGGGTTTGTATGAGTGGTTAGTCATGCCATTTGGGCTAACCAATGCACCGAGCACATTCATGTGGCTCATGAACGAGGTACTGAAGGAATTTTTGGGAAGTTTTGTTATTGTTTATTTAGATGACATTTTGATTTTCAGTAAGACTTGGGATGAGCATTGGATGCATATCAGAAGAGTTTTAGAGAAGCTGAGGGAGGAGAAGTTGTTGATCAATCTGAAGAAATGTAGTTTTGCAAAGAAGGAGTTGGTATACTTGGGATTTGTTGTCTCAGAGGAAGGTCTTAAGATGGACCCAGAGAAGGTGAGGGCTATCATTGAATGGCCTACACCAAGGAAGGCTTTTGAGGTAAGAATTTTTTATGGTTTGGCAAGTTTTTATAGAAAGTTTATCAAGAATTTCAGTAGCATTTGTGCATCCCCAACTGAGACAATGAGAGGGGATAGAAAAGAGTTTAGATGGACTAAAGGAGCAGACAAGAGCTTTGAAACATTGAAGCAGAAAGTCGTAGAACAACCTATGTTGGCACTTCCAGATTTCAATAAGGTATTTCAAGTAGATTGTGATGCTAGTGGTAGTGGTATAGGAGCAATTCTAAGTCAAGAAGGTAAGCCCATTCCCTATTTTAGTGAGAAGCTTAATGATGCCAAGAAAAAGTATTCTGTTTATGATCAAGAGTTTTATGCAATAGTCTAGGCTTTGAAGAAATGGAGACATTAGTTGTTGCCAAAAGAGTTTGTTTTATATACTGATCATCGGGCTTTGTAGTATCTTAATAGTCAAGGAAAGTTAAATCAAAGGCACTTAAAATGGGTTGAGTTTTTGGAGAGTTATACTTTTGTTTTGAAGCACAGGAGTGGGAAGTCCAACAGGGTTGCAGATGCCTTGAGTAGAAGGCCAAATTTGTTGACAGAAATGAAGATAGAGGTTGTTGGGTTTGATGAACTCAAAAGTTTATATCCTGAAGATCTAGATTTTGCAGAGGCTTGGAAAGCTTGTTTGGAACCTGTTACTTTGGACAGGACAAAATGGTTGGATTACATAATCCAAGATGGCATGTTGTTTAGAGGAAGCCAGTTGTGCATTCTGAGGAGTTCCATGAGAGAGAACCTGATTAAGGAGAAGCATAGTGGAGGATTAGTTGGACACTTTGGATGAGATAAGACCATTGCTATTGTTGGTGAACATTATTACTAGCCACAATTGTAGCAAGATGTGAGGAAATTTGTGCAGAGTTGCAGAGTGTCTCAGATGGCAAAAGGAACAATTCAGAATACATGGCTATATCAACCATTACCTATACCAGAGAAGCCATGGGATGATATTAGTATGGATTTTGTTCTTGGTTTACCAAGGACACAGAGAGGGCATGATTCCATTTTTGTGGTGGTGGATAGATTCTCAAAGATGGCCCATTTTATTCCTTGCAAGAAGACTAATGATGCTATTCACATTGCAGAGTTATTTTTCAAGGAGGTGGTGAGACTACATGGTCTACCTAAGAGCATAGTTTCAAATCGAGATACCAATTTGTTGGTTATTTCTAGAGGATATTGTGGAAGAAGTTGAAGATAGATTTGAAGTTTAGTTCTACACACCATCCATAGACTGATGGACAGACAAAAGTGGTGTATAGGAGTTTGGGTAACTTGCTACGATGCTTAGTAGGAGATAAGCCCAAGGGATGGGATTTGATTTTACCACAGGCAGAATTTGCTTACAACAATTCTATCAATAGGAGCATAGGTAAATCTCCATTCCAGGTTGTGTATGGGAGTAGCCCAAGAACTACTTCCGAATTGAGGAGGATGGATAAGGGGGAGATGAGTAGTGCCGAAGTTGAAAATTTTGCTGAGCACATGAAGAATTTGCAAGAAGAGGTAAGAAAGAATATCCATAAGATGAATTCTCAGTACAAGGCTAAGGCAGATCAGAAGAGGAGGCATAAAGAGTTTCAGAAGGGTGATGAAGTCATGGTTCACTTGAGAAAAGAAAGATTTCCAGTTGGTACATATAATAAGCTGAAGATGAGGAAATTTGGACCATGTAGAATCCTGAAGAAGCACGATTTAGGAAATGCATTTGAGGTAGAGTTGCCTGATGACATCAATATTTCACCAGTGTTCAGCATTTCAGATCTAATAGAGTATCATGATGATGGACTTTATAAAGGAACACAGTGGGACATTCCAGCATCTACTTCAGAGAAGGAGGAGATAGAAGGCATTCTGGATAGCTGTGTGGGTAGGAGTACAAGAAACAGGTAGTATATAGAATACTTGGTGAAATGGAAAGGAAGGCCTGTTTAAGATTCATCATGGTTATTTGAGACTGAGGTTAATCATTTTGGTTTCCCTCTAACACATGGGAAGTGACAGGGTCACTTTTCAAATTACCTCGGGTGTCTGATGTAGGAGCATCCAGGGCGTAAGAGCAATCTTGCATCAACCAAAAAAATAAATAAATAATAATAATAAAATGTGTTGTTTCTTTTCAATAAGGGCTAAATTTGGCAGGGTTACTATTTTTAGTAAGTTTGCATTTGTGCACAGTTGGATATAAAATCTTACACAAACCTCCAAAATGGTGAATTGAAGCTAATGGTGAAGAAATCACTTCAATATCATTTGTCATTTGTGAAATATTAAAATTTCAAATTCCAAAAATCCTATTGAAATCTTCAAAGTCAAATTTGAGGCACTTAGAGGCTCCGGATGGGCCCAAAATTTGGTGGGAACCCCAAGTAGTCTACCTATTGGTACTACTTGCTGCACCATCGTCTTTTCGAGAGCTTTCTGAAAAGGTATTATAATTGAAAATTCAACGGTCAGATGGCAAGTTATGGCCCCGTGAAGTTGACCTATTTTTGGAGGGAGATGCAAATTTCAAAATTAAGCTGGTGGTCACCAAAAGGGCTATATATAACCATTTTTGGGAACCCTTAGGGTATTAGAGTTAAAGGGGAAGGTGTAGAGTCAAGAAAGGCGGGAAATTAGAAACCCTAGTTGATTTGGGGATTACAGAAGGCTGAAGATTCTAGAGTTTTGAGAGAGGGAGTTGTAATGTGTTGCAACCTGTAGGGGATTCATCCTCTGATTGTATTTGAGCTTTTGTACTGTAATATTTTTCCCATATTAATAAAATATCATTCTATTTTCTGTGTGCAATTTCTGTTATTGTGTGTTTTATGATTTACCCCCTTCATCAGCCGCACTTCATTCTGCCTCTTCTTTGATGTTGATGTCCTGTCACATTCCAAACCTGTCTTACTGCCTTCACACTACTCTTCTATTTTTCTTCACACTTCACAACATACAATTCACACCTTCACATCTAAATCCATTTGGTATATATATCCACACAAATGATTTCAATCACCTTTCTAGTCGGCATCCAGAATAGTCAATATTATCCCAAACTTTGATCTGTTGGCTAAATGCTTGCTTGCCAAGTGATGCGTATCAAGGAGATGCTTATAGAAGTCATCAATTATGTCGGCCAATCATGACTGATACCTCAAGAAGCTTGATCACCATCAATATCTGATCCAGATTTAGGTTTGATGCTCTACCGGTTAGTTCTTCCTCTGTCTACTCTGCCAAACAGGAATCCAACACTCAATTGCTCATGTCTCTTCACTCTTCCATCATCGAAGGCTCAATTCCTGGAATCTATCAATCAAGGTACTCCTCTTGACTTTCCCAAATCCGCACTTTACTAAGATACTTCCTCTCAGAGATCCAGACCTAACTGTCTAACCTTGCCACATGCTCTGTTCTTATTTACCGGACCACAACATTCTTCAACCTGAATTCTGGTGTAGACATATCATGCCCTGCGGATGGGTGGGATGAGGTTTGTTGCCATCAATGACAACATTCATGAAGTCATATAGTGTCTCTTGCCAATACTTCTACCTTAGAAATTTTTAGGAAAATAGTCATTTTATAGGGTCAACGCTAATTTCAGGGATCTCATACCTTTTCAAAGGAAAAGTGCTAGAATAGGGTAGGTCCGACCTTGCACTAGATTTGGATGTGATAGACTTTTGGCTTTGTCAGACTTGGTGCAAGATTTGGGCATGACGGACCTAGCACAAGATTTGGGTGTGTCTACCTTTTGTGTAATCAAAAACATTAGTCAGTGTGAATTTTAGTGCAGGTCGGTTGTGAAGAACTTTAGCACCGAGAGTGGGACATGGGTCAACAGGAATTCTAACTACATCAAAATTAGCGTGGTTTTGATAGGTGATCGACCAAAGTCGATAACGAAGGTTTTAAGCGCAAGTCGGATGATGTTTATATTAGCGCTAAGCTTAATGTTTAAGTGCTGGAGGAATGTTTCATGGTGGTCAATTGGCTCATTTTCTCTTTAGCACCAGGTCGACGAAGGATGATTTCAGCACTAAGGAATTAAAACTTTGGATGGTGAAAGGTTGGTCAAGTGTCATCTTACCCTAAGTTGTACTCTATTTCAAACGGGTCTGTGAGTGTCAATTTTGGCGTAGACAGAACTAATTCAAATAGCCTGTTGAATTCTCAAAGGGGTTTTGATAGTCTTTGTGGAATGATCTTTGGGTGTGAGTAAATCTATTTAAATGCAAATAAATTCATCATTTTGACCTATCATGAACTAAGGTTTGAATGAGGGATTTTATCAAATAGTTCAATCATTTGTACCACAAAAAGAACCCTTTCAAAGTTTTAACTATTGATTCAAAGAAGAGCTCTAAGATTCAAATTTTCAAATTCATGGAAAACCCTAGCTAAAAACTAATGCCTGAATTGAACATAGAAACCCCAAACTCAGCAAAGGAAATGAGAAAACTATCCTACTTGGTGTAAATGTAGTTGTAGAGGTGAAGAAATCATTCAAATCATGTACCCTAAATCAACCTTTTCCTTTCTCTAAATATGCCTCTCGTCGTTAATAAAATTACAAATCTCTCAAATGATTGTTTGAGTGTGAAATGAGCTTGAAAATGGACTCAAAATCTTATATACCCTTGGTCTAATCCACCATTAATGCAGGGGTATGGTTGCAGACTCAGCCCATAATATACAAAATAAAAATGACTTTTAGGTTTTGTGTCGATTTGAGGCTCCTCAGACCTGCACAAGTTTCTAGTTCATCCGACTTAAGTCAGTAAAGCAGTGTTTTGGAGCAAGTCAGGGATAAGATATTTTAGCGCTAGTCCGAGAAGTTCATTGAAGCCCTAGGTCAGGGAAGTGCATTCTCAATGCTAGAGCCAATGACTATGGATTTTAGCACTGATTCATTTGACAAGAAATCTAGTGCTTAAGCAGTGAATGAGAGATTTAATGCTAAGTCAGTGACTTGTGATTCTGGCACTTAGGTCAGTGGAGTGAGAATCTAGCTCAAAGGTTAGTAGATAATGTTTTTAACACCCAAGGGACACCAGACTTGGTTTTGTTAGAAAATAGTACTTGACTTAATGATTTCAGAGAACCCAAGTAACCTTCATGCTTTTAGTTGGGAAAAATGTGACTTTTATCACCCATTGGAACACTTCAGGAATCAATCAGCTAGGCTAACACTCTTAAGCCAAATTTTGAAGGAAGGGGGTCCCCATTAGTGAAATGGGGCATGTGTGCGAGGGACAACAAGGTCCACTATCAAGCCAGAAGGGTTTATTGAAGATCTTGTAATTACATTGGATTCAATGTAATATCCTGTAGATTTTATGGTCTTGTAGCCCAAGGCTGGAACCTAGGAGGATATCCACTCATCCTGGGGAGACCCTAGTTGGCAACAACAGATACCTTCATGGGATGTCGATTAGGGAATATGAAAATTTCTAATGGGAATATAACAAAAGATTGGTCCTTTATCCACCTAGTCAACCTTTTTTTGATATGGAACAAACTATTTGGCTAGACATAGGGCATACTGACCAATATTTTCTTCAGACATTAATGGTAATTGAATGAGACCCACTATTGGCTATCTAGGATGAAGATGAAGTGCTTTCCAATGTCATACAAAACAATTATGGAACAAACATATAGCAAGACCCGTGTCTAATATGTATGTCCTGCCCCTTGAACAATATTTTGCTTACAATCAACACTCTAGCCTATGCTTCCACTAGGAGCATGTTTCATCAGTTGCTACCTCATAGTTGTAGTCTCAACTTATCAGGATTGTAGTCTCAACTTACTAGTTGATATTACACTAGGCAAGACACTTAACATCTAGAAGACTGAACTGATAAAAATGTTGCAAACCCACAAGAAAAAATCTGCATGGGACTATCATGATATGAAGGGCATTAACCCTAACCTTTGTATGCATAGGATATACATTAATGAAGGGTGTAGACTAGTTAGGCAGCCTCAAAGAAGGATGAGCCTTACAGTAAGAGACATAATGAAGAATGAATTGTAGAAATTGTTGGATGCAAGATTCATATATCTAATATTAGATAGCCAATGGGTATCTCCACTAGTAATAGTACTAAAGAAAGGAGTTAAGTGGAGATTTTGTGTAGACTACAGAGAGTTAAATACTACCACTAGGAAAGATCATTTCCCTCTTCCTTTCATTGACCAGGTCATAGACTCCTTAGCTGATAAAAAGTATTTTTCTTTCCTTGATGGATTTAGTGGATATAACTAGATCAAGATAGCCCCTGAGGACTAGGGTAAGACCATATTCACATGCCCATGGGGGACATATGCCTATTTTGTCCTTCCATTTGGAGTCTATAATGCACCTGCCACATTTCAGAGAGTTGTTTTAAGCATCTTTGTTGACCTTTCCCATGACTCTATGGAAGTATATATGGATGATTTCACCACTTATAGAAATTCTTATGAGGAGGTCTTGAAAAACCTTGAAAAAGTACTATAGAGATGTCAAGATCATAACCTGTCCCTTAGTCATGAAAAATATTTCATGATGATACAAGGAGTAGTGCTTGGTGATTTTGTGTCCAAAGCAGACATTCAATTAGATCCACACAAAATTGAAATCATTCAAGATTACCTATTTCTCAAAAATGCAAGGATGTCAGAAGCTTTCTAGGTCATATAGGGTATTATAGAATATTTATAAAGGACTTCACTAAAATTGTTGCCCCTTTGTTTGTCTTCCTCTCTAAAGATGTAGAATTTAATTGGACAACTAACTGTTAGTTATCCTTTGACAATCTCAAAGAGTCATTAACAAAGACACTTGTACTCAAAGGACCTAATTGGGCAATACCTTTCCATATACATACAGATACTTTTGATTTTGCTGTGGGAGTTGTGTTAGGACATAAAGAAGGGAATGTAGAATATGCAATTTACTACATCAATAAGAATCTCCAAGGTGCTAAACTTAACTATATTGTCACTGAGAAAGAAATGTTAGCTGTTATTTATGCAATCAATAAGTTTATGCATTATATCACTGGGTATCATGTTTTCATTCACACTGACCATGCAGTAATAAGATACCTTATGAATAAACCAGTGGTAAGTGGCAGATTGGTTACATGGTTACTGCTCCTCTAGGAATTTTTATATCACCATTATGGACAAGCCTGGGAAGGCCAATGTTGTTGCTAACTTCCTCTCCAGGCTTCCTACTTGTAATGAGGACCCAGTCATTAATGATTCTTTTCTAGATGAACACTTATTTGCACTAATTGTACAAACTCCTTGGTATGTAGATATAGCAAATTATCTAGTCATAGGAAAAACACCTCCACACCTCTCACCAAGAGAGAGGTGCCACCTTGTGGAGCATAGATTTCCTTATTCATGGGTATCTAGTTACCTCTTTTATACATGACTTGATCATATTATGAGGCACATATTAAAGAGGATCAAGTATATGACATTCTCAAAGCATGTCATGATGAACCCTGTGGTGGACACTTTGTAGCTAAGTGGATAGTACTCCAAATCTTGAATACTGGGTATTATTGGCCAATCTTACATAAAGATACAACTCTATATACAAGAAGATGCGACCACTATCAAAGGATGGGCATACCTACAAGAAGTGATGAAATGCCTCTACAACCACAACTAGTGGTCACACCATTTGACAAATGGGGCATTGATTTTATTGAACCCATAGATCCACCATATAATCACAAAGAATATATACTTGTTTGCACTGATTATCTCACAAAATGGGTAGAGGTGAAAATGTTGACAATAGCCAAAGATAGTAAGGTTGCTACATTCCTCTATGAGGAAATATTTACAAGGTATGGTGTCCCATGGGAAATAGTCATAGATCAAGGACCACAATTTACATCCACACTAATTTCTAACCTTATTTAGGAGTATGAAATTAGACATAAAAAGTTCACTCCCTATCATCCATAGTCAAATGGTCAAGTTGAGGTCACCAACAGAGAGATTGAGGCCATATTGACAAAGACAGTTGCATTACATAGGAAAGATTGGGCAGAAAGACTATCTGAAGTAGTTTGGGCATATAGAACTACATGGAAAACAACTACATTGTACACAATTTATGAGCTAGTTTATGGAAAGAAAGTTGTCCTTCCTATTGAGTTTGAATACAAAACACTGAGAATAGCTGTCTAAATTGGGATGGACTTGTCAACAGCTCAAAAGGAAAGACTGCACTAGCTTAATGCCTTGGAGGAGTTAAGGATGGAAATAGCTCATCACATTGAATTAGTACAACATCAGAGAATCAAATGGCATGATCAATATATCAAAACAAAGGACTTTCAGGCATGTGCTTGGCTACTCCTCTATGACTCTAGGTATAAAGATCATAAGGGCAAATTACAGACTAGGTGGTTAGGCCCTTATGAGATCAAGGAAGTTTTCCCAAATGGTGCAGTCTAGTTAACCACGATTGACCAAGTTAGATTATCACTAATGGTTAATGGACATCAATTGAAATTGTATAAGAAGCCTTTGAGTAAAATTGTATTTCTCCAGCAATTAAAGGCAGATATGGATAATGAAGTTCCACAACCTCCTACCTCAGGTGAGGCCTCCAGCCAAATACCAGCTGATCACAATGTTCTTGCAATAGATCAAGCTGCCAGCTTGACTGAAGTTACGCAATAGGTTTGAGATCTACACACTTTGTACATAAATAAGATCATAATATCATAAAAACAAAATTAAAAATAAACAAAAAAAAGAAAAAAACACACACACACATCACACAACAATAAACCAAGGTGATCCTTCCTACCAAATCATTCAATCAAAATTTCAGGCTCCATCACTTTGGCATCTAGCCACTTCACTGAAGGGACCTGTAGCCAAAGGTGATCTGCTATTCCATGGGACCTATCCTTGCTGTACCCACAACCACAGGTTGTCATTCACTTGGGATTTGTATAAGATGCACCCACATCCAATGCACATGTGACCTATTTATTTCATGTTTTGATTGCATGCATGCAACCACTGCTTCATGTAGCACCTTTTCTCATAGCATCTACATGATACCATCTTTTGTTGGCCTGTACTTTCCCACTACATGTCACACAACTACTACAACACCTTTTCTCATGGCATCTGCATGTCGCCATCTTTTGATGGCATGTACTTTCTTGCTATGTGTCGCACAAGTCCTGTACATTTCGTTAGCACACCTCTTCACTATCATATCATTGTGATTCGTTTTGGCTCATTCGTCGAGCACATCACCTCAATCTGCCATGCAATTATTTTTCCATGCAACAATTCCAATCTTGACATCACCTCAAAGGTATTTATCTAGATATTGCTTTAGTCAATATTTATTGTTTCTTATTGTATGACTTTCATAATTCACACATCATTAATTTTACATATTATATCACTTCGACATGCTTTAAACCCGTTCTTTCATACCACTGACATGTCTTCTCATTTGAGGATAAATGAACTTATAGTTGGGGGGATACTGAATTATTTTACATAAATTCAAATTTCTTAAGTCCCTTCCATCATAATTATGACCATCTACTGCATAACATACAAGCCAATAGACTAGCAATTGGTAGAGCAAACTGGTAATAAGGGTATGGTGAGTAGAATTTTACAGAGAATAGGGGATTGAGAGTTTTTCATGAGATATCATGATGGGTAGTGATGCAATCAGGAGAGATCCTATTGTTCACTCAACACTATTAGCTGATAGGGAGTGCATATCTATTTGCAGTAGGCTGGATGGTTGGAATATTTTCTTAAGATAACAAAGTATAATGAAGACATTAACTATTACAGAAACATTCCAGAATGAGGAAGCTATAGTGAAAGGCTTACATGTTGACATGACTATAGTTGCTATAGCTGAAGTTACAGGGCTATGGGTGGTTGGAGAAGATTTCCTTGTAAGAGTCGATGCCATTTTTGCAAGGGCCAAGTTCATACAACTAGGTGAAACGATGGAATCTACATCTCAAGGTACCAAACAACTATCTTTACCCTAGCTATGGGCCTTTGTTGCTACATATATTATTAAATATCTTACTTGTGATGGGAGGCAATCTTTACTTTATACTGTACATTTCAAACTTTTGATCCATCTCCGTCACAAAAGGGTAGTGAATGTTATGAATTTTTTGTTCAATTTGTTAAAAAGGATGTCTAATTGCCAGTCTTCATTATCTCACCATGGTTTGGTCATGCTATTAGTAAAGAGGAGTTTATCTATTCAGTACCCTAAAATTTCTTGGGAACATTTTCTTGAGATTAATCATGTTAATGAGGGACCTATAAGGGTTGAACTAGAGGGAGAAAAAGAGGCATAGGTAGAAAATTTACAAATAGGGGAAGAAGAGCAAGCACCTGCGACCTCTTCTCACCCAGAAGCTTGACCTACCCATTGCCATGCAACTATTGGGGAGCATCTAGCTTCAAGCTCTGATAATCCTATTTAAAAACCTTCTAGTTCTTCCACACCTATAGTCTCACCAGTTTCAACCCCTTTCTAGAACATGCATCCTCACAGACTTCTAGTTGCAAAAAGAAAAAGTCAAAACAAAAACTGCAACTTGTAGCTTCTAGCTCACCGCCCGAAACACCTAAAATTGCCTATGAAACCCCTTCTGTTTCAAAGCCCACAAAGAAAAAAAAATCATCCTCTTCTTTGTCCAGAGTCAAGAAGAAATAAAGAGTCCCTACTTAATCATGTAGGCACTTAGAACACCTAAAGGAGAAAGAACCTTTACGAGAACATGAAAAGAAGAATGTGGTTGATATCCACACTAATACAGACTCCAAAGGGAGTATCTATTTGTTGATATGGAGTAGAAAAATGTGGGTTACACACTCATTCTGGAGTCTGATGTAGATTCTAAGGGAGAAGATTTATATATAGCCAAGAAAAAGCATCAACCTCCCCTAAAACTGAAAAGCCAGATTTCTCAACCTCTCAAGATGAAACACAGGAAGAAGAATTGTTGTTGGATTCTAAAGGAATGTTAGAGGGTGAGGAGGATGAATTACAACTAGCCCTATAGAAAATTATAGAATTGGAGAAGCAGTTGAGGTATTATCAACAAAAAGAGACAAGGTTAAATGAATGGGTTAAGAAGTTGGAGAATCAGCTACATGTCTTCCATAAACAAGGGTCAGGACTAGAAAATTTGGCCCAATTGGCCATCATAGAGATCAATAAAAGGAATCTAGATCCTATGCAATTAGAAGAGTAGTCTGAGGAACCTACTCCACCCACCTTATTTACAGTTACCCTACAACTATGGAATGAGATAGATAAATTAGTAAAAGAACAAGGTGAACTGGAGGAGAAACATAGCAAGGAGATAGAGGTGATCAAAAACACAAATAAATAGATTGAAATTCAAAATGGATAGAATGATAGACATGACTATTAAATTGATGAGGTGTCAACCACCTGTAAAGGTTTATGCCCTCTATCTACAGGAGTAGTATCTGAGCTTTCAGTTTAGCCAACTTTACAGTGATGCCCCTGTCTCCCTTTTTACACCTACCTTATTTCTAATAGCTCACTAAAGAGCTACCCCTAAAATGCAAAACCAATTGTGTGAATTCTACCTACATGAACTTACCATTCCATATGACACTCACTGGAATCCCCTAGTTGTTATCGAGGATGTGCAATTGAAGGCCCTAGCTTCATTCATTCAAAATGAGCATAGGAGGGGAGAGTTACTACAACAATATAATGAGAGAGAGAAGTCACATCCTCTCAAATTAAGGGTAGAATCTCAAACTCCCCAAAAGATAGTGGAGGAATTGGTAAACTCAATAAGTAGAAAATAAACTCTTGGAATGTAAAGCCATGGATTACAAGAAATTTAGAGAATTAGCTGAAGGAATTGGTAAGGAAGATTTGGGTTTCTCATAAGGTAGGTGGAAAGAGTTGACACCAGCACTGCAAAGGAAATAGCCTCATTCAGTATTTAACCTCTCTACAATAATCTATTGATAAGTGTTTTAGCACACAACAACGCAGGTATGATTGCTGGTATCACACCTCTCTTGAAAAGGTATCCTATCCAAGATAGGATTGCCCCAAAGATAATACAGCTAGGTCTTAGGTTACAAGGAATAACTTCGGTGGAATGTCTAGTTGTGCCAACAAGGGGTCTTACATGAAATGCAAGGTTTATGGAAGATGACAGCAATGTATATGCAGAAGCCGTAGTGGTTTAGACTATAAAGTCTGAAATTTCTAGTAGATGGGCAATGAAATGTTGCTTATAACCTAACCTAACAAACTTGGTATAAATAAAATGCAAAAGGAAAAAGAGAGAGAAAGGTTAAGAGATCCTAAGTGATAGTCACAATGAGGTAAAATACTGCGGATAAACAAATACTTTCAATAAACCATTCCCTATTTCACCAGGATAGGAACCCACAATGTTGCAAGAAATGATGCAATCTTTAAAAGATCCTTATGATTTTCAAATTGCATTCACTCATTAAACACCTAGACAATGGCATAGCTTAACTAGTGGAAAGCAACCAAACTGTATTCAATGACAAGGCCCAGGCTAACTATACATAGCAACTTACCATCAGCAAGCCCTAATAGTATGGACCAAAGCATTCATCAGATATCTTAACATTTACCCATCATTGCAAAAGCACAACTAATTAAATTCAGATTGATATGAACCATGAAAACCAAAATGAGACAACACATAAACACAAATTCCCAACAACCTACAAAACTTGCTTTGTATTGATCAAAATTTGGCAAAGTCTCAACAATTCAGTATCTAATCTTACTCGTTACAATGAGAGAATGATGGCCCTTTTATAGACAAGGCACCATACCGAGTTTTTCAATGGACGGTGGAGATTAACTCAACACCAATGGTCCAGATTACATGGCATTTGATGAGATACATCAGTTAGTTACATTTTTGGATTTGCATTTGTCCTTTAGGATAAAGACAAAATACAGATTGCAAATACATTGAATCTATACAAAATGGAGACCTAGTTGGTTGTACATGATGAAAAGTTAATTTTTAAGACCTAATAAAGATAAAATAAAGTCACATGACACTTGAAAACTTGAGCTGATGTGGATTCATAGGATTCTAAGTGCTGATTGAATCAAGAGGTGTATGTGACACATTTTTAGTGAAAGTGTATCCAACTGGAAGCTTACTGGACCAACATTGCATGACTAGATTGTTGGGATAGCTATGAACAAGTGTGAACATGTCTTGGACATTGGACTAGATCTATAGGAACAACAATGAAAGAAGCATGATCTTCAATGTCTTCTAGCTCCTAGGTCCTATCCCCATCATCTTGGACATCATATTGACTTCCTTTTGTAGGTGCAACAACAATTTGGTTGATAGAATGTCGATTCTACATTTCTGGGTCAACAAGGTACCTTTGTGTGTTCATCCTTCCAAGACGACTCCAATTAGCTCCAAAATGCTCCTTTGTACTCTTAGACCTACAATAAATAAGACCAAGCATCAATTTCATCATAAACAAGTCATTTTCCATCAATTTGGATCAAAACATGTCCATTTGTAGCCATGGATTGGTTAAGAACAACGCATTGTCAAAGTTGCTTCCTTATAGACAACTTCATAAATCTAGTGATTTTTGCATTTTTTTGCATTTTTTATCATTTTCAAGTACCCATTTGGCCTATATATTGATTTAGGAAGTTTTTGTGGTCATTAGAATCCATTTTTAGACTTTTATTTTATGTTTTTCTAGCCTTTTCTACAAAAAGTAAGATTTTTGGGGTCACGGACTTTTCATGTGCAGTAGCATTAATTATCGTAATATGTGATAAAAATCCACATAATCTTGGTAAAATGTTCATCGTGATGTGACAAATAGACATGCAATTCAAATTCACCAAGAAAATTCAATTTGCACCTTGAAAAACTCAATTTTAAGTCAAAATACCTAAAAAGCGTTGATTTTGGGTCTTACGGACTAAAAGTCGGTGGAGGTCAAATTTAGTGCAGGTCTGTGAGATCTATTTCTAGTGCAAAATGGTTTTGGCACTGATTTGGGGTCCAACTAATCTTAGTGTGGATTTTAGGTCCAACCGACTAAAGTTAGTGAAGGCAGTTTTCAGCGCAAGTCGGTAGAAGGCAATTTTAGCGCTAAAGTTGGTGGGAGCTGATTTTGACGCAAAGTGTACTAGAGGCTATTTTTAGCCCAGATTTTGAATTGGCCAAGGTGAAAGTATATTTAAAAATATTTAAAGTATAAGTTTATACTTTAAATATTTTTAAATATACTTTCAGGATGTTTGAGATGGGTTCCAGATCTATAGGATTTCATATGCAGATTCGAGAATTTTGTGGTTCCACCAGATTTCAGACTTAGCCATTTTTTAGGATTTTTAGGGTCTCAGACTTACCCAAATCAGGGCTTTAGGACCATGTGTCAAAATTAAAGTATGTAAACCCCTTAGTGAAACCTTGTGGAATTTTGGCATGATTTTGCAATTCTAAGACCTGGAAACTAGGAATTTCAACATGACACATCCTGCAGAAGCAATTTCAAGGGCAATATCTAGTGACAGGATTTTTGAGCAAAATGCAGTAACACCCAATTCCAATGTAGAAGGCAACAAATGGCTATTTTTTAAGCACAATACCACTCAAGACACTTCCAAATCAATCATGAAAGACATCAAATGACTCCAAACATGCAAAATACTAAACTTTGAAGCAAATCCTACATTCTAAGCACATATCCACCTTCTCATCATCATAAGGTAGAATGGCTGAGACTCTAATCCAAAGCAAAAGAGAGGGTCTCCATTTGGCAAAATGGGGCATGTGTGTAAGGCACAACACAATCAACAAGGCACATAGATATATAAGATCAACCAATGAATATGGGATAATTTGGTTACCATTAGTATTTCATCCTCCCCTACTTTATCCTACTCCACATTGGATGGGGTAGAGGATGGATCAAGTAGTAGAATGAGCTAGGTGGAATAGGTTAGTAGAATAGAAGGGCTTCTATCTCAAACATGATAGAGTAGTAGAAGAACCTACACATTACAGAGAGATAGCTCTTCAGTACAATTTGAGACCTTGGTTGCTGGAGGAATATCAACATGATTAGTTGAGGGGTGTGATGAGGCCATGTTTTGTCTTATTTTTCTTTCTTTAAGTACCTATTTTCTAAGACATTTCTAGACTTCTATTTACACTAATTATGTATATAATTATCCTTAAGACATTAAAAGCATGAAGATGGGTATATAATATGTTGTCAATTAATTATGTGTGAATGGTTGATTGCTCATGAAATATGTTAGTACTTTATGTTGATTTTAGTGATTGTGATGTATAGATACCATGTGATGTACTAATTCCTTGTGCAGAAAGAGTGTGGCTTCATGTCGTGAAGATCACCGGACAACCCACAAAAGAAGGAGATACTGATATCCACAGTAGATGATACAAGCACCAGCAGCCAAATGAAGAAGACCCCAAATTGATTGGGATGAGTCATCCTTAACTCTCCACTCTGTGATGGTTATCCTTCAATAGATGGTGTAGTCTTAAATAATGAAGGAATCTTAGATCATGTTGTAGGGAAACTACTTCATCTCATAATGAACATCTGAGAACAACAGTGTCTTAGGTAGCTTTAAATTTCTTTAAAGACACGCACAACTATGCCACAAAGTGGAATCAGACATAGTTATTTCCCACCATTAATCCTACTGAGAGAAGTAATTGCAATTTAAGAATAAACTAGTTTCAGCAGCAAGCATAAAATAAATTCAAGAATAGAACCATTAAACAAAAAGAAATGAATAGAAGACATGAACACACAGATCTATGTGGGGAAAACCCTTTTTGGGTAAAAAACCCCACACTCCAAAAGCTCAAACTTATTGTATTATTCAATAATCAGAATATATAGTTACATTACAATACAAGCACTAAGCCTTTCATGGAGATAAACATCTTGTTCCATTTGGAGAAAATCTGACAGCACAACCCCTCTCTCACATGGTCTCTATCTTACACTCTCTACACCTTTTTTTACAATGTATATAGCATTACAACATTCCAATGTCATTCAAATTGCCAACAATTTCTAGGAGACCATTCGTTTCCAACTTCCATTGGTTGGAGAGAGTTAATTGTTACAACTCCCTATCGAACTAAACAGTCATAACATTCACTACATTCTCTTGTTGGAATGTTGAAGAGACTAAGTACGGTCTCTCTTTGAATTCCAACACTCACTCTGACGTGCATACCCACCAAGACGTTCAGTCATCAGAGTGTCCAAGAGACTCTAGACCATGTCTCTCCAAACACTCAATGCCACTTTGATACAAAGTCCGTCACTTACTACTCCATCCCACCAGGATGTCGAGGAGATGACTTAGTATCTTCCTCCAATATGGGAGCGTCACACTGATGATGCTAATAGCATCTAATTGGCTCATCGAGGAGACTACACTCCATGTCCCAGCGACAGAGCATCGTCCCTTCAACACTGCCAAGGTAACAACCATGTTATCACCATGCAGTTTACATTACTCCCTGCTCCCATGGACTCACCACATCACCATGTTGAGGGGACTACCATCAAAGTCTTAGCAATAAATACAACTCTCTCTGATGAAGAGAACTCCACAAACAATCCACTGCCAGCTCCCTCCATTAGGATATCGAGGAGAGTGACCATCCTATCCTTCTGAAGTAAGAATGTCAGTTTGATACACTGTAACCTAAAGCCTTTTTTGCTAGTAAATTTGAGACACTATTTCTCAACATTCTCCCACTTGACAAAGAATTTATTGGGTTCCAATCAATGCTCGAAGTCACTATATCAGCCAAGACACTTGCAAAAATATCCAAGATATCCACCATCTCAGGTTATGGTTCTAGCCATCCTCCAAGGGAAAGGAACGAGCAATGGTGTATCTACTATAGTCTTGTTGACCGTGTTTCTACACTTCAAAATTTAAACTTTTTGTGTTGAAATGACAAGCCTGACCATGCAAGCAAGGTACACAGAAAAGCTTCCTACACCAATCTAATAAGGGGAGATGTATGCAAATTCTTTTTAATCCTTACAATTGCAGCAATGTTAAACATATAACAGAGATATTACAACAACAAACACAAACACAAGGGAACATGTGACACAAGATATATTTTGGGGAAAACCTTTTCAGGTGAAATACCCCACACTCTAAAACCTACATAATGTATTATCAAAACAATAATAGTTTACAATACACTTGCAATGCAAGTTCTTCCAAGAGTCTTGAAATATCATTTCTAGAGTGATTCCAATAGCATAATAGTACCTATATATCAACTATATAAACAGTTGCAAACTTCAAATTTTATAGAGATATAAGGCATAAACATGAAGCTTCCTAGTGTAAGGGCACCTATAGGTCCAAGGGGCCTATCAAGAGTCTATTATTTCTTGCTATGTTTTGGTTTTCCATTTAATTTGTAATAAGGTCTTAAGGATCATCTTGGAACATTTTGAAACATGTTGAAGTCATTTGCAATCGCCTTGTAAGGCCTTGGTGCCAATTGTTTGCATGTATGCCATTAGGACCTAGTTGGTCAACTATGGTCAAACCCTCCACAAGTGTGAAGATGGAGTGGAATTCATGTAATCCATGTTTGGGAGTCATTCATGACATGTAGGCATTTCCTTAGAGGAGTTTAAAGTGGTCTTGAGAAGGAATTGTCCATATTGTATACAAAACACATTAGTAGATATTAGTAATAAGGTGACAAATGAGCAGTTTGGAAGTTGCAAAGTTAGTTTTTAGTTGCTAATCAACCCAAACTAATTGATAATGGTGTAAACATGTATAAAGCTTCATCATGTTCAATGCAAGGGCATGATGAAGGTTTTGAAGGACAAATTTGTAAGAAAAACTCAATTTTCTGCAGTTTCTGGTATCTTTTATGCTGTTTCAGACCGTACCTTTCCCTGGTATGGGATTATCATAGATCCATTGTATGTTGGATTGAAAGTAGGAGAAGCTTTTTTTTAAGTAGTTTTGAGGTCTTGACACTAAGTTTGGGTGAAGTTATAGACATTCTTCTATAAACAGGTCACTAAACCCTGAACTAGGGCTTTGTATAAAACAATGGGTTTCTTGCCATTCCACTGAGTCCTAACTTCATAGAAATAGTGGAATGGATATAATTTTAGTACTTTTTGTTGTTTGGTTTACTTTCAGTGTAGGAGAACTGAGTTTTGTGGGAATTTTCCTTGGCAGAGCTTAACAAAACCATGTGTTAAGCTTCAAAAGGGGAACAACGCTTATAAAATCTGTACAATCAGTTGTGGGGGCCCAAAACCTACTTAGTCCTTTATTTTTCCATATATTTTCCCATATCTAAATGGTTGTGCTAGTCCTGTGAATCCATTTGAGGGTGGTCTCTTTGAAAAATAGGGCTAATTGAGCCCAAACCAACTAGGTCTGTCATAGAGAAAGTGTCATATGTTCTTAAGGAACCCCTGCTAATTTTTTTTTATGTTAACAAGGTACCCAAAAGGTGTTCATGAATGTATTTACCTCTCCATAGTACTATGATTTTGAAGAGAAAATCTTTGATGGACCAAATTCAGGGCTATAAGGAAGTGAGTGGATTTGTGAGGGAACTTGTGTATTCCCATAACCTAGACCTTAACCATTGACTTGGAAGTGTTTGTTTATGTATTTTAAGATAGGTTACATGACTGCCCTCTAGAAAAGAGGCCATTTTGAGTTATTTCCTATAGTGAGTCCCTTGACTTAGGATTGGAAAACCTCAAAGGACTGGTTCTTGGTAATTTAAAACCCCCTCCATGTTTCATGAGTGGAAAGACGAATTGATGAGTCATCCATCCATCTAGAACCTCTACATCAAAGTTGTATCAGAGCCAGTAGTACATCTTGTGTTGGTGTTTTGAATTGGTTTTGTAGGTAGGTGAAGAGAAGATTGTGAAAATGCCTCCTAAGGTGAATGTTGTTGCAAGGAAGATTGACAATCATGACAAGGAAATAGAAACCTTGAAATAGGAAATAGCTATGATGAAAGCTAAAGGTAGGGCTCTTTTGGATGAAATTGAAATTGAAGAAGAGGAAACTTCCAGTGAAGAGGAAGAGATGGATCTAGATGATGTGAGAACATTTAAGCTTTTGAAGGCTATGAAGAAGGATGGACATGGAAAATCAGATGTGCCTATGTATGGAGGCAAACTTGATAGTGAAGAGCTCTTGGATTGGATAGGGGCTTTGGAAAACTACTTTGATAGTGAAGATGTCGATGAACCACACAAGGTGAAGAAGGCTAAAACAAGACTAAAGGGACATGCTTTGGTATGGTGGAATTTTGTGCAAGAGGAAAGGGAGAGACAAGGAAAGAACAAGATCACTTCTTAGGAAAGAATGAAGACAAAACTGAAAGGTAAATTCCTTCCTAGTGATTATAATGTTCAATTGCTTAAGAAGTTGCAAAATCTTAAACAAAAGGAGTTAGATGTGCAATCGTATGCTGAAGAATTTTATAAGTTAAGCATAAGAACTAAACATGAAGAAGATGAGGAAGAAATAGTTGCTAGGTACTTGAATGGTTTAAGGTATAACATTCAAGATGAGATCAGCTTGTTGGCACCTAATTTAGTTGAACAATGCTTTCAAATGGCAATGAGGGTAGAAGAAAAACTAAAGAGGAGACAAGAGAAGGAAGCAAGGGGAAGAGGTAGAACTTCTAGGGGTAGAGGTACAACTACAACATCAAGGCAACATAAGGAAGACCATGAAGATGTTGAGAAGAACAAAGAACAAGCTCCTAAAGCAAGAGGAGGATGGACAGGTGGATGAACTAATCTTAGACAAAGGAGAAATTTCAATGAGTTTGCTAGTAGATGTTATAGGTGTAATGAATTTGGACACCCAGCTTTCAAGTGTCTTCAAAACCAAGGTTCAACATCAAGTGGTGATAGAAGCAGAGAGAGAAGAACATAATTGATTCAAGAGGAAGAGTGTGAAAGTTCAAGCAAACCTGCAGATATAGAAGTAGGAGAAACACTCATGATGAGAAGAACATTGTTGCAAGCACCTAAGGAGGAAGACATGAGCTAAAGAAGGAGCCTATTCAGAACCTCATGCAAATGCAAAGGTAAAGTGTGTCAAGTTGTTATTTATTCAAGTTCTCAAGATAATATGGTGTCTAGGGAAATGGTAGACAAATTGAATTTAGAGAAGATACCTCATGTAGTACCCTACAAAGTTTCTTGGGTGAATGATAGTCAAACCTTAGTGGTGAATGAGCAAGCCTATGTGGATTTCCAAATTAGGGAGTACAAAGATAGGGTCTTGTGTGATATATTGCCAATGGATTGTTGCCATTTGCTATTGGGGAGACCATGGCAATTTGATAGAAGGCCCATGTATGATGGTTGGGAAAACACTTATACAATTTGGAAGGATGATTAGAGTTTCAAACTAACCCCTTTGCACAGTAGTGCAAGAGATAAAGGAAAAACCAAGGTTGTGATTTTTGGTAAAAAGGAGCCTATAAGGCTTGAAGACAGTAAGGACAATAGGCTTTCTAATTTAGAGAAGAGTTATGGTATTGGAACAGCAAGAAAGACACCTACAAATGGTGCTAAGACAGTCATGATGAATGATGATGAACATATTGAGCAGATGGCAAAAGGCTCTAAGAAGATTAATACTCAATTGGAAGTACAAAATGATGTGAAGCCCATGAAGAAGACTGATCAAAGAGAGGTAAGTGATGAGTTGTTGATAACACAACAAGAAGGGATTAGGAAAGTGGAAGAGATCCTAATTGAGATAGTGGTATGTCCTATAATAGTCCATGGAGTGAAAGCACAGTCATGTTTAGCTAGGGAAAAGGCTCTAAAAAATGAAAACACAGTGATATATGGGACTACACAAAAAAGGGCCATAGGTTTGATGCCTAATTTCAATGGTCAGAATGGAGTGGGACAAGTGCACAATCAGGGATAGAGTCGTGAAGCAAGACATGCTACTTGGATAGGGCAGAAGGTGGTTAAAATAGGTGGAACATCAACCCTGAGAGGTAGAGAGAATAGGGGTAAGTACCAATTAGAAATGGTAGTCAGAGACAAAAGCATTGGTAAAGGGGGGTTTAGAGGCATGAAAGTAAGGAAATTCACTTGTTTTGGTCTAAGGGCAGATGACAGACCACCCACTAATCTGATTCTAGACAAGGGGACAAAATTCCATGCATATAAAGGACATAAGGTAGAGTGAACTGCAAACTTTTATTGTCCAAGTTAGACAAGAGGAGGTACAAGTCAACATGGGGTATCTGTTGAAGACCTCATCCCAAGAGGGACTTGAGATTTTTCTCTCCTTAGGAGCATGGTGCAGGGGCACCTATAGGTCCAAGGGGCCTATCAAGAGTCTATTATTTCTTGCTATATTTTGGTTTTCCATTTAAGTTGTAATAAGGTCTTAAGGACCATCTTGGAACATTTTGAAACATGTTTAAGTCATTTGCAATCACCTTGTAAGGCCTTGGTGCCAATTGTTTGCATGTAGGCAATTAGGACCTAGTTGGTCAACTATGGTCAAACCCTCCACAATTGTGAAGATGGAGTGGAATTCATGTAATCCATGTTTTGGATTCATTCATGACATGTAGGCATTGCCTTAGAGGAGTTTGAAGTGGTCTTGAGAAGGAATTGTCCATATTGTAAACAAAACACATTAATATGCATTAGTAATAAGGTGACAAATGAGTAGTTTGGAAGTTGCAGAGTTAGTTTTCAGTTGATAATCGACCCAAACTACTTGAGAATGATGTAAACATGTATAGAGCTTCATCATGTTTGATGCAGGGGCATGATGAAGGTTTTGAAGGATAAATTTATAAGAAAAAACTCAATTTTCTGCAGTTTCTGGTATCTTTTATGCTATTTCAGATCGTACATTTCCCTGGTATAGGATTGTCATAGATCCATTATATGTTGGATTGAAATAAAAAGGAGTAACCTTTGTTTTGAAGTAGGTTTGAGGTATTGACACTGAGTTTGGGTGAATTTATAGACATTCTTCTGTAAACAGGTCGCTAAACCCTGAACTAGGGTTTTGTATAAAACGATGGGTTTCCTACCATTCCACTAAGTCCTAACTTCATAGAATTAGTGGAATTGATCTAATTTTAGTACTTTTTGTTGTTTGGTTTACTTTCAGTGCAGGAGAACTGAGTTTTGTGGGAATTTGCCTTGGCAAAGCTTAACAAAACCATGTGTTAAGCTTCAAAAGGGGAACAACACTTATAAAATCTATACAATCAATTGTAGGGGCCCAAAACCTACTTAGTCTTTTGTTTTTCCACACTTTCCCATGTATGAATGGTTGTGCCAGTCCTATGAATCCATTTAAGGGTGGTCTCTTTGAAAAACAGGGCTAATTGAGCCCAAACCAACTAGGTCTATCATAGAGAAAGTGTCATATGTTCTTAAGGAACCCCTACTAAATTGTTTTTATGTTAACAAGGTCCCCAAAAGGTGTTCATGAATGTATCTACCTATCCATGGTACTATCCTTGTGAAGATAAAATTTCTGATAGACCAAATTTAGGGCTACAAGGAAGTGTGTGGATTTGTGAGGGAACTTGTGTATTCCCATAACCTAGACCTTAACCAGTAACTTGGAAGTGTTTGTTTATGTATTTTAAGATAGGTTACATGACTTCCCTCTAGAAACGAGCCCATTTTGTGTTATTTCCTATAGTGAGTCCCTTGACTTAGGATTGGAAAGCTTCAAAGGACTGGTTCTTGGTAAGTTAAAACACCCTCCATGTTTCATGAGTGGAAAGACCAATTGATGAGTCATCCATCCATCTAGAGCCTTTGCATCACTTACTAAGATGGGTGTCCATCTTGGACACATGACCATTTTCCAACACCCTGCAAGGACACTTGTCCAACATGAAAATACCTTTCTTACATCTGTCATAAAATGACAGATTTGACTTCCCAAGATGGAGCGCTCCAAGGCTAAAAATATACTATGACATATGCTCTTATGCATCTTACAACTGTCATAAAATCTGCCCACATAACAACCTTAAATATTGTAAGAGAATCTATCATAAATGACTAAAAATATCATATTCCTATTACATGTCATAGCCCAACTTGGGCACCCAAAGATGCCTTTCTCTCATACAAAGATACTCATCGACACTTGTCCCAACTTGTCATAGGAATCTCTATACTTGGCTCTTACACGTCATAGATTATGTCATATGGAATATCCTCTTCCTCATACCACAAGATGCCGACACATGGCATACTAGTGCTGCCTCAAATGGGACAGCCAAATCCAAGTGAGTTTGACTTGACCATCTAAGTCACATTCCAAGTAGGATGACATGTCACAATGCCACCTCAACTAAGTGACCAAATTGAATGTGCAAGTAAATACAAAATTAGGCAATGAATAAATACATAATTAAATAAACAATGCTAGGAATTTGCAAAGGTTGAGACACCTTAATTCCCAACATTCTCCCACTTGTTGAACACCTTGCAAGAGCCAAAATAATGACAATATTTAAATGCTAGGGTCCAAGAGGCCCATAGACTCCGAACACCATCTAAACTTCTATGTGCCCATTAGTTTCGTCAATGCATCTGCAACATTCTTCAATGTGTCTACCTTCTCCAATATCACCTTCCCATCTTCTACCATATCTCGAACAAAATGAAACTGAACATCAATATGATTTGTTCTTGCATGAAAAGTAGGATTCTTTGCTAGGCAAATCACACTCTAACTATCACAATAGATAGTAATCTATCCTGTATCAAAACCAATATCTGAACACAACCTCTTAATCTAAATGGCTTCCTTACAAGCATTATTTAGTGCCATGTACTCTACTTTTGTCATGGACAAAGCAACCATAGGTTGTCGCTTACTCAACCAGCTAATAGCACCACCAAACATGGTAAACACATAAGCACTGGTGGATCTCTTGCTGTCAATGTCACCTGGCCAATCAGAATCCACAAATCCATGAATACTCACAGAATGTAGAGGTCTAGTAGGATAACCATGATAACATAGAGAATACTTAGAAGTACCCCTCAAATATCTGAACACTCTCTTCATTGCATCCCAATGTACCCGTCGAAGATTAGCCATAAACCAACTAAGGACTCCCACTGCTTGGACAATGTCTAGTCTTGTACAGACCATAGTATACATCAAGCTACCAATTGCACTAGCATAAGGTACTCTGCTCATATCCTCTATATCAGAAGGAGACTTTGGGAAATCATTCATAGATAACTTTATCCCCAATGACGTAGGAACACACAATGGTCTGCAATCTACCATGCTGAATCTATCCAACATAGTCTTCACATACTCTAGCTTAACCACAAAGTTTATGTTTGCACTGTCTCTTCTGATCTCCATCCCTATAATGTACATGGCTGCCCCTAATTTTTTCATCTCAAACTGTGCTGACAACTGAGACTTCAAATCTGAAATCATATTCTTACCATTCCCAATCAGCAACATATCATCAACATACAGTGCAATAATGAGAATGCGATCATTTTCAAAATTGTAATACACACAATGATCCGATTTCCATCTTAGAAACCCAATAGACAACATAAAGTTATCAAACTTCAAGTACCACATCCTAGGAGATTGCTTCAAACCATACAAAAATGTCTTTAACTTACAAACCAAATTTTCTTTACCTTTCACCACGTAGTGCTCAGGCTGTGACATATAGATTTCTTCCTCCAAGTCATCATGAAGGAAAGTTGTCTTCACATCCATTTGTTCCACTTCTAAATCATAAGTTTTTGCAAGAGGTAACAAGAACCGAATAGATGTTAGCTTTGTGATGGGAGAGAAAATTTCACCATAATCAATTCCTTCCACTTGTGAATATCCCTTCACAACCAAATCTGGCCTTGTACTTCTCAACACTGCCATCTACTCCAAATTTCTTCTTGAACACCCATTTACATCCAGCAGGTTTCTGTCCATTAGGCAAAGGTACCAAGTCCCAAGTTTTATTCTTTTCCAAAGAAGTCATCTCATCCTTCATGGCCTCCTTCCAGGAACCTGCATCTTTCATGTCCATAGCCTCTGTCATGATTATAGGCTCATCAGTGTTAGTAATCAAGGCATAAGCACAACTAGAATCTAGCAATGGATAACCAAACCTGTCAGGTTGCTTCCTGTTTTGTGTGGACCTCCTCAAATGATGAGGTGAAGGTTCTACCTCTTCTTCTGAACTTTTAGAGCTGCTAGATCTCTCCTCATCATTAGGTCCAATAGGGTCTTTCAGTTCATTCTTTTCAGGGGTAGAAGGAAACTGAACCACATCCTCTTTCTTTTCTTTTTCTTCTAGCTGTAGAACAATAGGAGAAGGTGTTAGCTCTATGAAGATAACACTTTTTCTATACAAGACTTTTTCAGCCACAGGATCCCATAGCTTGTACCCTTTTACACTGACATCATAGCTAATGAAGATACACTTAACTGTAGTGTTCTCCAATTTTGACCTCTTCTCCTTAGGCACATGTGCATATGCCTCACAACCAAAAACATGAAGATGTCTCAATGAGGGCTTCTTACTGGACCACACCTCCATGGGTGTCGTATCAACGAGTGCTGAGGTAGGAGACCTATTAACTAGGTAGCAAGCAATGACTACAGCTTCAGACCAAAACCTTTGTTTGAGGCTAGCACCACTAAGCATACTCTTAGCCCTCTCCATCAATGTTCTACAGGGTATAAGGAGTTGTCTTATGTCTTTCAATCCCATGTTCTTTACAAAATTATCAAACTCTATGGGAAAAACTCACCACCATTATTAGTTCTTAAACACTTAATCTTTTTACCAATCTAATTCTCTACAAAAGATTTAAACTCTTTGAACCAACTAAAGACTTCAAATTTTCTTTTGAGAAAATAAACCCATGTCCTACTGTAATCATCAATGAATGATACAAAATATAACAATTTAGAAATTGAAGGAACATTCATAGGGTTAAACACATCAGAATGAATGAGATCCAAAACACCAAAAGACTTCTGAGAACTAGAGTAAAACTAAACACAGTTTTGTTTTCCATATATACAATGTTTGCAAAAGTCAAACTTGAGATTACAATCATTTAATCCCTCTATGAGGTTTTATTTTTCAGGGATCTAAGACCCTTCTCACTAATGTGACCAAGTCTTTTATGCCACAACATTGTCTTCTCAACATGAAGCTTCATTTCCAAAGCATGAGCACCCTTAGGTACCTATAAAGCACTACCATCAGAAGTTGAAGCAACACACTTTTTCATTGCGGGTTCCAATGGTGAGGATAAATAATCTGAAGCTCTTTTCATAGAAGAACTATTGCACTGAGTAGTGCATGTATCTAGCTAAAACAAGTACCTCTCTAAGTACCCTTAGCAAGCACCATAGCTCCTCTTGTTATCTTGCATCCTCCACTTGAGGAAACAACCTGCACACCTGCATCATTCAAGTTACTTACAAAGAGTAGGTTTCATGCTAAACCAAGGATGTGTATCACCCCATTGATCCCCTTCACTCATCCATTAGGGAATCAGTTCAAGACTCTTCCACACCCAACTATCTTTAGGTGAGAGTCATCACCTAGGTACACCTTCCCACCATCGAACTCTTCATACTTTGTGAACCAACCTTGATGTGAGGTATGTTGCAAGTATGTGCCTAATCGGTGTTTTCATTGGTGTCAACTGTGCTCTTACTTTGTTGAGGATATTGATAAAATTAGCCCCTCCGGTGATAACAATGTGTTGCAGTAGAAACAGTGCATTACATGCAGAAGAATGGTCCAGAAGAATGCTTTGCATTTCATGTAGAACAAATATCTTTACCTACAGATTGGGAGTTATTTAGAAGCCTGTCTGAAGATGTTATATTCTGATTTTGAGCCTCTGGTATGAAGAATTGAATGAGTTATGTTCACCAGAGTGAAAATAGCTTTTTTTGTATGCTTGGTGGTGATAGGGAGAAAGTGTTTTGCTCCGCATTCCTTTGCATTGAAGTATTTTGGTCTGTAGTTCTAGAATTAAGTCAGTGGTGATGTTAAGTGCCTTCAAATGCAATGGTTTATGATCTAGTGGTCCACAAGCTATCTTTTACAAATGACAGTGGTTGATAGTGTTGTTCATATACTCCAGTTTGAAGAATCTTATTGATATAGTGATTAGAGATCGTGCAGTTGTTCCTAGTGATTACAATGTGCTTGTGGATGTCTCCTGATCATGCTCCTATATTCAGATTGGTCTACAAGGTGTAATTTAGATCATGCATGAAGCATGTTCTTGAGAATACTTGTGTTAACATCAGTCTTAGCCGACCTGGTTGAATTCATCATTTGTGAAGATGCATCGAAGATTGTGATAGCATGTTGTAGCATGGAAGATTGTGTTTGAGTCCCTACTAAGGCGTGGCATGATCCACATTCATTTATTTGCTTTGTAAATTTGTTTAGGTCCAGACCTATATGATGTAACATATGTTTGTCGACCTTGGAGATTGTTCAAACGGTTGATGATTGTAATGTTGACCTTGATGATCATTCCAAGGTTGATGAAGTGTATAAATACTTGTAAGTGAGTTGTGAAAATGCATCCAAGTGCAAAGATGCAAAGATAGAAGTGAAGTAAGGTAGCAGAGCAGAGAAGAGGTGTTTGTGTGCTTCAATGGAACTAAACCTTGGCATGGAGTAGATGTTGCTATCTCAGTTCAATCTTTTGGCAATGAGCCTCCTTTTGGCAATGAGCCTTCCTTTGGCAGTGAGCCATCCATAGGCAGTGAGCCTTTCTTTGTAGTGAACAATTTGGGCAGTGAGCCCTATAGGTAGTGAGCCTCTATTTTTTGGTATTGATATAACTTATATATTTCTATGGGATAACAACCACTATGGTTTTTCCCTCTAAAGGTTTTCCATGTAAAAAATCTAGTGTCTCATGTGTTGTTTATGCTTTTGTGTTGAGCTTCTTATTTGATGCTTTCATGGTTATATCTAAATATAATTAATTGATAAGTTGATCATCATATTTGATTAAAAGTTTTAGGACAACTGATACACCCCCCTCTCAGTTGTCTGGTGCAGTCCAACAATTGGTATCAGAGCCAAGTTCCTCATAAGAAAGTCTAATAGCTCGAGGAAGATCTTGGATGTCTTATAAGAAGGAAGCTCTGCATTTTGATGGGACAAATTATGCTCTTTGGAAGGTACGAATAAAAACCCATATCCTTTGTTTTGGTTATAAAGCATGGCTAGCTACATAGTCACAATTTGTCATGCCTGAAGGCGGGTTGACAACTGAGGATGATATCAAAGAATATGAATTGGATGTCAAAACAAAGGATGCTCTATTAAGTTCCTTAAGTGACTCAGTGCTGACAAAAGTTGTGGACCTTGAATCTGCAAATGAGGTATGGGAGAAGCTAAAAAATTTGTATGAAGGAGATGATTTTGTAAGAGAAGCTAAGTTACAAAGCCTGAAAGTGAAATATGAGGGTTTGAAGATGAATGAAGATGAAAATATAATAGCCTTTATGCAAAGTGTTGAAAAACTTGTCATTGGAATAAAAGGTATGGGAGGAACTCTCAGTGATAAGAAAGTTGTGATGAAAATTCTAAGATCACTACCAAAGTCCTATAGTCACAAGGTAGTTGCTATTGAAGAATTTATGACAGTGAAAACTATTGACAGAGATCAATTACTTGGAAATCTTATAGTGTTTGAGATGAGAGAATTTGGTGATGCCCTACCAAAAGTTGAAGTAGCGTTTAAAGCCAGTACTTCAGAAAAGATTTCCAGAGATGAAAAATATAAAGTTGATGATGACTTTGATGAACTTGAAGCTAACTTTGTTGACAAGTGTAACGTCAAAAAATGTCCCCTTGGGGGCTTTTCCCTCATAAGTTTTAGCTCTCAGGTCTTTAGCATGCATTTAGGACATCTTAGTTCATATTTTGGCATCCCGATGGAATGAGACCTGGGTTTCATGGCAAATGGGACCAAGGAGGACCCCTTGAGTTGTACCTTGCCCAAAATAAGGGGGGAGGACTTGGGTGCCCACACCCTAGTCCTGCCCTATTTTGGGGCAGCCCTAATTTCTGGGTGTCGGTTTATGACTATTATTTGGGTCCTTTGTCAACATGGTAAGTTTGAATTATGAAAATCTTGGAGGGAGTGTTTGTAGTTGCATATAAAAGCATGTTTAGGCATTCATTTGTAGACTAGATTTCAATTAGATGATCATTGTGAATTTTAGGCATTCTCAAGGTGATTCAAAGCTTTCATTGTGTTGCAAGAGCAGACTTGTGTGGTTTATGTGTTTGTTTACAGATTTGAGCATCCATTTCATCATGGAATGAAGATCATTTTCCTCCCCTGATATATTTCACTACAAGGTGACATAATATTGTGTTTTCATCATTGATTCTTTTGGTTTTTGCCTTTGCCTCACAAGGGTACACACTCTTTATTTGACAATGGTGTTCAGAGACTTAAGTGTCCTCTGGGGCTTGACTAAGGTAAGCCTCTAAACACTACAACCCCCAAACCAAGTCTTATGATTGCAAGTTACAGGTGTCATATTCAGGAGAAGTGAAGTTGTAGAAAGGATTGGTAGGCATCAAGGATTTGGGATCTGAAGAAAAGTAGGACACCAGAGCATTTCCAAGACTTTGGCACTAGTTCTAGTGTCCTCCGAAGCTAATTTTCTGGAAACAGAAGTTACAAGGCTGATCAATGTCGAAAGGAGGTCCAAATTCCATAAAGAAACTAGTACCTTGGACTTGGGTGCCCGCTCCAGTGTCCCCAACTATTTCACTTCAGAACCCCAAAAATAGGTACTCTGTGATTTGGTATTTTACACCTGTCTGCAAGAGTTTTTTCTGTTATTCGTCAATTTACTGCCGTATTTACATAATTAGGGTTTTAATGGTCAATTGAGCATAGAAGAAGGAAAATTGATAATTAAATTCCCTAATCCAAGTTTCCCTACATCTCACAGTGACCTAGGGTATGATATGCTCACCACTCAACCCTAGATCCTTGAATGTTAAGTGGAAAGGCGGATTTAAACATCAAAACACTAAAACATTAACAAATCCAATTTTCCACCTAAACATTTTGGTGAATCCATATTTTTGGACTTAAATTGCAAATTTTTGAGTATGTGTCTTTAGATTTGGATTGATTTCATTCATTCGTATAGTCATTCATTTTATTGCATTGAGAAAAATTCAAAAAAAATGAAAAAATTGGAAAAATACAAAAAAAATTACATTGTTTGGCTTACTAAATTGCATCAATTATTCCTAAATTTTCCTAATTCATAATTTTTGCATTAGATCTGATATAAACAACAGAAAAATACAAAAATTCATACATTTTCATTATTAACTTGCTAGGGTTTTATGGAAATTTTGACAATTTTATATAACCTAGTAATTCCAAAATCTAGGGTTAGTAGGCAAAATATTTTCTCAGATTTTACTACTAACTTTAGAGGCTCATTAAAATTAACATTTTTCTATTGTCTTGCATTTTAGTGTAAATTTGCATTTAGATTTAAAATATTTGCAATTTTGCATAGAAAATTTCAACAAAAACTAGCAATTTTGATGCATTTTCATTAAATTTGCATGGGCATTTTGCATGTTCAAGCTTGAAAATCATTTCCAAATCTAAGAGTATTTAATTTTTATCATAAATTAGACTTAAAAACATTCACATAGCATTTTGTCCCAAGATCTCAAACTTAGGGCTTCAAAAACAACAATTTTCACTAAATTTGGCCTTATCGACTCTATAAACTTGCACCATACGCATGTTGTGCAGAGTATTTTTGAATTAATTTTATTTTATCAGGGTAATCATTTTTTTCCCCTCCTAAAAAGCTTCACAACAGCCTTTTATCGGGCTCTTGTAGTGAAAATTCAGTGAAAAACTACACATTTTGTCTATTTTTTGCCCTAAGGTTTGACCTAGTTTGCACTCCAATCATGTTGTGATCAATTTATGGATTGAGGTGACTAAAAATATTGATATTATTTTCTTTACCTCCTAAAATTCCTTACAATACCTCCTTTGCTAGGTCTTGGAATTGAAAAACCATGAAAATTTGCATATTTTGCTATATTTTCACTAGGGTTTTACCTTAAGTGGCACTAAAAGCGTGTTGTGTTGGGTATTTTGGCACCAAGTGGCTGATATTACTGATATTATTTTTTTTCCATCATCACTTTCTTCACAACACCCTTTTTTATGCTCTCTTGCATTGAATTTTGGTGAAAAAAGTGCCTATTTTGACATATTTTCACTATATTTCGACTTGGCATTAACTTAAAATTGCATCAAGAGTGTATTGAGAAGGATAATTTTACTGTTTTGGACTAATATTAGAAATATAAATTTCTTCTCTTGACTTAAATCCTTACAATATCCTTTGTTTCATTCATTGGCATTGAAAAGAGTACAAAAAAACTGAGCATTTTGGTCGTCAATCATATCCTTCTCCTAGGATTTGTTCTCTTAGTTTGTGTGTTGTATGCTTTGGTATAAGCTTTATGATACACTATCCTAAAAACAATAACCGTTTGAGAAGAAGTAAAAGATTAATGGGATCTAGTCCTCTTGAAGAAGTTGGTACTTTGGACACCTTTACAAAGGGAGAAACTCAAATTGTGCAAAATATTATACATCCTCCAACCACAATGGAAGAACAAACTTTTCATGATGTTGATAAACTATTGAGGCAACAGGATATGTATCTAATGAGCAAATAGAAAAATTGGATAAAGAGCTAGCTGAATTTCAATCATTTATGGAAAATGAGAGAATAGCTAAAGAAGTTGTCCCTACAATTCATAATATAAGAGAATTAATAAAAGAGGAACAAGATGGTGTAAATGCAATTCATGGTCTAGCACATATTGTACAAACCAATATCATGCCAGTGACCAAATGCGCACAAGTGATAAATAACACTTTATCACCATCTCATACTCAAGTTTTGGCACCTATACCGACTACAAGAATATCCACTTTTATATCAACAATCTTAACAACTAATGTGAACACTTGTAGTAATGCTACCACTGATATTAGAATATCTAATGGCACTAATTACAAAGCTGTTGGATTTAATTATTAGAATTTAGTTCCTAAAGGGACCTCTTCTATGAATACTTGTTCTCAACCTCCTATCTATTCCACTCATTTCCAGCCACCTATTACCTACTCACAACCATCTTCCACCTATCATTATGGCCAACCACCATTAACATATCCTCAACCTCTACCTATTGTATCTCAAGCTCAATCACCTCCTCACCTTTGTTCTAATTCCCAACAACACACCGTATCTCCCAATGATGCCATCCTAAACCAACTTTTATAGGGCATGACTACTTTACAACAAAAGGTAACAAATTTGACAAACTCTTTGCAGCCTAGTCTACCAACATATCATGCCCATAATCTGTTATCCTATGCAATTTTGAGAACCCCTATGCCTGAGAGGTTTGAGACTCCCCACTTTGAAAAAATGGTGGAAAAGGTAATCCTAATATTCATGTGGCAGCATTCATAGCTATGTGTAGTATTTTTATTTTGAAGAGGATTTGCTAGCAAAACTTTTCCCGCGATCTCTCAAAGATACCACCTTAGAATGGTTTTGCTTGTTACCTCCAAATTCAATACACTCCTTTTCACAGTTGATTGATCAATTTTTAGAACATTTCAAGCAAACATTGGACCCCAAGTCACTCTTATTGACTTGGTTCAATGCAAAGAAGGTCCCAGAGAAAAGTTGACCGAATTCATTAGTCGATATCAAGGATTTTATGCACAAATTTAATATCAGATGAAAGATGAGGATGTTCAAATAATGTTCATTACAAATCTATAGCCTAATATTCATGATAAGATTCTCTTGATGAAATATAACTCCTTTCAACATTTATGCACCGCTCTTCATGATTATCAACTTTCATCTAGTCAGTATGAAAACCAAAACTCATTGGCTCAAGTTGGTCAATCCATGGGTGGATTATCACAAAACAATTTTAAGAGAAACAATAATAGGAGTTTCATCAAGATCAATGGACCAAATATGAATGTGTCTGCTATAAATAATCCAAAGAAAACATCATATCAACCAAGAAAGTTTACTCCGATATATGAGTCTTATCATTCTATCATGAACCAAGCTATGAGTAATAACATTCTGAAGCTTCCCCCAATCAAGCCTATTGATCCTAGTGAACAAGGACCTTACTTCGATGCTAATGCCTTTTGTCATTATCATTAGACACAAGGACATCACACTGAATGATGTATGCATCTTAAACATGAGATACAAGACATTATTGATTCAAATGTCATCCAGGTATCAGGTGTGAATGATAATGGAAATAAGTCGGTTGCTCTACCGAATCAAAATTTACAAATTTTCACTAATCCCTTCCCTAAACATACTGAAAACAATATGATGGAATAGGGTTTAATGGAAGTAGATGAGGATGATTACTTGGACTATGATAGTATTGTGGGAATGATTGAAGTGGATAAGAAACAAGTGGATAACCCACCTCATCCATGAAGAAATGGAATTTATGCTGAGGTTCCTCCTCTATTATCCCTATATGGATTGGGAGATAACCAAAATGCATCAGAAAAGTAAGAGCAACAACTGATACAGATGAGTAAGATGGTACAGGATGATTCCCAATACTATTCTAGAAAGATTCAACAACAAAAACTCTCTAAAAATTAGAAAAGAGCAAGACAACAATCAATAGTTAGAAATAATAGTGGTTCTCCCCCTCATAAGCAACAAAAAGTCTCATTTAAACAGGGATTTAAGGAACAAACATCATATGATAACAAACAAAATTTTTATAAGAATCACTCAAATTTTGCATTAAATATGATCGAATACCTCTCCAAGAGGTTTGCAAGCTCCAAGATATAATATGCAGACCTTACAGGTAAGTATCTCTAACCCTTTATTTATCTCATGATGTGCTTCCCCGATGATGTGTTATATGTTGTTTAGGCCTCTTGGGATGACCTTGGATTCTCTTGTAAGGTTCGGGATACTAGGAGACCACCTCTGTTATGACCTTCTTCTATTTGTATCATCATTCTTCTATATTGTCTCTCTCTCTCTCTCTATGTTTATTGTTGTGTGTTGTGTCTTATGGACATAGTGTCGCAGTTGGTGACCTGGGGGCACCCTCCTACATGATTGTCCCTAAGACACTTGTTTCTTCTCTCTTATTTATTGTTTCCCTTCCTCTAGTGTTTCCACCTAGCAGGCAGATGACGACAAACATTTATACTGATGCGGACCTAGTGTTCTTTTCACGAGAAATCAAAAAATGGAGTTAGTTCCTAATATGACGATGGTGTTGTATATCTTATCCAATGCTTGGCTAGTGGAAGCACTCATGCATTCTGTGTAGTGAATTTCATGATGTTTCTATCGCATTTACAAACCTTAACAATACTGTTTCTCTATGCACCTTTGTTTGTCTTTGAATCTAGCCTTGGTGGTACTCAATTCAGAGAGCTTCGTGATATAGCCCTATGGTTATCCTTAAACTCCAGATTTTTTGTACAACCTTGGCTCTTTGTGTGGTTAATCATATGCATTGATGTTGTTGTTTATCATAATCTTGTAAACACTAACATGTTTCTTGCAGGGATGTGTTTGTGGGAACATTTGATGATCGTAAAGTACATGTCACCTCCGAGGGGCATGGGCTTTGCGAAAGTCAGTGTTTCCTTGTGTGTTTTCTTCCTACCTTAGCGTACTTGATATTGATAACTGTTATCAACCACCTTACGGTGGGGGCTTATATAAGGTAAGTTGTTTGTTATAGATGTTAGCAATGTGTTTGACCTCATATGTAGAGACTTGCTCCCCAAGGTAGTGCATCATGCATCCTGTGTTTGTTTGCAATCAATCAATCAATCATGTAAGCCCTTTACAGAGGTAGGATATTATGTATATCCTTTTTATCTTAAGCCCTCTATGGAGGTGGGGATGGTGTATTTCTTAAAGCATATTACATCATCTTGTCATTTTCAAAAGTCCTCTATGGAGGTAGGGAGTGGTCCTGTGACTAACTCAACCCTTAAGCATGTTTTTAGCGATTGTTATGGCGAATCCCAATCATCGGTGTGTGCTTGTAATGTGCTTGAGATGGTGTTGGACCTAGAAATAGGTACACTCCATCGCTTGTCTGTCATATTTTCTCTGTGTCTTCAAGTGTGTGTGTTTTAGTGTGCTTGTTTTGTGTGGCATGTTTGTTGCCCCATATGCATAGACCAGTACCCTTAGGTAGTGCTTCCTGTATTTTGGGAGGTTTTGTGTGTCTTGCATGTGTGTTGCCCCATATATACAAAGACCTACACCCTAAGGTAATGCATCTTGTATTATGGGAGGTTTGTTTACTTTCCAGTACTTGCATTTGCATTTCATATATATGATAAAAAGAAAAGAAAAGATATCATTTATGTCATCCATGCATTAATGTGTCTTCTATGCATTGACTACCTTCTCCATGTTCTGCGTGACTGTAGTTGTCTTCTCCATGTTTTGCGTGTTTGTTACTATCTTCTATGTGATTGGCGTGTCTTCTCTGTTCTTGGCATGTTTGTTGTATTTATGACCGTACTTTAATTCATGTATTGGCCTCACATTTATACATACATTAAAGGGGGGGCTAAATGTAACATCAAAAAATGTTCCCTTGGGGGCTTTTCCCTCATAAGGTTTAGCTCCTGGGTCTTTAGCATGCATTTAGGATATCTTAGTTCATGTTTTGGCATCCTGATGGAAAGAGAGTTGGGTTTCATAGCAAATGGGACCTAGGAGGACCCCTTGAGCTGTACCCTACCCAAAATAGGGGGGAGAACTTGGACGCCCGCATCCTAGTCCTACCCTATTTTGGGGCAGCCCTAATTTTTGGGTGTTGGTTTATGATCGTTATTTGGGTCCTTTACCAACACGGTAAGCTTGAATTACAAAAATCTTGGCGAGAGTGTTTGTAGTTGCATATAAAAGCATGTTTAGGCATTCATTTGTAGACTAGATTTCAATTAGATGATCATTGTGAACTTTAGGCATTCTCACGATGATTCAAGGCTTTCATTGTGTTGCAAGAGTAGACTTGTGTGGTTTATGTGTTTGTTTGCAGATTTGAGCATCCATTTCATCTTCATTCTTCCTCCCATGATATCTTTCTCTACAAGGTGACATAATATTGTGTTTTCATCATTGATTCCTTTGGTTTTTGCCTCTGCCTCACAAGGGCATGTACTCTTTATCTAACAATGGTGTTTGGAGACTTAAGTGTCCTCTGGAGCTTGACTGAGGCAAGCCTTTAAACACCATGACCCCCAAACCAAGTCTTGTGATTATAGGTTATGGGTGTTGTATTCAGGAGAAGTGAAGTTGCAAGAAGGATTGGCAGGCATCAAGGATTTAGAATCTGAAGAAAAGGACACTGGAGCATTTCCAGGACTTGGGCACTCGCTCTAGTGTCCTCTGAAGCTGAGTTTCTAGAAACAAAAGTTACAGGGCTGATCAATGTTAGAAGGAGGTCCAAATCTTGCAAAGAAACTAGTACCTTGGACTTGGGTGCCCACTCCAGTGTCCTCGACTGTTCCACTTCAGAACCCCAAAAATATGTACTTTATGATTTGGTATTTTACTCCTATCTGCAAGAGCTTTTTCTGTTATTCATCAATTTATTTCTGTATTTGTGTAATTAGGGTTTTAATGGTCAATTGAGCACAGGAGAAGGAAATTTGATAATTAAATTCCCTAATCCAAGTTTCCCTACATCTCACAGTGACCTAGGGTATGATAGTGCTCGCCACTCAACCCTAGATCCTTGAATGTTAAGTGGAAAGGCAGATTTAAACATCAAAACACTGAAACATTAACAAATCCAATTTTCTACCTAAACAACAAGCTGCAAAGAGGTTCCAGTAAGTTCAAAGGTAAAATACCTTTCAAGTGTTTCTCTTGTGGTAAACTAGGACATTATGCTTCTAGATGTCCTGAAAGAATTGAAAGAAATAAGAAAAATTATGAGAGCATGCCTAGAGTTCCAAATAAATGTTACTATGTTAGAGACTTTGATGATGAAGGGGTGATTGATGTTGAATCTGATGATGCTAGTACTAGTGCAAATGAATGTCTATTTATTGCTATTAAAGAAGATCCTATGTCTACTAATTCTGCTAGTTGTATGAAGGATGAAAAACTAGTGGAAGAAAGTGCTTTGGCTATTTAGGTTGAGAAAGATAAGGATGAATGGATTATTGATAGTGGATGCTCACATCACATGACTGGTGACAAAAGTAATTTTGTAAGTTTGGAAAAGTATGATGGAGGATTGGTTAGGTTTGGAGATAATGCAGCTGGTAAGATTTATAGAAAAGGATCTATTTCATTTGATGAAAAGCGTAATACTGACAATGTTCTATATGTGAAGGGATGTAAGCATAATCTTTTGAGTGTTGGTCAGATGTGTGACAAAGGATATGATTTGAGATTCAAAGATAATGGGTGCAAGATCATGGAAAGCTCTGAAACTGTGATTGCTACTAGTAAGAAGACAAAAGGTAACATCTATCAATTAAGAGGAACTAATGATTACTATTTACTGGCCTAGGCAGATGAAAGTTGGCTGTGGCATAGAAGGATGTGTCATATAAAATTTGATAATCTGATAAAGATAAGTTTAGGTCAGATTGTGAGAGATTTACCAAAACTTGTGAAACAATCCAACACAATTTGCAAGGAATGTCATCTAGGGAAGCAGACAAGAACAAGCTTCAAGAACAAAGAGCAATTCTTTGTCAGTTTGTTGGATCTAGTGCATATAGATCTCTGTGGTCCTACAAGGGTGAGAAGTCTACAAGGTGACAGGTACTTCATGTTGCTTATTGATGATTATTCTAGAATGACTTGGGTTACTTTTCTAAGAGATAAATCAAAAGCCCTAGAGAAATTCAAATCTTTCAAGGCAATGGTTGAGAATGAAATAGATTTGAAGATCAAATGTTTGAGGTTTGATAGAGGAGGTGAGTTCACATCAAATGAATTCAACATTTTCTGTGAAGAGCATGGGATAAAGAGATAGTTGTCTGCACCTAGGACTCCTCAGCAGAATGGAGTTGTGGAAAGGAAAAATAGGATAGTTCAAGAGGCTGCTAGGACAATGATGAACAAAGTAGATCTGCTAGAAGTGTTTTGGAAAGAGGCTATTCATACTACTGTTTATATCCAAAATACAGTTCAAGTGAAAGGTAATGGTACTCAAACTCCTTATGAATTATGGTATTGAAGAATTCCTTCAGTAAAGTATTTCAAAATATTTGGAAGCAAATTCTATGTTAGGACAAATGAAGATCTAGGAAAGTTTGATGCAAGGTGTGATGAAGGAATCTTTCTTGGATACTCTACCAAGAGTAGGGTCTACCGATGCTACAACAAAAGGCTCAAAAAGATTGTTGAAAGTGCAAATGTGAAGGTAGATGAAGGTAAGGAAAAGATATCAGACCTGAATTACTATAAACTAGATGAACCTATGACTATATTGAATGAAGAAAAAGATGAGCAAGAAGATAGTCAAAATGAAGAAGAGTCTCTGAAAAGTGTTGTCAAGACTCCCAGGTATGTAAAGATTAATCATTCTGAAGATTAGATTATAGGCGACAAAAATAAAGGTGTGCTAACAAGGAGAGGAGTTGTAGAGGAATAAGTTAATTATTGTTTGCTTTCAAAGATTGAACCAAAAATTGTGAATGAAGCATGCAATGATGAAAATTGGGTAAAGGCAATGGAGGAAGAACTATTGTAGATAGAGAAGAATGAAACTTGGGAATTAGTTCCTAGACTTGCTAACAAAAATGTTATTGGAACCAAATGGGTCTTCAGGAACAAGCTGAATGAAAATGGAGAAGTTGTAAGGAATAAAGAAAGACTTGTATGCGAAGGATATTCTCAAATTGAAGGGATAGATTTTGAAGAAACTGTTGCCCCAGTAGCTCAGATTGAAGCAACTAGAATGTTTCTGAAATTTGTAGCTCACAAAAATTTTAAGGTATATCAGATGGATGTGAAATCTTCCTTCCTGAATGGTGAGTTAGAAGAGGAAGTATACATTGAGCAACCAGAGGGATTCCAATTTTCAAATCAAGGTGATATGGTATGTAGGTTAAAGAAAGCATTGTATGGACTCAAACAAGATCCTAGAGCTTGGTATGCAAGGTTAGACAGGTATTTATTACAATTGGGATTTAGTAAAAGGTACTGTAGATAACAATCTGTATTTCAAAATCAATGATGATCATATATTGATTGTTGAAGTCTTTGTTGATGATATCATTTTTGGAGGCAATGAAGGTATGTGTATGAAATTTGCTGGTGAAATACAAAAAGAGTTTGAGATGTCCATGTTTGGTGAGATGAATTTCTTAATAGGTCTGCAAATTAATCAATTAGATAAAGGAATCTTCATATCTCAATCTAAGTATGTGAAAGAGTTGTTGAATAAGTTTGGGATGGAAGACTCTAAACTAGTATGTACTCCCATGTTGACTGGTTGCAAGTTGAGCAAAACTGATGAATCACCTAAGGCTGATCTAAAAAAATACAGATCTATGATTGGGAGATTGCTTTATCTAACTCAAACCAGACTTGATATTATGTATGCAATTTGTCTTATTGCAAGGTTTCAAGATGATCCAAGAGAATCACATGTGATGATAGTTAAGAGAATCCTGAGGTATTTTAAAGGTACTCTAGATTATGGTGTATGGTATCCAAAGGATAATGACTTCACTCTCAGTGCCTATAAGATGCAGATTGGGCCAGAGATGTTGATGATAGAAAGAGCACAAGTGGAGGTGCTTTCTTCTTGGGTAATAGATTAGTTTCATGGCTAACTAAGAAACAAGATTCAATCTCTTTGTCAGCTGCAAAAGCAGAGTATATTGCAGCAGCATGTTGTTACAGTCAAGTATTATGGATGAAGCAGACTTTGAAGGATATAAGAGTTGTGTATGAAGATCCAATTGCAATATTCTATGACAATACAAGTGCCATAAATATTTCAAAGAATCCAGTGATGCACTCAAGAACAAAGCACATATCAATAAGGTATCACTTTTTGAGAGAGAAGGTGACAGAGAATGAAGTAAAGTTGGAATATGTGTCCACAAAGGATCAGCTTGTAGACATTTTCACTAAGCCTCTGCCTAAAGATACCTTTGAGTATCTCAGAGAAAAGTTAGGGGTCATTACCCCTACTATCCTAAACTATGATGCATAGGGATGCAT
Source organism: Cunninghamia lanceolata (assembly GCA_027924645.1). Taxonomy (NCBI): domain Eukaryota; kingdom Viridiplantae; phylum Streptophyta; class Pinopsida; order Cupressales; family Cupressaceae; genus Cunninghamia; species Cunninghamia lanceolata. The sequence continues at coordinate 15,861 of BSBN01000762.1, read as the reverse complement.
CAATCCAGTGGAGCGCAAAGTGTCATTCTTTAATCTGGATTGATGTTTTGAAGGATACCTCTTAGGGGGCATAGCTAAATGTTTCTGATAAAGTAAGTGGATCAGAGTAGTGACATGCAAGTATGTGCCCTTTTCCATTGATGTCAAAGGGGGAGAGAAATCATGTGAAAAACTCAGGGGGAGAAAGAATGTAGATGTGTAAAGAGAAAGGGGGAGAATCTTCTCTTGATGGTCATTTCAATTTTTCACATCATATGTTGCCATCAATGATAAAGGGGGAGATTGTTGCAAGTATGTGCCTAATCAATATTGTCATTGGCGTCAACTATGCTCTTACTTTATTGAGGATGTTGAGAAAATTAGCCCCTCCGGTGATAACAATGTGTTGTAGTAGACACAGTGCATTACATGTAGAAGAACAATCCAGAAGAATGCTTTGCATTTCTTGTAGAACAAATATCTTTACCTACAAATTGGGAGTTATTTAGAAGCCTGTCTGAAGATGTTATATTCTAAGTTTGAGCCTCTGGTATGAAGAATTGAGTGAGTTATGTTGACCAAAGTGAAAACAACTTTTTCTGTATGCTTGGTGGTGATAGGGAGAAAGTGTTTTGCTCCGCATTCCTCTACATTCAAGTATTTTGGTCTGCGTTTCTAGAATTAAGTTAGTGGTGATGTTAAGTGCCTTCAAATGCAATGGTTCATGATTTGGTGATCTGCAAGGTATCTTTTACTCATGACAGTGGCTGACAATGTTGTTCATGTACTCTAGTTTGAAGAATCTTATTGATAGAGTGATTAGAGATCATACGGTTGTTCTTGGTGATTACAATGTGCTTGTGGATGTCTCCTGACCATGCTCCTACATTTAGATTGGTCCACAAGGTGTAATTCAGATCATGCATGAAGCATGCTCTTGAGAATACTTGTTAACATCAGTCTTGGCTGACCTGGTTGAATTCATCATTTGTGAAGATGCATCAAAGATTGTGATAGCGTGTTGTATCATGGAAGATTGTGTTTGAGTCCCTGCTAAGGCACAACATGATCAACATTCATTTCTTTTCTTTGTAAATCTATTTAGGTCTAGACCTATATGATGTAATGTATGTTTGCCAACCTTCGAGATTGTTCCAACGGTTGATGATTATAATGTCAACCTTGATGATCATTCCAAGGTTGATGAAGTGTATAAATACTTGTAAGTGAGTCATAAAAATGTATCTAAGTGTGAAGATGTGAAGATAGAAGTGAAATAAGGTAGCAGAGTAGAGCAGAGGTGTTTGTGTGCTTTAATGGAATTGAACCTTGGCATGGAGTAGATGTTGTTATCTCAGTTTAGTCTTTTGGCAGTGAGCCTCCTTTTGGCAGTGAGCAATTTGGGCAGTGAGCCTCTATTTTTTGGTATTGATATAACTTATATATTTCTATGGGCTAACAACCACCACGGTTTTTTTCTCTTAGGGTTTTCCATGTAAAAAATCTAGTGTCTCATGTGTTGTTTATGCTTTTGTGTTGATCTTCTCATTTGATGCTTTCATGGTTATATCTGAATATAAGTAATTGATAAGTTGATGATCATATTTGGTTAAAAGTTTTAGGACAACTGATTCACCCCCCTCTTAGTTGTTCGGTGCAGTCCAACAACTTGGTCATGTGGAAAGATGCACCAGAGTCAATTAGCCTCACATCATCTGATGCATGGGTGGCTAGGGCAGCAATGAAAGCATCACCATCATCTTGAGATTTGTGAGAATCTGAATCAAAGGTATTCTTCTTCTTTTTTTTCTCTTCCTTGCACTCCTTTTGGAAGTGCCCAATTTTTCCACTGTTCTAGCACACTACCTTGGACTTTCCAGGAGATTTGGATTTGCCCTTTTCATATTTTTTGTCTTTCTTTTTCCCTTTCTCTTTGGGCCTACCACGAACCGGAAGAGCCTCCTTTGTCGATTCAGAAGACTTTCTCTACATTTATTTAGATAATAGTGAAGACACCACATCATCCATTTTGAAGGTGGTTGTAGTACTTCCAATGGCCATAACAAGGTGGTCCTACAATTCTAGCAAAGAACAAAGCAAGGACATGCAACGATCCTCCTCCTCCATCTTCACACCAATGGATGTCAACTGTGCAACTAGCATGTCAAAGGCATTCAGATGGTCTGCAACTAATCCTCCATCTTTCATCCTCAAAGAATATAGCTTCTTCCATAGGAATAACTTGTTTACCAAAGATTTAGCCTGATAAACATCACCAAGTTTCTTCCACAGATCCTTCGCAGTCTTCTCCTCATGAACATTCAACATGACGGAATCAGCTAAATAGAGTCTCACAAGACCCTTAGCTTTATAGTCTTTGAGATCCCAGTCTGTCTGTGCCATTGCCATTGGTTTTGTACCAGAAATTGTTTCCCATAGGTCTCTATCAACAAGCATGTCTTCCATTTTGAGTTTCCACAACTTGAAATTGCTACCATTAAACTTTTCAAAATCTGTTCTTCTAGATGTGCTTGCCATCTCCTTCGTGCAACAAGATTGTAGAATACTCTACATAAGCTCCCACTCAATCAAAGATCAGTACAAAAAACCCTACCCAAAAACTAGGATCAAAGGTGATCAAGCTCTAATACCAACTGAAAGGAAGCAAGGTACATGGAAAAGCTTCCTACACTAATCTAATAAGGGGAGATGTATGCAAATTCTTTTTAATCCTTACAATTACAGCAATGTTAAATATATAATAGAGATATTATAGTAGCAAACACAAAAACAAGAGAACATGTGACACAAGATATATCGTGGGGAAAATCTTTTCAAGTGAAAATGCCACACTCTAAAACCTGCACAATGTATTATCAAAACAATAACAGTTTACAATACACTTGAAATGCAAATTCTTCTAAGAGTCTTCAAATGTCATTTCTGGAGTGATTCTGGTAGCATAACAGTACTTGTACATCAACTATATAAACTACAACTCCAAACTTCACATTTTATAGAGATACAAGGCATAAATGGGAAGCTTCTTGAGATGGGTGTCCATCTTGGCCACATGGCCATTTTCCAACACCCAAAGACACTTGTCCAACATGAAAATACCTTTCTTACATCTATCATAACATGGCAGATTTGACTTCCCAAGATGGAGTGCTCCGAGGCTAAAAATAGACTATAACAAATGGTCTTACGCATCTTATAGTTGTCATAAAATCTACCCACATAACAACCTTAAATGTTGTAAGAGAATCCATCATAAACAACTATAAATAGCATATTCCTCTTACAATATGTCATAGTCCAACTTGAGCACCCAAAGATGCCTTTCTTGTTAGATTTAGGGCAGACAACTAAGAGGGCGGGTGAATCAATTGTCCAAAACTTTCTTCTTTTTCAATACTTGCATTCACTTAGCATTATAACAATAAATCAATCATGAAAACTTAATGCAATTAACTAAGAGTAGAAACACATCAACACATGAGACACCAAGATTTTGACGTGGAAAACCTGGTTAAGGGAAAAACCACGGGGTGACTAACCCAAGATGTTATTCTCTGTTAGAAGAATAAAAGAAATAAGATGGCACATGCCAATTAGGGCTCACTGCCTGAGCACACTGCTCATAAGAGGCTCACTGCCTACAAGAGACACACTGTCTACAATAATAAGTATTACATACTTGAACTGGTAAATAGCATCGTCACCATGCTTGAATCAGTTCCATTGAAGCCCAAATCCTTCTACTCTTCCTTTCGCTTTTCTCCTCGCTACGACACACTCATCTCCACAAGTCACACCTTGAAATGACTTCATAATCCCTTATTTATACATTACATCAACTTAGGAATGAACATCTAAGTTGGCACACATCCACAAGAACATCCGCAAGATGAATAGCTCATCCGGTCGGCCAACCTAAGTAAAAACACCTTCATCTAGAAGTATTTCTTCAATTCTGGGCTCCAACTCTAATGCGGACCAACAACACAAACTCAACATGATCCAAGAACCTTCACAAGCTTGCCTGAATGACCAGGTATGTCCGCACTTCTTCTACTTACTCAAATCTCTTCTCTCCTGCATCCGATGCCTCAAGAACATTGTCTGTCATGACTGTCACAAAGGAGTAGATTCTTCCAGACCTTCAAACCATGAACAAATCGAGATGACACATCACAAGGACTCCCCCAACACTCCTTCCAATCTGTAGAATAGGACAATGCACTTCCGGATCTCACCAGACCTTTCTGTAACACTCTATCACTCCTGAGTATCTCCCGGAACTGGTTCTACTTGATCGATCACAACTTCTTCATATCTTCATGTGGACCTTTGAAATCTTACCTGGAACCTCCTAAGACTCATGTCCACAAACCCTTTAATCCACATCTTCTAATCATTAACCTGTCTTGAGCTATTTCCTTACTGTCATCACTGTTCTTCACTGTTCCTGACTGAGACTGACTGTCTTAGTATCCTCAACAAATAACTCATCCAATCCTTATCACTAATGTAACAGAAGTATGTTGACATCAATGACAACACCGGTTAGGCCCATACTTGCAACAATCTCCCCCTTTGTCATTGATGGCAACATATGATGTGAAAAACTATTTTTGACCATCAAGACAAGAATTTCTTTTCTACTATCACAACTCCCCCTATCAGCAATCACCATTCTTCACATTTCTTGTCTCTCACTTCTGCTCCCCCTTTGATCAGCACCCACTTGTTTTTCACATGTCTTTTCTCCCCCTTTGACATCAATGGCAAAGGGCTCATACTTGCAACTTTACCATTTCAGAATCATATCTGCTGCTCCCCCTAAGTAGCAGCTCCCCATCATTAGTCTGGACCACAAGATGTGACTGTGATATGTACCAGACTGATGCACATTAGTGCATCCTAGTTCATCACCAGAGGGGCAATAACCCCCATCTTCTCCCTGAGATACTCAAAAGAGTCCTTGGGAAGAGGTTTTGTAAAGATATCTGCAATCTGATCCTTGGAGGGCACATACTCCAACCTGACTTCATCCTTGTTCACTTGCTCTCTCAGAAAGTAAAACTTGATAGATATGTGCTTGGTCTTGGAATGCAACACCGGATTCTTAGAAATATTTATTGCACTTGAATTATCACAGAAAATTGTGATAGGCTCCTCATATTCTATTTTAATGTCTCTTAGCATCTGCTTCATCCATAAGATTTGAGTGCAACTACCTACTGCTGCAATGTATTCTGCTTCAGTTGTAGACAGAGATATTGCCTCTTGTTTCTTGCTTAGCCAAGAAACCAACCTTTTTCCCAAAAAGAATGCTCCACCACTGGTACTCTTCCGGTCATCCACATCTCCTGCCCAATCTGCATCTGTATATGCATGAAGAGAGAAATCATGATCTCTAGGATACCATAGACCATACTCAACTGTCCCCTTTAGATATCTAAAAATCCTCTTGATTGCCATAACATGAGATTCTCTAGGATCAGCTTGGAATCTAGCAACAAGACCAACGACCTGCATAATATCTGGTCTAGTTTGAGTGAGATACAACAATCCTCCAATCATTGACCTATATTTTGTCTGATCAACCTTGGGAGAGTCATCATCTTTGCTCAACTTGCATCCGGTTGCCATTGGAGTGTTCATTGGCTTTGAGTCTTCCATCCCAAATTTCCTCAACAATTCTTTCACATATTTTGACTGAGAGATGAAGATTCCTTTCTTTGTTTGAGTAATTTGTAGACCCAAAAAGAAATTCATTTCTCCAAGCATTGACATCTCAAACTCACTTTTCATTTGACTTGCAAAAGTTTTACACATACTGTCTCTTCCTCCAAAAATGATATCATCCACAAATACTTCAACAATTAAGATATTTTCATGATCAATTTTGAAATACAAATTACTGTCAGTAGTACCTTTATTGAAACCAATCTTCAAGAGATGCTTATCCAATCTTTCATACCAGGCTCTTGGGGCTTGCTTCAATCCATACAGTGCCTTTTTTAATTTACAAACCATGTCACTATAATCAGACAATTGAAATCCATCCGGTTGCTCAATATACACTTCTACTTCCAAATTACCATTTAGGAAGGCAGATTTGACATCCATCTGATACACCTTGAAATCCTTGAAGGTAGAAAATGCAAGAAATAATCTGACTACTTCAATTCTTGCCACCGGAGCAAAAGTTTCTTCAAAATCAACTCCTATTTGAGAGTAACCTTTGCAAACTAATCTGGCCTTGTTTCTAATTACTTCACCGACTTCATTCAATTTGTTCTGGAAGACCCATTTGGTTCTAATCACATTTTTGTTTCTTGGTCTAGGAACAAGATCCCAAGTGTGATTCTTCTTAATTTGCATTAGTTCTTCCTCCATTGCCTTAGTCCAGTTTTCATCATTGTAGGCTTCATTTACTGTCTTAGGTTCAATCTTTGAAATTAGACAATACTCATCTGAATTTTGAGCAATTCTCCTTCTTGTTTGCACTCCTTTGCTTTTGTCACCTATGATCTGATCTTTAGAATGGTTCAGAGTTACATACCTTGGAACTTTGGGAGTTTCTTGCACCACTAACACTTGATTAGTCTCATTGAGATTTATCTCTTCTTCCTGATTTACTGGATCAACTTGACTTTGTTTCTCAGAAGAGGATTGGATACTTTGAATCTGAACATCATTTTGATCATCTTCATCATACTCATGAATTCTTGAGGGTCTTTCAACTTCTTCATCCACCTTCACATTTACACTTTCTACAATCTTTCTCAGTCTCTTGTTGTAACACCGGTATGCTTTACTTTGAGTAGAGTAACCCAAGAATATTCCTTCATCACTTCTAGCATCAAACTTTCCTAGATCTTCATCCCTTTTAATGTAACATCTGCTACCAAAAACTCTGAAATATCTCACAGTGGGAGTAATGCCAAACCAAAGTTCATGAGTCTTACCGGTATTGTTTCTGATTTGAACTCGATTGAGAGTGTAGACTACAGTGCTAATAGCTTCTCTCGAATAGATCTGAGGAACATTTGCTTCCATCATCATGGTCCTGGATGCTTCCTGGATGGTCTGGTTCTTTCTCTCAACTACTCCATTCTACTGTGGGGTTCTAGGGCAAACAACTGTCTCTTTATTCCATGTTTTTCACAGAAGTCTATGAACTCACCGGATGTTAATTCTCCACCTCTATCAGACCTCAGACATTTCAATTTTAATCCAGTTTCATTCTCCACCATGGCCTTGAATATTTTGAATTTCTCAAGTGCTTTTGATTTTTCTTTTAGAAAAGTTACCCACATCATCTGGGAATGGTCATCAATTAGCAACATGAAGTACATATCACCTTGGATACTCCTAACTCTTGCCGAACCACAAAGATCAGTATGAACTAAGTCCAACAGTCTGGTAGAAGACAATTCCTTACTTTTGAATGTGACTCTACTCAATTTCCCCAATTGACATTCTTTGCACAAGCTATTTGTAGGTTTTACCAATCTTGGAAGATCTCTTATAGCCTGAGTATTACTTATCTTGATGATATTATCAAAGTTCACATGACACATTCTTCTATGCCATAACCAACTCTAATCAATTTGAACAAATAAGCAACTTTTACCAGTACCAGCTAAGTGAAAGATGTTACCTTTTGTTTGGGTACCTGATGCAATCTCTATTCCAGAACTTTCAAAGATTTTGCACTTTCCATTCTTGAATCTAAGATCATAGCCTTTGTCCACCAACTGTCCCACACTGAGAAGATTGTGTTTCAATCCTTCAACATATAATACATTACCGGTTTTGTTCTTTCCATCAAAAGAAATAGTTCCTCTACCTCTGATTCTACCTGTAGAGTTATCACCAAACTTTATTACTCCTCCTTCATACCTTTCTAAATCTATAAACTTGTTTTTGTCATCTATCATGTGGTGAGAGTAGCCACTGTCAATGACCCAATCATCCTTTTCTTCAACTTGGGCAGCCAAGGCTTTATGATTTACAGATTCAGAGGGTATTGGATCTTCTTCCTTGATGGCAATGAACAGCCAGTCACTTATGGATTTGTCTTCTTTCTCTGATTCATCATTTGTTACTCCATCATCTCCTTCATGAGCATAGTAACAATTCTTCTAGAATCTTGGTCTATTACTGTTTGGCCTAGAAAATCTTTCTGGACACCTTGATGTAAAATGACCAATCTTATTGCAGTTAAAACACTTAAAAGGCAATTTTCCCTCATACTTACCGGATCCTCTTGGTAGTCTTTTTGCAATAAGAGCTTCAAGATGAGCAGTTTTAGCTTCTTCTTCTTCCAAATCTTTTCTTGCATTTTCATACAATGATGGTTTCCTTGAAGAGTTTTCTCCTGGATCAAACCTTTGTTTTTCTTTTACCAAGGCACTTGCTTTGAATGCAGATTTAGTTTTTGGAGGATCATCTCCAAAATTGGCCATTTCAAAAGCAGCTAGCTTACCAACCAATTGATCCCTTGTGACTGTTGTGTGAGCTCTGAATTCTTCAATTGCAAAGGCCTTCATTTTATAAGAATTAGGAAGGGATCTGAGAACTTTTCCAACAATCTCATCTTCACTCAGGGTTCCACCTGCATTTTTTATTCAACAAACCAGCTCATTTACTCTTGGCATGAAGGTGGTAATATTTTCATCATCTCTCATCTTCAATTTTTCAAATTTCCCTTTTAGACTTTATAACCTTACACATTTGACAAATTGGTCTCCTTCATGCAAAACCTCTAGTTTATTCCAGATCTCAAAGGTAGTTGGTAGATCAATAACATTTGAGAGTTCTGAATCATATAGTGTGCTTAATAGAGCCTCTTTGGTCTGTAGATTATTTTCAGCATCCGTGATTTCATTTAAGGTTGTTGGACCACCCTGTGGAGGTACATAGGCCTTTTTAACCATAGACCAATATGCAAATCCCATACACTGCAAGTGACATTCCATGCAACCTTTCCAAAGAGAAAAGTTAGTTCCATCAAACTTCAGACTATCCTTCTTGTAGGATGACATCCCAGATCTCCTCAAGTGGTTAAGCTCCTTTTAGAGGAACTCAACTCTAATACCAATTGTTAGATTTAAGGCAGACAACTGAGAGGGGGGGTGAATCAGTTGTCCAAAGCTTTCTTCTTTTTCAATACTTGCATTCACTTAGCATTATAACAATAAATCAATCATGAAAACTTAATGCAATTAACCAAGAGTAGAAACACATCAACACATGAGACACCAAGATTTTGACGTGGAAAACCTGGTTAAGGAAAAAACCACGAGGTGACTAACCTAAGATGTTATTCTCTGTTAGAAGAATAATAGAAATAAGATGGCACATGCCAATTAGGGCTCACTGCCTGAGCACACTGCTCACAAGAGGCTCACTGCCTACAAGAGACATGCTGTCTACAATAAATAAGTATTACATACTTGAACTAGTAAATAGCATCATCACCATACTTGAATCAGTTCCATTGAAGCCCAAATCCTTCTACTCTTCCTTTCTCTTTTCTCCTCACTACCACACACTCATCTCCACAAGTCACACCTTGAAATGACTTTGCAATCCCTTATTTATACATGACATCAACTTAGGAATGAACATCTAAGTCGGCACACATCCACAAGAACATCCGCAAGATGAATAACTCATCCGATCAGCCAGCCTAAGTGAGAACACCTTCATCCGGAAGTATTTCTTCAATTCCAGGCTCCAACTCTAATGCAGACTGACAACACGAACTCAACATTATCTAAGAACCTTCACAAGCTTGCCTGAATGACCAGGTACGTCCGCACTTCTTCTACTTACTCAAATCTCTTCTCTCCTGCATCTGGTGCCTCAAGAACATAGTCTGTCATGACTGTCACATAGGAGTAGATTCTTCCGGACCTTCAAGCCATGAACAAATTGAGATGACACATCACAAGGATTCCCCCAACACTCCTTCCAATCCATAGAATAGGACAATGCACTTTCAGATCTCACTGGACCTTTCTATAACACTCTGTCACTCCTGAGCATCTCCCGGAACCAGTTCTACTTGATCAATCACAACTTCTTCATATCTTCATGCGGACCTCTGAAATCTTAACTGGAACCTCCTAAGACTCATGTCCACAAACCCTTTAATCCGCATCTTCTTATCCTCAACCTGTCTTGAGCTATTTCCTTACTGTCATCACTGTTCTTCACTGTTCCTGATTGAGACTGACTTTCTTAGTATCCTCAACAAATAACTCATCCAATCTTTATCACTGATGTAACAGAAGTATGTTGACATCAATGACAACACCGGTTAGGCCCATACTTGCAACATTTCTCTCATGCAAATATACTCACCCACTCTTGTCCCAACTTGTCATAGGAATCTCTATACTTGGATCTTACGCGTCATAGATTCTATCATATGGAATATCCTCTTCCTCATACCAAAAAATGTTGACACATGGCATATTAGTGCCACCTCAAATGGGACACCCAAATCCAAGTGAGTTTGACTTGACCATCCAAGTCACATTCCAAGTAGGATGACATGTCACAATGCCACCTCAACTAAGTGACCAAACTAAATATGCAAGTAAATACAAAATTAGGAAATAAATAAATACACAATTAAATAAACAATGCTAGGAATTTGCAAAGGTTGAGACACCTTAATTCCCAACAACATATTTCCCACGTGAGTTGTTCATAATACTTATTGCCAAGATGTCACATTCGGCTTTGTTTACATTATTTCCTTGCATTGAACTTTGTACAACAACATCATTTTGGAGGAGGGACACTCATCATTTCACTTAGTTTCTCAGGTGCACTTATCTAGTTTGCAACATTTTACAAAAATAATTAAATCTTGAAATCTATGATAGCTAGTGCAAATTTTTTTTATGGCAGTGTTGGCAACATCATTTCACCTAATCTGGCCAATTTCTAGATCTAGATGCCTCATGGTTTGGGAGATTTTAAACTTTTGATTTTTCATCAGCAATTTTTAGAAACAATTAAAACATGAGTTCTATGCGCGTTGGAGCAAAATTATCTGACCAGATGTTTTATATTGACATTTCAGACAATGTGCCAAGATATTGTGAGAAAATGTTATCACAGTCAAATGTTATGCCATTTTTCTCTTACATCACATTCACAGGTTTCACGGACAAGTTTTATAAGGATTTGGTGACATAAAGTTACTTGCATTGGCACACGCTAAGATTCTCAATGCTCGCTATCATTCTCCATCAATGAAGGCATACAAAAGCAACTTATATTGATGGTTTGGCAAAAGTTTTCAACTCCTGTTAAAACTTTGATGATTCATGATTAAAAGCAATTCCCAAAGGTAAAACATGTTTTTAACATCATATCGGCTTTCAATGCGGTTTTGAAAAACTTCTTAGAACACTGCCAATGTCTCACTTATGGAAAAGGATATCACGATTGCTCATAATAGATTCACTTCATCGGATGTTTTGGATAATTTTGCAATTGTTTCAAAGGAATAACAAGTTATATCATATTATAAAATACCAATAGAAGTCAATCTTTTCTCTTATGGGGGAAAACTTTAGTTTTGAAAACTATTTAAAGAGTCGAAAGGTTGTGAATGCCACCCTAAGTGCCGACAAAGACTTTCAAAAAAGTGATATATTCCTATATCGAGTATTCAACTTAGTTTTAAAACTTTCAATGACTCTTCATAAAAGTTTCAAAAATGCCATCAACCATCAACGAAGGGAAGTTTTGAAAGTTTCAAAGTAGTAGACAGAGAAAGTTTTAAAGGATGTTTGAAATGCCAATGAAGATTCACACTCTACCTATCGAGGGTAATTCCTAGTTATGAAAGTACTTCTTATCTTCGATGAAGTTGTCAAAACTTCTAAAAATGCCAATGGAGGAGAAGTTCTTGAAGTTAGAAACCTACCCTCACTCTTTGTCAGTGATTGTGGTTAGTTTTGCAACTATTACCTACCTACGAAGAAGCTTTTGAAGATCTTCTAAATCACCAATGAAAAGTTAGTTAACAAACTACAAGATATTATTGCATGTTGAAACTGTCAACCTCATATCACTCAAAATCTATAGCTATTTACATTAATTGATTAGTTAGGTACATCATGCAACATGTAAAAAGAGGTGATATTCGTTCAACATTCTTTATCAACCCCCATTTGATTATCAACTGCATAAGAAGGGCATCAACATTTATCAAAGTTAAATCAGCATATGACCCTGGAATTCTAGGACTACCTGACATGCACAAAATGGTTTTGTTGATGTCTTAGAAACTTGCAAGTGAATGCAATTGGCAGGCGTAAGGAATAATTCCATTACCAGTATTATCCCTGCATGCGCTAGATGAGAGTCTTGGAATAGCGATATCCATTCATTTCTAATGGAAAGAGGATTTGTGTTATATATTATAGTTGGGGGTACTTTGGTGAACCCACATGCAGACATGCACGCATGGACAATGCACACAAATTATTTGACAGAAAGTCTCAAAGTTATTTAGCCAATGGGCTTTATATGTGAGCATTATAATGCTCAGAACATTGTCTCACATAGTAAAAGGATTCACTTTGGAAAACTTTCTAAACCTATCAGTTGTTCCTATCAGCGTATTCCTTGAACCTCCTATGAGTACAAGTGCTAGTTTTAGCTAATCTGATTGGCAAGTGTAAAGATGCCCTCCACGACTTGCAATAGTCCTAGAAGATCTAAGTACAAAATTATGGAAGCATACAGAAGGCATGTGAACTAGTTTGACAAAGCTATTCAAAGGAATGTCATTACATGGTATGTAATGGTGCAAGATGGGCACAAATATGGAATTGTTTAAAATGCTTTTAGAAACTTTCATACAGATACATTTGGTAGTCATAAATCTCAACTCCATAATCTTGCTAGCGTCCTCCCAGCTGCACCAAAATGAGAATTGTGGAACATTGAAGTTTGAACATCAATCAACATATAATTCAAAGTGGTTTCTTGTAATGTTGTAGTTGTGAGTGCCACTGTAGATATGTATTTTAAATATAAAAGTATATTCAAGGCACATGAACTTTAGACTACGTGCCTCAGAGAAATGTGGCTTCGTAGGATGCAATGAGTGCAGGATTTTCACAAAATGGTTTTGTTGAAAAGACTGTAGAAACTTTCAATCAAATTTAGTTGGTAGGCATAAAATCACCTCCATGTTCCATAACTTCTGCCAACATTTTCCCATACGATGCCCAAATGGAAGCTTTTGAACTACATATGGTTGTATATCAAAGCATAATGGAAGGATGATTTTTTGTCAGATATTATAGTTTGAAATTCTTTGGTATACACGTTTAAATGTGAAAGCATAGGTAAGGGCATGGGTAGATGTTGTATGCATAATTGACTTTCTTGCCCATACTTCCCATCTTGAAGACACCCTAAAATATCCCAATTAAACCTATGGTGATTTTGTGAATGTGTTTTCTCAGTGACTGCAGATCACATATGAATATAGGCTTTGGAAATATACATTCAAATGAAGATGAGGGTTGAACCAGATGCAATATCATTGATAAGCCTTCTTCCGGTCTTATTCGATGTCAAACAAAGATACATGTCTAGAATAGATAATATTGGGAAGCCTTGAAGTTGTTTCACAAAATCCAAATGGTAGGTGTCAAGGAAAATGACACTACAATAAATCCCTATGATAGCTCTCTTTTTTTTCTCCATTTTTTTCTTCCACCCACTATTTTAATGTATTTTTCTCTAATTTTTTGAAAAAGTCGGTGCTATTTATCGAGATGGCGCTATTTTTGGTGTTTTTTGCACCGATCAGAACAAGTAGGTACTAAACTAGGCACAAATTAGCACCTAATTTAGTGCCCAATTAGCACCTAATTTAGTGCCCAATTTAGTGCCTAATTTATGCCTAATTTAGTGTGTAATTTATGGTTACTTTGGTTTAGGAGTATTATTTAGGGTTTAGGGTTTATGGTTTTGGGGTTAGGGGTTAAGGTTTAGAGGTTTAGGGTTTAGGGTTTAGAGAGAGAGAGGACCAATAGGGAGATATAGAGGAGACTGAGGGGAGAGATAGGGAGATAATGAATCAAGGACATGGCCAGAGACATAGGGAGAGAGATTGAAAGATAGAGGGATAAAAGCAATAGGGAGAGAGGGGAGAGATAGGGAGATAGAGGTTTAGGGTTACTTGGGTTTTGGGTTTAGGGTTTAGGGGTTAGGGGTTAGGGTTTAGGGGCATTATTTAGGGTTTAGGGTTTATTGTTTAGGGGTTAGGGGTTCAGGTTTAGAGTTTAGGGTTTAGGGTTTATAGAGAGAGGAATGATAGGGAGATATAAAGGAGACTGTGGAGAGAGATAGGGAGATAGAGAGTGAGGCACATGGCCAAGAACATAGGGAGAGAGATTGAGAGGTAGAGGGATGATAGAGATAGGGAGATAGGGGAGAGATAGGGAGATAGAGGTTTAGAGTTGCTTGGATTTAGGGTTTAGGGGTTTGGGGTTTAGGGTAGCTCAGGTTTGGAGATAGCTAGATAGAGAGAAAGAGAGGAGACAGATAGGGAGAGATAGAGGAGATAGAGGGGAGAGATAGGGAGATAGAGAGTGAGCGCTCGAGATATCCAAAGAGATAGGGAGAAGGATTGAGAGGTAGATGGATGATAGAGATAGGGAGATAAGGGTTTAGGGTTTAGGGGTTAGGGGTTAAGGTTTAGGAGCATTATTTAGGGTTTACTATTTAGGGGTTAGAGGTTTAGGGTTTAGTGTTTAGAGAGAGAGAGGACCAATAGGGAGATATAGAGAGTGAGGTACATGGCTAGAGACATAGGAAGAGATAGGGATATGGAGAGTGAGGGCAATGGCCAGAGACATAGGGAGAGAGATTGAGAGGTAGAGGAATGATAGAGATAGGGAGATAGAGGTTTAGGGTTGCTTGGGTTTAGTGTTTAGGGTTTAGGGGTTTGGGGTTTAGGATTTAGGGGTTGAGGGTTTCTCAGGTTTAGGGTTTAGGGGTTAGGGCTCAAGGCTTAGGAGCATTATTTAGGTTTTATATATGTTTTAGGGGTTAGGGGTTAGGGTTTAGGGTTTAGGGGTATTATTTAAGGTTTAGAGGTTTAGGGTTTCTCAGGTTTAGGGTTTAGGGGCATTATTCAGGGTTTACAATTGCATGTCAAAAGAAGTCTCTCTCTCTCTCTCTCTCTAAATACTCTCAACCCTAAACAATGCCCCTAACCCATAACCATAACCCATAACCCTAAACCTAAGCAACCCTAAAACATGTATCTCCCTATCTCTCCCTTATCTCCCTCTCTCTATCATCCCTCTACCTATCTATCTCTCCCTATCTCTTGCCTCTCTCTCCCCTATCATTCCTCTATCTCCCTATCTCTCCAGTCACTCTCTATCTCCCTCTCTCTCTCTCTCTCTCTCCCCTTTATCTCCTCTATCTCTCCCTATCTGTCTCCTCTCTATCTCTCTCTACCTATCTATCTCTCCCCTATCTCTCTATCTCTTGCCTCTCTCCCCATATCATTCCTATATCTTCCTATCTCTCCCTTCTATATCTCCCTCTCCCTTATCGATTGAAGGAAATGAACAAGAAAACTAGGACTCTCTCTCTCTCTCTCTCTCTCTCTCTCTCTCTCTCTCTCTTCCTCTTTATCTCTATCTGTCTCCCTTATCAACAAAGGAAATGGAAACAAGAAAACTAGGACATGAAAAGAGGGATGAGGATATAAATTGGTAGGATGAAATGGAAACAAGATAAAACTAAAGTTCATTGGATGGGAAGAATGATGAGAGGAGAGTGGAAAATTAGTAAAATAGGGAAAAT